>JBBGZY010000140.1:9650833-11000000 GCA_037952925.1 Lithobates clamitans
AAGTTCTTGTGCTGGTCAGGATCTCAATCTAGGTGGACATAGCGAGGTCTCTTTAGCAGAGAGGAGGCGCTGCTCATTGGCCGGGTAAGTGTAGGATATGTACTTGTACTTAATCAATGTAGGGGTGGATGTCATAGTTAGATTTGGTGTGGGTGGGGTTCATTGATTTGTTTGGCATCACCACACATTTGCTTCCGTCCCATGTGCACACATCACTTCCTGCATTTGTTCTGCTGATGTAAATCAGTAAGGACTATGCAAGTATAAATGAGAGCTCCTTTTATTAAAATATATATGACTTGTTTCACAGCTGGGCGAATTTTCCAGCAAATTTGGACCTCTGAGTTGCATGGCAAGTTGTACCCCATGATTCTCAATGACAACCATTCATATCTGTGCTACTTTAAGTCGCACCAACTTCAAAGTAGTCCCTGTACTACTTTGGTGTGACTTGAGGTATATCGGGTACAATATTACACAGGCATTCCCAGAAGTTGGGGCCAAGTTGCAGCGGCAAAGTGGCAGCAAAATAGTGTGACTTTCAGGTTGCAGCAGTGTGAATGAGATTCAAGGATAACACCTTTTGAATTTGGCCCTATTGTCACTTGTGCATCCTGAAAGTGTAACAAATT
Organism: Lithobates clamitans; assembly: GCA_037952925.1. Lineage (NCBI taxonomy): Eukaryota > Metazoa > Chordata > Amphibia > Anura > Ranidae > Lithobates > Lithobates clamitans. The sequence goes on from JBBGZY010000140.1 coordinate 9,651,466, forward strand.
CGTCCCTGCACTACCTTGGTTTGACTGATGCAATTTGAGGTCCATACACCACAAGATTACACAGACATTGCTTCAAGTCATGACAAAGCTGTGCAAATGGGGCCTTATTCAAAGGTGTTATCAATTAATCGCATTAGGTTACTTTCACACTTGGGTGACTTTTCATGGAGCTTTGGACCTCAGAGTCACATGAAAAGTTGTCCCCCTTGATTTCCATTAATATTTATTGGAGCTGCACGATTAATCGTCATCGTAATTTTTTTCCCCTTTACGATCTTGAAAAAAGCGTTTCACGATTCTTGCTATTGCAAAGAACTCTCTCTGCTCTTCTGAAGCCACAGCCGAAAAAACAGGAAGTCTGCCAAGAATTAGAACATTCTTTATCAGTGAACTTGACTAGAAACCTTGTAACAATTTGTCAATTAAATAGAATTCTGTGTAAGTGAGGAAAGTTTAACCACTTAAACACTAAACATTTTTCTGACATTTGTTGGTTTCAGGTTAAAATCATTTTTTTTTTGCTAGAAAATTACTTAAAACCCCCCAACATTATATATATATTTTTAGTAGAGACTCTAGAGAATAAAATGGTGGTTGTTACAATATTTTATGTCACACTGTATTTGCGCCTTTCAAATGCAATTTTTTTTGGAAAAAATTACTTTAATGATTTAAAAAAAAGAAAAGAAAAGTTAGCCCAATTTCTTGTGGGATAATGTGAAAGATTTTATGTCACGAGAATCGTGATCTTTTTATTCTAAGCAAAAAAATTGTGATTCTCATTTTGGCCAGAACCGTGCAGCTCTAATATCTATGCAACTTCACCCATGTTCACATAGGTCTGAATTGACATGTCAAATTGTAGGCCAAATCAGCGCCTATTGATGGCAATGGAACTGTCCAAATTGGTGCGACGCCACAACAATTCCCAAAAGTAGTTCCTGCACTACTTTGGGCGACTTCAGGGGGCGATTTCTTACCTCCCAACTTTTTGAGATGGGTATAAGGGACACCTATTAGCAAAAGTAGGTAGGCATAGGACACCTTCTTAAAGGAGAACAGTTGGGACCTATGTGATTTCACTAGCCATTTGTGCAGGAAAGTGCACTGATGTCTCTGAAATCGCTGACAAAGTCAGGCTGAGTCACACTTGTGCAACTTTGGACATCAGAGTCGTATGACAAGTCATACCCCATGATTTTCAATGTGTACCATTCATATCTGTGCGACTTCAAGTAACACTGACTTCAACGTAGTCCCTGTACTACTTTGGTCTGACTTTGATGCGAGTTGAGGTCCATAGACCTCAAGTTTACACAGGCATTCCCTGGAATTGCGGCAAAATTGCTGATGCAAAATCATGGGAAAGTTGCGTGTCTTTCCCTGCGACTCCTGCGTCCATAGACCTCAAGATTACACAGGCATTGCTTAAAGTCGCATTAAAATCTCGCAACTTTCAGGTTGCACAAGTGTGAAAGGTGCCTAAGTCACTGTGCTGAGTACTATTTTATACCTAGAATATAAAGTAGTCCCACCATCAAACACTAGTAAACATATGTTCTCAATATAATTGTGCTCAAATGGCTGAAAATCACACAGATGGTATCACCTACTGAAAGCTTGCATTGTACTCAGCAGCGTATGCTGAAAAGAGGCGAACGCCTATTAGCCAATGCCACATCGGCACATCGGCATGAGCATGGTTGTTACTATAATATTAATGCCTGCAATGCAAAACATTCTTGTATTGAATCAAACATTAGTAAATGTATTTTCTCTGTAGGTAAGTGCTCAGCTCTGTAGCATAGCGGTATACCCTGCTGCCCCCAAAAGTTCAAGCCATGAACTCAAATCCCACTGACAGCATTACCTCCTAGAAGTGTGCATTGTACTCAGAAGCATAATTAGCCAAAGCACATCAGCTTGCTTTATTCCATATTTTAACTCTTCAAATGCATGCAATGGTATGTACTTATTCAATAATATTATGGTATGGAATTCCAAAATTCAAGGAAAAAAATGTCGTAGGGTCCCCCCAGTACATACCAGGCCCTTCGGTATGGACTTTAAGGGGAACCCCACACCAAATTGTAAAATAAATTTGATGTGGGGCCCCCCAAAATCCATACCAGACCCTTATCCGAGCATGCAGCCTGGAGGTCAGGATAGGGGGGGACGAGTGAGCACCCTCCCCTTCTGAACCTTACCAAGCCACATGCCCCAAAGCACCTTTTCCCCATGTTGATGGGGACAAGGGCCTCTTCCCGACAACCCTGGTCGGTGGTTGTCGGTCTGCAGGCAGGGGGTTTATCAGAATCTGGAAGCCCCCTTTAAAAAGTCGGCTCCCAGATCCTGCCCCCTATGTGAATAGGTATAGGGTACATTTTACCCCTACCCATTCACCAAAAAAAGCAGTGAAATGTAAAAAAAATCAATAGCCGGTTTTTGACAAGTCCTTCATTGTAAAATAGCTCCGAGCTGTCTTCTTCCCTTGGCCATCTTCTCCAGACGCTGTCTCTCCCTCCTCCATCTTCTCCCCGAGCTGTATTCTCCCAGAGCCGTCTCTCCTGCCGCTGCCATGTTCTCAATCTGCTGTCTTCTTCCGCACCGCTGGTTACCCGCTAATAAAAAAAAGCTGCTCTTTTTCCATGGTGATCTTCCTCTGCTGTGTTGTCACCCGCTGTGTGGCGTCTCTTACATAGCCATGGAGCGGACTCTCCGGGTGACATTATCGGATGGCCACAGAAGACCGCCACAAGAAGAGCGGCTTTTTTTTTTATTAGTGGGTAACCGGCTGTGCTGAAGAACACATCAGCGGGGAAGATGGTGGCAGCAGGAGAGACAGCTCAGGGAGAAGAAACATCAAACACTAGTGAATGTATTTTCTATGTATTTTCTATTTATGACTGTGCTACACCCAATAGGCTAGCAGTCAGCACTTCTACCTTGAAGAACTCATGGGTTCAAATCCCACAGAGAAATACTAAAAGATTGAATTAGTGAAAAAAAAAGCAAATGACTATTAGCCAATTAGCCAAAGTAGCATATGCTGAAAATAGGTGAATGCCAATTAGCCAATGCACTTTAAATTTGGCTGATTATATTAACTCTTCAAATGCATGCAATGATATGTAAGTATTCAATACTATTATGGTGTGAAATTCCAAACACCACACACTAACTAATGGGCAGATTACATTTTTTTGTTTGTTCATTTTAATTCGCTTGTGCACTGAAAAAATAAACACAGCTGGGGGATGGTAGGTTGGCTGGTATTTGAACTTGTACCGTGAGTGCTGTGGAGACATCTGAGCAGACTACTAAGCCATTGTGCTAAGTATGAGACCTACATAATAGTGTAGTATGATTAAAGAATGAAAATAAATAATTACCGCTTTATAGTCACCTAAATTAAAAAATAAAAAACAACATACAACAAATAGGTAACCTAAATGTTTAATACATGTAACTTTACAGAATAGCAGACATTACTATGTAATAATCATTCATAACTGCATTAGTTAGCAAAAGAAGGAAAGAAATAGGAATACTAATTGCAACATACATCAATAGATGCACACGAGGTAGAGCACATCTCACATAAAAATGTTTCTTTCACATACATGGATCATGGCTACAGTACACTGCTATATAACAACTTGATAAGAATTGGCATTTGTATATACGCGGAAGTGCTAATTAGCGGCAATTTAGAACTTTCAAACGTTTGTTCTCCACTTATATCGCTGATTTTCATGCGCAAATTCGCCGTTTTGTTTCCATTTGGCTAAAATTGGCTCTATTATTTGCCATAGTGCCCAGTACTTCCTGGAGTTATAGTAAATGACCCCCTATATATCGAAGATCCCACTATGAATATCATCATAAATATTGATGTACCACCTCCATGGTCCATAATATGCCTAAAAGGAACGATTACATTTTTGTTATATGTTTAGGACAATATTTTATTTAGAATCGTACCATCTCCGCATATATCTAACAGTGTATAAATATAAGATTATAACTTCATGTATTATATCTCATGAAATAGAGACAAGTCATGATTTTTCTTGTTTGCTGGCATATTAATAATAATAATAATAATAATGCTAATAAAATTAGGTTTATGTATTAATCTGATTTAGAATAATCCCATATGTAGAAATTATTTAAATATACAAATCATTGTGTTTAGAGATATATATTATAACTATATATACAGTATAAACTATATATATATATATATATATATATATATATATATATATATATATATATATATATATATATATATATATATCCATGTAGCTTTCTGCTTTTACCTAGATGTGTATTAATTCAGAATATATATACAGTATCTTACAAACATCTCTCACAGACATCTCCCCGAGGAAGTCACGAGGAGTGACAAAACTAGTAGGGGGGACCTGAGAGGCTGACGAACGTGGAACCAGGAAGCACCATTTTGAGTGTAATAGACGCAAGGAGCACTGACGCCTGGGGCTGCAGAGCCGGTTAAGAGGTGACACATTCGTCTTAGCACTGGTGGTACAAGCATAATACACGCAGACTTGTTTAAAGTTGTAAAAATTTAAATTGTAAAAATGATGAAGCACTATTGCCAGATCTGATTGCTTTGCATGTGGTCGATCTGATTGGAGTTCATGAGCAGCAGCAAGGAGGCTTAATTATTTAATTGATCGAAGTGGCTGGAGTTTACGGGCAGCTTATAAGGAGAAGGAGTACTATGAGAAGCATTTCAAAGAATTAATCATTTCCAGAGGCATATTCAAAAACCTTATAAGTCTATATAAAGGAAGATTTGTTTTTGAAGTGGCGTATCATCACCCTGCTCATCAGTAGGGATGAGCCGAACACCCCCCTGTTCGGTTCGCACCAGAACATGCGAACCGGAAAAAAGTTTGTTTGAACACGCGAACACCGTTAAAGTCTATGGGACACGAACATGAATAATCAAAAGTGCTAATTTTAAAGGCTTATATGCAAGTTATTGTCATAAAAAGTGTTTGGGGACCTGGGTCCTGCCCCAGGGGACATGGATCAATGCAAAAGAAAGTTTTAAAAATGGCCTTTTTTTCAGCAGCAGTGATTTTAATAATGCTTAAAGTCAAACAATAAAAGTGTAATATCCCTTTAAATTTTGTAGCTGGGGGGTGTCTATAGTATGCCTGTAAAGGGACGCATGTTTCCCGTGTTTAGAACAGTCGGACAGCAAAATGACATTTCGAAGGAAAAAACCCATTTAAAACTACTCGCGGCTATTGCATTGCCGACAATACATATAGAAGTTCATTGATAAAAACAGCATGGGAATTCCCCACAGGGGAACCCCGAACCAAAATTTAAAAAAAAAATGACGTGTGAGTCCCCCTTAATTCCATACCAGGCCCTTCAGGTCTGGTATGGATATTAAGGGGAACCCCGGCCAAAATTTTTTAAAAAAATGACGTGGGGTTCCCCCTAAATTCCATACCAGACCTGAAGGGTCCAAAAAAAAAACGGCGTGGGGTCCCCCCAAAATTCCATACCAGACCCTTATCCGAGCACGCAACCTGGCAGGCCACAGGAAAAGAGGGGGGGACGAGAGTGCGGCCCCCCCCTCCTGAACCGTACAAGGCCACATGCCCTCAACATTGGGAGGGTGCTTTGGGGTAGCCCCCCAAAACACCTTGTCCCCATGTTGATGAGGACAAGGGCCTCATCCCCACAACCCTGGCCGGTGGTTGTGGGGGTCTGCGGGCGGGGGGCTTATCGGAATCTGGAAGCCCCCTTTAACAAGGGAACCCCCAGATCCCGGCCCCCCCCCTGTGTGAAATGGTAAGGGGGTAGTTACCCCTACCATTTCACTAAAAAACTGTCAAAAATTTTAAAAATGACAAGAGACAGTTTTTGACAATTCCTTTATTTAAATGCTTCTTCTTTCTTCTATCTTCCTTCATCTTCCTGAAGGGCCTGGTATGGAATTTAGGGGGACTCCCACGTCATTTTTTTTTTTAAATTTTGGTTCGGGGTTTCCCTGTGTTGAATTCCCATGCCGTTTTTATCAATGAACTTCTATGTGTATTGTCGGCAATGCAATAGCCGCGGGTAGTTTTAAATGTAATTTTTCCTTCAAAATGTCATTTTGCTGTCAGACTGTTCTAAACACGGGAAACATGCGCCCCTTTACAGGCATACTATAGACACCCCCCAGGTACGAAATTTAAAGGGATATTACACTTTTATTGTTTGACTTTAAGCATTATTAAAATCACTGCTCCTGAAAAAACGGCCATTTTTAAAACTTTTTTTTGCATTGATCCATGTCCCCTGGGGCAGGACCCGGGTCCCCAAACACTTTTTATGACTATAACTTGCATATAAGCCTTTAAAATTAGCACTTTTGATTTCTCCCATAGACTTTTAAAGGGTGTTTTGCGGCATTCGAATTTGCCGCGAACACCCCAAATTGTTCGCTGTTCGGCGAACTTACGAACAGCCAATGTTCGAGTCGAACATGAGTTCGACTCGAACTCGAAGCTCATCCCTACACTTCATACACCTCACACATCAACACACTTCATACACCTCATCACTCTTAAGACTTTCACCCACACACAACTAATCCATCATACTTCATAAGGCCTCATACTCTGACATTTTAAGGACTCAAGATGCAAGCTCCTCCTTAACAAGCTACCATTTTGGAAAAGGCAGCCATCTTAGGTAACTCTGTTAATGACTATTGTGAGCCAGCAGCCATTTTGGAAGGGTAAATATGTTATATTGTTATATTGATTTTGTCATTGATTATTTAAATACTGACTTTTGAGTGCTCATTATTATCCCCCAAAGGTAACAGCCATTATAGATTTTTTTTAAACTTGTTTTTCTAAATTTTACCATCTTTTATTTGATGCTCTAGTAGCGTACCTGTTTTACGTAGTTTCACTCTTATGCCTCGTACGGATTTTCCGATGGAAAATGTCCGATTGGAGCGTGTTGTCGGACATTCCGACCGTATGTGGGCTCCATCGGACATTTTCCATCGGATTTTCCGATACACAAGTTTGAGAGCAGGCTATAAAATTTTCGGACAACAAAATCCGATCGCATAATTTCCAACCGTGTGTGGCCTGTTCCGACGCACAAAGTGCCACGCATGCTCAGAAGAAATTCCAAGACGGAACAGCTCGGTCTGGTAAACTTAGCGTTCGCAATGGATACAGCACTTTCGTCACGCTGCAATGTTAAAAATGGTTTAATACAGCGCACTCTCCTCTTCTTTATAATGTGAGAAGAATGAAGTAGTTTTGCTGCTCATATTCACACAGACTTCTCACAAACTTATTTCTTTACTATTTATCGGGATTCCCTCAATGTATTTTGATTTGTCACATCTTACAACATTATTTTTGTGTTGGATTTTTTTTTTGGTTTTAAGGCAGATTATTTTTTTTTGGTTTGTTGTCTTTTTTTCTTTGTTGTGTTGCTGTCTCTTGTTAATTTCACATTGTACTTTCGAAATGTACCTGAATCCTCACCAGCAAACTGTCCTTTTTGGATGAAAACACATATAGGAGAGTATAATTTTCACAAAAAATGCATTTATTAAGAACTCACAACTAAACAAAGAGGGAGGCAACGCTGGAGAAACAGCAGAAATGGGTGAAGCCTTGGATGCCCAGGGCACACATCAACTATTTTCAAGCAAAATTGGTGGCCTGAGGAGTCCTTATCTAAGGGACTGCAGTCTGGTCCAGAAGTCCCAGAGATCCGGAAAGCAGCAGATGACATCTGTGTCCCCAGGCTGTGGTCATACAAGAGACTGCAGCTTTTGTCAGACCAGACTGAACCCAGGGCCATCACTCTCTGGTCTTCCTTCCACGCTTCCTTCCACACTGGCTCTGGTGGTGGAGTTGTGACAGCAGGAGGAGGAGGAGGATGGACCAACTCAATCACGTCGGCCTTGGGTGTGATTTCGCCACTCACCCCCTTAGTTAGGACTATATAAATAAGTTGCTTACACATGAGGCATTGAGCCACCTGCCTGCCCTGCAGTTTTGTGGCAGCCATGCAGGCAAAGGCCTCTTCAGGAGTGGGCAAGGCTCTGAGGGATGCAGAAGCCTCCTGAATAAGCCTGAGTGCAGAATCCTGAACGTGACTCCCCTTCCTGGGTCTTTTGTATGGAAGGCAGAGGGGAGGAACCTGCGATTCAGTCAGGCTGCGACTGGTCCCAGGCTTCTCCTGGCTGACACTTAGCCCCGCCTCCTCCTGGCTGCCACATTCCACAGCCTCCTCCTGGCTGAGGTCTTCCTGTGTATAAAAAGGGACATTGTTTTAGTATTTGTTTCATCATTCACACACAATTTTCACCTCCTGACTGTTGCAAATTGAATGTTAACAAATATAACAGACTATCATTCTGAGCCCAGCATTTTTCATTCTTGTCCCAATTTTGGGTGCCCACTACTGTCTATTGATATGTAAAACACTTTTTTCAATCAGCAATTAGTGATCAATAATAACATCTAGTAAAGATAATTTCTTTATTGACAAGAAATCTGTAAAAGAATGCTATACCTGACTCCAGCTGGTCTCCTCCACTTCTTCCTGGATGGAAGGCCCAGGTTGGACATCGGAAGCCTCAGCTGGGGTGGAAGGAAGAGTGGAAGGAAGAGTAGAGAGGGATTCCCTGACTTCAGTGTGGTCTGACAGAAATCGCAGTCTCTCATAGTACCATAGCCTGGGGACATAAATGTCATCTGCTGCAGCTCCGGATCTCTGGGAATCCATAACCTTCTTGCGCTCCCTAAGATAAGTGCTCCTCAGGCCACCAATTTTGGTTTTTAAATAAGGGATGGTTGCTGTGGGGACCACCGGCTTCACCAACTCCAGCAGTTTCTCCAGCGCTGCCTGCCTCTTTTGTTTATTATTATAATGGGGATGTCTCACCTGACACAGACAGGGCAGCTCCCTGTATTTGTCTGTGAACAGGGGGAGGAAGTTGTGGTCATTGAAGCCATCCATTTTCTCTGCAAGACACAACACAAGACAAACCCTAAGGTCAGGCCAAACTCTCCTAATCTTGTTACAATATAGGCTTTAATTTCGAAGCAGTATAGGCCCAAGTTTAGATCTTACCTTCGTTATCACGATCGGCGCCTCCGATGCTCCTTCCTCCGCTCACAGATCGTACGTAATACGCACGCTTGTTACGCTTTATACGCACTGCGCATGCGTGTAACTCCGCCCACCCCTGACATTCTTTCTAGTCTATTCCCCGCCCCTTTTCGTTCTGCGCAGTGGGGGAAGAGCACATGGCTGATACACAGCAGGTGCATGCTAATTACAGGAACGAGGAGGAGGAGGAAAGCCCGGATTCGGAGACATCCCGATCCAGAAGGAGATTTAAGGCCTCAAATATGTCCTTTGGGGAGATGTTGGAGATGGTGGACATCCTGAAGAAGGCCGACTATGATGGAAAGTATGGACCTTACCCCAACCCCAATGTCAGAAAGGCCAAGATCATGGCGAAAGTGGTCAAAAGTCTGCACTGGAATTTTGGGGTACGTCGATTGAAAGATCAGCTCAGGAAGCGGTGGTCGGACCTCAAATTACGAGAACAGGAGCAGTACAGAAAGATCCTGAGAGTGCTGCAAAAAAGTAAGTAGTTGTCCTGTGTTCCTATTCTTTTTGTGTTTATTACGTTCGTGCTGCTCCATGTGCTTTTCTTAAAAGTGTACATTTTAAAATAGCAACTTTCATGTTCGTGGGCACATTATTCGTTCGTATCAAATATTTTTCTTTCGGCCTATAAAACACCATTGTTTTGGCCATATGCATTTGGCCACATTTTTTACGCCCTACTTGTATGAAACTAATTTGGTTGTGTAGATGTGCTTGTTACTAGAATGAAATGCAAACTAGATTCTGTGTAAGGAGAGGACACTGAGCAGCTGTTTTCACATCTGGACACTGGAGCACTAGTGTGGGACCCTAGAACACCATTTTTATTAGGGGGGGCCACACAGGTGCTCCAGTGTATACTATAGGGGTGACTCCATCTGTGAAGCTTGTACCAAACAGGTAAAGTATTGCAGCTTGACAAAGGACACTGAAAATGCTACATTTTGGAACTCTGCCAAAATAGACAGCTGTACCCCACTTCCAAGCAATGTTTCCTATTTATAGTTCTGCCATCAAATATCTGTGTGCTAAGTATACCATTTTTGTTTTACATAGGGGAGAAAAGACTCGGAGGACACCCCTCATCCGAGGAGACCACAGACCCCCCACCTCTGGAAGAAGGGGAAATACCCCCAACCCAAGAAGAGCAGGAGGAGGAAGAAGATGTGGTGGAAATTGGCACTACAACAGGTGAGTGTCTGCGACCACAGGCTCAGGTAAGAGATGGATGCCGGCATATTTTTGATACCTGTTTTTGTTTGGTTTCTCTCTTTTTAGGTGATCGTGATGTTGTGGATCCAGATCCTTTCACATCAGGAAGTGCCCGGATCCTGATCGGGGAGATCATGGGGTGTAATTTAGAATTGGAAAACCTCAAGAAAAACATCAATGATGTTATTCAAAAAAATAAAAACATCATTGATGTTTTGGGGTGAGTTTAAAATCCCTCCAAATCCCTTTGTTTTTTTGTGTGCTACAATGTTAAAAATGTTTTAGCGATTTTTAGAAAAGCCAAATTTGGAGGATGCACACAGTGTGCCAACATGTGCTATCTGCCATCACGGGAGATCAATGTATGTGTTTTGGGGGTGCAACCCCTTCCTCAATAATAAAGTAGCTGAGAGGAAGGGGTTTCTCCCCCAAAACACGTCCCTTGATCCCCCGTGATGGCAGCTAGCACATGTTGACATTGGCAAATTTGTGTGCTTCTTCCAAATTTGGCTTTTCCTGGGGTGACTGCATCTGAACAAAATATCAAACACAGTTCCTAAATACTCATGTCTGATATTGCCTTTAAGTTCTATCAAATGTGAACTTTGTAAGTTCAAGATTTGTGTCTTTCTTGTTGGTTTTACACATGCCTGTTTTATCTTAAATGGACATTTCTATTTTTTATAATGCCACCCCAAAAATTGTTATACAACAAACATGTTGGTTTGTTTTAAAAACCTTTTCTAAATGCACATGTGATTGTGCAGGTATTAAAAAGATTGTTAATCAAGAATGTGTGGATTATTGTCTCAACGCAACAACACTTTTGTGGTGATGTAATTGCTGCTTTCTGTGAAAATGGGGGTTATTTCTTAAGGGCAAATCCTCTTTGCACTACAAGTGCAGTTTCAGTGCAGTTTCAAATGCACTTGTAGTGCAAAGTGTCTTTGCCTTTAGTAAATAACACCCAACAGTGCTTTGTATAAGGTTACACAATCACGCCATTTTCAGGACTCCCCACATTTCTGTCAGGGTCAGCTAAAACAAACACAAGCAGTAAATGTCACCAAAGATTTGCTTTTTTTTGTTTTTATTTGATAAAGGCTTCACAAATTTGCTGGCGTATTGATGGCTCCCCTACCCGCAAAGAACTCAAGGTATCTTAACCGGACATCATGGGCACTCAGGGAGGGCAAGCCAGGAAGGCCACTTTCAAGCGCCGTCAGGGTTGTTTCATTTAGAATTCCAGCCTCAGGCCCAACTGAGCCAGCATAGTTGGCAGAATGTTGCCGTAAAAAGTTATGTAAAACACAGCACGCCAGGATTATATGATTAAGTATATACTCTGCCATATGGATGGGTGTCAGAAATAGGCGGAACCGGCTGGCCATGATTCCAAATGTGTTCTCCACCACTCTTCCGGCTCTGGCCAGCCGGTAATTAAAAACCCTCTGTTCCGGGGTGAGGGTCCTCATCTGGAATGGCCACATGAGATGGTCCCCCAGCGCAAATGCTTCATCCGCAACGAAGACGAATGGGAGTCCTTCCACATTCTCTTCTGGAGGTGGCAAGTCCAAGCTGCCATTCTAGAGACGCCTGTAAAACTCCGTCTGGGCGATGACTCCACCATCGGACATCCGGCCATTCTTCCCCACATCCACATACAGGAAGTCATAATTAACCGACACCACCACCAACATCACAATACTATTGAACCCCTTGTAATTATAATAGTATGACCCCGAGTTGGGTGGTGGGACGATGTGGACGTGTTTCCCATCAATTGCCCCTCTGCACTTAGGAAAGTCCCACTTAGTATTTTTGCACATAAACTTGGAAAGCAGATTAGACACAAACATTCTTGGCCAACATGCAGATAACATTTATTAAGGGGAATTTTACAACACCAAAGTATAAGGTACACCTATCATATTCCCCCTCCCCCCTCTCATGGGCCATTTCTAACATTATAGGGGGGGGGGAAATCTTGGACAGGTAACCCTTTTCACTTCATTGAGAGATGAATGCATTAATACAGGGTATTACTTGGAACAGCCCCTCCTTAGTTACACTATTGGCAGCCCACTGGACAGGTAAGAAGTGTCATGATACAAATATATAAATACACATTGCACACATTTGAGCACATTTGGACATTCTGCTATTACCTATCAAGATAATAGGATACAATAACTTTAAACAGTACCATTTGAAAGTATACAGGCAGGCCCTTGCACTACATGCTTTGGGGAATTCATCCATACATCTGACCACAAACAAGGTGGGTATAGTGTGTATGGGTTTGGCAAAGTCAGCAGATAGATGATTGAGGATAGATAGAGAATTGGTATCAGCTGACTTGATTTGGGAACCCCCCCAAAAAAGCCTCTGGCACTCTGCCTGAATTTAAAGCACAAATCACATTTCTAAACATTTTAGGGGGTGTTTGGGGTAAAGCACTACTATGGAGCTGATAAAATACATTGTTAGGTGACTACATGAGGTGAATATAGGGGCAGGAGAGCATGCTGGGGAGGTAAGTGAAGGCAAATATGTATGAAGGACTAAAAAAAAATTACATAAAAATCCAGCATGCATGAGAACAAAGGGGACATTCACAACATATTCCAATCATGGTAATTGAGGAATGAGGAAAGAAATACAATATATTAGCAAACATTCAATACAATAAAATGTGATATTAAAGGATAAAAATCTTACCTTCATACACTCCTTCTGCAGGACCTGGATGATGGCAGAACAGGTCTCTGGGATAATGATCCCCAGAGCCTGGGGGGAGATGCCTGTCGAGAACTTCAAGTCCTGCAGGCTTCTCCCTGTCGCCAAGTACCGCAGGGTAGTGACTAGCATCTGCTCCGGAGTGATGGCTTGCCTCATGCAGGTATCTTGCCTGCTGATATAGGGGGCGAGCGAAGCCAACAATCGGTGAAATACGGGGGCCGTCATCCTGAGAAAGTTCCTGAAATCATCAGGATTATTCTCACGGATCTCACGGAGCAAAGGCATATGAGAGAACTGGTCACGCTGAAGCAACCAATTCTTGGTCCATGAACTCCTCCCCACCCTGTTCATGGACTGGACTTGTGTCAAGGTCAGGACCCCAACACCAAGCCCCCGCACAGCACGAACTGTACGAGGAGTACGTATACGCAACATGGCTAGAAAATGGTCGGCTGCTCAGAACGAAGTAACAGAACGCACAGAAGAACAGAAAGACCTGTGAAGAGCGACCTGAAAAACAGTAACGAACGAACAAGAACACAATGACAAAGTCACGCGTAGCTTGCTTGCACACACTGAAGAGCAGATACAAACCCACAAGCACAAACTGAACCACAGAAAACGATCTGAAAGCCACGAGTCTGAAAAAGCACGAATCGTCTCTCACCAAACTTTTACTAACACGAGATTAGCAAAAGGAGCCCAAAGGGGGCCGCGCTTGGTTCTGTTTTCTAGTCTCGTCGTACATGGTTGACGTCACCGCGTTGTTGGCGATCGGAAATTCCGACTACTTTGTGCGACCGTGTGTACGCAAAACAAGTTTGAGCCAACATCCGTCGGAAAAAATCCTAGGATTTTGTTGTCAGAATGTCCGATCAATGTCCGACCGTGTGTACGGGGCATTACTCCAGCTGCAAAGGAGTAACTGTGGGTTACGCAAATCACAGACTTTTTTGCCTGATAATTAATTATATATACAGTGTATGGTTTTTATGTACACGGGGAAGTATTAATTATTTCATTTCATCCACATTGCTTAGCAAAACCCAGTAGCGAGTGTTGTAAATAATTTTTTATTTTATTTAAGATTTAGTTTTTACGTCATCCACAATCTAACTATTTATTGTGAATATATGTCTTGTGGATAAATATATTCTCTATTTAGTCTGTATTCATATCGATTGATGTGTACTTTTAAAAACAAATTTGATTGATAAAAACAACTCGTTATAATTATTGTTTGGGAAATTATTCTCAAACACATAATGCATAACAACATGCAAAAGATAAGACAAAAACATATATCTTAGATGCATACACTTTTACAGAAATGTAAAAGTATTTAATTGCATACATTTTAATTCCTCTTTAAGAAGTGTTATATTATTTAATTTCTTAAAATATAAAAGATGAGGTTACTCTGAGCAAATAGATACCCAAACAAGTCAATACTTAATATTGTGTGTTTCTGTAAAACGGAGACAAAAAAAAAAAATTACCCTATATTTTCCACAGACAACAATTTAAAAGCCCTTACATATCATCAGTTTAGAGTTAATAGTGAATAGTGGGCCTATAATTATTGCTCTCACTCCAGTGTAAGTGGAGATATGTAACACGTCTATCGCAATCTCTATTTTCATCTGTAGACATCACAAACACCTGCATTTACATTTATACGTGTGTGTGTGTAGTGGTTAAGGGGGCTCAAACATTTTTTCATGCTTAATCCTAGTTTCAGCAGTGAGAGATAGTGAACAAATAGTTGCTCAGCAAAGTCAGCAGGGTCCCGGCCCTTTGCCCCTCAGGAAGACTCAAAATACAGAGGTTGTTCCAACAAAATTTTCTACATCTTCAGCCCTGGTTTCAAGGGACTACTTCTGGTAGTGAGTGTATGGAGGCAGTTTTGTGTGTTTTTTTTTTTGTATCTAAATTATGTATATATACTGTGTGTGTACATACAGTGCCTTGCAAAAGTATTCACCCCCTTGGCATTTTTCGTGTTTTGTTGCCTCACAACCTGCAATTAACATGGATTGTTTGAGGATTTGCATCATTTAACCACTTCAGCCCCGGACCATTATGCTGCCTAAGGACCAGAGGTCTTTTTCCCATTTGGCACTGCGTCGCTTTAACTGCTAATTGCGCGATCATGCAATGCTGTACCCAAACAAAATTTTCGTCCTTTTCTTCCCACAAATAGAGCTTTCTTTTGATGGTATTTGATCACCTCTGCGGTTTTTATTTTTTGCGCTATAAACGGAAAAAGACCAAAAATTTTGAAAAAAAATGATTTTTTCTACTTTTTGTTATAAAAAAAATCCAATATACTCAATTTTAGTCATACATTTAGGCCAAAATGTATTCGACCACATGTCTTTGGTAAAAAAAAATGTCAATAAGCGTATATTTATTGGTTTGCGCAAAAGTTATAGCGTCTACAAACTAGGGTACATTTTCTGGAATTTACACAGCTTTTAGTTTATGACTGCCTATGTCATTTCTTGAGGTGCTAAAATGGCAGGGCAGTACAAACCCCCCCCAGATGACCCCATTTTGGAAAGTAGACACCCCAAGGAAATTGCTGAGAGGCATGTTGAACCCATTGAATATTTATTTTTTTTGTCCCAAGTGATTGAATAATGACAAAAAAAAAAAATATTTACAAAAAGTTGCCACTAAATGATATATTGCTCACACAGGCCATGGGCCTATGTGGAATTGCACCCCAAAATACATTCAGCTGCTTCTCCTGAGTATGGGGATACCACATGTGTGGGACTTTTTGGGAGCCTAGCCGCGTACGGGGCCCCGAAATCCAATCACTGCCTTCAGGATTTCTAAGGGTGTAAATTTTTGATTTCACTCTTCACTGCCTATCACAGTTTCGGAGGCCATGGAATGCCCAGGTGGCACAAAACCCCCCCAATGACCCCATTTTGGAAAGTAGACACCCCAAGCTATTTGCTGAGAGGCATATTGAGTCCATGGAATATTTTATATTTTGACACAAGTTGCGGGAATGTGACACTTTTTTTTTTTTTGCACAAAGTTGTCACTAAATGATATATTGCTCACACAGGCCATGGGCATATGTGGAATTGCACCCCAAAATACATTTAGCTGCTTCTCCTGAGTATGGGGATACCACATGTGTGGGACTATTTGGGAGCCTAGCTGCGTACGGGGCCCCGAAAACCAATCACCGCCTTCAGGATTTCTAAGGGTGTAAATTTTTGATTTCACTCTTCACTGCCTATCACAGTTTCGGAGGCCATGGAATGCCCAGGTGGCACAACCCCCCCCCAAATGACCCCATTTTGGAAAGTAGACACCCCAAGCTATTTGCTGAGAGGCATGGTGAGTATTTTGCAGCTCTTATTTGTTTTTGAAAATGAAGAAAGACAAGGAAAAACATTTTTTTTTCTTTTTTCAATTTTCAAAACTTTGTGACAAAAAGTGAGGTCTGCAAAATACTCGCTATACCTCTCAGCAAATAGCTTGGGGTGTCTACTTTCCAAAATGGGGTCATTTGGGGGGGGGTTGTGCCACCTGGGCATTCCATGGCCTCCGAAACTGTGATAGGCAGTGAAGAGTGAAATCAAAAATTCACGCCCTTAGAAAGCCTGAAGGCGGTGCTTGGTTTTCGGGGTCCCGTACACGGCTAGGCTCCCAAAAAGTCTCACACATTTGGTATCCCCGTACTCAGGAGAAGCAGCAGAATGTATTTTGGGGTGTAATTTCACATATTCCCATGGCATGTTTGAGCAATATATCATTTAGTGACAACTTTGTGCAAAAAAAAAAATTGTCTTTTTCCCGCAACTTGTGTCACAATATAAAATATTCCATGGATTCGACATGACTCTCAACAAATAGCTTGGGGTGTCTACTTTCCAAAATGGGATCATTTGGGGGGGTTTGAACTGTCCTGACATTTTATGCACAAAATTTAGAAGCTTATGTCACACATCACCCACTCTTCTAACCACTTGAAGACAAAGCCCTTTCTGACACTTTTTGTTTACATGAAAAAGTTTTTTTTTTTTGCAAGAAAATTACTTTGAACCCCCAAACATTATATATTTTTTTAAAGCAAATGCCCTACAGATTAAAATGGTGGGTGTTTCATTTTTTTTTCACACAGTATTTGCGCAGCGATTTTTCAAACGCATTTTTTAGGGAAAAAACACGCTTTTTTAAATTTTAATGCACTAAAACACACTATATTGCCCAAATGTTTGATGAAAAAAAAAGATGATCTTAGGCCGAGTACATGGATACCAAACATGACATGCTTTACAATTGCGCACAAACGTGCAGTGGCAACAAAATACATACATTTTTAAAAGCCTTTAAAAGCCTTTACAGGTTACCACTGCAGATTTACAGAGGAGGTCTACTGCAAAAATTACTGCCCTCGATCTGACCTTCGCGGTGATACCTCACATGCATGGTGCAATTGCGGTTTACGTTTGACGACAGACCATCGCTTGTGTTCGCCATAGCGCGAGAGCAGGGGGCGACAGGGGTGCTTTTTTTTTTTTTCTTTATTATTTTTTGCTTTTTTATCTTATTTTTAAACTGTTCCTTTCATTTTTTTTTTTAAATCATTTTTATTGTTATCTCGGGGAATGTAAATATCCCCTATGATAGCATTAGGTAGTGACAGGTACTCTTTTTTGAAAAAATTGGGGTCTATTAGACCCTAGATCTCTCCTCTGCCCTCAAAGCATCTGACCACACCGAGATCGGTGTGATAAAATGCTTTCCCAATCTCCCAATGGCACTGTTTACATCCGGCGAAATCTAAGTCATGAAATGCTCATAGCTTCCGGTTTCTTAGGTCATAGAGATGTTTGGAGCCACTCTGGTCTCTGATCAGCTCTATGGTCAGCTGGCTAAATCACCGGCTGCATTCTCAGGTTCCCTGTTGAGACAGGAGAGCCAGAGAAAAACACGGAAGACGATGGGGGGGGGGCATTCCCTCCCACTGCTTGTAAAAGCAGTCTAGATGCTAATTAGATGAAAGCTGACCGCTGGCTGATAAGAATGATACCAAGATGATACCTAAACCTGTAGGCATCATTCTGGTATAACCACTCAAAGTCGTGAAAGGCGTACCTGAAGACAAAAAAATGGTTAACAATAAAACACAGTAAACAGACCACAACCCCATAACCTTAACTCTACAACTGCCCACTAAGAGGATACACTCTCCAATATGGCAACTAGATAACTCCCTTCTTACTGACACTGCCATCTTAAACACGATTTCCCAACAACTCACCAATTACTTCACAGAAGTAAGGGGGAGACCACTCTAGAAGTGTGAAGCTGCACGACGAAACAAACTCAGAAAAGCTAAACTGGAAGAACTGACTAAACGCATCTCACATTTGGAACAAAAACACAAAAAATCCTTAGCTTCTAAGGCACTTACAGAACTCACACAAGCTAGAAACGAACTACTAGAAGAATTACATAAACGGATTAAGCGCAAATACACATTGCAGCGGAAATGTTTTTATGAATTTGGCATTAAGTCGGGGAAGCTCCTCGCAAGAGCACTACAGGCCAAGAGAGCTGCTAACACCATACATACGATCAAAGACCCTTCTGGTAAACCCCTTGCCACTTCTGAAGACATAGCAAAACAATTTGTTCGTTACTTCACGGACCTATACAGCTTACGCCCCCCTCAAACGACCAATACCCTAGAGGACAGACAGGAGGCAATTAAAACATTCCTTGCCCAATATGCCCCTACCCCCCTCACGGCAGAGGAATCCAAGGCACTAGACTCCCCGTTGATGCCACAGGAGCTCTCACTAGCCTTAAAGCAGATGAAACCAGGCAAAAGTCCTGGTCCTGACGGACTTACGGTTGGGTATTACAAATCCTGTTCTGACATACTTATCCCGCCCTTAGCTAAGGCATTTAATAACTTCCCATCCTCAAGTATAGCTACCAAGGACACGTTAGAAGCACACATCACCCTCATCCATAAACCAGGTAAGGATGCCACCATGGTCTCCAACTACCGTCCAAACTCTCTACTTAATGTAGATGTCAAAATGTTTGCAAAAGCCATTGCCAACCGTCTATTACCACTAATTCCCAAACTAATTTCCACAGAACAGGTAGGTTTTGTTCCCGGACGGGAGGCACGAGACAACACCACTAAAGCCTTAAACATCCACCACTGGCTAACCACTTCTGACACACACGGCTTCTTCCTGTCCCTTGATGCGGAGAAGGCGTTCGACAGGGTAGCGTGGGACTTTATGGAAGCAACCTTATACTCCATAGACCTACCATCGCAATTAATCAAAATGATTATGACCCTATACTCCTCACCCACAGCTAAAGTAAGGGTGAATGGTCACCTGTCGGACACCTTCTCCGTATCCAACGGTACTCGACAGGGATGCCCCTTATCCCCCTTGATTTTCATTCTCACTTTGGAACCCTTCCTCCGCAAACTTAGAGGAAATCCAACCATCAAGGGGTTGGAAATCAACAACAAACAATTTAAAGTAGCTGCATATGCGGACGATATCCTACTATTCCTCACTGACCCGATTACTACCATCCCCAACCTTCTTAAAGACTTTGCAAATTTCAAATTACTCTCAAACCTACAAATAAACTTCTCTAAATCCAAGGCCCTAAACGTTTCCTTACCAAATGAGATAGTCACACAATGCAAACTTAATTTCCCAATTGGCTGGGAACCCCATGCAATCACGTACCTCGGTATTAAAATACCCTCCAAATTAACGGATATCTATAGACTAAACTTTCTACCTACTCTACGAACCATTCAGACAAACCTACAAAAATTGAGTCCAGGGCCGTTTTCTTGGTTCAGAAAGACAGCCATCTTAAAAATGAACATACTACCCAGACTGCTTTATTTATTCCAAACCATACCCATACAACTTCCTCTCCCCTTCTTTAGTACATTTAAGAGACTATGTAGGAATTTTATATGGTCCTCCAAACAACCTAGACTGAACTGGCACAGATTGACATATCCCAAACTCCAAGGAGGACTACACATACCAGACATACAAAAATATTATTGGGTTTGCCACCTTTCCAGGATAGTCGACTGGCACACTAACAGTTCAAACAAAGACTGGGTACGTCTCGAAAATGCTTTCACCCCAATACCGATAAAACTTTTACCATGGATTAATAAAAAAAAAATCCCTAAGGGGGCCTCATCAAACCCAATCATCAACTCCACTCTAACTAACTTCAAAGCGGCATGCAAACTACTTAAATTGAATCCCACACCTGGCCCCATGACACCTCTGGAAAACAATCCAGACTTCGAACCAGGAGTACACACCCTCCTTCCTACGACAGACCCGGACAGACCCAGACTAAAAATACACCAATTGTTCCAACAGGGTACTCTCATGTCGTTCCAGGCAATGACTTGCGAATTTCCGGACTACCACATTCCCTTCTACAAATATCTGCAGATACGCCACTTCACTAATAGCCTCAAACCCATAACAGATTTACATAGGGAACTCACTCCCTTTGAAATCTTATGCAACAATCCCGAACCCCAAAGACACCTCATCTCTTCCATATACACGCTCCTATTTACATCCCACGAAATTAAAACTGACATCTTGATTAAACAATGGGAACGAGACCTAGATTTAGATCTCACCACTGATGACTGGAAACATGTTCTCAACCATATACATAAAGGATCACTCAATATCTCCACACAGGAAAATAGATATAAAATCTTTACGAAATGGTACAGAACTCCAGATAGGATTCACAAATTCCATCCAAATCTTCCTCCACTCTGCTGGCGCTGTAATACATCCAGAGGCACCCTGCTTCACATATGGTGGGACTGCCCCCTCATTCAAACCTACTGGACCAACATAGATCGCCTAATTTCACAGATAACGACATACACCCCTGACTTCACTCCAGCCCAATACCTACTTCATCACACCTCACTTTCACAACATACCTATAAGAAATCCCTGGTTCTTCACCTCATTAACGCAGCTACTCTATGCATCCCTGTTCACTGGAGAAACACATCCCCCCCCCACCATACTGGAATGGATCCAGAGGGTCGATAGAATAGCTGAAATGGAAAACCTCATCCATCAATCTACAGACATGCCATCCAAGTATGAGAATATATGGGCATGTTGGGCACATTTCAAGTCTTCCCAGGCTCCGCATACCTCCACGGGTTCCACTCTCATTAGTTCTGAAGAGAACACGACCACACGAATAGCTGCATAACTAATGGAACTAACACTCGGTTCACACTAATCCTCCGTCACCCCCCCCCGCCGTACCCTTTTTACCCACCATGATACCCCGCACAACATGAGTGACATCCCACAGGCCGATCTAGAACTGCTAAGATTTACTTCAGCACTCTTTTTATTTCATTTAGATAGAACTGACACACTACTGACTTACCTGATCCTATATCTCTCCCTCTGGGCACAGACTGTTCCCAATAGGGGTGCCCAGAGGAGGGAGTTAAGCGGATAAGGTCAGTAAAGGAAAGGGGAGGAAGAAAGGAGGAAAAGAGGAGAGAATAGAGAAGGATAAAGAAGGGACGGGAAAGGGAGAAAGAAGGAGAAGAAGGGGATAGAAACGAAACGAAAAGAAAACAATACTAAATAAATAAAAAACAAGCTTAAAAAATAAAAATTTAAAATAAAATTATAATTACAACATCTCTTAAACTTACGACTCAAGTCGCTTTTCAATATAGATGCAGTAATAACACTAGTGTTATGGGAAATAGCAAATCATTTCTCATTTTTCAAATTTAACCTGAAATGTCAATACATAATCTGGGGCTTTCACGAAACTTAAGAAATATTCTTCCATCACAGTGAGAACCACCAACCAAATATCTATATGTTCTTTTTGTTTTTCTTTTAATGTGTTTTATAAGATACAATGTTATATATTAAGATGTACCTTCTTATTTGATTTCTGGCTACACTGTGACATATATATCTCTGCTTCCCTTGATGTAACCTCTGTGAAAACTCAATAAAATATACTTCAAAAAAAAAAAAACACAGTAAACAGTAAAGTATAAAAAATTGCATACCTGAAAAACAAAAATGATAAAACATAATAACAATAAAACATTGCAGAATAGAATACAGTAAAAAAGAGCAGAACAATAGAGAGAGAGAATAGAGAGAGAGAACAATAAAACAACAACTATTTTTTTTTATTTTATATATTTTTTATTTTATTTTTTTTACACTTTTTTTGTAACTAACTTTTATAACGGTAACCGGTTCCAGGTTCGGGTCTCTCAAAATGCGATGGCATCTTGGGAGACCCTGTGAAAGTGTGCCTAGTCTGTGCAATGCTGTACCCTATGCTAATACTCAACTAGTGTATGGTAGCATTCAAAACATTCACCAATGTAAAGACCAAGATTGTCAGGACAGGAGGGACAATAATAGCGGGTGTCACACCTATATCCGCGCTTGCTGTAGACACGACATCTTTTTTGGGGGGCTTCATTGGGAAAGGGGTACTCGGGAGGACATAAAGAAAATGCCTCTCATGCAGCTGACTGCATTTGGTTGGGGATGTGAATGGGGGAAGTACAGGCGCTGCAGAAGTGGTGGGTTCCCAATTAGGATTGGCGAATGCAGCAGGAAGGGCACTATGGGCATGACGGGCCTGTGTTTGTCTTCTTGGTGGCAGCGGGACACTACTTGTGCTTACCACCTCACCAGCTTAAACTGCACTTATGGGACTCGGCACGTCACCAAGTGTTACTGCAGTGCTGGTTTGACTATGACCGAGGTGTACTAGGCCGCTGGTGCTTGCCAGTTCACCAAAACGCTACCAAAAAATCTGTTATCGATCGCAGGGATCAGGCCTGACTCTGCGAACGCTGCAGTTATGCGTTTAGTGTTTTGTAAGTGTCAGTGATCAATCGATACTGCACTTGGGTGGGCTGGGCTGGGCCGGGCGGAGGGGCAAAACGCAGGTGCTAGCAGGTATCTGGGCTGATCCCACTAACACTTCGTTTTTGGGAACCCTCAACTGCTGGGGACGCTAGTATAGATCTGATCGGATCAGATATTGATCCGATAAGATACTACACCACTAAGGGAGGTGTACGGTGCGTGTGTGGGTGTTAACGGTACTGGCGCTAACCTGACGCTGCTTGGGGCTAGTGCTTGCCAGTTCACCAAAATGCTACCAAAAAAACTGTTAGTGATCGCAGGGATCAGGCCTGACTCTGCGAACGCTGCAGTTATGCGTTTAGTGTTTTGTAAGTGACAGTGATCGATCGATACTGCACTTGGGTGGGCTGGGCTGGGCCGGGCAGAGGGGCAAAACGCAGGTGCTAGCAGTTATCTGAGCTGATCCTGCTAACACTGCATTTTTGGGAACCCTAAACTGCTAGGGACGCTAGTATAGATCTGATCGGATCAGATATTGATCCGTTCAGATACTATACCACTAAAGGAGGTGTACGGTGCGTGCGTGGGTGTTAGCGGTACTGGCGCTAACCTGACGCTGCCTGGGGCTGGTGCTTGCCAGTTCACCAAAATTCTACCAAAAAAACTGTTAGCGATCGCAGGGATCAGGACTGACTCTGCGAACGCTGCAGTTATGCGTTTAGTGTTTTGTAAGTAACAGTGATCGATTGATACTGCACTTGGGTGGGCTGGGCCGGGCGGAGGGGCAAAACGCAGGTGCTAGCAGGTATCTGGGCTGATTCCACTAACACTGCGTTTTTGGGAACCCTAAACTGCTGGGGACGCTAGTATAGATCTGATCGGATCAGATATTGATCCGATCAGATACTATACCACTAAGGGAGGCGTATGCTGCGTGCGTGGGTGTTAGCGGTACTGACGCTAATCTGACGCTGCCTGGGGCGACGCATATCACCGCCGGGTGATCAGGGGGCTAAACCTTTATTCGGTAATAAACAGCGGGTGTCCTGACACTATAAAAAATAAACAAACTAACCAGCGTCACCCTTAACAGTTATACGGTGATCAGTGGTGAAAGGATTAACTAGGGGGCAATCAAGGGGTTCAAATATTTATTAGGTAGTATATGGGGGTCCCTGTTGCTATAAAATGCTGACGGCGAACCTAAATATTTACGTCCCTAACTAGCGTCACCAGCGACACTAATACAGCGATCAGAAAAATGATCGCTTAGTGACACTGGTGACGGGGGGTGATCAAGGGGTTAAAACTTTATTAGGGGGGGTTAGGGGGTACCCTAGACCTAAAGGGGGCTAACCCTAACTGTCCTAACACAGTAACTGTCACAAACTGACACCATGCAGTAATCAGAAAAAAAAACAACAACAAAAAAAACTGCTTGGTGTCAGTTTGTGACAGGGGGGGGTGATTGGGGGGTGATCGGGGGGACGATCGGGGGGGGTCGGTGGTGTTTTGTGTGCCTGGCATGTTCTACTGTGTGTGTAGTGTGTTTTCACTCACAGTGCAGTCTTCTCTCCTCGGCGCCGGAACGGAAAATATCGAGCTGAGGAGAGATGACATAATTTCCTTTGCTGCTGTTTAGCATACAGCAGCAAAGGAATTTTCTCATTGGCCGGCGGCGATCTCGAACGGATGGCCTCCCCCTCACCTCCGATCGCCGGGGGACAGAAGAGGACCGCCTCGGGCACCGGGAGGGGTCCGATCGGACCCCCCCACCCACGGGAGGCAGATCACGTAAATGTACGTGATTTTGCCTGCCCATGCCATTCTGCTGACGTATATCGGCGTGAGGCGGTCCTTAAGTGGTTAATTTACAGAACATGCCCACAACTTTGAAGATGTTTTTTTTATTGTGAAGCAAACAACAAGTAGGACAAAATAACAGAAAAAGTCAATGCACATAACTATTCACCCCCCTAAAGTCAATACATTGTAGAGCCACCTTTTGTGGCTATCACAGCTCTAAGTCACTTTGGCTAAGTCTCTATGAGCTTGCCACATCTTACCACTGGGATTTTTGGTCATTCCTCCTTGCAAAACTGCTCCAGCTCCTTCAAATTGTATGGTTTGCGCTTGTGAACAGCAATCTTTAAGTCTGACCACAGATTTTCCTTTGACTAGGCCATTCCCACACATTTACATTTTCCCCCTTAAACCACTCAAGTGTTGCTTTAGCAGTGTGTTTGGGGTCATTGTCCTGCTGGAAGGTGAACCTCCGCCCTCTGCCTCAAATCACACACAGAGTGGTACAGGTTTTGCTCAAGAATATCCCTGTATTTAGCACCATCCATCTCTCCCTCAACTCCAGTTTTCCAGTCCCAACTGCTGAAAAACATCCCAGCAGCGTGATGCTGCCACCACCATGTTTCACTGTGATGGTGTTCTTTGGGTGATGTGATGTGTTGGGTTTGCACCAAACATAGCATTTTCTTTGATGGCCAAAAAGTTCAATTTTAGTCTCATCAAACCAGAGCACCTTCCTCCATACATTTTGGGAGTCTCCCACATGCCTTTTCGCAAACTCAAAACGTGCCATTTTGTTTTTTGCTGAAAGTAATGGATTTCTTCTGGCCACTCTGCCATAAAGCCCAACTCTATGGAGCGTACAGCTTATTGTCATCCTATGTACAGATACTCCGGTCCCTACTGTGGAACTCTGCAGCTCCTCCAGGGTTACCTTAGGTCTGTGTGCTGCATCTCTGATTAATGCCCTCCTTGCCCGGCCAGTGAGTTTTGGGATTCGGCCGTCTCTTGGCAGGTTTGCTGTTGTGCCATGTTCTTTCCATTTGGTTATGATAGATTTGATGGTGCTCCTAGGGATCATCAAAGATTTGGATATTTTTTTATAACCTAACCCTGACTTGTAATTCTTAACAACATTGTCCCTTACTTGTTTAAAGAGTTCCTTGGTCTTCATGGCAGTGTTTCGTTAGTGGTGCCTCTTGCTTAGATGTTGCAGCCTCTGGGGCCTTTCAAAAAGGTGTGTATATGTAATGACAGATCATGTGACACTTAGATTGCACACAGGTGGATATCATTTAACTAATTGTGACTTATGAAGGTAATTGGTTGCACCAGAGCTTTTTATGGGCTTCATAAAAAAGGGGGTGAATACATACGCACATGCCAATTATCATTTTTTAATTTCTGAAAAATAGTTTAATGTATATATTTTTCTAATTTTACTTCACCAACTTAGACTGTTGTATTCTGATCTATCACATATAATTCAGTTTAAAAAACATTGAACTAAAGGCTGTAATGTATGAAAATAGGTAAAAAGCCAAGGGGGTGAATACTTTTGCAAAGCACTGTGTGTATATATTATTTTTATTTTTTTTCTGAATTGGGTGGCCATTTTTAGGTTCTCCTTCATAAACAGGAGGAACAGGATGTTGTTAAAAAATAGTTTGGTTCTTTTGGGGCATTGGACATGTTGCACATGTAAAGGGTGGAATAGAACTATTCAAACTGTCTCTTTATCCTTTCATGGTAAAAAAAAAATATTTCCTTGTGATCAATTCTGGGTATGTGAGCTAGGGGGTGCTAGTTTTGGCCAGGAAGGCAAGTAGTTTCTATTTTTCCCTCCATGGGCAGAGCTGCTTGACAAAACTGTTTTTTTAGGTTACATTTATTTCTAATGCCGCGTACACACGAGCGGACTTTCCTGCATACTTGGTCCGGTGTACCGGAGTCCGTTGGACAATTCGATCGTGTGTGGGCTCCAGCTGACTTTTTTTTCTCAAAAGTTTGACGAACTTAGATTTGAAACATGTTTCAAATCTATCCGACGGACTCAAATCCGGTCGAAAAGTCCGCTCGTCTGTTTGCTAGTCCGACGGACAAAAAACAACGCTAGGGCAGCTATTGGCTACTGGCTATGAACTTCCTTGTTTTAGTCCGTCATCACGTACGAATCCATCGGACTTTGGTTGATCGTGTGTAGGCAAGTCCGTTCATTCGGAAAGTCCGTCGTAAAGTCCGTCGAAAAGTCCGCTGGGCAAAGTCTGCCGTAAAGTCCGGTCGTGTGTACGCGGCATAAGAGGTTAAGTTTCCTATGTTTTATTGTTAGGGAATAGGGATTGCCATTCTTTGCATTATATGCATCCTAATGCATATAATGCTTTAAGATGAAAAAAAAAACTTCTGCCTTTACAATCACTTTAATTACAGCATTGTTTCACACCTGCTTAAAACATTTGCACAGTAATGTATATGCAATGTCTTGCAATGTATATGCAATTGTGGCAAGGAGGTCCCCAGCTGCAAGAGCAATTTGTCAAGGTTCTAAATGTCTTCAGAGGAGGGGGGGGGCATGATCCGTCCTGTATAAAGAGAGATTAATCTTTCACAAAAAATGATGGTGCGTTATGGATTTTTGATGCATTTCCATGTTTATGAACACCATGTCCACTCTTACATCAATGATGCAAGTACACAGCTGAAGTGCACAATGAATCATTTTACAGCTATGAAATGTTAATGACCACAGGTGTCTTATGGCATGTGCATACATATTTTTAATAGCTACACTGTAGCTAGAAACTATATAGTTTATGTATGTTTCTCAATGGTCGCTTGTGCTTGATAAAACTGTGTCAACCCAAACTCAATCCTCTGTGGAGCCAAGGGAGGTGTTTAAGGGAGCCATATGGTTTGGGGACTGCAGTGTCTAACTTATGCATACAGCAGTCAACATGGCACAGCTACTGCATATTGATATACAATTTTCATATACATTTAATTTGTGAAAAATATATCTATCTCTGTCTCTATCCATATCTCTATCTCTATATCTATCTCTATCTCTTCAGACCTTCAGAGTGCATGCTCTGGTGATGTAACTTGCTGCATCCAGGGTGAATATCTCTTAAACAGTGCATGTTTAGGAGATATTAATTTTACCTAGAGGTAAGCCTTATTAGAGGTTTACCTCTAGGTAAAAATCACCAACCAGGATTTACTACCACTTTAAGTTTCCCAAATATATTAAATTAGTTGCTTCTGTTGCTATTATTATTATCAGATTGTAAAAACAATTTCAGGGTGGGATGCCATTCAAAAATATTGATCAGGTCCTCTTTTGGCATCATCACAAATAGAAATATAGAGAAAACCAAACACAACCAACGGGACTTTGAATATGCATTAGAGAACTGAACTGACACTAGACCTTAAAAAAATTTGATATTTTTTAAAAAAAAAAGATATAAACACATTAATAGGTATTCCACACAGTATAGAGTTACA
This sequence comes from Lithobates clamitans, assembly GCA_037952925.1. Lineage (NCBI taxonomy): Eukaryota > Metazoa > Chordata > Amphibia > Anura > Ranidae > Lithobates > Lithobates clamitans. The sequence goes on from JBBGZY010000140.1 coordinate 9,679,872, forward strand.
AATATAAAAAACTGATACAAAGTTTGGGTTCAGTTGATCAGCAAGTGCATAGTAAGTTAGTCTGGTCTATGCGTTTCACAGGAGCCACTGCTTCTTCAAGACCATGTAATATACATATAATATATAGCTCTGACTACACATATCTAACAAGAAAGAGAAAAAAAGAGAAGAATGACCATAAATGTGTCATAGAGCAAGTATACATTATAATAGATAAATATATAATTATCAAATTTAAATAAATTAAATAAGCTTAATGGTTTGCTTAGATCAGTGGTTCTCAACCTAGGGGGTTGAATGACGATTTGCCAGGGGTCACTGCATCCTGGGCTGTTCCTGAAGCCTGCACAGCTCTCCCAGCCTTTTCCCAGAAGGGCTGTCCCTGGAGCCTGTGGCTGCCCAGCTGGGCTGTTGCTGGAGCCCACGGCCGCCCACTCAGCCTCTTCACAGCCACCCATTCAGTTCACGGCTTGGCTGGGGGGCAGAGACTAGAGGTCAGCTGACCGGTGAGGAATGTGAAGTGGGAGGGGCTGGAGGAGACCCTATCTCCTGATTTAGGCATAGGTGTCACTGCTGCAAGACACCACAAAGTCTGAGACACAGTGACGCTGGAGACACAGTAACTACCTGTGATTATAGTTACCATTAAAAGTTCTTCACTACAGTTCTCAGATCAGCAGATGACCTTGATCAAGAGCACCTAAGTTGGCTGATCAGAACTCCACCCAGCACTGCCACACATCCCATTCCACCCACCCCCCCACCAAGGAGTAAGAGAAGGAATAAAAATAGAGAATACATGGAAGGGAGAGGAAAAGAAGGGGAGAAACAAAGAAAAAGGGAGAGAAAAATAAGAGAAATAACAAAAAAGATGGCGAGAGAGGGATAGGGAAAAAAAACAAGAAATTTGGATAGAGAGGGGTAAAAGGGAAAGAAAGGAGAACAAAGAGAGTGGTACATCCTAAGTGGAAGGGACTCAGGGAGTGCTAAATATCTGTGGGTTAAGGGTGCAATTTACTTGTCTTGCCTTGGGTACTGACAACCCACGCTACGAAAATAATTTTACTCTTATGCCGCATACACACGAGCGGACTTTACGGCAGACTTGGTCCGGCGGACTTTTTGATGGACTTTCCGATGAACTTTCTGAATGAACGGACTTGCCTACACACAATCAACCAAAGTCCGACGGATTCATACATGATGACGTACGACCGGACTAAAACAAGGAAGTTCATAGCCAGTAGCCAATAGCTGCCCTAGCGTCAGTTTTTGTCCGTCAGACTAGTATACAGACGAGCCGACTTTTCGACCGGACTCGAGTCCGTTAGAAAGATTTGAAACATGTTTCATTTCTAGGTCCGTCCAACTTTTGGGGAAAAAAGTGCCCTGGAGCCCACACACGATCAAATTGTCTGACGGACTCCGGTCCGCCGCACCAAGTCTGCCAAAAAGTCAGCTCGTGTGTACGCGGCATTAGTGGTCCCAATAACTTGGGAAATTTTATCAAGGGGTCACGGCATTAGAAAGGTTGAGAACCACTGGCTTAGATGAAAGAAAGAAAAAAAAAAGTATATATCTACACATATCATGTGGGCACAAATATAGATTCTTGTATGCCCATATATGTACATTCACCCGCAAAAAGTACAGGGGGAAAGGGGGAAGTTCTTTCCCTCAAAAAAATTACTGGGTATCATGCACCTGGTAGCAGAGCCTGATAGGATGAGGAAGGCCTCTTTCACCTCCGACTTGGGGCCCCTGATAGTGTAGACAGGAAGCACAGGAGTGCAGAATCCCACGAGTACCAGAAAGTCTTGCTAGCAGCAGGGCCGATGTTCTTGCTAGGCAGGTGAAGTAATCAGTTGTCTTCAGCAGGTAGATAGATAGGCAGGCAGCTGGTGCTGGTAAAAGCAGGCAGGGTAGCAGGGTCAGGCAGGCTGGGTCATACACAGACTTGAAGAATCGGGTACAGGTCACAGACAGGAACGTAGTCAGGAAGCAAGCCGGGTCTGGAACCGATCAGTGGAACTGGAGCCAAAGGAGTGGACAGAAGACTAATCAGTGGACAAGCCAAGGTCAATGCAGGTGGAGTTCAGGGAATGGTCAAGACAAGCCGGGTTGATAACTGGAAGCAGGATACAGGTTCACAGGATGCCAAATACACAGGAGGCTGAAGACAAAGCAGCATTGAATCTGAGTACTGGCTGGGTAAAAATAGTTTGTTTGGTGCCAGTGTCTGTCACAGGTGCACGCAAATGTCGGCGTGCACAGGGATGCATGACAGTTTGTGTTTGCGCACGAGTCCTACATGCACATATCTATTAGCCAATGCCCAATTCTTATGAGCATGAAAGGGAATCAGTTTTAGTTGGTGCCCAAGAGTTCTTCCAGAGGAATTATTCAGTTTGCTCAGCTCAGCGAAGCTGGCCCCCCTACAATCAGCACAAATAAAAACTCAAGTGTGTTTCTTTAGTGCTACGTTTGTGCTGTTTTGTGCCGTAAAAATTTACATTTGTGCTGCTTTTATTTTTAAGATATTAGCAATTGTTTTTTCCAGACCATGACATCACCTAGCCCCCCTACAACGTCCAAATGACACAAAACTGGTCTCGTTGGTTAGTGCTATGTTTGTGCTGTTTTGTGCTGCTAAAATTTCCGTTCTACCTTTTATCGTTTTTGCATTATTAATGATTTATTAAAGGTCACCGAAGGTCACTCAGCCCCCCTACAACACCCAAATGACACAAAACTGGTCTCGTTGGTTAGTGCTACGTTTGTGCTCTTTTGTGCTGCTAAAATTTCCGTTCTAGCTTTTATCGTTTTTACGTTATTAATGATTTATTAGGGGTCACCAAAAGTCAGTCAGCCCCCCTACAACACCCAAATGACACGAAACTGGTCTCATTGGTTAGTGCCTCATTTGTGCTGGTTTGTGCTGCTAAAATTTTTATTTGTGCCATTATGGTTTTTTAGTTATAACAGCTGCTGTTATAATGCTGGCACCAGACAGACTATTTAAACAGGCTGCAATTTGGTGTGCCACTTCTGTGTGTTCATTCCTGATTCCTGTGTTTGATCTCTGATCCTAACCCAGCTTGATCCTGACCTCCGTTTGACTGCTACCTGCCCTGACCTTGGCTTGTCTCTGGATTCTGCTTCTGCCTTCTCTTCTTGCCTGATCTACCTGCTGTTGCTGACTTGGCTTGTGACCCGACTATCCTGTTGTGTGCCGTCTATGCCTGATCTGCCTGACCATTATGGACCCAGCTCATCTGACCCTGCATCCTGCTCATCCAGCCTGCTACAGCTCTTCAGCCCAGCAAGGTCTCCTGCTGCCAGCTGCTTACCCACAGTCTGCCACCAGCCAAGCTCAGTGCCAGCTCATCTGCAACCAGCTGGTTCTGTCGCCACATCCACCTGCTGACTGCTGCCACCATGCAGTCTACTGGACTGATCACATGCACTCATACCGCACTGTGCTCCCATGGCTGCTTTCTAACCAGGTGCTCACTAACCAAATCTGTTATAACTTAAAAACCATAACAGCACAAATAAAAATGTTAGCAGCACAAACCAGCACAAATGAGGCACTAACTAACGAGACCAGTTTTGTGTCATTTGGGTGTAGTAGGGGGGCTGAGTGACCTTTGGAGACCTTTAAAAAAATTATTAATAAAGCAAAACCGATAAAAGATAGAACATGAATTTAAACAGCACAAAACAGTAGCTAAAGAAACACCCTTGAGTTTTTATTTGTGCTGATTGTAGGGGGGGGGTAAAGTGAGTGGGGTTTGAAAAAAAAATCTGTTATAACTTAAAAACCATAACAGCACAAATAAAAATTTTAGCAGCACAAACCAGCACAAACGTAGCACTAACCAACGAGACCAGTTTCGTATCATTTGGGTGTTGTAGGGGGGCTGACTGACTTTTGGTGACCTTTAATAAATCATTAATAACGCGAAAACGATATACGATAAAACGGAAATGTTAGCAGCACAAACGTAGCACTAACCAACGAGACCAGTTTTGTGTCATTTGGGCGTTGTAGGGGGGCTGACTGACCTTTGGTGACCTTTAATAAATCATTAATAACGCAAAAACGATAAAAGATAGAACGGAATTTTTAGCAGCACAAAACAGCACAAACATAGCACTAACCAACGAGACCAGTTTTGTGTAATTTGGACGTTGTAGGGGGGCTAGATGATGTCATGGTCTGGAAAAAACAATTGCTAATATCTTAAAAATAAAAGCAGCACAAATGTAAATTTTTACGGCACAAAACAGCACAAACATAGCACTAAAGAAACACACTTGAGTTTTTATTTGTGCTGATTGTAGGGGGCCAGCTTCGCTGAGCTAGTTTGCACGCATGTGCATCCTGACACTGGGAAAGCAGATATTATGGACCCCACACAAAAAATGGGTTAGGTCTCCTGCATAAAGTTGGTGTACACAATCGATACCCAGGGCACCACTTGTGTCCCGGATGAGTAAGATGTGCTTAGGACATCTTTATATTTGGGCAAATGCCTATAAAGTTTGGTGGAAAAGGGGGATAAGATTAAATATCAAAAGTAGAGATGGGCCAAACACCCCCCCCCGTTCGGTTTGCAGCAGAACTCCTGAACAGGGGAAAAGTTATATATTCCTTTTGAAGGCTTATATGTAGGGATGAGCTGAACACCCTCCGGTTTGGTTCGCAGCAGAACATGCGAACAAGCAAAAAATTTGGCAGAACACACGAACGTCATTAAAGTCTATGGGACAAGAACATGAATAATCAAAAGTGCTAATTTTAAAGGCTTATATGCAAGTTATTGTCATAAAAAGTGTTTGGGGACCTGGGTCCCGCCCCAGGGGACATGTATCAATGCAAAAAAAGTTTTAAAACTGACGTTTTTTTGGGAGCAGTGATTTTTTTAATGCTTAAAGTGAAACAATAATAATGAAATATTCCTTTTACCACTTGCACCCCCTTCCTTCCCAAGCCATTGTTCAGCTTTCAGCGATGTCGCACTTTGAATGACAATTGCGCGGTCATTCTACACTGTACCAAAACAAGTTTTTTATCATTTTCTTCACACAAATAGAGCTTTCTTTTGGTAGTATTTAATCACTGCTGGTTTTTTTTATCTTTTACAGAAAAAAAAAAAAGACCAAAAATTTTGAAAAAAAACTAATTATTTTTTACCTTCACTGATGTGCGCTGATGAGGCGGCACTGATGGGCACTGATAGGCTGAACTGGTGGGCATTGATGAGGTGGCACTGATGAGCACTGATAGGCAGCACTGATGGGCACTGTTAGGTGGCACTGATGGGCACTGATAGGCAGCACTTGTGGGCATTGATAGGCGGCACTGGTGGGCACTGATAGGTGGCACGGATAGGCGGCATGGATAGGCAGTACTGATGGGCACTGATGGGCATTGATGGGTGGCACTGATGGGGGACACTGATGGGCATTGATCGACAGCAGTGATGGGCAATGATGGGCAGCACTGATAGGCGGCACTGATTGCCAGCACTGACTGGCATTGCTAATGGGCACTGATTGGTGGCACCTGAGGGCACTGATTGCTGCCACTGGTGGGCACTGTATGGTGACACTGTTTTACTATACTGTAATCAGGGCACTGATACTTAGTGCCCTGAATACATTCCTACATGTTCCCCTGCATGGAGATGCCGCTGATCGGCTCTCCTCGCCACACACTCTGCCAGTGTGAGGCGAGGAGTGCCGATTATGGCACTTCCTTGTTTATATGTGACCAGCTGTGATTGGACACAGCCGATCACATGGTTAAAGAGCCACAGATGCAGCTCTTTACAGAGATCGGGGTCGTTCCGTGTCCTAGCAACATGGCGCGGCTGTAATCGCCACGCTGCCCCCTGCGGGCGCACAAGAGGGGCCGTTCTGGGACACCGTCACATGACGTCTCCCCAGCGCCACACTGTTCCGCTGTCATTTGATGGTGGGCAGGCGGCAACCAGTTAAATATCATGCCTGGGGGGTATCTATAGTATGCCTGCAAAGTGGCGCATTTTTACCGTGTTTAGAACAGTACCACAGCAAAACAACAATTTAAAACTGATCGCGGCTGTAATGAATTGTCGGGTCTCGGCAATATAGATAAACCTCATTGAAAAAAAGAGCATGGGTTCCCCCCCTGTCCATTACCAGGCCCTTTGGGTCTGGTATGAATATTAAGGGGTACCCTGAACCAAAATTTAAAAAAAAATGGCGTAAGGGTCCCCCAAAATCCATACCAGACCCTTCATGTTTGGTATGGACTTTAAAGGGAAACCCTGCGCCAAAATTTAAAAAAATGGCATAGGGTCCCCCCAAAATCCGTAACAGACCCTTATCCGAGCACACAACCTGGCAGGCCACAGGAAAAGAGGGGGGAAGAGAGCGCCTCCCTCCTGAACCATACCAGGCCACATACCCTCAACATGGGGAGGGTGCTTTGGGGTCTGACCCCAAAGCACCTTGTCCCCATGTTGATAAGGACAAGGGCCTCATCCCCACAACTCTTGCCCGGTGGTTGTGGGGGTATGCGGGCAGGGGGCTTATCAGAATCTGGAAGCCCCCTTTAACAAGGGGACCCCCAGATCCTGGCCTCCCCCCTGTGTGAATTGGTAATGGGGTACATCATATCCCTACCATTTCACAAAAAAAGTGTCAAAAAATGGTAAAAAAGAAAAGAGACAGATTGGGACAAGTCCTTTATTAAAAAATAAAAAAATAAAAATGTCCCGTGGTATAAATTCACGCCGACCAACGGACCGAAGAAGAAAAAAAAAAAAAAGCCTCCATGGGAGGCTCCCGCCAACTGATGCGTCTTCTCTGTGACAGTTCTTATATAACTGAGAGCGGGGCCACCAGATGACTTAAACAGGTGATCCCGCCCCCCTCTGACGCCACAGGGGGCTCCCCTGTGGCGGCGGAACAGTCGCAGGTTTTTTTTTTTCGGTCTGTTGGGTGGCACGAATATACATCGTGGGACATTTTTATTTTTTTTATTTTTTAATAAAGGACTCGTCCCAAGCTGTCTCTTGTCTTTTTTACCATTTTGACACTTTTTTGTGAAATTGGAGGCTGGGATCTAGGGGTCCCCTTGTTAAAGAAGGCTTCCAGATTTCGATGAGCCCCCCGCCCGCATACCCCCACAACCACCGTGCAAGGGTTGTGGGGATGAGGCCCCAAAGCACCCTCACCATGTTGAGGGCAAGTGGCCTGGTATGGTTTAGGAGGGGGGCGCTCTCTCAACCCCCCCTCTTTTCCTGTGGCCTGCCAGGTTGTGTGCTCAGATAAGGGTCTGGTATGGATTTTGGGGGGGCCCCTACGCCATTTTTAAAAAAAATTTGGTGCTGGGTTCCCCTTAATTTTCATTTCCATCAGACCTGAAGGGCCTGGTATGGATTTTACGCAATTTTTTTTTAAATTTTGGTTTGGAGTTCCCCTTAATATTCATACCAAAGCAAAAGGGCCTGGTAGTAGACTGGGGGGGAACCCATGCTCTTTTTTTCAATGAGTTTTATTTATATTGCCGAGACCCGACAATTCATTACAGCCACGATCAGTTTTAAATGACAATTTTTCCTTTAGAAATGTCATTTTGCTGTGGTACTGTTCTAAACACGGGAAAAATGCACCACTTTGCAGGCATACTAATTACACCCCTCAGGCACGATATTTAAATGAATATTTAATTTTTATTGTTTCACTTTAAGCATTAAAAAAAATCACTGCTCCCGAAAAAACTTCATTAAAATGACCCGGGGTTGTAATTCCTGGCAGCCAGCTATTGGGCTATTGAAAAAAAAGAAAAAGAAAAAAGGTGTGCCCCCCCCTCAATCCATACCAGACCCTTATCAAGGCATGCAGCCTGACAGGTCAGGAAAAGGGGGAAGCGAGCGCCCTCCTCCTGAACCATACCAAGCCACATGCCCTCAACATGATGGGTGGGTGCTTTGGGGTGGGGAGGGCTCTGCCCCCTCACCCCAAAGCACCTTGTCCCCATGTTGATGGGAACAAGGGCCTCATCCCCACAACCATGGCCATGGGTTGTGAGAGTCTCTGAGCAGGGGGATTATCAGAATCTGGAAGCTCCCTTTAACAAGGGGGCCCCCAAATCCCAGCCACCCCATGTTAATGAGTATCGGGTACATAGTGCCCCTACCCATTTACCGAAAAAGCGCCAAAAGGTAATAAATATACACACACAGTTTTTGACAATTCCTTTAATAAAAAATGAAAAATAAGAAAAAAGTGTCCCCTGATTTAAATCCATTGTCAATCATGCCACCTGCTGCACCCTAAAAATTAAAAAAATGGAAACGCTACCACCAAAATGAAGGCTGGCTGCCTACTGCAGGCTAAGCCGTTTGACAGTTATTTTATAGGTAAGGGGCTGGGCCACCTGGCTACATCACCTGGTGGCACCGCCTCCTTCTGACATCACAGATCCAGCATGCACCTGTCCGTGACCTCAAAAGGAGGCGATGCCACCAGGTGAAATAGCCAAGTGGCCCTGGTCCCTACATATATAAGAAATGTCAAACAGCAGAGCCTACAGTAGGCAGCCAGCCTTCATGTCGGCAGGAGAGTTTTAATTTTTTTTTCGGGATCGGCAGGGCGGCGTGATTGATGATGGATTTACATCAGGGGACACTGTTTTTTTAATAAAGGAATTGTCAGGAACTGTGTGTGTTTTTATTACTTTTTGACACTTCTTTGGTGAATGGGTAGGGGTACTACTGTATATACCCACTACTCATTCACATAGGGGAGTCCGGGATCTGGGGGCTCCCTTGATAAAAGATCCCAATAAGCCCCTGCCCACAGACCACCACAACCACTGGCCACGTTTGTGGGGATGAGGCTCTTGTTCCCATAAACACCCCCCTGCCCCAAAGCAACCACCCCCCCTGCCCCAAAGCACCCACCCCCTATGTTGAGGGCATGTGGCCTGGTATGGTTCAGGAGGTGGGGGGCGCTCGCTCTCCCCCGTTTCCTGACCTGCCAGGCTGCATGCCTGGATAGGGGTCTGGTATAGACCACGCCGTTTTTTTTTTTTTTGGTGTGACCATTTTTTATACTGGCAACTTTTATTTATTTTTTTGCTCAGCTGGCAGCAGGGAAATTCATTGACAGCTGATGACTCATCAGTTGTTAAACAGAAGGTCCAGGCTCCTTCAGAAAAAATGTAAAGTCATCAGCTACATATACTGTAGCTGCTGACTTTTAATATTAGGACACTTACAGTACCTGTCCAGGAATCCAGCGATGTCGGCACCCCAGCCGATTTTTCCATCGGCTTTCGGGTGCTGCCACCGCCATTCCTTGTGGTTTCACAGCTGGTTCAGTACTGTGAATGCACGAAGTGCACTGTGCTTTCTCAATGGCCTGGTGGTGGGGGAAGGAGAACCAGGTACCCGCACCCTCCTACCCCCCAAAAGTGCCAAATGAGGAGACAGATAAGTGGGGCTTCCCGTTTTGGGTGGAGCTCCGCTTTAAGGATGCCGTGGCCAGCTTCTTGGCCCCACTCCTTAAAAACTAGCTTATACTGCACCCTGATTAGGCAAATCTTTGCCCAATCAGGGTGAAAAATGCACTGTGCAGTGCGCAGTGCATTGAAGGGCATTCGGTGGGGCGAACAACCTGGAAATGTGGGTGTTTCCTGAATGGGGCAAGCCAATGTTCTTCCCGAACTCATGCTCAGGCCGAACCGTTTGCCAAACTCTAATCAAAAGTTAAGCCCCTTCTGAAATCATGCAGACCTGCATGTTTAGTTTGCATTGTTGCAGGGTTTTATTGCAACCGCGCATGTTCCTATGCCAACCAGTGGGAGGCTTATTTTCATGGACATCCAGGTCTTCGGCCGCCATTGTGCCATGGACTTTTTTGGCCTGCACTGGCGGACTGATGTCAGGTCCACTCATGCGTGCGGACATGCTGGGCCACCATTGCTGCCTGTGATGCTGGGGCTTAATGTGCTGGCTTAGTACCAACTGGGCCGGTGGTAATCGACCAGATCCTGGTTGATGTTTACAGTGAAGAGGCCCACCCTAACTGGAGCGCAGCTTTACACACCTACATAGCTTTACACACTGCCCATAGCTAGTGTGGCCTCCGGATACACCCACTTTACCTTTGTTAGAGTCACCACAACTACATTCAGTCCCACCTGGAACGTGGTGCAGCGCAAGCCTTCATCTCTCCTTTCCATCCCAATTAGAGGTAAGTTAGATGGACACGTACTTTGATTCCAGGAGGGTCCTAACTTGTGATATTTAATTTTACCCCCCATTTACACCAACCGTTATAGGCATTGCCCAATTATGAAGATGTCCTAAGCATATCTTAATCATCTGGGTCACCAGTAAACCCCCTGGTTATCGATTGTGTACACCAACTTTATGCTGGAGACCTAAACCATTTTGTGCGTGGCGTTCATAATCTCTGCTTTTCCAGTTAATTTTTTGAGGGAAAGAAATTCTCCCTTTTCCCTGTACTTTTTGCGTGTGAATGTACATATATGGGAATACAAGAATCTATCTGTCCTGATCCACTCCCTCCTTTTATATACAATTTACTTTGTTGGCCTGCATAGGTACTGGATATGTCCCATGGGGTGAAAGGCATACTGATACCTGGAGATTTTAGTTTTCTTTTAATGTGGACACTATGCTGAGGTGCGCACTGCTTATCACTACAGGTAAGATCTATTTTTATTACATTTTTTGTGTAATTAGATTATGAATAATCAGATATGATGATTTTCCATCCTGTGTTTTTGCGCACATATGGGTATATCCATATATATGTGTGCACACATGACATGTGAGGATATACTTTTTTTTCTTTCTCTCATCTAAGCAAACCATTGAGCTTATTCAATTAGTTTAAATTTGATAATTATATATGTATCTATTATGATGTGTACTTGCTCTACAATATGTTTATGGTCTTCTCTTTTTTTCTCTTTCTTGTTAGATATGTGTAGTCATAGCTATATATGATATATATATTGCATGGCCCTGAAGAAGCGGGGGCTCCCATGAAATGCGTAGACCATACCAACTTACTATGCACTTGCTGATCAAATTAACCCAAGCTCAGTATCAGTTTGTTACATTTGTAACTCTATACTGTATGGAATACCTAGTGATGTGTTTATATCTTTTTTAAAATTTGTAATGTATTAAAACTATTTGCATAACTTATATTAAGGCCTAGTGTCGGTTCAGTTCTCTAGGGCATATTGAAAGTCCTAATGAATGGGAAGCTCTTGGTATAGGACAGCTGGCTCAATTGTATGAGGGGAGTACGCTGAAAACATTTGCAAAATTAAGAAGTGAGTACGGTATCTCAAACCATTCATTTTATAGGTATCTTCAAATCAGACATGCTCTGAATGCCCAGTGTAAAACACAAGCAGTAGAATGGAGCAAAGCCTCCCTCCTTCACAAGTTAGTTAAGTCAGGAATAACCAAAGGGTTGATCTCAGATTTATACAAGCAGATATGCAGCAAAACTATCAATGTAGGAAGGTTGCTAAAAATAAGAGAAGAGGATCTGGGGGCAATAATAACTAAGGAGCAGTTGAGGAGGATATTAGAAATGAGCTCCTTGGTGTCAATCCCCCTTCACTGAAAATGTTGCATCTGTTTTTGATACAGAGAGCCTTTTAATCCTAATCCCCCTACGAAGTTATTTTTGTTTGGTTGTTGGTCAGATGCCAAATGTCCAAGGTGTCAAGAGACAGGGGATCTTATACACATGGTGTGGAGATGCCCAAAACTATTTAGGTATTGGGCAGAGATACTAGATGTCATAAACAGAACCTTCGGGACTAAGTTGGAGTTGGAGGATAGTCTATGTGTGCTGGGGAGTATGGAGGGAACTGGAGTGTCTGCAAGCACCAAAATGGTGGTACACCTTAGTACCACCATTTTGGTGCTACTATTTCAAGCAAGAAAACTAATTGCCCAAAATTGGCAATCAGTGAGGCCCCCCAACTCCTGAAGAATGGGTTAAGGTGTGGACGGAAAAGGTGGTATTTACTAGACGCAGGAATTTTGATAGGTTTTTAAAGATGTGGAAGCCATGGCTAGATAAAATGGGTTGCCCACCTTGAGGGAATATGTGATGAGGATAGAGTAGAACTAAGTGGTTGGACATTGTTGAGCCTTAGAGGTGTGTAAATATGTCTGGAGAGAGACAGGGGGAGTAGGGAGTTGGAAGAGGGTGTAGAAAGTAAGAAGGAAAAATATATAAGTATATTCACAATATAATTATACACGGTGTGCAGATAAGATTGGTAATTGACTTTCACAGGGAGTGGTGGGACGGGGGGGGTTAGGTGGGTGGGTGTAAAGAAAGGTATTGCACAAGTGGGGTCATAGCTTACACTACAGATAGGGGTATGGTGGTGAATGGGGGGGGGTCGCCCCCCAACTCATAATAAAGTTGGATTTCAGTATGAGTGTCTGGAGGGGGGGGCGGCGCCCTTTTACCTAACGACTCCCAATAACACTTCTAAAATCTGAGATCCCTAATGTGAACTCTGTTGAGACATGTTAATATAACATTTTTAAATTTAAAGTTTTTATTGTATTGTAAGAAGAAAAAGGAATACAGAACATCGCCAAATGGGCATACCCTGGCGTTATTATGCACACATAAACAGCAAAAATGGCAAGAGAGTACTTATAAGTAGCCTCTATCAAGCTGCATCGAAACTAAAGGTTTAGCATTAGATAAACATTTGTATAACAAAGACATAGATAAGCTTATAATATCATTGTAGCGGTCTCCTAGTGAGGAGGTGAACTTCCATGGGTAATAATGGTACTGGGATAAACAATGGAAACTGTATTGATTATCATAATGAGGTGTTGTAGGGGTATGTGATGGAAAGGGTGAAGGATGTGGGATCCCCTCCAGGAAAAGTTAATATTGCTAGCAGTGGTGAACTTCTCGGGTCAGAGATCCAGAATTTCCAGGTGTTATTAAATCTATTAACGGACATATTGGCCTTGGCAAAGGAAAACTCCATCTGGAAGTGCAGGTTGAGTAATCGAATAGTTTCTTTTAATAAGGGTGGGCCGGTTGATTTCCATTTCTTCGCAATCGTTAGTCTTGCTGCTAATAGGATGTGTGTGACCAGCGTTTGTAAGTGTTTTTGAGAGTCCCAGGAGCAGGTCGAGTGGAGACATAGATGGGGATAAACCACACAGAGATCCAATCAGTTTCTGCACCTTCCTCCAAAAATTCCTGACGAGGTGGCACTCCCACCATATGTGTGAAAGAGGTCCAGTTTTATCACAGCCTCTCCAGCATTTGGGCGAGGTATTCGGGTATATCCTCTCTAGCCTTTCTGGGGTAAAGTACCATTTGTGAAAAAGCTTTTGTAGTGATTCCTAATGGTTAATACAGTGAGATAGGCGTAGAGGCAATGTGAGGGCTTTCTGCCACTGTAGAACTGGAGGTGGATGATCCAACAAAGAGGACCAATACTGCGTGGATGAAGATAGCAGGTCGGTAGCTGGCTTGGTGAGCAGCTTATACAATAAAGAGATTCCTTTGGTCTTGGATGCATCCAGGTTGTAAAACTTGATCAGGGGGAGCAAGACACAGTCCGAGGATGACCAGCGCAGTTTTGACAGGCTGGATCTAATCCACAAGTAGAGAAAGAAAGTGTGTTTGGATAGACCAAACTGCTGTGTTAGATGTTCGAAGGTATGCAAACCTGAAGGCGAGATAAGCATATCAAAGCTGGTTATGCTGGCTTTTGTCCACTCCGAAAGGGGTAAGTCTGGGAATATAAGGGGTATCGCCTCAATGGGTAATGTTGTTAGCGTGTCTACTGCAATCCCTCAAGTGAGTTGCAGTAGTGCGGTTAATATAACATTTTAATGGATTTTCTTTTTTCTTTTCTGCTTTATATTGTATTGTAAACTCGGTATGTTACAGTTACCTTTCTATCCCTCTTTTGTGTATGCATATTTGAAAATCTTAATAAAAAATGTATTAAAGAAAAAAAAAGGGCATATTTAAAGTCCTGTTACTCTTGTGTTTGGTTTTCTCTATATTCAGTACTTTTTTCCTTTTCATGACTTAATTTATTCTATAAAAAGGGTAATGGGAAAAATGCTTATGAAAAAGAGGCAAAGGCACTTCATTAGTAAAGGTCAGAACAAGTGATTATTCACCAAAGTGTGATGTCAAAACACCATCCAGTAATTAAGTTGCTGGAAGTTTTATAGATAAGCAAAAATAGAGGATTGACTGTGAGTTGAACACCTTTATAATTAGAGAAATGGCAAAACAAGAAGGCTGTGCTGGCCTACTTCTACCAGTCAGATTGTGCTCAACATTATTGTATCCTGAAATACTTTCACCTCTGCAAATTTTGTATTAATTTTTAAATTCTTGGCCATTTTCACTGTTCAATAAAACATGACAATCTACATCGGAAATCATCTTGAAAACGATCAAGTAATCCATTGTCATGAATAAAATATGTTACTGAATTTTCCCTGACTCTGCATAGCCAGTTTTGTTGTAGGCTAAAAGCCAAAAGAATTTGCATCCTTGCTGTCAAAAGCTGATTTAGTGCTATGCAAAGACTATAAACAGACTGCCAATTCCTCTTATGTTATTTTCAATGTGAAATGGGCTGCTGAAGTTAATTCGTTAGGAATAGAGATGAGCAAATCAATTTCCTTGTATCAAAATTTGTCCTGAACTGCACAGATTCACTTTAGATATTGTAAACTTGCAAGGATTCTATTGTTCTTTTGGCTGAAAACTACTGAGCGTGTTACATACTGTAGTTAGTCAGGTTGAAAAAGACACAAGTCCATCAAGTTCAACCACAATAAAAAAAAATAGAAAAATACAATCCTATATACACAAACCTACACCCACAGTTGATCCAGAAGATAAAAACCCCCAGCAATACTCCAATTTGCTACAGAAGGGGAAAAAATCCTTCCTGGTGCCCTGAGAGGCAATCAGATTTTCCCTGGATCATCTTTAACATGTGTTGTGTTTTATCCTAAAGTTGGTGAAACAAAGCAGGCTTTAGTGATATTGGCAATTGGGCACTCAATATCCTGCATACACATTGTGGTAAGTGAACAAAAAGAAGAAAAATGTACTTATATATTTTTTACATTTGTATATAGCTGGTTATTACTGTCATGAAAAAATGCTGTCATGGGGCAGCAGTATCCCCTAATTTATCCCTATTTTTTTTACAATTCTAACAAAAAAGCTAAAATATTCCATTGTTGAGTGTATATACTTGGAATTTCATACTAATATGACAAAAATATTTCTCTGGAAGTCTAAATCATGAAGCAACAAGTGTCTTATCCTTTCATGCATGCTATCAGTTAAGTTAAAACTGTATATAACATTGCTGTCAATTTTGGGAAGAAGCTAGCCATTCTAAAAATACCATCGTCAGCAAGAAAGAAATCTGGCAGATCTGGCTGTGGGAAACAACATATCAGTGCCACCTCCATGCAATAAGTACATCTTGAATGGTAGAAAAAGCAGCACCAACAGCAGGAAACATATTAAAGGAGTATCAAAGAAGAACTGCTGCTCTCAGACTTATCACATGATAGCAATATGGCAAATCACACATCTGGCCTTGTCAATTTGAAAGCTGGTTAGTTTTCACAATCTTAGAAGAGTTCTGACTATAAATGTTCTGACTGATAGCTTTACAAATCAGAACTGTTAGCCTTACACTGGAATAATCCCTTTGGACTTTAAAAGCAGACAGATATGTGGTAGACAGTAAATTATGTTTAAAAGACAGTGACACCACTTTTATTTATACAAAGCGTAAAAAATACAGGCAAGCATAGCCCTGCACCAAAAACAAGATATGCATGTACATATGATATTCAGAATCACGATAAGAGATTTTGCTAAATTTAATCAAACCCAGTGAATACAGGTATCCCCATATGCTGCCAGAGTCATGCTTTGGTCAGTCCATATAGGTTTCCTGAATTGCCCAACATGTTTCGGAATTGCTACTGTAAATTCCTTCTTCAGGGATTTTTTTAATTTCTGGGTAATTGACTTCTGAAATATAGACAAAGTTGCTAACAGTCACATTGCAACACATTATATGAGCAAGACCATTGATATCATATAATGATTTACAATATATTCATAGCTGAATACTTACAGAAAAAAACAACGTACAACATATAAATGCAAGGCAAGCATGAGGATCAGTAGATGTTATCAATATGGCTAAGGCAGTCTGCACAACCCATAAGGTCAGGAAAGCGCACAGCCAGTATGAGGTACAAAAACATGTGTCCACAGGAAGCACCCCACCACTACACCAGCAGTCAAGAAAAACTGTCTGAAACCAAAAAATAGTAAAATAAAATAAACATAGTCAGTAACTGGATAAACATATGACACAGACAGGAGAAATGGCAAAAGCAGAGATTGCCTGTCAGGGACAAAGCCCTACATTTAAACCGCCTGGTATGTAGGTGAGTCCATGTGGCAGTGCAAAGCCGAGACTAACGTGCCGCATGTTTAGAGAGATATAGATATATATGTTCATTGAGGGACCCAATCCTCAGCTGGGGGAGGCTGCTGGATGTTTGGCATCAAATGCCACTAATAAAGCAGCTGGAGCCAAACTTAGGCTGATTCTCCAAGGCATCAACGCGTGGCATAGCCCCATCCCTAAGGGTGGAATAAGGTCACGCGTCGGCACATCGTCGATGGGAAGAAACCTTCAGCGCAACAAAAAAAGCAGTGCAGTGGAGGCACAGAGGAGCTCCTCCTCTTGGGCTTTTGTTGTTGCGGTGAAGGTTTCCTCCTGCCGGCGATGTGCCGACACATGATGTTATTCCACCCTTTGGGGTGGGGCTACGCCACTCGCCGATGGCTCGGAGAATTGTCCCAGGTTTGGCTCCATCTGCTTCATTAGCGGCATTTGGCGCCAAACATCCAGCACCCCCCCACTAAGGATTGGCTCCCTCAGGTGATACACACATACTGTAATTAATATATATATATATATATATATATATATATATATATATATATATATATATATATATAAACATGTGGCATGTAAGTCTCGTCTTGAGCACTGCCACATGGACTCACCTACATACCAAGCTGTTTAGGGTAGGACTTTGGTCCCTGACAGGGAAAATCTGCTTTTGCCATTTCTCCTGTCTGTGTCATATGTTTATCCAGTTTTTGACTATGCTTATTTTATTGTACTATTTTTTTGGTTTCAGATAGTTTTTTATGACTGCTGGTGTAGCCACGGGGCACTTCTTGTGGATGCATGTTTTTGTACCTCATACTGGCTGCACGCTTTCCTCATCTGATTGGTCATGCAGACTGATGATAACATCTACTGACCCTCATGCTTGCCTTGCATTTTGATTATATTTTGCAAAATCTTATTGTGATTATCAATGTTATATGTACATGCATATCTTTTTTTTTATTGATGCAGGGCTATGTTCGCCAGTCTTTTTTACACTTTGTATAAATAAAAGTGGTATCACTGCCTTTTAAACATAATTTTCTGTCTATCACATATCTGTCTGCTTTTAAATTGTGAGGGGATCATTCCAGTGCAATTTTGCATACTTTTTCTATGTACATATAGGGTGTTGGCAGCCCCATACACCCTTCCCTAATATATTTTCTACTCTTCTTGTATAAGTTTGTTGTTGCAAGGGCTAATTGAGTGTTAGACATTTGGTTAGGGTTTTGTTAGGGTTAATGCTAGGGTAAAAAATAATAAGGCATTAACCACTTCAGCCCTGGAAAACTTGGCTGCTTAATGACCAGAGCACTTTTTACAATTTGGCACTGCGCTGCTTTAACTGGTAATTGCACGGTCATGCAATGATGTACCCAAACAAAATTTGCGTCCTTTTTTTCCACAAATAGAGCTTTCTTTTGATGGTATTTGATTGCCTCTGCGATTTTTTTTTGTGATATAAATGGATCAAAACTTTTTGTTATATAAGAATTCTAATAAACTAATTTTTAGTCATACATTTAGGCCAAAATGTATTCAGCAAAAAAAAATGTAAAAAATCATATATTTATTGGTTTGTGCAAAAGTTATAGCGTCTACAAACTAGGGTACATTTTCTGGAATTAATGCAGCTTTTAGTTTATGACTGCCTATCTCATTTCTTGAGGTGCTAAAATGGCAGGGCTGTACACACCCTCCCCCCAAATGAACCCATTTTGGAAAGTAGACTCCCCAAGGAAATTGCTGAGAGGCATGTTGAGCCCATTGAATATTTTATCAAGTTTTATATAGTGAATGAAAATTGACAAAAAAAAATTAAAAATTATACAAAGTTGTCACTAAATGACATATTGCTCACACATGCCATGGTTATATGTGGAATTACACCCCAAAATACATTATGCTGCTTCCCTGAGTATGGGAATACCACATGTGTGAGACGTTTCAGGAGCCTAGCCGTATACAGGACCCCGAAAACCAAGCACTGCATTCAGGATTTCTAAGGGCGTATTTCACTCCTCACTACCTATCACAGTTTTGAAGGCCATAAAATGCCAAGAGAGCACAAACCCCCCCCCCCCCAAAAATGTCCTAATTTTGGAAAGTAGACATCCCAAGCTATTTGCTGAGAAGCATGTGGAGTCCATGGAATATTTTATATTTTGCCACAAGTTGCGGGAAAATGACAAACTCGTTAAGTTGTCACTAAATGATATATTGCTCAAACATGCCATGGGCATATGTGAATTTACACCCCAAAATACATTCTGCTGCTTCTCCTGAGTACGGGGATACCACATGTGTAAGACTTTTTGGGAGCCTAGCGATGTACAGGACCCCAAATTGGTAGTTTGGTGGAGTTTTGTGCTATCTGGACATTTCAGGGCCTCCGTAACTATGATAGGTAGTGAGGAAGTGAAATTACCCTTTACAAAAAGAGGGGAGACACCTGGGAAAAGGAGAGGCTGCCCACCCCAAAATCATAAAAATAGGAATTTCCCCCCAAAAGGTAAAGGGGCTTTGGAGGCAGCAGACAACAATGAAGATGTTGTGTGGTTAAAAAGTAGCTTTATTAATGCATGGAACATTGGAGTAAAAACATGAACTGTGTACATCGAGCTATAAAAGGGGCACAGAAGTATATAATAGGCTATACATGAGTGATATTTTGAAAAAGCGCTTGGATAATGCTGACGCGTTTCGACCCCATCGGGTCTTATTCAGAGGAAATGCATGCGCTGTAGGAGAATTTTGTATACATGAAACAATGATACTAATATGGTTGTATATACTTGTAAATAATGAGCACAGTTATATATGATAAAACTTTTTGAGCATAATTACCCAAGGGTATGCGTATAACTGTGTCTTCTGAGCTTGCGATTTTAGAAGTCGCCTCTACCATCAGATTTCAACACCAAGGCCCCACGGTCAGGGGGGTTAAGCTTGAGCAGCTGCTGTGCGACATACGATGGCTTACACTTAGGAAGAACCCCCACACCTGGTAAGGGGCATGTGGATCAGCAGCACCTGCGATCTAAACACCAAGCAGCGACATAAGTGGAAGCATGTGGAGGTTTTTTAGAAAATTTATATTGATCAATGATAAGAGTATCAGGGTATTTATAAAATCCCTCTACAGGCGGGTGGGCCTGAATTGTATCAGAGTAAAAATCTTTATATATTTTAGTCAAGATTTTTAAATCAAGTGTATGAGCATTAGCGTTAAAAGAAAAAAATAAAAATAAAAAAAATAAAGAATATATATACAAACCAGTTGAGGAAATGAAAAGGAGCGAATAGGAACAGAGGAGAAAACATTTTGGAAGGGGAAGAGGGGGGGGGGGAAGGGGAGGAGGGAGAAGGGGAACTCCAGGGTGGGAATGAAAGTGAGGGAAGAAGGGACATAAAAAGAGGGGCAAGGAAAGGAAAAACAAATAGGGGACCAGAGGGGGAGAGGGGAAAAAAGGGGGAGAAAAGAACAGAGAGGAAACAAAGAAAGACCAGGGAAAGGAAAGAGAAAAAGGTATACCTAGGCCTAGGGTGTAGAGGGGGAAAGAAGGAGGAAAGGAAGAAAGGATAGGGAAAGAAAAGAAAGAAAAGGATGATCAGAAATGAGCAGGGGGAGATTGAAGGGTTAAATGGATGGGGGTGGTGCTGAAGAAAAAAATGTGTGAGTAGGTGCAATGGCTGGAAGAAATTGTGATATATTATAGGAAAACTGCTATAAAGGAAACAATTGAGAATATAGTGCAAATAGATGAGGAATGAAAAAAGGAATATAGTGCAATTAAGTGATAAGTGAGTGATGGAGGAAAACTATAGCGGTGTGTGAGGGTAAAATATGGTAAGTGAAAAATTGTGGAAGTATTTAGAATGCAAATCTGAGATTTACCTCTAAGTGCCAGACAAACGGCAGTGCCCCATGTGCAAAAGACAATCTGGGAAGTTGCACCAAAGAGGGTATCGTGGCTGTGTATGAAATTGCAAGGTATGTTACAATCAGGCTGACAGTGCAAGAGTTGGTGTAATATGAGAGTTGATAAATACCTGAGTTTCAGGAGCCTCTTATGGAAGTAGTGTTTCCTGATAGAGCTTTGAGTATAAAATGCAGATCCCTTGTGGGGGACCTGCAGTCTTTAAGAAGTAACGGCCTCTAGTTTTAATTGGTTGCTGATGATAGATCGCAGGTGTGTCCCGGCCACCCCCACCCTACTCACCTGTGCGGAAGTAGTGCTGACTGTCAGCACTCAATGTATATGTCACCCGGCATTCCGAAGGACTAAGTTCTGGCTCCGCCGCCCCTCCAACGTAATACCATGGCGTCGTGATATCACGTGCATGCGCGCGCCCCGGAATGCGGGCGCAGGCACGGGAATGGCGCCCGGAGGGGTTCGGAATGGTGCTGGCAGGGGGAGTACACGTTCCTGAGGGTCAAGCCCTCTAGTGACCGTGTTTACGCGCAGATAACTACGTTTGTCTCCCCCTGCCAGTGTGAAGATATAGCCTTTTTCTCCTTGTCTCCAAAAATGACAATATATATATATATTTTATGAAGGGATGTATAAGTGCAGGTACCACAATTTCTGAATAGTGAATAGAAGTTGGTGGTGGTGTTGTTTTTCTTTGTGTATGTTTTTTTTGTATGTTTTTTTTTGCGCATTTGTGGTCCTAAGGCGGATAGATATTGCCTTCAGCGGATAGGTGAATGACCTGCTGTGTGTTCTCTGGAATAGGGAGTCTAGATAGGGACTAGCCTATCACCACTCAGAAAGGAGACGTCCTTCTGAGAGTAGAACGAGCGAGATATCTCAACTTATGTACTGGGCTGCTGGTACACAGCCATAATGTTAAACGGTGGAGCTCTCGATCCCGGAGTTCCAAATTATTGTCATTTCTAGAGAAACTAATGAGAAATTGTGATAAATATGGGAAATTTGCATGGAAAAAAAAATGTTTTGCTTGTCATGAATACATTTGTGTTAACAAAAGAGGAAAAAAAAGTATAGAAAATAGCAAAAGCAACAGGGCTAAGTATTGTTAAATTGCAACCAAGTGCTCCTATCATCAAAATGATGGTGAGTGGAGAACCAGATGCCCTGAAACATCATGTAAAATGGTGTAAACTAACAAGAAAGGAGTATAAAAAAGACCCATCTAAATGGTGGCTGCCAGAAGGGTCTTTGGATACGCCTACAATTGATGCATTGTTTAATTTGTTTTTTTTTTTTAAAAAAAGGTCTGATTGTGGGGGGATTGAATGTTTAGCAGCCTGGGAAGAATTATCTAGGAAAAATGTAAAACCACCCCCCTATAAAATGTGCTCAGAGAAAACTGCTTTACATGTAGAAGATGAGGATAAAATACCCAATGCTTGGGTTTCCCCTTATGGCTCAATAAGAAGGGAATTATTAGGAGCATCTGCACCTATGGTATAGCAAGTGGAGACTACAGGAGGGGAGTCAGCTAATGGGGATATAGGAGAGGCGTCTGGTTATCAGTAGACCACTCCAAGTATTATGACAGAAACTCCCCTTCTGCAGACACATAGGTAAAATTGTTAATAAACAGTATTCCCCACATTACCGTAGAGAGGAACCATTCTATGATGTAGATAGTACAATGACATTTGAAAAAGATGGGGAACTGTGGCAGTACACTACAGCAAGAGCAGATGCCTTAGCAAGAGTTAATAGATTAAGTAAATTGGGTACTAATACTCCTCCAGTAGGGAGTTCTAGAGATCATGCCTCACCTGTATTAACTAGGCAACAGGTGAAGCGGATGGGATTACTATCCCAGCACACCCCAGAATATAGACTAAGGACAAAAGAGTATTTTAAATCCAAATTAGAACCATTTGGACAAATCCCCTTGAGAGAGGTAGCTTTACCGGGGGAGGAAGATGGCCAGGGTAATTATACTGCAAGAATAGGAAAGGTTTATGTCCCCTGGAAGCCTAATGAAATTAGGGCAATTATTGCAGATCTGCCCAACTTAGAGAGATGTCAAAAGAAGTGGTATAAAAAGTTGATGTGGATAGAGAAAACGCAACAAGCTGCATATATTGATATGTGGATCTTGATTGTCAGTGTCAGAAAAGTATGTGGATGTATGGAATGTATTTGCAAGATATGCGAGCATTGATTGATGTTGTGCAAAAGAAAGGTGAGGATGTGTTGGACTACTGGAATAGATTCAAAGATGCTTTTCAGAAGCATAGTGATTGGATTCCAGATGATGAAAGTGAAATGAAATGAGCAAAGTTGGTGAATGTATTGATGGATGAAATGTTGTCTGAAATTAGGGAAGAAATAGAGCTTCGTACAGTGGCATGGAGAAAGAAACCTGCCCCTGAATTAGTTGAGATTTCTCAAATAGCTTACGAAGTGTTACAAAAAAGGAAAGATAAGGTAGAAAAGAAGGAGAAAACAAAAATAATGAATATACAACTACCAGAGGTTAAAGAAAAAGTCCTAAGGGGGTACCAGTATCTACAGTGTAGGTAACACCTCAGGGTGTACCAGTAGCGGCCCCCCCTTACCCACCTTCGGGAGTAGTATATATCTCTAATTATGGGGCGCCACGGCAAAAGTGTGGCAATTGGAGACAAAATGAGGGACAGCGCATTAACCCTAGAATTCAGTCCCGATACCAACAAATCATCCTAAATAGAGTAAGGCTCCCAACCCTGCAGCCTCGTGCCCTCTCCACTTGCTGCAAGTGTGGATTGAGTGGGCATATAGCCAAGGACTGTAGGGAGCGCTAGGATAAGCTGGGATGTGGTGACAATATAGATAACACATTTTATCAGTCTTTAGCAGTAATTGAAGTTGATTCTGTTGATGAACCAATGGTTGAAATAAATGTAAACGGTATTGATTTGTGTGGTCTCATAGACACAGGGGCTTCACTGGTTATTTTACATGTCTTTAATCCTAACTTACCACTTTCCAATGAAAGAGTTTCTTTGGTTGGGGTAAATAATAATATAATTTCAGTAAGGGTTATACAATCTGTACCGGTGGCATTGGGAGAGCATCCAGCGGAACACTCAATTGTATTGTCTCCACATTCCCCCTGTAATTTATTAGGAAGAGATCTACTTTCTAAAATGGGGGTAACAATTGCATTATCTCCGGATAAAACTGTTATTGACATACCGCATAGGTTAAAAGAAGAAGCAACTGATCTGTTGTTCATGCCTTTATTAGTAGCTGATATGGAGGGAGGAATTCCAGAAGAGGCCAAACAAAAAATTAACCCTTCTATATGGGTAACAGGAGTAAACACTCCTTACCTTATGAAAGTTGCTACGGTTAAATAGAGACCCTACATTGCCAGTACCTAGACTACCTCAATACCCCTTATTTCCTGAATCATTTGAAGGTATTAAACCAGTAATAGAGGAGGTGTTCTTACTCCTTGTAGGAGTTCAGCTAATACTACTATTTATCCAGTTCCCAAACCTATAAAAACAGGAGAGGATACTTGCAACAATACCACCTTCAGCAACTCACTTTACTGTAATTGACCTTGCCTCAGCATTCTTTAGTGTTCATGTGCATCCTGATGATCAATGGTTATTGGCTTTCACCTTTGAGAAGAAGCAACTTACCTGGACTAGATTACCAATGGGATATCATGATTCCCCCAGTTGCTTTTCTCAGGCGCTCAAGGATAAATTAGATGAGTGGCAGCCACTCATGGGATCAATATTAGTGCAATATGTGGATGATCTCTTGCTAGCATCCTCTGATGTACTAGGATTCTATCTCTTTAATGAATTTTTTAACCAGTATAGGACAAAGAGTAGATGCTGCAAAAGTACAATGGGTTAAATTAAAAGTACAATACCTGGGCCACTGTGTCTCCCAAGGTATCAAACATTTGACAGATAAAAGGAAAAAAAGGTAATCGCAAAGCAACAAATGCCCACAACTCTAAAACAGTTGAGAGCAATCCTTGGATTAGTGGGATATTGTAGACAGTTTTTACCTCAATATTCTACAATTATAGGTCTTAGCTGTTCAAAGTAGAAGGGAAAGATGAGCTAAGTCTAGCAGAATTAAGATATATGTTAGAAATGCCCCAAGAGTGGGGACTCAGTTTCAGCAGATAGTGGAGTATGGTGATTTGATTATAATGAAAATTTCATTCCTTCCCTGAACTTGCTGTCTTGAATTTGGGACAAAATACAGAACCAATGATTGATGTGTCAGTTAATGGTTGCAACTTCGAATCAGCAGGTAATTTTGGTCAGGGTAAGTAATGATGTAATTACTGACAAAGTTACTGAACCTCTAGTAAGTAAGAATGGGAGGTCAGTGTCATAAATGTTCTTTTATTTTTATCGCCATACTCCCCTGACTATCTACTAGACAGAGGTATAGTAATACATATAGGAGTAACTATAGTTATAACCACTGAAGGAATGGGAGTAAAACATACTTGAAGTAAAGGGAAACTTTAGATTTGCTCCTTATGCCAGCAATTTATTAATCCCAAGCACAAGGGGCTATTGTAAATATTTATAGTGACTCAACCTATGCTGTAGGCATAATGCATAGTTTTGCACAACTCTGGCAAGAGAGGGGTTATCTGGCAGCAGCAGAAACCCCTATACAACATAAAGAGTTAATTGTTAGATTATTGGCAGCGGTCCAGCTGCTTCTTAAAGTTGCAGTAATTATATATAAAGCACATACTAGAGCAGATGATAGCATATCACTTGGAAATGCTTTGGCTGATAGGTATGCTAAAGATGTTATACATTCTTATAAGCCAACTACAGCACTTCCAACATTCCTGCTCACAGATCTTCAAGTGGATCTGGATATTGTATCAGCTCTACAGGTAAGTTCGCCTCATACATCCTTTTGGACCACAAAAGGAGCTGTTTGTGGAGCAGATGGTATATGGAAATTAAAATATAGACTGGTTGCTCCTCCGATATTGTTTCCTTCTTTGTTTGTTTTGAGCCATGGGCCTTGCCATGTCTCAACAGGAGGGATGTGTCGGGTGGTAGCCAGAGATTGGTGGGCTCCAGGTTTTTCTGCATATGCTGCTAAAAAAGTTATGTTCTATATGTCAAATGCTTGACATAGGAAAGTCAGTGCCCACTCCTATGAAGCATATTCCGCATACTGAGGAGCCATTTCAAATTGTGCAAATTGACTTCTCGGATATGCCCCCTTGTGGTCGATTTAAGTATTTTTGCATTGATCAATTTTTGAACTGGCCAGAGGCTTGGCCCACGTCCAAAAATGATGCCAGAACTGTGGTAAAATGTCTGACGAGGGAATTGATCCCAAGGTTTGGTATAGGGTCAATAATTTCCTCAGAGAGAGGTACACATTTCGATAATAAACTTATGGCAGAAGTAGTGAATATTTTGGGTATGAAACAGCAATTGCATACTCCTTGCAGATCTCAAGCTAGTGGGATGGTGGAACGCAGCAATCAAGCCCTGAAGAGGTATTTATCCAAAATAACTGCTAATGGACAAAGCACATGGGTAGAAGCGTTACCTATAGCCTTGACAAACATTAGGACTATCCCTAAAGAGAAACTCATGGACTAAAGTCAGGAGATTGGGTGTATATCAAGAATCACACACCCTGAACTACTTTGTCTCCTAAGTGGAAAGGACCATTTCAGGTCATTCTTGTATCTCCTACTGCAGTGAAGCTGAAAGACTATAAGTATTGGGTGCATGGTTCACACTGTAAAAAGTCTGTGGTTCCAAAAGAGAATATAAGCCGGTCTACCGCTGGCAAGAATTTTTCTGTACCTTTACCTTCCAGGTCTCCTCCACTGACTCGTGCGCGAGCAAGAAGACGGCAGAATGAATCTCCTAGGGCCTAAGATGAATGTGAAGCTCTGGAGTGTTATCCTCTGTGGTGGAGTGGTGGTATGGATTACAGTCATGGCATATGAATGGACATACAAGGAAGAAAAGAGTAAGATACAAGACACTTTTCTTTTTAATGCTACTGTAATGGAAGAAATGTCAAAACTTGAACCGGTTTCAGATGCAAGCTGCCAAGAAACTGAATATCACTAATTGCTGGATATGCACACATGCACCTATTTCTCATAAGACTATACTTTTGTTAGGAATACTTAGCACTTTAGCTAAAATGGAGGACAGTGTACACTTTGGTGACGTCAGTAGAACAATGATTGACAGAGCTATTTCACTTCTACTATTCACAAATGCTCCATTGAGAAAACCGGCTGTCTGCATTAACTTTTACTTTGGTAGAGTCTTACCTACTACTTGGTATATGGAGGATAATGACTTTCAAGAAACACAGCTCCACAAAATACCTATACACTTTCTTAAAAAAGACTTTGTGCACCTTGTTAAAAGGAATCTCACTGACTAATCAGCTCCAGGAGAAGATGAAATCCCAGGAGGAAAAGAGGAAGAAGAAGACTCCGAGATTAATGAGAAAAATGACAATTCTCCTGATAGGCCTACATTTTATCCTAAGTCAGATGATAATTTTACAAGTATTGAATCACATGACAGAGAGATTAAACCATTGTTTTCTATTCCTTGGGTAAATAGATGTTGTATTAAAAAAAGGCTTTCAGTTTCATCATTAATTTGGCAGGCTTGATGGATAACATTACTGCCCTGTATGATAGAAACTTTATAGCCCTTGCTATAGAATTAAAGATGATCAAGAAGGAGGTTTTGTAGCACCGGCTGATGCTGGATTATCTCACGGCCAGTCAAGGAGGAATATGCGCCATAGTGGGAACTACTTGTTGTAACTACATTGGAAATGATACTAAGACTGAAGATGTCATCATTTGGCATGTAGAAAAGGTACAACAAATGAAGGTTAAATTTCACAAAGAATATACCGAAACTACTTGGGTTGAAGGTAACTGGGAAAGCTGGCTCTCCTGGCTCCATCCTCCCAACTGGTTTTCTGGTATTGCAGGATGGTTTTCTGGAATTTTACATGGTATTTTATACATTGTAGGAATTAGGTATAAATGTTATATAAATGTTGTTTGAAAATAATCACACGTGCTGGTATTAATATTGGTTCTTCTGAGCCCTTAAGGTCTCGAGTCATAACTGCTCATGAGATGGTGATCCGTATACCTGAAGATCAACCTAAAGATACAGAAGAAACTTAAAAGGGATACCGAAAGAATTCTAAACACAGGAGGGGCTGTGAAGATATAGGAAATATAGGAACCATATCTTTTACTTATCCAGAGTTCCTCTTCAATATGAAATTGTATTTTTGCACCTAACTTGTTTTTCTATTTTGTTTCTGAATTCTTTGGTATTGCAACACATGTGGCTGGCCAGTTGACATTAAAATGTTCTGCCAATGACCTGACACAATTCTCGGAAAAGATGTGATAGGAAAGATGTTGACGTAGAAAGTCCCTGTTTAAAAGCCAAATTAATTTCTTCCAAATAATTATTCTTTCTTTCTGTCAAAATAACTTGACAGATAAAATTAGCCAGGTCAAAGTAACCCAGAAAACTCAGAACACTGGCCAAGAACTGTGTTGAAATATTTAATGAAATGCATACTTGTGATGTGCTTGTGCCCGCCATAAGATTACTGTATAACCATTCTCTATAAAGTCTGTCTTGCCTTGTAAACTTGATCGCATTTGTCACAAAGATGTGCGATCCATTCTCAAGTAAACATACATGAGACATGCAGCTGTGCGTTGATGTCCTTTATTTCAAGGTTCAACTTTACACCAGGAAGAAGCTTAGCACTGCAACCGCCACCCCCCCAAAATAAAGGGGGGGCGGCCGAACCGGTGGACCAGATGTGGACCTAGATGGAAAGGGAATGCAAGACACACATATACCTTGTAACAGATTGATTTACAAGGCACTTGGGATATTGAGTATCAGCTCATGACTGATGGAATCATTCTATTTGTTACAGCAATTATGACCACATATTTTGATTCATACCGAAGGCATGGAATAAGAGTATTTGTTCTAGATACTGAGAGCTTATTGGCCCATAGTTGAAGAGTCCCTGCATTTGTTAACACGTCATCTCCTTCTATTGCAAAAATATTTGTGCTAATCTTCCACCTCCTAGGGGGATACATGCAATAAAAATATTGATTGTAACATACCTTGCAATTTCATACACAGCCACGATATCCTCTTTGGTGCAACTTCCCAGATTGTCCTTTGCACATGGGGCACTGCCGTTTGTCTGGCACTTAGAGGTAAATCTCAGATTCGCATTCTAAACACTTCCACAATTTTTCACTTACCATATTTTACCCTCACACACCGCTATAGTTTTCCTCCATCACTTAATTGCACTATATTCCTTTTTTCATTCCTCATCTATTTGCACTATATTCTCAATTGTTTCCTTTATAGCAGTTTTCCTATAATATATCACAATTTCTTCCAGCCATTGCACCTACTCACACATTTTTTTCTTCAGCACCACCCCCATCCATTTAACCCTTCCCTCTCCCCCTGCTCATTTCTGATCATCATTTTCTTTCTTTTCTTTCCCTATCTTTTCTTCCTCTCCTCATTCTTTCCCCCTCTACACCCTAGGCCTAGGTGTACCTTTTTCTCTTTTCTCTTTCCTTTCCCTGTTCTTTCTTTGTTTCCCCTCTGTTCTTTTCTCCCCCTTTTTTCCCCTCTCCCCCTCTGGTCCCCCATTTGTTTTTCCTTTCCTTGCCCCTCTTTTTATGTCCCTTCTTCCCTCATTTTCATTCCCACCCTGGAGTTCCCCTTCTCCCTCCTCCCCTTTTTCTTTTCCCTCTCTTCCCCTTCCAAAATTTTTTCTCCTCTGTTCCTATTCGCTCCTTTTCATTTCCTCAACTGGTTTGTATATATATTCTTTATTTTTTTTCTTTTAACACTAATGCTCATACACTTGCTTTAAAAATCTTGACTAAAATATATAAAGATTTTTACTCTGATACAATTCAGGCCCACCAGCCTGTAGAGGAATTTTATAAATACCCTGATACTCTTATCATTGATCAATATAAATTTTCTAAAAAACTTCCACATGCTTCCACTTATGTCGCTGCTTGGTGTTTAGATCGCGGGTGCTGCTGATCCACATGCCCCTTACCAGGTGTGGGGGTTCTTCCTAAGTGTAAGCCATAGTAAGTCGCACAGCTGCTGCTCAAGCTTACCCCCCCTGGGGGTGGTGGCTGACCGTGGGGCCTTGGTGTTGAAATCTGATGGTAGAGGCGACTTCTAAAATCACAAGCTCAGAAGACACAGTTATACGCATACCCTTGGGTAATTATGCTCAAAAAGTTTTTATCAGATATAACTGTGCTCATTATTTACAAGTATATACAACCATATTAGTACCATTGTTTCATGTATACAAAATTCTCCTACAGCGCATGCATTTCCTCTGAAGAAGATCTGATGGGGTCGAAATGCGTCAGTATTATCCAAGCGCTTTTTCAACATATCACTCATGTATAACCTATTATATACTTCTGTGCCCCTTTTATAGCTTGATGTACACAGTTCATGTTTTTACTCCGATGTTCCATGCATTAATAAAGCTACTTTTTAACCACACAACATCTTCATTGTTGCCTGCTGCCTCCAAAGCCCCTTTACCTTTTGGGGGTAAATTCCTATTTCCTAAATTTGTGAAATCACCATTTTACACCCTTATGCTGCGTACACACGATCGGACTTTACGGCATACTTGGTCCGGCGTACCGGATTTCGTCGGACAATTCGATCGTGTGTGGGCTCCAGCGGACTTTGTTTTCTCAAAAGTTTGACGGACTTAGATTTGAAACATGTTTCAATTCTGTCCGACGAACTCGAGTCCGGTCGAAAAGTCCGCTTGTCTGTATGCTAGTCCGACGGACAAAAACCAACGCTAGGGCAGCTATTGGCTACTGGCTATGAACTTCCTTGTTTTAGTCCGGTCGTACGTCATCACGTAGAAATCCGTCGGACTTTGGTTGATTGTGTGTAGGCAAGTCTGTTCATTCGGAAAGTCCGTCGTAAAGTACGTTGAAAAGTATGCCGGACAAAGTCTGGCGTAAAGTCCGCTCGTGTGTACGCGGCATTAGAAGTCCTAAAGGCGGTGATTGGATTTCAGGGTACACATTTCCTGTACACGGCTAGGCTCCCAAGAAGTCTCAAACATGCAGTATCTCTGTACTCAGGAGAAGCAGCAGAATGTATTTTGGGGTGTAATTCCAAATATAACCATGGCATGTTTGAGCAATATATCATTTAGTGACAACTTTGTGCAAAAAAAAAAGAAATTTGTAATTTTCCCAAAACTTGTGGCAACATATAAAATATTCCATGGGCTCAACGTGCCCATCAGCAAATAGCTTGGGGTGTCTACTTTCCAAAAAAAGGTCATTGGGGGGGTTGAACTGTCCTGGTATTTTATGCACAACATTAGAAGCTTATGTCACACATCACCCACTCTTCTAACCGCTTGAAGACATTTTTTTTGTTTACATGAAAATTTTTTTTTGCTTTTAAAGCAAAGGCCCTACAGATTAAAATGGTGGATTTTGCAATTTTTTTTCACACAGTATTTGCGCAGCGATTTTTCAAACACAATTTTTTTGGAAAAAAAAACGCTTTAAATCTTAATGCACTAAAACACACTATATTGCCTAAATTTTTGATGAAATAAAAAAGATGATCTTATGCCGAGTACATGGATACCAAACATGACATGTTTTAAAATTGCGCACAAACATGCAGCAGCGACAAACATTTTTAAAAGCCTTTAAAATCCTTTACAGGTTACCACTTTAGATTTACAGAGGAATTCTACTGCTAAAATTACTGCCCTCGATCTGACCTTCGCGGTGATACCTCACATGCGTGGTGCAATTTCTGCGTGAGCACGGGGGGACAGGGGTGTTTTTTTTTTTTTTAATTATTTAATTTTTTTTTTTTAAACTGTTCCTTTCATTTTTTATTTTTTTTAATCATTTTTATTGTTATCTCAGGGAATGTAAATATCCTCTATGATAGCAATAGGTACTCTTTTTTTTGAAAAAAATGGGGTCTATTAGACCCTAAATCTCTCCTCTGCCCTCAAAGAATCTGACCACACCAAGATCAGTGTGATAAAATGCTTTCAAAATTTTCCAGTGGAGCTGTTTATATCTGGTGAAACGCTTGTAGCTTCTGGTCTCTTAGGCCATAGAGATGATTGGAGCCATTCTGGTCTCCGATCAGCTCTATGGACAGCTGGCTGAATCACCGGCTGCATTCTCAGGTTCCCTGTTGGGACAGGAGAGCCAGAGAAAAACATGCAGGACGGTGGGGGGGGGCATTCTTTCCCACTGCTTGTAAAAACAGTCTAGAGGCTAATTAGCCACTAGAATTGCTTTTACATAAAAGCCGACCGCTGGCTCAAAAGAATAATACTAAGATGATACCTGAACCTACAGGCATAATTCTGGTAAACCACTCAAAGTCCAGCAACATACCAGTACATTGCTGGTCCTTGTTGAGCATATATTGTAATGTTCTTTTCTTCATGCAGTCTGTGGGCTGAACGAAAAAAAGAGATTGATCAGTGGGTATGCCCACCATTCGAATACCACCCTCCATCCACCCACTTCTAATGATGAGCATACATGCACCATTTTTTTTAACTGTGGTGTTGAAATCACCTCCTACAGCGCTGGAGTTACTGATTTACGTATCGTGAGAGCAAACGCTGTTGCTGTCAGAATACATAAACCTGTGCTGCAGCTGAATGGCGTACCTGCTAATCAAATGATGGTTAATAATAAAACAAAGTAACATTACAGTATAACAGTAGGACATACCATACCTGCAAAGCAAATACAATAAAACATAATATGGGCGGCACAGTGGTGTAGTGGATAGCACTTTTGCCTAGCAGTAAGAAAGGTCGCTGGTTCGAATCCCAACCAGAACACTACCTGCCTGAAGTTTGCATGTTCTCCCTGTGCCTGCATGGGTTTCCTCCGGGTACTCCGGTTTCCTCCCACACTCCAAAGACATCAGAGGCGGCTCTAGGCTTTGTGAGGCCTTAGGCAAAACTTAGACATGAGGCCCCACTCACGCCCATAATGGGAAAAAGAATTAAAGTGATACAAATTACAGTAATAATTCATTGCACTGTAGTGTCCAATGAACTGATGACAATTCACCCATGGCCAGTTCAGCATGCCATGATCATATGAATCCAGGATATGCATTGCAACACAAGCTCCCTCCATATAGCGATCGTCACTTACTAGACAGCTCACTGTTATGCCTACATTTCACTTTTCCTTGGCCATAGATCCATCATCTATTTTCCTAAACCTATGCCCCATGCCTGCTGTGGACACAACCAATGGTTATGACTATGGTCAATGACTATAACAATAACAGTAAACCTGAATACAGAAACGATTTATTTAAGCATGAGCTAATCATGTGTTTTAGGGACACATATCAGAGGATGCAGGACTAGGTATAATCTCCCATGTGCAGCCTCTACACACATCCTATGATCCCAGTGCTGGGGCTGACTGGGGAGAGAGAGGAGAGAGGGGGGGGGAGAGGAGAGAGAGAGAGGAGAGAGAGAGAGAGGAGAGAGGGGGGGAGGAGAGAGAGGAGAGAGAGAGGAGAGATGGGGGAGAGGAAAGAGAGAGGAGAGGAGAGAGAGAGAGAGAGAGAGGGGGGGAGAGGAGAGAGAAAGGGAGAGGAGAGAGAGAAGGGGAGAGGAGAGAGGGGGAGGAGAGAGAGAGAGAGGGGGGAGAGTGAGAGAGGGGAGAGAGAGAGGAGAGAGAGAGAAGGGGCAGAGAGGGAGAGGAGAGAGAGGGGGGAGAAGTCAGGTGAGGCTCCAGAAGTCAGTCCAGGCACATGTTGTTTGCATACAGGCCAGGGAGGTGGACAGAGCGGACATGTGTCAGGGTGCAATAAAACTTATCCTTCCTGTCACTGGACTCACCCCGTTCCCCATGTTCATCAGATCGCCTTCACTACTGGCAGCCTTTGCATTGCCTCTTGGTGAAATCACAACACATGTGAGGGCGGGCTTCATCTACCAGTCATCACGGCATCCTGCAGTTCATTGGACCAACCAATGAGATGGTTTCCTCCCATCATCGCTGGTGTGGATCTTATTACTCGCATTACAGTGGCTCGAGGGGCAGTGACTTAACCCAGTTCTTCCTCCGTGCAGCCCGGGATAAAGATGAGAGGGAGAGGCAGTCCAGCTGATATTAGTGCAGAGTCCTGGCATGAGGAGATTTGTCCCGCACATCCACAGGCAGTGCCATCATTCTTCCCGATGCTGGGCTCTCCCCTTCCTCCGTCAGGAAAATTAGGCGGCCGCGAGGCCCCTGTGAGTGTGAGGCCTTAGGCGACCGCCTAATTTGCCTAATTAAAGAGCCGCCTCTGAAAGACATGCTGGTAGGTTAATTGGATCCTGTCTAAATTGTCCCTAGTATGTATTAATGTGAGTTAGGGACCTTAGATTGTAAGCTCCTTGAGGGTAGGGACTGATGTGAATGTACAATGTATATGTAATGTGCTGCGTAAATTGACGGCGATATATAAGTAACTGAAATGAATAAATAAATAAATAAATAAACATAGTAAATATCAATTTTTTAATGCAATATGTGCCTAAAAAATATATGCTGAAGCATGGGGGTAATCCACCCCTAATGTTAGAAGAAGATCACTCCTAAACCCCTGCCCCATGCTTCGGCATATATGCTTTTTTTTTTTTAACTGTGATGGTGAAATCACCTCCTACAGCGATGGAGTCACCCCTACCCGCAAAGAACTCCAGGTAGCGTAACCGGACATCACGGGCACTCAGGGAGGGCAAGCCAGGACAGCCACTTTCAAGCGCCGTCAGGGTTGTTTCATGTATCATTCCAGCCTCAGGCCCAACTGAGCCAGCAGAGTTGGCCAAATGTTTGCGTAAAAAGTTATGGAGAATACAGCACGCCAGGATTATATGATTAGGTTTATACTCCGCCATATGGATGGGTGTCAGAAATAGGCGGAACCGGCTGGCCATGATTCCAAATGTGTTCCCCACCACTCCACGGGCTCTGGCCAGCCGGTAATTAAAAACCCTCTGTTCCGGGGTGAGGGTCCTCATAGGGAATGGCCGCATAAGATGGTCCCCCAGCGCAAATGCTTTATCAGCAACAAAGACGAATGGGAGTCCTTCCACATTGTCCTCTGGAGCTGGCAAGTCCAAGCTGCCATTCTGGAGATGCCTGTAAAACTCAGTCTGGGCGATGACTCCACCATCGGACATCCGGCCATTCTTCCCCACATCCACATACAGGAAGTCTTAAGTAGCCGACACCACTGCCAACATCACTTTAATATTGAACCCCTTATAGTTGAAATAGTATGACCCCGAGTTGGGTGGTGGGACGATGTGGACGTGTTTACCATCAATTTCCCCTCCGCAGTTAGGAAAGTCCCACCGCTCGGCAAAGTGGGAGGCCACAGTCTGCCATTCCTGTGGCGTGGAAGGAAACTGTTGAGGATAAAACAATAAACATTACTATTTTTGATCAGAAACATGGCAAGCAGATTAGACACAAACATTCTGGGTCAACCTCCAGATAGCATTTATTAAGGGGAATTTAACAACGCCAAAGTATAAGGTACACCTATCATATTCCCCCTCCCTTCTCTCATGGGCCATTTCTAACATTATAGGGGGTGTGTGGAAATCTTGGACAGGTAACCCTCTTCACTTCATTGAGAGATGAATGCCTAAATAATGGGTATTACTTGGAACAGCCCCTCCTTAGTTACACTATTGGTAGCCCACTGGACAGGTAAGAAGTGTCATAATACAAAGATATAAATACACACTGTACACATTTGAGGACATTTGGACATTCTGCTATTACCTATCAAGATAATAATAGGATCCAAAAACTTTAAACAGTACCATTTGAAAGTATACAGGCAGGCCCTTGCACTACATGCTTTGGGGAATTCATCCATAAATATGACCACAAAAGAGATGGGTATAGTGTGTATGGGTTTGGCAAAGTCAGCAAATAGATGATTGAGATAGAGAATTGGGATCAGCTGACTTAGCAGTTGGGGGAGGGAGAGTTACTAAAAATTATTTGGGGACACCACCAAAAAAAAGCCTCTGCCACTCTGCCTGAAGTTAAAGCAAAAATACAATTTCTAAACATTTTAGGGGGTGTTTGGGGTAAAGCACTACTATGGAGCACAAAAAATACATTGTTAAGTGACTACATGAGGTGAATATAGGGCCAGGAGACCATGCTGGGGAGGTTATTGAAGGGCAAATATGTATGAAGGACCTAAAATAATAATTACATAAAAATCCAGCATGCATGAGAACAAAGGGGACAAAAGTTTGGTGAGAGATGATTCGCGCTTTTTAAGACTCGTGGCTTTCAGATCTTTTTCTGCGGTTCAGTTTGTGCTTGTGGTTTTGTATCTGCTCTTCAGTGCGTGCAAGCAAGTTCCGCGTGACTTTAAGTAGTCATTGTGTTCTTGTTAGTTCGTTACTGTTTTTCAGGTCGCTCTTCACAGGCCTTGCTGTTCTTCAGTGCGTTTTGTTACTTCGTTCTGAGCAGCCGACAGTTTTCTAGCCATGTTGCGTATACGTACTCCTCGTAGAGTTCGTGCTGTGCGGGGGCTTGGTGTTGGGGTCCTGACCTTGACACAAGTCCAGTCCATGAACAGGGTGGGAAGGAGTTCATGGACCAAGAATTGGTTGCTTCAGCGTGACCAGTTCTCTCATATGCCTTTGCTCCGTGAGATCCGTAAGAATAATCCTGATGATTTCAGGAACTTTCTCAGGATGACGGACCCCGTATTTCACCGTTTGTTGGCTTCGCTGGCTTAGCAGGCAGGATACCTGCATGAGGCAAGCCATCACTCCGGAGCAGAGGTTGGTCGCTACCCTGCGGTACTTGGCGACAGGGAGAAGTCTGCAGGACTTTAAGTTCTCGACAGGCATCTCCCCCCCAGGCTCTAGGGATCATTATCCCAGAGACCTGTTCTGCCATCATCCAGGTCCTGCAGAAGGAGTATATGAAGGTAAGATTTTTATCCTTTAATATCACATTTTATTGTATTGAATGTTTGCTAATATCTTGTATTTCTTTCCTCATTCCCTAATTACCATAATTGTATTATGCTGTGAATGTCCCCTTTGTCCTCATGCATGCTGGATTTTTCTGTAATTAATTTTTTAGTCCTTCATACAGATTGGCCTTCAATAACCTCCCCAGCATGTTCTCCTGCCCCTATATTCACCTCATGTAGTCACTTAATGTATTTTATCAGCTCCGTAGTAGTGCTTTACCCCAAACACCCCCTAAAATGTTTAGAAATGTGATTTGTGCTTTAAATTCAGGCAGAGTGCCAGAGGCTTTTTTTGTGGTGTCCCCAAATCATTTTATTAACCCTCCCTCCCCCCAACTGCTAAGTCAGCTGATCCCAATTCTCTATCTATCCTCAATCATCTATCTGCTGACTTTGCCAAACCCATACACACTATACCCATCTCTTTTGTGCTCAGATTTATGGATGAATTACCCAAAGCATGTAGTGCAAGGGCCTGCCTGTATACTTTCAAATGGTACTGTTTAAAGTTTTTGTATCCTATTATTATCTTGACAGGTAATAGCAGAATGTCCAAATGTCCTCAAATGTGTACAGTGTGTATTTATATCTTTGTATTATGACACTTCTTACCTGTCCAGTGGGCTGCCAATAGTGTAACTAAGGAGGGGCTGTTCCAAGTAATACCCTGTATTTAGGCATTCATCACTCAATGAAGTGGAGAGGGTTACCTGTCCAAGATTCCCCCCCCATAATGTTAGAAATGGCCCATGAGAGGGGGGGATATGATAGGTGTACCTTATACTTTGGTGTTGTTAAATTCCCCTTAATAATAAATTCTATTTGGAGGTTGGCCAAGAATGTTTGTGTCTAATCTGCTTGCCATGTTTATGTGCAAAAATAGTAATTTATTTTTGTTTTCCTCAACAGTTTCCTTCCACGCCACAGGAATGGCAGACTGTGGCCTCCCACTTTGCCCAGCAGTGGGACTTTCCTAACTGCGGAGGGGCAATTGATGGGAAACACGTCCACATCGTCCCATCACCCAACTCGGGGTCGTACTATTTCAACTATAAAGGGTTCAATAGTATTGTGATGTTGGCGGTGGTGTCGGCTAATTACGACTTCTTGTATGTGGACGTGGGAAAGAATGGCCGGATGTCCGATGGTGGAGTCATCGCCCAGACAGAGTTTTACAGGCGTCTCCAGAATGGCAGCTTGGACTTGCCACCTCCAGAGGACAATGCGGACGGACTGCCATTCGTCTTTGTTGCTGATAAAGCATTTGCGCTGGGGGACCATCTTATGCGGCCATTCCCTATGAGGACCCTCACCCCGGAACAGAGGGTTTTTAATTACCGGCTGGCCAGAGCCTGTGGAGTGGTGGAGAACACATTTGGAATCATGGCCAGCCGGTTCCGCCTATTTCTGACACCCATCCATATGGCGGAGTATAAACTTAATCATATAATCCTGGCGTCCTGTATTCTCCATAACTTTTTACGCAAACATTTGGCCAACTCTGCTGGCTCAGTTGGGCCTGAGGCCGGAATGATACATGAAACAACCCTGATGGCGCTTGAAAGTGGCCGTCCTGGCTTGCCCTCCCTAAGTGCCCGTGATGTCCGATTACGATACCTGGAGTTCTTTGCGGGTAGGGGGGCCATCAATATGCCAGCAAATTTGTGAAGCCTTTATTAAATAAAAAAACAAAAAAAAAGAAAATCTTTGTGGACATTTACTGCTTGTGTTTGTTTTAGCTGACCCTGACAGAAATGTGTTGAGTCCAGAAAATGGCGTGATTGTGTAACCTTATACAAAGCACTGTTGGGTGTTATTTACTAAAGGCAAAGACACTTTGCACTACAAGTGCACTTGAAACTGCAGTGAAACTGCACTTGTAGTGCAAAGAGGATTTGCCCTTCGGAAATAACCCATATTTTCATAGAAAACACAAATTACATCACCACCAAAGTGTTTTAGCGTTGACACAATAATCCACACATTCTTGCTTAACAATCTTTTTAATACCTGCACAATCACATGTGCATTTAGAAAAGGTTTTTCAAACAAACCAACATGTATGTTGTATAACAATTTTTGGGGTAGCATTATAAAAAAATCGAAATGTCCATTTAAGATAAAACAGGCATGTGTAAAACCAACAAGAAAGACACAAATCTTGAACTTACAAAGTTCACATTTGGTAGAACTTGAAGGCAATATCAGACATGATATGCCACCATCCATCTCTTACCTGAGCCTGTGGTCGCAGACACTCACCTGTTGTGGTGACTAGTTCCACCACGTCTTCTTCCTCCTGCTCTTCTTGGGTTGGTGGGATTTGCCCTTCTTCCAGAGGTGGGGGGTCTGTGGTCTCCTCGGATGAGGGGTGTCCTCCGAGTCTTTTCTCCCCTATGTAAAACTAAAATGCTATACTTAGCACACAGTGATTTGATGGCAGAACTATAAATAGGAAACATTGCTTGGAAGTGGGGTACAATTGTCTATTTTGGCAGAGTTCCAAAATGTAGCATTTTCATTGTCCTTTTGTCAAGCTTCAATACTTTACCTGTTTAGTACAAGCTTCACAGATGTAGCCCACCCTTATAGTATACACTGGAGCACCTGTGTGGCCCCCTAATAAAAATGGTGTTCTTGTGTCCCACACTAGTGCTCCAGTGTCCAGATGTGAAAACTGCTGCTGAGTGTCCTCTCCTTACACAGAATCTAGTTTGCATTTCATTCTAGTAACAAAGCCATCTACACAACCAAAATAGATTCAGACAAATAGGGCGTAAAAATTGTGGCCAAATGCATATGGCCTAAACAATGGTGTTTTATAGGCCGAAAGAAAAATGTTTGATACGAATGAATAATGTACCCATGAACATGAAATTTGCCATTGAAAAATGTACACTTGTAAGAAAAGCACATGGAGCAGCACGAACGTAAGAAACATAAAGAATAGGAACACAGGCAACTACTTACTTTTTTGCTGCACTCTCCGGATCTTTCTGTACTGCTCATGTTCTCGTAATTTCAGATCCGACCACCGTTTCCTGAGCTGATCTTTCGATCGTCGTACCCCGAATTTCAGGTGCAGACTATTGACCACTTTCGCAATTATCTTGGCCTTTCGAACATTGGGGTTGGCGTAAGGTCCATACTTCCCGTCATAGTTGGCCTTCTTCAGGATGTCCACCATCTCCAACATCTCCACAAAGGACATATTTGATGCCCTAAATCGTCTCCTTCTGGATCGTGACATTTCAGGCTCCGGGCTTTCCTCCCCCTCCTCCTCGTTGCTATAATTAGCACGCACCTGCTGTGTATCCGCCATGTGCTCTTCCCCCACTGCGCAGAACGAAAAGGGGCGGGGAATAGACTAGAAAGAACGTCAGGGGAAGGCGGAGTTACACGCATGCGCAGTGTGTATAAAGCGTAACACGCGTGCGTAGTACGTACGATCTGTGAGCGGAGGAAGGAGTATAGGAGGCACCGATCGTTATAACGAAGGTAAGATCTAAACTTGGGCCTATACTGCTTCTAAGTTGAGGCCTATATTGTAACAAGATTAGGAGAGTTTGGCCTGACCTTAGGGTTTGTCTTGTGTTGTGTCTTGCAGAGAAAATGGATGGCTTCAATGACCACAATTTCCTCCCCCTGTTCATAGACAAGTACAGAGAGCTGCCCTATCTGTGGCAGGTGAGAAATCCTCATTATAATAATAAACAAAAGAGGCAGGCAGCGCTGGAGAAACTGCTGGAGTTGGTGAAGCCGGTGGTCCCCACAGCAACCATCCCCTATTTAAAAAACAAAATTGGTGGCCTGAGGAGCACTTATCTTAGGGAGCGCAAGAAGGTCACAGATTCCCAGAGGTCCGGAGCTGCAGCAGATGACGTTTATGTCCCCAGGCTGTGGTACTATGAGAGACTGCGATTTCTGTCAGACCACACTGAAGTCAGGAAATCCCTCTCCACTCTTCCTTCCACTCTTTCTTCCATCCCAGCTGAGGCTTCCGATGTCCAACCTGGGCCTTCCAGCCAGGAAGAAGTAGAGGAGCCCAGTTGGAGTCAGGTATAGCATTCCTCTACAGATTTCTGGTCAATAAATAAATGATGTTTACTAGATGTTATTATTGATCACTAATTGCTGATTGAAAAAAGTGTTTTACATATCAATAGACAGTAGTGGGCAAAAATAATTGGGACAAGAATGAAAAATGCTGGGCTCAGAATGATAGTCTTTTATATTTGTTAACATTCAATTTGCAACAGTCATGAGGTGAAAATTGTGTGTAATTGATGAATAAAGAACTCAAACTATGTCCCTTTTTCATACACAGGAAGACCTCAGCCAGGAGGAGGTTGTGGAATGTGGCAGTCAGGAGGAGGCTGGGATTATATCAGCCAGGAGGAGGCGGGGCTAAGCGTCAGCCAAGAGAAGCCTGAGACAAGTCGCAGCCTGACTGAATCGCAGGTTCCTCCCCTCCGCCTTCCATAAAAAAGAGCGAGGAAGGTGACTCCCATGCAGGATTCAGCGCTCAGGCTAATTCAGGAGGCTTTGGCGTCCCTCAGAGCCTTACCCACTCCTGAAGAGGCCTTTGCCTGCATGGCTGCCACCAAACTGCAGGGCATGAAGGTGGGTCAACGCCTCCTGTGTGAGCAACTTATATATAAAGTCCTAACTAAGGAGGTGAGTGGGGAACTAACACCCAAGACCGACATGATTGAGTTGGACCATCCTCCTCCTCCTGCTGCCACAACTCCACCACCAGAGCCACCGCATGGAAGGAAGCGTGGAAGGAAGACCAGAGAGTGATGACCCTGGGTTCAGTCTGGTCTGACAAAAGCTGCAGTCTCTCGTATGACCACAGCCTGGGGACACAGATGTCATCTGCTGCTTTCCGGATCTCTAGGACTTCTGGACCAGACTGCACTCCCTTAGATAAGGACTCCTCAGGCCACCAATTTTGCTTGAAAATAATTGATGTCTGCCCTGGGGGTCCAAGGCTTCGCCAATTTCTGCAGTTTCTCCAGCGTTGCCTCCCTCTCTGTTTAGTTGTGAGCCCTTAATAAAAGTTTTATTTTGGAAAATTATACTCTCCTATGTGTGTTTTCATCCAAAAAGGACAGTTTGTTTGTGACGATTCAGGTACATTTCTAACATAAAATGTGAAATTAACAAGGGACAACAACACCAAACAATCTCCTACAGATTAAATAGAACAACATATCAAGGGTGTTGTGGTAACTTGACACAAAAAACACATACAAAAATTTTCTGGAGTACAAATAAAAATCCCCCCCAAAAAAATAAGCCTTGAAAAAAATACAAACCAAAAAAAATAATCGGCCTTAAAAACAAAAAACAAAACAAAAAAAAACACCAAAATAATTATGTCAGATGTGACAAACCAAAATATATTGAGGGAATCCCGATAAATAGGAAAGAAATAAGTTTGTGAGAAGTCTGTGTGAATATGAGCAGCAAAAATACTTAATTCTTGTCACATTATAAAGAAGAAGAGAGTGTGCTGTATTAAACCATTTTTAACATTGCAGCATGACGAAAGTGCTGTATCTATTGCGAACGCTAATTTTACCAGACCGAGCTGTTCCGTGTCGGAATTTCTTCTGAGCATGCGTGGCACTTTATGCGTCGGAACAGGCCACACACGGTCGGAATTGACGCGATCGGATTTTGTTGTCGGAAAATTTTATAGCCTGCTCTCAAACTTTGTGTGTCGAAAAATCCGATGGAAAATCTCCCATGGAGCCCACACACGGTCGGAATGTCCGACAACACGCTCTCCGATCAGACATTTTCCATCGGAAAATTTGACCGTGTGTACAGGGCATAAGAGTGATAGTGTATATAAAGTGCATATAGTCCATATATGACATCAAAATGGTGAAAATAAATGAATGTGAACTGGTTGTCTGTAGATAATCCACCACTGTAAGGAAAGAGGCTTACCAGACAGGTTGAACACAACAAGACGTATGCCTGATGAGTCAACCAAGCTTTTGGTGTAACACACCCAAGGAGGTACAGCAACCAGGACTTCCAATCTAGACTGAATCAGATGTGGATCCGTGACGATTGTGACATCAGTGAGTATCCACCATATGAATAGCAACCAGAATTCGTGAGCAGATCCTCTCAGTGTGACATATGGCAAAAGGAGAAAAAACTGGGCCACATAGTGTGATTCTGTTTAGATGTAAAACATTTATTGAAAATGCTAAAATGGTCACTCACATTTGAGAAGACATTAAAAGCATTTGGATAAAATCAAAGAAACGCAGTGGCATCAGTAAAGCCCGTCCCGACATGTATCAATGCAAAAAAAAGTTTTAAAAACGGCCGTTTTTTTGGGATCAGTGATTTTAATGATGCTTAAAGTGAAAAAAAAAGTGAAATATTCCTTTAACCACTTCACATCTGCGCTATGGCCGAATGACGGCCACAGCATGGACCTGCATTCCCGGGAGGCCGTCATATGACGGCCTCCCCTGTGCACACGCCCTGCGCGCGCCCTGCAGGGCGCGAGCCGAGCGTGCTGTGATCACCGAGTCACTGAGACTCGGGTGATCACCGATCTAAGTAAGGGGCCGGTCCCGGCCCCTTACCATGTGATCAGCTGTCAGCCAATGACAGCTGATCACATAATGTAAACAAAGGATCGGTATTCGTTTTTTTTTCTACTCACGCTGACAGCGTGAGTAGAAAGAAAAGCCGATCACCGGCTCGAATGTGAGGGACATCGGTCCCGAAGTGGAAGAGGCACATCTGCCTCATCAGTGCCACCTATCAATGCCCACAAGTGCCAATCAGTGCCATCTAGCAGTGCTGCCTATCACTGCCACCCATCAGTGCCCATCACTGCCGCCTATCAGTGCCCATCACTGCCACCTCATCAGCATACATCAATGAAGGAGAAAAATTACCTGTTTTAAATATTTTATAACAAAATATAAAAAAAAATATATATTTTTTTTTTTTTATTATTCAGATTTTTACATTTTTCTTAACAAAAAGTAAAAAATGCAGAGGTGATCAAATACCACCAAAAGAAAGCTCTATTTGTGGTGAAAAAATGATAAAAATTCCATTTGGGTACAGTGTTATATGACCGCGCAATTGTCATTCAAAGTGCATCAGCGCTGAAAGCTGAAAATTGGTCTGGATAGCAGGGGGGTTTAAGTACCCAGTAAGCAAGTGGTTAAATATTGGGGGGGCGTTGGCAGGCAGCGGATGTAGCCAGAAGTGAGTTCAGGTCTCTCCGCCGAAACTCCGCTAATTTATCCTGCATACTTGCCCTATACAGCGCTGTACTCACCCCATCGGCTGTCGAAAGGTGCCCGGACCATCACGCGACCCTGAACGGCTGACTATCCGATCCGATGTCTGCCGCTAAAAGACAGAACGCATCCCATTCTGCGGACAGCATGGCCCAAAATGGCGCGCCGATACAACGATCTGCTAAGGAGATTCATAAGGAGGCCGCAGAAAAACTGTTTGCTAGATCACTTACCACAGATTCCGGTACAACATCCAACTTCCCAGAGGACTCATCCAGCGGCTCATCTGAAGCAGATGATACAGTACCACTCGAGGATGCCAGTGGATCGAGGCCTGCTTGGGACGCAGTGAGTACTCCAGAGGGTGGCTTCACTAGGCCTCATGTCCCCACCAGCCCCCCCCCACTGACGATGAGCCCTCACTCATGGATATATTCTCAGCAGTGAATAACTGTAATGCCTCGTTAAGCTTGCTTACAACTGAGATAAAGGGGGTTAAAGCGGAAATCTCTTTTTTAACCACTTCAGCCCCGGACCATTATGCTGCCTAAGGACCAGAGGACTTTTTCCAATTTGGCACTGCGTCCCTTTAACTGCTAATTGCGCGGTCATGCAATGCTGTACCC
The DNA here is from genome assembly GCA_037952925.1 of Lithobates clamitans. Classification (NCBI taxonomy): domain Eukaryota; kingdom Metazoa; phylum Chordata; class Amphibia; order Anura; family Ranidae; genus Lithobates; species Lithobates clamitans. Next base: position 9,724,479 of record JBBGZY010000140.1, read on the forward strand.
AAATGAAATTTGCGTCCTTTTCTTCCCACAAATAGAGCTTTCTTTCGATGGTATTTGATCACCTTTGCGGTTTTTATTTTTTGCGCTATAAATGGAAAAAGACCGAAAATTTTGAAAAAAATGATATTTTCTACTTTTTGTTAATAAAAAAATCCAATAAATTCAATTTCAGTCATACATTTAGGGCAAAATGTATTCGGCCACATGTCTTTGGTAAAAAAAATGTCAATAAGCGTATATTTATTGGTTTGCGCAAAAGTTATAGCGTCTACAAGCTAGGGTATATTTTCTGGAATTTACACAGCTTTTAGTTTATGACTGCCTATGTCATTTCTTGAGGTGCTAAAATGGCAGGGCAGTACAAACCCCCCCAAATGACCCCATTTTGGAAAGTAGACACCCCAAGGAAATTGCTGAGAGGCAATTGAATATTAATTTTTTTTGTCCCAAGTGATTGAATAATGACAGAAAAAAAAAATACAAAAAGTTGTCATTAATGATATATTGCTCACACAGGCCATGGGCATATGTGGAATTGCACCCCAAAATACATTCAGCTGCTTCTCCTGAGTACAGGGATACCACATGTGTGGGACTTTTTGGTAGCCTAGCTGCGTACGGGGCCCCGAAAACCAATCACCGCCTTCAGGATTTCTAAGGGTGTAAATTTTTGATTTCACTCTTCAATGCCTATCACAATTTCGGAGGCCATGGAATGCACAGGTGGCACAAACCACCCCCAAATGACCCCATTTTGGAAAGTACACACCCCAAGCTATTTGCTGAGAGGCATGGTGAGTATTTTGCAGCTCTCATTTGTTTTTGAAAATGAAGAAAGACAAGAAAAAACTTTTTTTATTCTTTTTTCAATTTTCAAAACTTTGTGACAAAAATTGAGGTGTGCAAAATACTCACTACACCTCTCAGCAAATAGCTTGGGGTGTCTACTTTTCAAAATAGGGTCATTTGGGGGGGGGGTTTGTGCCACCTGGGCATTCCATGGCCTCCGAAACTGTGATAGGCAGTGAAGAGTGAAATCAAAAATTTACGCCCTTAGAAAGCCTGAAGGCAGTGCTTGGTTTTCAGGGTCCGGTACGCAGCTGGGCTCCCAAAAAATCTCACACATGTGGTATCCCTGTACTCAGGAGAAGCAACAGAATGTATTTTGGGATGTAATTTCACATATTCCCATGGCATGTTTGAGCAATATATCATTTAGTGCAAAAAAAGAAAAAAAATGCTCTTTCCAGCAACTTGTGTCACAATATAAAATATTCCATGGACTCGACATGACTCTCAGCAAATAGCTTGGGGTGTCTACTTTCCAAAATGGGGTCATTTCGGGGGGTTTTGAACTGTCCTGGTATTTTATGCACAACATTTAGAAGCTTATGTCACACATCACCCACTCTTCTAACCACTTGAAGACAAAGCCCTTTCTGACACTTTTTGTTTACATTAAATTTTTTTTTTTTTTTTGCAAGAAAATTACTTTGAACCCCCAAACATTATATATTTTTTTAAAGCAAATGCCCTACAGATTAAAATGGTGGGTGTTTCATTTTTTTTTCTTCACACAGTTTTTGCGCAGCAATTTTTCAAACGCATTTTTTGGGGAAAAAACACACTTTTTTAAATTTTAATGCACTAAACCACACTATATTGCCCAAATGTTTGATGAAATAAAAAAGATGATCTTAGGCCGAGTAAATGGATACCAAACATGACATGCTTTAAAATTGCGCACAAACGTGCAGTGGTGACAAACTAAATACATTTTTAAAAGCCTTTAAAAGCCTTTAGAGGTTACCACTTTAGATTTACAGAGGAGGTCTACTGCTAAAATTACTGCCCTCGATCTGACATTCATGGTGACACCTCACATGCATGGTGCAATTGCTGTTTACATTTGACGCCAGACCGACGCTTGCGTTCGCCTTTGCGCGAGAGAGGGGGGGGACAGGGGTGCTTTTTTTTTTTTTTCTTTATTATTTTTTTTCTTTTTTATCTTATTTTTAAATTGTTCCTTTCATTTTTTTTAATCATTTTTATTGTTATCTCAGGGAATGTAAATATCCCCCATGATAGCAATAGGTAGTGACAGGTACTCTTTTTTGAAAAAATTGGGGTCTATTAGACCCTATATCTCTCCTCTGCCCTCAAAGCATCTGACCACACCAAGATCGGTGTGATAAAATGCTTTCCCAATTTCCCAATGGCGCTGTTTACATCCGGCAAAATCTAAGTCATGAAATGCTCGTAGCTTCCGGTTTCTTAGGCCATAGAGATGTTTGAGCCACTCTGGTCTCTGATCAGCTCTATGGTCAGCTGGCTGAATCACCAGCTGCATTCTCAGGTTCCCTGTTGAGACAGGAGAGCCAGAGAAAAACACGGAGGATGGTGGTGGGGGGGCATTCCCTCCCACTGCTTGTAAAAGCAGTCTAGAGGCTAATTAGCTGCTAGGATTGCTTTTACATGAAAGCTAACCGCTGGCTGAAAAGAATGATACCAAGATGATACCTAAACCTGCAGGCATCATTCTGGTATAACCACTCAAAGTCGTGAATTGCGTACCTGAAGACAAAATAATGGTTAACAATAAAACACAGTAAACGGTAAAGTATACAAAATTGCATACTTGAAAAGCAAACATGATAAAACATAATAACAATAAAACATTGCAGAATAGAATACAATAAAAAAGAGCAGGAGAATAGAGAGAGAGAGAACAATAAAACGACAACTATTTTCTTTATTTTATATATATATATATATATTTTTTTTTTACACTTTTTTTTGTAACTAACTTTTATAACTGTAACAGGTTCCAGGTTCGGGTCTCTCAAAATGCGATGGCATCTTGGGAGACCCTGTGAAAGTGTGCCTAGTCTGTGCAGTGCTGTACCCTACGCTAATACTCAACTAGTGAATGGTAGTGTTCAAAACATTCCCCAATGCAAAGACCAGGATTGTCAGGACAGGAGGGACAATAATAGCGGGTATCACGCCTATATCCGCACTTGCTGCAGACACAACATCTTTCTTGGGGGGGTTCGTTGGGTAGGGGTACTCGGGAGGACATAAAGAAAATGCCTCTCATGCAGCCGACTGCATTTGGTTGGGGATGTGAATGGGGGAAGTACGGGCGCTGCAGAATGGTTGGTTCCCAATTAGGATTGACGAATGCAGCAAGAAGGGCATTATGGGCACGACGGGCCTGTGTTTGTCTTCTTCTTGGTGGCAGCGGGACACTACTTGTGCTTGCCACCTCACCAGCTTGAACTGCATTTATGAGACTTGCCACGTCACCAAGTGTTACTGCAGTGCTGGTTTGATTACGACCGGGGTGTACTAGGCTGCTGGTGCTTGCCAGATCACCAAAACGCTACCAAAAAAACTGTTAGCGATAGCAGGGATCAGGCCTGACTCTGCGAACGCTGCAGTTATGCGTTTAGTGTTTTGTAAGTGACAGTGATCGATCGATACTGCACTTGGGTGGGCTGGGCTGGGCCGGGCGGAGGGGCAAAATGCAGGTGCTAGCAGGTATCTGGGCTGATTCCGCTTACACTGCGTTTTTGGGAACCCTAAACTGCTGGGGAAGCTAGTATAGATCTGATCGGATCAGATATTGATCCGTTCAGATACTATACCACTAAGGGAGGCATATGCTGCGTGCGTGGGTGTTAGCGGTACTGGCGCTAACCTGACGCTGCTTGGGGCTGGTGCTTGCCAGTTCACCAAAACGCTACCAAAAAAACTGTTAGCGATCGCAGGGATCAGGCCTGACTCTGCGAACGCTGCAGTTATGCGTTTAGTGTTTTGTAAGTGACAGTGATCGATCGATACTGCACTTGGGTGGGCTGGGCTGGGCCGGGCGGAGGGGCAAAATGCAGGTGCTAGCAGGTATCTGGGCTGATTCCGCTTACACTGCGTTTTTGGGAACCCTAAACTGCTGGGGAAGCTAGTATAGATCTGATCGGATCAGATATTGATCCGTTCAGATACTATACCACTAAGGGAGGCATATGCTGCGTGCGTGGGTGTTAGCGGTACTGGCGCTAACCTGACGCTGCTTGGGGCTGGTGCTTGCCAGTTCACCAAAACGCTACCAAAAAAACTGTTAGCGATCGCAGGGATCAGGCCTGACTCTGCGAACGCTGCAGTTATGCGTTTAGTGTTTTGTAAGTGACAGTGATCGATCGATACTGCACTTGGGTGGGCTGGGCTGGGCCGGGAGGAGGGGCAAAACGCAGGTGCTAGCAGGTATCTGGGCTGATTCCGCTAATACTGCGTTTTTGGGAACCCTAAACTGCTGGGGACGCTAGTATAGATCTGATCGGATCAGATATTGATCCGTTCAGATACTATACCACTAAGGGAGACATATGCTGCGTGCGTGGGTGTTAGCGGTACTGGCGCTAACCTGACGCTGCTTGGGGCTGGTGCTTGCCAGTTCACCAAAACGCTACCAAAAAAACTGTTAGCGATCGCAGGGATCAGGCCTGACTCTGCGAACGCTGCAGTTATGCGTTTAGTGTTTTGTAAGTGACAGTGATCGATCGATACTGCACTTGGGTGGGCTGGGCCGGGCAAAACGCAGGTGCTAGCAGGTATCTGGGCTGATTCCGCTAACACTGCATTTTTGGGAACCCTAAACTGCTGGGGACGCTAGTATAGATCTGATCGGATCAGATATTGATCCGTTCAGATACTATACCACTAAGGGAGGTGTACGGTGCGTGCGTGGGTGTTAGCGGTACTGGCGCTAACCTGACGCTGCCTGGGGCTGGTGCTTGCCAGTTCACCAAAATGCTACCAAAAAAACTGTTAGCGATCACAGGAATAAAGGTCTGACTCTGCGAACGCTGCAGTTATGCGTTTTGTAAGTGACAGTGATTGATCGATACTGCACTTGGGTGGGCTGGGCTGGGCCGGGTGGAGGGGCAAAACGCAGGTGCTAGCAGGTATCTGGGCTGATCCCGCTAACACTGCGTTTTTGGGAACCCTAAACTGCTGGGGACGCTAGTATAGATCTGATCGGATCAGATATTGATCTGTACAGATACTATACCACTAAGGGAGGCGTATGCTGCATGCGTGGGTGTTAGCGGTACTGGCGCTAATCTGACGCTGCCTGGGGTGACGCATATCACCGCCGGGCGATCAGGGGGCTAAATCTTTATTCAGTAATAAACGGCGGGTGCCCTGACACTATAAAAAATAAACGAACTAACCAGCGTCACCCGTAACACTTATACGGTGATCAGTGGTGAAAGGGTTAACTAGGGGGCAATCAAGGGGTTAAAACCTTTATTAGGTAGTATATGGGGGTCCCTGTCACTATAAAATGCTGACGGCGAACCTAAATATTTACGTCCCTAACTAGCGTCACCAGCGACACTAATACAGCGATCAGAAAAATGATCGCTTAGCGACACTCGCAACAGGGGTTGATCAAGGGGTTAAAACTTTATTAGGGGGGGTTAGGAGGGTACCCTAGACCTAAAGGGGGCTAATACTAACTGCCCTACCACAGTAACTGTCACAAACTGACACCATGCAGTAATCAGAAAAAAAAAAAAAAAACTGCTTAGTGTCAGTGTGACGGGGGGGGGGGGGAGGGGTGATTGGGGGGTGATCGAGGGGCGATCGGGGGGTAAAGGGGGGTATTTTTTGTGCCTGGCATGTTCTACTGAGTGTGTGTGTGTTTGTGCACTCACATTGATGTCTTCTCTCCTCGGCACCGGAACGGAAAATACCGAGCCGAGGAGAGATGACATAATTTCCTTTGCTGCTGTTTAGCATACAGCAGCAAAGGAATGTTCTGATTGGCCGGCGGCGATCGCGAGGGGGGAGCCACGAATGGATGGCCTCCCCCTCACCTCCGATCGCCGGGGGACAAAAGAGGACCGCCTCGGGCACCGGGGGGGGTCCGATTGGACCCCCCACCCGCGTGAGGCAGATCACGTATATGTACGTGATTCTGCCTGCCCGTGCTGCCTTGCCGACGTAAATCGGCGTGAGGCGGTCCTTAAGTGGTTAAGGCAGGATGCACAAAAACTGAGAGAGAGAACCTCTGCATTAGAGGGGAGAGTGAGCTCCATTGAAGATGACATGGCGCCCATGCAGAGTGATCGACAATTACAATAACCATCTTCTTACACAACATTTCTCACGCATAGAAGAATTGGAAAATAGAATGAGGAGAAAAAATGTCAGAATGATCGGGCTTCCTGAAAGAATAGAAGGAAAGAACCCAGTGGACTTTATTGAAAAATTGTTGATCGCGGCATTTGGTAGAGATGTGTTTACCCCTGTGTTTTCTGTGGAGCATGCACACAGGGTGCCGGCTAGGCCCTTGCCACCAGGAGCCCCTCCTAGACCCTTTTTATTGAAGCTCCTTCACTACAAGGACAGAGATGCAATATTGCAGAATGCTAGGATCAAACCAGAATTGTTAAAAGTCGATAATGCCAAAATATCTTTTTTTCCAGATTTTTCTGCTGAGTTGCAGAAGCAGCGTGTGAAATTCATGGATGTTAAGAAACGCCTCAGGGCACTTGATCTAAAATATGCCATGCTATATCCAGCCCGTCTTAGGGTGGAAGCACTGGGCTCAGTGCACTTCTTTGATTTACCATCCACGGCAGTGCAATGGCTAGATCGGGAAGAAAGATTGATCAAGGAAAATCGCAACCGACGCCCCAATTCTCCTGATGGGTAAAGTACTGCACCAATAGGCTTTCTATTGCTTTCCAGGATCTGTTGCCAAGGCGGAGAAGGCTGTTGATTCACAGACTACCATGACTAACAGGGCTTATTGTTCTTGCTGCAGAGAAGTTTTTAAGACACTAAGGTGCGCTTTCACTGTTGCCCCCAATGTGGTCTGGTCCAGACCTCCAACAGCCCATTGGCAAATCAGTTTGGCCATGTTGGCCAGTTATATATTGTTTTTCAGTTTTGTTGTCCACCCCATCATGAACCCTTGTGCAATATTACGCTTCTTGCAGCAATTGGACCTTGCTACATTCCTGGTTAACTTGTGGCTCCTTTCAATAGAATGCTACCTCTCTGCTATATCAAATGATACTTTTCTTTTGGGCTACTTTTTTCCCTCATACCACACAATCGGGACTTCCTCAATGATTTTGATTTATGGTCTCTTTTTCAGGATATATTATTTAAAGTCATGCTTCTTAATATGGTTGTTTTACCACAGTGTCCAAGATAACTAGAATTTTGTCCTGGAATGTCCAAGGCCTGAATAACGCTGTCAAGTGCCTGGCAGTGCTTTGCACGATCAGGCGTTTGAACACAGATGTCATTTGTTTACAGGTGACTCACTTCCCCTCAACCACTACTCCTCAATTTGCTACACGGCAGTTTTGTCATCAATATCATGCTACTTACTCAGTGTATTAGAGGGGGGTGAGTCTCCTAGTGAAAAGGGGAGTACAGTTTTCTGCTATAGAGGTTAAAATTGATCCAGATGGTCGATATATTTTTCTCTTGTGTTCATTATATGGGATAGAATGTATATTGGTGGGACTTTACATTCCCCCACCATTTTCTGCTGGAATAATGAAAATTCTGGCAGACTTTTTGTCTCGCTGCCCGGGCGTGCCGATCCTAGTCGTGGGAGATTTCAATATTTATGTTGATCACGAAAGGGATAAGTTACACGCTCGGACAGGAGATGGAGCCCAGGGACATCATGGGCTTACCCTGTTTGCTCATCTTATTTCAGAAATGGGCCTAGTTGATGTTTGGAAGACATGCAATCCAGATGCTAAGGTATATTCATGCCAGTCAGACTCGATAGGAGGTCTATCTAGAATTGACTTGGGATTAGGAAATTACCTTTTCTTACCACTGTTAGAGTCCTCGCAATACCACACCAGACAAGTATCTGACCACTCCCCACTTTCGGTAGATATCCAGGTGGGGGTGGCCAAAAGTAACACACTATGGAAACTTAATCTCCTGTGGTTGTCACTTATTCCAGAACCTGACCTAATCCCAGAACTTCTCATAAACTTTTTCAAACAGAATATAGACTCAACCACTATAGATATAGTCTGGGAGACGGTAAAAGCATTTTTACGTGGTCAATTCATTAGAGTGATATCCCACTATATATAGGTTGTAAAGCAATTGCGAGGCTGTGGATCACCTCGAGGGTACCAACAGGCGAACAATGGGTAAAATTGTTAAATAGCTTGCTTATACGCAAAAAGATTACCTATCAACATTGTAACGCCCTGAAAAAGTTTTACTCAATGTGGCAATCTTGGTTAGACACTCCGGGACTAGGCCCAACACAATTAGTAAAAGACAGACTCCTACAAATGCAGGCCTCTTGAACCCATTGGGAAAGAGAGCCCTGACTGATGGGGGCATAACCAGGGTGGAGTATGGTGACTAGGGGTCACTGTGGATTGGTGGTGGGATGGGATGGGGTTGGGCCTGAGCTCACTAGAGTGATTGCCCCAGGGGATTCTGGGCCTTTTGTGAAGAAGCGTGGTAAGAGCTGGCTGCACCCTTCCCTGTCCCTCCAACCATGGACACCGAGCTCCTTCTGGCCAGGGTCCGAGAGATGGCTCTCCAGGGTCAGGCTGGGTGGCTTTTCTACCTCCTGGCTTCTGGGGATCCTCCTCCTATTCCTACACCTAACCCCCCTCAGGATACCCCCCTCAGGGTGAGAAGGCGGGCTCGCCCGCCTTCCCGCCTCAGTCCCAGTCCCTCTAGGGCCTCTTATTGTTCCCCTCCACATCCTTCTTCCCCCCCCTCCTGTAGCCCATGCTTCCCGTTCATCCCCGGCGGGGAAGCGCCCTTCCCCTGCCATCTCCCACCATCTGCTGGCGCGGCGGAGGTCCCCCACGCAGGCTAAGGCCTCTACTCGTGCCGCCTCGCGCTGTCCTCGCTCGCGCAGCCCCCGCACCAGCACTCGCCCCCCTCTTTCCCCTGTCATAGTGGATCATGCCCGGGCCGGAGCCGTAGCGCTCCCCACTGCCTATTAGAGCCGCCAGCGTACCTTTGCCTGCCCCCGTGGATGGGGGGGGGGTCCCGGTCACTCGATCCATGCACTCCTCCACCCGGACATCCGCGGGAAAGACGGGGAGGAGGGGACGGATCAGTTCGCCGGCCACCGCTGCATCCTCTGCTGCTGTCGGTCCTAGGTCCTTCACTGATGGCTCCGCCGGGGACTTGGAGCCGGATCGGCTCCCCCTGGTGGACATGATGCTCCCTGCGCCTGACTGGGTGGGAGTTTTGAATATCCACACACCACTGCTGGATGCTAGGGCACGCTGTCCGCTTTAGGTACACCACGAGTGTATGATTTATCCTCCGGAGCTCCCTCTGTACCCGGCAGGGTAGGGGACAAGTCCCTCCCCTCAACATTGCATGTTGCTGGGGCCAGCGCACTGCACATCACCTCTGCGCCCGGCAGGGCGAGCAACGTGCAGTTAACCCCTCTTCCTCCGACACCCAGTGCCCACCGGCAGCCTCCTGCACCCTGCAGGGCAGAGGCCGGTCGTGAGTGTTTGACCTCCACCCCAGCGGTGGGACAAACGCTCCCCTCCGTGCATGTCCGGGCTGGCGGTCCTGATGGGATGCCTGCATCGGTGGCCCATTCTCGTCCCCCCGCGCCCGTCAGGGCGGGAGATCTCGGCTCCAGACCCGGGTTGGCGGCAGCATCCGCCCCGGGTCAGACAAGGGGAGCCGGCAGGTGCCCCTGCCATTGCTCAGCCTCCGTCCGTGGTCAGTTGGATTCGACCGGGTCTGTGGTTGGACCCCCGCCCTTGGATCTTTCCTTGAGTCGAGACAGCCCAGCAGATTACAGCCTCGCGGGCCATCCGAGTGCAGGCCGACTACGCTTACAGTCTTTTGGAGTCGTCTCGGAATTGGATCCGCTGCAGGGCCCGGCGGCTGGTCGTCCATAACCTGGGATGCCTCCTCGACCAAGTGAGTATGACTGCGAGTTAATTTGGGGTAGATCAACTGACGCTTCCGTATCGGGCCCGGAGGACCGCATAGCGTCGGTCGTGAAGTCAGTTCTCTCCAGTATGGGAGTCTCGGGCTCGCCCAGCCCCACCTCCACTTATGGGGGTGCATTGTGGGCGGTGGCGCCGACAGGCACCCATTTGACGGAAGAGACGAAAGAGAAGATATGGCGACGCAAATTTGTCGATTTTCTTACCCTCGTCCCGCCGGATAGGGAGACTATTGACAAATCGCGACGGGTTGACGAATCGGCTCAGGGTGACAAACCCAAACAGCTTCCTAGAATGTTCGGGAACTGGCTGCAGGGGTTTTGCGCCTACGCGGGAGTGCTCAGTGAGCGGTTCCCAGAGTTGGCAACTTAGTTATTTTGCTATTTAGACCTTATTTGGGGCGCATACAAGGTTTACGGGGGTCAGTGCTGGTTCCATTATGACACTCAATTTCGGCAAAAGATGGCGGCACATCAGGAATTTCATTTCGATTGTCAGGATGGTAGCCTGTGGTTGCTGCTTATGTGCCCCCACAGGCCTTCGTCCTTTCAGTCCGCGGTCGGCACTCCTCAGTCCGGAGTGTCGGCCGCTCCAAAGAAGGGTATCTGCTGGCTTTTCAACGAAAGCCACTGTAAGTGGTACTCCGCCTGTCGTTTCAGGCATGAGTGCTCCAGTTGTGGGGGGGCTCACCCCGCCAGTAGGTGTTTTCGAAAAGGCAAACAGTCGCTTCCCAGAACCGGAGCCAAGACTGACCTTCCTAAGCCGGAGGACGCCGGTGAACGTCTTAGAGATGCTTCCCTGGCTAGACCGGTACCCCCTTCATAGAGAGGCCCTGATTCTGCGGGACGGTTTGGACCGTGGTTTCTGGATCCCCTTTTTCCCCGTCAGACGCCCCGACCATGTCTCCAAATTTGGAATTCGAGTCAATCGTGGCCAAGAAGCTTCAGAAGGAATTGGAACTGGGGCGAATGGCAGGCCCCTTTAATCTTCCCCCTTTCCACAACCTGAGGGTATCTCCCCTTGGTGTGGTCCCAAAAAAGGTGGAGGGAAAAATTCATCATCTATCCTATCCTTCTGGCTCCTCGGTGAACGACGGCATCGACAGGGAGGAATCCAGAGTTTACTATGTGTCCTTTGACAGGGCGCTTCAGCTGGTTAGGGCAGCGGGGCAGTCAGCCCTTCTGGCAAAAGCAGACATCGAGTCCGCGTTCCGTCTCCTCCCGGTCCATCTGGACTGTTTGCTATTTCCAAGGTAGCTATTTTTTCGACATGTGCCTTCCTATGTGTTGTGCCATCTCGTGCTATTTCTTTGAACTATTTAGTAGCTTCCTTGAATGGGTGGTCACCCAGGAGGCGGGTATTCAGTCCCTGCTGCATTATCTCCATGACTTTCTATTTGTGGGTCCAGCGGGCAGTGTCTGCGCCTACTCACTGTTTTTCAGGATACATGCCGGCTTTTCGCCATCCCACTGTCCGCTGACAAGATGGAGGGCCCCGTCACAGGCCTGTCATTTTTAGGTATTGAGACACGGTGGCGATAGTTTTTCGGTTGTCTAGTGACAAGCTGTCCAGGCTTCTCTCTTTGGTTCGCTTGGCGAAAGGGGCGAAAAAAGTACAGTTGAAACAGCTACAGTCTTTGCTGGGTCATCTGGTTTTCGCCTGTAGGGTCATTCGAATGGGGAGGGCCTTCTGTAGGCGCCTGTCGTGGGCAACGAAGGGCGTGACAGCCCCTCACCACTATGTCAGGATCACCAAGCCCATGAGGGATGACTTGGGGATATGGCTATCCTTCTTGCAGACTTACAATGGGCAGTCGTGCTGGTTGCGGGAGGAAGTGCCGAACACACAGCTGGAGTTGTATACCGATGCCGCGGGCTTCTGTGGGTTCAGCGCTTTCTTTCAAGGGGAATGGGCTGCTGAATGCTGGCCGGCCTCATAAGCTCACATGGGCTTGTTGCGCAACCTCACCCTGCTGGAGCTGTTTCCAATCATTGTTGCCGTTGAGCTCTGGGGTGAACGGTTGCGCATCCATCAGGTGGTCTTCTGGTCGGATAATATGAGTGTGGTGCAGGTGGTGAACAAACAGTCAGCCAGTTCTCCTCCGGTCGTTTCGTTGCTACGGTTTTTAGTTTTAAAATGTTTACATTTCAACATCTGCAGTAGGGCCAGGCATGTTTCGGGTGCCTCTAACGACATTGTCGATGCTCTTTCTCGTCAACAGTTCTGCCATTTTCGAACCTTGGCTCCGATGGCTTCTTTGGAGGGCCTCCCCTGTCCGGCCCACTTATGAAACCTCGTTTCCAGTGTTTGACAGAGATCCTTCGGTCGTTGCTTTCTTCGCAGACGTGGGCATCGTACTGCCGGGTTTGGCACAAGTGGGTCAAAGCATCGGGCGGTGAATTCAACATTTATTCCCCGGATGACCGGCGTTTAACCCTATTTGCCTATCTAGTCTTCCTTTTGGAAAAAGGCGTTTCTGGGTCTACGGTTTCGTCTGCGTTGTCGGCACTGTCATTTTGGTTTCAACTCCTGGGATGGGAAGATGTCACGAAAGCCTTCCCAGTTCGGCGGGTGGTTCAGGGTTGGAAGCGGGTCACTTATTTACCGGATACTAGGCGTCCCATTTCCATCCAGATCCTCTTGGGCATCTTGTCTCTGCTCCCGACCGTGTGTTCATTGGGGTTCGAGACCCTCCTGTTCCGGGTGGCCTTTTCATGGGCTTTCTTTGGTGCCTTTCGCATTGGCGAGTTGGTGTCAAAATCTAAGTCATCCCCGGGGGGGCATTCAATGGGAGGACGTGTCATTATCAGATCGCAGCGTCATGATTTTGTTGCGTTCATCCAAGACTGATTGTTTTGGCAGGGGTCGCCAGGTAGTCCTGCATTATTGCGGCGGCCCATTTTGTCCGGTGTCCCTGGCCCTCCCATTTGTGTCTGAGCGCCCCCTGTCCTCTACATTTTTTGTACATGCTGATGCAACCTATCTTAGTCGTTTTCAGTTTTTACGTGTTTTTCGTCTCTGCTTGGAGGCTTTGGGCCTTCCTGCGAAGGAATTTTACACCCATTCTTTTCGCATCGGCGCCGCGACTGCCGCTTCTGGTTTGGGGTTCTCCGATACGGAACTGCAGCGCTTAGGTATATGGGAGTCATCTCGTTTCTCTTTGTATGTCCGTCCACATCTGTTGTGTTGATTTACAGGTTCCTTCCCAGCACAGATTTGGATTCTCGGTGACTCATTCATATACTGGGCCGCTCGTCGGGCAGAGATCTGAACTTATGGCAGAAATTTGGGATTCTCATATGCTGTCGCAAGAATACGCTGGATCGGGTTGCGTGGGTTACGTTGGCCTCAGGTCCTTCCGGATTGTCAGCGACTTCGTCTCTGGTCCCATCATCCTGGTGATACATGCGGGTGGGAATGATGTTGGCTATGTGCGCTCGGTGGACATCATATCAGCCGTTAAAAGTGACATTGCCCAATGTTATGTTTCCTTTACTAACTTGACCGTTGTGTCGGAAATCGTGCCTCACTCGGTATGGGCGTGTGATGTCCCTGGCCCCTGTCTGGAACACTTCCGTAGAAAAGTCAATGCGCAAGTGGCCAAGTTTGTGCGTCAGATAGGGGGTGACAATAGCAATTTGCTGCGCGGAGACGGAGTTCATCTCAATGATATTGGGCTGGACATTTTTAATTTGGGTCTCCAGAGGGGCGTGGAACAGGCGCTGGCTGTGGTGGTGCGCCCGTCAGTAGCTTACTGACAGACGGGTGGAGGTTTTTGGAGACCTTGCCAGCAAAACATGGCGGTAAGAGGTACGCCCTTCATGCTAATTGGGAGATAGACGGCTGTCCGGCACTTATGGTAAGGACAGGCCCCTCAGTTATCTCCCTTTTCACAATTCGGAATTGAGTGCTCACAGTGCTACTGTGACTGGCACTGTGGAATATAAATATGGATGAATGAATGTACTATATGAAACAGCAATTAACCCATCAAAGCAGCGCTATTTTCAGTCCTCAATGCTGACTGATAAAACAAAGTCTTTGTAAATGCAAGCAAAAAACATGCAGGCAGGTAAATTCCAACAAAGACACAGCGGTAGGAGCTCGGTCTGGATTCCCTTATATGAATAGTAGATCTGATGGGTGCACCTTTCACCATCTATTGGGACACCTTGTGCTGCACACACCACATAGGGGTTCAAACTCACCGGAGCCAGGAGGTTAACAAGCCTTGGATCAAATCCTCTCTCTGTTTACTCCCGAAGTCCTCCAGGGTTGATGACCAAATAACAGCAACAATGTCCACATGTAAAAAAAGAGACCCCGAATAGTCCAGTACCATTTTGATAATTTATTGTAAGTCACAAATCAGAGAAAAAAAAAAAGTAAATACACTGTAAAAATCAGTGGGCGCAGTTCCTTACAAAGGATAGCCTTCTAGCTTTCAGTTGGTTGGTAATAGTGGATAACTCAAACTGCTTCTCTCAAAGCACAAGGGTACTGGTTGCAGACTGGATGGATGTTACACACTCACAGCTGATCAGTCCTTCATTCCACTAGTATACAACTACAAGCTTGGAGCGCACTGCGTGTCAACCGGGTACAGCTGATCCGCACTTCCCCCCTCTCGTGTCTGAAGCTTCAGGCTAAAAGCACACTGCGTCCTCACGTGATAACGGTTGCCGTGGTATCGTGCTCTAAACTGTGGAATGTTTAATTGTTATATGTTCAAGTTGTTAAAGTGTTCAAGTTAATAAAGCTGTGGCCTTGCCCTTTCCAACAATAATGGTGTAAAACAGAGAGGTGATAAGGGCGCTCTGGTGGAGGTGGGTAGCTGGTCAGAGGGATGATAGTGATGAGATGGCACTTCTGGCAGCACTTTGGTTAGAGGAGAAGCAACTCTGAAGATATAAAAAAGGAAAAGAAAGGCGCCTCTAAGTGCAGTATGTAAAATTTAATAGAGTGCACAAAGGGTTAAAAGCACTTACAAGATTGTTGAGTGTTAAAAGACATGATAAAATCAGGAGTCCTCATCTGTGGCATGTGTCCATCCTCAGCACGTGGTAGAGAGCAGTGTAGAGCCATCCAGCAGCTGTAATGCGTTCTCATGCGTGTTGAAAAGAGGAGGCAGCAGGGAAGCCTGTATTCACTGCGGGACACACAAGGCTGATGGTGTCAGTGGAGAGAAGGGGGCGGTAACGCGTTTCGGAGCATGTGCGCCCCCTTCTCTCCACGGACACCATCAGCCTTGTGTGTCCCGCAGTGAATACAGGCTTCCCTGCTGCCTCCTCTTTTCAACACGCATGAGAACGCATTACAGCTGCTGGACGGCTCTACACTGCTCTCTACCACGTGCTGAGGATGGACACATGCCACAGATGAGGACTCCTGATTTTATCATGTCTTTTAACACTCAACAATCTTGTAAGTGCTTTTAACCCTTTGTGCACTCTATTAAATTTTACATACTGCACTTAGAGGCGCCTTTCTTTTCCTTTTTTCCAACAATAATGGTGGTAAGTGGTCTTTATTGGATGGGAAGAAGGGGTAAGAAGAAGGGGTAAGGTCTAAGTTTCGGATGGATCATGGTATGGACCTGGTTTTATTGCACCTCAGCAGTCATGTAAAGTACAGGGAACATGGGTGAGTTAAATTATGAGCTGCACTATAGTCTTGCAATGAGCTGCAAGAAGAGTATGGTAGGGGTGGACATAATTTATATTTTGAAAAGTTGGTTAACATTAGGTTGTATACATCCATTAAGGATATAACTGTTTTACTTTCTTTTTATTTTCTGGTCATAACAACAATATTGACCTACTAATGGATCATAGATTCATATAAAATCCAGGTTATATACCTCCGTTTTGTAATTTAATGACATGCTACATAAACGTGGCCCTTAGGCCCAAAGCAACCTGGTTTAACTTCATAATAGTGAATGTATAAGATACCAGAACAGAAAGAAATTGTGCATGTAACCTCAGATATATATTCCTATTGATCGTATGTGTGTTTGTCCAGATGTGTTCTTTCTCAATAAACTTAATTATGATTAAAAAAAAAAAATTCGCACCTGGGGGGTGTCTATAGTATGCCTGTAAAGTGGCACGTATTTCCCGTGCTTAGAACAGTCCCTGCAAAAAATGACATTTTTAACCACTTCAGCCCCGGAAGAATTTACCCCCTTCCTGACCAGAGCACTTTTTGCGATTTGGCACTGCGTCGCTTTAACTGACAATTGCACGGTCGTGCGACGTGGCTCCCAAACAAAATTGGCATCCTTTTTTTCCCACAAATAGAGCTTTCTTTTGGTGGTATTTGATCACCCCTGCAGTTTTTATTTTTTGCGCTATAAACAAAAAAAGACCGACAATTAAAAAAAAAAAACCCATTATTTTTTGCTTTTTGCAATAATAAATATCCCCCAAAAATATATAAAAAAACTTTTTTTTCCCTCAGCTTAGGCCTATACGTATTCTTCTATATATTTTTGTTAAAAAAATCGCAATAAGCGTTTATTGATTGGTTTGCGCAAAAGTTATAGCGTTTACAAAATAGGGGAAAGTTTTATGGCATTTTTATTTATTTATATTTTTTACTAGTAGTGGCGGCGATCAGCGATTTTTAGCTTGACTGCGACATTATGGCAGACACGTCGGACAATTTTGGTGTGATTTTGGGACCATTCACATTTATACAGCGATCTGTGCGATTAAAATCGCATTGATTACTGTGTAAATGTGACTGGCAGTGAAGGGGTTAACACTAGGTGGCGCTGTAGGGGTTAAATGTATCCTTGGGATGTGTTCTAACTGTAGGGGGGATGGGCTAGCAGTGTCACTACACTGATCGCTGCTCCCGATGACAGGGAGCAGAAATCAGTGACACTGTCACTAGGCAGAACGGGGAGATGCTTGTTTACCTTAGCATCTCCCCATTCTTCCTCTCCGTGAGGTGATCGTGGGTATCCCCGCGGGACCCGCGAACCGACTCATGGAGCTCCATGCTGGCACGCGCATGCAATGGCACAGCGGCAATTTCAAAAGGACTTACAGATACGTCCTTTTTCCTAGCCGTGCCATTGTGCCGACGTAGATCGGCGTGCGCCGGTCGGCAAGCAGTTAAAGGAATAAAAGTCATTTAAAACTGCTTGCGGCTTTAATGTAATGTCCCCGCAATATGGATGAAAATCAGTGAGACAAACGTAATGGGTACCCCACACCCTCCAGTCCATTACCAGGCCCTTTGGGTCTTGTATGGATATTAAGGGGAACCCCGCACCCAAATTAAAAAAAGGAAAGGCGTGGGCCCCCCAGGCCCTATATACTCTGAACAGCAGTATACAGGCGGTGCAAACAAGACAGGGACTGTAGGTTTGTTGTTAAGTAGAATCTGTTTGTAATTTTGAACTGGTACATTTTTAAAGTGTAGCTCCAGCCAAAAAATCTATTTTTAAGCTTTTTGGAAAACATAGGGAAGGGTTATCACCCCTGTAACATTTGTTTTGCTGTCTGTGCACCTCTTCAGGAGATTTCACCTTACTTTCTGTCCCAATGGCAAGTGTTTTTTGAAAATTTGTTTTTTTTTAGTGAAATAAGGATTGGTGATAAAGTGAAGAGGAGACACGTTTTTCCCATATTAACTCTTGCAGGAGACAATTTCTCTTCCTAGGGGTAGATTTCATCTCACTTTCTGTTGTCTCCTTCCGTTTTTAAGTTGGATGTTTGAAAGTAGGGGCCTGCCCTTTATACTCTGCAGAAATTGGGGCATTATGCCGCGTACACATGGGCGGACTTTTGGACGGACTAGGCCCAGCGGACTTTTTGATGTACTTTCCAATGGACTTTCCGACGGACTTTCGAATGAACGAACTTGCCAACACACGATCAACCAAAGTCTGACGGATTCGTACGTGATGACGTACGACCGGACTAAAATAAGGAAGTTCATAGCCAGTAATCAATAGCTTCCCTAGCGTTGGTTTTTGTCCGTCGGACTAGCACACAGACGAGCGGACTTTTCGACCGGACTCGAGTCTGTCGGAAAGATTTGAAACATGTTTTATTTCTAGGTCCGTCAGACTTTTGGGAAATAAAAAGTCAGCTGGAGCCCACACACGATCGAATTGTTCGCCGGACTAATCACGTCGCTCGTGTGTACGCGGCATTAGGTGTTGGTGTTGCCACAACACTGTAAGCCCTCACAATTACTCTTGGTGGGCGCAGGAATGGGCCCTGCTGTGAAATATTAGATCAAGAATTGTAATTACATGCCACTGTTGAACAGTGGTAGAAAAATTGGGCCTTTGGTGGTGGTGCTGGTGCCACAACACTGTAAGCCCTCACAGTTACTCTTGGTGGGTGCTGGAACGGGCCCTGCTGTAAAATATTATATCAAGAATTGTAATTACATGCACCTGTTGAACAGGGGCAGAAAAATTGGGCCTTAGGCACTGGTGCCACAACACTGCAACCCCTCACAGATACTATAGTTGGAGCGCAGGAATGAGCCCTGCTGCAAAGTATTGAATCAAAAATTGTAATTATATGCCCCTGTTAAACAGGGGCTGAAAAATGGGCCTTGGGCACTAGTGCTGGTGCCACAACACTGCAACCCCTCACAGATACTATAGTTGGAGCGCAGGAATGAGCCCTCCTGCAAAGTATTGCATCAAAAATTGTAATTACATGCCCCTGTTAAACAGGGGAAGAAAAATTGGGCCTTGGCCACTGGTGGCGGTGCCCAGAACCAAAAATGTTCTTACAAGCTGTCAGCATGAAAATTGAGGAGGAAGAGGATTGTGACTCAGCATAACAGTATAGTCACTCAGCATCAGCATAGGCAGTCTTGAAGGGATCTCACATTTAAAAAAAAATCAATCGGTTACATCAGCATCAGGTGCTTGTTAGCTGGTGATCCAAGACTGATTTATTTTTATGAAGGTCAGCCAATCGACCGATTCGGTGGACAGGCGCACCCTGTGATCAGTTACAAAGCCTCCAGCAGCACTGAATGTGCGTTCCGAAAAAACGCTGGATGCAGGAAAGACCAGTAGCTCAATTGTATACTGTGCAAGCTCTAGCCAGTAATCCATCCTCAAGACCCAGTAACCAAGAGGATTTTCAGTGGAAAAGGTGTCCAAGTCTGATCCTGCCCCTAGGTAATCCTGCACCATCAGACGCTGGCAATGGTTGCTGGAACCAATCAGACCTTGGGGCTGCGGACTAAAAAATTGTCTGAACGCATCGGTCAGACGGCCACCTTCTCCACCACTCCTTCTGTGACTGACCGAAGCCTCAGCAACACGTTGTCCAGGAGGACAAGGAAATTGTAACCTCCCAGGCTCTGGAAACACGTTGCACAAACCTTTCTGCAAGGCCTCCCGAAGATGTTTCATCCTCTGCTCCCTCTGAGATGGCAAAATAAGGTCCGCAACCTTACCCTTGTAACGTGGATCAAGGAGGGTTGCTAGCCAGTAATCATCCCTTCCCTTGATACCATGAATACGAGGATCCTTTCGCAGGCTTTGCAGGATCAAGGAGGCCATGCAGCGTAGGTTTGCTGAGGCATTAAGTCCAAAGTCCTCTGGGTCACTAAGGACGACATGATCTGCAGCCACATCCTCCCAGCCACGTACAAGTCCATGGGTTTCTTCCAACTGTTAATGATCCCTTGAAGACTGCTGCTGATGCTGAGTGCCAGGCTCCACCTCCATGCTGACACAATCCTCCTGCTCCTTGTCCTCTTCCTGTGTGATCGGCGGGCATGCAGGAATACTGTCTGGAATAAGGGGGCCTTGAGAGATAAGGAAGTCCTCCTCTTCCTGCCTCTGTTCTGCCTCAAGTGCCCTGTCCATTATTCCATGCAGCGGGTGCTCCAACAGGTGGACAAGAGGGACAGTGTCACTGATGCATGCACTGTCACTGCTCACCATCCTCATGGCCTCCTCAAATGGTGACAGGACAGTGCATGCATCCCTGATCATAGCCCACTGGTGTGGGGAAAAAAACGAAGGTCCCCTGACCCTGTCCTGGTGCCATAGTCGCATAGGTACTCATTGATGGCCTTCTGCTGCATGTGCAGCCACTGCAGCATAGCCAACGTTGAGTTACACCTGGTGGGCATGTTACAGATTAGGCGGTTCTTGGGCAGGTTAAATTCCTTTGGAGGTCAGCCAACCGAGCACTGGCATTATATGACCTGCGGAAATGCACACAGATTTTCCTGACATGCCTCAGGACATCCCAAAAGCCCGGGTACCTGCCCAAGAACCGCTGCACCACCAAGTTAAGGACATGAGCCAAACAGGGCACATGGATCAGTTGTTCCTGTCGGAGGGCGGAAAAGAGGTTGGTGCCATTGTCGCAAACCACCATACCTGCCTTAAGCTGGCATGGCGTCAACCACCTCTGAACCTGCTCCTGCAGAGCTGACAGAATCTCTGCCCCAGTGTGGCTCCTGTCCCCCAAGCACACCAGCTCAAGCACCACATGGCATCTTTTTGCCTGCGTGCTTGCATAGCCCCTTGAACGCCTATGGAGCACCGCTGGTTCCGAGGACAAATCAGCACAGGAAGAAGCCACTGAGGAAGAAGAAGAGGAGGGGTGGAGAAGAGAGGTGTCACCACTAGTAGAATTTTGGAGGCGTGGTGGCGGAACAACCTCTAACACTACCGCACCCTGTCCTGCATCCTTCCCAACTGCCAGAAGAGTCACCCAGTGCCTGCTGGACCATGAGTCAGCGATAATATGCACCTTACCACTGACCACCCTGTCCAACGAGGCCAAGACATTGCCTTCCACATGCCGGTAGAGAGCCGGAATCGCCTTTCGTGAGAAAAAGTGGCGTTTGGGAACCTGCCACTGAGCACATTCCACAAACTCACGGAAGGGGGCAGAGTCTAGGAACAGGTTTCAGAGAGGACTGAAGGTATAGTGGGGTTTTAGATCCCAGCTGATGAGGAGGAGAGGTCTGCTTTGTTCTTTGGTGTCGGTCTTTTAGGTATGCTTGCCAACGAACTGCATGGCAGGTCGACATATGTCTGGTCAAGAATGTGGTGCCCAAGTGGGTGATGTTTTGGCCATGCGAGATACGCTTTAGACATATATTGCAAATAGCAGCGGTGGGATCTGATGCACTCATCTCAAAAAAGGCCCACACCAAAGAACTTTTGTAATAACGCGCAGAGACAGCAGTGCCCTGCACATGCGGAGCTCTGCGGTGTGATGCAGTCAGTGTGCTGCCCTTAAGCTGGCCCCTGGAAAGCATCCTGCCTCATTGGAGATGTGCCTCCTCCTCCTCCTCCTCTCTCCTATCAGGCACCCACGTGGAGTCAGTGACCTCATCATCCCCTCCCTCCTTATCACTGGAGCAAACCTGGCAGTATGCTGCAGCTGGGGGAACATGACTGCCAGATTGTTGTCCTTCTTGGGCACCCCCTCTCTCTGGGCTCACGTTACTGTCTTCCTCTAGCTGGGTACCATCATCAGAGTCTTCAAAACGCTGAGTATCCTCCTGGAGCATGTACCCAACACTGTGGTCAAACAGTTCGGGGGACTCCTCAGGAGGACATGGTGGGGCTAGGGAAGGAGTGACTGATGCCAATGAGCCAAGGGAAGAGGCCGTGTTGGCAGCTGCTTTGCCAGACAAAGTACCCTGAGCCTGGGTGAGAGAGGATGAGGATGATGAGGATGGCTTGGTCATCCACTCTACCAAGTCTTCCACATGTTGGGGCTCAACGCGGCCAGCTGCCGAAAAAAAGAACAAGCGTGTCCCACGACCACCTGCTGATGAGGATGCACCATCTCCACAACCCGCACTGTTGCCTCTAGACACAGAGCCTGCTTGCCGTCTTTTATTGGATTGTGACTGTCTGCCTCTCCTTGTTGGCCTTCCAGGCATACTAATGGCCTGCAGTGAGATGTAGCTGAACAAAGCTGGTATGTACATATATACTGATACTGCAGCTAGCAGAATCAACTGCTTGCCTGTGGTACTAATAGGATCAGAAGAACACCATCAATTTTCTTCAGGTAGCTTTAAGTGCACACTGTGCAGAGGACACAGTACACTAACTGTAAATACTGTAGCTGCCTGCCTGTGGTATTAATAGGAGCAGAACAACAGCAATTGTCTTCAGGTAGCTTTGGGTGCACACTGTTCAGAGGACGCACTACACTAACTTGTAAATACTGCAGCTGCCTGTGGTACTAATAGGATCAGAAGAACACCACCAATTTTCTTCAGGTATCTTTAGGTGCACACTGTGCAGAGGACGCACTACACTAACTTGTAAATACTACAGCTTCCTGCGGTACTAATAGGATCAGCAGAACACCACCAGTTTTCTTCAGGTAGCTTTAGGTGCACACTGTGCAGAGGACGCACTACACTAACTTGTAAATACTGCAGCTGCCTGCGGTACTAATAAGATCAGAAGAACACCCCCAATTTTCTTCAGGTAGCTTTAGGTGCACACTGTGCAGAGGTTGCACTACACTAACTTGTAAATACTGCAGCTGCCTGTGGTACTAATAGGATCAGAAGAACACCACCAATTTTCTTCAGGTAGCTTTAGGTGCACACTGTGCAGAGGACGCACTACACTAACTTGTAAATACTGTAGCTAATAGGACTAATAGGATCAGAAGAACACCAGCAATTTTCTTCAGGTAGCTGTAAATACTGTAAAAACACCTGCCTGCCTGTCAGTAGGAAGAGAATAACAGGAACGGATCTAGCTAAACTGAATACAGTGTAGATATATATATATACAGTATATACACAACACCTGACTCGCCTTCCTACTCTATCTCACAAATCAAATGACACTGTCTCTATCTCTCCCTATCTCTCTCTCAACGCCGGAACACACTACACAGGGCCGACGTGCAGGCAACCTTATATAGTGTGGGGTGTGTACTAAACCCCCTGAGCCATAATTGGCCAAAGCCACCCGGGCTTTGGCCAATTATGGCTCTATGTACAGACGACGCTGTGATTGGCCAAGCATGTGGGTTATAATGCATGCTTGGCCAATCATCAGCCAGCAATGCACTGCGATGCCGCAGTGAATTATGGGCGGTGACGCACCACTCAAATTTGACGCGAATGGCCCATATCATTTGCAATTGGATGAATGGTCGAACATGCGATGTTTGAGTCGAACATGGGATCGACTCAAACTTGAATCTCATTCCTAATCACCACAAATGAGGGCCAGCTTCATGTCTGCCAAAAAAATTCAAAACAGACCACTTCCTGTTAGTAAAGATGGCACCCATGGCTTGCAATTCAAGCCTCACTTTGGTGTATGACTCAAGCCTCACTTTGGTGTATGACTCAAGCCTCACTTTGGTGTATGACTCAAGTCTCACTTTGGTGTGTGACTCAAGCCTCAATATGGGTGTAACTTGATCTATATGTTCTGGGCAATGCTTCGCTGTGTTAAACAGAAAAAAGACATCCAAAAACATAATTGGTATAAACTAAAAGTTAAATTCGCCGAGTTCCGTAATAAAATAGTGGATCTTGCTGTTATAAACATCATATGCAGACACCACAGCAAGAGAGCGGAACCGATCACTTGCATCATAGGACACTGACAAAATGGCGCCCAACGCTGCTAGCAGAGTCCTCTATTGGACATCACCGCAAATATGGCGGCGATCCCAAGAAAGTAAGCCAAGCCTCATTTTGGTCTCTATCGATAGAAACCAAAATGATAGATACCCAGAAATACAGAGACACCCGGAAGTGAGAGACAGAGTCACCGACCTATTTAGAACCCAGAGTCCCCCAAAAACAGGAGTAAAATAGATATAAAATAATATTGATTAAAAATTATAATCAACAATATATATATCGCATTAGGCACACATATTGAATAGTGATGCATTCAGTGCATGATAATCCGGACTTCGCAAAAACAATGCGGAGCTGGCACTCACACAGGGATCAAAACAGAAATTCCATAAAAAATATACACAAAATGTGCATAGTATAAACCGTACATACATATGAAATCAACATATAGAAAGACCTACCCCCTAACGAACGAACAACGGATCAATGAAGTAAAGAAAAATTACAATGCTTGGAATATGTGACTTGGTGGTTAGAATCAAACTCATAATGCGGATATATAAAACATAAAAGATATCTGGTTCCCCCCAATACTCAGATATCTTGGTATCACCAGACATAGTGTGTGATCTTACATGAGGGAACTAAACTTTGTCCAAGAAGGCATTTATATCCCATTCTACATTAATCCCCCAAGGTTGGTAAGATTGGAGTTCATATATCCAGTATGTTTCGAGTTGTGAAACCCCTCTGGTTAACGCTCCTCCTCTCCATGGGGGAATGTAGATATCAATTACCAAAAAGCTAGTACCTTCAGGGTTGCGGTCATGATGTTCCCTATAGTGTCTTGGGACTGTATGTTTAGTGTCCCCGCTTTTTATTTTGGCGATATGTTCCCCTATTCTGATTCAAAAGGTGAGGGTAGTGCGTTCAATATATTGTTTCCCACACAGGCACGTTATCAGATAGACTACGTATCTTGAGCAACACGTGTTAAAACCTTTAACCACTTGCTGCCCGCCCGCCGTCATATGATGGTGGGACGGTGCAGCTGTTATCCTGGGCCGCCGTCATATGACGGCGCAGCCTTCCAGGAAGCCCGGGGGTGCGCGTTCCCGCCGCATTGCTCGATGTCTGCCGGGCACCCACGATTGCCCGGTAACCCAGCAGGACCGTGGATCTGTGTGTGTAAACACACAGATCCACATCCTGTCAGATGGGAGGAGACCGATGGTATGTTCCTTGTACAAAGGAACACTGATCGGTCTCCTCCCCTTGTGTGTCCCCTCCCCCCACAGTTAGAATCACTCCCTAGCAACACATTAACCCATACAGCGCCCCCTCCTGGTTAACCCCTTCATTGCCAGTCACATTTATACAGTAATCAATGCATTTTTATAGCACGGATCGCTGTATAAATGTGAATGGTCCCAAAAATGTATCAAAATTGTCCGATGTGTCCGCCGCAATATCGCAGTCATGTTAAAAATCGCAGATCGCCACCATTACTAGTAAAAAAAAAAATAATAATAAAAATGCTATAAATCTTTCCCCTTATTTTGTAGACGCTATAACTTTTGCGCAAACAATAAATATACACTTATTGGGATATTTTTTACCAAAAATATGTAGAAGAATACGTATCGGCCTAAACTGAGGAAAAAATTTGTTTAAAAAAAAAAAATTGGGATACTTATAGCAAAAAGTAAAAAATATTGTGTTTTTTTTCAAACTTGTCACTCTTGTTTTGTTTATAGCACAAGAAATAAAAAATGCAGAGGTGATCAAATACCACCAAAAGAAAGCTCTATTAGTGGGGAAAAAATGATAAAAATTTCATTTGGGTACAGTGTAGTATGACCGCGCAATTGTTATTCAAAGTGCAACAGTGCTGAAAGCTGAAAATTGGCCTGGGCAGGAAGGGGGTGAAAATGCTCAGTATGGAAGTGATTAATCTGATAAACACGATTGGTGACAGTGGAGCTAAATTCTGATGTTTTAAACCTGCCATTATTATTGTGGCAGCATACAACACATTTTTTGCAAGGATAGTACCCTTTCAAATTATGGAAAAAAGAAGGGTGAACAGGAGGATAATTTGTATTTGGAGCGATTTTACTTTGTAATGAAGGTACTCCCCTAAATGTAACTTTGGCATGTTCTGGTATTAGAGGACGTAAAACCTTGTCCATTTTCAGGACATTCCAATGTCTGTTCAGTATGGTTTTAATGTCCTTGTGTTGTACTGAATATGGAGTTTAGATGGCCCATTTATAAGAATTATCTTGGTCTTTTGGGGGGCGATCCAACAAAAGAGAACTCCTATCTGTCTCTAAGACTTCCTGATATTGTGAGTTTATGGACATTGGGTCATACCCCTTATCCAGAAACTTTTTTGACAAGGTTGCAGCCTGTTTTTAAAAAATCTCTGTGTCCGTACAATTCCTACGGAGTCTAAGGAATTGGCTTCTTGGGACAGCTTTAAGCCAAGATCAATGGTGACAGCTATCAATGGGAATAAATCCATTTCTGTCAGTTGGCTTAAAAAACGTTTGAAACTGAAAACGTCCCAAATTCATTGTGATCTCTAGATCAAAAATGGGTACCTGAGTGGAACTAAGTTCATAGGTCAAGGAAATTCCTCGATTGTTAGAATTCAGTGTGGAAAAGAAGGACCTTAGAGATTCAGGGCTGCCATCCCACAGAAGGAGGATGTTGTCTATGTACCTGGCCCATAGGACCAGGGAGGAACCACCCTCATGATAGACGACATCCTCCTCCTCCAACTTGGCCATAAACAGATTGGCAAGGCTGGGGGAAAATTTGGCCCCCATAGCCACGCCTCTCTGTTGAATGAAAAAACGGCAGTCAAACCAGAAATAGTTATGTGCCGTCGCAAACTCAAGCAATTCAATGATGTAATCACACTGAACTTGTGTAATGAACACATCTTTACTCAAAAAGTGTGTGACAGCCTCAATGCCCAAATAATTAGGGATGCAGGTGTATAGCGAGGCTACATCTGCCATAGCCAGTAAATAATCACCTTGTATGTTAATCTTTTCCAATATTTGAATGGTACGGCTTGTAACCCTGAGATGGGAGGGGATACGTTTTACCAATGGTTGTAAAAAGAAGTCAATGTAGCTGCCTATTCTTGATGTAACCGAATTAATGCCGCTTATAATGGGGTGGCTGGGGGGTTGGATAAGGTCTTTATGTATCTTTGGTAAAAAGTATATAGTGGGAATTCTTGGTGCCAAAGGGACAAGGTGCAGTCGCTCTTTGTTATTTAAAATTTGCATTTCATAACTTTCTCGACTAATTTGATCAATTTATCCTTAAAAGCATTCATAAGGTTATTAGTGATCTCTTTATATGTTTCAGTGTCTCCAAGAATCCTATACATCTCCTGTAGGGATGAGCTTCGTGTTCTTCGACTCGAACATCGGCTGTTCGGTCATTCGCCGAATTGCGAACGATATGGCTCAGGGGATTTAGTACACGCCCCACACTATATAAGGCCCTGTGCAGTGTGTTTCGGTGTGCTAAGAAATAGAGAGAGAGAGAGACAGTGTCATTTCATTTGAGTTAGCTAGATTAGGCAGGACAGTCAGTCAGTTAGCTGCACTTAAAGTGTATTGTGTATATATATGCATCCCAGGTGTTGCATATATATATACACTGTATTCAGTTTAGCTAGATCCGTTCCTGAAATCTTCTAGACTATTTACATTTAGTGCAGTGCGTCCTGCTCACAGTGTTCAGCTAGATCCGTTCCTGTTATCTTCCTACTGACAGGCAGGCTTGTCTTGTTACAGTATTTTGAAGAAAATTACTGGTGTTTAGGGATGAGCCGAACACCCCCCGGTTCGGTTCTCATCAGAACCTGCGAACGGACCGAAAGTTCGCACGAACGTTAGAACCCCATTGACGTCTATGGGACTTGAACGAAAGTGCTCATTTTAAAGGCAAATTTGCATGGTATTGTCCTAAAAAGGGTTTGGGGACCCGGGTCCTACCCCAGGGGACATGTATCAATGCAAAAAAAACTTTTAAAAACGGCTGTTTTTTCGGGAGCAGTGATTTTAATGATGCTTAAAGTAAAAAAAAAAAAGTGAAATATTCCTTTAAATATCGTACCTGGGGGGTGTCTATAGTATGCCTGTAAAGTGACGCATGTTTCCCGTGTTTAGAACAGTCCCTGCACCAAATGTCATTTTTAAAGGAAAAATCTCATTTAAAACTGCTTGCGGGTTTAATGTAATGTCGGGTCCTGGCAATATGGATGAAAATCAGTGAGACAAATGGCATGGGTACCCCCCAGTCCATTACCAGGCCCTTTGGGTCTTGTATGGATATTAAGGGGAACCCCGCCCCCAAATTAAAATAAGGAAAGGTGTGGGGCCACCAGGCCCTATATACTCTGAACAGCAGTATACAGGTGGTGCAAACAAGACAGGGACTGTAGGTTTGTTGTTAAGTAGAATCTCTTTGTAATTTTGAACGGGTACATTTTTAACGTGTTTAGCTCCAGCCAAAAAATCTTTTTTAAGCTTTTTGGAAAACATAGGGAAGGGTTATCACCCCTGTGACATTTGTTTTGCTGTCTTTCCTCCTCTTCAGAAGATTTCACCTCACTTTTTGTCCCAATGAAAAATGTTTTTTGAAAATTTGGGTTTTTTTGTGGAACAAGGTTTGGAAAGCATCAGTGGAAAGGAGAAATGTTTTTCCCAAATTAACTCTTACAGGAGAGAATTTCCCTTCCTAGGGGTAGATTTCATCTCACTTCCTGTTGTCTCCTTCCGTTTGCAAGTAGGAGTCGTTTGTAAGTTAGATGTTTGAAAGTAGGGTCCTGCCCTATATACTCAGCAGAAATTTGGGCCTTAGGTGTTGCTGTGGCCACAACACTGTAAGCCCTCACAGGGCCCTGCTGTGAAATATTAGATCAAGAATTGTAATTACATGCCCCTGTTGAGCAGGAGCTGAAAAATTAGGCCTTAGGCACTGGTGCTGGTGCCACAACACTGCAACCCCTCACAGACACTCTAGTTGGAACGCAGGAACGAGTTCTGCTGCAAAATATTGCATCAAAAATTGTAATTACACGCCCCTGTTAAACAAGGGCTGAAAAATTGGGCCTTAGGCACTGGTTCTGGTGCCACAACACTGCAACCCCTCACAGACACTCTATTTGGAACGCAGGAACGAGCCCTGCTGCAAAGTATTGCATCAAAAATTGTAATTACACGACCCTGTTAAACAGGGGCAGAAAAAATGGGTCTTAGGCACTGGTGCTGGTGCCACAACACTGCAACCCCTCACAGACACTCTAGTTGGAATGCAGGAACAAGCCCTGCTGCAAAGTATTACATCAAAAATTGTAATTACACGCCCGTGTTAAACAGGGGCTGAAAAATTGTGATGATTGAGGAGGAAGAGGATAATTACTCAGGGATAGTCACTCAGCATCAGCATAGGCAGTCTTTGAAGGAATCTGAGATTTCAAAAAAAATTATTCGGTTACATCAGCATCAGGTGCTTGGTAGCTGGTGGTGATCCAAGACTGATTCATTTTTATGAAGGTCAGTCGATCGACCGAGTTGGTGGACAGACGCACCCTGTGATCGGTTACCACGCCTCCAGCAGCACTGAATGTGCGTTCCGAAAGAACGCTGGATGCAGGACAGGCCAGTAGCTCAATTGCATACTGTGCAAGCTCTGGCCAGTGATCCATCCTCAAGACCCAGTAACCCAGAGGATTTTCGGTGGGAAAGGTGTTCAAGTCTGATCTTGCCCCTAGGTATTCCTGCACCATGTAAAACAGATGCTGGCGATGGTTGCTGGAACCGATCATACCTTGGGGCTGCGGACCAAAAAATTGTCTGAACGCATCGGTCAGACGGCCACCTTCTCCACCGCTCCTTCTTTGACTGACCGAAGCCTCAGCAACACGTTGTCCAGAAACAGGAGTTTGTAACCTCCCAGTCTCTGGGAACGCGTTGCACAGACCTTTCTGCAAGGCCTCCCGAAGATGTTTCATCCTCTGCTCCCTCTGCGATGGCAAGATAAGGTCCGCAACCTTACCCTTGTAACGTGGATCAAGGAGGGTTGCCAGCCAGTATTGGTCCTTCTCCTTGATACCACGAATACGAGGATCCTTACGCAGGCTTTGCAGGATCAGGGAGGCCATGCAGCGTAGGTTTGCTGAGGCATTCGGTCCGGAGTCCTCTGGGTCACTAAGGACAACATGGTCCGCAGCCACCTCCTCCCAGCCACGTACAAGTCCATGTGTTTCTTGGGACTGATCCCTTAAAGACTGCTGCTGATGCTGAGTGCCAGGCTCCACCTCCATACTGACACAATCTTCCTCCTCCTCCTCCTCCTCCTCCTCCTCTTCCTGCGTGATCGGCGGGCACGCAGGAACACTGTCTGGATAAAGGGGGCCTTGAGAGCTAAGGAAGTCCTCCTCTTCCTGCCTCTGTTCTGCCTCAAGTGCCCTGTCCATTATTCCACGCAGCGTGTGCTCCAACAGGTGGACAAGGGGGACAGTGTCACTGATGCATGCACTGTCACTGCTCACCATCCTCGTGGCCTCCTCAAATGGTGACAGGACAGTGCATGCATCCCTGATCATGGCCCACTGGCGTGGGGAAAAAAAACCAAGCTCCCCTGACCCTGTCCTGGTGCCATAGTCGCACAGGTACTCATTGATGGCCCTCTGCTGCATGTGCAGCCGCTGCAGCATGGCCAATGTTGAGTTCCACCTGGTGGGCATGTCACAGATTAGGCGGTTCTTGGGCAGGTTAAAATCCTTTTGGAGGTCCGTCAGCCGAGCACTGGCATTATATGACCGGCGGAAATGCACACAGACTTTCCTGGCCTGCCTCAGGACATCCTGTAAGCCTGGGTACCTGCCCAAGAACCGCTGCACCACCAAGTTAAGGATGTGAGCCAAACAGGGCACATTGGGCCATTTGTCCCTTTCGGAGGGCAGAGAGGAGGTTGGTGCCATTGTCGCAAACCACCATTCCTGCCTTAAGTTGGCATGGCGTCAACCACCTCTGAACCTGCCCCTGCAGAGCTGACAGAACCTCTGCCCCAGTGTGGCTCCTGTCCCCCAAGCACACCAGCTCAAGCACCGCATGGCATCTTTTGGCCTGCGTACTTGCATAGCCCCTTGAACGACTACGGAGCACCGCTGGTTCCAAGGAAGAGGCCATGGAGGAAGAAGAAGAGGAGGGGGTGGAGGAGAGAGGTGTGTCACAATCATTAGCATTTTGGAGGCGTGGTGGCGGAACAACCTCCAACACTACTGCACCTTGTCCTGCATCCTTCCCAGCTGCCAGCAGAGTCACCCAATGCGCCGTGAAACGTAGGTAACGTCCCTGTCCATGCCTGCTGGACCATGAGTCAGCGGTAATATGCACCTTACCGCTGACCGCCCTGTCCAGCGAGGCATGGACATTGCTTTCCACATGCCGGAAGAGAGCCGGAATCGCCTTCCGTGAGAAAAAGTGGCGTTTGGGTACCTGCCACTGAGGAACCGCACATTCCACAAACTCACGGAAGGGGGAAGAGTCTACCAACTGAAAAGGCAGCAGTTGAAGTGCTAGCAATTTTGCCAAGCTAGCATTCAACCGCTGGGCATGTGGATGGCTGGGAGCAAACTTCTTTTGGCGGTGCAGCAGCTGGGGCAGGGAAATTTGCCTGGTACAATCTGACGTCGGTGTACCAAAAGCAGATTGCCCACAAGTACTTGGCTGTGACACACCTAATTCTACACCTTCATTCCTCTCAGTGCAGGTCTCAGAGAGGACTGAAGGTCTAGTGGGGTTGGAGATCTCAGCTGATGAGGAGCAAGGAGAGGTCCTCTTTGTTCTTTGGTGTGGGTCTTTTAGATACGCTTGCCAACGAACTGCATGGCAGGTCAACATATGTCTGGTCAAGCATGTGGTACCCAAGCGGGAGATGGTTTGGCCACGAGAGATACGCTTGAGACATATGTTGCAAATAGCAGCAGTGCGATCTGATGCACTCGTCTCAAAAAAGGCCCACACCAAAGAACTTTTTGAATAACGCGCAGAGACTGCAGCGCCCTGCACATGTGGAGCTTTGGGGTGTGATGCAGTCAATGTGCTGCCCTTAGGCTGGCCCCTGGAGGGCATCCTGCCTCGTTGGTAATGTGCCGCCTCCTCCTCCTCCTCCTCCTCCTCTCTCCTATCAGGCACCCACGTTGAGTCAGTGACCTCATCATCCCCTCCCTCCTCATCACTGGAGCAAACCTGGCAGCATGCTGCAGCAGGGGGAGCATGACTGCCAGATTGCTGTCCTTCTTGGGCACCCCCTCTGTCCGTGCTCATGTTACTGCCTTCATTGAGCTCAGTATCATCATCAGAGCCTTCCAAACGCTGGGCATCCTCCTGGAGCATGTACCCAACACTGTGGTCAAACAGTTCGAGGGACTCCTCAGGAGGACATGGTGGGGCTAGGGAAGGAGTCACTGATGACTTTGAGCCGAGGGAAGAGGCCGCTGCTTTGCCAGACAAAGTACCCTGGGCATGGGTGAGAGAGGATGAGGAGGATGAGGACGGCTTGGTCATCCACTCGACCAAGTCTTCCGCATATTGCGGCTCAACATGGCCAGCTGCCGAAAAAAAGGCCAAGCGTGTCCCATGGCCACGTGCTGATGAGGATGCACCGTCTCCACGACCAGCACTAGACACAGAGCCTGCTTGCCCTCTCTTATTGGCTTGTGACTGTCTGCCTCTCCTTCTTGGCCTTCCAGACATACTAATGGCCTTTAGCTGCACTAAGCTGGGATATATATATATATATATATATATATATATATATATATATATATATATATATAAGTACTATATGTACTGTATATATATATATATATATATATATATATATATATATGTATATATATATATATGTACGGATCTAGCTGAACACTGTGAGCAAGGATGCACCCCACTAACTTGTAGGTTTAGCAGAACACTGTGAGCAGAACGCACTGCACTAACTGTAAATAGTCTAGCTGCCTAACTGTGGTACTAATAGGATCAAAAGAACACCAGTAATTTTCTTCAGGTAGCTTTATATACTGTAACAAGACAAGCCTGCCTGTCAGTAGGAAGATAACAGGAACGAATCTAGCTGAACACTGTGAGCAGGACGCACTGCACTAAATGTAAATAGTCTAGCTGCCTGACTGTGGTACTAATAGGATCAAAAGAACACCAGTAATTTTCTTCAAAATACTGTAACAAGACAAGCCTGCCTGTCAGTAAGAAGATAACAGGAACGGATCTAGCTGAACACTGTGAGCAGGACGCACTGCACTAACTGTAAATAGTCTAGCTGCCTGACTGTGGTACTAATAGGATCAAAAGAACACCAGCAATTTTCTTCAGGTAGCTGTATTTATTGTAACAAGACAAGCCTGCCTGTCAGTAAGAAGATAACAGAAACTGATCTAGCTGAACACTGTGAGCAGGACGCACCCCACTAGCTCGTAGGTTTAGCTGAACACTGTGAGGTGGACGCACCTCACTAACTTGTAGGTTTAGCTGAACACTGTGAGCAGGACGCACCCCACTAACTTGTAGGTTTAGCTGAACACTGTGAGCAGGACGCACCCCACTAACTTGTAGGTTTAGCTGAACACTGTGAGCAGGACGCACCCCACTAACTTGTAGGTTTAGCTGAACACTGTGAGCAGGACGCACCCCACTAACTTGTAGGTTTAGCAGAACACTGTGAGCAGGACGCACTGCACTAAATGTAAATAGTCTATCTGCCTGACTGTGGTACTAATAGGATCAAAAGAACACCAGTAATTTTCTTCAAAATACTGTAACAAGACAAGCCTGCCTGTCAGTAAGAAGATAACAGGAACGGATCTAGCTGAACACTGTGAGCAGGACGCACTGCACTAACTGTAAATAGTCTAGCTGCCTGACTGTGGTACTAATAGGATCAAAAGAACACCAGCAATTTTCTTCAGGTAGCTGTATTTACTGTAACAAGACAAGCCTGCCTGTCAGTAAGAAGATAACAGAAATGGATCTAGCTGAACACTGTGAGCAGGACGCACCCCACTAGCTTGTAGGTTTAGCTGAACACTGTGAGGTGGACGCACCCCACTAACATGTAGGTTTAGCTGAACACTGTGAGCAGGACGCACCCCACTAGCTTGTAGGTTTAGCTGAACACTGTGAGGTGAACGCACCCCACTAACTTGTAGGTTTAGCTGAACACTGTGATCAGGACGCACCCCACTAACTTGTAGGTTTAGCTGAACACTGTAAGCAGGACGCACCCCACTAACTTGTAGGTTTAGCAGAACACTGTGAGCAGGACGCACTGCACTAACTGTAAATAGTCTAGCTGCCTGACTGTGGTACTAATAGGATCAAAAGAACACCAGTAATTTTCTTCAAAATACTGTAACAAGACAAGCCTGCCTGTCAGTAAGAAGATAACAGGAAGGGATCTAGCTGAACACTGTGAGCAGGACGCACCCCACTAACTTGTAGGTTTAGCAGAACACTGTGAGCAGGACGCACTGCACTAACTGTAAATAGTCTAGCTGCCTGACTGTGGTACTAATAGGATCAAAAGAACACCAGTAATTTTCTTCAAAATACTGTAACAAGACAAGCCTGCCTGTCAGTAAGAAGATAACAGGAACGGATCTAGCTGAACACTGTGAGCAGGACGCACTGCACTAAATGTAAATAGTCTAGCTGCCTGACTGTGGTACTAATAGGATCAAAAGAACACCAGTAATTTTCTTCAGGTAGCTTTATATACTGTAACAAGACAAGTCTGCCTGTCAGTAGGAAGATAACAGGAACGGATCTAGCTGAACACTGTGAGCAGGAAGCACTGCACTAAATGTAAATAGTCTAGCTGCCTGACTGTGGTACTAATAGGATCAAAAGAACACCAGTAATTTTCTTCAAAATACTGTAACAAGACAAGCCTGCCTGTCAGTAAGAAGATAACAGGAACGGATCTAGCTGAACACTGTAAGCAGGACGCACTGCACTAAATGTAAATAGTCTAGCTGCCTGACTGTGGTACTAATAGGATCAAAAGAACACCAGTAGAGATGAGCTTCGTGTTCGAGTCGAAATAATGTTCGACTCGAACATCGTCTGTTCGGTCGTTCGCCGAATTGCGAACGATATGGGCCGTTCGCTCCAAATTCGTGTGGCGCGTCACGGCCCATAATTCACTGCGGCATCGCAGTGCATTGCTTGCTGATGATTGGCCAAGCATGCACTATGACCCGCATGCTTGGCCAATCACAGCGCTGCCTTAACAGAGAGCCGTAATTGGCCAAAGCCAAGGGGGCTTTGGCCAGTTATGGCTCAGGGGATTTAGTACACGCCCCACACTATATAAGGCCACCTGCACGGCGGCCCTGTGCAGTGTGTTCCGGTGTGCTGAGAAATAGAGAGAGAGAGAGAGAGTGTCATTTCATTTGAGTTAGCTAGATTAGGCAGGACAGTCAGTCAGTTAGCTGCACTTAAAGTGTATTATGTATATATATGCATCCCAGGTGTTGCATATATATATATACACTGTATTCAGTTTAGCTAGATCCGTTCCTGCTATCTTCTAGACTATTTACATTTAGTGCAGTGCGTCCTGCTCACAGTGTTCAGCTAGATCCGTTCCTGTTATCTTCCTACTGACAGGCAGGCTTGTCTTGTTACAGTATATAAAGCTACCTGAAGAAAATTACTGGTGTTCTTTTGATCCTATTAGTACCACAGTCAGGCAGCTAGACTATTTACATTTAGTGCAGTGCGTCCTGCTCACAGTGTTCAGCTAGATCCATTCCTGTTATCTTCTTACTGACAGGCAGGCTTGTCTTGTTACAGTATTTACAGCTACCTGAAGAAAATTACTGGTGTTCTTTTGATCCTATTAGTACCAAAGTTAGGCAGCTAGACTATTTACATTTAGTGCAGTGCATCCTGCTCACAGTGTTCAGCTAGATCCGTTCCTGTTATCTTCTTACTGACAGGCAGGCTTGTCTTGTTACAGTATATAACGCTACCTGAAGAAAATTGCTGGTGTTCTTTTGATCCTATTAGTACCACAGTCAGGCAGCTAGACTATTTACAGTTAGTGCAGTGCGTTCTGCTCACAGTGTTCTGCTAAACCTACAAGTTAGTGGGGTGCGTCCTGCTCACAGTGTTCAGCTAAACCTACAAGCTAGTGGGGTGCGTCCTGCTCACAGTGTTCAGCTAAACCTACAAGTTAGTGGGGTGCGTCCACCTCACAGTGTTCAGCTAAACCTACAAGCTAGTGGGGTGCGTCCTGCTCACAGTGTTCAGCTAGATCTGTTTCTGTTATCTTCTTACTGACAGGCAGGCTTGTCTTGTTACAGTAAATACAGCTACCTGAAGAAAATTGCTGGTGTTCTTTTGATCCTATTAGTACCACAGTCAGGCAGCTAGACTATTTACAGTTAGTGCAGTGCGTCCTGCTCACAGTGTTCAGCTAGATCCGTTCCTGTTATCTTCTTACTGACAGGCAGGCTTGTCTTGTTACAGTATTTTGAAGAAAATTACTGGTGTTCTTTTGATCCTATTAGTACCACAGTCAGGCAGCTAGACTATTTACATTTAGTGCAGTGCGTCCTGCTCACAGTGTTTTGCTAAACCTACAAGTTAGTGGGGTGCGTCCTGCTCACAATGTTCAGCTAGATCCGTTCCTGTTATCTTCTTACTGACAGGCAGGCTTGTCTTGTTACAGTATTTTGAAGAAAATTACTGGTGTTCTTTTGATTCTATTAGTACCACAGTCAGGCATCTAGACTATTTACATTTAGTGCAGTGCGTCCTGCTCTCATTGTTCTGCTAAACCTACAAGTTAGTGGGGTGCGTCCTGCTCACAGTGTTCATCTAAACCTACAAGTTAGTGGGGTGCGTCCTGCTCACAGTGTTCAGCTAAACCTACAAGTTAGTGGGGTGCGTCCACCTCACAGTGTTCAGCTAAACCTACAAGCTAGTGGGATGCGTCCTGCTCACAGTGTTCAGCTAGATCCGTTTCTGTTATCTTCTTACTGACAGGCAGGCTTGTCTTGTTACAGTAAATACAGCTACCTGAAGAAAATTGCTGGTGTTCTTTTGATCCTATTAGTATCACAGTCAGGCAGCTAGACTATTTACAGTTAGTGCAGTGCGTCCTGCTCACAGTGTTCAGCTAGATCCGTTCCTGTTATCTTCTTACTGACAGGCAGGCTTGTCTTGTTACAGTATTTTGAAGAAAATTACTGGTGTTCTTTTGATCCTATTAGTACCACAGTCAGGCAGCTAGACTATTTACATTTAGTGCAGTGCGTCCTGCTCAGAGTGTTCTGCTAAACCTTCAAGTTAGTGGGGTGCGTCCTGCTCACAGTGTTTAGCTAGATCCGTTCCTGTTATCTTCTTACTGACAGGCAGGCTTGTCTTGTTACAGTATTTTGAAGAAAATTACTGGTGTTCTTTTGATCCTATTAGTACCACAGTCAGGCAGCTAGACTATTTACATTTAGTGCAGTGCGTCCTGCTCACAGTGTTCAGCTAGATCCGTTCCTGTTATCTTCCTACTAACAGGCAGTCTTGTCTTGTTACAGTATATAAAGCTACCTGAAGAAAATTGCTGGTGTTCTTTTGATCCTATTAGTACCACAGTCAGGCAGCTAGACTATTTACAGTTAGTGCAGTGTGTCCTGCTCACAGTGTTCTGCTAAACCTACAAGTTAGTGGGGTGCGTCCACCTCACAGTGTTCAGCTAAAGCTACCTGTAGAAGGTTCTCATACTACAGGCAGGCAGTTGATTTTGCTAGCTGCAGTATCAGTATATATATATATATATATATATATATATATATATATATATATATCCCAGCTTAGTGCAGCTACAGGCCATTAGTATGTCTGGAAGGCCAAGAAGGAGAGGCAGACAGTCACAAGCCAATAACAGAGGGCAAGCAGGCTCTGTGTCTAGTGCCGGTTGTGGAGACGGTGCATCAACACGTGGCCATGGGACACGCTTGGCCTTTTTTTCGGCAGCTGGCCATGTTGAGCCGCAACATGCAGAAGACTTGGTCGAGTGTATGACCAAGCCGTCCTCATCCTCCTCATCCTCTCTCACCCATGCCCAGGGTACTTTGTCTGGCAAAGCAGTGGCCTCTTCCCTCGGCTCAATGTCATCAGTGACTCCTTCCCTAGCCCCACCATGTCCTCCTGAGGAGTCCCTCGAACTGTTTGACCACAGTGTTGGGTACATGCTCCAGGAGGATGCCCAGCGTTTGGAAGGCTCTGATGATGATACTGAAGGCAGTAACATGAGCACGGACAGAGGGGGTACCCAAGAAGGACAGCAATCTGGCAGTCATGCTCCCCCTGCTGCAGCATACTGCCAGGTTTGCTCCAGTGATGAGGAGGGAGGGGATGATGAAGTCACTGACTCAACGTGGGTGCCTGATAGGAGAGAGGAGGAGGAGGAGGAGGAGGCGGCACATCACCAACGAGGCAGGATGCCCTCCAGGGGCCAGCCTAAGGGCAGCACATTGACTGCATCACACCCCAAAGCTCCACATGTGCAGGGAGCTGCAGTCTCTGCGCGTTATTCAAAAAGTTCTTTGGTGTGGGCCTTTTTTGAGACGAGTGCATCAGATCGCACCGCTGCTATTTCCAACATATGTCTCAAGCGTATCTCACGTGGCCAAAACATCTCCCGCTTGGGTACCACATGCTTGACCAGACATATGTTGACCTGCCATGCAGTTCGTTGGCAAGCGTATCTAAAAGACCCACACCAAAGAACAAAGAGGACCTCTCCTTGCTCCTCATCAGCTGAGATCTCCAACCCCACTAGACCTTCAGTCCTCTCTGAGACCTGCACTGAGAGGAATGAAGGTTTAGAATTAGGTGTGTCACAGCCAAGTACTTGTGGGCAATCTGCTTTTGGTACACCGACGTCAGATTGTACCAGGCAAATTTCCCTGCCCCAGCTGCTGCACCGCCGAAAAAAGTTTGCTCCCAGCCATCCACATGCCCAGCGGTTGAATGCTAGCTTGGCAAAATTGCTAGCACTTCAACTGCTGCCTTTTCAGTTGGTAGACTCTGCCCCCTTCCGTGACTTTGTGGAATGTGCGGTTCCTCAGTGGCAGGTACCCAAACGCCACTTTTTCCCACGGAAGGTGATTCCGGCTCTCTACCGGCATGTGGAAAGCAATGTCCATGCCTCGCTGGACAGGGCGGTCAGTGGTAAGGTGCATATTACCGCCGACTCATGGTCCAGCAGGCATGGACAGGGACGTTACCTAAGTTTCACGGCGCATTGGGTGACTCTGCTGGCAGCTGGGAAGGATGCAGGACAAGGTGCAGTAGTGTTGGAGGTTGTTCCACCACCACGCCTCCAAAATGCTAATGATTGTGACACACCTCTCTCCTCCACCCCCTCCTCTTCTTTTTCCTCCATGGCCTCTTCCTCGGAACCAGCGGTGCTCCGCAGTTGTTCAAGGGGCTACGCAAGTACGCAGGACAAAAGATGCCATGCGGTGCTTGAGCTGGTGTGCTTGGGGGACAGGAGCCACACTGGGGCAGAGGTTCTGTCAGCTCTGCAGGGGCAGGTTCAGAGGTGGCTGACGCCACGCCAACTTAAGGCAGGAATGGTGGTTTGAGACAATGGCACCACCTCCTCTCTGCCCTCCGACAGGGACAAATGACCCATGTGCCCTGTTTGGCTCACGTCTTTACCTTGGTGGTGCAGCGGTTCTTGGGCAGGTACCCGGGCTTACAGGATGTCCTGAGGCAGGCCAGGAAAGTCTGTGTGCATTTCCGCCGGTCATATAATGTCAGTGCTCGGCTGATGGACCTCCAAAAGGAGTTTAACCTGCCCAAGAACCGCCTAATCTGTGACATGCCCACCATTTGGAACTCAACGTTGGCCATGCTGCAGCAGCTGCACACGCAGCAGAGGGCCATCAATGAGTACCTGTGCGACTATGGCACCAGGACAGGGTCAGAAGAGCTTGTTTTTTTTCCCCACACCAGTGGGCCATGATCAGGGATGCATGCACTGTCCTGTCACCATTTGAGGAGGCCACGAGGATGGTGAGCAGTGACAGTGCATGCATCAGTGACACTGTCCCCCTTGTCCACCTGTTGGAGCACACACTGCATGGAATAATGGACAGGGCACTTGAGGCAGAACAGAGGAAGGAAGAGCAGGACTTCCTTAGCTCTCAAGGCCCCCTTTATCCAGACAGTGTCCCTGCGTGCCCGCCGATCACACAGGAAGAGGACGAGGAGGAGGAGGATTGTGTCAGTATGGAGGTGGAGCCTGGCACTCAGCATCAGCAGCAGTCTTTAAGGGATCAGTCCCAAGAAACACATGGACTTGTACGTGGCTGGGAGGAGGTGGCTGCGGACCATGTTGACCTTAGTGACCCAGAGGACTCCGGACCGAATGCCTCAGCAAACCTACGCTGCATGGCCTCCCTGATCCTGCAAAGCCTGCGTAAGGATCCTCGTATTCGTGGTATCAAGGAGAAGGACCAATACTGGCTGGCAACCCTCCTTGATCCACGTTACAAGGGTAAGGTTGCGGACCTTATCTTGCCATCGCAGAGGGAGCAGAGGATGAAACATCTTCGGGAGGCCTTGCAGAAAGGTCTGTGCAACGCGTTCCCAGAGACTGGGAGGTTACAAACTCCTGTTTCTTGACAACGTGTTGCTGAGGCTTCGGTCAGTCAAAGAAGGAGCGGTGGAGAAGGTGGCCGTCTGACCGATGCGTTCAGACAATTTTTTGGTCCGCAGCCCCAAGGTATGATCGGTTCCAGCAACCATCGCCAGCGTCTGTTTTACATGGTGCAGGAATACCTAGGGGCAAGATCAGACTTGGACACCTTTCCCACCGAAAATCCTCTGGGTTACTGGGTCTTGAGGATGGATCACTGGCCAGAGCTTGCACAGTATGCAATTGAGCTACTGGCCTGTCCTGCATCCAGCGTTCTTTCGGAACGCACATTCAGTGCTGCTGGAGGCGTGGTAACCGATCACAGGGTGCGTCTGTCCACCGACTCGGTCGATCGACTGACCTTCATAAAAATGAATCAGTCTTGGATCACCACCAGCTACCAAGCACCTGATGCTGATGTAACCGAATAATTTTTTTTGAAATCTCAGATCCCTTCAAAGACTGCCTATGCTGATGCTGAGTGACTATCCCTGAGTAATTATCCTCTTCCTCCTCAATCATCACAATTTTTCAGCCCCTGTTTAACAGGGGCGTGTAATTACAATTTTTGATGTAATACTTTGCAGCAGGGCTTGTTCCTGCATTCCAACTAGAGTGTCTGTGAGAGGTTGCAGTGTTGTAGCACCAGCACCAGTGCCTAAGGCCCATTTTTTCTGCCCCTGTTTAACAGGGGTGTGTAATTACAATTTTTGATGCAATACTTTGCAGCAGGGCTCGTTCCTGCGTTCCAACTAGAGTGTCGGTGAGGGGTTGCAGTGTTGTGGCACCAGCACCAGTGCCTAAGGCCCATTTTTTGTGCCCCTGTTCAACAGGGGCGTGTAATTACAATTTTTGATGCAATACTTTGCAGCAGGGCTCGTTCCTGCGTTCCAACTAGAGTGTCTGTGAGGGGTTGCAGTGTTGTGGCACCAGCACCAGTGCCTAAGGCCCAATTTTTCAGCCCTTGATTAACAGGGGCGTGTAATTACAATTTTTGATGCAATATTTTGCAGCAGAACTCATTCCTGCATTCCAACTAGAGTGTCTGTGAGGGGTTGCAGTGTTGTGGCACCAGCACCAGTGCCTAAGGCCTAATTTTTCAGCTCCTGTTCAACAGGGGCATGTAATTACAATTCTTGATCTAATATTTCACAGCAGGGCCCTGTGAGGGCTTACAGTGTTGTGGCCACAGCAACACCTAAGGCCCAAATTTCTGCTGAGTATATAGGGCAGGACCCTACTTTCAAACATCTAACTTACAAACGACTCCTACTTGCAAACAGAAGGAGACAACAGGAAGTGAGATGAAATCTACCCCTAGGAAGGGAAATTCTCTCCTGTAAGAGTTAATATGGGAAAAACATTTCTCCTTTCCACTGATGCTTTCCAATCCTTGTTCCACAAAAAAACCCAAATTTTCAAAAAACATTTTTCATTGGGACAAAAAGTGAGGTGAAATCTTTTGAAGAGGAGGAAAGACAGCAAAACAAATGCCACAGGGGTGATAACCCTTCCCTATGTTTTCCAAAAAGCTTAAAAAAGATTTTTTGGCTGGAGCTAAACACGTTAAAAATGTACCCGTTCAAAATTACAAAGAGATTCTACTTAACAACAAACCTACAGTCCCTGTCTTGTTTGCACCACCTGTATACTGCTGTTCAGAGTATATAGGGCCTGATGGCCCCACACCTTTCCTTATTTTAATTTGGGTGCGGGGTTCCCCTTAATATCCATACAAGACCCAAAGAGCCTGGTAATGGACTGGGGGGTACCCATGCCGTTTGTCTCACTGATTTTCATCCATATTGCCAGGACCCAACATTACATTAAACCCGCAAGCAGTTTTAAATGAGATTTTTTCCTTTAAAAATGACATTTGGTGCAGGGACTGTTCTAAACACGGGAAACATGCGTCACTTTACAGGCATACTATAGACACCCCCCAGGTACCATATTTAAAGGAATATTTCACTTTTTTTTTTACTTTAAGCATCATTAAAATCACTGCTCCCGAAAAAACGGCCGTTTTTAAAAGTTTTTTTGCATTGATACATGTCCCCTGGGGTAGGACCCGGGTCCCCAAACCCTTTTTAGGACAATACCATGCAAATTAGCCTTTAAAATGAGCACTTTTGATTTTGAACGTTCGAGTCCCATAGACGTCAATGGGGTTCTAACGTTCGTGCAAACTTTCGGTCCGTT
Source organism: Lithobates clamitans (assembly GCA_037952925.1). Classification (NCBI taxonomy): domain Eukaryota; kingdom Metazoa; phylum Chordata; class Amphibia; order Anura; family Ranidae; genus Lithobates; species Lithobates clamitans. The sequence goes on from JBBGZY010000140.1 coordinate 9,767,024, forward strand.
CGCAGGTTCTGGTGCGAACCGAACCGGGGGGTGTTCGGCTCATCCCTAATCTCCTGCTCATAGTCTGTCCTATCCAAAACTACAATACCACCGCCTTTGTCGGCGGGGCGTATGACAATATTCTTATTGTCACTAAGTGATTTCAGACCAGCTTGAAGCATTGGATGGCTATGAGGTTTCTGAATAGGTAATTGGGCTAAATCGTTGAAAAGACTAGACTAGATCTAGATCTTTGAAAATGCTGATCGCCGGGGCCACAGGAACAGGGAAACCTAGAAAATAGAACCTAGAAATAGAACAGGTTCTAAATATTTCCGACGGAACCAATTCCTATCAGGAAAAAAGCTTGTCTGTATGCTGTTCCGACGGACCAAAAACAATGCATACTCTGAAGCAAGTATGAGACGGAAGCGCTTGGTGTGGTAAAACTAGCGTTCGTATTGGAGCTAGCAAATTCCTCACGCTGCTAATTCTGTGATCTTTTAATGCAGCACATTCTTTTCTTCTTTATAATGCTAGAAGAATATAGTTGTTTTGCTGCTCCTATTCACACAGAGTTCTTACAAACTTATTTCTTCATTATTTCTTATGAACTCATGAATAGTATTCTTTTTTTAAAAGCCAGATCTCCATAATAATGTTTACAATTATTTTTTATGGTCATCTTTTATTATTTTTTATTTCATCAAGATTTTTTTTTAGGATTAATTAAAAAAATTTTTTCTAGTGATCTCCATATAATTTTTTTTTGTGTGTCAAGTTACCCCAATAACATTATTATCTTGTATTTTTTATTAACCTCAATGAGGTTGGTGTCCCTTGTTAATTTGACATTGTCTTTTTGAAATGTACCTGCCTACTCACAAACAAACTGTCCTATTTGAAGAAAAATACATAGGCAAGTATTTTCTGAAAATAAAAGATCCATTTATTCTGGGTAACAAAATAAAGAGGAAGGCAATGCTGGAAAAACTTTAAGTATTTGCAAAGCCTTTTGGCCCCCAAGGCACACATCAAGTCTGTGGAAAAGAAAATTGGAAGCTTGAGGAGTCCATATAATAGGGAGCACAATCCATATAATAGGGAGCACAATCCAGGAATCCCAGAGATCAGGACCAGCAGCAGATGACATATTTCCCAGGCTGTGGTACTACAACAGCCAGCGTCTTTTGTCAGACCAGACTGAACCCAGATCATCACTTTCTTCTCTTTGCAGCAGCCTTCCCTCCACCCTTCCCTGCACCCTTCCCTGCACCCTTCCTTGGAGGCTGTGGGTCTGGTGGTGGACTTGTGGCAGGAGGAGGAGGAGGATAGGCTTGCTCATATATGTGGCTGTTCTCAGTCTGCTGGCCCCTCAACCCTCTCTGAAGGGCATCAAAAATAATTTGCTCACAGAAGAGGCGTCGGCCCTTCTCCAATTCTAGCAACCTGGTGGCTAGATAGCAGCCATAGACCTCTAGCATTGGTGGGACTTCTGAGTACATCGCTGGCTTCCCTAATGAGGCCCAGTGCTGCCTCCTCTGTCATCATCCCCTTCCTGGGCCTTTTGGTGGTAAGGCAGAGGGGAGGCACCTGGGATTGGGTGAGGCTCCTACTGGGCCCGCTCACCTCCTGGCTGCCACTGGCCCACTCAAATCCTGGCGGCCACTGGGCCCGCACTCCTCCTGGCTGCCACTGGGCACTGCCTCCTACTGGCTGCCACTTTCCAGACCCACCTCCTGGCTGAGCTCATCCTGTGTATAAAAAAGGAACATAGTTTTTGTTTTTGCTTCATCAATCACACACAATTTTCAGCTCATGACTTGCAAATCGAATGTTAATAAATAGAAAAGACTATCATTCTGACCCCAGCATTTTTCAAGCTGGTCACAAACAATTTTGGCCACTGCTGTCTATTGATATGTAAATCTCTTTGTTTTAAATCATTAATTTGTTATCAATTATAACATCTAGTTAACATCATTAATATTAGGACAATAAATATGTCTACAAATAATATACCTGGCTCCAGCTGGGCGCATCCACTTCTTCCAGGATGGAAGGCCCAGGTTGGTCCTCGTCAGCCTCTGCTGAGGTTGAGGGAAGGGTGGAGGGAAGGCTTCAGGGAAGGGTAGAAAGTGATTCCCTGGCTTCAAGCTGGTCGTCAAAAAACACTTGCGCTGCTGCTGCTCCTGATCTAAGTGATTTCTGAATCTTATTATGCTCCTTCTTATACATGTTCCTCAAGAACCCAATTTTCTTTTCCAAGAACTGGATGGTTGCATCGGGGACCCGAGTCTTCACAAATTCCAGAAGTTTCTCCAGCGTTGATGTCCTAACTGGTTTATTATAATATAAGCTGTGTTTCACCTCCCACAAATTCCTCATCTCTCCGTACATGTCTATGAAACTGGGTATAAATTCTGGGTCCTTAACCACTTGCCGACTGCCTGACGCAGATATACTGCGGCAGAATGGCACGGGCAGGCAAAATCACGTACCTGGTATGTGATCTGCCTCCCGCCTCCCTAGTTAGAAGTGGTAGGGCAGTTAGTGTTAGCCCCCTTTAGGTCTAGGGTACACCCCTAAAGGTTTTAACCCCTTGATTGCCCCCTAGTTAACCCTTTCACCAGTGATCACCATATAACTGTTACGGGTGACGCTGGTTAGTTAGTTAATTTTTTTAGTGTCAGGGCACCCGCCGTTTATTACCTAATAAAGGTTTAGCCCCCTGATCGCCCGGCGGTGATATAAGTTAGGTTTTAGGGTCAGATAGGGTCTGCATCGCCCCAGGCAGCGTCAGGTTAGCGCCAGTACCGCTAACACCCAAGCACGCACCATACACCTCCCTTAGTGGTATAGTATCTGAACGGATCAATATCTGATCCGATCAGATCTATACTAGCATCCCCAGCAGTTTAGGGTTCCCAAAAACACAGTGTTAGCGGGATCAGCCCAGATACCTGCTAGCACCTGCATTTTGCCCCCCCGGTCCGGCCCAGCCCAGCCCACCTAAGTGCAGTATCGATCGATCACTGTCACTTACAAAACACTAAACACATAACTGCAGCGCTCGCAGAGTCAGGCCTGATCCCTGCGATCGCTAACAGTTTTTTTGGTAGCGTTTTGGTGAACTGCCAAGCAACAGCCCCAGGCAGCATCAGGTTAGTGCCAGTAGTGCTAACACCCACGCACACACCGTACACCTCCCTTAGTGGTATAGTATCTGAACGGATCAATATCTGATCCGATCAGATCTATACTAGCGTCCCCAGCAGTTTAGGGTTCCCAAAAACGCAGTGTTAGCGGGATCAGCCCAGATACCTTCTAGCACCTGTATTTTTCCCCTCCGCCCAGCCCAGCGTTTTGGTGAACTGGCAAGCACCAGGGGCCTAGTACATCCCGGTCGTAGTCAAACCAGCACTGCAGTAACACTTTGTGACGTGGCGAGTCCCATAAGTGCAGTTCAAGATGGTGAGGTGGCAAGCACAAGTGGTGTCCCGCTGCCACCAAGAAGAAGACAAACATGGGCCCGTCATGCCCATAGTGCCCTTTCTGCTGCATTTGCCAATCCGAATTGGGAACCCACCACTTCTGCAGCACCCGTACTTCCCCCATTCACATCCCCAACCAAATGCAGTCGGCTGCATGAGAGGCATTTTCTTTATGTCCTCCCGAGTACCCCTACCCAACGAACCCCCCAAAAAAAGATGTCGTGTCTGCAGCAAGCGTGGATATAGGCGTGACTGCATTGGTGAATGTTTTGAATGCTACCATACACTAGTTGAGTATTAGCGTAGGGTACAGCGTTGCACAGACCAGGCATACTTTCACAGGGTCTCCCAAGATGCCATGGCATTTTGAGAGACCCGAACCTGGAACCGGTTACAGTTGTAAAAGTTACAGTTATAAAAAAGTGTAAAAAAAAATATATATATATATAAAATAAAAAAAACAAAAATAGTTGTCATTTTATTGTTCTCTCTCTCTCTATTCTCTCTCTATTGCTCTGCTCTTTTTTACTGTATTCTATTCTGCAATGTTTTATTGTTATTATGTTTTATCATGATTGCTTTTCAGGTATGCAATTTTTTATACTTTACTGTTTACTGTCTTTTATTGTTAACCATCTTTTTGTCTTCAGGTACGCCATTCAGCTGCAGCGCGGATTTATTTATCTTGACAGCAACAGCGTTTGCTCCCACGATACATAAAGCCCTGACTCCAGCGCTGTTGGAGGTGATATATGCCGAAGCATGGGGGCAGCAGGGGCGGAGGAGGGATTTGCTCCTAACTTTTGGGACAGATGCCCCCATGCTTCGGCATATATAAATGGTGCATGTATGCCCATCATTAGAAGTGGGTGGATGAAGGGAGATATTCTAATGGTGGGCATACCCACCAATCAATCTCTTTTTTTCGTTCAGCCCACAGGCTGCATGAAAAAAAAGATTACAATATATGACCAACAAGGACCAGCAACGTACTGGTATGTTGCTGGACTTTGATCTTGGTATCATTCTTTTCAGCCAGTGGTTCACTTTCATGTGAAAGCAATCCTAGTGGCTAGCCTCTAGACTGCTTTTACAAGCAGTGGGAGGGAATGCCCCCCCCCCCCCACCGTCTTCCATGTTTTTCTCTGGCTCTGCTGTCCCAACAGGGAACCTGAGAATGCAGCCGGTGATTCAGTCAGCTGACCATAGAGCTGATCAGAGACCAGAATGGCTCCAATCATCTCTATGGCCTAAGAAACCGGAAGCTACGAGCATTTCATGACTTAGATTTCGCCAGATGTAAACAGCACCATTGGGAAATTGGGAAAGCATTTTATCATACTGATCTTGGTATGGTCAGATGCTTTGAGGGCAGAGGAGAGATCTAGGGTCTAATAAACCCCATTTTTTTCAAAAAAGAGCACCTGTCACTACCTATTGCTATCATGGGGGATATTTACATTCCCTGACATAACAATAAAAATGATAAAAAAAAATAAATGAAAGGAATAGTTTAAAAATAAGAGAAAAAAGCAAGAAAATAAGAAAATAATAAAAAAAGAAAAAAAAAAAAGCACCACTGTCGAACGCAAGCATTGGTCTGGCGTCAAATGTAAACAGCAATTGCACCATGCATGTGAGGTATCATCGCGAAGGTCAGATCGAGGGCAGTAATTTTAGCAGTAGACCTCCTCTGTAAATCTAAAGTGGTAAATCAAAAATTTACGCCCTTAGAAATCCTGAAGGCAGTGCTTGGTTTTCGGGGCCCCATACGCGGCTAGGCTCCCAAAAAGTCCCACACATGTGGTATCCCCTAATTCAGGAGAAGCAGCTAAATGTATTTTGGGGTGCAATTCCACATATGTCCATGGCCCATGGCCTGTGTGAGCAATATATCATTTAGTGACAACTTTTTGTAAATTTTTTTTGTCATTATTCAATCACTTGGGACCAAAAAAAAAAATGTAATGGGCTCAACATGCCTCTCAGCAATTTCCTTGGGGTGTCTACTTTCCAAAATGGGGTCATTTTGGGGTTTTGTACTGCCCTGCCATTTTAGCACCTCAAGAAATGAGATAGGCAGTCATAAACTAAAAGCTGTGTAAATTCCAGAAAATGTACCCTACTTTGTAGACGCTATAACTTTTGCGCAAACCAATAAATATACACTTATTGACATTTTTTTATCAAAGACATGTGGCTGAATACATTTTGGACTAAATGTATGACTAAAATTGAGTTTATTGGATATTTTTTATAACAAAAAGTAGAAAATATTGTTTTTTTCAAACTTTTTCATTTATACCGCAAAAAATAAAAAACGCAGAGGTGATCAAATACCATCAAAAGAAAGCTCTATTTGTGGGAACTAAAGGACGCAAATTTGGTTTGGGTACAGCATTGTATGACCGTGAAATTAGCAGTTAAAGCTACGCAGTGCCAAATTGTAAAAAGTGCTCTGGTCAGGAAGGGGGTAAATCCTTCCGGGGCTGAAGTGGTTAAAGTGATTCATATTTTCTGTAAAGACAAAAACACTAATGTCAGCCTAAACTCTCATAATCTTATCCCAATATAGGCCTCAATATTTAAGCAGTATAGGCCACTGATGTTCCAAAGTTAAAACATTTTACCTTCGTTATAGAATGTTTGTCCTCCTTCCTCAGCACACTGAACGTACGTACGACACACGCGTATTACTTTATATACACCGCACAAGCGCCGTCCGCATTGTCCGCCCCTAACGTTCTTTCTAGTGTATTCCCTGCCCCTTCTCTTCGGCGCGCAGTAGGAGTGACATGGCGGAGACACAGCAGGTGTGTGTTATTAATTGGAGTAACGAGGAGGAGGATAGCCCGGAGGCAGAAACATCCCGATCCCGGAGGCGAAGATTTAAAGCCTCAAATATGTACTTTGGTGAGATGGTGGAAATGGTGGACATCCTGAGAAGGAACGACTATGATGGGAAGAATGGACTGTACCTAAACACAAATGTGAGAAAGGCCAAAATTATGACGAAAGTTGTGAAGAGTCTGCACACAAATTTTGGGGTACGACGATCAAAGGAGCAAATAAGGAAACGCTGGTCAGACCTGAAACTGAGGGAACTGGATCAGTACAGAAGGATCAAGAAAGTGCTTTGAAAAAGTAAGTACTTGTCGTGTGTTCCGATTATTCTTATTATTACTTGCAAGCTGCACCATGTGATTTTCTTTACTGTCATTTGAAAATGGCACGTTTCAGGTTAGTGGGCACAGTAATCGTTCGTAGTAAACATTGTTTACTCACTAAATACAATGTTTTGGGCAGATACAGGTTAAATACATTTGGTCATGCTCAAATATCTGTGTGCTAAGTATACCTTTTGTTTCCTTCTCATAGGGGACCAAAGACTCGGAGGACACCTCTCAAAAGAAAGAAAGAAAGGGGAACTCCAAACACCACACCCGAGGACCTGGGGGAAGGAGAGGTGGAGGAACTTGGCGAACTTGTCAATACAACAGGTGAGTGTCTGACACCCCAGCTTCAGGTAATATATGTATGCCTGCATATTTATAAGATATGTTTTTCCCACACTTTTTAGGTGATTTGCTGGTTGTGGAAGAGCAAGCTCAACATTTCACAAGTGCAAGTGCACACTCCGAATCCAGGAAATCATGACATAGAATCATGAAATCGACATCATAAGAAACAAACTAAATTTTATAGAGCAACAAATGAAGAACATGATTGATGTGTTGGGGATAATTTAAAAGATCTTCAAAATACAACCATTTTCTCAATTGTTGTTGTCTTAAAAACACTTTTTTTTTAGAAATTAGTAAAAGACAAATTTTGAAGATGCACACAGTGTGTCAACATGTGCTATCTGCCATCAGGGGATTTCCATGTACACATTTGGTGGGTGCAACCCCTTCCTCCCAAAATGAAGTAAGTGAGAGGAAGGGGTTGCCCCCCCAAAAACATGTCCATTGATCCCCATGATGGGGACCATGTTGACATTAGGCATGGGATCAGGAGGGAAATCCCCAATTTGTGTGCATCTTCAAAATTTGGCTTTTACAGGGGTGACATCACCCCATCTGATTAAGGCAATATCAAGACACTTTGGACACTAGAATGTCTGATATTGCCTTCTGTTTTTCTACGTTAAACTTTGTAAGTTCCAGAGTTTTGTATGTTTTATGTTCTTAAGCATGCCTATTTACAAAAAAAAAAACAATTGTTGTCAACAAAAATTTAATAACGCACATGTGTGAATGTGCACACAGTAAAAAAATTGATAATCAACAATGTGTGGTTTCTTCTTTCAATGCTCAATACCAGTTTTTTAAGGAATTTTGTGTTTACAGCGACAATGGGCCTTATTTACTAAAGGAAAATCCACTTGGCACTACAAGTGCACTAGGGGAACCTAGGAGACAGCCAAAAACAAACACAAGCAATAAAGAAAAATCAAGATTTTATCAGATAATATTTTTTTATTAAAACTTTTCTTAGACATGTCTGGCATAGCAATGGCCTCCCTACCCATAAAATAATTTACATATTTCTCCCAAACTTCACGGGCGCTTTGGGGGGCCAAGCCAGGGCAGCCAGTATCCAGGACCATCAGGGGATTCTCTGTAATAAGTCCGGCCTCAGGCCCAATTGAGACTATATAATTTTGTGATTTTTTTCTTAAATAATTATGCAGTATGCAGCAGCATAGGATGATATGGTTTATTTTGTAGTCCGCCATATGGGTTGCTGTCAGAAACAGACGGAACTGGCTGGCCATTATCCCAAAGTTATTCTCAACTACTCTTCTCACTCTGACCAGCCGGTAGTTAAAATACTCTCCTCTCCAGGGTGAGGGTCCTTTGGGGAATGGCCTCATCAGGTGTCCGCCCGGACCGAAGGCTTCATCTGCAATAAAGGCTAAGGGGAGTCCTTCCACATTATTCGCATCAAGTGGCATGCCAGGTCAGCAGTCTGGAGACGCTAGTAAAACTCTGCCTGGGCAAAGATCCTCCATCCAACATCCGGCCAATCTTCCCCATGTCCACATAGAGGAACTCATATTGTGCCGACACCACCGCCATTAACACTACACTATTAAACCCCTTATAGTTATAATAATAAGACCCCGAATGGGGTGGTGGCACAATGTGGACATGCTTTCCATCTATAGCCCCTCCACAGTTGGGAAAGTCCCAACGGTCAGCAAAATGGGAGGCCACAGTCTGCCATTCCTGTGGCATTGAAGGAAACTGTGGAGTCAAACAAGAAAAAAAAATATAAGTACTTTTGCACATAGCATTGCAAGCAGATTACACAAAAAACATTCTTGCACAACATCAGTATACCATTTATTTTAAGGAGTATTTAAAGACAGAAATATAAGGCCCACTTATCAGATTCCTCACCCCCTCTGATGGCCCATTTATAAAATTGTAGGGGGGGAAGGGTTTGAGGTGACTTTGGGAGCCAAAAAAAAAGCCTCCAGCACTCAGCCTGAATTTAAGGACACACATAAGATTTGTACACACTTTAGGGGGGGTTAAAAATGAATTTAAGGACACAAATAACATTTGGACACATTTGGGGTGGTTTTAAATGCATTTAAAACCACTTGCCTACCAGGCCAATTCTGACATTTCTCTCCTACATGTAAAAAACATTTTTTTTTTTGCTAGAAAATTACATAGAACCCCCAAACATTATATATGTTTTTTTAGCAAAGACCCTAGAGAATACAATGGCGGTCAATGCAACTTTTTATCTCGCACGGTATTTCCGCAGCAATTTAAAAAAAAAAAAACAATTTTGTGCTTTAAAAAAAAACAAAACAGTAAAGTTAGCCCAATGTTTTTGCATAACATGAAAGATGAAGTTACAATGAGTAAATAGATCCCTAACATGTCACGCTTCAAAATTGGACAGGCTTGTGGAATGGTGCCAAACTTCGCAACTTAAAAATCCCCATAGGCGACGCTTCAAAAATTTTTACTGGTTACATGTTTTGAGTTACAGAGGAGGTCTAGGACCAAAATTATTGCTCTTGCTCTAACGTGATACCTCACATGTGTGGTTTGAACACCGTTTTCATATGTGGGTGGGACTTACGTATGCGTTCGCTTCTGCGTGCGAGCTCACGGGGACAGGGGCGCTTTAAATTTTTTTTTTTATTGTTAATTTTACTTTATTTATTTTAGCTTAGCTTGACACTTTTTTCCCCCCAAATTTTTTTTGATCACTTTTATTTCTTATACAAGGAATGCAGACATCCCTTGTAATAGGAATATGGCATGACAGGTGCTCTTTACAGTGAGATATTTGGTCAATAAGACCCCACATCTTATCTCTAGGCTGGGAAGCCTGAAATAAAAAAAAAAAAGATCACCACTTCCCAGCCGAAGCGGCGCCTTTTTTTTTAATACAGAGGCTGGGCATGATGTCATAACATTGCGCCTGGCCTCCAAACGATCATAGAGACTCCGGCAACCATCTGGTCCACCAGAAATCTCTATTCTGAACATCCGGGGCTGGCGGATCCACTGTCCGACTCTCCGATCATTGCAGTGAGTCGGTAGAAGCACCGGAGGGCGGCGGGAGGGGGGATGTCCCCTCTCGCCTCCCGTAAGAACGATCAAGCAGCAGAACAGCCACTATGATCATTCTTATGGTGCACAGATTCACCGGCTCTAAAAGACAATATCTGAATGATGCCTGTAGCTACAGGCATCATTCAGCTATCCCCACTAAATGCAGAGGACGTCATTTGGTGTACGGTGGGCGGGAAGCGGTTAAGGACACACATAACATTTGTACACATTTTAGGGGGTGTTTTGGGTAAAGCACTACAATGGAGCTGACAATATACATTGTTAAGTGACTAGGCTATAGGTGTATATAGGCCCAGGATAGCATGCTGGGGAGGTTAGTGAAGGCAAATATGCATGTAGGCCAAAAAATGAGCATTAAAAGCTTCCAGCATGCATGAGGATAAAGGGGACATTCACAGCATTTTACAATCATGGTAATTAGGGAATGATGAAAGAAATACAATACATTAGCAAACATTAAATACATATAATGTGATGTTAAAGGAGAAAACTTACCTTAATATAGTTCTTCTGCAGGACCTGGATGATGGCAGAACAGGTCTCTGGGATAATGATCTCCAGAGCCTGGGGGGAGATGCCTGTTGAGAACTTGAGGTCCTGCAGGCTTCTCCCCATCGCCAAGTACTGCAACGTGGCGACTAGCCTCTGCTCCGAAGTGATGGCTTGCCTAATGCAGGTATCCTGCCTGCTGATATAAGGGGTCAGCAAAGCCAACATATGGTGAAAAATGGGGTCTGTCACCCTGAGAATGTTCCTGAAATAATCAGGATTATTCTCCTGGATCTCACGAAGCAAAGGCATATGCGAAAATTGGTCACGCTGGAGTAACCAATTCTTGGTCCATGAACTCCTCCTCGTCCTGTTCATGGACTAGACTTGGGTCAAAGTATAAACCCCAACACCAAGCCCCCACACAGCACGAACTCTACGACGAGTACGTACCCACAACAGGGTTTCAAAATGGTCAGCTGGTCAGAACGAACTTAACAGAACGCACTGAAGAACAGCAAGGCCTGTGAAGAGTGAGCTGAAAATCAGCAACGAGCGGACAAGAATGCACTGAAAAAAAGATACGAACTGACTACACGCACTGAAAACCAGATACAAACCCACAAGCACAAACTGAACAGCAGTAAAATGATCTGATAAAGCTGGAGTCTGAAAAGCGGGAATCATCTCTAACCAAACTTCTACTAATACAAGATAAACATGAGATTAGCAGTAGTAGCTAATGAGGCACACAGTCTCCCAACTCCAGTTACAACAGGAAGATTTAGAGAACAGGGAAAGACGCCAGAACCTGAGAATCCGAGGGGTACCTGAATCTATCAGTGACAAGAAGCTGCGCCCATATCTCCTGGGCCTATTTGTCACTCTAGCCCCCCACATTCTGGACATTGATTGGCGCCTTGACCGGGCTCACAGATCTCTGGCTCCCAAACCTCCTCCTGGCTCTAACCCCATAGACATTATTGTCCGTTTTCATTATTGTGAAAGTAAAGAAGCCCTCACCGTAGCAACTCGCAATCAATCTTGCATTGATTTTAAACAAGCCAAGATCCAAATTTTCAGTGATCTCTCCCTTATCACTTTGGAGAAAAGATGCAGCTTCCACCCGGTTACCACCCACTTACAGAACCATCAAGTGCCTTATCGCTGGGGATTCCCCTTTAGTCTGTCTGTTTCTAAGGATGGCGTCCAATTTTTGCTAAGAGACCTTTTTGAAAGTGAAGCCTTTATCCGCAACCTAGGTCTCCCACCCATCCCTGAGGAGCATCTTCAGCTTCCTGCCCAAAACCCCAAGCCTCTCATGACACCAGCCAAGATCTGGACCCCCGTTCAACAGGGACCGCAGAAGACCTTCTCTACGCCTCAACTAGCTAACCCCACCAGATTTCCTACCTGAAATGGCCCCTTCTTCAATGTTCTCCCTCTCCTTTGCCATGGCCGGATGATATCTCATGATGTTTCATCTGGTTGTGCAAGTGGCTCTATGGAACTGGGTCACTTTTTTTTCAACAGTGTTACTCTTTTAAATCCTGTTTTGGAGCAATTACCAACCTTGCTAATCTTACAGTTGATTACTTCCTTTCTGATACATTGACTGCCCTTCACTAAACGGTGTTGACTGCTTTCTTTGAAGAGACAGAAACCCACCGTCAGATCTTGCAGTCTGCCATGCCCCTCACAAAAACCCCGGGCTGTTGCCTTTTCTCCTTGAACTCTATTAACATATCAGAACATTTTCTGCTATGAACTTTTATATTGTTCTCACTTATTGTTTTTTATATATTGATGGCTAATTATTTTGAATATTTTGATTGCTCACAGCATTTTATTAGCACATTGCTTCTCACAATGTTTGCAACAATATTCTTTATTTTTCATTTGTTGGTATGATTATTAATTTATGTCCAGCGCTGCACTGTTTATTATCTAAGCTGTTGCCTGGGTTCCCTGAAGTTTTTTTTTATCTTCAGGGCTGTCAAAAATATTTTCAAATAATTTTTTCAATTATGTTTTCTTTTTCTTTTCTTTTTGTTGTTTTTTGGTATCTTATTCTCATATTTTGGGTCTATTTTTTTACCCTATTTTGGTCACTAGTGCTTTTTTTTGGCACCGTTTCAACTTAATTGCTTACATGTTTCTATGTATGTTGCACCATGGTCATATTGTTGTTCGTTTAAAGTTTATGTTACGTTAGCTACATACACATTTGATTCAGTATGGCTCTTAACTGCTTGCCGACCGCCGCATGTACTTTTACGTCGGCAGAATGGCACGGTTGGGCAAATGGGCATACCTGTATGTCCCTTTGAATTTGCCGCTGTGCCATCGCATGTGTGCTCCCGCCGCAAGCTCCGTGAGTAGGATCGTGAGTCCGGCGGACTCGATTTTCTCAGGGATACCCGCGATCATCTCACGGAGAGGAAGAACGGGGAGATACTAATGTAAACAAGCATCTCCCCATTCTGCCTAGTGACACTGTCACTGATCATAGCTCTCTGTGATCAGGAGCTATGATCAGTGATGTGTCACACACAGCCCCTCCCCCCCACAGTTAGAACACATCCCTAGGACACACTTAACTCCTCCCTAGCCCCCTAGTGGTCAACCCCTTCACTGCCAGTGTAATTTTTACAGTAATCAGTGCACTTTAGAGCACTGATCGCTGTAAAAATGACAATGGTCCCAAAAATGTGTCAAAATTGTCTGATATGTCCGCCATAATGTCACAGTCATGATAAAAATCGCAGATCGCCGCCATTACTAGTAAAGAAATTATTATTATTAATAAAAATGCCATAAAAATATCCCTTATTTTGTAGACGCTATAACTTTTGCGCAAACCAATCAATAAACGCTTATTGTGATTTTTTTACCAAAAATATGTAGAAGAATACGTATCACCTAAACTGGGGAAAAAATGTTTATATATATATATATATATATATATATATATATATATATATATATATTTTTTTTTTTTGGGGATATTAATTTATAGCAAAAAGTAAAAAATAATGCGTTTTTTCAAAATTGTCGCTCTTTTTTTATTTATAGTGCAAAAAATAAAAACCGCAGAGGTGATCAAATACCACCAAAAGAAAGCTCTAATTGTGGGAAAAAAAGGACGTCAATTTTGTTTTGGAGCCACATCGCATGACCGTGCAATTGTCAGTTAAAGCGACGCAGTGCCGAATCGCAAATAGTGCTCTGGTCTTTAGCCAGCAAAATGGTCCGGGGCTTAAGTGGTTAAAATATACTCCTGTAATGTAAAGGGCCTGAATTCCATCAGGAAGAGATGGCAAGCTTTGAAGGAGTTCAGGTCCTCCAATGAGGAGGTGATTATGGTTCAGGAGACCCACTTCAGACTGGGTGGATCCTTTAAATTTGCTTCTAAACACTTTCCCACGGCCTATATAGCTTCTGATCCCTCTGGGAAGGCCAGTGTGGCAATTCTCATTAAACGTTCTTGCCCGATATGTGTCCTTTCTTCCTATCAGGACCCCTGTGCTTGTTTTGTGCTCCTGAGCTGTAGTCACCTGAACACTCAATTCATTCTGGCTAATATTTATGCCCCAAACGTAGGACAGATTAGTTTTATCATGAAAGTCTTTGAGAAACTACGATCATTTTCTCAACCTTTTATGATCATAGGAGGAGATTTCCATGTGTGCATGTCCCCGACCAAGGATGGACAGGCCCTATTTCAAGATACCCCACAAATCGCTACCCAGAAGCTTTCCGTCTCTTTCTGTAAACTGACCAGATCACATAACCTCTTTGACACATGGAGTGTGAAACATCCTACTCAAAAAAGTCATACATTTTACTCTCCCTCTCACAAGTTATATTCCAGACCATTTCTTTGTAACTGCTCCCCTTCTCCCGTATATAGTTGATTCTGAGATAAATCTCATTACTTGGTCGGATCATGCACCCATTGAACTTGATATTGTCTTGACTGCTTCTACCCCCAAAATTTGCCATTGGCGTCTTAATGAATCCCTGATCAAAGATCCAGTGATTCAAACCCAATTGCATCAAAAATTATCTGAATTTTTTCAACTAAATGATGGATCGGTCCTGGAAATTTCCACCTTGTGGAAAGCCCATAATGCTTTTTTCAGGGGTGAATGCATATCTGCGGGATCTCGCCTTAAGCGGGACTCCACCAAATTAAAAGCTGATCTCCTCGCTCAATTGGAAGTTGCAGACATACACCTACTTGAATCCCCCACGGTGGAACGACTGAGAGTAGTTACCTTAATTCGGAACCGCATCAAATCATTGGGCATGAATAAGATAGCCGAATCAATGTTATGGGCCAGGCAAAAGTTCTACGAATTTGCTTGTTAATAGATTGAAACCACATCCCTTCCTTTCAATACCTGACCATTTGATGCAACCAGATGGTACTCCTACATACTGTCCTAAGGTTATGTCCCAGGTATTTGGTGATTTTTACAGAAAACTTTATAATGGCTTAAACTCAGATTTTCACAGACGAAATTTGATGATTTTATGTCTTCCTTAGATCTACCCAATCCAATGCACAAAATTCTATGCTTAACGCCCCTGTCACTGTAGAGGAGATAGTGGCGGTGATTAAAGCCTTACCAGCTCACAAATCCCCAGGCCCCGATGGGCTCCCTTATGTTTACTACAAAATCTTTTCTCCAGTTCTAAACTCCCATCTGCAGACTTTATATTCCTTGTTGCTCAAGGGTTCCATCCCACATTCTCAGTTTCTACATGCCCATATAACTGTCATCCCTAAACCGGGTAAAGACCCATCACTACCAGAGAACTACCACCCTATCGCATTATTAAATTCGGATTATAAGATCTTTACTAAAATACTGGCCAACAGACTTTAGGTTTCGTCCCAACAAGACATGACAATACGAGAAGGACCATAGACCTGATAGACCTTTTGACCAAAACCAAACAATCTGCCATCGTCCTAAGCTTGGACGCACAGAAAGCTTTTGACCGCCTAAGTTGGCATTTCGTGTTCGTGGTTCTTTCCAGAAATGGATTCTCTGGGCCTTTTATACAAGCCTTACAGGCTTTATATTCTAAACCTTCATCTCAGGTTCAGTTGTCCTCAAACTTGTCGCAGCGATTCCCGCTAAGCAATGGCACCAGGCAGGGGTGTCTTTTGTTGCCCCTACTGTTCATTCTGAAAATATATATAGTGTAGCGCTGTGTGTGTAAATCAGTGGCGGCTGGTGCTCAATTTTTTTTGGGGGGGCGCAAACATAGCCCCAACCAACAACACCCTCCCCTTCGCCGCCACTCGCCCTTGATAGGGCCTACAGACAAACAGATTGATAGGCAGATAGGTACACAGACAGACAGATCGATAGGCAGGCAGATCGATAGGTACACAGACAGATCGATAGGTACACAGACAGACAGACAGATCGATAGGCAGACAGATCGATAGGTACACAGATCGATAGGCAGGCAGATAGGTACACAGACAGACAGATCAATAGGTACACAGACAGACAGATCAGTACACAGACAGACAGATCGATAGGCAGGCAGATCGATAGGTACACAGACAGACAGATCAATAGGTACACAGACAGACAGATCAGTACACAGACAGACAGATCGATAGGCAGGCAGATCGATAGGTACATAGACAGACAGATCGATAGGTACACAGACAGACAGATCGATAGGTACACAGACAGACAGATCAGTACACAGACAGACAGATCGATAGGCAGGCAGATCGATAGGTACACAGACAGATAGATCGATAGGTACACAGACAGACAGATCGATAGGTACACAGACAGATAGATCGATAGGTACACAGACAGACAGATCGATAGGTACACAGACAGACAGATCGATAGGTACACAGACAGACAGATCAGTACACAGACAGACAGATCGATAGGCAGGCAGATCGATAGGTACACAGACAGACAGATCGATAGGTACACAGACAGACAGATCGATAGGTACACAGACAGACAGATCGATAGGTACACAGACAGACAGATCGATAGGCAGGCAGATCGATAGGTACACAGACAGACAGATCAGTACACAGACAGACAGATCAGTACACAGACAGACAGATTGATAGGCAGGCGGATAGGTGCACAGACAGACAGATCGATAGGTACACAGAAAGACTAGATAGATAGATAGATAGATAGATAGATAGATAGATAGATAGATAGATAGATAGATAGATAGATAGATAGATAGATAGATAGATAGATAGATAGATAGATAGATAGATAGATAGATAGATAGATAGATAGATAGATAGATAGATAGAGATAGAGACCTGGTGAAGGTGAGGATATGCTGTATATGATGGATGTAGCAGCACACAGTGCTGGGACCCCTCATGGTACACATATAAATGCTCCTGCAGATTGCTGGGTGAATGGAGGTTAACTCCGAGCACAGAAGAAGCAGGGCACCCCCTCCCCCCTCAACCGTCTGATCACAGATCATCATCACAGGATGGGAACATTACACAAGGAATTACAAGGAACATTGCAAGGTATGTGGAGGGACAGACACTGACAGTGTCAGATCACATTACCTTGATTCTTGCTTCATGGAGCCGACTTCTCAATGGCATAGAAACCGAAAGTAAGAGTGACACAGATGTCCGGGCTAAAGCACAGCTCAAGTCCTACAGCGGTGCTAATGGTCAGATAGGCAGACAGACAGAAGTCTGACCCAATGAGAGTGGAGAGGCGCTTAGCTTTGCACCACAAAGCAACACAAAACCCAGCAAATGTAGCGTCTCATCTGCAATCACGGGATTGCATTGGCATGACGCTTCTATAGTGCAATATGGCCGGTGCCCGAGCACAGTAAATGTAAAGAACTTTTTTTTTTTTTTGTCACTAGCTTTGGGGGGGCGGCGCCCAGGCGCCCCCTATGGACAAGCCGCCACTGGTGTAAATGGTAAAGGGTATAAAAACAGTGAATTAAGCTCGAGCCATCTCTTAATGGCCAGCAAATAAACAAAAAATACTTCAAAATTAAATAGAAGTGACTTGATACAATCAAAAGTGCACTATATGTTATAAAGTGACATGTAAATTATAATAATTACAACAAACCAGTGATTAATGGTGAACAAAAACAAATTATAAATAGATAAAAGTTCAACCAAAAGAGTCCATGAATATTAGAAAATGTGTTTCTGATAAAAATCAAAAACCACCACCGAAAAGTCTCTGAAGGTCAACTGGTGAAAACAACGATGGAAAGCTTCTGGTAGATGAAAAGTAAAATAAGACGTCTAAATATAAAGAGTGATCATAGGGGGTCCACCCAACATGTTTCGGCTTACGAGCCTTCATCCCAGATGAAGGCTCGTAAGCCGAAACATGTTGGGTGGACCCCCTATGATCACCACGTTTGATACAATTTGAGCTGTTTTTGATCTTATATCATGTGAGTGTTCCTTTTATAGTATTTTAATAAATGCATGTTTTTTAAAACGATATCATGCCATGTGAGCTTTATTTCCCTCATGGTTTTTAAAAAACATCCGGTTGGCCTGTTGAAACGTTTGGATTTTCCTTTCCCCTCCATTTGAAGTTGTGGACACCCGATGATCCATCTTGCTAGCCCTGGCGGTTCATTAAGCTTTCTGAGACTTGTAAGACGTATGTCTTTTCAAGTCCCCTGCTTCCGGTAAGCCTCTTCAGATACTCTGGTGATGGTCCTGTCTTATATTTAGACGTCTTATTTTACTTTTCATCTACCAGAAGCTTTCCATCGTTGTTTTCACCAGTTGACCCTCAGAGACTTTTCGGTGGTGGTTTTTGATTTTTATCAGAAACACATTTTCTAATATTCATGGACTCTTTTGGTTGAACTTTTATCTATTTATAATTTGTTTTTGTTCACCATTAATCACTGGTTTGTTGTAATTATTATAATTTACATGTCACTTTATAACATATAGTGCACTTTTGATTGTATCGAGTCACTTTTATTTAATTTTTGAAGTATTTTTTGTTTATTTGCTGGCCATTAAGAGATGGCTCGAGCTTAATTCACTGTTATTATACCCTTTACCATTTACACACACAGCGCTACACTGTATATATTTTTTGTTAATTTACTTCTACCTGTGTCTTATGGGGCATACACACGGTCGGACTTTTCGTCTACCTGTCCGACAGACTTCTGGCAGACTTTCGGCGGACTTGCGGCGGACTTGTGGCAGACTTTCTAACGAACTGACTTGCCTACACACGACCACACAAAAGTCTGATGGATTCGTACGTGATGACGTACACCAGACAAAAATAAGGAAGTTCATAGCCAGTATGATAATAGCTGCCCTAGCGTGGGTTTTTGTCCGTCGGACTAGCACACAGACGAGTGGATTTCGGGGTCCATCGTAGTTACGACGTAAAGATTTGAAGCATGTTTCAAATCTAAAGTCCGTCGGATTTGAGGCTGAAAAAGTCAGCTGAAAGTCCGGTGAAGCCCACACACGATCGGATTACCAGCCAGCTTTAGTCCGTCGGCGTCCGTTGGACTTTTGTAGACCAAAGGTCTGACCGTGTGTATGCCCCATTAGAGGTGTGTTAGCTGCTTATTGTGTAACCATCTTTATAACACCATCGGAGCAGCGCTGTACTTATTCCCTTTCGATTCCAATACTGTTCATTCTGAGTCTAGACCCTCTGGCATCAGCCATTAGGTCCCATCCGGATATCCGGGGGATCTTGCTGCGACAACAAGACTATAAGCTATCACTTTTCGCGGATGATATTTTGTTGACCCTCACCCACCCCCTCACATCTTTATCTTTTTTACATGATACTCTATCCACCTTTGGATCTCAGTCAGGGTTTAAAATGAATCAGTAAAAAACAGAGGCCCTACCCATTAACATTCCACCAGCTCTGCTTAACTATCTCCAACATACCTTCCAATACCGGTGGCACCCTTCTTTATTGAAGTACTTGGGCGTTCATCTCACTTCCTTGTATGCTTCCCTCTGTCAGGCCAACTTTCCTCCTATGTTTACAGAAATAACCCCTCTCTTAAATCTCTGGACTCCTCTTCCTATCTTTCTCCTCGGTAGAATTAACGTCCTTAAGATGTCCATACTTCCTAAATTACTGTGCCTATTTGAAACACTTCCAATCCCAGTTCCAATGTCGCAATTGAAACTTCTCCAGAGAAAATGCCTCAAGTTCATATAGAAAAACGCATCTCATAGGATTGCACGATCAGTAGTTTACGCTTTAAAAAACAGAGGAGGACTGGCAGCACCAGATATCGTCAAATAATATTATGCTTCTCACCTTCGGGTATTACCTTCCTGGATTTCTAGGAAAGCTCCAAATAGGTGGGCCGAGATTTAAATGGGGATTACTGTTCTGGTTGATCCTTGCTATATGCTATGGCCTTCCTCAACTAAATGTATACCTCAACTGAGATCCTGATCACTGATGCTTTTTACCCTAACTATTTGGAAAAGATGTGTGGAGCAGTTCTCCCTATGCTCCAAATGCTCTCCATTTCTGAATGTACTTTTCAACCCAGACATACCTGATGGACTGTCCTACAAGAAGATGCTCCCTTGGACTCAGGCGGGAATTTTTCAATTGCGACATCTCGTACATCCGGTCACGCGTAAACTTATATCCTTTTCAGACTTGCAAGCGAAATATAAACTTCCTGCTTCCCTTCTGTACTCCTACATACAATTTAAACATTTCTTCCACTCTGACTCCACCTCACTCTCATTAGAAAAACCTACCGATTTTGAAATCCTGTGTGCCAACGGCCCCTAGGAAACCGAACAGATCTCTTCTACATGCAAAATTTAGCATGACACCCCACCTTTAACAGAACTCACACACAATTACATGAAAAAATTGACTCACATACTGCAACGACCAATCTCTATATTAAATTGAGGGAAAATTTAGAATCTACGTCAAAAATTTCAAGGTGTGTAGTACAGAGGGAAACTGCCATTGAGATCTTGATGTTCTAGTACAGGACCCCGGACTTGTTCCATGCCCACAACCCAGCCACCTCCAATGTTTGCTGGAGATGCAACGAGTCCATAGGTTCTCATTTTCATATATTTTGGGAATGCCCTCTCATTGGCCCTTTTTGGACTAAGATTCAGGATCTTCTACAAACATTATTATCTACACCCATACATTTGAACCCCATACATCTCCTTCTAAGCCTCCCTCTCCCAGTAATATCTAAAGCGTCAAGGAAACTGATGTCCTTTATCCTTTTGGCCGCGAAGCGAGCTATCCCTAAACATTGGCTCTCCACCTCTCCCCCCACATTCTATCACTTTCTTTCCATAATATCGGATATATGTAGGATGGAACACTTGACTGCTAAAATCGAGGACACACTACCCTTCTTTTATAAAATATGGAAAACATGGGATGACTCTGTATACCCCCTTGAATCTGATAACCTTCCAATCCCCTGAACTTCTTGGTGCCATATCCTGATTGTGTTGTACTTTGCTTCCCTTTCTCCTTTGTATTGTTATGATTCAGAACTATACATTCCTTTCTCGTTTTGTTTACCATATGATATGGTATGATAACTATGTTTGAATGACCCATTGTTGGAAGACGCTTGGATGTGAACAAACCTGTATCCACATTTAGTTCCACAAGTTTATATATGCAACACTCTGTATTATCAAAAGTTGAAATGCTATCTCCTTGTATTGCCATGTATAATTTTTGAAAAATGTTATTATTAAATAATTTTAAAAAAAGTTAAGTGACAGAGAAGGGGAGTTAGACCTATGAGTTTAATTTCCTGAGTTTATGTTTTAGAGTTTGGAAAAAGAGTATGATTAATGCTGAATTTGGTTATAAGCAGATATTGGCTAAAATACTTCAGGCATGTGTATTCTTACTTGGATTTTGGTGTTCTTTATGAATTTCTTCCAGATATGTGCAGTAATTCAACATGAAAGTTTGCCTCTGGCCTGGAGCCTTTTGGAATAAAGAAAAGTCTCTGCTGTTCTCTCGCCTTGTGGAGGATGACTGGGCTTGTATCTGCCCTCCTTTTCTGCAGGTAGCATGTAGCTGGGGGATCTGCTGCCCCCTACCCCAAGCTCTGCTCTCTGCACAAGCTATATGCAGCATAACTACTGCTACTTTTAAGCACAAGGTGTGATTAAGTGCCTGTTGAGGCATATATGGCTTTTCAATTAAAGTTTTTGTGCCCGAAATTCAGCTTTAAGTGTCAGTTAGGACATATTAGAGTTGAAGGACTATTAAAGGAACTACTTTACATTGCTTTCTTTTCTGAAACCCCTGCTCCAATAATTTCTGTACCAGGTGTTTGGCTTAAAAAACTTATCATCCTTTCTCTCATTATCTTTTTCCTTTTACAATCAAAATGCCATCATCATTAGCTACTGCTAGTGTACAGTATTTTTGCTGGCAGAAATCCTAAAAGCTGCATGTGCATCTTTTTTTATTTCACTTCCTAATCCATACAATCATTAATCAAAAAATGTATGGATGGGCTGTTCTTTAGCCAAGATCTTGGTAGTGTAGCAAATACTTGTTAGTAAGTTGTGGTGGAAGTGGAACATTTAATTCTTTACAAGATATGTTTCATTTTTAACATATTATGAATGACTTATTGCAAATTGGAGGACATAAACATATTATATTATGAGCACATATATAAAAATAATACATAACAACGTTGTATAATTTAGGGATATATAACATAATGTGATTTTCTAGCTATTTTTAACATACTATTTACCTTGTAAGGTCAAAAGCTTAGTTTTGATCTGGAATTAATAATTATTTAATACATTACAGCTTATTAATTATTTAATGAGTACCCCATTAAAGTCAGAGAGGGTAACCTTGTAAAAAATTCCTAATTTGCAAGGCTAAAAGGCAAGGTATTGTAAATGGGGCACAGAGAATGGCACATTTGCTGGGGGGGTGGGGGGACATGTACCAATTCAAGGAAAAAAAAAATACTGTTCAACAGGGAGCAACTCTTTTAATAAAACCTTTAGTGATGATACATTAAAAACACACAATTTCTGTAAATACATGCTTGGGGTTACCACTAAATGAAATTTCCCTCCTTACTTTTTTGGCTTAAAATTGCATGAGACCTTATAATCAAACAAAAGACA
This sequence comes from Lithobates clamitans, assembly GCA_037952925.1. Taxonomy (NCBI): domain Eukaryota; kingdom Metazoa; phylum Chordata; class Amphibia; order Anura; family Ranidae; genus Lithobates; species Lithobates clamitans. Next base: position 9,789,784 of record JBBGZY010000140.1, read on the forward strand.
TGCAGATTTAGGGACAGCCTTGGGGGACATGTACCAATGAAAAAAATGTAAAAAATACCATCCATCTAGGAGTACCTCTTTTAATGAGGCTTAATGAGGTGCTCAGTTTGAAGCAGTGGAGCTTGGTGTAAGTGGAGCTGGATTAAGTGGGAGTTAAACACAAGAGTTAGAGTATACAAGTCTTGGTGTTTGGTTGCTGTCTGCTGTCTGCTGTCTGTTGCTGTCTGCTGTCTGTTGCTGTCTGCTGTCTGTTGCTGTCTGCTGTCTGTTGCTGTCTGCTGTCTGTTGTCTGTTGTCTGTTGTCTGTTGCTGTCTGCTGTCTGTAGCTGTTTGCTGGGGTGCTTTTTGGGGGCTTTTCCTTTTGACTTTTGCTGTCACTTTTTAAATAGCTCTTTTTTTTTCTGGTTTCATCAGTCTATCAATTAAGGGGTGTGGTTAATTGCTCACAGGTGACTATTTAACTGGTTGCAGGGCTCAGTGTGAGCGTGCTCAGTTTGAAGCAGTGGAGCTTGGTGTAAGTGGAACTGAATTAAGTGGAAGTTAAACACAAGAGTTAGAGTATACAAGTCTTGGTGTTTGGTTGCTGTCTGCTGTCTGCTGTCTGCTGTCTGTTGCTGTCTGCTGTCTGTTGCTGTCTGCTGTCTGCTGTCTGTTGCTGTCTGCTGTCTGTTGTCTGTTGCTGTCTGCTGTCTGTAGCTGTTTGCTGGGGTGCTTTTTGGGGGCTTTTCCTTTTGACTTTTGCTGTCACTTTTTAAATAGCTCTTTTTTTTTTTTTTTTTTTTTTCTGGTTTCATCAGTCTATCAATTAAGGGGTGTGGTTAATTGCTCACAGGTGACTATTTAACTGGTTGCAGGGCTCAGTGTGAGCGTGCTCAGTTTGAAGCAGTGGAGCTTGGTGTAAGTGGAGCTGGATTAAGTGGGAGTTAAACACAAGAGTTAGAGTATACAAGTCTTGGTGTTTGGTTGCTGTCTGCTGTCTGCTGTCTGTTGCTGTCTGCTGTCTGTTGCTGTCTGCTGTCTGCTGTCTGTTGCTGTCTGCTGTCTGTTGTCTGTTGTCTGTTGTCTGTTGCTGTCTGCTGTCTGTAGCTGTTTGCTGGGGTGCTTTTTGGGGGCTTTTCCTTTTGACTTTTGCTGTCACTTTTTAAATAGCTCTTTTTTTTTTCTGGTTTCATCAGTCTATCAATTAAGGGGTGTGGTTAATTGCTCACAGGTGACTATTTAACTGGTTGCAGGGCTCAGTGTGAGCGTGCTCAGTTTGAAGCAGTGGAGCTTGGTGTAAGTGGAACTGAATTAAGTGGAAGTTAAACACAAGAGTTTAAAACAGGAGGTTATAACAGGGGTCATAGTACCTGTGTAGTGTGAGTATCTGAGTGTTGTCTGAGTAGTGTGTGTGGATCGTTAGTACTGTGTATTGTGTACCTGTGTATTGTCTTGTTGTGTACCTGTGTATTGTCTTGAGTATTAGTGCCAGGAAGCTAGGTGTTAGGTAATTTGGACAGGGTAAAAATTTCCCCAATCCTCACTAAATTTAATAGGTACGATGCCTGGCGGGTGTGGAGAGGCGGCTCTTTGTACATCTTGCCGCATGTATGCGTTCCTTGATCATCCGATCAAGGGCGAATACTGCTGTGCAAAATGTAAGCACATTGTTTCCCTGGAAGCCCAGGTTCTGAATCTAGGGAAGCAACTGTCAGCACTGAGAAGTCCCTCCATACTAAAGGTGAGCCAGGAACGTACATGGCAGGTGCCGGCAGGGGCCAGCACAGAGGCGGGTGGAGACAAAGAGGTGCAGGCACTAGCAAAGAGTAGATGGGTGACAGTCAGGAGGGGTAGAGGGGGAAGTGCCAGTGAGGCCGTTCCAGGACTGGAGCATCCCAATAAGTACGCTCCATTGAGTGACATTGGTGAAACCAGTCAGGGACCAGCACTGCTGGAGATGAGGGACTCTCCTAGCTGCCGGAGGAAGAACTCCTCCAGTGAGAGTGGGGGGGCAGCAAAGGGAAAGGAAAGACAGATTCTGGTGGTAGGGGACTCAATTCTTAGAAGGACAGAGAGGGCAATCTGTAACCAAGACCTGAAGCGCCGAACAGTATGTTGTCTACCGGGCGCTCGGGTTCGGCACATCACGGATCTTGTGGACAGATTACTGGGAGGGGCTGGGGAAGACCCGGCTGTCATGGTGCACGTTGGCACCAATGACAAAGTCAGAGGCAGATGGAGTGTCCTAAAGAACGATTTTAGGGACTTAGGAGCTAAATTGAGGAAAAGGACCTCCAAGGTAGTGTTCTCAGGAATACTACCGGTACATCGAGCCACACCAGAAAGGCAGAGGGAGATTAGGGAAGTAAACAAGTGGCTGAAGAGCTGGTGTAGTAAGGAGGGGTTTGGGTTCCTGGAGGACTGGGCCGACTTCTCAGTCGGTAACCGGTATTATAGAAGGGACGGACTGCACCTAAATGAGGAGGGTGCAGATCTGCTGGGAATGAAGATGGCCAAAAAGTTAGAGGGGTTTTTAAACTAGGCGATGGGGGGGAGGGTCCAGAGACAGTGATAGCCAGCGCGGAAGATATTCCAGAGGGTAGTATTGGGGGCATTAGTGGTAGGTTAACCAAAGCACAAAAACACAAGGTGAGTATAGTAGCAAGTCCTAGTTGCAATCTTGAAACACCCAATACGAGGACAATATGCGACCAGTCTAAACTATGTGGCATGTTCACCAATGCCAGGAGCATGGCGGACAAGATGGGTGAACTAGAGATACGGTTGTACAAGGAGGATTTGGATTTTGTGGGAATTTCAGAGACCTGGTTCAACAGCTCTCATGATTGGCTGGCAAACATTCAAGGGTATACCCTATACCGCAAGGATAGAGAAGGTAAAAAAGGGGGAGGGGTATGCCTATATATCAAGAATAATGTACAAGTGAGTGTGAGAGATGACATCACTGAGGGGGCTAGGGAGGAGGTGGAATCTTTATGGGTAGAGCTCCAAAGGGATGAAGCTAAGGGGAAAATAATACTGGGAGTATGCTATAGGCCCCCAAACCTGAGGGAGGAAGTGGAGACGGATCTCCTATCACAAATTGGATTAGCAGCAAGGATGGGAAGTGTTATCATAATGGGGGATTTTAATTATCCAGACATAGACTGGGCGGAGGGAACCGCGCATTCATTTAAGGCTCGCCAGTTCCTTAGTGTTTTGCAGGACAATTTTATGGGTCAGATGGTAGACGCACCAACTAGAAATAAAACATTACTAGATCTACTGATTACCAATAATACAGACCTGATAACAGATGTGGTAATACAGGGCAATTTAGGTAACAGCGATCACAGGTCAATTAGTTTCAGTATAAATCACACAAATAGGAAACATGAAGGGAACACAAAGACACTGAATTTCAAAAGAGCCAACTTCCCTAAACTACAAACCTTGCTAAAAGGCATAAATTGGGATAAAATATTAGGAACAAAGAATACGGAGGAGAGATGGGTTTGCTTTAAGAGCATATTAAATAAGGGCATTAGCCAATGTATCCCATTGGGTAATAAATTTAAAAGAGCGAACAAACATCCTGGATGGCTTAACTCCAATGTAAAAATGCATATAAAAGCAAAGGAGAAGGCCTTCAAAAAATACAAGGTTGAGGGATCATCCTCAGCATTCAGAATTTATAAAGAATGCAATAAGAAATGTAAGGGTGCAATTAGGATGGCTAAGATAGAACATGAAAGACACATAGCGGAGGAGAGCAAAAGAAATCCCAAGAAATTCTTTAAGTATGTAAACAGTAAAAAAGGGAGGACAGACCATATTGGCCCCATAAAGAATGAGGAAGGACATCTGGTTACAAAGGATGGAGAGATGGCAAAGGTATTGAATTTATTCTTCTCCTCAGTCTTCACAAGTGAATCGGGGGGCTTCAGTAACCAAAACTGCAATGTTTATCCTCATGACACATCACAGGAAGCACCTCCATGGTTAACAGAGGACGGAATTAAAATTAGACTTGAGAAACTTAACATTAATAATTTACCGGGACCAGATGGCTTGCATCCGAGGGTACTTAGGGAACTCAGTCAGGTGATTGCCAGACCGTTGTTCCTAATATTTACAGACAGTCTATTGACTGGAATGGTACCAGCTGATTGGAGAAAAGCCAATGTAGCACCAATATTTAAAAAGGGCCCAAAAAATATCCCTGGGAATTACAGACCAGTTAGCCTAACATCAATAGTATGTAAACTCTTGGAGGGGATGATAAGGGACTATATACAAGATTTTAGTAATAAGAATGATTTCATTAGCAGTAATCAGCATGGATTCATGAAGAATCGTTCTTGCCAAACCAATCTATTAACCTTCTATGAGGAGGTGAGTTGCCATCTAGATAAAGGAAGGCCCGTAGACGTGGTGTATCTGGATTTTGCAAAAGCATTTGACACAGTTCCCCATAAACGTTTACTATACAAAATAAGGTGCGTTGGCATGGACCATAGGGTGAGTACATGGATTGAAAACTGGCTACAAGGGCGTGTTCAGAGGGTGGTGATAAATGGGGAGTACTCAGAATGGTCAGGGGTGGGTAGTGGGGTTCCCCAGGGTTCTGTGCTGGGACCAATCCTATTTAATTTGTTCATAAACGACCTGGAGGATGGGATAAAGAGTTCAATCTCTGTATTTGCAGACGATACTAAGCTAAGCAGGGCAATAAGTTCTCTGCAGGATGTGGAAATCTTGCAAAAAGACCTGAACAAATTAATGGGGTGGGCGACTACATGGCAAATGAGGTTCAATGTAGAAAAATGTAAAATAATGCATTTGGGTGGCAAAAATATGAATGCAATCTATACACTGGGGGGAGAACCTCTGGGGGAATCTAGGATGGAAAAGGACTTGGGGGTCCTAGTGGATGATAGGGTCAGCAATGGCATGCAATGCCAAGCTGCTGCTAATAAAGCAAACAGAATATTGGCATGCATTAAAAGGGGGATCAACTGCAGAGATAAAACGATAATTCTCCCGCTCTACAAGTCTCTGGTCCGGCCACACCTGGAGTATGCTGTCCAGTTCTGGGCACCAGTCCTCAGGAGGGACGTACTGGAAATGGAGAGAGTACAAAGAAGGGCAACAAAGCTAATAAAGGGTCTGGAGGATCTTAGTTATGAGGAAAGGTTACAAGCACTGAACTTATTCTCTCTGGAGAAGAGACGCTTGAGAGGGGATATGATTTCAATTTACAAATACTGTACTGGTGACCCCACAATAGGGATAAAACTTTTTCGCAGAAGAGAGTTTAATAAGACTCGTGGCCACTCATTACAATTAGAAGAAAAGAGGTTTAACCTTAAACTACGTAGAGGGTTCTTTACTGTAAGAACGGTAAGGATGTGGAATTCCCTTCCACAGGCGGTGGTCTCAGCGGGGAGCATTGATAGCTTCAAGAAACTATTAGATAATCACCTGAATGACCGCAATATACAGGGATATGTAATGTAATACTGACACATTATCACACACATAGGTTGGACTTGATGGACTTGTGTCTTTTTTCAACCTCACCTACTATGTAACTATGTAACTATGTAACCACTTGTGAACCGCGCTATAGCCAAATGATGGCTACAGTGCAGCCAGACAGTTCTGGCAGGGCGGCATATGATGTCCAGTACTACAGAAGCAAATACTCTTGCGCACAGGTGTGTAAGCCTGATGATCCCAAGGGTTCTGAAAGGACAGTAAATTTCGGCCTTGCTGCTCTCCAGGATGGGATTATCCTAGTAGTAGACAATAAGAAAAAAGAAAGAGCGCACCGGCTAGTGCATTATCCTTAGGATGAATTTATTAAAAACAAGATTAAAATCTACTCACAAAGGTTGTAAGAAAAAATCGCATTGTATACAGTCGCAAAGCGATTGATCCACTGATAGCAGTTTCCAGGTCCTAGGAAGAGGACATACGAACTGCTGCTGGCTAACGCGTTCCGAAGGTGTCCCTTCTTCATCAGAGCCTTAGCTGTGCTAGTCTCTTGCACCTATTTATACATGTGTCTATCTGGGAAATTCATCTTAGATTGGTACTGGGACCCCTCCCTTAATTGGTAGGAGGTTCCAAAAAGGGGGGGTGGACCTCAGCCGCATTGTTATAATGATAATTTATTTAGTTTATTGTATTCTATTTTATTTTATTTTATTTCATTCGATTCACTCTATTCCATTTCACTTCGCATGCGCATACACACTGGGAGTGCAAGTATCCAGCAATAAGCTGACTCGGATCTGTTGGTAAATACTGTACATCTAATAGTCCTGGATCCAGCTATTGAGATTTGCCAAATATCATAGAGAATATGTATATTGAAAATTATGAGTATTATAAATTCAATGTTGCAATAAGGGAAGCCATAGCTCTCACCTTCACAAAGGACCCCTCTACGATGGCTGCAGCTACTCCGGCGTCCATAGCCGATAGCTTGCATCTAGTCTCTTGTCCCGATGCACTGTCTCAGCAAGTGGAACGCATGCCGCGTTCATGACCTCATGACCGCACTTCCGCCCAGTGGATTGCAACCAGGAAGCGATGGCGCAGCGTGCCTTCCACTTGCTGAGACAGCGCATCGGGACAAGAGAGTAGATGCAAGCTGTTGGCTATGGTCGCCAGAGTAGCTGCAGCCATCGTAGAGGGGTCCTTTGTGAAGGTGAGAGCTATGGCTTCCCCTATTGCAACATTGAATTTATAATACTCATAATATTCAATATACATATTCTCTATGATATTTGGCAATTCTCAATAGCTGGATCCGGGACTATTAGATGTACAGTATTTACCAACAGATCCGGGACAGCTTATTGCTGGATACTTGCACTCCCAGTGTGCATGCGCATGCGAAGTGAAATGGAATAGAGTGAATGGAATGAAATGAAATAAAATAAAATAGAATACAATAAACTAAATAAATTATCACTATAACAATGCGGGTGAGGTCCACCCCCCCTTTTTGGAACCTCCTACCAATTAAGGGAGGGGTCCCAGTACCAATCTAAGATGAGTTTCCCAGATAGACACATGTATAAATAGGTGCAAGAGACGAACACAGCTAAGGCTCTGATGAAGAAGGGACACCTTCGAAACGCGTTAGCCAGCAGCGGTTCGTATGTCCTCTTCCTAGGACCTGGAACCTGCTATCAGTGGATCAATCGCTTTGCGACTGTATACAGTGCGATTTTTTTCTTCCAACCTTTGTGAGTAGATTTTAATCTTGTTTTTAATAAATTCATCCTAAGCATAATGCACTAGGCCGGTGCGCTCCTTCTTTTTTCTTATCGGCATATGATGTCCTCCCATGATCACGCCCGTTGTGATGCATGGGCTGCATCCTCTGTGATCGCTGTGTCCTCCCTTTGTGTGAAAGGGACATCTACACTGATAATCAGGGCACTGATTATCAGTGTGGTGTTTATCAGTGCATTCCCAACAGTGCCCACCAGTGCTGCCAATCATTGGCCACCAGTGCTGCCAATCCTTGGCCACCAGTGCTGCCAATCAGGGCTGCCAATCAGTGCCCATCAGTGCCTCCTCAGTGTCACCTAACACCACTGCCTATCAGTGCCCATCAGTGCCACCTATCAGTGCCCATCCGTGCCACCTCATCAGTGCCAATCAGTGCAGCCTCATCAATGCACATCAGTAAAGGAGAAAAATTACTTGTTTGCAAAACTTTATAACAAACTATGGAAAACATTTTTTTTTTCTAAATTTTCGGTCTTTTTTTTTATTTATTTAGCAAAAAATAAAAAGCCCAGTGGTGATTAAAAACACCAAACGAACTCTCTATTTGTGTGAAAAAAATGATAACAATTTCATATGGGTACAGTGTTTCATGACCGCGCAATTGTCATTCAAAGTGTGACAGCACCAGGGCCGGTGCTAGACTATTTTGCACCCTAGGCAAGACCAAATCCAAGAAAAAAAAAAAATTCAATAATTCTAGCACCAGAACTACCCTATATTATTTCATAGACAACACTTTAAAAGCCCCTGCAGGACATCAGGTTAGTGTTATGCAGTAGTGATACTATGCAGTACTGATGCTAGAATTATTGCTCTCACTCCAGCATGCACAGTGATACATAACATGTGTAGGGAAATCACATGCATTTGTGTGTGTGTAGGGGAGGGTGAGCTCTAAAATGTTTTGTATTTTTATGCATCTCTTTAAATGTTTAAAACATTTTTTCATGTTTTTATTCTTTTTTTTTTATGTAACTTTTATTGCCATTACATAAGGGACCAATAGCCCCCTATGTGATAGCATAAAGTTGACAGGTACTCTTTTTGTAGACATTCAGGGTCAATTAGACCCTCAATGTCTCCTCTGTACTCCGCTACAGCTATAGGAACACAGGTGGGTAGTAGAGCAGGGGGGGAGACAGAGCCAGCTGGACAGGGGAGGGGGGATGAAGCCAGGTGGAGGGGGGATGCAGCCAGGTGCGGGGGGATGCAGTCAGGTAGAGGGGGGTGCAGCCAGGTGGAGGGGGGTGCAGCCAGGTGGGGGGTGCGCCAGGTGGACAGGGGAGGGGGATGCAGCCAGGTGGAGTGGTGGGGTGCAGCAAGGTGGACAGGGAAGGTGGGATGCAGCCAGGTGGACAGGAGACTGGGGATGCAGCCAGGTGGAGGGGGGATGAAGCCAGGTGGAGGGGGGATGCAGCCAGGTGGAGGGAGGTGCAGCCATGTGGACAGGGGAGGGGGGATGCAGCCAAGTGGAGGGGGGATGCAGCCAGGTGGAGGGGAGGTGCAGCCAGGTGGACAGGTTAGAGGGAGGCAGCCAGTGGAGGGGGGAAACAGCCAGGTGGAGGGGGGTGAGGCCAGGTAGACAGGAGAAGGTGGGGTGTTCTTACCTTGAGGGATGATATCACTGGTACTTTTTTCCGGCTCCCTCCATAAGTCAGGCAGCAGCAGCCAGTGTCACCAATCACAAGATCAGGAGATGGAGACCTCCTCCAGCTCCTCCCCATGACAGGTCAGCTGATCTCTGGGTTCCATCCCCCGGGCCCTGACAGGAGAGATGCTGGGTGAGCGGGGCAAGCTGCAGGAGCAGCTTAGGTTTTGGCTCTATCAGGACAAGTGGCACGGTGACCCTGGCCCAGGCAGATGCCCAGCGTGCGCTCTATGTATCCAGTCAAGACCTGGGTGGATCCAACCCAGCTGTCTCCGTGCACAATGCCACTCACTCTTCTCTTGTAGTAGCTGCACATAGCCCAAGGAGGGAGGTGGGCAGAGAGCTGACAGGGCAGCTGAACACGGCACTGCACAAATCCCAGGGACAGAAGAGGAGAAGAGGCCTGATTGAGTGACTGCAAATCTCCTCCTCCTCAGTGAGTGATCACAGCTGCAGAGCCCTGGATGCGCCCTAGGTGGCAGTGTGCCTTAGGCGGCTGCCTAGCTTGCCTAGTGGACAGCACTGGAAGCTAAAAATTTGCCTGTGCAGGAAGGGGGTAAAAGTGCCCAGTAGGCAAGTGGTAAAAGTGGCTGTAATCCTCATGTTCAACAATTACAAAAGACATGCATCATGTTTTAGGTTTTCCTTTAAAAATCAAAAGCATATTAGTTGTGCCTGAATCTTCCCATACCTGTGTCTGTGAAAGCCCTCTGAATAACGCCGGTCCGTGGGCATGACTATGGGCCAGATCGCAGGAGGCAGAGTCCTGACATCACAGTCACACTTCCACACCCCCCTTCCCCCGCCAATCACACTAGAACAGCTTTAGAACAACTTGAATGCTGAGATAGAGACTGTGAAAACAGTTAACCCCATTAACACTAGGCAGAATTTGAGGCACAGGTGGTACAGACTTTCATAGCAGACGGGAGCTGAGCTACTGTCGGTAATCACTATACAGCGGGACACTGCCAACGCTTTGAGCTTATCTCTACTAACAGAGGAAGAGGAGAAGGGGCATACATGCTTTAACAGGTCATCAATAGGGATGAGCTTCGAGCTCGAGTCGAACCCATGTTCAACTCGAACATTGCATGTTCAACTGTTCATTATTGGCCGGTATGCAAACGATATGCCAAATTCATGCCAAATTCGAGTGGCACAACACGGCCCATAATTCACTGTGGCATCGCAGAGAATTGCTTGCTGATGATTGGCCAGGCATGCTCTATGACCCGCATGCTTGGCCAATCACAGCGCCATCTGTACAGAGAGCCATATTTTCCAAAGCCAGGGTGGCTTTGGCCAATTATGGCTCAGGGGGTTTAGTACACGCCCCACACTATATAAGGCCGTGTATATATATGCATCCTAGGTGTGTGTGTATATATATATATATATATATATATATATATATATATATATATATATACTGTATTCAGTTTAGCTAGATCCGTTCCTGTTATTCTCTTCCTACTGACAGGCAGGCAAGTGTTTTTACAGTATTCACAGCTACCTGAAGAAAATTTGTAGTGTTCTTCTGATCCTATTAGTCCTATTAGCTACAGTATTTACAGTTAGTGTAGTGCATCCTCTGCACAGTGTGCACCTAAAGCTAACTGAAGAAAATTGTTGGTGTTCTTCTGATCCTATTAGTACCGCAGGCAGCTGCAGTATTTACAAATTAGTGTAGTGCGTCCTCTGCACAGTGTGCACCTAAAACTACCTGAAAAAAATTGGTGGTGTTCTTCTGATCCTATTAGTACTGCAGGCAGCTTCAGTATTTACAAGTTAGTGTAGTGCGTCCTCTGCACAGTGTGCACCTAAAGCTACCTGAAAAAAATTGGTGGTGTTCTTCTGATCCTATTAGTATTGCAGGCAGCTGCAGTATTTACAAGTTAGTGTAGTGCGTCCTCTGCACAGTGTGCACCTAAAGCTACCTGAAGAAAATTGCTGTTGTTCTGCTCCTATTAATACCACAGGCAAGCAGCTACAGTATTTACAGTTAGTGTACTGTGTCCTCTGCACAGTGTGCACCTAAAGCTACCTGAAAAAAATTGGTGGTGTTCTTCTGATCCTATTAGTACCGCAGGCAGTTGTAGTATTTACAAGTTAGTGTAGTGCGTCCTTTGCACAGTGTGCACCTAAAGCAACCTGAAAAAAAATGGTGGTGTTCTTCTGATCCTATTAGTACCGCAGGCAGCTGTAGTATTTACAAGTTAGTGTAGTGCGTACTCTGCACAGTGTGCACCTAAAGCTACCTGAAGAAAATTGGTGGTGTTCTTCTGATCCTATTAGTCCTATTAGCTACAGTATTTACAGTTAGTGTACTGTGTCCTCTGCACAGTGTGCACCTAAAGATACCTGAAAAAAGTTGGTGGTGTTCTTCTGATCCTATTAGTACCGCAGGCAGCTGTAGTATTTACAAGTTAGTGTAGTGTGTCCTCTGCACAGTGTGCACCTAAAGCTACCTTAAAAAATTTGGTGGTGTTCTTCTGATCCTATTAGTACCGCAGGCAGCTGTAGTATTTACAAGTTAGTGTAGTGCGTCCTCTGCACAGTGTGCACCTAAAGCTACCTGAAGAAAATTGGTGGTGTTCTACTGATCCTTTTAGTACTACAGGCAGCTGCAGTAATTACAAGTTAGTGTAGTGCGTCCTCTGCAAAGTGTGCACCTAAAACTACCTGAAGAACATTGGTGGTGTTCTTCTGATCCTATTAGTACCTACAGTATTTACAGTTAGTGTACTGTGTCCTCTGCACAGTGTGCACCTAAAGCTACCTGAAAAAAGTTGGTGGTGTTCTTCTGATCCTACTAGTACCGCAGGCAGCTGTAGTATTTACAAGTTAGTGTAGTGCGTCCTCTGCACAGTGTGCACCTAAAGCTACCTGAAGAAAATTGGAGGTGTTCTTCTGATCCTATTAGTACTGCAGGCAGCTGTAGTATTTACAAGTTAGTGTAGTGTGTTCTCTGCACAACATGCACCTAAAGCTACCTGAAGAAAATTGGTGGTGTTCTACGGATCCTTTTAGTACTACAGGCAGCTGCAGTAATTACAAGTTAATGTAGTGCGTCCTCTGCAAAGTGTGCACCTAAAACTACCTGAAAAAAATTGGTGGTGTTCTTCTGATCCTATTAGTACTGCAGGCAGCTGTAGTATTTACAATTTAGTGTAGTGCGTCCTCTGCACAGTGTGCACCTAAAGCTACCTGAAAAAAATTGGTGGTGTTCTTCTGATCCTATTAGTATTGCAGGCAGCTGCAGTATTTACAAGTTAGTGTAGTGCGTCCTCTGCACAGTGTGCACCTAAAGCTACCTGAAGAAAATTGCTGTTGTTCTGTTCCTATTAATACCACAGGCAAGCAGCTACAGTATTTACAGTTAGTGTACTGTGTCCTCTGCACAGTGTGCACCTAAAGCTACCTGAAAAAAATTGGTGGTGTTCTTCTGATTCTATTAGTACCGCAGGCAGTTGTAGTATTTACAAGTTAGTGTAGTGCGTCCTTTGCACAGTGTGCACCTAAAGCAACCTGAAAAAAATGGTGGTGTTCTTCTGATCCTATTAGTACCGCAGGCAGCTGTAGTATTTACAAGTTAGTGTAGTGCGTACTCTGCACAGTGTGCACCTAAAGCTACCTGAAGAAAATTGGTGGTGTTCTTCTGATCCTATTAGTCCTATTAGCTACAGTATTTACAGTTAGTGTAGTGCGTCCTCTGCACAGTGTGCACCTAAAGCTACCTGAAGAAAATTGGTGGTGTTCTTCTGATCCTATTAGTACCGCAGGCAGCTGTAGTATTTACAAGTTAGTGTAGTGCGTCCTCTGCACAATGTGCGCCTAAAGCTACCTGAAGAAAATTGGTGGTGTTCTACTGATCCTTTTAGTACTACAGGCAGCTGCAGTAATTACAAGTTAGTGTAGTGCGTCCTCTGCAAAGTGTGCACCTAAAACTACCTGAAGAACATTGGTGGTGTTCTTCTGATCCTATTAGTACCTACAGTATTTACAGTTAGTGTACTGTGTCCTCTGCACAGTGTGCACCTAAAGCTACCTGAAAAAATTTGGTGGTGTTCTTCTGATCCTATTAGTACCGCAGGCAGCTGTAGTATTTACAAGTTAGTGTAATGCGTCCTCTGCACAGTGTGCACCTAAAGCTACCTGAAGAAAATTGGTGGTGTTCTACTGATCCTTTTAGTACTACAGGCAGCTGCAGTAATTACAAGTTAGTGTAGTGCGTCCTCTGCAAAGTGTGCACCTAAAACTACCTGAAGAACATTGGTGGTGTTCTTCTGATCCTATTAGTACCTACAGTATTTACAGTTAGTGTACTGTGTCCTCTGCACAGTGTGCACCTAAAGCTACCTAAAAAAAGTTGGTGGTGTTCTTCTGATCCTATTAGTACCGCAGGCAGCTGTAGTATCTACAAGTTAGTGTAGTGCGTCCTCTGCACAGTGTGCACCTAAAGCTACCTTAAAAATTTGGTGGTGTTCTTCTGATCCTATTAGTACCACAGGCAGCTGTAGTATTTACAAGTTAGTGTAGTGCGTCCTCTGCACAGTGTGCACCTAAAGTTACCTGAAGAAAATTGGTGGTGTTCTTCTGATCCTGTTAGTCCTATTAGCTACAGTATAAAAAAACAAGAAAAATAGCCCTGGGACTTTAGATGAGGTGAGAGAGGTTTAGCCAATGTCCACAGTGAACACTGAGACAAAATCAATTTATTCATTTCAAAATGTTATGTAGCGGAGTGGTAACAACAATGATTGTGAGTTACCAGGCATAATAGCCAATGTACACAACACAGATGAACGTAAATATACAAAGATTTATGACAAATGTTATACATCAATGAGCAACAATAAAACTTGAAAGTTGCTGTACTTGCTTTGAACCCGGGTGGAAGACACCCATTCAGCCCACACACTGGTCTGTTGTTACCATTAGCCTTTGTCCATATTACATCTAGTGTATTATCACCCTTTGGCCAGTTATATTTGCATACTGTTCCCAGGGGGCCTTGCTGGGCTGAGCTGTTCCCCTTTCGCTGTTTGTCTTTGGTGGCAGTGGTTTCCATCCAGCTCGGGGGCTGCGATGTGCATAGGGGAGCTCTGTTCCTGTTCTCTTGCTGTCCTCTCCTGTCTGTTGATGGGGGTGGCCACCTGCACATCGGCGCCATGTTTTCCACGCCCATACACTGACGTCTCCCTGAGGCAACTCAGGTGTGGGCTGTGTGGGTCATCCCGGACGGTTGGGTGGTTGTTGCATCTGTGCACCCCCCTTTGATGGTGGATGTCTTCTGGACGCCCATGCGTCACCGCCCGTACATGACGCTGGGGGCGTAGCCTTTGGGGTCTTGTAGGTATATCTGGATGTTCAGCACGGCTGGGATTCTAATTCACAACTTGACGATTGGATAGAGTGGTCACATCTCTAAGAACAAACTGACAACCATTGGATGTTTTTCACTCCACTGAGGTACAACTTTTTTACTTTCCTGACATCTATTGGGTCTGTTACATTGTTTTTATACACGTGTAATACTATATCATTCTACATTGCCCCGTAGTCTCTCTGCCCATACCCGTTTTATAACCATGCATCCATGCATTTACTATATTCCATATCTCAGTTAGTTTGTTTATACCAAGATACTCTTATAAGCTTAATTCACTTACTTACATCCTCATGTATATATAAATTAAAGCTTAGAACCCTACAATAAGCTCATTTTGCATTTATGATGCCCTCTGATATATGTGCATCCTTGCAGACATTTTCCAGACACAATTTTAAGGGGCTAAGTGGAGACCGCAGTGAGAAATACCCCTATCCAGACCGTGCTGATCCTCCGGATGTTCCCCTATTGTGGCCTTTGTTTTGTTCTACCTCCTCAGCTCCCGAGCTGGATGCATCACACTGCTGCCATCTTGATATCCAGCGTTTGGCGATTTATCTCAGACTTTGGTAAGTATGAGGTCTCTGCATCAGGCCTCTCTTGCCAATCATTCCATCTGCCCCCATTTACCAACCACATACATTTATTGATCTTATTACTTACATTGCAGATACAACATTCATGCATCCGCCCCTGAAGAAGCGAGCAGGGTCTCGCGAAATGCATAGGGCTTTATTGATGCTTGTTTTATGCCGGTACATGCTGGGTATTATTGATGTCTGCATTATGTTTACATACTTCCCTATCCACATGTATGTACATTTTATCATCCTATTTTGTATATGTATTTACTGACCCAGCAACTTTCAAGTTTTATTGTTGCTCATTGATGTATAACATTTGTAATAAATCTTTGTATATTTACGTTCATTTGTGTTGTGTACATTGGCTATTATGCCTGGTAACTCATAATCATTGTTGTTACCGCTCCGCTACATAACATTTTGAAATGAATAAATTGATTTTGTCTCAGTGTTCGCTGTGGACATTGTCTAAACCTCTCTCACCTCATCTAAAGTCCCAGGGCTATTTTTCTTGCTTTTTTGTGCACTATTAGGGATGGAGGTGTCAGAGGGGTCACACCAGACCTTAATCTTCCTTTTTTTTGATTAGCTACAGTATTTACAGTTAGTGTAGTGCGTCCTCTGCACAGTGTGCACCTAAAGCTACCTGAAGAAAATTGGTGGTGTTCTTCTGATCCTATTAGTACCGCAGGCAGCTGCAGTATTTACAAGTTAGTGTAGTGCGTCCTCTGCACAGTGTGCACCTAAAGCTACCTGATGAAAATTGGTGGTGTTCTTCTGAACCTTTTAGTACCGCAGGCAGCTGCAGTATTTAGAAGTTAGTGTAGTGCGTCCTCTGCACAGTGTGCACCTAAAGCTACCTGAAGAAAATTGCTGTTGTTCTGCTCCTAATAATATCACAGGCAAGCAGCTACAGTATTTACAGTTAGTGTTCTGGGTCCTCTGCATAGTGTGCACCTACAGCTACCTGTAGAAAATTGGAGGTGTTCTTCTGATAATATTAGTACCACAGGCAGGCAGCTGCAGTTTTTACAGTTAGTGTACTGCGTCCCCTGCACAGTGTGCATCTAAAGCTACCTGAAGACAATTGCTGTTTCTTCTCCTATTAATACCACAGGCAAGCATCTACAGTATTTACAGTTAGTGTAAGGTGTCCTCTGCACAGTGTGCACCTAAAGCTACCTGAAGATAATTGGTGGTGTTCTTCTGATCCTATTAGTACCATAGGCAGGCAGTTGATTCTGCTAGCTGCAGTATGTGTATATATATATATATATATATATATATATATATATATATATATATATATATATACCAGCTTTGTGCAGCTACATCCATTAGTATGTCTGGAAGGCCAACAAGGAGAGGCAGACAGTCACAAGCCAATAAAAGAGGGCAAGTAGGCTCTGTGTCTAGAGGCAACAGTGCTGGTCATGGAGACAGTGCATCCTCATCAGCATGTGGCCGTGGGACACGCTTGTCCTTTTTTTCAGCAGCTGGCCGTGTTGAGCCGCAACATGCGGAAGACTTGGTGGAGTGGATGACCAAGCCATCCTCATCCTCCTTATCCTCTCTCACCCCTCACCCAGGCTCAGGGTACTTTGTCTGGCAAAGCAGCTGCCAACACGGCCTCTTCCCTCGGCTCAATGGCATAAGTCACTCCTTCCCTAGTCCCACCTTGTCCTCCTGAGGAGTTCCCTGAACTGTTTGACCACAGTGTTGGGTACATGCTCCAGGAGGATGCCCAGTGTTTTGAAGGTTCCAATGATGGTACCCAGCTAGAGGAAGGGAGTAACATGAGCCCAGAGAGAGGGGGTGCCCAAGAAGGACAGCAATCTGGCAGTAATGTTCCCCAACTGCAGCATACTGCCAGCTTTGCTCCAGTGATGAGGAGGGAGGGGTTGGTGAGGTCACTGACTCCACGTGGGTGCCTGATAGGAGAGAGGGGGAGGAGGAGGAGGCACATTTCCAATGAGGCAGGATGCCCTCCAGGGGCCAGTTTAAGGGCAGCACACCGACTGCATCACACCGCAGAGCTCGGCATGTGCAGGGCGCTGCTGTCTCTGCACGTTATTCCAAAAGTTCTTTGGTGTGGGCATTTTTTGAGATGAGTGCATAAGATCCCACCACTGCTATTTGCAACATATGTCTCAAGCGTATCTCGCGTGGCCAAAACATCACCCGCTTGGGCACCACATGCTTGACTAGACATTTGTCGACCTCCCATGCAGTTCATTGGCAAGCGCACCTAAAAGACCCACATCAAAGAACAAAGCGGACCTCTCCTTGCTCCTCATCAGCTTGGATCTCAAACCCCACTATACCTTCAGTCCTCTCTGAAACCTGCACTGAGAGGAATGAAGGTGTAGAATTAGCTGTGTCACAGCCAAGTACTTGCGGGCAATCTGCTATCGGTACACTGACGTCAGATTGTACCAGGCCAATTTCCCTGCCCCAGCTGTTGCACTGCCGAAAGAAGTTCGCTCCCAGCCATCCACATGCCCAGCGGTTGAATGCTAGCTTGGCTAAATCGCTAGCACTTCAACTGCTGCCTTTTCAGTTGGTAGACTCTTCCCCCTTCCATGAGTTTGTGGAATGTGTGTGTGTGTATATATATATATATATATATATACACACTGTATTCAGTTTAGCTAGATCCGTTCATGTTGTTCTCTTCCTACTGACAGGCAGGTAGGTGTTTTTACAGTATTTACAGCTGCCTGAAGAAAATTGCTGGTGTTCTTCTGATCCTAATAGTCCTATTAGCTACAGTATTTACAGTTAGTGTAGTGTGTCCTCTGCACAGTGTGCACCTAAAGCTACCTGAAGAAAATTGGTGATGTTCTTCTGATCCCATTAGTACCGCAGGCAGCTGCAGTATTTACAAGTTAGTGTAGTGCGTCCTCTGCACAGTGTGCACCTAAAGCTACCTGAAGAAAATTGGTGGTGTTCTTCTGATCCTATTAGTACTGCAGGCAGCTGTAGTATTTATAAGTTAGTATAGTGCGTCCTCTGCACAATATGCACCTAAAGCTACCTGAAGAAAATTGGTTGTGTTCTTCTGATTCTTTTAGTACTACAGGCAGCTGCAGTAATTACAAGTTAGTGTAGTGCGTCCTCTGCAAAGTGTGCACCTAAAACTACCTGAAGAACATTGGTGGTGTTCTTCTGATCCTATTAGTACCTACAGTATTTACAGTTAGTGTACTGTGTCCTCTGCACAGTGTGCACCTAAAGCTACCTGAAAAAAGTTGGTGGTGTTCTTCTGATCCTATTAGTACCGCAGGCAGCTGTAGTATTTACAAGTTATTGTAGTGCGTCCTCTGCACAGTGTGCACCTAAAGCTACCTTTAAAAAATTGGTGGTGTTCTTCTGATCCTATTAGTACCGCAAGCAGCTGTAGTATTTACAAGTCCAAGAAGGACAGCAATCTGGCAGTCATGTTCCCCCAACTGCAGCATACTGCCAGCTTTGCTCCAGTGATGAGGAGGGAGGGGTTGATGAGGTCACTGACTCCACGTGGGTGCCTGATAGGAGAGAGGAGGAGGAGGAGGCACATCTCCAATGAGGCAGGATGCCCTCCAGGGGCCAGCTTAAGGGCAGCACACCGACTGCATCACATCGCAGAGCTCAGCATGTGCCGGGCGCTGCTGTCTTTGCACGTTATTCCAAAAGTTCTTTGGTGTGGGCCTTTTTCGAGACGAGTGCATCAGATCCCACCACTGCTATTTGCAACATATGTCTCAAGCGTATCTTGCGTGGCCAAAACCTCACCCGCTTGGGCACCACATGCTTGACTAGACATATGTCGACCTCCCATGCAGTTCGTTGGCAAGCGCACCTAAAAGACCCACATCAAAGAACAAAGCAGACCTCTCCTTGCTCCTCATCAACTGGGATCTCCAACCCCACTATACCTTCAGTCCTCTCTGAAACCTGCACTGAGAGGAATGAAGGTGTAGAATTAGTTGTGTCACAGCCAAGTACTTGCGGGCAATCTGCTATCGGTACACTGACGTCAGATTGTACCAGGCAAATTTCCCTGCCCCAGCTGCTGCACTGCCAAAAGAAGTTCGCTCCCAGCCATCCACATGCCCAGTGGTTGAATGCTAGCTTGGCTAAATCGCTAGCACTTCAACTGCTGCCTTTTCAGCCGGTAGACTCTTCCCCCTTCCATGAGTTTGTGGAATGTGTGTATATATATATATATATAGATATATTACACACTGTATTCAGTTTAGCTAGATCCGTTCATGTTGTTCTCTTCCTACTGACAGGCAGGCAGGTGTTTTTACAGTATTTACAGCTGCCTGAAGAAAATTGCTGGTGTTCTTCCGATCCTATTAGTCCTATTAGCTACAGTATTTACAGTTAGTGTAGTGTGTCCTCTGCACAGTGTGCACCTAAAGCTACCTGAAGAAAATTGGTGGTGTTCTTCTGATCCTATTAGTACTGCAGGCAGCTGTAGTATTTACAAGTTAGTGTAGTGCGTCCTCTGCAAAGTGTGCACCTAAAACTACCTGAAGAAAATTGGTGGTGTTCTTCTGATCCTATTAGTACCGCAGGCAGCTGCAGTATTTACAAGTTATTGTAGTGCGTCCTCTGCACAGTGTGCACCTAAAGCTACCTGAAGAAAATTGGTGGTGTTCTTCTGATCCTATTAGTACTGCAGGCAGCTGTAGTATTTACAAGTTAGTGTAGTGCGTCCTCTGCACAGTGTTCACCTAAAGCTACCTGAAGAAAATTGGTGGTGTTCTTCTAAACCTATTAGTACCGCAGGCAGCTGCATTATTTACAAGTTAGTGTAGTGTGTCCTCTGCATAGTGTGCACCTAAAGCTACCTGAAGAAAATTGCTGTTGTTCTGCTCCTATTAATACCACAGGCAAGCAGCTACAGTATTTACAGTTAGTGTACTGTGTCCTCTGCACAGTGTGCACCTAAAGCTACCTGAAGAAAATTGGTGGTGTTCTTCTGATAATATTAGTACCACAGGCAGGCAGCTGCAGTATTTACAGTTAGTGTACTGCGTCCCCTGCACAGTGTGCACCTAAAGCTACCTGAAGACAATTGCTGTTTCTGCTCCTATTAATACCACAGGCAAGCATCTACAGTATTTACAAGTTAGTGTACGGTATCCTCTGCAAAGTGTGCACCTAAAGCTACCTGAAGACAATTGGTGGTTTTCTTCTGATCCTATTAGTACCATAGGCAGGCAGTTGATTCTACTAGCTGCAGTATCAGTATATATATATATATATATATATATATATATATATATATATATATATATATATATATATATATACCAGCTTTGGGCAGCTACATCCATTAGTATGTCTGGAAGGCCAACAAGGAGAGTCAGACAGTCACAAGCCAATAAAAGAGGGCAAGCAGGCTCTGTGTCTAGAGGCAACAGTGCTGGTCATGGAGACAGTGCATCCTCATCAGCATGTGGCCGTGGGACATGCTTGTCCTTTTTTTCAGCAGCTGGCCATGTTGAGCCGCAACATGCGGAAGACTTGCTAGAGTGGATGACCAAGCCATCCTCATCCTCCTCATCCTCTCTCACCCAGGCTCATTGTACTTTGTCTGGCAAAGCAGCTGCCAACACGGCCTCTTCCCTCGGCTCAAAGGCATAAGTCACTCCTTCCCTAATCCCACCTTGTCCTCCTGAGGAGTTCCCTGAACTGTTTGACCACAGTGTTGGGTACATGCTCCAGGAGGATGCCCAGCGTTTTGAAGGTTCCAATGATGGTACCCAGCTAGAGGAAGGGAGTAACGTGAGCCCAGAGAGAGGGGGTGCCCAAGAAGGACAGCAATCTGGCAGTCATGTTTCCCCAACTGCAGCATACAGCCAGCTTTGCTCCAGTGATGAGGAGGGAGGGGATGATGAGGTCACTGACTCCACGTGGGTGCCTGATAGGAGAGAGGAGGAGGCACATCTCCAATGAGGCAGGCTGCCCTCCAGGGGCCAGCTTAAGGACAGCACACCGACTGCATCACACCGCAGAGCTCGGCATGTGCCGGGCACTGCTGTCTTTGCACGTTATTCCAAAAGTTCTTTGGTGTGGGCCTTTTTTGAGACGAGTGCATCAGATCCCACCGCTTCTAATTTCAACATATGTCTCAAGCGTATCTCGCGTGGCCAAAACATCACCCGCTTGGGCACCACATGCTTGATCAGACATATGTTGACCTCCCATGCAGTTCATTGGCAGCCGCACCTAAAAGACCCACATCAAAGAACAAAGCGGACCTCTCCTTGCTCCTCATCAGCTGAGATCTCCAACCCCACTATACCTTCAGTCCTCTCTGAAACCTGCACTGAGAGGAATGAAGGTGTAGAATTTAGACATGTGCATTCGTTTTCGTCCGAATGCATTTTCGTCCGAATTTCAGGTATTTTTGTTATCGTTTTAACAAACGATAACGATAGTGCAGAATCCAAAAAACGAAAGATCCGACATAAACAAAAGCTTTTTTTTCATTTTCATTGCTACAACAGTTCGATATAGATAGGAGATTCGACATGATGATGACAATAACAATCTGTGTCCATCAAACCTATGGTCGAATGTGCCTAACCTTAACTCTATTAGTCTAGGATTATTCTACATAGAGAGAAAAGATTTAACATAGAGAGAAAAGATTCGACGTAGGGGAGAAAAGATTCGACGTAGGGGAGAAAAGATTTGACGTAGGCGAGAAAAGATAAATAAAAATAATGGTGATGATGAATGTTATTGGCTGATTGTAACCAAAGAGGAGGAGCAGTAAAAAAGCTAGAACTAAGTACACACGTACTTTGGCTTATTGTGTCTGTTGAAAGTTCTAAGGAGATTCGACGGTGCAGGTAAACTATACGGCGTCGTACAGTTTAGCTGCTCCGTCGAATCTTCTTTGAACATTCGACAGACACCATAAGCCTTCAATGACAGATTCGACCTTAATTTGGATTTTCGGACTAATGCAGTTTTTAACGAAAAACAAAATAAATAAAAACGAATTTCGGGAGTAACTAAATACATTTATTTTTCGGATGAAAACAAAATTCCAAAACAAAATATTTCAGTGTGCACATGTCTAGTAGAATTAGGTGTGTCACAGCCAAGTACTTGCGGGCAATCTGCTATCGGTACACTGACGTCAGATTGTACCAGGCAAATTTCCCTGCCCCAGCTGCTGCACCGCCGAAACAAGTTCGCTCCCAGCCATCCACATGCCCAGCGGTTGAATGCTAGCTTGGCTAAATTGCTAGCACTTCAACTGCTGCCTTTTCAGTTGGTAGACTCTTCCCCCTTCCGTGAGTTTGTGGAATGTGTGGTTCCTCAGTGGCAGGTTCCCAAATGCTACTTTTTCTCACAGAAGGTGATTCCGGCTCTCTACCGGCATGTGAAAGGCAATGTCTTGGCCTCGCTGGACAGGGTGGTCAGCGGTAAGGTGCATATTACCGTGGATTCATGGTCCAGCATGCATGGACAGGGACGATACCTGTCTTTCACCGCGCACTGGGTGACTCTTTTGGCAGCTGGGAAGGATGAAGGACAGGGTGCAGTAATGTTGGAGGTTGTTCCGTCACCACACCTCCAAAATTCTACTAGTGGTGATTCTGCCACACCTCTCTCCTCCACCCCTTCCTCGTCTTCTTCCTCCATGGCCTCTTCCTGTGCTGATTTGTCCTTGGCACCAGCAATGCTCCGTAGGCATTGAAGGGGCTACGCAAGCATGCAGGCAAAAAGATGCCATGCGGTGCTTGAGCTGGTGTGCTTGGGGGACAGGAGCCACACTGGGGTAGAGATTCTGTCAGCTCTGCAGGGACAGGTTCAGAGGTGGTTGATGCCACGACAGCTTAAGGCAGGTATGGTGGTTTGTGACAATGGCACCAACCTCCTCTCCGCCCTCCGACAGGGACAACTGACCCATGTGCCCTGTTTGGCTCCTGTCCTTAATTTGGGCAGGTACCCAGGCTTACAGGATGTCCTGAGGCAGGCCAAGAAAGTCTGTGGACATTTCCGCAGGTCATATAATGCCAGTGCTCAGCTGGCTGACCTCCAAAAGGAATTTAACCTGCCCAAGAACCGCCCAATTTGTGACATGCCCACCAGGTGGAACTCAACGTTGGCTATGCTGCAGTGGCTGCACATGCAGCAGAGGGCCATCAATGAGTACCTATGCGACTATGGCACCAGGACAGGGTCAGGGGACCTTGTTTTTTTTTCCCCACGCCAGTGGGCTATGATCAGGGATGCATGCACTGTCCTGTCACCATTTGAGGAGGCCACGAGGATGGTGAGCAGTCACAGTGCATGCATCAGTGACACTGTCCCTCATGTCCACCTGTTGGAGCACACGCTGCATGGAATAATGGACAGGGCACTTGAGGCAAAACAGAGGGAGGAAGAGGAGGACTTCCTTACCTCTCAAGGCCCCCTTTATCCAGACAGTGTTCCTGCGTGCCCACCAATCACACAGGAAGAGGACGAGGAGCAGGAGGAGGAGGAGGAATGTGTCAGCATGGAGGTGGAGCCTGGCACTCAGCATCAGCAGCAGTCTTCATGGGATCATTTACAGTCCAAAGAAACCCATGGACTTGTACGTGGCTGGGAGAAGGTGGCTGTGGATCATGTTGTCCTTGGTGACCTAGAGGACTCTGGACCGAATGCCTCAGCAAACCTACGCTGCATGGCCTCCCTGATCCTGCAAAGCCTGCAGATCGATCCTCGTATTTGTCGTATCAAGGGGAGGGATGATTACTATCTGGCAACCCTCCTTGATCCATATTACAAGGGTAAGGTTGCGGACCTTATCTTGCCATCACAGAGGGAGCTGAGGATGAAACATCTTCGGGAGGTTTTGCAGAGAGGTTTGTGCAACGCGTTTCCAGAGCCTGGGAGGTTACAATTTCCTGGTCCTTCTGGACAATGTGTTGCTGAGGCTTTTCGGTCCGTCACAGAAGGAGCGGTGGAGAAGGTGGCCGTCTGACCGATGCGTTCAGACAATTTTTTAGTCCGCAGCCCCAAGGTCTGATCAGTTCCAGCAACCATTGCCAGTGTCTGATTCACATGGTGCAGGATTACCTAGGGGCAAGATCAGACTTGGACACCTTTCCCACTGAAAATCCTCTGGGTTACTGGGTCTTGAGGATGGATCACTGGCCAGAGCTTGCACGGTATGCAATTGAGCTACTGGCCTGTCCTGCATCCAGTGTTCTTTCGGAATGCACATTCAGTGCTGCTGGAGGCTTTGTAACCGATCACAGGGTGCACCTGTCCACCGAATCGGTCGATCAGCTGCCCTTCATAAAAATGAATCAGTCTTGGATCACAAGCTACCAAGCACCTGATGCTGATGTAACCGATTGATTTTTTTTTTATGTGAGATCCCTTCAAGACTGCCTATGCTGATGCTGAGTGACTATCCTGTTATGCTGAGTCACAATCCTCTTCCTCCTCAATTTTCATGCTGATAGCTTTTAAGAACATTTTTGGTTCTGGGCACTGCCACCAGTGGCAAGGTCCAATTTTTCTGCCCCTGTTTAACAGAGGCGTGTAATTACAATTCTTGATCTAATATTTCACAGCAGGGCCCGTTCTTGGGCCCACCAAGAGTAACTGTGAGGGCTTACATGTTGTGGCAACACCAACACCTAAGGCCCCAATTTCTGCAGAGTATATAGGGCAGGAATCTACTTTCAAACATCCAACTTACAAAAGACTCCTACTTGCAAATGGAAGGAGACAACAGGAAGTGAGATGAAATCTACCCCTAGGAAGGGAAATTCTCTCCTGCAAGAGTTAATACGGAAAAAACTTTTCTCCTTTACACTGATGCTTTATCACCAATCCTTGTTTCACTAAAAACCCAAAATTTTCAAAAAACATTTGTCATTGGGACAGAAAGTGAGGTGAAATCTTCTGAAGAGGTGCACAGACAGCAAAACAAATGTTACAGGGGTGATAACCCTTCCCTATATTTTCCAAAAAGCTTAAAAATAGATTTTTTGGCTGGAGCTACACTTTAAAAATGTACCAGTTCAAAATTACAAACAGATTCTACTTAACAACAAACCTACAGTCCCTGTCTTGTTTGCACCGCCTGTATACTGCTATTCAGAGTATATAGGGCCTTGGGGCCCCACGCCTTTCCTTTTTTTAATTTGGGTGCGGGGTTCCCCTTAATATCCATACAAGACCCAAAGGGCCTGGTAATGGACTTGGGGGTGGGGGGTACCTATGCCATTTGTCTCACTGATTTTCACCCATATTGCCTGGACCGGACATTACATTAGAGCCGCAAACAGTTTTAAATGACTTTTATTCCATTTTGTGCTGGGACTGTTCTAAGCACGGGAAACATATACCACTTTACAGGCATACTGTAGACACCCCCCAGGTACAATATTTAAAGGAATATTTCACTTTTTTTTCACTTTAAGCATCATTGAAATCACTGCTCCCGAAAAAACGGCCGTTTTTAAAACTTTTTTTTGCATTGATACATGTCCCCTGGGGCAGGACCCGGGTCCCCAAACCCTTTTTAGGACAATAACTTGCATATTAGCCTTTAAAATTAGCACTTTTGATTTCGAACGTTCGAGTCCCATAGACTTTAATGGGGTTCTAAAGTTTGCGCAAACTTTCGGTCCGTTCGCAGATTCTGGTGCGAACTAAACCGGGGGGTGTTCGGCTCATCCCTAGTCATCATTATCAACAGAGTCCAACATAGCCAAACAGCCTCACACATTTGCCAGGGAGAGAGCCGTGCATCACAATTAACCCCTTAAGGGCTGGGCACTTTTACTGTCTAACTAGCAGGCACTACTTAAAAATTAGGGCAGTACAATTTTTTTTTTTACCTTTACTTTTTCACTCTAGGAAAGCTGAGAGGATTTCAGATGACTGGCTGCTTCTGTCCTGGCTAGACTGGGGACAGATGACTTCTGCTGATTTACTGATTAACCCTTTCATTGCCAGGTCCGTACGGCGTACAGACCTACAGCACTGCTTGCAGCTTGTCAGGTCCGTATGCTTTATGGACCTCATTTCTCCTTCTGCTACTTCAATGACCATAAACTTATAACATAATTGTTCAGCAGACTCTGCTGAACAATTCTATAACTCTGATCAGTGGATTACAATCCGCTGATCAGAGTTATTAACTGGCCCCTCATACCACCGCTTCCTTGTCCCCAGCCTCTCCACTAGGGATGAGCCGAACACCCCCCTGTTCGGTTCGCACCAGAACATGCGAACAGGAAAAAAGTTCGCTCGAACACGCGAACACCGTTAAAGTCTATGGGACACGAACATGAATAATCAAAAGTGCTAATTTTAAAGGCTTATATGCAAGTTATTGTCATAAAAAGTGTTTGGGGACCTGGGTCCTGCCCCAGGGGACATGGATCAATGCAAAAAAAAGTTTTAAAAACGGCCGTTTTTTCAGGAGCAGTGATTTTAATAATGCTTAAAGTCAAACAATAAAAGTGTAATATCCCTTTAAATTTCGTACCTGGGGGGTGTCTATAGTATGCCTGTAAAGGGGCGCATGTTTCCCGTGTTTAGAACAGTCTGACAGCAAAATGACATTTCGAAGGAAAAAAAGCCATTTAAAACTACCCGCGGCTATTGCATTGCCGACAATACACATAGAAGTTCATTGATAAAAACGGCATGGGAATTCCCCACAGGGAAACCCCGAACCAAAATTAAAAAAAAAAAAAATGACGTGGGGGGTCCCCCTAAATTCCATACCAGGCCCTTCAGGTCTGGTATGGATATTAAGGGGAACCCCGGCCAAAATTTAAAAAAAAAATGACGTGGGGTTCCCCCTAAATTCCATACCAGACCCTTCAGGTCTGGTATGGATTTTAAGGGGAACCCCGCGCCAAAAAAAAAAAAAAAACGGCGTGGGGTTCCCCCAAAAATCCATACCAGACCCTTATCTGAGCACGCAACCTGGCAGGCCGCAGGAAAAGAGGGGGGGACGAGAGTGCGCCCCCCCCCTCCTGAACTGTACCAGGCCACATGCCCTCAACATTGGGAGGGTGCTTTGGGGTAGCCCCCCAAAACACCTTGTCCCCATGTTGATGAGGACAAGGGCCTCATCCCCACAACCGTGGCCGGTGGTTGTGGGGGTCTGCGGGCGGGGGGCTTATCGGAATCTGGAAGCCCCCTTTAACAAGGGGACCCAAAGATCCCGGCCCCCTCCCTGTGTGAAATGGTAAGGGGGTACTTACCCCTACCATTTCACTAAAAAAGTGTCAAAATAGTTAAAAATGACAAGAGACAGTTTTTGACAATTCCTTTATTTAAATGCTTCTTCTATCTTCCTTCATCTTCTTCTTCTTCTGGTTCTTCTGGCTCTTCTGGTTCTTCCTCCGGCGTTCTCGTCCAGCATCTTCTCCGCGGCGTCTTCTATCTTCTTCTCCTCGGGCCGCTCCGCACCCATGGCATGAGGGGAGGCTCCCGCTCTTCTCTTCATCTTCTTCTTCGTCCTCTTCTCTTCTTCATCTTCTTCATCTTCTTCATCTTCATCTTCTCTTCTTAATTTTTTTCTTCGGGCCGCTCCGCATCCATGCATGGAGGGAGGCTCCCGCTGTGTGATGGCGTCTCCTCATCTGACGGTTCTTAAATAACGGGAGGCGGGGCCATCCTGTGACCCCGCCCCCCTCTGACGTATGGTGACTTGACGGGACTTCCCTGTGATGTCACGGGGAATGCCACAGGGAAGTCCCGTCATGTCCCGTGCGTCAGAGGGGGGCGGGGTCACCGGGTGGCCCCGCCCCCCGTTATTTAAGAACCGTCAGACGAGGAGACGCCGTCACACAGCGGGAGCCTCCCTCCATGCATGGATGCGGAGCGGCCCGCAGAAGAAAATTAAGAAGAGAAGATGAAGATGAAGAAGATGAAGAAGATGAAGAAGAGAAGAGGATGAAGAAGAAGATGAAGAGAAGAGCGGGAGCCTCCCCTCATGCCATGGGTGCGGAGCGGCCCGAGGAGAAGAAGATAGAAGACGCCGCGGAGGAGATGCTGGACGGGAACGCCGGAGGAAGAACCAGAAGAGCCAGAAGAACCAGAAGAAGAAGAAGATGAAGGAAGATAGAAGAAGCATTTAAATAAAGGAATTGTCAAAAACTGTCTCTTGTCATTTTTAACTATTTTGACACTTTTTTAGTGAAATGGTAGGGGTAAGTACCCCCTTACCATTTCACACAGGGGGGAGCCGGGATCTGGGGGTCCCCTTGTTAAAGGGGGCTTCCAGATTCCGATAAGCCCCCCGCCCGCAGACCCCCACAACCACCGGCCACAGTTGTGGGGATGAGGCCTTTGTCCTCATCAACATGGGGACAAGGTGTTTTGGGGGGCTACCCCAAAGCACCCTCCCGATGTTGAGGGCATGTGGCCTGGTACGGTTCAGGAGGGGGGGGCCGCACTCTCGTCCCCCCCTCTTTTCCTGCGGCCTGCCAGGTTGCGTGCTCGGATAAGGGTCTGGTATGGATTTTTGGGGGAACCCCACACCGTTTTTTTTTTTTTTTTTTGGCGCGGGGTTCCCCTTAAAATCCATACCAGACCTGAAGGGTCTGGTATGGAATTTAGGGGGAACCCCACGTCATTTTTTTTTAAAATTTTGGCCGGGGTTCCCCTTAATATCCATACCAGACCTGAAGGGCCTGGTATGAAATTTAGGGGGACCCCCCCCCCCACGTCATTTTTTTTTTTTTTTTTTTTGGTTCGGGGTTTCCCTGTAGGCAATTCCCATGCCGTTTTTATCAATGAACTTTTATGTGTATTGTCAGACCGGCAATTCATTAATAGCCGCGGGTAGTTTTAAATGAGTTTTTTCCTTCGAAATGTCATTTTGCTGTCAGACTGTTCTAAACACGGGAAACATGCACCCCTTTACAGGCATACTATAGACACCCCCCAGGTACGAAATTTAAAGGGATATTACACTTTTATTGTTTGACTTTAAGCATTATTAAAATCACTGCTCCTAAAAAAACGTCCATTTTTAAAACTTTTTTTTTGCATTGATACATGTCCCCTGGGGCAGGACCCAGGTCCCCAAACACTTTTTATGACAATAACTTGCATATAAGCCTTTAAAATTAGCACTTTTGATTTCTCCCATAGACTTTTAAAGGGTGTTCCGCGGCATTTGAATTTGCTGCGAACACCCCAAATTGTTCGGTGTTCGGCGAACTTGCGAACAGCCAATGTTCGAGTCGAACATGAGTTCGACTCGAACTCGAAGCTCATCCCTACTCTCCACCTCCCACCGCTCCCTTTCATCTAAAATTGCTCCCCCCACTCTCCTTTCCTATCCCCTTCATTCCTCCTTCTTCCCCCCAGCACGGATTTCCTCTCCCCACACCCGATCCACCCCCCCTCGCGCAAACCGGATCCCCTGCAATTACCCCTAGAAGCCGGCATCCCTCCTCTGAAGCTGGCTTCAGGTGCTGCAGGGTCTTAGAGGGGATCCAGCTTTGTCCCCCATTCACTCTGATCACCTACCCTAACAGCCCCACACCTCTGATCCATGCCTGCTCCGGTGGCATCCCTTCTTCCCCTCCTGCCGCCTACCACTGTTGACGGGCACTAATTTGGCAAGCTGTCAGGTTGGAGAGTGGAAGGGGAGGAGGGGAGTGTTGCGGGTGAAGCTGGGGCTTGTTAAACATGTGTTTACCAGCCTCCTGCCTGTAGTACAGTGGATGCAGGCAGCGATCACTACAGATCGCTACTGTGTGCACTGCCAGCTGATCATTTTAAAACGAGTGTTTACTATGTGTCAGTTTATGAATGAATGAGGAGTCTCTATACAGACTCCTTATTTATTCATTCATGTTAAGTGCTGCAGAGAAATGGACTTTCTTCAGTCCCTTTCTCTGTCTCAAAAAAAGAGATATGGGGGTCTGTTTAGACCTCTGATATCTCATCAAAGACCCCCCCCAAAAAAACCAAACAAACAAAAAAAATTTATATATATATATAATTTGTAAAAAAAAAATGAAAAAAACCCATAGTAAGACCGTAAGACCCCTTTCACATGGAGCGGACTCTGTCAAGCAGATCTACCTGCTCAATGGGGGATCTGCCTGCTGTTCCCCGCTGAGCAGGCGGATGACAGGTTCGCGTCTTCTCCGCTAATGCAGAGTGGACACGGACACAGCCATACACATACCATCCGATCTGCTAGATGGAAGGGGAATGGGATTCCCATCCATCTGTTTTTAGTGGAAAAAAGAGAGACTTCCACCATGTAAAGTGTGGAGTATGGTGGTCCCATCCCTACTAATCAAGCAAGAAAGAGTAAACCCCCTACATGGGACTTTAACAGACCACTACCTCAATGATAAAAAATGTATCTTTTAATAATATATAATATAAAAAAAACCTCTTACATCAACCTAGTTTGGCGCCCTTGCAACACTTGATTGGATCTATTCGCCTCTAGTGCTTCTTTAACATCATTCTAGTGGAAACAATATTTTTATAAATACATCCAACTCCCATCCCCTGATGAAGGTATCTGAATGTTAAATACTGGAAACACGTCGGGCTTCAGGGCACACAACTTATTGGAGAGTACATAGGATGATTTGTATTTGTGCATACTTTTTCATGTTTTCCATGTGATCTGTTTTTAATGGACCAGATCGGATGTAGGCAGGTGTAAACGGACACATGTCCATTTACATCAGCCTCTCCATAGAGAACAATCTGTGGTCTTATTGGGCCAGCCTGAAAAACAGACAGGAAGACCCAATCGGTCTGCTTGTGTGAAAGGAGCCTAAGGTCTTGTTCACACAGGGCATACACAGCGTACCTTTACAGGGATGCACAGGTGTTCTGTGCATCTCTGTGCAGGCAGTCCCATTCCATTCCCTGAAGTCGGTGCAGCCAGGGAATGAGGCACTGTCTGCTCACATGTGTTTCTGCTGTGCTGACATGTTGTCAGCTCCAGTGTCAGAAAGGGAGGGAGGCAACAAAACTTGTGCAGGCTGATGTGTGCAATTCACAAACTGAAGAGGTCAAGCTGACTCCAAGTGTGCTCCAAGGAGGAACTTTTTAGGAGGATCTGATTGCTGGTTCTGACCTTGGCTGATCTGGAGGGGGTTTGGCTTTGCCTGTCTGTGTTCTGCTCTGAATGGGAACCTGCAGAAGACATCAGATCAGGTGTGAAGGTCCCCCTTGCTGAGTGCTTTGATCCGCTGGAGGGAGGGTTCCTGCTTGTCTTTCCCTTTTGAGGAGGTCGAATGTGTTGTCCCCATTGAGTGGATATCTGTATACAAGCTGGTTTATAGCTTGCCTTTGGTAAGCGTGCATTTTTATAGGTGGTGGATTCTTCATTGGGTGCTTTTTCTCTGTTGAATGTTATATAATTTTATAATTTATGTCACTATAATTGATTAATTTTTTTATGAATACTTGTATTTAATCTAATTTTGTATTTTCTATATTTTTTGTTTTACTTTCTGTAGTAAATAATTCAATCCTGTAGTGCGGTTCCTTATATTATTAAAATGTACATTATAGACCCTCTGGGACGTTATTTACTTGTTTCAGGGAACATAGATGGTGAAATGTACACCTTGGTTTCATATTACTCTCCTAATAAAGGTCAACGGGCAGTTTTTGAATCTATGCTACACAAACTCCGCCCTCATTTTAAGGGAACAACTATCATAGGGGGGACCCAAATTTAGCTTTTGACTTCTCCCTAGATAAGTTGGGAGATGAACTAATGAAACCCAAATGCCCTACTAGACAAAGCGTTAAAGTAGCTAAGTTATTTCATGAGTCGGGATTGGTAGATGCCTGGAGGGAATCTAATCCTCGCTCTAAGGATTACACACACTTCTCAACGCCCCATAATTCCTACGCCAGGATAGAGCACATCTTTTTACATGCCTCTACAATCCCTTTGATCGTGCGGTCACGGATTGTGGACTCTCCGCTATCGGACCACTCAATGGTGACCCTATCCATCCATAGAAATTCAGGTCATAGAGAACGCAACCGTTGGCGCCTTCAGGAATCCATCCTGAACGATCCCATACAGGCCAATATCATAGAGAAATCAATGAAAGAATACTTTAATCTAAACTCCACGATGGACATTACACCGTCCACAGTCTGGGCTGCTCATAAAGCGGTGATAAGGGGGAAACTATGCAATTAACAGCTTCACTGAAAGCAGAACACAAAAGCGATACAATCAAATTGACTGTGAACTTCTGTGCTCTCGCAAAAGCACACAAGCTTAATCCCAATGCGGAGTCCCTGACTCAGCTGGATAGGGCCCGAGCTCTTCTCAATCTGCACTTAACGACAGCGGCGGAAAGGCACCTCAGGTGGACAGGAGCACGTTTTTACTCCCAGAAAGATAAGATAGGGGCGAAATTGGTGGTAAAACTTACTCCTAAACCTCGCCAACTGGTATTCCCTAAAATTAAATTGAACTCAGGCGACCTGACCTTGCTTTTTCGACTCCCTGCCTTTGCCCTCATTATCTTCAGAACATAGGGATCTGCTTGAAAGCCCCTTCTCAGTCACGGAGGTTCTGGACACTATTAACTCCTTGAAGCTTGGCTCCTCCCCTGGTCCTGATGGGTTTTCCACCGGGTATTATAAAAAATTTGGGGAAACATTAGCTCCACATCTCACAAAGTTATTTAACTTTCTCAGGGAAGGACATCCTTTGGGAACTGATCTTAATGCAGCGTATATTTCGGTAATTCCCAAGCCAGGGAAGGACCCGAGTGAAGTGGGAAACTATAGGCCTATCTCCTTAATTAACAATGACATAAAGATTAAGACCAAGATCCTAGCAAATAGAATAGCCAGTTTTATCCCCTCATACATACATAATGACCAGGTAGGGTTCATACCTGGGAGGCAAGGCCCAGATCAGATTAGAAGGACAATAGATGTTATCTCCCTCCTTAAATCTAGCTGGGATTGAGGCGCCCCCCAATCAGGTTTTATTCCCTCTATTGACCTTCACAAGGCGTTTGATTCAATTGAATGGAACTACCTTTCCGAAACCCTGAGAAGATGGAACTTCGGCCCCCATTTCCTAAATATAATCGATTCTATGTACTCTAATCCCTCTGCCCAAGTGCGGTTGATGGGAAGATATTCGACCTCCTTTCCAATCGGGAGGGGCACTAGGCAGGGCTGTCCCCTTTCGCCCCTTCTCTTTGCGATGGCCATTGAATCATTGGCCATAGCAATTAGAACAAACCCTGATATCAAGGGGGTGACATGCGGGGACCACGAACACAAATGCGCACTTTATGCGGATGATCTCTTGCTATATATTACCTCCCCTCTAATTACCACTCAGAACATTTATGGGGTCCTGAACTCAACAAACTCTCCGGCTTAAAGGTTAATATGTCCAAATCCTTGGCTTTAAATATCACTGTTGCTCCCAACATAGTGACACAATTAACTAATAACTTTGAATTTTCTTGGGCCCCCATGACCATCCCTTATCTGGGGATCAATTTGACCTCAGATGTAAATTACCTATTTAAAGTTAATTACCCCACCATGTTCAACAGGTGTAGGGAGGAGTTACAAAAGTGGACGAGGTGTGGTCTGTCCTGGCTGGGAAGAATACACGCTGTCAAGATGACACTCCTTCCTTGTCTCTTATATCTATTCCGTTCTCTGCCAATCCCGCTTCCAAGGAACACTATTCGCAAATTACAATTGGAAATTACTCGTTTTGTTTGGGGCAATAAGGGCTACAGGTGTCCATCCAAAATTCTATATCGTCTTAAATCACAAGGAGGATTAGGTCTCCCAGATCTATGGAATTACTTTCAAGCGGCGCAATTGTTGCAAATCTCTATCGTTTTCTCAAAAGGCCCAAAACCAGAGTGGCTCTCAATGGAAAGAAAGGCTACACCCCAAAACACCATTGATTACCTCCTGTGGTGTGATCCTACACATAGACCGGCTATAATGGCCCCCACACTTTCCCACTCAATAGCAACATGCACTAAACTACTTAAACTCCCCTCCCTTACCTCGCAGCTCAGGCCTTTATCCCACATATTTCACAACACCAAATTTCTACCGGGAGAAAATATCCGTGCATTCCGATGGTGGACTGATAAAGGCCTTTACCGGATCGGACATTTCCTATCCCCAGCTGGCCCCCTTACCAGGGCCGGACTGGGAATAAAAACCAGCCCTGGAAATAATTTCATACCAGCCCCATAGTATTTTTATACCAGCCCAACCGCATAACGTCTTTATTTTCTTGTTCACAAAAGGGAAAACCATGCATTTTAAAGCACATTTGAAGAGTGTATTATATATAGATAAGAGAGACATGGCTTTTACAAACAGCAGCACATTTTTTTAAGGCAAAAATCATGCCATTTACTGGCACATTTTTTATTGACACTGCAAAAAAAAGGTGGCGTAAATGGCAGTGCAAATATCAATATTTAAGCTATAAACTGCTATTAGCAATGTGTTAAGTTAAACAAAAGTCAAATACAAGATTTCGCCATTTACATGAAAGTCAGATTAATATAACCCAACACAGAGTTCCCCCATATATCAGGAGGATTCCCCTTTACAGTGCAAGGGAACTCTGACATAAAGGGGAACATGGCAGATCATGATCTAAGCGGGAACTCTGATATAAAAGGGGGGCACTGGTGACCAGAGACCCCACTTATATCGGAGTCCACTGCATTCCTCTTTACATCAGAGTTCCCCCTTGCACTGTAAGGTGGAATCCTGCAGACTATGATGTAAAGGGGAACTCTGGGAATGTGGGGAGGACTCTGGTGACCAGAGAGTACCTTCTGCAGAAAGAAAACACTAAAGTAAGGGGGTTTACTGATATAAGAGGGAAACCTATATATCAGTGCCCCCTTACAATATTGTATTGACCCCCCCCTCAGGTAGGCCTGGTGGCGCTGTCACTGACCTCCTCTCAGGTGCACCTTACAGGGCTCAGTCAGTCGGCTCCAGCTCGGTGGCTCTGGTTTTATCCTGTAGTTTCCTCTCCACAGTCCATACATGTCTGACTTCTCCCATGACCCCCATCCCTGCGGCACTCCCACTGTTGACTCCACTCCAGACTGCAGACGTGATATAAGACAAGAGATGGTCAGAGGCTGCGGATGGTACAGGGGAGGTCAGAGGCTGCGGATGGTACAGGGGAGGTCAGAGGCTGCGGATGGTACAGGGGAGGTCAGAGGCTGTGGATGGTACAGGAGAGGTCAGAGGCTGCGGATGGTATGGTACAGGAGAGGTCAGAGGCTGCGGATGGTACAGGAGAGGTCAGAGGCTGCGGATGGTACAGAGGAGGTCAGAGGCTGCGGATGGTACAGGGGAGGTCAGAGGCTGCGGATGGTACAGGAGAGGTCAGAGGCTGCGGATGGTACAGGGGAGGTCAGAGGCTGTGGATGGTACAGGGGAGGTCAGAGGCTGCGGATGGTACAGGAGAGGTCAGAGGCTGCGGATGGTACAGCGGAGGTCAGAGGCTGCGGATGGTACAGGGGAGGTCAGAGGCTGCGGATGGTACAGGGGAGGTCAGAGGCTGCGGATGGTACAGGGGAGGTCAGAGGCTGCGGATGGTACAGGGGAGGTCAGAGGCTGCGGATGGTACAGGAGAGGTCAGAGGCTGCGGATGGTACAGGGGAGGTCAGAGGCTGCGGATGGTACAGGAGAGGTCAGAGGCTGCGGATGGTACAGGAGAGGTCAGAGGCTGCGGATGGTACAGGGGAGGTCAGAGGCTGCGGATGGTACAGGGGAGGTCAGAGGCTGCGGATGGTACAGGGGAGGTCAGAGGCTGCGGATGGTACAGGGGAGGTCAGAGGCTGCGGATGGTACAGGGGAGGTCAGAGGCTGCGGATGGTACAGGGGAGGTCAGAGGCTGCGGAGGGGGGATGACAGGAGGTCAGAGGCTGCAGGGGGGATAGGAGGTCAGGGGCTGCAGGGGGGTGACAGGAGGTCAGAGGCAGCAGGGGGGTGACAGGAGGTCAGAGGCTGCGGGGGGATGACAGGAGGTCAGAGGCTGCAGGGGGGGACAGGAAGTCAGAGGCTGCAGGGGGGGGACAGGAGGTCAGAGGCTGCAGGGGGGGGCAGGAGGTCAGAGGCTGCAGGGGGGCAGAAGGTCAGAGGCTGCAGGGGGGGGACAGGAGGTCAGAGGCTGCAGGGGGGACAGGAGGTCAGAGGCTGCATGGGGGGCAGGAGGTCAGAGGCTGCAGGGGGGGGCAGGAGGTCAGAGGCTGCAGGGGGGGGCAGGAGGTCAGAGGCTGCAGGGGGGGCAGGAGGTCAGAGGCTGCAGGGGGGGCAGGAGGTCAGAGGCTGCAGGGGGGGCAGGAGGTCAGAGGCTGCAGTGGGGGCAGGAGGTCAGAGGCTGCAGGGGGAGTAGGAGGAAGAGGCCACCAGACGAGTACTCACTGCGGTACTTTTAAAAATGGCGCCGCTCTGCGCCATCGTGTCACTCCACATTTCCGAGAATTGCCGAGTGTGTACAGACTTTCCCGAGCACGGCTAGCTCGGGAAAGCCTGTACACACTTCCGAGAATAGCGCTAGCGCATGCGCAGTTGCATGTCAGCCTGGCGGCCCCGCAGCCATGTTTCTTTCAGGCGCCGCTGCCCTCACAGCGGCACCAGGGGCAGCCAGACAGCCGGCCCACCGAGGGATTTCCCGGTATCCCGGTAGGCCAGTCCGGCCCTGCCCCTTACCCTGTCTTATTGCAAGCATAATCTAGAAATGCCGGACACGGAACAGTTCCGTTTTACACAAATTTCCCACTTCTTACACTCTATCTGGACTGA
Organism: Lithobates clamitans; assembly: GCA_037952925.1. Lineage (NCBI taxonomy): Eukaryota > Metazoa > Chordata > Amphibia > Anura > Ranidae > Lithobates > Lithobates clamitans. The sequence goes on from JBBGZY010000140.1 coordinate 9,826,520, forward strand.
CAGATCGGAACCGCCCTCAATAACCCCATATGAACATTGGTGCTTGAACCAGGGGCGGATCCAGGGGGGGGGCAACGGGGCAATTGCCCCCTCCGAGAAATTATTGATGGACAGGCCAGTCAGGGCCCAGGGACGAGTGTGTGGGTGGGCGAGTCAGCGGGAGTTGGCAGGTGAGTGAGCTCCTGAGCAGTGATGTAGCGTGGGGGGTGCCGTGGCCCCGGACGCGACATTTAGGGGGGCGCCAGTATGTGTCACTGGCTGCCTCCTTCTAATTTTAACATCCTGTGTCTCTGGCCGCCATGTTCAGTGTCCGGCGCCCTGTGATTGGGCGTATGGGGGTCACGTGAGGCGTAGAGCTGGCCTGTCCATGATTGCTCCTGAAGTCCCGCCTCCGCACATGACCCCCATACGCCCAATCACAGTGCGCTGCGACGGACACTGAACATGGCAGCTACAGTGCCGGGGAGAGAAGCAATGTGAGCCGCCACTGTCTTCTCCTCCTCCGGACTGATGCAGGCCAGCCAGACACGAAGGTGAGTGAGACTCCCTCGTGACAGTCGTGTTACTGGCCCCCGGGGGGGAGAGAGAAAGTCAGTTAGTGCAGTATGGGGGTCAGTTAGTGTAGTATGGTGGTCAGTTAGTGTAGTATAATGGTATAGTGTAGTGTAGTATAATGGTCAGTTAGTGTAATATAATGGTCAGTGTAGTATAGTGGTCAGTTAGTGTAGTATGGTGGTCAGTTAGTGTAGTATAATGGTATAGTGTAGTGTAGTATAATGGTCAGTTAGTGTAATATAATGGTCAGTGTAGTATAGTGGTCAGTTAGTGTAGTATTGTGGTTAGTTAGTGTAATAATGGTCAGTGTAGTATAGTGGTTAGTTAGTGTAGTATGGTGGTCAGTTAGTGTAGTATGGTGGTCAGTTAGTGTAGTATGGTGGTCAGTTAGTGTAGTATAGTGGTCAGTTAGTGTAGTATAGTGGTCAGTTAGTGTAGTATGGTGGTCAGTTAGTGTAGTATAGTGGTCAGTTAGTGTAGTGGTCAGCATAGTGTAGTGGACATTATAGTATGGTGGTCAGTGTAGTGGACAGTATAGTGGTCAGTGTAGTTCTCAGTGTAGTGGACAGCATAGTATAGTGGTCAGTGTAGTGTAGTGGACAGTATAGTGTGGTGGACAGTGTAGTGTAGTGGATAGTGTAGAGGTCAGTGTAGTTCTCAGTGTAGTGGACAGTATAGTATAGTGGTCAGTGTAGTTCTCAGAATAGTATAGTGGTCAGTTTAGTTCTCAGTATAGTATAGTGGTCAGTGTAGTGGACAGTATAGTGTAGTGGACAGTATAGTATAGTGGTCAGTGTAGTGGACAGTATAGTATAGTGGTCAGTGTAGTTCTCAGTATAGTATAGTGGTCAGTGTAGTGTGTAAAGGAATCAGGTTAGTCAGTGTTGAAATCAAGTAGGTTAGTGTAATGGTCAGTATAGGAATCAGGTAGGTCAGTACTATTGTATTTGAAGGGAGTGCTAATAGTCCACAGGTTAGGGGGAGCAAATTACTTGCCTGGCCCCGGGTGCTGACAACTCACGCTACGCCACTGCTCCTGAGCAGGCAGGTCGGCAGATGAGTGAGAGGAGGTCAGCAGGTGAGTGTGCGGGCGGACCGGTTGGCAGGTGAGCAGAGGTGCTGGCCAGTCAGCTGGGTTGGCAGGTGAGTGAGCGCCTGAGCGGGCACTGCAGGTCGGCGGATGAGTAAGGGGGGGTTAGTAGGTGAGTGTGCGGGCGGGCAGGGCAATCATCGAGTAAGTGGGCAGGCCGGTTGGCATGAGAGTGGAGGTGCTGGCCAGTCAGAGAGCCAGCGGGCGGGCAGCAGAGAGATGGTATCATCTCTCACCGCCCGCCCTGCATTACTGCAGTTCCGCCCTCACTGTGCAGCCGCGGGCAGCAGAGAGATTACATCATCTCTTTGCTGCCTGCCTTCCCTCTGGCAAGTGACAATCTGCATCTTAGCAGGCCAATGACAATCCGCAACGTGTGGCAAGTGACAATCCGCAACATGTGGCAAGTGACAATCCACAAAGTGTGGCAGGTGATGTGGCAAGTCACAATCAGCATCCGGTGGCAGGGACGTTGCAAGTGACAATGCTCAGGGCTCCCACTGATTCTGCATTATGGTGAGTTGAACCATTTCATTTTATATTACAATGTAATAGTAGAAATAATGCTCTTCAATCATCCTGACACCATAACAACCATGGTGCCGTGATGATGAAAGCGCTAACACCAGCCACTGCACCGATAACTCGAAAAAAAAACATATTTTCTGCCAGTGCCCCTCCCGAGACTAGGCTCTGGATCCGCCCCTGGCTTGAACCTTATGGAACAAAAGGGGGGAATCTCTTTGATTTATAACGCACTTCAGTCTAATCTGGATAAGCCGTCCTACGCGAAGACCTGGGAGGAGGATACGGGCAAAGTTTGGCAGACGACAGCCTGGTTCAAGTCCTGGACTCGCTCCTACAACGGTATTTGTAACATCTCCCTTATAGAGGCCAGTCTAAAGGTTCTGACCAGATGGTATTATGTTCCATCCAGGCTGGCATTGATTTGACCCCGGCACCTCACCTCTCTGTTTTCGGGGCTGCGGCCTAGAGGGCTCTATGCTACATAAATGGTGGACTTGGCCCTGCATCAGAACTTTCTGGAAGATAACCTTTCGTACAATCAGCAAACTGATTAAGACCTCGGTAGCCCCCAATCCACATATTGCTTTATTTAACCATGATATACCCAATACATCTAAGCACTTACGGATATTATCATACTTCATTTTATTGGGTGCTAAAATCACCATAGCAAAAGCCTGGAAGAGAACCACGGTCTCCTTTCAGGCTTGTAAGAGGAAGGTTTCCTGGATAATGTCCCAGGAAAAAACAGTAGAGAAACTGATTGACAAAAACTGAGAAGTTTAATACCATCTGGGAACCTTGGACCTCATTTTGTAACATATCTCTCATACTGGGTATTGAACCTGACACAAGCTCAGCCTCTGTTATCAAATAAACCTAACTCCACCTTCTCTTTTCTTTCTTTTCCTTTTTTCACACGCTTTCTGTCTTCCCTTCTAGAGAGTGATCAGATCCTGCTATCTCTCAGGTATAAGATCTAATCCCACAAGGTGAAGAGCTTTTGAGAGGTTGTTAATTGGAGTATCCCTCTCATTAGAGATTAAACAGGCACCACAGTAATGAACTGGAAGTTGGGGGATCCTTTCTGTTAGCCCTGTCAACCAATTTTCAATGTTCCTGGGGAATCGGCTGGTCCGGGGCAGAGCCTAAACACACCTACAGAAAGATCCCAATGGGGGGGGTGTGTGAGGGCTCCCGAGGCCATCTGACGTTTACCCTCCGGGAGCGAATTCCTACTTAGGTCTGTCCTTCTGTATTGGGGAGGTCCCCCCGATATCTCTAATATGTTCATGCAGATCTAATGAGCCACATCTATCTGGCGGTCTCTAGAGTCCCATGAGGGACCTCACTGAGGGATATTCACATGTTAGTGGATCCTCATAAGGTATACCTGTGACCCAGGAGACCTGACTTAGTTCCCTACCATTCAGGACTGTTTATACTATGTACATGAGAATTTTTTAAGTGTTTATATAAATAATCTTTTTTTTTCTGTTGCATAGTTACTTCAATTTTTTTTTTTAAGTTTACCTTTCACTCTGTGCCTCACAGAACGGTTTAACACTCTACTAGATCTCAGTTAACTGTAGGACACAACAGAGATTTATACAGCAGATGAGATCTAATTAGGGTGCGACAGTTTTATATCTATTCTTATGATCCAGATTGTAATTATCGCTCATAATCGTATAACAATTTTCACGTTACGTTACCACATTCTTCAGACATGTATGCAATCACATGTGTGTTATGTAAAAAACATCAATAAAATGATTTGAAAATTGACGTCCTTTTTTTACCACAAATAGAGCTTTCCTTTGGTGGTATTTGATCACCTCTGCAGTTTTTATTTTTTGTGCTATAGACAAAAAAAACTGACTATTTTGAAAAAATATATATTTATTTATATATATATATATTTATATATATATATATATATATATATATATATATATATATATATATATATATATATATATATATATATATATATATATATATATATATATTTTACTTTCTGCTATAATACATATAAAAAAAAAAATCAAAAAAAGGAATTTATTCATCAGTTTAGGCCAATATGTAACCTGCTACATAGTTTTGGTAAAAAAAAATCGCAATAAGCGTATATTGACTGGTCTACAAAATAGGGGATAGATTTAGGGACTTTTTTTTTTTTTTATTGTTTTTACTAGTAATGGTGGCGATCTGCGATTTTTAATGGGACTGCAACATTGCGGCAGACAAATCTGACCCCAAATGATACTTTTTGGGACCAGTGACATTATTACAGTTATCAGTGCTAAAAAAAATCACTGATCAATGTATAAATGACACAGGCAGGGAAGGGGTTAACACTAGGGGGCGATCAAGGGATTAACTGTGTTCCCTGGGTATGTTATAACTGTGTGGGGGATGGGCTTGCTGGGACAACACAGAGATCGCTGTTCCTGATTAGTAGGGATGAGCTTTCTGTTCGAGTGGAACATGAGTTCGACTCGAACATCGGCTGTTCAATCGTTTAACGAAGATCGAACATTATGGGGCGTTCGCACCAAATTCAAGCAGCGCGTCACGGCCCATAATGCATCATCGCAGTGCATTGCTGGCTGATGATTGGCCAAGCACGCACTATGACCCACATGCTTTGGTCAATCACAGCACCATCAGCAAAGAGAACCATAATTGGCCAAAGGCAGGGTGCCTTTGGCCAATTATGGCTCAGGGGGTTAAGTCCACGCCCCACACTATATAAGGCCGCCTGCACGTTAGCCCTGTGTAGCGTGTTGCTGGCCTTAGATTGAGCAGGCAGTCCGTTCCTGGTGTACTGTTTCTAATCTACTTCAGGCAGGCAGGTGATTCAGTTAGCTGCAGTGTATTTATTATAGTTATACAGTCAGACTGGTGTATATATATATATATATTTATATATATATATATATATATATATATATATATATATATATCCACTGTATCCAGTGTAGCTAGATCTCACTGCAGTCCATTCCTGGTGTACTGTTTCTAATCTAATTCAGGCAGGCAGGTGATTCAGTTAGCTGCAGTGTATTTAATATATATATATCTATATAATATATATTAATATATATATATATATATATATATATATATATATATATATATATATATATATATATAAATCAGGGGAAAATCATGGGTGCATGTTATACGCCGATCCCCCGCCGATTGTGAGCCTCTCGGCGGCTTTCGGCTGTTCTCGGCGGCTCTCACAGTCCCGCATGAGCCGCCGAAAGCCACCGAGAACAACCGAGAGCGGCTGAAAGCCGCCAAGAGTGGCTGAGCGCCGCCGAGATATACAGGACATCTGGCTCTGTATCTCGGCTGCGCCATTTTTAAATGGCAAGGTACTGACAGTGTACAGACTGTCTGCAAATGACACAGGGGCAAGGCTGCAATTGACACTGACAAGGATGCAATGATGGACACTGACAAGGCTGCAATGATGGACACTGACAAGGCTGCAATGATGGACACTGACAAGGCTGCAATGATGGACTCTGACAAGGCTGCAATGATGGACACTGACAAGGCTGCAATGATGGACAAGGCTGCAGATGGACACTAATAAGGCTGCAAGGCTGCAAATGACACTGACAAGGCTGCATTGATGGGCAATTAAATGTAATTTTTTTTTTCCTTAAACTTCGCTCCTAAAAGTTTTTTTCCCTAAAATCCTCCTAAACTTGGGGTGCGTGTTATACTCCGGCGCATGTTATACGCTGATAAATACGGTATATATTTGGTTGGGGGAAGGTAAAACCTCACAGTTGAACCATAGTTTTAACTCCTCTCAACTGCTACCACATTTAGCTGCAGAGGCAAAAGCTGGGCATGTACACTTACCATGGCTGTGGTGCTTAGCTTTGCCGCTGTGGTAGGAATTATAGCCCCTGTATGCCTGCCAATTGTGATCCATTCAAGTTAATGGGGTTTCTTGTGCAGGGACCAAGGGGTTAAAGCAGGTGGTGAGGAAGCAATAAAATTTCTAGTCACTGCCTGTCAAATGTTCTCTGAAGAATGATCTGAACATGGATGGCTCTTCAGAGAGCAACACACATGTGCACAAGTCCTTATGGTGACACAATAACTGCTGTGGCGGTGATCATGAACACTGTGACTGCTGTGGCAGTGGTCAGGTATACTTTAACTTGTGTAGAGGCGATTAGGGACAATGTAACTGGTATGGTGGTGATTAGGGAGACTCTAACTGGTGTGGCAGTGATTAGGGATACTGTAACTGGTGTGGCAGTGATTAGGGATACTGTAACTGGTGTGGCAGTGATTAGGGATACTGTAACTGGTGTAGTAGTGATCAGGGACAATATGACTGGTGTGGCAGTGAGCAGAGACACTGCGACTGGTATGCTTGTAAAACAATTTTTATTATTTTTTTTTACAAATTATTATTTTTTTTATATTTCTTTTTTCAATTATGTCACCAGAGTAGTGCAGGGTCATCATTGTGACTCTGCACTACTCTGGGAAGGTGATCCGGATTTTTTTTCTTTTTTTTACATTGTGGTTGTTTGTTACAGTAATCATCGCTGTAACAGCAATCTTTTTATCTCTGTCATGAATTACTTTAATTCATAGTTACATAGTTGGTGAGGTTTAAAAAAGACAAGTCCATCAAGTACAACCTGTGTGTGTGCTTTTATGTCAGTATTACATTGTATATCCCTGTATGTTGTGGTTGTTCAGGTACCTATCTAATATTTTTTTTTAATTATTGATGCTCCCCGCTGAAACCACTCCTGAAATTGAGCTGTTTATCCCATCCTCCAGGTTGTTTATGAATAAATTAAATAGGATTGGTCCCAGGACCCCACTTTCCACACCGGACCATTATCGCTACCCTCTGAACTCACCCCTGTAGTCAGTTTTCAATATGTGTACCAGTTTGTATATGTTTATGGGGAACTGTATCAAATGCTTTTGCAAAATCCAGGTACACCACATCTATGGGCCTTCCTTTATCTAGTTGGCAGCTCAACTTCTCATAGAAGGGTAATAGATTGGTTTGGCAAGAACGATTCTTCATGAATCCATGCTGATTACTGTTAATTATACAGTTTTCATTGCTAAAATCTTGTATATAGTCCCTTATCACCCCCTCCACGAGCTTACATACTATTGATGTTAGGCTAACTGGTCTGTAATTCCCAGGGATGTATCTTGGCCCTTTTTTAAATTTGGTGCTACATTGGCTTTTCTCCAATCTGCTGGTACCATTCCAGTCATTAGACTGTTCATAAAAATTAGGAACAATGATCTAGCAATTACTTGACTGAGTTCCTTAAGGACCCTCGGGTGCAAGCCATCTGGTCCCGGAGGCTTACAAATGTTATGTTTTTCAAGTCTATTTCCAATTCTATCATTTGTTAGCCATGAGGGTGCTTCTTGTGATGTGTCATGAGTAGGGATGAGCTTCGAGTTCGAGTCGAACTCATGTTCGACTCGAACATTGGTTGTTCGCCCGTTCGCCGAACAGCGAACAATTTGGGGTGTTCGCGGCAAATTCGAAAGCCGCAGAACACCCTTTAAAAGTCTATGGGAGAAATCAAAGGTGCTAATTTTAGACCTGAAGGGCCTGGTATGGAATTTAGGGGGACCCCCACTTTTTTTTTAAATTTTGGTTCGGGGTTCCCCTGTGGCAAATTCCCATGCCGTTTTTATCAATGAACTTTTATGTGTATTGTCGGACCGGCAATTCATTAATAGCCGCGAGTAGTTTTAAATTACTTTTTTCCTTTGAAATGTCATTTTGCTGTCAGACTGTTCTAAACACGGGAAACATGTGCCCCTTTACAGGCATACTATAGACACCCCCCAGGTACGAAATTTAAAGGAATATTACACTTTCATTGTTTCACTTTAAGCATTATTAAAATCACTGCTCCTGAAAAAACGGCCATTTTTAAAACTTTTTTTGCATTGATCCATGTCCCCTGGGGCAGGACCCAGGTACCCAAACACTTTTTATGACAATAACTTGCATATAAGCCTTTAAAATTAGCACTTTTGATTATTCATGTTTGTGTCCCATAGACTTAAATGGTGTTCGCGTGTTCGAACAAATTTTTTGCCTGTTCGCAAGTTCTGGTGCAAACCGAACAGGAGGATGTTTGGCTCATCCCTAGTCATGAGGATATACATTGCAATTGTGGTTACTGAAGCTCCCCGTTTCCCTCATGAAGACTGAGGAGAAAAATACATTCAATACCTTCGTCATCTCTCCATCCTTAGTAACCAGATTCCCTTCATCATTCTTTAAGGGACCAATATGATCTGACCTCCTTTTCTTACTATTTATATACTTAAACAGGTTGGGATGGGGCCAAGTCCTGCATTCGGCGTCTAAGGACGCCGAATGCTGGACTCAGGAGCACACCCGTAAGGTAACCCCCTGAGGGAACGCTTCTCCTAGGAGGTTATCTGATGCGGGGAGGAGCCAAGAGAGAGTTGCCGCGGAACCCCAGTTTAAAGAAGCACTTTAAAGAATTTCTTGGGATTTTTTTACTCTCCTCCGCTATGTGCCTTTCGTGTTCTATCTCAGCCACCCTGATTGAACCCTTACATTTCTTGTTGCATTCTTTGTAAAGTTGAAATGCTGATGATGATCCCTCAGCCTTGTATTTTTTGAAGGCCTTCTCCTTTGCTTTTATATGCATTTTTACGTTGGGTTAAGCCACCCAGGACTTTTATTAGCTCTTTAAATTTATTGATATACAGGCATACCCCTCCCCCTTTTTTACCATCCCTGAATGAATGAATGATTTGTAAAGCACTGCAAATGCAAACTGAATTGCCTGCGATATAGGGAATACCCTTGAATGGTTGCCAGCCAATCATGAGAGCTGTTGAATTTGTTCCGCGCTGACTATATCTACCTCTGGAACCTCCCCCCGTTGCCTAGTTTAAAAGCCCCACTAACTTGTCAGCCATCTCCTCTCCCATTCATGACAGCTTGCTTACTATTGTGATTGCTGTAATTGGCTACAGCATTTTTCAGGGCCTATGTGAATGGCCCTGTACTATGTGATTACTGTGATAGATCACAGCTGTGTTTACATGTTATCATGTGATCTGATTGGTCACAGCGATTACATTATACCTGGGCTGGGTACTAAGCACTGTGATCAGCTGTTTCCACCAGACACAGCGGTCATAGGATAGCGCTGCTGCAGGAGGTCATCCCTAGGTGCCCTCATGGAACTGGAAAACCACTGCCCTGCTGTATTTTTACAATACAGTGGACAGGAAGTGGTTAAATTGCAGGCCAATAAATTACATTAAAAAACATAAAAATTGCTCTTGACATTCTCCCTGCTCAGGGGTTTCCTAAATACTCAACTAGATTAGATCATGAAAGGTATGCAATAATCAGATATATGCTGAACAGCTACTCAGTGTCGTAAGACTCCTTTCACACTGAAGCGCTTTTCAGACATTTAATTGCTAAAAATAGCGCCTGTAAAGCATCTGAAAAGCGTCTCTCATGCCTCCCCAGTGTGAAAGCCCAAGTGCTTTCACACTGGGGCGGTGCACTTGAGGGACAGGAAAAAAGTCCTGCAAGCAGCATCTTTGGGACAGTTTGGGAGAGGTGTATACACTGCTCCCAAAACGCCCTGCTATTGAAATGAATGGGAAGCGCTGCTAAAGTGCTTCAGCAGCTCCAAAACACGGCACTTCTAACCCTTTCTTCAGCCTCTAGTGGGGGTTAAAAGCGTCTCAATAGCGGCTAAAAAGTGACGCTAAAATGACGGTAAAGCACCGCTAAAACTAGCTAACGGACTCCTGCCCCAGTGTAAAAGTACCCTTAATGAGAACAGAACATTCACTGTATGGGCTGATCACATGGATCGCATATAACAAGGACACAGATCTCTGTAAACAATATTACTTGAAAAAAAAAAGTAAAAGCTGGGAGGTGTGGACACAATCTAAATATATAAATAGTAGCTCATCAGTCTGAAATGCCTCCTCCTCTGCACTGCGAACCTGAGAGCGAGGGGAGGGAGAGAGGTGCAACACAGCCGTATAGTGCAGTAAGATTTATTAAGATTAAGGTGACAAATAGTAAATATTGCACTCACAAGCACTCCATGTGGAACAGCATATTCTCAGTTTTTTTGTTTAATTCGTTTTTATTGAAAGACAAAATATATACAGAACAGAGATGTTTGAATAAAACAATGAGTGGGCCTCGTAATGACATAACAATCAGTTGACGATAGGTGCCAGGGGCATACATTCAATTGCATATTCTAAACTCTATCTGCGACATGTATCAAGGCCCAGGGTCGCTCAATTCTTACCAGCTTGTCAAAAAACAATAACATTATTGAATAACACAGAGCACAGGCACCAGTAGCCTCTCTGTAATGATTCTTCACAAAGCATAAAACATTGAGAGAAACAGAATGTAAAGAAAAGAAGATAAGAATGGAGAGAAAAAGCAAGGAGAAGAGGGGGGGGATGTCTGACTCGGTCCAATCCCTCTTATACAATATACTCAACAAACAACACATCACTTAGGTTGAGACATAATTTTCGCGTAGGCTATGTATATTTGAAGGAAAACCAGCAGGACCATATTTTCTTTGGGAGTGAGTAAGATCCTCCATATAGTATATATGGTCTACTCCCATTAGCTATTGGCGTAAGATAGGTATGGTCGGTTGTTTCCAATATCGAGGAATGAGTGCTTTTGCTGCATTAAGCAGGTGTGGTGTTATAGATTTCTTATATGTTCCCACTGGTCTGCCTGTACAATGGAGTAGTATAACCCACAGATCATTAGGGATCTCAAAACCTTGGATCTCTTTGGCCCAGTGTAGAATAGTCAGCCAATATGGGCAGATAAGTGGGCAATACCACCAGACGTGAGCATGTGTTGCTCATTCACCGCACCCCTGCCAACACAGAGGTGATGCTTGTGGGAAGGTTTTGTGAAGCACCACTGGGGTGTAGTGCCACCTCGTCAAGAATTTGTAATTCACCTCTGCCGTTTTGAAAGCCATGGAGGAGGTGTGAGAATTAGTAGAATAGTAGATCTTTGGGATTCCGACAATTCTTTGTGCAGATCTTTCTCCCAGTTGCTTAGGAAAGTAGGGTCTCTTGTGGAAGCTAACATTTGCAAGGCTTGATAAAAGTTGGAGATAGACTTCTCAACTGGTTGATCCTCAGTGAAAGCAGATTCTATAGGTGTCCAATCCGAGATGGTCCTTTAGGGGTTTTGGTAGAGAGTGAACAAAAGCTGCCAACTGGCGGTACCTCCATTGGTCCATGGGTGTCGCCGTAGAGCCAGGCATTAGTGTGGACAGGGGCACAATGTCCGATTGGGTAGTAACTTGATGTAGTAGGGCTCCAGACATGGACTTTAGGGTCTATGTTCCCAGGGGGAAAGTAGTCATGGCCAGTCAGTGGAGGGAGAGGAGAGTTATGAACCCAGTTATTCACCGCCTTACACAGCGAATCCCATACCATGAGGGTGGAGCGTGTACGCGGTAAGGTGGTTGAGGACAGAGTTCTGTGTTTCCTAGGGATCCAAATTTGTGGAAAAAGGTCTGATCCACTGAGCTCTGTTTCCAGGCTCACCCATAGCTTAGAGTCTTTGTGATACTTCCAATCAGAAATTCTATTCAACACTATTGCTAAGAAATATCTCTTAAGGTCCGGTAGTGCCAAGACCCCTTCCCTTCTAGTGTGGAGGGTTCTAGAAAGTCTGGTTCAATTTCTGTTCCACACATATTTGCTAATCATTGACCTTATCGACGTAAAGAAGCCAGCGGGGATTCTATACGGAATCATCTGGAACAAAAACAGCGGCCTGGGCAGCACATTCATTCTTACAACCCCAACCATGAGTGAGCAATTTAAAACCACCTCTGCAGGTCCCATCTAATCGCATTCAACAGGGGCAGAAAGTTAGTGCGGAATAAGGAGGTTAGGAGTGAGGTATATACCTAGGTATTTCATCTTACGCGCCTGCCAGCTAAAGAGAAAAGACCTTTTCAGATGGGCTACAGTCTTACCTGGAACAGATACGTTTAAGATTTTAAAATTGGAGATGGCATTAAACGCTGAAAATGCTGACATGTGATTAGGAAGGGATATCAGGGGTTGTTGTATGTAGAACAAAATGTCTTCTGCATAAGCAGCGTATTTGTGTTCAGAGCCTCCTATGGTGATCCCATGAATGCAGGGGTTATGTCTGACTGTTTATAAGAATGGCTCTAATGATAAGGCAAATAAATTGGGCGAGAGGGGGCAGCCCTGGCGAGTGCCATTATGTAGCATGAAGGGGTCACTTAGAGTGCCATTTATACGTAATTGGGCCATGGGAAAGTTATAAAGAAAGATTTTGCCTGGATCGACCACCAAAAAATAGATTGTAGATAATGAGATCAGATATTCATCCACAATTGGATGCAGTTTGGGTTTGCCATATAAACCATACAAAACAACTAGGAGAAATTACCCAAACACCATCTGCAAAAAACAATAAGTTTATTGAACTACAAAACACCATATATTATATACAAAAAACAGGCAAATTAGGGAATACACCATAGACCAAATTAAAAAGGATAACGTTATTGTTAAAAACAACAGAGCCGCGGCCAAACATACCCCATACACACACCAATCACCCCAGCAGATTCCTACTAAATTGGGTATTATCGTGTAAACTGTATCCTGAATCAGTCCAGGTATAGGTAGGGTGGTATGAGGGCAAGGTGAATGAATAAATTGGATATAGCTCGCGGGCTAATTCAGCACATCAATGAAATTTAGGGCAGTCCGGGAGCGCGACCCATATCATATGTATGGCAGCGGTAATGACCGGCAGTATTGCTTAACAAGGCATTTGATCCAGGACATGCAAACGAAGCAGCTAAGTTCATATAGAACAACAGGGGGAGCAGCTCAGGCTGTATTCAATATAAACTGGACTAATACTTCTCTCACCAGGTTGATGGTTCAGTAGCTCTTGAGATCGCAAGCTCTACCCACAAAGAATAGCTGCAGATGTCAGTCCGGACAGCATTGGCCGTCAATTGGAATCGTCCCACTATGTCAGCGCCGTCAACAAGAGTAATGCAAGCCGGCCGTCAGCTGTTGGTTCCCAGTCAGATATTCAAACACCATATGTTCGCGGCTCCGAGGTGACGTGCTGACGTCACGTGCTGACGCGTTTCACCAGCCAATCACTGCTGGTTTCCTCTGAGGAGCCCGCGAGCTATATCCAATTTATTCATTCACCTTGCCCTCATACCACCCTACCTATACCTGGACTGATTCAGGATACAGTTTACACGATAATACCCAATTTAGTAGGAATCTGCTGGGGTGATTGGTGTGTGTATGGGGTATGTTTGGCCGCGGCTCCGTTGTTTTTAACGATAACGTTATCCTTTTTAATTTGGTCTATGGTGTATTCCCTAATTTGCCCGTTTTTTGTATATAATATATGGTGTTTTGTAGTTCAATAAACTTATTGTTTTTTGCAGATGGTGTTTGGGTAATTGCCTTCTTTGGGGGAATCTCTTTCTCCTAGTTGTTTTGGAAAGTTATAAAGAGCAGAAGTTTGGGATAGCCATTATGTAGCGTGAAGGGTTCGCTTAGAGTGCCATTTATACGTAATTGGGCCGTGGGGAAGTTATAAAGAGCAGAAATTTGGAATAGGAGGGAGGCACCAATACCCAAATGAGATAGCATTGCCATGAGATATTCCTAGTCCACCCTATCAAATGCCTTTTCCACGTCCGTTGATAGCAAGAGGGTGGGCTGGGAAGATCCACGTGCATGGGCCATCAAGGATAGGGTGTGGAGGGAGTTGTCACGTGCCTCTCTGCCCGGAATGAATCCCATTTGGTCTCTGGAGACCCACTGTGGGATCAAGGGGAGGAGCCTATTCGCAATGGTTTTGGCATACAATTTGGCATCAATATTCAGCAAGGATCTTAGCCGGGCTTTGGGATTAGTGATGTGCATGTGGAAAGTCTCAAGTCAGAGGGCACCACCAGCAGAGATCGCGTTGGTGTAGTATGTCAAGCGGGGTAGCAGGACATCTGCACAGGAGCGGTAATACGCTACCATAAAGCCATCAGGACCAGGCGCTTTGCCATTGGCCATAGCTTTTAGTGCAATGCTCATCTCTGAGGTGGTGAACTCCCCCTGCAGAGTAGCTAGGGTGTCAGATGGGAGTCTAGGTAAGTTGGCCTGTGCCAAGTAGTCCCAGATAAGCGTAGTCCTGGCGTCTCGATCTGCTATAGTGTGTTGGATGTGATAAAGGTGCTGATAGAACGCTCAAAATTCTTTAGCTATAGCCAGTGTTTCATGCACTAGAGCAGCGGACGAGGTCTTAATTTTAGCTATGAAGCGTTTTTTTTCTTTTGCAATGAGCGAGGCCAATAGCCGCCCCAGCTTATTGCCCCACTCATGGAAACGTTGGGCCACTATGCGAGATTGCTGCTTTTGTTCTACATGGAAGAGGGCTTTCAATTCTTCCCTCTTCAAGGTCTGGGTGTGAAATACTGCCTGGGACTGTCTAGCTTTATGTTATTGCTCGAGGACACCAATGTCATTAATTAGTTCAGATTGTTGATGTGTCCATTCCCTCCTTTTCCTAGTGCCTAGCTCTATGAGTTTACCGCAAATATGAGCATTGTGTGCCTCCCAAAGTATACCCGGTGAAATGTCGGGATGCGTATTTTCCCTAAAGAAAAGGGACAGATCTTCCCCTATCAGTTTTTTTTATCAATTTGCCCAGTTATGAGATCCTCATTGAGCTTTCAATTGGTGGTCCTTTGGGGCAGAGACAGGATTTTTAGTTTGAGCATGATCGGGGCATGGTCGGATATGGGGGAGGTCTAAATGTCAGAACCTATGTGGAGTGAGAGGTGATGACGGTCTATGAAGAAAAAATCAATTCTAGAGTAGGTATGATGCACATGGGAATAATGGGTGTAATCTCTCGTCCGCGGGTGCATAATCCTCCACACATCTATCAGTTGAGCATCATGCAGGCATTTGCGTATGAACAACAAACGTTTGTGTGAGATACTGGATCTCCCCTGTGACATTTCAAGGAAAGGGTTCCAGTGGAGTATTAAAGTCCCTAATGAGGTGAATGCATCCGCAGGCGAATTCCCATAGTTTCTTGAGAGTGGTCACTATGAAGCCTGCTTGGTCACGGTTGGGGGCATATAAAGTCGCTAACGTGAATAGCATACCTCCCAGGCTTCCTCTTAAGAACAGAAAATGCCCAGTTGGATCACTTAACATGGATTCCATCGTAAACGAGGTACCCCTGCGGACCCAATGGCCACACCTTTTGCTTTATGCACATCCGATAAGCTATAATACCACGTGGGGTACTGTGGGGAAAAAAGTTTTACAGAAGTAATGTGTGTGAGGTGGGTCTTCTGCAGAAAAACAACGTCTCCTCGCAGACGACCCAGCTCTCTATACAAGTTGTGTCTCTTACCTGGAGCATGGAGACCCCTCACATTGAAAGATAAAAAGTTCACCATAGCCATGGGGACCAGCAGGGGAGGTCCACGTACATTATTTTCCAGGGGCGTTGGACCTGAGGCAGGTAGCAGGAAGGGAGAATGAAAAGGGGGAGGGAGGGGAAGGTAGAGGAGAGAAAATAGCAGAGAAAGTGTGGAAAAATGAAAAACAGTTAACATCTTGCAGCGAAAAAGTCACAGACCACATTAGGGAGTGGTCAGCATGTGCACACAAAAGTCTGCAGTGCATAGAAAGGGCACTCATGAGGCCTGACACTTACATGTCCACCGCCCGAAGAGGGGCAGGAACATGGGAGCATGAAGCCACACTATGGTGGGGGGTGAGGAATCCCAGGCATCAGACTGCGGTCACCAAAATCAGTGTGAGCATTGTCTCGATGCTCCGGCGTCCACACCATACAATCAAGACTAGACATTGATAAAGCAGCACTTAATTTAAAACTTAAAACTTAAAACATAAAACACGGGACATTGCCGTCCGCCATTTAGCAAGTAATAGCATCAACTCAAACAGTCAGAGTAAGGTCTAAATACCAATCTATAGAACTGAGGGGTATAACAGTATGCCAAGGGCAGTGATATACTTGCGGTCAAAAGATATCAGGCAGTGCCAAACAGAGAAGTTGATTTGCCTAGGCCATCAGACCCGTTTGTTACCCCAACTGGGGTTATGCGCCAGAAGTGGAGGAGCAGTGCTTGCGATCCATTTTTTGCCATCTCGGTTCAGAGTTGCTGGAGGGGGATGGAATTGCATCCTGCCAACCAGGGAGTTCCAGCGGGGAGATGTTAACATCCATGAAAAATTTCTCTAGGTCTTCTGGGAACCGGAGTATCGTCGTTTTACCGTCTCTGTTTGTCATCAGGGCCGCTGGGAAGCCACACCTGTAATTGATAGAGGCAGCTCACAGCTTCTCTGTCAGGGGACGCAGGGCCCTGCGATGCTCCAGAGTCTCTCTGGCCAGGTCCGGGAAGAAAGATAAGGTTACTCCATCAAAGTCCAGTGAGGCGTCGTCTCTGGCCTTCTTCATAATAAGCTCTTTTTCCTCGTAATAGTGGACCCTGCAGATTACATCGTGTGGGATGTCCGAAGAGAGGTTGCGGGGACGAAGGGCCCGGTGGACTCGGTCTATTTTCAGGGGATGATCAGCTGCCTGACCTAACAGGCCACTAAAGATGCCCCAGATGGATGGTAGGAGGTCCTCATCTCCAGTCACCTCAGGTAGGCCCCTGATTTGTATATTATTTCGCCTGTTGCGGCTCTCCTGGCCCTCCATTTTTTAAAGGGCCATTCTCTGTGTGATAATAAGGATGCAAGTGGACCCCTGTAGGTTTCTAATGGTGGCCGCGTGGTGATCTAGGCGCTGTTCGGTCTCCTCCACTCATTCGAACACCTGAGAGAGATCTGAGCGCATCACAGAGACCTATTTCTTGATGGCCCGTTCGAGTTCCAACAGCATGGATGCCAATTCAGTTTTGGTAGGCAGGTCACTCATCAATGCCGCAACCTCCGAGCATGTGGATGTACTGCCCTCACCTTCCAAACCGGCTGATGAGGCTGGAGAGTGGTGTCTGGGTTCAGGCCTGTGATGGGAGGCAGAGCCCACGCCGGAGCTCGCGCCACATGGAGAACGGCTTAGGTCATCCATGTCTACCAAGTCCTATGGTTCCGCGGCCAAAAAACGTTTTATCAAACCCACTAAGGTGCCTTTTTTAGGCACTTGTCTGTCCTCTTACGCATCCTCTCCGAGAGGATAGCAATGGCGAAAAGCTGAATAAGTGCTTTAAATGTGGTGTCCGCGCCAAAGCTCAAGAGAGACGCGTCCTCACTGCTGCATGTTGAAACCACACCCCCCCTGCATATTCTCAGTTAACAAATGCTGGGGATCGTCTAGAAGTAGAGTACAGTGGATGGAACACACAGGGAGTTCCAATGATAAAGGGATAAAGCTTCTGTCAGGATTTTTTTTGTTCCTTTTGAATGATATATTAAAAACTGGATTAAAAGTGTCTATATCAATCAACTGGGTTTACTATTGCAAATAAAATGAAAACAAAAAACTGTTTATATTATTAATATTATTACAGGTTCTTATATAGTGCTGTCAATTTACGCAGCACTCTACATACAGTATCTCACAAAAGTGAGTACACCCCTCACATTTTTGTAAATATTTTATTATATCTTTTCATGTGACAACATTGAAGAAATGACACTTTGCTCCAATGTAAAGTAGTGAGTGTACAGCTTGTATAACAGTGTAAATTTGCTGTCCCCTCAAAATAACTCAACACACAGCCATTAATGTCTAAACTGCTGGCAACAAAAGTGAGTGCATCCCTAAGTGAAAATGTCCAAACTGGGCCCAAAGTGTCGATATTTTGTGTGGCCACCATTATTTTCCAGCAGTGCCTTAACCCTCTTGGGCATGAGTTCACCAGAGCTTCACAGGTTGCCACTGGAGCCTTTTTCCACTCCTCCATGACAACATCACAGGGCTGGTGGATGTTAGAGACGTTGTGCTCTTCCACATTCCATTTGAGAACTAATGGTTTCCTCAATGAACTGTAGCTCCCCAGTGTCGGCAACACTCATGCAGCCCCAGACAATGGCACTCCCACCACCATGCTTGAATGTAGGCAAGACACACTTGTCTTTGTACTCCTCACCTGGTTGCCGCTTGACACCATCTGAACCAAATAAGTTTATCTTGGTCTCATCAGGCCACAGGACATAATTCCAGTAAACCATGTCCTTAGTCTGCTTGTCTTCAGCAAACTGTTTGCGGGCTTTCTTGTGCATCATTTTTAGAAGAGGCTTCCTTCTGGGATGACAGCCATGCAGACCAATTTGATGCAGTTGAGGAGTATGTTCTGAGCTCTGACAGGCTGACCCCCCCCCACCCCTTCATCCTCTGCAGCAATTCTGGTAGCACCCGTATGTCTATTTCCCAAAGACAAGCTCTGGATATGACGCTGAAAACGTGCACTCAACTTCTTTGTTCAACCACGGTATAGATTCAAGTGGTACGTATAGGACGAGAGGAGCTGTCTCTTTTCCACCAGAGATCTTACTGTGACTCGGTGGGGGGACAGCCCCTGCAAGACCACACTTCTAATATAACAGTGTGTAATTTTTTTTTTTAACAGGTCAATTGCTGTTAGCAAATATTCACTGAGAGCATATAGCTAACAACTAAAGAATGTAAATAGGGATCAACTTAGAAACAAAAGGGAAGAGGAAGAACTCAAACCTTAATTAGAGTACAATTACTCAGGACTCCACCACAGAGTATGAATAGTTTACAGTAACATTGCCTATTGAAGTTGTTCTTGTTCTTATTGTGGTTTGTGGACTTTGTACCAATCTACCCATGGTTGCCAGTGAAGAAGAAATGTTGCATGTTTTCCTTCAATGGATGCCAGCATGCTTTCATATGTGTGATGAATAGACAGTGTGCGTATAGCCTCTTTTACCTCTGGAGGGTTCGAAGATCTCCATAGTCTAAGTATCACTAACTTAGCTGCTAGGAATAAGTGGGTGGTAAATTTCCTATGGAGCGGTGGTATGTTTTCAATGCCCACATTCAAGAGGACTAAGGAAGGGGAATATTGGATCAGTAGACCTGTCACTTGGTGCAGAATTGTGAATATGTTGGACCAAAATTTGGCCAGTCTCCCACATTTCCATAGTACATGGTAGATGGTGCCTGACTGTGCACAGTTTCTCCAACATAGAGAAGATGTGGAAGGGTCAAATTTAGCAATCCTGTATGGTGTCAGGTACCATCTCTCTATGACCTTGTGGGAGAGTTCCCAAAGTTTGGTGCATTTAGTGGCTGAATGGGTGTATTGTAGGGCTTTATGCCATTGTTCGTCCGAAAAGGAATCTTTAAGATCCTTTTCCCATGCAAGCACGGAGTTTGTTTTCACAAGTATGAACTTGTCATGGAAGAAATTGTAGAACAGTGATATACCTCCTTTGCGGTATTCTTTATCGGTGAAGTAGATTTGGATCTACCAAAATAAGTTGTATTTATGGGTGTTGTTGCTTTTAAGGTAGGCTGTTATGGGGATGTAATTAAATTGCTCAGAAGTAGGTAAACCATACTCCAATTGTAAATCAGCGAATGGTTTCATATTCGTGCTTGAATATAAATCCGATACCCATTTTATTTCTCTCTCTCTTCGATGATGTGCGTGAATGTCTTGTAGATCCAGGCGAGTATAATTTGTCAGTTTGCGGTTTTCAGGATGTTCAGCGAAGATGAACATGAAGATGTCTCTAGTATTGGTTGTTGATCCATAAAAACAAATAGAAAAACAGAACAGAAAAGACAGAACAAACTGTAATTGAAAAAAAGAAACAGTTGACAGTGTAAAGAGAGCATCCACAGGGGGATTCATGTACAATATGCACTGTTCAATAATAGACGAAAGTACTTCCATATGGTGACATTACGGGGGGGGGGGGTAAATGACAATAGATTTTTTTTGGTTGTTTAGGAGTGCTCTTTCGGGTAAACATTCTTCTTCTCAGTTTTTTTCCTGGTCACAACCTGCCAACCATCCTGAATGTGTAAGGTTCCATCGACTTGTATGGGGACTGGAGGTGTTTCCATTAAAATTCCCCATTTTCGAAGGGTGATTAACCCCTCTTCAAGGGTGGATACAGTGGGGGTAGTTCCATTGTAATGGAAAGTGTAACTGGGTATTTCCACTTGTGCAGGATATGATGGTTGCGTAGGGCTTTAGTAATGGTGGCCAAATTGCGGCGGTGTTGAAGAGTGTGCCTGGAGAGGTCAGGGAGCAGCTGTAGGGGGGTGTATTGGGCTGGGTGTTGATCAGATTTGCGAAAAGCTTCTAGAATACATTCTTTTGCCGTGTAGAAGTGAATTCTCAGTAATACATCTCTGGGTACGTCGTCTGCTAGGAAAGATTTTGAAACTCTATGTATTCTATGTATTCTATCCACTGTGTGCTCTAATGCTGACATTGCAGGTGTTATGGCGGAAAATAAATCTTGGGCATATTGTGGGAGCTGCGCTGAGGGTACTGATTCCGGAATGCCTCTTATTTTTAGGTTATTCCTTCTGGATCTATCCTCGAGGTCTGCTATTTTATCTTTGATCCAGGAGATTTCATTGCTATGAGCACTGTGTGCATCCACCATCTTGTTGAAGGAGCTGGTGTATTCTCCCATAGTATGCTCCACCTGATTCACCCTCTCTCCTAATGTGGACTTCTGCTTGGCATTTATTTACTGTGTGTAGCATATTATTATGAAGTGATGATCTTAGGGACATTAGCATATCCTTTAGCAGTGTGTCAGACACTGGCTGGCCTGTGGTAGGGAATCCAGCTATGGAGTCTGGTGCTTCTTGTGTGTAAGGCCTCTGTGTGGAGCTGTGTCCACTCACCTCCATGTCCTGGTGCTGAGAACCATCTTGTGGGGACACTGCACTGGCAGGGCTTCTGGTTGTGGGAGTGGAGGCTGCTGATGAGGATCCACTAGGAGGGCTCCCTGATCCGGTCCCGTCACGATCTGAGGAAGAGACTGCAGCTGTGGCCTTCCCGTTCCGTTCCTCCGTCCGGACTCCACTGCCATTTTGTTGTGGCCACACTGTTTGTGAAAAGAAGCTTGACAGCTTACAAAGCTGCGGCACTGGTTCTTTTCTATTCCTCGGCATCCCTGATGCTTATCTGGGCTCTACTGGTGTGGATTCGGGCTACCAAGTCGCGCCTGGGCTCCGATGGTTGCGGATTCCCCCGGCTGTGTGGTGGAGCTGGCTGGCTAAGCGGCCATCTTTGGGCTCGGACGCCACGCCCCTCCCAGAAAAGCTTCTTCACAGGCTCCCTTAAGAACTAGTTTTGATCAGCACAGTATATTGTTTAAAAAAAGGGCTGGATGCATTTATAAATGAGCAAAAAATTATTGGATATTAACATTTATAGGTCATAACACTTGGGATTGTCTATTAGACATGTGCAGAATGGAAAAATGTGTTTCGTTTTGTAAATATAGTATTCATTATGCTACTATTTTTGTTTCATTTCAGAGTTTGTTTGGTGTGGTTTCGGAATTTGTTAAATTTAGTTTTGTTTTTGTTAAATTTTGCTTTGTTTATTTCAAATGAATTCCAAATTTTTAGAACGATTCAAATTCGGATCAGTTGAAAAATGATCGACCGATTCAAATTCTGTGCACTCTGCCTTTAGCCAATCATGGCTCTCACAGCACATAGCGCTGTGATTGACCAAAGCATACAGGTCAGGTACATGCTTTGGCCAAACAGCAGCCGTCAATGCACAAATGAACACCCAAACTTACGTTCGACTCAAACATCGGGCCCATCTCTAGTGTCAGGGCCCAGACTTAAACCTGAGACCTCTACTGTGTCTGACAATGACTGTTCTTGCTGAGCTACCTGAAATGATGGACAGCACCCTGTCTGATCCATTGGTCAACCCTGCCTTGTGCCTTGACTTCTGCTGATCCTAAAACTCTTTGCTCCTCCCATAAACTTCCTGATTTAAGCCATGTCTCTGAAATATCTGGCTCTCGTCTTCCCTGCTGCCATCCATATTTTGCTACCATTCATTATTGACCCTTGGCTTGTTCCTCAACTATACTTCTACCTGATCCCAACATGCAACTAATTGTTACTGACTTTTGGCTACGGTTCTGTTTGATCCTTACCAGCTTTTCTGCTACTGGACCCCCAACCTGCTCTTCTCCGAGTGGAGTGATCCTGAGGACCACGACCTGGTACTAATAAGCAGCAAAATCCATCTCCACCATCAGGAGCTCTGGTGTACATTGGTTAGTACTTAGACTCTGCACCTCAGATGAGCTGCATCATCCACCAGGGTGCCTGTGTACCAAGGTTGCCAAGGATGATCTGGGCATATCCTATAAGGTACGGGTTACTCCTCAAAACATTTTATCTCTAACTAATCACTAGGGATGGGCAAAAGGTTCGGCCCGAGCATAAGTTTAGGCCGAACTTTCTTTGTTCGCTTGTTCAACGAACAGCCTAACAAACGGGTCATTCGGCCATTCGTTCGGTCCCCTGGACCGACGACAATGCATTGCGGCGCTGAACAGTACATTGCAAGACCTGATTGGCTGAAGCAGTGAAAGCTTCAACCAATCAGGGCACAGAGCCCTGTCAGAGTCAGGACTGGACACTGTCATCATGACTTTATCAAATCATGGCTCATTCCCGCCCCACAGTATAAGTATTCTTTCAATGGCAGCCATTTTCAGTGTGATTTCAGCGTGGAGAGAGATAAAATAGGGCTCTTTTCAGTGCTATCAGTTAGTTAGTGTGCTATACTGTGCTATTTTGCTTCAATTGTCAGTGTAGAATATTAGTTTAGTGTCAGTCTAGGGATAGTGTGAGTGTAGTGAGTAGGACCATCATTCAGCTTTGCATAGTGTGCAGCTAGAGTAGGAACAGCTCAGATAATTTCACTGTAGTGTAGTGAGACCGTGTCATTCATACATACATTAGTGTGGAGTAGGGACAGCTCATATAGTTTCAGTGTAGTGTAGTGAGACTGTGTCAGTAATCATTAGTGTATAGCTAGAGTAGGCACAGTTCAGATAGTGTCAGTGTAGTGATGGTTGAACACCGTCTATTTGATTGCATTACTGCCAGTTTAACACCATTTACTTCTGTGTGCATTACTGCCAATTTGACGCCATTTACTTCTGTGTGCGTTACTGCCAGTTTAACACTATATAGTTTTTTGTGTTACTGCCAGTTTAACGCCATATCGTTTTGTGTGCATTACTGCCAGTTTAACGCCATATCATTTTGCGTGCATTACTGCCAGTTTAACTCCATATAGTTTTGCATGCGTTACTGCCAGTTTAACGCCATATAGTTTTGTGTGCATTATTGCCAGTTTAACGCCACATAGTTTTGCATGCGTTACTGCCAGTTTAACGCCATACAGTTCTGTGTGCATTACTGCCAGTTTAACACCATATCGTTTTGTGTGCGTCACTGCCAGTTTAATGCCATATCGTTTTGCGTGCGTTACTGCCAGTTTTGTGTGTCACTGTACGTTTTGGCGCATTATCTTGCAGTATATTATAAGGTCTCCGTGGAGTGTGTCTGTGTAGTACGAGTACTCAAATTAAAGTGCACCAAACACCTCTTTACATTGATTAAAGTGCATCTACGTACAGATTTCAACTTCTTCTTACAACTTACATTTGCTTATAAGCACTGCCCCTCTCTCCCAATAATGTCTGAGAGGACAACAAGGAGAGGCCGACGTTCCCTTGGCACTGTAAGGGGCCAGCAACAAATGTGCCCACAGACAAAGGTGGACGTAGTTTTCAGTCCTCAGGCAGGGCATCATTTCCTCTATTTAGTGAGTTTGCCCATGCTATCCAGCCACAGCATACAGAGGAGAGGGGACTGGCTTACTGAACCTTCCTCATCCTCCTCATCCTCTGTCATGCAAGTAGAGACAAGTGTGCAGTCTCCTGCAGTTGCTAGAGTGAATAGACCTGCCTCCTTGTGCACATCTATTCCTGCCATAGCCCCAACATCCCCCATTGTGGAGTCAGCTGAGTTATTTGACCACAGCGTCAGTCACTTGCTCCTTGACGATGCCCAGCCATTACTGGATTCAGATGTTGGTTCTGAGGTTGAGGATGACAGGAACATGAGCCTAGAGAGAGGGAGGAACACTGGTAGACAAATTGGCATTCATGTTCCTCAAGCCGCAGCGTATTGCCAAGTTGTCTCCAGTGGTAACAATGAAGATGGAGGACATGGAGATGATGATGATGATGAGGTCACTGATGTGACTTGGATGCAAGATAGAGCAGAGGAGGAAACTGAAGGTGAGGCGGCACAACCTCAAGGAGGCCGACATCGAGAAAGAGTAGAGAGCAACCACCCTTTTCCATCACATTCTGCAGCTGTTATCTCCCGGCCCACTCCCCAAAGCTCAGCTGTCTGGGCCTTTTTCAGCACATCTGCAGCATATCGCACTGTTGCTATCTGCAAACTGTGTCTCAGGCACATCAAACCTTGCAAAAACACCAACCACTTGGGTACCACATGCCTAACAAGGCATTTAACGTCCAACCACTCAGCCCATTGACAAGAGCACCTAAAAGCCACACAAAAGGGGCACAAATCTGTCCCTCCGCCTCCTCCTCCTTACCCACTTCTGTCTGCCCCTGCAATACCTAGTCATTACCTTTCAGCAGCCTCTACTGACAGGGATGATGGTATAGCACAGGGAGTCCAAGGTCCTAGCAGCACATCTGCCAGCAGCACACCACCAGCTGTAGACTGTAGCTGGCAAATTTCTCTGCCCCATCTGCTGCAGCAGAAAAAAAATACAGTCCCTGCCACCCACATGCCCAGCGTCTGAATGCAAGGTTGTCAAAGCTGTTTGCTCTCCAATTTCTGCCTTTCAGCCTGGTGGATTCTGCCCCCTTCCGTTAATTTGCACAATGTGCTGTACCACAATGGCAGGTTCCCAGTTGCTACTAATTTTCATGTAAGGCCGCTCCATCTCTCTACCATCATGTGGAAGGGAATGTTCTGGCATCGTTGGGCAAGGCATTCAGCTGTAAAATCCACCTTACTGCTGACATGTGGTTCAGCAAGCATGGGCAGGGACGATATATTTTGTTCACAGCACACTGGGTAAAGCTGCTTGCAACTCAAAAGGATGCAGGACAGGGCTCGGTGATGCAGCTTGTTGTGCCCCCACGTCTCCATACAGCTTATGGTGATGATGCCAGACCTGTGAGCTCTACCCCCTCCTCCGCCACATCCATGTCCTCCTCTGCAGAATTGTCCTATGAACATCAGGTACCCCCTAAGCGTTCAAAGGGCTATTCCCAGAGCCAGGCCAATAGGTGCTATGCAGTGCTTCAGCTGGAGTGTTTAGGGGAACCATTCCGGAGCAGAGATTCTTGCAGCTTTGCAGGGACAGCCCCAGAAGTGGCTCACACCACGCCAGCTGGAGCCAGGAAAGGTGGGGTCTGATAATGTCTCAATCCTCCTGTCCGCCCTTAGACAGGGAAAGTTAACACATGTGCCATGCCTGGCACATGTCCTCAATTTGGTGGTGCAGCGTTTCCTAAGTACGTACCCAGGGTTGCAAGATGTACTAAAGCAGGCCAGAAGAGTCTGTAGCCATTTCAGGCGGTCATACACAGCCAGTGCTCGGTTGGCTGAAATTCAGCAGGAATTCCACCTGCCCGTGAACCGCCTGATTTTTGACATGCCCACCAGGTGGAACTCAACTTTGGGAATGCTGCAGCGGCTATACATGCAGCAGAGGGCTGTCAACGAGTACTTGTGTCAGTACGGCACGACGACAGGCTCAGGCCACCTCTGATTTTTTTCCCCATGCCAATGGCTAATCATTAAGGATGCATGCACTGTATTGTCACCATTTGAGGAGGCCATAAAGATGGTGAGCAGTGACAGTGCATGCATCAGTGACACAATCCCTGTTGTGTTCCTGCTGGAGCAGACTCTGCATGGCATTATGGACAGAGCACTGGAGGCAGAGCAGCAGGAGGAAGAGGAGGACTTCCTTTCCTCTCAAGGCCCACTTTATGCAGACACCTTTATTCCTATGTCACAGAACACACAGGAGGAGAGAGGGGTGGAGGATGAGGAGGAGGATTCTGGCACTTTCATAGGCTTTGAAGAAGAGGAAGACATGCGTCAATCTGTAAGCGATGGCTTTCCAACCCCAGGACCCTTGGGAGTAGTAAGTGGCTGGGAGGAGGAAGTTCCAGATGCTGTCATCCTGAGTGACCCCGAGGAGTCTGCTTCTCAAGCCTCTGCAAATTTGAGGTGCATGGGCAACCTCATGCTTCAAAGCCTGCAAAAGGACCCAAGAATACGTGGCATAAAGGAGAAGGATGATTACTGGTTGGCAACCCTCCTTGACCACCGTTATAAGGGGAAGGTCTCTGAACTCATCCCTTCCCCACAGGGAGTGCAGAAGGAGTGCAAATTGTCCTCAATTTGGTGGTGCATCGTTTCCTAAGTACGTACCCAAGATTGCAAGATGTAAAATAACAGGCCAGAAGAGTCTGTAGCCATTTCAGGCGGTCATACACAGCCAGTGCTCTTCTCCTGGTGGAGTGATCCTGAGGAGTGTGACCTGGTACTAATAAACAGCAAAATCCAAATCCAAATGCAGCAGAGAGCCATCAACGAGTATCTGTGCCAGTATGGCATGACGACAGGCTCAGGCCACCTCGGCCTTTTTTACTCATGCCAATTTTTCAGCACCTGTTTGATAGGTGCATATCATTGCAATTTTTTACAGCAAGGCCAATTCTTACTTTCATCTAGAGTACCTCTATAGGGTTATGGCGGGAAGGTGTCCCCCACACCCAAAGAGTAATTTTTCTTCACTTGTTTGACAGGTGCATATCATTGCAATTTTTTACAGCAAGGCCAATTCTTGCTTTCATCAAGATTACCTCTGTAGGGTTACGGTGGGAAGGCGCAACGACACCCAAAGACCAATTTTTACACACCCGTTACTTCTATCCAAAGTCAAAGTGACACCAGAATGTATCCAAAAAATCTCTAATCTTGTTCCCAGTGCACTACATTGTGGCCTCATCATACACACTGGCTTCCCAGCTTTTGCTGAGCAAAATAAAGGCAGCTTGCAGGGAAAATGTCTTTTTTTTGGCTTTAGAAATGTAATAGATCTGCTGCAGCAGATTCTAGACATGGTACAGATCTGCCACTTTACAGGTAGACTAAGGGGACCCCCCAGGCACTATATTGGAAGAAATTTTTCATTTTTATGCTTTCACTTTTAGAATCCAAAAAATCACTGCTCATTTAAAAATGACATTTTTCACAAACTTTTTTTTAATTGATACATGTTCCCCAGGGCAGGACCCAGACCCCTATAACTATTGTATGCCCAATTACTTGCATATAAGCCTTCAAAATGGGCACTTTTGATTTTTGATGTTCCGGTCCCATTGACATTAATGGAGTTCGTTATTCGGGTCCGAACTTTCGCGGTGTTTGAAATTTCTGGTGCGAAACGAACAGGGGTCTATTTGGCCCATCCCTACTAATCACTGCTATTGCCTTTAACTGTAGATATGTGTCATCTCCTGGGATCAGGATGATCAAACTGACTTTTACATCTTCTAACCACTATTGGGATCGTCTCTGGGTATCTAAAATGTCTGATTGTGGACTGTTGTGGTGACTTATTACTGTAAGGCTTGAATGTGGAAGAATTCAGCATAGGTCAGGCAAGGGTGTCTCTGAGGGATGAGCTCACATGAAAGGGCAACTAAAGACAGCTTTTATACTCCCTGAATATACATAGAAGCTGTAGGACAAGAGTAATTCAGTATGCTTAGGGGAACCTCTCCCTATCCAGACATTAATGGTACACATGCTGACCATGCAGCCCAGCATGAGGCAGATTACCATTACACAACATGATACGGTGGTATTGTAAAAAGAAAGATTACAAGGTATTGATGTCACATAGGAGAGATGCTCTATACCCTCTGCTGTAAGAGAATTGGTTAAGTCATATAAAGAATCACTACAACCATTGAAATAAAGTTCCAGACAAAGTGAATCACTGCTTTTTAGTAAACCTTAGCTTCATTTGCCAGGATTAAAACAAATAGATGTTAAAGGGAGTGTGGTCAGAAGTTGGGAAGCTGGTCATGTAAGATGATAGCTCAGAGAGCAC
This sequence comes from Lithobates clamitans, assembly GCA_037952925.1. NCBI lineage: Eukaryota > Metazoa > Chordata > Amphibia > Anura > Ranidae > Lithobates > Lithobates clamitans. Next base: position 9,855,017 of record JBBGZY010000140.1, read on the forward strand.
ACAGCCTGGCACAACATTGCACAGCAACAATGGACAGCTAATACTCCACGAGGCAGCATCAGAAAGTCACCCTTATACCTGCTAATTGAGATGAGAAAGAGAAAGACAAGAGAAGGGTCATGCAAGCTAACATACATCTTCTCTGCAGCTGGCATCTCTATTTTAAAATATGGTATTGTGCCTAACAAGTCTTCAGACTCTTCATCTAGTGGGTTCCCTTACAAAGCGCACTAGACACAGCAGTCACAAGCACCCTCTCACAGGTGCAGCAACAGCCTCTTCCAGAGAATCACCTTTCTGCAACTCATTGAAATCTAGCCTAATATAGTCATTTATGCATACCTATGCAGGTAAGCAATCTAATGATGGCACCTTTCATGAAAACACCAGAGAGTTTATATAGCTGGCTGATGATTACCCCACTACTGGGCAGCTTATCATAGATTCAATCCTGACAGACATGCTAGTGTCTCTGTGGCGATTGTTACATGGCAATGTCCTTTGTTGCTCAGATAAAGTCTGAGGTCTCCGCCATTGGAGTGAGTCATGTTGAAACAAAAATGGGGGAATTTGTCACAGCCCACACCAAATTAGGTGGATGCTCAAAGTGACACAGAAGAGGAAATAAGAGATCTGAAAATAAAGTTGGGGGACCTCGGGAACAGAAATCACAGAAATAATGTAAAATTTAGGGGAATAGTCAGCACGGTCCCATCTACTAATTTGAGGACAGAGATGGGCCAATCGACCCACAGGTTCGGTTCATACCAGAACTCTCGAACATCGCAAAAGTTGGGAGCCGGACAACGAACCCTAATAAAGGCTTATATGCAAGTTATTGGCCATAAAAAGGGTATGGAGGCCCAGGTACTGCCCTGAAGAACATGCATCAATGCAAAACATTTTTTTAAAAGATTGTTTTTAAAAGGAGCAGTGATTTTAATAATAAATAAAATGAAACAATATTTCATGCATCTACCTTGCCATATGATCTGTCTATGATTTTTCCTGATCCAATGCTATCAACAAATGAGTATTGCATAGGAAGACAACTGATGGTAGTCTGAACAGCCCTCCGCCCCATGACACAGTTTGATACCGTTGGGGGTGTCTGAAGGGGGAGGGTGGCTCTCCTTCCTTTTTACCTAAGATATTCTAACGTCATGGATCAATGGTTAGTGTGTTTCCAGCTACATCAATGTACTTATATTCGATTTGGATTATATGTTACAATGTACATCTGAATGTACCAACTTTTCTTATTCCTTTTTGAAAAATTTAATAAAAACTATTGAAAGGAGTAAAATGAAACAATACAAATGAAAAATCCCTTTAAATATATTGCCTGGGGGTCCCCTTAGTCTACCTGTAAAGTGGTGCATCTGTACCGTATATAGAACCTGCTGCAGCAAAGTTGACATTTATAAAGAAAAACAATTGAAATTTAAATAGATTTTCCCTGAAAGCTTTCTTTATTTAGTAAACAATGGCTTGGGGAGCCAGTCTGTATGATGAAGCCACAATTTTGTGCGCTGCAAGATTAGAGATTTTTTAGAAAAATTCTGGTGTCTGTTTTACAGACTTTGATAGAAGTAACAGGTGAAAAAAATAGGGCTTTGGCTGTTGGTGGTGCCTTCACACCGTAACCCTATAGAGGTACTCTTGATGAAAGTAAGAATTGCCTTGCTGTAAAAAAATTTAAATAATATGCACTTGTCAACAGGTGTGGAAAAATTGGTCCTTGGGTGTTAATTGTGCCCATGAAACCTATACCAAAAAGTTTTTCAGATAACATCAATACACACAAAGCTAGGCAGCCTAGACAGTCTTGCAGAAATTCCACATCCCAAAAACACTTAATCGGTGACATCAGCATCAGGGGTTTGATAGCTGCTGTTAATCCAGGAATTATTCATTTTGATAAATGTCAGCCGGTCAAGGAAGTCCGTGGACAGATGCTCTCTTTTATCTGTCACAAAACCTCCGGACGCACTGAATACCCATTCGGAAAGCATGCTGGATGCAGGGCAGCCCAGCCAATCAATTACATGCTGGGAAAGTTCTGGCCAGTGGTCTATTCTCATGACCTAGTAACCCAGTGGATCATCGGTTGGAAAGCTCTCCATTTCTGTTTTCACCCCTAAATAATCTCCCATATTATGCAGACACTGCCTGTCAAATTCTCCCCCCAAAAAAACTGTAAGCTTCTGTGCTGATGTTATCAGGGCTGGGCTCAGCCCTTTCTTCTCTGAGCTGGCTGCTCAGCTGTCGGCTAATTGCCAGTTCCTATCTCTCCACAGTTACTCAGCTGTTGGTGATATCCTGCTCGTCAGCCCTGCCTACTTAAGCCGTCCAGCCCAGAGGATCTCTGCCTTTGCCTTAGTCAACATCACAGAGACCATCTCCTGCATTCCTGTTAAAAGACTTGCTTGGCTGACATTCCTTCTGGCTCCAGATCCTGCTTGCTATTTTACTACGCTCATCTCCCTGGCTCCCTGACGTTTGGCTTGTCTGACTGTCCATTGCGGTTCCTGAACTCTGGCTATGTTTTTTTTTTTTCATTAAGAAGTGCCATATAGTTAGTTTGGAACAAGATTTCCTTCACTGGGGAGATTTTGACCCCTAAATAGTTAGGCTCTTTTACCCCCCACATAAATGGAAGACTCTTTTGATAAGCCTTCTCCTTTTCTTTGTCCTCCACTATTTCCAGTATTTCTGACTTGGTTGAATTGACCCGAAAATTTGATAGTCTGCGGTACATTCTGATGGTCTCTAATAGGTTCGGGAGGGAAATCCTCGGGCGGGTGACATACAATAAAATGTCATCCGCAAAAGCGGCGATTTTATACTCTTCTCCCCCCATTTTAACCCCGCTGATATCCGGGCAGAGTCTGATCCTAGCCAGAAAGGGTTCAAGTGTCAGCATGAAGAGCATCGGGGAAAGAGGGCACCCCTGTCTAGTACTGTTGTACATCTTAAAAGGTCCGGAGAGCGTACCGTTAACCTTGACTCTCGCAGAAGGGGAGGCATATAGACTTTTTATCCTTCTAAGCATTTTATTGCCTATCCCAATCTCCTCGAGAGCATCCCACATGAAGCCCCAGTCTACCCTGTCAAAAGCTTTCTCAGCGTCCATTGACAGAAGTAGACCTGGGGCCCCCCTGTTCTTCATTATTTGGGTCATCATTAATGTTTTAATCCCATTATCTCTCCCTTCCCTGCCCGAAACAAAGCCCACTTGGTCAGAGTGGACGAGCTCGTTGATGATCTTCTTCAATCTGTCCGCCAAAATCTTTGCAAACAGCTTCGTGTCAACGTTCAAGAGAGAGATGGGTCTATAGCTGGAACATAAAGTACTATCCTTTCCTTCTTTCCTAATAATGGCGATGCTTGCTTCCAGTGCTTCCCTCCTCATCTCCCACCTCTCCCCTATCCCATTCATATAGGAGCACATTATGGGTATCAGTGTCTCCTGATATTTTTTATAATAGAGGACAGTCAGTCCATCAGGGCCTGGGCTTTTCCCATTTGGAGTATCTTGTAGGGCTTTCTTAAGTTCCTGTTCGGTTATGGGGGTTTCTAATTTGGCCTTATCCTCTACAGTGATTTTAGTCAATTTCGCCTCTTCCAAAAAGATTTTATTATCCCCACGCTTCCATCTACTTGCTTCTTGTGGGCTATCTGCGTTAATTGCATATAGCTCACTATAAAAATCTCTGAAAGCTTTTGCGATATCACAGGTATTATGTTTGATTTCACCCGATTTGGATTTTTTCTATAAAGTTACTCATTTTCTTTTTTTTCAAGGCCCTCGCAAGGAGTTTACCTGGTTTGTTTCCATTAATATATCTATCTTTTTTAACCAGGTTACAAATTTTCTGCATTTCCTGTTCTGTACTAGCCCTCAGCTCTTCTCCTCTTTTTTTGTAAGTTTATCCATATCTCCTTCCCTCCCGATGTTTTATGTTGTTGCTCTAAATCTTTAATTTCTTTTATCAATGCTTCCCTTTCTTTTTTCCAACTCTTTTTTTTTTTCCGTTCCTATCATCATAAATATGCCCCTGATGTACACTTTGTGGGCCTCCCAAACTGTGGCCTCATTTACCTCCCCAGGCATATTGATTTTAAAATACCACTCCAGCTCTTCCTTTATTTTTTTTGAGGTGTCTAAATCTTGTAACAGGTCTTCATTCAATCTCCACCCTACGTCCTGAGTGCGAGGGCCCCCTATTTTTATTCATAGGCTCACTGGGGTATGGTCGGAGAACGTCATGTTACTGATAGCTGTCTCACTGATCTCCTCCAACAACCTATGTTCCACCAGGAAAAAGTCTAGTCTCGAGTAAGTCCAATGCACGGGGGAATAGAAGGAGTAGTCTCTTAAGTCGTCATGCCTAATCCTCCACACATCGACCAGCTGAAGTGATTGCAGCTTCTTTTTCAGTTTACCTGCCCAGACTCCCCCCATCCCCCGAGCATGTGAAGTACTATCTCTCCCAAGGTCTAAGCATAGATTAAAATCTCCAGCAACTATCTCTTTTCCTGTCTTAAATTCTTCAAATTTTGCCAGAATTCCTAAAACTTTTCTGTAAGTGTTTCTATTTGGCCCATAGATGTTTGCCAAGGAGAACTTCTGGCCATTGATTTTACCATTTAGGAAAAGAAACCGACCGTCCGGGTCGGCTAATCCCTCCTACAAATCAAATCTGGTCTCCCTAGCAAACCTTATGGCAACTCCTCTGGCCTCTTTTATTGGTGAGTCACCATATTACCAAACTGGAAAATTGCTAGAGTAAATTTTTTGAATCTTACAAATACTTAGATGTGTTTCCTGTAACATCACCACATCGGCATTCAATAATTTCAATTCACATAAGACATTTGAATGTTTTACATGGGAGTTCAGGCCCCGGACATTGTAAGAAATAATTTTTATACTGGACATCCTCTCACATTCTCGTTAATATACTTTTCTTTATGGTACAGACTCATGTTCCATTTAGTTGAAGCACTCCTTCCTTTTCCCACCCCTTTCCTCCCTACCTACTCCCCCCCACTCACCCCCCTCCCGCCCCACCACCCCCTTCCCCCTCACCCCTCAAAACCCCCCTTCTCCCAACCCCCCTCCCTCCTGCTCCATCCCCGTGCATTAGGGGCAAGAACTGGCCTCCCCCTGGGTAAGAAAGATTGACAATCCCGGTCATCCCTCCCACACACCCCCCCACCCCCCACCGTCTCCCCTCCGCCCAAAAAATAAAAAGGAGGTCAGGACCGAACACTGCCTAGGTTCTGGCCCTTTTATATCTTGTTTAGTCCTCTGTCTGTTTTATCCCTAGTACTCTTTTGTAGAAGATTTTGAAATTCTAGGTGATAAGTTCCCCTGTATGCTCCTGGTTGGGAGTTTTTTCCCACCAACCCAGAATCTCTATTATTGGAATTCCTAGACGTTGACAAAATTTTTGAGTGTCCTCCGGGAATCTCAGCATGGCCGAACGGCCCTCCTTACGTCTGATTAAGCAGGCAGGGAAGCCCCAGGAGTATTGTATCTCATGCGTTTTTAAGGTTGCAAGTAGGGGTTTCAAAGTTCTTCTCCTGATCAAGGTTTCTGCCGACAAGTCTTGAAAGATTTGTAAGGATGTTTCCCCTAACTTTGCTGGCAAGTTTTTCCTAAGATTCATACTAATCTGCTCCTTGTCTCGGTAGTTGTGGAATCGCACAATAACATCGCGTGGGATTTCTCCCCTAATTTCCGCAGGTTTTCTAATCCTGTGTACCCTGTCTAATTTTAATTTGCCGCCAACTCCATTAGGGACCCTCAAATCTTTGAAGATATCCTCCATTTTATCCTGTAGATTCTCCTTTTCGCCTAGTTCTTCTGGAAGGCCTCTGATCCGGAGGTTCTTTCTTCTGCTGCGGTTCTCCTGGTCCTCCATTCTATACCTAATATTTCTCTGTTCAATCTGTAAAGCTTCCATCTGGTGTTTCTTTTTTTGATTTCTGCTTCTCTCCTATCCATGATATTTTCGGCTTCCTCCACTCTTTTTAGAATATGGCTCATGTTCTCATGTACAGTACTGATCTCTTCTTTAATTGAAGCCTCAAGTTTTGCAAACATTTCCGCAATTTCCCCTTTTGTGGGGAGATGTTTTTCCTGTTGGGGTGCCATTTGCACTTCAGCCTCTGTCTCCCTACCCGGGGGTCTTATAACCGTATCAGCTACTTGACTTCTTGTCCCAACTTTTACTGAGCGTTCTGGGGTTTTATTTTTGACCACTATCGATTGGTCCAAACTTGCTTTGCTGGGCTCGTTCACCATATATTTCCTGATGGCACCAGGGCTTGTGCTTGTTCTTGGCGGATTAGCAGTGACACCTTTTGTAGATTTGCCTCTCATTTCTTCCTCTCTTTTTTTTTTTATATATATAAGAGCGCACCCCAAAATATAAGGAAAAATACAGACGGTATGTGATGCGACTCTCCCCTTCAGCCCCCTTACCAGCCTAGCAATAGATCATTATGTTCGTTTCTACTTAAATAGATAGTAAGGGCCTTATTTCTACAGAGAATCATAGTATAGTCATGGTTTAATAGCCGTTTAATTGCCACAGGAAGATTATCTGGAAATTTACCCTATGGCAATGTTCCTGCCCCGGACCACTCTGTCAGGAGGGTTTCACCACTCCTTCACTTCCTCCTCCTATGTATTTCCACTCCTCCAACTGCACGTTTTCCCCCACTCAAAAATCCTCCCACTTGGCCCACCGTTTCAGTTCATACCTCGATAGGCCCAGCCTACCATGATGTTACTCTATTACTGATGTTAGCATAAATACATATACACCAAGACTCACGTGAGGGGGCGTTTCCAAATAATTTTAGTATTGCATGAAATCACTTACCCTCTTTACTTGATAATAGTGAACCGAGACCTTACCCTACCACACATTCTTACACGTCTTCTATGAGGCTCCTGGGGCTTTCACCTGCATTTGGAGTTCCAAGTTTCATATTTCACCTGTTGTACCCCGTTCTCGGCTTATTTCCAACGGCCTCTGCCCGGTCCTCTTAATGCTAGCTCATGTCTGTCTTCCTCTTCGCTCCTTTACAAGCCCCGGCACGCACCTCAGGGAGGCACGACACCCCCGACCAAGCTCCAGGCAGCAGCGATGACAGGCTGCTACAAGCCCAGTCACTGCGCACCGCTCCCACCGCCTCCACAGGCGCTGCCGACTCCCTTGTTTAGGAGGCTGAATGAAAGGACCTCCGGGATGGATAGCAAGGTTTGGCACTCCGGGGGGGGTGGCCGGGGGCTAGCGCGCATACCGTGAGCTGCTTCTGGCGTGCATCACAGCAGGAGGGATGCCGAGCTACCCGGTTTCAGCCTGGCTATGTTTTGACTACATTTGTTATATTTACTTTTATTACAGGTATTAAACAAGTGTGATTTAACTGTACTTCTGTCTCGGTCTGATTTCATGGTTTCTGACAGTAGGCGAAGGCCATGAATTCAGAAGATACAGTCAATCCACTTGTTGGTAATATATTTTCCATGTGCAAGATCACTGCATGGATCATTTTGCCATGGCTCACCTGGAATCTCCCACTGTGGCTGCTCCCGTACAACCTGTGTTGCAGGCCATCCCTGCTGCTGCACCAGTTTCTGTGCAGGCATCCACCTGGAGTATTACCTCTATAAGAGGTATGTCTGGTTCCGCTCAGCTTTCCTCATTTGGGGTCAATTCAGTCCAATGCAGAGGGTTTCTCAACCAGGTTGAGATATACTTTGAGATACCCCCCCAGGCGTTTCCCATGGACAGAAGCAAAGTGGATTTCGTAATGTCTTTGCCTTTGGAGAGAGCCTTGGCCTGGGCAAACCCTCTATGGGAGATGTAAAACCTGTTGTCTTGAGTTATCCTGAGTTTGTGGTCTCCTTTAAAAGGGTATTTGACATTCCCACAAATGCACTGCTTCTGCTGCCATTGCCTTATGTACATCAAATAGAGTACAAGAACTGTTACCGACTACGCCATTGAATTCCGTACTCTGGCAGCAGAGGTTGCTTGGAACAATGAGGCCCTTGTGGCTGCTTTTTCTCATGGTCTCTCGGATTCTATCAAGGATGAGATAGTAGCCCGAGATATACCCACTGAGCTGGAGAAGTTGATCACATTTGCCAACCTCATTGACTCCAGACTCAGAGAAAGACTCTCTTTTAAGGAGCTTTGCAGAAGCCTTCTGTACATTTGCCTCCGAGCTTTGCAGTTCCACCTGTTCCTCCCTCACCTCCCATGCCTCCTGATACCAAGTCGGTCAGTGAAGATGGACCCATGCACTCGGGATTCACACTTTTCTCTGCGGATGAGATAACCTTTAAGAGGAGGGAGAGATTGTGCCTTTATTGTGGCCAGGCAGGTCACTTTTTGAAGTTTTGTCCTACCTGTCCAGGGAACACCCGAACCTTGAGGTCCTGTCAAGGATGAACCTTAGGTGGCGTTGTTTGGTCCCCAGTTTTCCAGAAGGATAAGCCCCTGGTTTCAGTCACTTTTTCTTTGGCTGAGTCGTTCGTCGAGGTACAGGCTCTAATCGACTCTGAGGCTGCAGGCCTGTTCGTTGTTGCTGCCTTTGTATCGAAGCACTCGATTCCACTCCACTTGCCATTAAGGTTCTTGACGGGAGACCCCTACAGCCTACCCATGTGACTCAGGAGAGGGTTCCCTTGTCCATGGCCTTAGGGGCTCTTCACCATGAGATAATCCAATTCCAAGTTATTTCCTGACCTAAGTTTCCACTGGTTATTGGTTATCCTTGGTTACAGAGGCACAACTACTCTTTTGATTGGCGCTGTGCTGAGGTTCTCTCCTGGTCGCCACTAGGGATGAGCTTCGAGTTTGAGTCAAAATCATGTTCGACTTGAACATCGGCTGTTCGCAAGTTCGCCGTACAGCGAACAATTTGGGGTGTTCGCGGCAAATTCGAATGCCGCGGAACACCCTCTAAAAGTCTATGGGAGAAATCAAAAGTGCTAATTTTAAAGGCTTATATGCATGGTATTGTCATAAAAAGTGTTTGGGGACCTGGGTCCTGCCCCAGGTGACATGTATCAATGCAAAAACATTTTTTAGAAACGGACGTTTTTTCGGGAGCAGTATTTTAATAATGCTTAAAGTGAAACAATAAAAGTGTAATATCCCTTTAAATTTTGTAGCTGGAGGTGTCTATAGTATGCCTGTAAAGGGGCACATGTTTCCCGTGTTTAGAACAGTCTGACAGCAAAATGACATTTCAAAGGAAAAAAAGTCATTTAAAACTACTCGCGGCTATTAATGCATTGCCGGTCTGACAATACACATAGAAGTTCATTGATAAAAACGGCATGGGAATTCCCCACAGGGGAACCCCGAACCAAAATTAAAAAAAAAAAATGTGGGGGGTCCCCCTAAATTCCATACCAGGCCCTTCAGGTGTGGTATGGATATGAAGGGGAACCCGGCCAAAATGTAAAAAAAAATTACGTGGGGGTCCCCCTAAATTCCATACCAGGCCCTTCAGGTCTGGTATGGATATTAAGGGGAACCCCGCGCCAAAATTAAAAAAAAAAACGGCGTGGGGTCCCCCCATAAATCCATACCAGACCCTTATCCGAGCACGCAACTTGGCAGGCCGCAGGAAAAGAGGGGGGATGAGAGAGCACCCCCCCTCCTGAACCTTACCAGGCCACATGCCCTCAACATTGGGAGGGTGCTTTAGGGTAGCCCCCCAAAACACCTTGTCCCCATGTTGATGAGGACAAGGGCCTCATCCCCACAACCCTAGCCGGTGGTTGTGGGGGTCTGCGGGCAGGGGGCTTATCGGAATCTGGAAGCCCCCTTTGACAAGGGGACCCCCAGATCCCAGCCCTCCCCATTTTTTGACAATTCCTTTATTTAAATGCTTTTTCTTTCTTCTATCTTCCTTCATCTTCTTCTTCTTCTGGTTCTTTCTCCGGTGTTCTCGTCCAGCATCTCCTCCGCAGTGTCATCTCCCTTCTTCTCCTCGGGCCGCTCCATGCCCCGCCCCCCTCTGACGCACGGTGACTTGACGGGACTTCCCTGTGGCATCACGGGGAATGCCACAGGGAAGTCCCGTCATGTCCCTGTGCGTCAGAGGGGGGCGGGGTCACTGGGTGGCCCCGCCCCCATTATTTAGGAACCATCAGAAAAGGAGAAGCATCACACAGCGGGAGCCTCCCTCCATGCCAGCATGGGTGCAGAGCGTCATGGAGAAGAAGATGAAGAAGAGAAGTAGATGAAGAAGAGAAGAAGATGAAGAAGAGAAGAAGATGAAGAAGAGAAGAAGATGAAGAGAAGAGCGGGAGCCTCCCCCATGCCATGGATGCAGAGCGGCCCGAGGAGAAGAAGGGAAGAAGACGCCGTGGAGGAGATACTGGACGAGAACACTGGAGGAAGAACCAGAAGAGCCAGAAGAACCAGAAGAAGAAGAAGATGAAGGAAGATAGAAGAAAGAAGAAGCATTTAAAAAAAGGAATTGTCAAAAACTGTCTCTTGTCATTTTTAACATTTTTGACACTTTTTTAGTGAAATGGTAGGGGTACTTTTGTACCCCCTTACCATTTCACACAGGGGGGAGGGCCGGGATCTGGGGTCCCCTTGTTAAAGGGGGCTTCCAGATTCCAATAAGCCCCCTGCCCGCAGACCCCCACAACCACTGGCCAGGGTTGTGGGGATGAGGCCCTTGTCCTCATCAACATAGGGACAAGGTGTTTTGGGGGGCTACCCCAAAGCACCCTCCCAATTTTGAGGGCATGTGGCCTGGTATGGTTTAGGGGAGGGCGCTCTCTCGTCCCCCCTCTTTTCCTCAGGCCTGCCAGGTTGCGTGCTCGGATAAGGGTCTGGTATGGATTTTTGGGGGGACCCCACGCCGTTTTTTTTTTTTATAATTTTGGCGCGGGTTCCCCTTAATATCCATACCAGACCTGAAGGGCCTGGTATGGAATTTAGGGGGACCCCCCCACGTCATTTTTTTTAAAATTTTAGTTCGGGGTTCCCCTGTGGGGAATTCCCATTCCATTTCTATCAATGAACTTCTATTCGTATTGTCAGACCGGCAATGCATTAATAGCCGCGAGTAGTTTTAAATGACTTTTTTTCCTTTGAAATGTCATTTTGCTGTCAGACTGTTCTAAACACAGGAAACATGCGCCCCTTTACAGGCATACTATAGACACCCCCCAGGTATGGAATTTAAATGGATATTACACTTTTATTGTTTCACTTTAAGCATTATTAAAATCACTGCTCCCGAAAAAACGGCCGTTTTTTAAAACTTTTTTTTGCGTTGATCCATGTCCCCTGGGGAAGGACCTAGGTCCCCAAACACTTTTTATGACAATAACTTGCATATAAGCCTTTAAATTTAGCACTTTTGATTATTCATGTTCGTGTCCCATAGACTTTAACGGTGTTCGCGTGTTCGAACAAACTTTTTTATGTTCACAAGTTCTGGTGCGAACCGAACAGGGGGGTGTTCGGCTCATCCCTAGTCGCCACAATGCAGTAAGACTTCTTCACTCTCCTCCCTGCCGGAGGAGTATCGCGATTTTAGCGATGTCTTTGACAAAGGTCAAGCCGGTAGTTTGCCTCCACATCGGCCGTATGATTGCGCAATTGACCTTCAACCTGGTGCCATACCCCCCCATGGCCGCGTTTACCCTTTGTCGCTCTTGGAGGATAAGGACATGGAGGAGTATGTTGCCCTTTTTTAGAGGTTTCATCTGCAAATCCTCATCCCCTGCTGGTGCTGGTTTCTTCTTTGTGAAGAAGAAGAGTGGTGAACTGAGTCCTTGTATTGATTATAGGGGTCTCAATCGTTTCAGAATTAAGAATGCCTATCCGATTCTGTTGATTACTGAGTTATTTGACCGCCTCAAAGGAGCAACGGTTTTCACAAAGCTTGATTTGAGAGGGGCATACAATCTTGTGAGGATTAAGGAGGGCGACGAGTGGAAAACTGCGTTTAATACCAGAACAGGCCATTATGAGTACCTCGTAATGCCTTTTGGCCTTTGTAATGCCCCGGCAGTTTTCCAGGAATTTATTAACGATGTCCTCCGAGATTTGTTCAGTTGTGTGTGGTGGTTTATGTTGATGATATCCTCATATTTTCCAAGTCCCTGGAGAGCCACCACACAGATGTCTGTCGTGTGCTTCAGAAACTAAAAGAGAACAATCTCTATTGTAAATTGGAGAAGTGCGAGTTTCATCGTGAACAGGTTAAATGTAATTTCCATTGCTGGTTTTTCAATGGACCCAGAGAAACTTTCAGCAGTCCTACAGTGGCCCCGACCCATAGGTTTACGTCCTCTGCAGTGTTTCCTGGGCTTTGACAACTATTATCGGAAGTTTATTTGTACCTTCTCATCTCTGGTCAAGCCCCTGATTGATATGACCAGAAAGGACGGTAACCCACCGACGGTAACCCACAGAGCTCCGGAGTCCGTTAAGGCCTTTGAGAGTCTCAAGGCTGCCTTTGTTTCTGCTCCTGTGTTGGCACATCCTGATCCTAAGTTACCTTTTATCCTTGAGGTTGATGCTTCTGAGACTAGTGTTGGCACCCTTATGTCTCAACGTCCTACCTCTGAGAGCTCTTTCCATTCTTGTGACTTCTTTTCCAAGAAATCATCACCTGCGGAGTGCAATTATGAGATTGGTGACAGAGAGCTGTTGGTGATCATTTTAGCCCTGAAAGACATGTCCTCGAAGGTACCACTGTTCCGGTTCTCATTCTTACTGACCATGAGAATCTCACATTCTTGTCTGAGGCTAAACGCCTCTCTCCCAGAAGGGCGCGGTGGGCTCTTTTCTTGTCAAGTTTCAATTACATTGACTCATTCTTACCCGGTACTAAGAATTTAAGGGCTGACGCCTTGCACAACAATTTTCCTCCACCTCCAAGTTGGAGTCGGTTCCGGTTCCTGTGATTCCTCCTGATTGTATTCTGGCTACGGTTCGTACCAGTCTCACTTCTCCTTTGGGTGACAAAATTCTTGCTGCTCAAGTCCATGCTCCTTCTGAGAAATCTTGTGACCGCTGCTGTACCCAGAGAGTCTCTGTACTGGCATGCTCCAGACTTACCATTCTCCCAAGGCTGCTGGCCTCCCTGGGAAGAATCAACTCTTTTGGGCCATTTCCCAACAATTCTGGTAGCCTAGTCTATGTGCGGATGTAACCGCCTTCGTAATTGCCTGTTCCGAGTGTGCTCAGAGTAAGACTCCACGTCACCTTCCAGTGGGTCTCCTACAACCCATACCCAATGGAGAGAGGCTCTGGACCCACCTGTCTATGGATTTCATTGTGAAGTTACCCAATTCCCAGGGCAACACAGTTATCCTTATGGTGGTTTACCGGTTCTCAAACATGTGTCATTGTATTCCACTAAAGAAGTTGCCCACTTCTAAGGAACTGGCTTCCATTTTTGCTCGGGAGATCTTTCGCTTACATGGGCTACCCAAGGTGATTGTCTCAGACAGGGGTAGTCAGTTTGTGTCCCGGTTCTGGCAAGCCTTTTGTGCACAGTTGGGAGTTCAGCTTGCTTTCTCCTCTGTGTATCACCCGCAGTCTAATGGGGCTGCAGAATGAGCCAATCAGTCCTTGGAGCAATTCCTACGTTGCTATATTTCTGACAACTGGTCAGACCTTTTACCGTAGGCAGAGTTTGCTCACAACAGTGCCTTGAATTCTGCTTCCCAATTGTCCCCGTTTATGGCGAATTATGGTTTCCAACCTTCCATGTTGCCTGACTCATTTGTTCCGCAGCGTATTCCTGCATTAGAGTAGCATCTCCGTGGTCTTCGTTCCACTTGGACACAAATCCAGGAGGCTTTGTGACATGCTAATGATAATCAGAAATAGAATGTTGTATGTGCCTGCCTAAAAAGAACAATGCTCTGCGCCTAGTATAATGTATCCAACAGAATATATGCAGCACATAAATATATAAATAATTAAATAGCAGCTACTTAAATAACAGTCAATAATAATAGGCAATAAAAAATAAATTAAATAAAGTTTTTTCAGTATTGCAGCAGCGCTGTGCGCCCCAAATCAATAGGGTACACTTCACAGTGAAATTCCTTAAGTTCAAATAGAACAAGTGGTAAGAGTCCTACTGCTAGATATTGCTGTATTCTGTGAGGGTAGTTATTCCTTTCACCAAGTGATACACCACATGCAGTGAACCCCAATGAAATCGCACTCACCAGAAATCCAACCAATATGAGCCTTGAGCAATGATAATAGTAGGTCTGCACCACCTTCCAAACGGCCACCAGATGTCAGTCTTACTCTTGGTAGCTTGGAGGAGCGCTGCAATGCCCACCATTTTTTGGGCATTGCAGCGCTCCTCCAAGGAACTCATAATTCTGCTGCCCACAGGACATTCAGTACTTTTAGAGACTGGCCACTGCCTACTTTATCAGTGGAACTTTTGGTGCTTTCCCCATCACAGTTAAAGCACTACTGTAGATCTACCATTTAAAGTGAGGTGTTAGCCTATCCAAAAGCCCCTTTATTGACCCTTCTAAGCCAGTTAAACGTGCATTATAATTACTATGGTAAAATCTTGCATTAGTTTGGTGTGTCCATTAACAGCAAAATGCAGGTTTCACCTCAAAGCTATGTCAGTCCCAAACCTCATCCCTAGTACAATGGAAACTGTAAACAGTTTTTTAGCATTCTACATACAAATTAGGAAGGAGAGCTTATCGTTTTTTCCTAATTCCTGTAGTAAATAGCTGTTTTTGATGATTACAGCAAACCCTTGGACTTCAGTAAGAAATGAATTAGGAAAAACAAAAGGTCTCCCTTACATTAAAAACAAGATTTGACTTTTTTATCACATCATTGCTCTAAACAGTTCTGGAATGCTTATTATAATAAGACAGCTGGTTGGTGCACTAACCATTCTGAGTGGCCATTTTAAAGCTGATTTCCATGTTTTCTTACACATTAAATAGTTTATAGAAAACATAAAATGCAGCACTTATCATAAAATAAAAAGAAGTCTATTAACCTATAGGAATAACAGCAAGACGTGATAATACAAATCCAAAATGTGAAAATGATGGATAACGCATATGGAGTCCTTCATCTTTAGAGGAGATAGTAGCTAGACAGGAAACTTAGATCCAGACTGGAGACCGCCACCTTTAACACCACCACACACAGCTTCTTACCCAATGGAGTTGACCCCTTATTACAGGGGGTCAAACACGCATATATGTGATCCTAGACAACCTCCAAGACAATTCCCCTCATCTGGTGTCTCATCAACAAGGTTAATAAATCTGAGCGCCACACTAATAGTGAATCTACCTGAAGCACACCCAGGTCCACAACATGTGTCTTTCAATAAAGCAAATAAAGCCTCCTCATAGCATACTATGTTTAAAACACCATTTAATTAGAGATAGAAAAAGCCACTCACATGATATTAAGTTAAAAACAGCATTCAAAGTGCCTGTGAAGAGTTTCCAACTGAGAAAATGGCATTGTTCCGCTTGGTTCCTGATGCCGCGATGACGTCATACACCAGGCTTCACCCTACAGGTTTCATCAAAGGAAGATGCTGTCAGGGGTGTGACTTGCTGACAACAAGGCAATTTAAATACAGGGATGGTGGAAATAAGCTTGCGTTCCTAATGCTCATACTTAGAAAGCAGAAGTCACTGATCTCGAAGCCACAACAGGAAACAACAGTAATAGACTCCATAGTCGGCCTCCAACAATACCAATAAAAAGACAGGGGGTACTGAAACTTACCTACATAGTATTAATTATAAATACAAGTAAAAGGCATGGTTGCTTGGCAAAGAAGCGCGGCTGCCGCAACACAAGCTTGGAAACGCGTCACACTCTGGTGACATCATCCCTCCTTGCTACCCAGCCACCTGTGCACCAAGCCTCATTTTGGCTTCTCCATAGTGTACGGCTGTCTTTCCATCCAAACGATGACTATCAGGGATTGCAGTGCCTTGCAGAGATAGGAGCGGAGGAACTTTGACTTGCTCACCAATGACAGTCCTCGGGATGCTTAATCTACAGATGTGCCTTTTTAATTCTTCACACATGTGAGTTCCCATTTGTAAGATCTAATAAAATGCTTTTTACTCCTACACTTAGAGGCACCTCTCCTCCTTGTATATAGTATTAATTATAAAAATATAAAAACTAAAAGAAAAGGCCTTTACACTAAGATTCAGCCAATTCATTCAGAATAAAATGGCATCAGGCCCGAAACATAGCATCCACACCATCTAGTGGTGGAAACGCATAACCACCCCAGACACAATGTACATTTTGAAAAACTGAAAATACATACATAAATGGGGAGAGACGGGGAGAGGGCGGGGAGTGAGGAGGGGGGCTAAAAAAGGAGATATGCAAATGAGTATGTTGTGGTAAGAACATATATGTGTGTATATGGATCGTGGGGTAAGGAGAAGGCGGTCTATATGAAGAGGAATGTTGTATTGATCATAGTGGATGGGAACAAAATATATATACACACATATCTATCTATCTATCTATATATATTGTAGCAGAGCGTCCCAGAGAGAGACAGGAAAAGTCCTGTTCGGGGTTTATACATCTCCCAGGCTCCTCTCATACAGGTTCAGGGATCTCTGATCCATGGTCCAGTTCGGGTCTTGGTCCTCTCCCCCAGGCTAATTTAAAGCTCACCTGAGCAAGACAGCCTTGCTCTTGGCCTGGGATACTCAGAGAACTTCTGTGTAAGAGAGCAAAAAGGTATGTGGAAGCTGACAAGCTGTAGGCTTGCTCAGCTTAGTAGTTAGGATCTGTAAATATTGTTTAGTTAGTGCCGAGACACGGCTAGGTTTTGTTTTGGCTATTTTTGTTCCTATTTGTTTCTTTTGGAACACTGTACAGCACCTGTATATAGACTTGTAAATATCACAAATAAACACCGCACTGTTTGTCACTATTCCACTGGATTTGGTATCTGTGCCTGAAAGACCACTCATCCCAGGGAGCTTTGTGCCTGCTACTTGTCCCCCAGGTTACATATGGTGGAGAATGCGGGCAGCTGTAGTAAGTTACTACTTGAAAGGCCAGTACCTAGAGTGACTAAACATGGAGGAAATCCTAAAACAATTGGTGATATCCAATGCTGCACAGCAACAATCCAATGCTGCACAGCAACAAGCAAACGCTACACAGCAGAGGCTGTTTGAACAGCTAGCCACTGATGCAAAAGAGGATAGGAAAACCCTGGCTGCGATTGTGGAGACGCTAGCACAGTGGTCACCTGCTAAAGTTAATGTTGTTGGAGACAAGCCCTCAGCCATCCATGTGGGTCGCTTTCTTTCCAAGATGACTGCAGATGATGATCCAGAGGCCTTTCTCTTAACCTTTGAATGGACTGCTGAGAGGGAAGGTTGGCCCAAAACCCAGTGGGCAGGACTGGTCGCCCCCTTGCTGTCTGGAGAATCGCAGAAGGCCTACTATGATTTGGAGTCAGCAGAAGCAGGAGACTATGAAAAGGTCAAGCGGGAAATCCTGGCGCGACTTGGTGTCACCCTGGCAGTTCGAGCACAGCGGGTTCACAGCTGGTTCTTCCAAGACGAGAGGCCCCCAAGATCGCAGATGTTCGACCTAATTCACTTGGTGAGAAAATGGCTACAGCCGGAGTCCCTGTCTGGGCCACAAATAGTGGAGCGTGTGGTCATGGACCGGTTCCTGAGGTCACTACCAGTTCCCCTGCAGAAGTGGGTGAGTCAAGGAGACCCCAACTCGGCGGACAACCTCGTGGAACTTGTTGAAAGGTACTTGGCTGCAGAGAACCTGGTCACCACCCCTACAGCCGCACGGACTTTCCGCCCAAAGCCACGGTCTCCCCAGGCAACCGGTAAGACTGTTCCAGGGGAAGTGGGTGGTAAGCATGGCAAGGAAATAGGGGGGAGGATTTTTGGTGCCAGGACTGAAGTTTGGCGTCCCAAACAAGGGAAGCTACTGCCTGTCAGCAAACCAAACTGGGGAAACATCAGGTGTTTTCGTTGCCAAGAACTGGGACATGTTGCAGCAAATTGTCCATTGACAGATGAACCAATGCAGTGTGATCTATCTATTAGAAGGCAGTCTATGTTTGCTGCTGTTTCATGCGCTGCAGCACCAAGTATGGGAAAACACATGTGCCAAATGACTGTTAATAATAAGCCTATTACGGCCTTGCTGGACTCTGGAAGTCTAGTGACTTTGGTTACAGCTGAGATGGTTGAAACTGTGAATTTGCATGCTAAAAAAGTTGCTGTGATCTGTATACATGGGGATACCCGCGAGTATCCTATAGCCACTGTTCAGTTTAAAACTGGCTTAGGTACGGTGACCCATCCGGTCGGACTTGTGCCCCACTTGGTGCACGAGGCCATCGTTGGTAGGGACTTCCCTAAGTTTTGGGAACTGTGGGATCGTCCCGACCCGGTTGCAGTAGCTGACTCAGTGACAGAGCCAGACCTCCTGGCCGCTACTGACAATGTGGGTTCAGGGGACTCTTCTCAGTGCTCCCCAGGTTTTCCTTTCTCAGTTATGGCAGGAGAACTGGAGGAGACTGAGGAGGTCCCCACAACCAGTGGAGATGGACAGCCATCTGCTGAATCTGAGCCTACGTTGGAGTTTGCTGACCTTAATGTACACAAGGAAAATTTTGGTACCGAGCAGAGAAAAGACCCAACCCTTGCCAGGGCCTGGGAAAATGTAATGGTGATTAATGATGTACCTGTCGAATCAGGGGACAGGCTCTGTTTTCCTTATTTTAGCAGCAATGAGGATTTACTGTATCGTGTATGTAAAAAAAATGATGAAGTGGTTGAACAGTTGGTGGTCCCTAAGCCATACAGACGGGTGGTGTTGGAACTTGCCCATGGGCACTTGCTAGGAGGTCATTTAGGGGTTGAGAAAACTACTGAAAGGGTGTTGCGCAGGTTTTATTGGCCCGGAATACAGAAGGATATTGAGAATTATTGTCAATCCTGTCCTGTGTGTCAGATGTCAGCCCCACTACAACACTTCCGAAGTCCTTTAGTGCCCTTGCCCATTATTGAAGTGCCCTTTGAGAGGATTGCCATGGACCTTGTGGGTCCACTCCCCAAGTCTGCCCGAGGTCATCAGCATATCCTCGTAATCATGGATTATGCTACCCGTTACCCAGAGGCAATTCCCTTACGCACTGCGTCTGCTAAAAACATTGCCAAAGAGCTGTTTATGGTGTTCAGTCGTGTTGGAATCCCTAAAGAAGTCCTTACAGACCAGGGCACCCCATTTATGTCACGAATAACTAGAGAGCTGTGCAAGTTATTTAAGGTGACGCAATTGCGAACCTCAGTGTACCATCCTCAAACGGATGGCTTGGTGGAACGCTTCAATAAAACATTAAAGAGCATGTTAAAAAAGGTTGTTGACAAGGATGGGAAAAACTGGGACTTCCTGATACCATACTTGATGTTTGCCATCAGGGAGGTTCCCCAGTCCTCCACGGGGTACTCTCCCTTTGAGTTGCTTTATGGGAGACACCCTCGGGGACTCTTGGACATAGCCAAAGAAACTTGGGAGTTGGAGCAGACACCCCATAAAAGTGTCATTGAGCATATCGCTCAAATGCAGGACAGGATTGCAGCAATCATGCCGTTGGTAAAAGAACACTTACTGCAGGCCCAAACAGCTCAACAGAGGATATACAACAGGGGGGCCCAACTCCGTGTTTTCTCACCTGGTGATAGGGTCCTGGTGTTAGTTCCCACTGTTGAGAGCAAGTTCCTGGCTAAGTGGCAGGGTCCCTTTGAAGTAATTGAAAGAGTTGGGGATGTCAATTACAAAATATATCAACCAGGAAAAAGGAAACCCGAACAGATTTACCACATAAACCTGTTAAAGCCCTGGAAGGATAGACTGGCGTTAACTGCGAGGTCCCTCCCGGTAACGCCTAAGAGTACTGAGTCCCCTCTGATCCCTGAGGTCACGATTCCAGACACCCTGTCATATTCTCAAAAGCAGGAAACTAGAGAATTCCTGATAAGAAATAGAGAGAAATTTTCAGAGTTACCTGGCACGACTTCAGCAGTTCAGCATGATATTGTTACTGAACCTGGGGTCCGTGTCAAGCTAAAACCATACCGAATTCCTGAAGCAAGGAGAAAGGACATCAGCGGGGAAGTTAAAAGAATGTTGGAGCTAGATGTCATTGAGGAATCCAATAGTGACTGGTCTAGCCCCATCGTGTTAGTCCCAAAACCGGATGGCACTTGGAGGTTCTGTAATGACTTCAGGAAGCTTAATGCAGTGACAAAGTTTGACACGTACCCAATGCCCAGAGTGGACGAACTTATAGACCGACTTGGCAAGGCTCGCTATCTGACCACTTTGGACTTGACAAAAGGTTATTGGCAAATACCCCTGACTGGTAGCGCCAAAGAGAAGACTGCATTTGTGACTCCGGAGGGTTCCTTTCATTATAAAAAAATGCCTTTTGGGTTGCAAAATGCCCCCGCCACATTTCAAAGGACCATGGACAGGACTCTAAGACCCCACCGACAATATGCAGCAGCATATCTAGATGACATAGTGGTACATAGCACTGACTGGGAGTCTCACTTGCCCCGTGTCCAGGCTGTCCTCGATTCCCTCTTCAAAGAAGGTTTTACAGCAAATCCAAAGAAATGTGCCATTGGTCTAGAGGAAGCCAAGTATTTGGGCTACACTATTGGGCGTGGTGTCATAAAACCTCAAGTGAATAAAATAGAAGCTATCCAGGAATGGCCACGTCCTGCAAACAAGAAGCAGGTTAGGGCCTTTCTTGGCATTGCGGGGTATTATAGAAGATTCATCCCAAATTTTGCAACTATAGCTGCTCCACTGACAGACCTTACGAAAGGGAAAGACTCTGTAATGGTGAAATGGTCCTCAGTAGCAGAGGAATCTTTCCAAGTCCTGAAGAAGGCTCTTTGTGCACAGCCAGTACTGTACTCCCCCGATTTCTCCAAAGATTTTTTGGTTCAGACGGATGCGTCTGATGTTGGTATCGGGGCAGTACTATCACAGGTACACAATGGGGAAGAACACCCTGTGGTGTACCTAAGCAGAAAGCTCAACGACCATGAGCAAAGGTATGCAGTCATTGAAAAGGAGTGTTTAGCCATAAAGTGGGCCGTGGACGCACTCAGGTACTATTTGTTAGGACGCCAGTTTGAGTTAATAACTGACCATGCTCCTCTGAAATGGATGGCACAAAAGAAGGAGACTAATAGACGGGTGAACCGGTGGTTTTTGGCTCTACAGGATTACTCATTCACTGTAAAACACAGGCCAGGTGTTGAGATGGGGAATGTAGATGCCCTGTCCCGTGTTCACTCCTGTTGGGCTACAGGTGTTCCAACCCTGGGGTTGAAACAAGGGGGGAGGATATGTAGCAGAGCGTCCCAGAGAGAGACAGGAAAAGTCCTGTTCGGGGTTTATACATCTCCCAGGCTCCTCTCATACAGGTTCAGGGATCTCTGATCCATGGTCCAGTTCGGGTCTTGGTCCTCTCCCCCAGGCTAATTTAAAGCTCACCTGAGCAAGACAGCCTTGCTCTTGGCCTGGGATACTCAGAGAACTTCTGTGTAAGAGAGCAAAAAGGTATGTGGAAGCTGACAAGCTGTAGGCTTGCTCAGCTTAGTAGTTAGGATCTGTAAATATTGTTTAGTTAGTGCCGAGACACGGCTAGGTTTTGTTTTGGCTATTTTTGTTCCTATTTGTTTCTTTTGGAACACTGTACAGCACCTGTATATAGACTTGTAAATATCACAAATAAACACCGCACTGTTTGTCACCATTCCACTGGATTTGGTATCTGTGCCTGAAAGACCACTCATCCCAGGGAGCTTTGTGCCTGCTACCTGTCCCCCAGGTTACAATATATATATATATATATATATATATATATATATATATATATACATATAAACATATATGGGAAGGGAATACAAAAATGCAGAAAATGGTATTTAATAAATAGGTATATAATTATAGGGAGAGATTGGTGGTATATATGAGAAGAAATGACGCAATGATGGAAAAGGAATAAAACATGTACAGTGTATATACGTGTGTAAACACAAAGAACCATTTATAAAGGATCCCTTCACACACACATATACACATATATACACATTTAAATGATGCGTAAGATTGGGACAAAAGGAGGGGGGAGTGTGTTTCCAGACGGTTATTTGGGAATGAGAGGAATGTTATGGGAAATACTGGGAAATAAATAAAAGTAAAAATAATAAAAATATATATAAATAAAAATAAAGATAAATATAAATATCTATCTATCTATCTATTTATCTATCTATCTATCTATCTATCTATCTATGTATATATACCGTATATACTCGAGTATAAGTCGAATTTTTCAGTACATTTTTTTGTGCTGAAAGTGCCCCCCTCAACTTATACTCGAGTCAAGCACTTTTCTGCACTAAAAAATTTCACTTTCCGAACCGATTTTGGGGCCCCGTATCTCAGGGTCACTTGGTGCTAGGAACCCCAGATTTGGTGTGCAAACCCAGTGGAACTGGTTCCATAACATGTCCAAAGCTGAAGTTTCTAGCACTAAGTGGCCCTGAGATACGGGGCCCCAAAATTGGTTTGGAAAATGTCATTCTCTGCTGCAGAAAAGCGCTTGACATTTTCTGAACCGACTTTGGGGCCCCATATCTCAGGGCCACTTGGTGCTAGGAACCCCAAATTTGGTGTGCAAACCTAGTGGAACTGGTAACATAACATATCCAAAGCTGGGGTTCCTAGAACCAATTGACCCTGAGATACGGGGCCCCAAATCCGGTTCAGAAAACGTCATTCTCTGCTGCAGAAAAGTGCTTGACATTTTCTGAACTGAATTTTGGGGCCCTGTATCTCGGAGCCACTTGGTGCTAGAAACACCAGCTTTGGAAATTTTATGGTGCTAGTTCCACTGGGTTTGCACACCAAATTTGGGGTTCTTAGCACTAAGTGGCCCCGAGATACAGGGCCCCAAATTCGGTCAACTGTGTCCATCTGCATCTGCAATATAAAAATAAAAATAAAGAAATTAAAAATAAAAATGTAAATAGAAATAAATATAAAAATAAAAATAGGAATAAAAATAAAAATGGTACGTGTTATACACTAGGGCTATGTAGATAGGGGTAATGGGTAGGAGACAGGTATACACTCACACTAGTGTACAGGTATACCCATACACGTGTTCCACATAGACTGTAAGTTAATGGGGTAGTGACTAGATGATGGATAAAACAATAAATGAGACAACAGGTAGGACAATGGATGAGACAATACGTGGTGAATTGAGATGAGATTATGTGATGAGGCAGGGATATGGTTGGGGTCACAGAAAAATGTTAATTTCAATGCCTTCATTGAGGCCTCCTGGCGATAAAGTGTCCAGTGTGTATATCCAGTAGTTTTCTCTTTCACACAACCTTTTGTAGCGTTCAGCGGTAGGGAGGGTGGGTGGAATAGACTCAATAACCCACACGCATAGCCCTGAAGATGTTTGTCCATGATGTTCTTTAAAATGTCTTGGTACACTATGCTTGTCAATGCCCTTCTCTACAAGGTTACAATGCTCACCAAACCTTTTGCGGAGCGGGCGTATAGTGCGGCCTACGTATAGTATGCCGCAGGGGCATGTGAGGCAATAGACCACATAATCTGAACCACAATTGAAGAAGTCGGGGATGACATATAGTTTACCCTTATGATGGAAGTCTTTTTGCCTATGTGTAACATGGGTGCATGTGAGGCAGAGGGGCTTCCTACATTGATACATGCCTTTGATGTTAAAGAAGGTTAATGGGGCACTGGCGGTGGGGCGTGCTGTTTTCACTTTGCTTGGTGCTATTTGGGCCTTTATATTCTTAGCCTGCCTGTAGGTGACCAGTGGTTTATCACTTATGGGGGTTTTTAGATGCAGATCCTCACGCAGAATGGACCAGTGTTTGGTGAAGATCTTTTCCATTTGCTTAAATCTGTTGTGGTACTGTGTCACAAATCTCACGCGTTGGGTAGTATCGTCTGTACTGGTTTGTCTCTTGTCCTTCGTGTTTTCACTGAGATAGTATTGGAAGGCATCTTCTATGATGTGGTCTGGGTAACCCTTGTCTTTGAATTTGGCTTTGAGTAGTAGGCCATGTGTTTCATAGTCCTGTAGGCGCGTGCAATTATGTTTTAGGTAGCAGAACTGGCTTTTTGAGATGTTTTTAACCCATCGTGGGTGATGGCAACTGTTAAAGTGTGGGTAAGAATTCCCTGAGGTGCATTTTGTATAATTCTGGGCGCAGATGGTGTTTTCATAGTGGAAGAGTTCCAGATCCAAAAAGGCCAGTTTGCTTTGTCTGTGACTGATGTAAATGATAGACCCATGGAGTTGTTGTTGCAGTGTTGGACGAAGGGTAGGATGGTGGTTTCTGGACCATCCCAGATAATGACCACGTAATCTATGTAGCGCCCATAATAGACTATGTGGGGCGCATATGGGTTATTGTTGTGTATATATTGTAGCTCCCAGTAACCCATGGTAAGGTTTGCGTAGCTGGGGGCAAAATTGGCCCCCATGGCAGTTCTTTGTGTTTGAATGTAGAAGTCTCCGTGGGATTCGAGATAATTGTGGGTTAGGCAGAATTCTAATATTTCCAGTAAGAATTGGTTCTGACGTGGGTTGAGTGATGGATCATTGTTGAGATAGTGTCCTACAGCTTGTAAACCAATGTTATGGGGAATGGACGTGTATAGTGAGACCACATCTAGCGAGAGCCAGCGGTATGTGGGTTCCCAGGAGTAGTATCGTAGCATGTTCAGAAGGTGGATGCTGTCTTTAATGTAGGAAGGTAGGTTCTGTACTATACCTTGTAGAAAATGATCAATGTAGATAGAGAAGTAGCTGGTTACGCTTTCCATGGCCGCCACTATTGGTCTACCAGGAGGGTGTGTGGGGTCTTTGTGCACCTTTGAAAGGTGGTAAATATAGGGCCTTTTGTAAAAGTCGTGTTTAAGAAATGAGGCTTCAGATGCAGTAACTATACCATCTGCTTGTGCTCGATCTATTAGGTTGTGAGCTTCAATAGAGAATTTGGGTAAGGGATCTCCGGAAAGTTTTTTTGTATGTGGATGTGTCAGATAGGAGTCTAGTTGTTTCCAGCATGTAGTCTGCACGGTTCTGGACTACGATACCACCTCCTTTATCTGTGGGCTTAATAACCAGTTGCCTTTTGTTCGTGAGTGATTTAAGAGCCGTGCGTTCTGCTGGGGTTAAGTTAGATGGTGGATTGGAACGTGAGTTGGACATTTGACACATTCATAGTATATCAGCATATACAACCTGATAGAAGGTCTGAACGTAAGGTCCTTTGGCAAATGTGGGATAAAAGATAGATTTCGGTTTGAAATTAGTGTGTAAGATGGGTGGAGAGGTAGGTGGATGTTGAGTTAGAGATTCAGTCTGGTCGTCAATGTAGAGATCTTCCAACTGGTCTAGGGTTATGAGTTCTGTGGGTCCTAGGGTGGAGGAGTCTTCTGTAGTAGTACTGCATTCAGCATGGTCATTAGTAGTATATGGAGTAGTGTTTGGGGTAATGTTTGGGGTACCATTACCTTTCTTAGTGTCTTGAATGTTGAAATATCGTTTGATGGTGATATTTCTAATGAACCTATTGAGATCCAAGAAGAGAGTGAAAGGGTTGGGAGATGCTGTGGGGGCGAAGGTGAGCCCGCGTGCTAGTAGAGATTTTTCAGGCATGGATAAGGTGTGATCAGAGAGGTTGAAGATTTTTACAATCTGAGCAATTTCTCCCTCCTTTTTGTGTCTGTGTCTCCCCCCTCTCCTGCCTCATCGGTGAGCTTTCTTTTTGGGCAGGGTTGGGGGGAGATCACTAAAAAAGAGGGGGTAGGGGTGGGAGATATATGTTTATTGGTCGGACTGTAAATGGGGGGTGATGAGATGGCATGAATACTGGAGTGGTACATGGTGGGCCCAGATGCATGAGTGATCTTGGGCTGTGCGGTGTGTAGATTCCCAATACCAAAATCCAAAGTGGATGACTGGGGGACCTCATAAGTACTGTGATCTGATATGGCACTGCCGGTCTGTGTTTCTTTGAGGGTAACCGGTATGGAAGGGATTGAGGTAAGGATGCCAGTGTGGGGTTTCTTCTTTATACTCTTGGAAGTTTTGGGTGTACTGGAGGAAGAAACTGGCACGGGGGGTGGTGGACGATGATTGTCCTCTTTTGGTGTGGGTGTGGGCTGTGGGCCGTCTGGAAGGTGCCGGTGGCCTATGTGGTTTATAAGGCTTGGTGGAGGGGCCTTGACAGGATAAGAGGGCCGTGGTGGGCCTTGGTACACATTCCATCAGGGGGACTGGGGTGTGGTTCTCTTGCCCTGATGGGGTGTGGAGATTGGGGTGGTTGTTAACTTTGGGGAGGTGTGTATTGCGTCTGGGTTTTTTCCAACAGTGGATCCTTTTGGAGTTGTAACCGTCAAAGTCTCTGCGTATCTTCTGTAATTTACATTTAATGAGGCAATCCTCTTGGTACTTAGTGTTAAGTTTCAGTTTTTTGTACCATGAGGTGGGTAAGGGTGTAATGTACGATCTTAGTTCATCTATAAGATTGGTTAATTTGGACGATAATGAGTTGAATAGGGTATCCCTTTGCTTGATGATGATTTCCATCCATTTTTGAGTGCAGAATTCGGATATGGTGGACCATTCAGCGGCTAAATCTGCGATCAGAAATGAGCAAGTCTTTTGGTTTCTGAGACCTCTGGGAGAAATTTTGTAGTTCAAATATAGTTCCAAGAAGAACTTATCCCACCATTGTTGGTTAATGTTATTGATGGTGTCCTCTATTTTGCGAAACTTCGCACATATGTGTCTGTATTCCAGACGGGGGATATTTTCTGATGGGAGGAAGTATCCATCTGGGAAGTGTGCATATAAGTCATCTAATATGGTGTACTTGACTGATTCTATTTTTTGTATAATTTCCATGGTTACTATACAGCATCTGCAGAAGTATTAGGTATGTAAACTGGGGGGGTGGAGTAAATCACATGAACATAATGGGGCTGAAGATGAATGTACAATAATAATAATTGGCATAGATCCAGAGGCTGCGCATATATGTGAACTTCTTAAGAGGAAATAAATAAACGATAATAAATAAATAGTCCAGCCCTCCTCTCAATTACCTTTCCACCCCTCCCATTGCCTATGGTATAAATTCCCACACTGAATATGGCCACCAGCATAGCCTGATGAAGGAGCACGCATGCTCCGAACGCGAAGCACTGTCCGCCTCACCGTGCTCCCGGAAGTGAAGATGCAGGTCAGCATGGCGCTCCACGGAGGATCCATGACCGACATCCTGGCCGCCCGGAGGCTCTGAGGACCCTCGGCACCACCGGAACAGCTACCAGGTCACAGGACTCACATCCCAGGAACCCCCCCACTGGCCCGTGACACCCACATCCCCCGAGAGCATTCGGATGAAACTACTTTACATGCTGGTTTTTAGCAACTCAAATGTGAGTGTTTTTTATCTATTGTAATAAATATTTTTAACATACATGCTGCACTTAGAGGGCACCGTCCTTCTTTCTTTTTTATTGTTCCAGAGCTTCTTCTCGCTTTTATAGACTGGCTGCCTTCCATTTATTCAGCATCATTTTATCCTTACATGGACTAATACCTGGGGTTCCTAGAACCAATTGACCCTGAGATACGGGGCCCCAAATCCGGTTCAGAAAACGTCATTCTCTGCTGCAGAAAAGTGCTTGACATTTTCTGAACTGAATTTTGGGGCCCTGTATCTCGGAGCCACTTGGTGCTAGAAACACCAGCTTTGGAAATTTTATGGTGCTAGTTCCACTGGGTTTGCACACCAAATTTGGGGTTCTTAGCACTAAGTGGCCCCGAGATACAGGGCCCCAAATTCGGTCAACTGTGTCCATCTGCATCTGCAATATAAAAATAAAAATAAAGAAATTAAAAATAAAAATGTAAATAGAAATAAATATAAAAATAAAAATAGGAATAAAAATAAAAATGGTACGTGTTATACACTAGGGCTATGTAGATAGGGGTAATGGGTAGGAGACAGGTATACACTCACACTAGTGTACAGGTATACCCATACACGTGTTCCACATAGACTGTAAGTTAATGGGGTAGTGACTAGATGATGGATAAAACAATAAATGAGACAACAGGTAGGACAATGGATGAGACAATACGTGGTGAATTGAGATGAGATTATGTGATGAGGCAGGGATATGGTTGGGGTCACAGAAAAATGTTAATTTCAATGCCTTCATTGAGGCCTCCTGGCGATAAAGTGTCCAGTGTGTATATCCAGTAGTTTTCTCTTTCACACAACCTTTTGTAGCGTTCAGCGGTAGGGAGGGTGGGTGGAATAGACTCAATAACCCACACGCATAGCCCTGAAGATGTTTGTCCATGATGTTCTTTAAAATGTCTTGGTACACTATGCTTGTCAATGCCCTTCTCTACAAGGTTACAATGCTCACCAAACCTTTTGCGGAGCGGGCGTATAGTGCGGCCTACGTATAGTATGCCGCAGGGGCATGTGAGGCAATAGACCACATAATCTGAACCACAATTGAAGAAGTCGGGGATGACATATAGTTTACCCTTATGATGGAAGTCTTTTTGCCTATGTGTAACATGGGTGCATGTGAGGCAGAGGGGCTTCCTACATTGATACATGCCTTTGATGTTAAAGAAGGTTAATGGGGCACTGGCGGTGGGGCGTGCTGTTTTCACTTTGCTTGGTGCTATTTGGGCCTTTATATTCTTAGCCTGCCTGTAGGTGACCAGTGGTTTATCACTTATGGGGGTTTTTAGATGCAGATCCTCACGCAGAATGGACCAGTGTTTGGTGAAGATCTTTTCCATTTGCTTAAATCTGTTGTGGTACTGTGTCACAAATCTCACGCGTTGGGTAGTATCGTCTGTACTGGTTTGTCTCTTGTCCTTCGTGTTTTCACTGAGATAGTATTGGAAGGCATCTTTTATGATGTGGTCTGGGTAACCCTTGTCTTTGAATTTGGCTTTGAGTAGTAGGCCATGTGTTTCATAGTCCTGTAGGCGCGTGCAATTATGTTTTAGGTAGCAGAACTGGCTTTTTGAGATGTTTTTAACCCATCGTGGGTGATGGCAACTGTTAAAGTGTGGGTAAGAATTCCCTGAGGTGCATTTTGTATAATTCTGGGCGCAGATGGTGTTTTCATAGTGGAAGAGTTCCAGATCCAAAAAGGCCAGTTTGCTTTGTCTGTGACTGATGTAAATGATAGACCCATGGAGTTGTTGTTGCAGTGTTGGACGAAGGGTAGGATGGTGGTTTCTGGACCATCCCAGATAATGACCACGTAATCTATGTAGCGCCCATAATAGACTATGTGGGGCGCATATGGGTTATTGTTGTGTATATATTGTAGCTCCCAGTAACCCATGGTAAGGTTTGCGTAGCTGGGGGCAAAATTGGCCCCCATGGCAGTTCTTTGTGTTTGAATGTAGAAGTCTCCGTGGGATTCGAGATAATTGTGGGTTAGGCAGAATTCTAATATTTCCAGTAAGAATTGGTTCTGACGTGGGTTGAGTGATGGATCATTGTTGAGATAGTGTCCTACAGCTTGTAAACCAATGTTATGGGGAATGGACGTGTATAGTGAGACCACATCTAGCGAGAGCCAGCGGTATGTGGGTTCCCAGGAGTAGTATCGTAGCATGTTCAGAAGGTGGATGCTGTCTTTAATGTAGGAAGGTAGGTTCTGTACTATACCTTGTAGAAAATGATCAATGTAGATAGAGAAGTAGCTGGTTACGCTTTCCATGGCCGCCACTATTGGTCTACCAGGAGGGTGTGTGGGGTCTTTGTGCACCTTTGAAAGGTGGTAAATATAGGGCCTTTTGTAAAAGTCGTGTTTAAGAAATGAGGCTTCAGATGCAGTAACTATACCATCTGCTTGTGCTCGATCTATTAGGTTGTGAGCTTCAATAGAGAATTTGGGTAAGGGATCTCCGGAAAGTTTTTTTGTATGTGGATGTGTCAGATAGGAGTCTAGTTGTTTCCAGCATGTAGTCTGCACGGTTCTGGACTACGATACCACCTCCTTTATCTGTGGGCTTAATAACCAGTTGCCTTTTGTTCGTGAGTGATTTAAGAGCCGTGCGTTCTGCTGGGGTTAAGTTAGATGGTGGATTGGAACGTGAGTTGGACATTTGACACATTCATAGTATATCAGCATATACAACCTGATAGAAGGTCTGAACGTAAGGTCCTTTGGCAAATGTGGGATAAAAGATAGATTTCGGTTTGAAATTAGTGTGTAAGATGGGTGGAGAGGTAGGTGGATGTTGAGTTAGAGATTCAGTCTGGTCGTCAATGTAGAGATCTTCCAACTGGTCTAGGGTTATGAGTTCTGTGGGTCCTAGGGTGGAGGAGTCTTCTGTAGTAGTACTGCATTCAGCATGGTCATTAGTAGTATATGGAGTAGTGTTTGGGGTAATGTTTGGGGTACCATTACCTTTCTTAGTGTCTTGAATGTTGAAATATCGTTTGATGGTGATATTTCTAATGAACCTATTGAGATCCAAGAAGAGAGTGAAAGGGTTGGGAGATGCTGTGGGGGCGAAGGTGAGCCCGCGTGCTAGTAGAGATTTTTCAGGCATGGATAAGGTGTGATCAGAGAGGTTGAAGATTTTTACAATCTGAGCAATTTCTCCCTCCTTTTTGTGTCTGTGTCTCCCCCCTCTCCTGCCTCATCGGTGAGCTTTCTTTTTGGGCAGGGTTGGGGGGAGATCACTAAAAAAGAGGGGGTAGGGGTGGGAGATATATGTTTATTGGTCGGACTGTAAATGGGGGGTGATGAGATGGCATGAATACTGGAGTGGTACATGGTGGGCCCAGATGCATGAGTGATCTTGGGCTGTGCGGTGTGTAGATTCCCAATACCAAAATCCAAAGTGGATGACTGGGGGACCTCATAAGTACTGTGATCTGATATGGCACTGCCGGTCTGTGTTTCTTTGAGGGTAACCGGTATGGAAGGGATTGAGGTAAGGATGCCAGTGTGGGGTTTCTTCTTTATACTCTTGGAAGTTTTGGGTGTACTGGAGGAAGAAACTGGCACGGGGGGTGGTGGACGATGATTGTCCTCTTTTGGTGTGGGTGTGGGCTGTGGGCCGTCTGGAAGGTGCCGGTGGCCTATGTGGTTTATAAGGCTTGGTGGAGGGGCCTTGACAGGATAAGAGGGCCGTGGTGGGCCTTGGTACACATTCCATCAGGGGGACTGGGGTGTGGTTCTCTTGCCCTGATGGGGTGTGGAGATTGGGGTGGTTGTTAACTTTGGGGAGGTGTGTATTGCGTCTGGGTTTTTTCCAACAGTGGATCCTTTTGGAGTTGTAACCGTCAAAGTCTCTGCGTATCTTCTGTAATTTACATTTAATGAGGCAATCCTCTTGGTACTTAGTGTTAAGTTTCAGTTTTTTGTACCATGAGGTGGGTAAGGGTGTAATGTACGATCTTAGTTCATCTATAAGATTGGTTAATTTGGACGATAATGAGTTGAATAGGGTATCCCTTTGCTTGATGATGATTTCCATCCATTTTTGAGTGCAGAATTCGGATATGGTGGACCATTCAGCGGCTAAATCTGCGATCAGAAATGAGCAAGTCTTTTGGTTTCTGAGACCTCTGGGAGAAATTTTGTAGTTCAAATATAGTTCCAAGAAGAACTTATCCCACCATTGTTGGTTAATGTTATTGATGGTGTCCTCTATTTTGCGAAACTTCGCACATATGTGTCTGTATTCCAGACGGGGGATATTTTCTGATGGGAGGAAGTATCCATCTGGGAAGTGTGCATATAAGTCATCTAATATGGTGTACTTGACTGATTCTATTTTTTGTATAATTTCCATGGTTACTATACAGCATCTGCAGAAGTATTAGGTATGTAAACTGGGGGGGTGGAGTAAATCACATGAACATAATGGGGCTGAAGATGAATGTACAATAATAATAATTGGCATAGATCCAGAGGCTGCGCATATATGTGAACTTCTTAAGAGGAAATAAATAAACGATAATAAATAAATAGTCCAGCCCTCCTCTCAATTACCTTTCCACCCCTCCCATTGCCTATGGTATAAATTCCCACACTGAATATGGCCACCAGCATAGCCTGATGAAGGAGCACGCATGCTCCGAACGCGAAGCACTGTCCGCCTCACCGTGCTCCCGGAAGTGAAGATGCAGGTCAGCATGGCGCTCCACGGAGGATCCATGACCGACATCCTGGCCGCCCGGAGGCTCTGAGGACCCTCGGCACCACCGGAACAGCTACCAGGTCACAGGACTCACATCCCAGGAACCCCCCCACTGGCCCGTGACACCCACATCCCCCGAGAGCATTCGGATGAAACTACTTTACATGCTGGTTTTTAGCAACTCAAATGTGAGTGTTTTTTATCTATTGTAATAAATATTTTTAACATACATGCTGCACTTAGAGGGCACCGTCCTTCTTTCTTTTTTATTGTTCCAGAGCTTCTTCTCGCTTTTATAGACTGGCTGCCTTCCATTTATTCAGCATCATTTTATCCTTACATGGACTAATACCTGAACTTGTTGTGAAACATTAACTACACCACCAAGTTCCCCCTCTCAGGAACCCCCAACCCACCCCCTTCCCCCCACCATTTTTAGTTATATGTACTCGGCTACCTCCATTGTGCGCCATATTAACCCCTTGATTGTGTATTTTGAAGATTACCTACAAATAAAATTATATTTTTAATGTTTATGAGTGGTGCAAATCTCTCTTTCATCTATATGCATCTTTTGTTAAGAAGGTCTTATAAAAAGCATTCAAAAAGCTGTTCAAATTTAAGAGAATTTAAAAAGTCTATCTATGCTTCCAGTTTGACATTTACATGGCAGCAGGTTTGATCTAAAGAAGGATACTAATTTACTCATCACATAGTTTACCTGTTTCTCCTCTGTAACATTATAAGGAATTTGCTTTTTGGAATCAAATGTTGTTAAGAAGTAGTCAATCTGATGCTATTTTCTAACATGTGCAATTATTGCTAAAGTGATGTTTGTACATTTTGTTGGTTATTTAGATTTGTAGAGTGCTATCATTCTTTATCTAACAGGATATTTGATATGTACTTGTCATTCATTCAATTTATTAATGTAAGTTGGTTTAAAGATCAATCTCATAGTTTCTTGTCAACTTACTGTCTCTGTGTGTGCATGTTCCTGAAACATATGATAAAAGATATGTTATATGTTTGACGTTGTATAAACCTATGTTTTTTTATTAGCTTTGCTGTGACTGGTTGTTTAAATTTGTAAGTATTGTGCTGTTTTTAAATTGAAACTTTGGTCAAACTATATCATTACAAGTGTGATATAAGCTGCCCATACCAATATGACTGGGCTGCGTGTGCAAAATAAACCAAAGGAGCATTTTGTAAATGCCCGTTGATCCTGTAAGTAGGACTATTAAATAGGGTGACAACACTCTTCTTTCTTCAGTGAAATCACTTCAGAATTGTCACTCTTGCTGGTCCTGTAGCTGATTAAATGCTGCCACCAGTCCTATCGGTATATAGCTATCAAAGCTGGTCTTTTATGATTACACTCTAAAATACAATACAGTGTGCTATTAGTTCTTAATTTTTCCCTGTTTATCTCACCCATCTCCATTTCCTTTGTGTGTATACATGCAAAGGTATAGCCAGGCATATGTAATAAGCCAGATCTTCATGTACTGACATTTCTCTGATTCGTACCGCTGCTTGTTCAACAGAATCCGGTCTAATAACCTACTTACAGCACTTGCAGCCAATGGCACTGATCAGTTATTTCTGATGGTGGGGCAGATCCCCATTGTCAGAATACAATAGCACAGCAAAGGAGATCCCTGCATCAACATTGCTTGTGTGGATGCGAAAATCAGTGAGTCTCTTCTCCATTCAGCTGACTGATTAAAAATAATAATAATAATAATGTGTGTATACCCTGCTTTAGTTTGTTTGCCACTGGAAGTCTGGAAGATTTGTACTTGCATGTACTCTGTAGTATTTTTGCTATATAAAAAGTTAATTTTCAATGCACATGGGGGAATTCATAGTCAACATGAAATTATCCTGACAGTTTTATCTAAATGTTTTACTGGCATCAGCAGAAAATCTGTTCTTTACATTTTATTGGAAATAACCCTGAAAATGTATTATAATAACTATAATTTAAAATGAAGTCAATTGAATAAATTAAATTAAGTCATGGAAGAACACTCAGTAAATCTTACGCCACATTATCGTATCATACACTGTAGGTTATGTTTTTTATTCTTTTATTTATATCTGTAATTCACATTTTATAGGGAAAAATATTACTCTGCAGAATACATAAATTATTGATCAAGTGTGTGAACATGCAGCTACAGGGATTCTTAGTTTACTGATTATATATTTATGTTGGGAATGTCAGGAGGTAAAGTTAGAAGTGTATAATTTATAATTTTGCACCTCCAAAAATACCCTGGAAAAAAAAATTTACCGAGTGTTAGCATGACCCTCTGTTTTCATGCTGGAGCCAAATGCCAGTTGCTATTATTTTATAACCCACAATCTATTATTTCCCTAACAGCCTAAAGCAAAATAAAGGGTAATCATTTGTCCTGGGGATCCCAAAAGGCTCATAAGTTGTGCACACCTGCCAAAGACTGCAAATGTTTTGTAAATTAATATATTTCATTGATCATTTTAGGGTTTGTCCAGTTTTTAATATGGACCACATTCCACTAACAACCATATTCAACCTGCAGTCCCATCGTAAGGAAAAATCTTATATACTCTTCTTCCTGTTCTGAAAAACTGGTACTCCTTGAGAATTATAATGAAAAAAAGATGGAATGTGAAGCATCATGAATAAAAAGAACAATATATAATAGCAATAAAGGCTACAGAAAATTTAGTAGTATTAATTTGTCATGGACTGTGTAATGCCCCGTACACACGGTCGGATTTTCCGATGGAAAATGTCCGATCGGAGCGTGTTGTCGGAAATTCCGACCGTGTGTGGGCTCCATCGGACATTTTCCATCGGATTTTCCGACACACAAAGTTGGACAGCAGGAGATAAAATTTTCCGACAACAAAATCGGAAATTCCGATCGTGTGTACACAAATCCGACGGACAAAGTGCCACGCATGCTCAGAATAAATAAAGAGATGAAAGCTATTGGCCACTGCCCCGTTTATAGTCCCGACGTACGTGTTTTACGTCACCGCGTTTAGAACGATCGGATTTTCCGACAACTTTGTGTGACCGTGTGTATGCAAGACAAGTTTGAGCCAACATCCGACGGAAAAAATCCTAGGATTTTGTTGTCGGAATGTCCGGCCGACCGTGTGTACGGGGCATAAGACTTCTGTTTCTCCAGTGCTTAGTTTAGCCACCCATTAAGTGCAGAGTCTAAACAATATCTGGTCTTCCCCAATGGCTTTTCATGTGCTGGCTTGGATTTGTCAGATGCTCCAAAACCTGAAC
Source organism: Lithobates clamitans (assembly GCA_037952925.1). Taxonomy (NCBI): domain Eukaryota; kingdom Metazoa; phylum Chordata; class Amphibia; order Anura; family Ranidae; genus Lithobates; species Lithobates clamitans. Next base: position 9,890,709 of record JBBGZY010000140.1, read on the forward strand.
ACAAGACATGTTCAGGCAGATAAGGTTCAGGGAGTTACCAAATACAGGTTCTTAAACAGATACCAGGAGACAAGTTAAGGTTGTATGCAGAAGATTGACAAGAAATGCAGGTTACAGCTCTGAAACACTACACATGACCAGGTAGAACATTTTTACTTGGGTCCTGTTTCCGAACGCAGAACAAACATTATATGTGAAACCCACATGTTTACCTTGACATGCATGTACTAGATTCTCCTATTTAAAACAGCAGAAACACCACCTATGGCATTTTTCTTAGCCAAAAGAGAGGCATGCAGGTTAAAAAATCAAATAAAACTCAGTTTTTACCAAGACTAATGAGGATAATCAAATTATTATATTGTCTATGGATCAGTGGCATCAACAAATGTGGAAGGAACTGGGTATCTGCAAAAAAAGGTGCATTTTGATTTTTTAAAACTGTATACCAACGACATAGGCATCAGTTCATATTTAAAATTATTCAATCTAAAATAAAGACTATGACACGTCTTGCTGTTATATATTTTGGTAGCAGCACGGTCCTGACTCCTCCATGAGTAATCCAAGAAGCACAACAAATTACCAACAATATAACTTCAGAGAAAGCCCTGGTCACAGAACATAACCTTGTCATGTGTGACAGCATATCCAGTTCCACTTCCTGTTGTTTCTTGTTTTTGAAGCAGTATGCATCTGGCTATAAAAGGGTTTTATAATTTTCTGACCCTTTACAATAGATGACTGATACTTGTAGTAGGGTGGAGGGAAAGTTTTGAAGAGGGTGAATTTAATTTCCAGTGGTAGCAGAAGAGCTATAAAGAGAGGAATTCAGAGACAAACCAGGCCAGCAATGGTAAATCAGGAACAAATGCAGACTCAGGTCACTGGGAGCAGCTAAATATCATCCAACAATCTCCTATAGTATGTCACAAAAACTTTAAATAGATGATCTACCTTTAAGTCTGTAATCAGTCGTGCACCTACCTATGCACCTACATGCGCAGGTGATTGTGTAAAGTGCCAGGGAGCATACTTGCCCAACTTAGCATACCCACATACCCAACCAATAAAGATCTATGTTCCATTTGTCAGCACATACATACATCTTCTCCTGAAGCTATTCTGACACACTGGAGCTGACTTACTAAAAGAAAAAACACTGTTCACTTTGCAAGTGAAGTTGCACTCTTCAAAATAATTTTTCCTAGAGCTTGGTGAATGTGATGAAGCTTTTACAAAGAATAAAGTAAGAAGAACTAAAATAAAAAATAGCATATTTGCTTACACACGATTGAATGTTGGAAGTCAGCAAAGCTTCACCTCATTCACTATGCTCTGGGGATAATTCAACTGCACCTGCAAAGTGAACAGTTTCCTTTAGTAAATAACCCTTATGAGCCCTCTTTGTTAATGAACACAGAGTTTTCTGTACTGTGGATTCCTGTGTTCATTAACCACCTCATTACTGTACTATAGCCAAAATACAGTTACAGTGTGGCTCTCTCATTCTTGGAGGGCATCCATGTACATCCTCCCAGAACCACATCCCCTCTGTGAACCTCCTGGGGTGTGCATCGGGCGTCTTCTGTAATCGCTGTGCCTTTGGACACAGTGATTACAGATCATGGTAAAAGGCCAACCATGGCCCTTTGCCATGTGATCAGCTGTGTCCAATCACAGCTGATCACATGTAAACAAAGTTGTCAGTTATCGGCAGTCCTTTCCTCATGTGCTGTGTCTGTATGAGGAAAAGAGTGCTAATAACTGGCAAGGCTGTCAACACACTGCTTACACTGATTATCAGTGCAGCCCCATCAGTGGCAAATAGTGTTGGGTGAACGGTTCAGGCCAAGCAAAAGTTCAGCCTGAACATTGGTTGTTCACCCGTTCTGCAAACACCCAAATTGTCAGGAGGTTTGACCATTTGCTCGGCTGCCTAACATCTCACTATGCACTGTGCACCACACAGTGCATTGGAAGCCCTGATTGGCCTGAAGCAATTAAGGCTTTGTCCAATCATGGCACAGAACACTGTCAGTGCCATGATTGGAGAAAGTAATAATGACTGTGCCCAATCATGGTACATTGCTCATAGACCCACCCCACACTATGAAAGGTTCCTTCCCAGAGCAGCCATTTGCAGTCTGATATTGCAGTGGAGATATATAGAACAGGGCTCTGTTCATTGCTACTAGTGAGTTAGTGTGCTATAGTGTGCTATTGTGGTTCTATTGTGAGTGTAAAGTATCAGTGTGAATATAGTGATAGTGCAGCAGGAGTGTAGTGTGACCTTCTTTTTTATTTTAGTGCCAGCCTAGTGTGTCATGGCAGGTGTACTGCAGTATATTTAAGTATATCAGTTTAGTGTGTCAGCAGTATATTGAAGTGTGTCAGTGTAGAGTGTCAGCGCACTTTTACTGCAGTATACTGTATTGAATTGCGTTAGTGCACTTTTACGGCAGAATATTGAAGTGCGTTAGTGCATTTTTACTGCAGTATATTTAAGTGCATTAGTGCACTTTTACTGCAATATATTGAAGTACGTTAGTGCACTTTTACTGCCGTATATTGAAGTTGTTAGTGCACTTTTACTGCAGTATATTGAAGTGCATCATATCACTTTTACTGCAGTATATTGAAGTGCATTACTGCACTTTTACTGCAATATATTGAAGTGCGTCAGTGCACAGTAAAGATTTCACCTGCTGGTGGCACTGTGGCTCTCAGATCTAAGGGCTGCAGTTCCGGTGTCCACCAGCGGGTGTCAATAAGCAGTCGGAGGCTGACAGTTGGAAGATGATTCACCTGCTGGTGGTACTGTGCTCCCAGATCTTTAGGCTGTAGTCCATCAGCAGGTGTCTTTTGGCAGTCAGGAGCTGACATCTTCCCCTGCAATCAGGCATCACCTGATGCTGATTTCAGGAAGTGTATTTAAACCTGATGAATTCTATTACACTTTGCCTTGATATTTTCGCCTTGTGCCCCTGATCTGTGTTCCTGTGTTCCTGAAGCCTGCATCCCGTCCCCTGTTCCTGGACTCTGACCCTGATCCTGCAGCCTGATTTCTTTCTACCCGCTCAGTCCATCTCCTGGTTTCCTTTCCCCGTCCTGTCTTGTTCCCAGCTCCCCCTGCTTGATCTCCCGTGTATGACCCTGGCTCTGGTACGATTAAGATGTGGTTATCCCATGCTCTGTACATATTGGATTTAGACTGTCATTTGTTTTATGTGCACTGGTTTTTGCTTCACTGGTTGGGGTACCCTTTTTACTGTATTGGAGGTGTGTTTTCTTTGTTATTCACTTACCTTTTAATAAATCATATCATTTACACTCACCTGTGTTTGGTATACTCTGTTGCAGTCCACATATTTCTGGTCACACCGGTCCCTGACATAATACCGAGGCCAGTCCTGATTAGAAGTGGCTGCACAGGGAAGCCATCTTGGTTCTGCCGTTTGGGGGAAAATGCATCCGGAGGAGGTTATTTTTTTTTTCTTTACTGGTGACAGAGGATAATGAATACTGCTGCCAGATATTGAAGGAGTGGGCCAGTGATCAGCTATTGGAATATATCCAACTTGCTCATTCCCTAGTTGATCAGGGCAGTATGTTGTTTGCAGGTGTTCAGTAGCATGAACGTTAGAACCCCATTGACTTCTATGGAACTCTATGGGACTCGAACGTTTGAAATCAAAAGTGCTAATTTTAAAGGCTAATTTCCAAGGTATTGTCTTAAAAAGGGCTTGGGGACCCGGGTCCTGCCCCAAGGGACATGTATCAATGCAAAAAAAAGTTTTAAAAACGGCCGTTTTTTTGGGAGCAGTGATTTCAATGATGCTTAAAGTAAAAAAAAAGTGAAATATTCCTTTAACTATCATACCTGGGGGGTGTCTATAGTATGCCTGTAAAGTGGCGCGTGTTTTCCATGCTTAGAACAGTCCCTGCACAAAATGTAATTTTTAAAGGAAAAAAAGTCATTTAAAACTGCTTGCAGCTTTAATGTAATGTTGGGTCCTGGCAATATGGATGAAAATCAGTGAGACAAACAGCATGGGTACCCCCAGTCTATTACCAGGCCCTTTGGGTCTTGTATGGATATTGAGGGGAACCCCGCACCCAAATTAAAAAAGGAAAGGTGTGGGGCCCCCAGGCGCTATATACTCTGAACAGCAGTATACAGGCGTTGCAAACAAGACAGGGACTGTAGGTTTGTTGTTAAGTAGTATCTGTTTGTAATTTCGAACTGGTACATTTTTAACGTGTTTAGCTCCAGCCAAAAAATCTATTTTAAGTTTTTTGGAAAACATAGGGAAGGGTTATCACCCCTGTGACATTTGTTTTGCTGTCTGTGCTCCTCTTCAGAAGATTTCACCTCACTTTTTGTCGCAATGACAAATGTTTTTTGAAAATTTGGGGTTTTTAGTGAAACAAGGATAAAGCATCAGTGGAAAGGAGAAACGTTTTTCCCATATTAACTCTTACAGGAGAGAATTACCCTTCCTAGGGGTAGATTTCATCCCACTTCCTGTTGTCTCCTTCCGTTTGCAAGTAGGAGTCGTTTGTAAGTTGGATGTTTGAAAGTAGGGGCCTGCCTTATATACTCAGCAGAAATTTGGGCCTTAGGTATTGTTGTGGCCACAACACTGTAAGCCCTCACAGGGCCTTGCTGTGAAATATTAGATCAAGAATTGTAATTACATGCCCCTGTCGAACAGGGGCAGAAAAATTAAGCCTTTGGTGGTGGTGGTTCTGGTGCCACAACACTGTAAGCCCTCACAGGGCCTTGCTGTGAAATATTAGACCAAGAATTCTAATTACATGTCCCTGTTGAACAGGGGCTGAAAAATTGGGCCTTAGGCACTGGTGTTGGTGCCACAACACTGCAACCCCTCAAAGATACTCTAATTGGAGTGCAGGAACAAGCCCTGCTGCAAAGAATTGCATCAAAAATTGTAATTACACGCCCCTGTTAAACAGGGGCTGAAAAATTGGGCCTTAGACACTGGTGCTGGTGCCACAACACTACAGCCACTCACAGATACTCTAGTTGGAGTGCAGGAACTAGCCCTGCTGCAAAGAATTGCATGAAACATTGTAATTACATGCCCCTGTTAAACAGGGGCTGAAAAATTGCGCCACTGGTGGCGGGACTGGCGGTGTCCAGAACCAAAAATGTTCTTACAAGCTATCACCATGATCATTGAGGAGGAAGAGGATAATTACTAAGTATAACAGGATAGTCACTCAGCATCAGCATAGGCAGTCTTTGAAGGGATCTGACATTTCAAAAAAATGTATTCGGTTACATCAGCATCAGGTGCTTGGTAGCTGGTGGTGATCCAAGACTGATTCATTTTTATGAAGGTCAGTCGATCAACCGAGTCGGTGGACAGACGCACCCTGTGATCGGTTACAAAGCCTCCAGCAGCACTAAATGTGCGTTCCAAAAGAACGCTGGATGCAGGACAGGCCAGTAGCTCAATTGCATACTATGCAAGCTCTGGCCAGTGATCCATCCTCAAGACCCAGTAACCCAGAGGATTTTCGATGGGAAAGGTGTCCAAGTCAGATCTTGCCCCCAGGTATTCCAGCACCATGTAAAACAGACGCTGGCGATGGTTGCTGGAACCGATCATACCTTGGGGCTGCGGACTAAAAAATTGTCTGAACGCATTGGTCAGACGGCCACTTTCTCCACCGCTCCTTCTGTGACTGACCGAAGCCTCAGCAACACGTTGTCCAGAAACAGGAGTTTGTAACCTCCCAGTCTCTGGGTACGCGTTGCACAGACCTTTCTGCAAGGCCTCCCGAAGGATGTTTCATCCTCTGCTCCCTCTGCGACGGCAAGATAAGGTCCGCAACCTTACCCTTGTAACGTGGATCAAGGAGGGTTGCCAGCCAGTATTGTTCCTTCTCCTTGATACCATGAATACGAGGATCCTTCCGCAGGCTTTGCAGGATCAGGGAGACCATGCAGCGTAGGTTTGCTGAGGCATTCGGTCCGGAGTCCTCTGGGTCACTAAGGATGACATGATCCGCAGCCACCTCCTCCCAGCCACGTACAAGTCCTTGTGTTTCTTGGGACTGTAAATGATCCCTTAAAGGCTGCTGCTGATGCTGAGTGCCAGGCTCCACCTACATACTGACACAATCCTCCTCCTCCTTTTCCTCCTCCTCCTCCTCGTCCTCTTCCTGATCGGCGGGCACGCAGGAACACTGTCTGGATAAAGGGGGCCTTGAGAGCTAAGGAAGTCCTCCTCTTCCTGCCTCTGTTCTGCCTCAAGTGCCCTGTCCAGTATTCCATGCAGCGTGTGCTCAAACAGGTGGACAAGGGGGACAGTGTCACTGATGCATGCACTGTCACTGCTCACCATCCTCGTGGCCTCCTCAAATGGTGAAAGGACAGTGCATGCATCCCTGATCACGGCCCACTGGCGTGGGGAAAAAAAACAAGCTCCCCTGACCTTGTCCTGGTGCCATAGTCACACAGGTACTCATTGATGTCCCTCTTCTGTGTGTGCAGCCGCTGCAGCATGGCCAACGTTGAGTTCCACCTGGAGGGCATGTCACAGATTAGGCGGTTCTTGGGCAAGTTAAATTCCTTTTGGAGGTCAGCCAGCCGAGCACTGGCATTATATGACCGGCGGAAATACACACAGACTTTCCTGGCCTGCTTCAGGACATCCTGTAAGCCCAGGTACCTGCCCAAGAACCGCTTCACCACCAAGTTAAGGACGTGAGCCAAACAGGGCACATGGGTCAGTTGTCCCTGTTGGAGGATGGAGAGGAGGTTGGTGCCATTGTCGCGAACCACCATTCCTGCCTTAAGTTGGCGTGGCGTCAACCACCTCGAAACCTGCCCCTGCAGAGCTGACAGAACCTCTGCCCCAGTGTGGCTCCTGTACCCCAAGCACACCAGCTCAAGCACCGCATGGCATCTTTTGGCCTGCGTACTTGCGTAGCCCCTTGAATGGCTACGGAGCACCGCTGGTTCTGAGGACAAAGCACAGGAAGAGGCCATGGAGGAAGAAGAAGAGGAGGGGGTGAAGGAGAGAGGTGTGTCACAATTATTAGTAGTGGCATTTTGGAGGCGTGGTGGTGGAACAACCTCCAACACGAATGCACCCTGTCCTGCATCCTTCCCAGCTGCCAGCAGAATGACCCAATGTGCCATGAAACTTAGGTAACGTTCCTGTCCATGCCTGCGGGACCATGAGTCAGCGGTAATATGCACCTTACCGCTGACTGCCCTGTCCAGCGAGGCCAAAACATTGCCTTCCACATGACGGTAGAGAGCCGTAATCGTCTTCCATGAGAAAAAGTGGCGTTTGGGCACCTGCCACTGAGGAACCGCACATTCCACAAACTCACGGAAGGGGGCAGAGTCTACCAACTGAAAAGGTAGCAGTTGAAGTGCTAGCAATTTTACCAAACTAGCATTCAACCTCTGGGCATGTGGGTGGCTGGGAGTGAACTTCTTTCGGCGGTACAGCAGCTGGGGCAGGGAAATTTGCCTGGTACAATCTGACGTCGGTGTACAGAAAGCAGATTGCCCACAAGTAAATGGCTGTGACACACCTAATTCTACACCTTCATTCCTCTCAGTGAAGGTCTCAGAGAGGACTGAAGGTATAGTGGGGTTGGAGATCTCAGCTGAATAGGAGCAAGGAGAGGTCCTCTTTGTTCTTTGATGTGGGTCTTTTAGATACGCTTGCCAACGAACTGCATGGCAGATCAACATATGTCTGGTCAAGCATGTGGTGCCCAAGCGGGATATGTTTAGGCCACGCGAGATACAATTGAGACATATGTTGCAAATAGCAGTGGTGCGATCTGATGCACTCGTGTCAAAAAAGGCCCACACCAAAGAACTTTTGGAATAACGCGCAGAGACAGCAGCGCCCTGCACATGCGGAGCTTTGCAATGTGATGCAGTCAGTGTGCTGCCCTTAGGCTGGCCCCTGGAGGGCATCCTGCCTCGTTGGTGATGTGCCTTCTCTTCCTCCTCCCCTCTCCTACCAGGCACCCACGTTGAGTCAGTGACCTCGTCATCCCCTCCCTCCTCATCACTGGAGCAAACCTGGCAGTATGCTGCAGCAGGGGGAGCATGACTGCCAGATTTGGTTGAATATTATAGGGATAAAATGGCGCTACCTCAAAAACCTGTATGGCTAGGCATGTACAGGAAACATTATATGAAAAATGTATGGAGATCAGAGCATATTAATGACAGTCCCATGCAGTGTGTGCAGCAATCAGGTTGTTCACCAGGTGACTTTCGTGCATATAGCGTAGGGTGGTGACTTCTGTGACCCCCCTCAAAATGCTCACTCCCCAAAGGTAGGAACCCCTGCAGGGGTGTCAGGCCTGTAGTCCTATACAAGGGCTTTTCTGTTCACTGCTGTCATGTCTCCAGTTATATCCCAGTGGATCCTAATCCAATCTTAATCCAATCTTGCAATCTTAATCCAATCTTAATCCAATCTTAATCCAATCTTGCAGCTCTAACAGACACAACAAGTTGTGTCTGTTAGAGCTGCAAGATTGGATTAAGATCCACCGGGACATAACTGGAGACATGACAGCAGTGAACAGAAAAGCCCTTGTATAGGACTACAGGCCTGACACCCCTGCAGGGGTTCCTACCTTTGGCGAGTGAGCATTTTGAGGGGGGTCACAGAAGTCACCACCCTACGCTGTACGCACGAAAGTCACCTGGTGAACAACCTGATTGCTGCACACACTGCATGGGACTGTCATTAATATGCTCTGATCTCCATAGTACATGGACTCTGTATTGAAACATAGATATACATGCTATTGATGTATGAGGGGAAAAATCTTTGCTTTTCTTTACAGGATATAACATATATGTGCTAATATATGGTTTTTTATGCACAGAGTATGCTGTCTGGAGTTCCTGATTTAGAGACAGTAAACTGACCTATCAGGAACATAGGGGCTGCAGACAGATGCTTGGTTATAGGTTTTATATATCTCTGGGTAGGCTGTATGTAAGCCTATGCTGACTCTTATCTATATGTTTTAGTCAGTTTCTACCTTCACTAATCCGTGATAACATCACAATTCCCCTTCATATAGAAAAACGTTCTCACATACAAGCGGTTTTATACATACATATAAAAAAACGTTTTTCATATAATGTTTCCTGTATATGCCTAGCCATACAGGTTTTTGAGGTAGCGCCGTTTTATCCCTATAATATTCAACCAGATCTTCACTAGACAGGACACTCCTAGGAGTGTCTTTGTTTTAAGGGAGGCAGCAACCTATGTGAATTTACCATATAGACTGATCCTAAGCGCGTTTTTTCTGGTTTAATAGATGACTGCCAGATTGCTGTCCTTCTTGGGCACCCCCTCTGTCTGTGCTCACGTTACTGCCTTCATTTAGCTCAGTATCATCATCAGAGCCTTCTAAACGCTGGGCATCCTCCTGGATCATGTACCCAACACTGTGGTCAAACGGTTCGAGGGACTCCTCAGGAGGACATGGTGGGGCTAGGGAAGGAGTCACTGATGCCATTGAGCCGATGGAAGAGGCCGCGTTGGCAGCTGCTTTGCCAGACAAAGTACCCTGAGCATGGGTGAGGGAGGATGAGGAGGATGAGGACGGCTTGGTAATCCACTCGACCAAGTCTTCCGCATGTTGCGGCTCAACACGGCCAGCTGCCGAAAAAAAGGGCAAGCATGTCACCCGGCCACGTGCTGATGAGGATGCACCGTCTCCACGACCAGCACCGTTGCCTCTAGACACAGAGCCTGCTTGCCCTCTTTTATTGGCTTGTGACTGTCTGCCTCTCCTTGTTGGCCTTCCAGACATACTAATGGCCTGTAGCTGCACTAAGCTGGGATATATATATATATATATATATATATATATATATATATATTTTTTGATACTGCAGCTAGCAAAATCAACTGCCTGCCTACAGTATGAGAACACCACCAACCTTCTACAGGTAGCTTTAGCTGAACACTGTGCAGAGGTCGCACTACACTAACGTGTAAATACTTTAGCTGCCTGCGGTAGTGATAGGATCAGGAAAACACCACCAACCTTCTACAGTAGCTTTAGCTGAACACTGTGCAGAGGTCGCACTACACTAATGTGTAAATACTTTAGCTGCCTGCGGTAGTGATAGGATCAGGAAAACACCACCAACCTTCTACAGGTAGCTTTAGCTGAACACTGTGCAGAGGTCGCACTACACTAACGTGTAAATACTTTAGCTGCCTGCGGTAGTGATAGGATCAGGAAAACACCACCAACCTTCTACAGGTAGCTTTAGCTGAACACTGTGCAGAGGTCGCACTACACTAACTTGTAGCTTTAGCTGAACACTGTGAGGACACACTACACTAACTTGTAGCTTTAGCTGAACACTGTGCAGAGGTTGCACTACACTGACTTGTAGCTTTAGCTGAACACTGTGAGGAGGACGCACTACACTAACTTGTAGCTTTAGATGAACACTGTTCAGAGGATGCACTACACTAACTTGTAGCGTTAGCTTAACACTGTGCAGAGGTTGTACTACACTAAATTGTAGTTTTAGCTGAACACTGTGACGAGGACACATTACACTAACTAGTAGCTTTAGCTGAACACTGTGCAGAGGTCACACTAAACTAACCTGTAGCTTTAGCTGAACACTGTGAGGAGGACGCACTACACTAACTTGTAGCTTTAGCTGAACACTGTGAGGAGGAAGCACTACATTAACTTGTAGCTTTAGCTGAACACTGTTCAGAGGACACACTACACTAACTTCTAGCTTTAGCTGAACACTGTGCAGAGGTCGCACTAAACTAACTTCTAGCTTTAGCTGAACACTGTGCAGAGGTCGCACTACACTAACTTGTAGTTTTACCTGAACACTGTGAGGAGGACGCACTACGCTAACTTGTAGCTTTAGATGAATACTGTTCAGAGGACGCACTACACTAACTTGTAGCTTTAGCTGAACACTGTGAGGAGGACATACTACACTAACTTGTAGCTTTAGATGAGCACTGTGCAGAGGTCACACTAAACTAACCTGTAGCTTTAGCTGAACACTGTGAGGAGGACGCACTACACTAACTTGTAGCTTTAGCTGAACACTGTGCAGAGGTCACACTAAACTAACTTGTAGCTTTAGCTGAACACTGTGAGGAGGACACACTACACTAACTGTAAATAGTCTAGCTGCCTGACTGTGGTACTAATAGAATCAAAAGAACACCAGCAATTTTCTTCAGGTAGCTGGGATGCATATATACACAATACACTGTAAGTGCAGCTAACTTACTGACTGTCCTGCCTAATCTAACTCAAATGAAATTACACTGTCTCTCTCTCTCTCTCTCTCTCTCTCTCTCTCTGTCTCTCAGCACGCCGGGACACACTGTGACACACTCACCCAGGACAGAGGCTATTGGAGGGGACTGAATGTGAGCCTCTTGCCAACAGATTATGGGCCCTGGATTTTAAGGGAACAATACTCTGCGAGGTGAATTAGAAACCCAGTCTGATTTGTACTAATCAGACACAATTGTGTATATATGTATATATTGTATGTGGTCTCATTCTGTTGTGGACTCTTTGCTGTGGTCATTTGGGATGTGTGTCCCTGTAAAGGGAGGGGGGATTCCTCCAGCAGCCCCCCTGATGATAAACAAAAAAAGATAAATGGTGCAAGAAGACACATCAAACATGAATGGAAATAATACACATAAACATAAAAACAAGTCCAGGGTAAGACGGGCAGATGACTAAAAGCCCTGAATATGCAAGATCAAAAATGTAAAAATATATATGGACTCTGCCACGAACGTCCAGAGAGTAAAAATAATAGTCAATGAAAAAAATGATAATAGTCAATGAAAAAAATATGTAGAATAAAGGAATCTGATACTATACACCAGTGGCAGCTCACTTGAGAGTGTAAGCAAACAACTCTGAAAGATAATGTGAAAAAAGGCAAGAAGCGCCAATCTAAGTGCAGTATCATAAAAACTTTAATTTAAATTAAATAAAAACAACAGCCAAATGGCTACTCACAAAGGCAGGATTAATATAGGCAAGGACATATAGTGGGTCCAGGGACGTCCTCCTCAGATGTAGTAAAGGTGCATAGTGCACCTTGTGGCAGAGTCCATATATATTTTTACATTTTTGATCTTGCATATTCAGGGCTTTTAGTCATTTGCCCGTCTTACCCTGGACTTGTTTTTATGTTTATGTGTATTATTTCCATTCATGTTTGATGTGTGTTCTTACGCCATTTATCTTTTTTTGTTTACCATATTATTGAAGCTTGTGTTAATGTGCTGCAGACCGATCACTCATGCTTTCTTATATGAAGTGACTTATCTATTTATTTATTATCTTGCCATATATACCGAGAGTTAGTTCTATTTTTCATTGCCATATTGATTGCATTATTTTATTTTTCCACATGGATATTATAGAGCAATTGGAGGCATTCAAATATGTCTTATTAGATGAGTTATATACCATCTTTCCTTCTCATGTTTTTTCTTCTTCTACTCATTCCCGCACTTGGCCCTTGTCCAAGTACAGGGATGCCTCCACCAAGATGAAACGTATAGAGGACCTTATCACTTCTGCTAACACTCAGTGGTGGGATGGTTTCTTCTTGAAACAATATTTTAGATCCAAAATTTCCCCACGTGGACTTCGTATTTTGAAGGGCTGTGCCTTTTTGGATGAGGATCTCTGCACAGAGTGGGAGGGAGTGGCGGAGTTGTGCACCCAGAAGTGGATACAGGTTCTGATTACCCACAGAGACAGACGCTACCTTGTTTTGCGTCATAAAGCAGAGAAACTTGTTACAGATCTTTTGTCCCTCCATCCACAGTTACCCACTGCGTGGCTAAAAACTTTTAAGATTAATACCAAAAAAAGTGAGAATTCATTAATTGAAAACAAACTAGGAAAACTCTGGAGAGCTCTTGATGATTACTCCCATAAGAGAGTTTTCAACTGGAAATCTAAACATATCCATCCTTCCCCCCTCCTACCCCCATCCCGTCCCATTACTCCACCCATTACTGAACATGTCCAGATCTCATCTCCCAAACTTGATTCTATTCCTCCCAGTACCAATCTAGCACCCACATCTTCTTCTCCGGTCTTTCCCAGTCCCGCCACAGTTGATCATTCACTTCCTGTCTCATCTGCAGTTGATCACACCAATCAGTTTTCTCTCCATCCCTCTGTACTTTGTCCCCTTCTTCCCCCCAATTTACCTTCTTCGCCCAAACCTCCCGTCACTATTTATGCTGAACATGTCCCTACCAACCCTAATCCATCTTCCACTGATTCTATTCGCTCATCTACTACCAACCAAAACCCCACTAAAGATACCAGGGGGAGTGAGCATCTCTCCCCTGACATATCCACTTCGCCTTTTTTAGTTCAGACCCCCTCATCCAGCCTAATTCCATCTCAATCAAAAAGAAAAAACGTAGAAGAGGCAGGCGAGGGGGACACCGTAAATCTAGAGCTATTCCGCCCACAGAAAGTGCGGAAACTATAAAAATCTTTAATTTATCCTCTTATACACTTAATGAACATAAAACTTCCTTGTTATCCCGAGGCCTCAATTTTGCCCCTACCACTCTCCCCAATCCATTTAACTTATTTAAGGACTTAAATAAATTTATTTGTGACCTCACACTCAAAAGACATTTTAATATTAAAGATAAAAAACCCCCCACAACAGTCACCACCATGTTGGATGACCCGCATCTCTCGTTGGACAATTCAGCGGACCAACAAGCTATTCTTGATTTATGTGAACTATGGAATATTAATGAGCATGATGACCTGGTAGCATGGTCCCAATATTCCCAGCCTACTCTACCAATACAACACACTTCCTTTAGACCGAAATCCATATTCAACCCTACCCAATCCAAAGGCCCCTTCCTAACAACCTTATATCAAGTTGTTTATAAGGACCTCTTAGGTCTTTGTGCTTCTGAATCTTCCAAAAATTCATATTCCACTCGTAATCTTAATCCTCAGGAACTCACAGCACTAAAATCCCTCAGTACTAATATGGATATCATTATCAAATCCGCCGATAAAGGGGGAGGGATCGTGCTACAGAATAGATCCGACTACTTCCAGGAGACATACCGTCTCTTATCTGATACTCAAACTTACGAGAAATTGAAAACAGACCCACTAGCCAAATTCATTGAGGAATCCAAGGCTCTAGTCACACAAGCATTTAGACAGGGTATTTTGACTAAACTAGAAGCAGCATTTTTTCTTAAACCCTTTTTTCAGGTCCCCTACCCTTATTTGCCCAAGATACACAAAGATCCCAATAAGCCACCCGGTCGCCCCATAGTAGCATCCATGAACAGCATTACCACCAGCTACTCACTATACATTGATCAGTTTTTACAGCCACTGGCCCAGTCCCTCCCTTCTTATATCAAAGATGGTACCCATCTGATAGATCTTTTACATCCCTATAGATGGGAGTCTTCATATTTGTGGGTCTCCTTGGACGTGTGTTCACTTTATACCTCCATACCTCACCAAGTAGGGCTTCAAGCCATTTCACATTATCTTCACTCCAATCCCCTTCTGAACCCATCCCAGATTGAATTTATTATTTCTGCCACCAAGTTCTGTTTAGAACACAGTTATTTTACTTTTGATGGCCAGTTCTATCTACAGAAACAGGGGACAGCTATGGGCACGAACTTCGCGCCCAGCTATGCTAACCTGACTATGGGACTGTGGGAGACCATGTACATTTGGGAGAACAACCCCTTCTCTGCACACCTGGTCTTCTACGGTCGTTATATAGATGACATCATCATCATCTGGGACGGTTCTCCTAGTTCCGTGCAAGACTTCATTACCCACTGTAACAACAATTCTTTTGGCCTATCATTCACATCGACTATGGATTCAGAATCGATCTGCTTATTAGATTTAGAACTATTCCATAGTAATGACCAGATTGCTACCAAAAACTATACTAAACCAACAGCTGGAAATTCTTTTTTACATTTCTCCAGTTGCCACCATCCAAGGTGGAAGAATAACATACCCAAGAGCCAGTTCCATCGGCTCAGTAGAAATTGCACTAGACTAGAAGATTACAGATCTCAATGCACCACTCTTTCCAAAAAGTTCACAGACAAAGGTTATCCCTCCAGTACCATTAATGAAGCTGCCTCTTTCTATTTGACAGACACCCTACCTAACCCCAAGGCCCAGAAAACAGAACCTACCACCAGATTCATTACACAGTTCCATGCTAGCCACAAAAGAATGGAACGGATCATAAAAAAACATTGGTCGATCTTAGCTCAAGATCCCCATTTAGCACCTTCCTTACCCACTGTTCCTCAGTTTGCTTGCCGGAGGGCCCCCAACGTGAAGACAAAGATTGCTCCTAGTAAAATCCCAGTTCAGAAAAAATCTTTTATATCCAAACAACTTACCCTCATTCCACTAGTAGGTATGTACCAGTGCAAGAAAGCATTATGCCTCACCTGTTCTCATGTCACACATGGTAAAGAAACTTTCAACACCAATGGGAATCAATACACTTTAAAGTAATTTTTCAATTGTTCCACCACCTATGTCATATACTGTATCCCCTGTCCCTGTGGGCTGTTGTATGTAGGCAGAACCATCAGGACCCTGCGTGCCAGGTTCGGGGGAACAAAGAAGAGCAGTACAGGTGAACAATCCTTTATATAGTACTGCTCGGCATTTCACTAGTCATCACCAACAAAATATTGCAGATTTAAATGTGTGGGTCATTGAATCTATATCGGACCATTTTACCCATGCCGAAAGATTCCAACGCCTTTGCAGGCAAGAAACTTTCTGGATCTTTACCCTAAACAGTATGGCACCTAATGGTCTCAACGAAGATATAGAGATCAATACAGTTATATAGTATAGCATGCCTCCAGTATAGTATAGTATGCCTCTGGTTTAGGGTTAGATCAGTTTCATATATACAGCTTACAACTGGAACCTGCACTATGCACCTTTACTACATCTGAGGAGGACGTCCCTGGACCCACTATATGTCCTTGCCTATATTAATCCTGCCTTTGTGAGTAGCCATTTGGCTGTTGTTTTTATTTAATTTAAATTAAAGTTTTTATGATACTGTACTTAGATTGGCGCTTCTTGCCTTTTTTTCAGCCCCCCTGATGATAACACTGAATCATAATGCTGGGACAAATACTGTTAGGAGATGTTGATGTCAATTCCAGCCAGCTGTCTGTCTGTTGTCTGCTAGAATGTGTATTGTAAATAAGTCTAGTATGGGATCTAAGAATCATTAGATCCCCATTGTTGTTTGTGTTAATTAACTCTGCTATTGTGTGAAGAAGAGTTCGGTGTTGATTTGTGATAATGTTGATTGGGTTTTCTGTGCTACAAGATGGCCAGTCTGGCCTAAAGGTCATGACTGAGTCATCTAGGCTGTCTAAAGGGATTAGTTAATTAACCCATGTTAATTAGGTTTCTGGTCACAGGTGTATGTTCAGAGTAATATGAGCAGGAGGTATGCACCTCCTCTTTTACTGTATAAAAGCCTGTATTCCTTTCAATAAAAGTGAGATTCCTGGTTGAACTTACATACAGCCTGCCTGGTGTTTGTTCTGAGCTATCACAACTGGATTTGAACGGCACATAGCTGTAGTTCAATTCCTAGAGCATCGGATGACCCAACCATCGGACGTTGCAATCTGATTCAATAGCCACAGAGGAGTGTCAGGAGAGTGGAACCGAGCGAGCAGGGGCTCGTTACACACACTACACAGGGCCGCCATGTAGGCGGCCTTATATAGTGTGGGGCGTGTTCTAAACCCCCTGAGCCATAATTGGCCAAAGCCACCCTGGCTTTGGCCAATTACAGCTCTCTCTACTGATGGCGCTGTGATTGGCCAAGCATGCGGGTCATAGTGCATGCTTGGCCAATCAACAGCCAGCAATGCACTGCGATGCCGCAGTGAATTATGGGCCGTGACGCGCCACACGAATTTGGCGCGAACGGCCCATATCATTTGCAATTCGACGAACGGTCGAACAGACGATGTTTGAGTCGAACTCGAACACCAAGCTCATCCCTAGTCACCAGTACAGTATTTGTATATTGAAATAATATCCCCTCTCAAGCGTCTCTTTTCTAGTAGGGATGGGCGAACGGTTCAGCCCGAGCATAAGTTCGGGCTGAACTTTCGTTGTTTGGACGTTCGGCTAACAGCCGAACAAATAGGTGATTCAACCATTTGTTCGGCCCCCCTAAACCGACCACAAGGCATTGCGGCACTGAACAGTGCATTGCAAGCCGTGATTTGCTGAAGCAGTGAAAGCTTCAGCCAATCAGGGCAAAGAGCACTGTCAGTCATGATTGGACACTGTCATCATGACTTTATCCAATCATGGCTCATTCCCACCCCACAGTGTAAAAGTATTCTTTCAATGGCAGCCATTTTCAGTGTGATTTTGGCGTGGAGAGAGATAGAACAGGGCTCTGTTCAGTGCTATTAGTTAGTGTGCTATACTGTGCTATTTTGCTTCAATTGTCAGTGTAGAATATTAGTTTAGTGTCATCTAGGGATAGTGTGAGTGTAGTGAGGAGGACCATCATTCAGCTTTTCATAGTGTGCAGCTAGAGTAGGGACAGCTCAGATAGTTTCAGTGTAGTGTAGTGAGACCGTGTCAGTAATCTTGACATTATTATATAGCTAGAGTAGGGACAGTTCAGTGTAGTGATGGTTGAACACCGTGTTTTTAACCACTTGCCGACCGCCTCACGCCTATATACGTGAGCAGGTCGGCACGGGCAGGCAAAATCACGTACCTAGTACGTGATGCCTTCCCGCGGGTGGGGGGTCCGATCGGACCCCCCCCGGTGCCCTGAGTGGTCGGCTCTCGTTCGCGGGCGATTAGGGGTCAGGGGGAGGCCATCCATTGATGGCCACCCCCTCCCGATCGCTCCCACGAATCGAATGCTTCCTCTCCCTCTGTAATGTAAACAGAGGGAGAGGAAGTGATGTCATCTCTCCTGGAGCCGGTCTTTTTGATCCGACGCCGAGGAGAGAAGACATCCAAGTAAGTGCACCAACACCACACGTTCAGTAGAACACGCCAGGCACACTTTTCACCCCCCTGTCACCCCCCGATCACCCCCCGATCACCCCCCTGTACCCACTGTCACTCTGACACCAATAGCAGTGTTTTTTTTTTTTTGCATTGGTGTCAGTTTGTCAGTTATAAGTGTTAGGGCTGTTAGGGTAGCCCCCTTTAGGTCTAGGGTACCCCCCCTTAGGTCCAGGGTACCCCCTAACCCCCCCGTTTAAAAGTTGACCCCTTGATTACCCCCCGTCACCAGTGTCGCTAAGCGATCGTTTTTCTGATCGCTGTATTAGTGACACAGGTGACGCTAGTTTAGGGAGGTAAGTATATAGGTTCGCTGTCAGTGTTTTATAGCGACAGGGACCCCCATATACTACCTGCTAAAGGTTTTAACCCCCTGATTGCCCCCTAGTTAACCCTTTCACCAGCGATCACCGTATAAGTGTTACGGGTGACGCTGGTTAGATAGTTTGTTTTTTGTAGTTTATTATAGTTTATTACAGTTTATTACAGTTTATTATAGTTTTAGGGCACCCGCCGTTTATTACCTTATAAAGGTTTAACCCCCTAATTGCCCGGCGGTGATAGAAGTTACGTTTTTAGGATCAAATAAGGTCTGCGTCGCCCCAGGCAGCGTCAGGTTAGCGCCAGTACCGCTAAAACCCATGCACGCAGCATACACCTCCCTTAGTGCTATAGTATCTGAACGGATCGATATCTGATCCGATCAGATCTATACTCCCCAGCAGTTTAGGGTTCCCTGAAAAGCAGTGTTAGCGGGATCAGCCCAGATACCTGCTAGCACCTGCGTTTTGCTCCTCGGCCCAGCCCTGCCCAGCCCACCCAAGTGCAGTATCGATCGATTACTGACACTTACAAAACACTAAGCACACATAACTGCAGCGGTCGCAGAGTCAGGCCTGATCCCTGCGATCGCTAACAGTTTTTTGGTAGCGTTTTGAATCAGTCGCTGACAGTCGGGAGCTTTTTTGCCTGTGAGTCTCACTAGTGTACCCCTAAATTTAGAGGCCAAAATGGCAAATCAAAGGTACACTAGTGAAGAGGCCTACAGGATTCTGAGCATGACAGATAGTGAAGAGGAAGTCACTCATCTGTCAAGTTCAGGCTCAGAATACGATCCTGTAGAGGACAGCGGCTCCATGACAGATAGCTCTGACGACGGAGTTGTGGTCCCTGCTAAGGTCAGGCGTACCAGACCCCGAACTTATGCTGTCCTTGAAGTGCATGAACCGCAGGGCTCTCGTAGGGAGCAGAGAGGTACTAGTGCCGCTACTCCTTCTGGTGAACTGGCAAGCACCAGCGGCCTAGTACACCCTGGTCGTACATCCAGCACTGCAGTATCACGTGGTGACGTGGCGAGTCCCATAAGTGCAGTTCAAGCTGGCGAGGTGGCAAGCACTAGTAGTGTCCCGCTGCCACCAAGAAGACGAACACAGGCCCGTCGTGCCCATAGTGCCCTTCCTGCTGCATTGGCCAATCCGAATTGGGTACCCACCACTTCTGCAGCACCCGTACTTCCCCCTTTCACTGGCCAACCCGGAATTCAGGTGGAAACAGTTGACTTTATGCCACTGGATTTTTATTCGCTGTTTTTCACCGAAGATCTCTATAGATCTATTGTGGACCAAAGCAATTTATACGCTGGTCAATACATCGCCACTATGCCCCAGTCCACCCTTGCCAGAGATTGGAGACCAATTACGGTCTCCGAATTTAAGATCTTTCTGGGCCTTTCCCTCCTCATGGGGTTGAATAAAAAGAGTGAGTTGCGGTCATATTGGTCCACTGACCCAATTTACCATTCACCCTTGTTCTCTGCTTCCATGGCCAGGGCACGATACGAGCAGATTTTGCGGTTCATGCACTTCAACGACAATGAACTCTGTCGTCCTCGTGGAGACCCTGAATACGATCGGCTCTACAAAATTCGGCCCCTCGTAAACCACTTCAACCAACGTTTTGCAGACTTGTTTACCCCCCATCAAGTTGTCTGCGTTGATGAGTCCCTGGTTAAATTTTCTGGCCGCTTGTCATTCAAACAGTACCTTCCCAGCAAGCGTGCCAGATACGGGGTCAAGATGTATAAGCTCTGTGACAGGGCCACAGGCTATACATGTAGATTTATGGTTTACGAGGGCAAAGATAGTCACGTAGAGCCGACAAACTGCCCTGACTACATAGGAAGCGCTGGCAAGATAGTGTGGGACTTGGTGTCACCCTTATTCGGAAAGGGGTACCACTTGTACGTGGACAATTATTATACGAGCGTGCCACTTTTTAGCCACCTTTTTGATCATCAGATTGGAGCATGTGGCACCGTGCGACCTAATCGCCGGGGCTTTCCCCAGCGGCTTGTAGATTCCCGTCTTAGGCTGGGGGAGAGAGCCTGCTTGAAGTATAATAATTTGCTCGCTATGAAGTGGAGGGATAAGAAGAATGTTTTCGTTCTCACCTCCCTTCATGCAGACACGATGGTCCAAATTCCTACGGCGACTGGTGTTGTGGAGAAACCCCTCTGTGTCCACGAATATAACCTTAATATGGGAGGGGTGGACCTCAACGACCAGTTGTTGGCGCCGTACCTAATTGCCCGTAAGGCCAGACGCTGGTACAAAAAAGTGTCTGTTTATTTATTTCAATTGGCTTTGCTGAATGCTTATGTGCTATACAGAGCTTCAGGACGGACTGGATCCTTCCTTAAATTCCAGGAAGAGATCGTCAGAGCCCTTCTGTTTCCAGACGGTGCTCCACCTCACCATCCCCAACCAAATGCAGTAAGCCGGCTGCATGAGAGGCATTTTCTTTATGCCCTCCCGAGTACCCCTACCCAACGAACCCCCCAAAAAAGATGTCGTGTCTGCAGCAAGTGCGGATTTAAGCGTGACACCCGATATTATTGTCCCCTCTGTCCTGGCAATCCTGGTCTTTGCATTGGTGAATGTTTTGAACGCTACCACACACTAGTGGAGTATTAGCGTAGGGTACAGCACTGCACAGACTAGGCACACTTCCACAGGGTCTCCCAAGATGCTGTCGCATTTTGAGAGACCCAAACCTGGTACCAGTTAAAAAAGTTAAAGTTACAAAAAAAAGTGTAAAAAAAACAAAAAAAAGTAAAAAAAAGAAAAAAACACAAAAAAAATATAAAATAAAAAAACCAAAAATAGTTGTTGTTTTATTGTTCTCTCTCTATTCTCTCTCTATTGTTCTGCATTCTATACTGCAATGTTTTATTGTTATGTTTTTATCATGTTTGCTTTATAGGTATGCAATTTTTTTATACTTTGTTTTTTTTATTGTTAACCACCTTTGTGTTTTCAGGTACGCCATTCAGCTGCAGAGCGGATTTATTTATCTTGACAGCAACAGCGTGTGCTCCCACGATACATAAAGCCGCGACTCCAGCGCTGTCGGAGGTGATTTCACCACCACAGTTACATACTTCAGCATATATGCCGAAGCGTGGGGGCAGCAGTGGGTGGAGGAGCGATTTGCTCCTGCCTTTTGCGGGAGGATGCCCCCATGCTTCGGCATATATATATTTTTAGGTAGGCACAGGTTGCGTTAAATGTTTTATTTTTTTACTATGTTTTTTTTGTATTTTGCTTTGCAGGTATGGTAAGTAATACTGTTATACTGTAATGTTACTTTGTTTTTTTGTTAACCATCATTTGCTTAGCAGGTACGCCATTCAGCTGCAGAGCGGATTTATTTATCTTGACAGCAACAGCGTTTGCTCCCACGATACATAAAGCCGCGACTCCAGCGCTGTCGGAGGTGATTTCACCACCACAGTTACATACTTCAGCATATATGCCGAAGCGTGGGGGCAGCAGTGGGTGGAGGAGCGATTTGCTCCTGCCTTTTGCGGGAGGATGCCCCCATGCTTCGGCATATATATATTTTTAGGTAGGCACAGGTTGCGTTAAATGTTTTATTTTTTACTGTTTTTTTTGTATTTTGCTTTGCAGGTATGGTAAGTAATACTGTTATACTGTAATGTTACTTTGTTTTTTTGTTAACCATCATTTGCTTAGCAGGTACGCCATTCAGCTGCAGAGCGGATTTATTTATCTTGACAGCAACAGCGTTTGCTCCCACGATACATAAAGCCGCGACTCCAGCGCTGTCGGAGGTGATTTCACCACCACAGTTACATACTTCAGCATATATGCCGAAGCGTGGGGGCAGCAGTGGGTGGAGGAGCGATTTGCTCCTGCCTTTTGCGGGAGGATGCCCCCATGCTTCGGCATATATATACGGTGCATGTATGCCCATCATTAGAAGTGGGTGGATGAAGGGAGGTATTCTAATGGTGGGCATACCCACCGATCAATATCTTTTTTTCGTTCAGCCCACAGGCTGCATGAAAAAAAAGTTTACAATGTATGCCCAACAAGGACCAGCAACGTACAGGTATGTTGCTGGACTTTGAGTGGTTATACCAGAATGATGCCTGCAGGTTTAGGTATCATCTTGGTATCATTCTTTTCAGCCAGTGGTCGGCTTTCTTGTAAAAGCAATCCTAGCGGCTAATTAGCCTCTAGACTGCTTTTACAAGCAGTGGGAGGGAATGCCCCCCCCCACCGTCGTCCATGTTTTTCTCTGGCTCTCCTGTCCCAACAGGGAACTTGAGAATGCAGCCGGTGATTCAGCCAGCTGACCATAGAGCTGATTAGAGACCAGAATGGCTCCAAACATCTCTATGGCCTAAGAAACTGGAAGCTACAAGCATTTCATGACTTAGATTTCGCCGGATGTAAACAGCGCCATTGGGAAATTGGGAAAGCATTTTATCACACCGATCTTGGTGTGGTCAGATGCTTTGAGGGCAGAGGAGAGATCTAGGGTCTAATAGACCCCAATTTTTTCTAAAAAGAGTACCTGTCACTACCTATTGCTATCATGGGGGATATTTACATTCCCTGAGATAACAATAAAAATGATAAAAAAAAAATAAAAATGAAAGGAACAGTTTAAAAATAAGATAAAAAAGCAAAAAAAATAATTAAAAAAAAAAAAAAGCACCCCTGCCCCCCCCCCTGCTCTCGCACAAAGGCGAACGCAAGCGTCGGTCTGGCGTCAAATGTAAACAGCAATTGCACCATGCATGTGAGGTATCACCGCGAAGGTCAGATCGAGGGCAGTAATTTTAGCAGTAGACCTCCTCTGTAAATCTAAAGTGGTAACCTGTAAAGGCTTTTAAAGGCTTTTAAAAATGTATTTAGTTTGTCGCCACTGCACGTTTGTGCGCAATTTTAAAGCATGTCATGTTTGGTATCCATGTACTCGGCCTAAGATCATCTTTTTTATTTCATCAAACATTTTGACAAAATAGTGTGTTTTAGTGTATTAAAATTTAAAAAAGTGTGTTTTTTCCCCAAAAAATGCGTTTGAAAAATCGCTGCGCAAATACTGTGTGAAAAAAAAAAATTAAACACCCACCATTTTAATCTGTAGGGCATTTGCTTTAAAAAAATATATAATGTTTGGGGGTTCAAAGTAATTTTTTTGCAAAAAAAAATAATTTTTTCATGTAAACAATAAGTGTCAGAAAGGGCTTTGTCTTCAAGTGGTTAGAAGAGTGGTCGATGTGTGACATAAGCTTCTAAATGTTGTGCATAAAATGCCAGGACAGTTCAAAACCCCCCCAAATGACCCCATTTTGGAAAATAGACACCCCAAGCTATTTGCTGAGAGGCATGTCGAGTCCATTGAATATTTTATATTGTGACACAAGTTGCGGGAAAAAGACAATTTTTTTTTTTTTTTTTTGCACAAAGTTGTCACTAAATGATATATTGCTCAAACATGCCATGGGAATATGTGAAATTACACCCCAAAATACATTCTGTTGCTTCTCCTGAGTACGGGGATACCACATGTGTGAGACTTTTTGGGAGCCTAGCCGCGTACGGGACCCCAAAAACCAAGCCCCGCCTTCAGGCTTTCTAAGGGCGTAAATTTTTGATTTCACTCTTCACTGCCTATCACAGTTTCGGAGGCCATGGAATGCCCAGATGGCACAACCCCCCCCCCCCAAATGACCCCATTTTGGAAAATAGACACCCAAAGCTATTTGCTAAGAGGTATAGTGAGTATTTTGCAGACCTCACTTTTTTTCACAAAGTTTTGAAAATTGAAAAAAGAAAAAAAAAAAACGTTTTTCTTGCCTTTCTTCATTTTCAAAAACAAATGAGAGCTGCAAAATACTCACCATGCCTCTCAGCAAATAGCTTGGGGTGTCTACTTTCCAAAATGGGGTCATTTGGGGGGGGGTTTGTGCCATCTTGGCATTTTATGGCCTTCAAAAGTGTGATAGGTAGCGAGGAGTAAAATCAAAAATGTATGCCCTTAGAAATCCTGAAGGCGGTGCTTGGTTTTCGGGGCCCCGTACGCGGCTAGGCTCCCAAAAAGTCCCACACATGTGGTATCCCCGTACTCAGGAGAAGCAGCAGAATATATTTTGGGGTGTAATTCCACATATGCCCATGGCATGTTTGAACAATATATCATTTAGTGACAACTTTGTGCAAAAAAAAAAAAAATTGTCACTTTCCCGCAACTTGTGTCAAAATATAAAATATTCCATGGACTCAACATGCCTCTCAGCAAATAGCTTGGGGTGTCTACTTTCCAAAATGGGGTCAATTGGGGGGGGGGTTTGTGCCATCTGGGCATTTTATGGCCTTCAAAAATGTGATAGGTAGTGGGGAGTGAAATTACAACTTTACACCCTTAGAAATCCTGAAGGTGGTGCTGGGTTTTCGGGGCCCCGTACGCGGCTAGGCTCCCAAAAAGTCCCACACATGTGGTATCCCCGTACTCAGGAGAAGCAGCAGAATATATTTTGGGGTGTAATTCCACATATGCCCATGGCATGTTTGAACAATATATCATTTAGTGACAACTTTGTGCAAAAAAAAAAAAAAATTGTCACTTTCCCGCAACTTGTGTCAAAATATAAAATATTCCATGGACTCAACATGCCTCTCAGCAAATAGCTTGGGGTGTCTACTTTCCAAAATGGGGTCAATTGGGGGGGGTTTGTGCCATCTGGGCATTTTATGGCCTTCAAAAATGTGATAGGTAGTGGGGAGTGAAATTACAACTTTACACCCTTAGAAATCCTGAAGGCGGTGCTGGGTTTTCGGGGCCCCGTACGCAGCTAGGCTCCCAAAAAGTCCCACACATGTGGTATCCCCGTACTCAGGAGAATCAGCAGAATGTATTTTGGGGTGCAATTCCACATATGCCCATGGCCTGTGTGAGCAATATATCATTTAGTGACAACTTTGTGCAAAAAAAAAAAAAAATTCTCACATTCCCGCAACTTGTGTCAAAAAATAAAATATTCCATGGACTCAACATGCCTCTCAGCAAATAGCTTGGGGTGTCTACTTTCCAAAATGGGGTCATTTGGGGGGGTTTTGTGCCATCTTGGCATTTTATGGCCTTCAAAACTGTGATAGGTAGTGAGAAGTGAAATCAAAAATTTATGCCCTTAGAAATCCTGAAGGCGGTGCTTGGTTTTCGGGGCCCCGTACGCGGCTAGGCTCCCAAAAAGTCCCACACATGTGGTATCCCCGTACTCAGGAGAAGCAGCAGAATATATTTTGGGGTGCAATTCCACATATGCCCATGGCATGTTTGAGGAATATATCATTTAGTGACAACTTTGTGCAAAAAAAAAAAAAAAAAATTGTCACTTTCCAGCAACTTGTGTCAAAATATAAAATATTCCATGGACTCAACATGCCTCTCAGCAAATAGCTTGGGGTGTCTACTTTCCAAAATGGGGTCATTTGGGGGGGTTTTGTGCCATCTTGGCATTTTATGGCCTTCAAAACTCTGATAGGTAGTGAGGAGTGAAATGAAAAATTTATGCCCTTAGAAATCCTAAAGGCGGTGATTGGTTTTCGGGGCCCCGTACGCGGCTAGGCTCCCAAAAAGTCCCACACATGTGGTATCCCCATACTCAGGAGAAGCAGCTAAATGTATTTTGGGGTACAATTCCACATATGCCCATGGCCTGTGTGAGCAATATATCAATTAGTGACAACTTTGTGCAAAAAAAAAAAAAATTGTCACATTCCCACAACTTGTGTCAAAAAATAAAATATTCCATGGACTCAACATACCTCTCAGCAAATAGCTTGGGGTGTCTACTTTCCAAAATGGGGTCATTTGGGGGTGTTTTGTGCCATCTTGGCATTTTATGGCCTTCAAAACTGTGATAGGTAGTGAGGAGTGTAATCAAAAATCTATGCCCTTAGAAATCCTGAAGGCGGTGCTTGGTTTTCGGGGCCCCATACGCGGCTAGGCTCCCAAAAAGTCCCACACATGTGGTATCCCCGTACTCAGGAGAAGCAGCTGAATGTATTTTGGGGTGCAATTCCACATATGCCCATGGCCTGTGTGAGCAATATATCATTTAGTGACAACTTTTTGTAAATTTTTTTTTTTTTTTTTTTGTCATTATTCAATCACCTGGGACAAAAAAAAAAAATATTCAATGGGTTCAACATGCCTCTCAGTAATTTCCTCGGGGTGTCTACTTTCCAAAATGGGGTCATTTGGGGGGGTTTTGTACTGCCCTGCCATTTTAGCACCTCAAGAAATGACATAGGCAGTCATAAACTAAAAGCTGTGTAAATTCCAGAAAATGTACCCTAGTTTGTAGGCGCTATAACTTTTGCGCAAACCAATAAATATACGCTTATTGACTTTTTTTTTACCAAAGACATGTGGCCGAATACATTTTGGCCTAAATGTATGACTAAAATTGAGTTTATTGGATTTTTTTTATAACAAAAAGTAGAAAATATCATTTTTTTTCAAAATTTTCGGTCTTTTTCCGTTTATAGCGCAAAAAATAAAAATGGCAGAGGTGATCAAATACCATCAAAAGAAAGCTCTATTTGTGGGAAGAAAAGGACGCAAATTTCGTTTGGGTACACCATTGCATGACCGCGCAATTAGCAGTTAAAGCGACGCAGTGCCAAATTGTAAAAAGTGCTCTGGTCAGGAAGGGGGTAAATCCTTCCGGGGCTGAAGTGGTTAATTGCGTTACTGCCAGTTTAACGCCATATCGTATTGCGTGCATTACTGCCAGTTTAACGCCATATAGTTTTGTGTGCGTTACTGCCAGTTTAACACCATATAGTTTTGCATGCGTTACTGACAGTTTAACGCCATACAGTTTTGCGTGCGTTACTGCCAGTTTAACACCATATAATTTTGTGCGTTACTGGCAGTTTAACACCATATAGTTTTGCGTGCATTACTGCCAGTTTAACGCCATATAGTTTTGTGCGTTACTGCCAGTTTAACGGCATATAGTTTTGCATGCGTTACTGCCAGTTAAACTCCATATAGTTTTGCATGCGTTACTTCCAGTTTAATGCCATATCGTATTGCGTGAGTTACTGCCAGTTTAATGCCATATAGTTTTGCGTGCGTTACTGCCAGTTTAATGACATATTGTATTGCGTGCGTTACTGCTAGTTTAAGGCCATATAGTTTTGCGTGCGTTACTGCCAGTTTAACGCCATATAGTTCTGTGTGCATTACTACAAGTTGAATGCCATATAGTTTTGTGCGTTACTGCCAGTTTAATGCCATATAGTTTTGCGTGCGTTACTTCCAGTTTAACGCCATAGAGTTTTGTGTGCGTTACTATCAGTTTAACGCCATATAGTTTTGCGTGTGTTACTGCCAGTTTAACGCCATAGCATTTTGCGTGCATTACTGCCAGTTTAACGCCATATAGTTTTGCTTGCGTTACTGCAAGTTTAACGCCATATTGTATTGCGTGTGTCTGTGTAGTGTGAGGGCACCAAACACCTCTTTTACATTGATTAAAGTGCATCTACGTACAGATTTCAACTTCTCCTTTACATTTGCTTGTAAGCACCGCCCCCTCCATCCCAATAATGTCTGTGAGAACAACAAGGAGAGGCAGACATTCCCTTGACACTGTAAGGGGGCCAGCAACAAATGTGTCTACAGGCAAAGGTGGATGTGGTGGTCAGTCCTCAGGCAGGGCATAATTTCCTCTGTTTAGTGAGTTTGCCGATGCTATCCAGCCACAACATGCAGAGGAGGTGGTGGACTGGCTTACTAAACCTTCCTCATGCTCCCTTATCCTCTGTCACACAAGCAGAGACAAGTGTGCAGTCCCCTGCAGTTGCCAGAGTGGATAAACCTGCCTCCTTGTCAAAGTCTATTCCTGCCCTAACATCAGCCATTGAGGAGTCAGCTGAGTTATTTGACCACAGGGTCAGCCACTTGCTCCTTGATGATGCCCAGCCATTACTGGATTCAGATGCTGGTTCTGAGGTTGAGGATGACAGGAACATGAGCCTAGAGAGAGGGAGAAACATTGGTAGACAAATTGGCTTTCAAGTTCCCCAAGCCACAGCGTATTGCCAAGTTGTCTCCAGTGGTAATGATGGAGATGGAGGAGATGGAGATGATGTCACTGATGTGACTTGGGTGCCAGATAGAGCAGAGGAGGAAACTGAAGGTGAGGCGGCACAACCCCAAGGAGGTCGGCATCAAGAAAGAGTAGAGAGCAGCCACCCTATTCCATCACATTCTGCAGCTGTTATCTCCCGGCCCACTGTCCACAGCTCAGCTGTCTGGGCCTTTTTCAGCACATCTGCAGCAGATCACACTTTTGCTATCTGCAAACTGTGTCACAGGCACATCAAACGTGGCAAAAAAACAACCATTTGGGTACCACATGCCTAACAAGGCATTTAACGTCCAACCACTCAGCCCGTTGGCAAGAGCACCTAAAAGCCGCAAAAAAGGGGCACAAATCTGTCCCTCCTCCTCCTCGTTACCCACTTCAGTCTGCCCGTCATTACCTTTCAGCTGCCTCCAATGACAGGGATGATGGTATAGCACAGGGTGTCCAAGGTCCTAGCAGTTCATCTACCAGCAGCACACCACCAGCTGTAGACTGTAGCCAGAAAATTTCTCTGCCCCATCTGCTGCAGCGGAGAAAAAAATACAGTCCCTGCCACCCACATACCCAGGGCCTGAATGCAAGCTTGTCAAAGCTGTTGGCTCCCCAACTTCTGCCTTTCCGCCTGGTGGATTCTGCCCCCTTCCGTGAATTTGCACAATGTGCTGTACCACAATGGCAGGTTCCCAGTCGATACTACTTTTCATGTACGGCCGTTCCATCCCTCTACCATCACGTGGAAGGGAATGTTCTGGCATCGTTGTGCAAGGCAGTCAGCCGTGAAATCCACCTTACTGCTGACACGTGGTCCAGCAAGCATGGGCAGGGATGATATATTTCATTCACAGCACACTGGGTAACGCTCATTGCTGCAGCTTGTTGTGCCCCCACGTCTCCATACAGCTGGTGGTGATGATGCCAGACCTGTGAGCTCTACCCCCTCCTCCTCCTCCTCCGCCACCTCCATGCCCCTCCTCTGCAGAATTGTCCTATGAACATCAGGTACCCCCTAAGCATTCAAAGGGTTTTTCCCAGAGTCAGGCTAAAAGGTGCCATGCAGTGCTTCAGCTGGTCTGTTTAGGGGACAGGAACCACACCGGAGCAAATATACTTGCAGCTCTGCAAGGACAGGCCCAGAGGTGGTTCACACCACACCAGCTGGAGCCAGGAATGGTGGCGTCCGATAATGGCTCAAACCTCCTGTCCGCCCTTGGACAGGGAAAGTTGACACATGTGCCATGCCTGGCACATGTCCTCAATTTGGTGGTGCAGCGTTTCCTAAGTACGTACCCAGGGTTGCAAGATGTACTAAAGCAGGCCAGAAGAGTCTGTAGCCATTTCAGGCGGTCATACACAGCCAGTGCTCGGTTGGCTGAAATTCAGCAGGAATTCCACCTGCCCGTGAACCGCCTGATTTTTGACATGCCCACCAGGTGGAACTCAACTTTGGGAATGCTGCAGCGGCTATACATGCAGCAGAGGGCTGTCAACGAGTACTTGTGTCAGTAAGGTACGACGACAGGCTCAGGCCACCTCAGCTTTTTTTCCCCATGCCAATGGCTGATCATTAAGGATGCATGCACTGTATTGTCACCATTTGAGGATGATGGTGTCCACAAGGACAGTGCATGCATCAGTGACACAATCCCTGTTGTGTTCCTGCTGGAGCAGACTCTGCATGGCACTATGGACAGAGCACTGGAGGCAGAGCAGCAGGAGGAAGAGGAGGACTTCCTTTCCTCTCAAGGCCCACTTTATGCAGACACCTTTATTCCTATGTCACAGAACACACAGGAGGAGAGAGGGGTGGAGGATGAGGAGGAGGATTCTGGCACTTTCATAGGCTTTGAAGAAGAGGAAGACATACGTCAATCTGTAAGCGATGGCTTTCCAAACCCGGGACCCTTGGGAGTAGTACGTGGCTGGGAGGAGGAAGTTCCAGATGCTGTCATCCTGAGTGACCCCGAAGAGTCTGCTTCTCAAGCCTCTGCAAATTTGAGGCACATGGGCAACCTCATACTTCAAAGCCTGCAAAAGGACCCAAGAATATGTGGCATAAAGGAGAAGGATGATTACTGGTATGCAACCCTCCTTGACCACCATTATAAGGGGAAGGTCTCTGAACTCATCCCTTCCCCACAGGGAGTGCAGAGGATAAAATCTCTTGAGGACACATTAAAGAGGATTTTATTAAACATTTTTCCTGACTCTAGTAGGTTACAGTCTGCCTAAGTGAGGCATTTAGGAATTTTTTTTAGTCCTTGCCACCCAGGGCTGTCAGCTTCTGCATCACATGGTGGATGATTACCTCGGGGCCAAAACAGAGATGGAGAGCTTTCCAGCTGACGATCCACTGGCTTACTGGGTCATGAGAATAGACCACTGGCCAGAACTTGCCCAGTATGCTATTGAGTTGTTAGGCTGCCCTGCATCCAGTGTGCTTTCAGAACGGGCATTCAGTGCTGCAGGAAGTTTTGTTACTGATCATAGACTCTGTGGACCGTTTGGACCGCTTGACTTTTATAAAATCGAATCAGTCCTGGATTACCAGCTTTGAAGCCCCTGATGCCGATGTTACTGATTAAGTCTTTTTGGGATGTGGAATCTCTGCAGCACTTCGAGGTTGCCTAGCTTTGAGGGTGTTCAATCATTTAATCTGGAAGAATGTTTTTGGTATAGGTTTCATGGGCACAATTAACACCCAAAAACCAATTTTTCTGCATATCATTGCAATTTTTTACAGCAAGGCAAATTCTTGCTTACATCAAGAGTACCTCAATAGGGTTATGGCGGGAAGGCACCACCGACACCCAAAGACCAATTTTTCTGCACCTGTTTGACAGGTGCATATCATTACAATTTTTTACAGCAAGGCAAATTCTTGCTTACATCAAGATTATCTCTATAGGGTTATGGTGGGAAGGCACCACCGACACCCGCACCCATTACTTCCATCCAAAGTCAAAGTGACACCAGAATGTATCCAAAATATCTCTAATCTTGTTCCCAGTGCACTACACTGTGGCCTCATCATACGCACTGGCTCCCCAGCTGTTGCTGAGCAAAATAAAGGCAGCTTGCAGGAAAAATCACTGCCCATTTAAAAATTTAAATTTTTAAATTTTTATTGATCCATGTCCCCCAGGGCAGGACCCAGACCCCTATAACCATTGTATGCCTAATTACTTGCATTTAAGCCTTCAAAATGGGCATTTTTGATATTTGACGTTTGGGTCCCATTGACTTTAATGGGGTTCGTTATTCATGTCCGAACTTTCACGGTGTTCGGACGTTCTGGTCCGAACCGAACAGGTGTCCATTCGGCCCATCTCTATTCTCTAGATAGAATAAGTTTAGTGTATGTAATCTTTCCTCATAACTAAGATCCTCCAATCCCGTTATTAGCTTTGTTGCCCTTCTCTGGACTCTCTCCAGTTCCAGTTCTGGGCTCAGTTCTGGAGCCCAGAGCTGGATGGCATACTCCAGGTGCGGCCGGACCAGAGTCTTGTAGAGTGGGAGAATTATTGTTTTATCTCTAGAGTTAATTCCCTTTGAATGCATGCTAATACTCTATTGTCTTTCCTTGCAGCAGCTTGGCAGTGCATGCCATTGCTGAACCTATCATCTACTAGGACCCCCAGGTCCTTTTCCATACTATATTCTCCCGGAGGTTCTCCCCCTAGTGAGTAGATTGCATTCCTGTTTTTTCCACCCAAATGTATTATTTTACATTTTTCTACATTAAACCTCATTTTCCATGTAGTTGCCCACCCCATTGATTTGTTTAGATCTTCTTTCAAGGTTTCCACATCCTGTGGAGATGCTTTTGCCCTGCTTAGCTTAGTATCATCCGCAAATACTGAGATTGAGCTTTTTATCCCATTGTCATGACTCTGCAGTAATAATTTCATGTCCTGTGTGTCTATTACCTGGTCTGTGTATCAGCCTTAGGGCTTGCACTCTCACACCTGCATGGTTAATTAATCTTCCCTCAGTATGGCTCAACCCTAGCCTCAACGGGAACCACTGTTTAACACCGTGTTCTCCAAGTCTGCCTTGCCAAGCAATATTGTGTGTTTGGTTTCCTGTCTCCCGCTTGCCATGTGCTCTACGACTGTCTCTGTTACCAATCTTGGCTTGTTCTTTGACTATCCCTGCCTGCTTGTTACCCTGACCTTTGGCGTGTTCTCTGTCTATCCTTGTCTGCTAGCTACCCCGACCTTTGGCTTATCTCCTGGTTATCCCTTGTTGTCCTGGGCTGCTGCTTCCTCTCTATCCTCCTGTAGCCTACCGTGAGCTGGAAGACCCTGGGGGCTGCGACCTGGAGCCAGTTGCAGCACAGTCCATCCTTAGCACTAGAGGCTCTGGTGAAAACCTGCTGGCTCTTAGACTCCATGCCCTGGGGAATCTTATGATCCCAGTGGGATCTGTGTTGGTGCTCCAGTGGGCCTGCCTTCCTGAACCACCCAGAGTTCCATCTGCAGCAGTCAGCCATAGGGTCCACTACCTTAGCGGTGCACTCCTGACTCCAATCTGTCACATGGACTGACACCCATCCTCCAGATCATTTATGAATAAGTTAAATAGGATTGGTCCCAGGACAGAACCCTAGGGAACCCCATTTTCCACCCCAGACCATTCCGAGTACTCCCCATTTATCACTATCCTCTGAACTCGCCCCTGTAACCAGTTTTCAATCTATGTACTCACCCTATGATCCATGCCAACGGACCTTACTTTGTACAGTAAATGTTTATGGGGAACTGTATCAAATGCTTTTGCAAAATACAGATACACAACATCTACAGGCCTTCCTATATCTAGATGACAGCTCACCTCTTTAAAGAAGGTTAATAGATTGGTTTGGCAAGAACGATTCTTCATGAATCCATGCTGATTACTGCTAATGATACCGTTGTCATTACTAAAATCTTGTATAAAGTCCCTTATCATCCCCTCCAAGAGCTTGCATACAATTGATGTTAGGCTAACTCTCCCGCCACAGATAAAAGTGATCTCGCTGTGAATCTGCCGCAGAAACCACTTTTATCTTAAAGAGAAATCCACGCCATTCCCAAAAATACCAGGGCTAGCTGCTGCCATAACAACGTTATTTAACGTCAAAGTACCTACATAGGGGTACGGAAATTTGCATGAAGTGGTTAAACTAGGAGTATCCAGATATAGAGGTAGCCAGCGTGGAACAAATTTTAGTGGGTAGTATTGGGGCATTGGTGGTAGGTTGACTAAAGCACCTAAACCCATGGTAAGTATAGTAACAAGTCCTATTTGCAACCTCAGAACACCCAATAAGAAGATAGCATGACTTGGTTCAACAGCTCTCATGATTGGCTGGCAATCATTCAAGGGTATGTCAGGGTTGGGCTCAGCCCTTCCTTCTTAAAGCGGGATTCCGTCCTAAAAAAAAATAAATTATAAAGTCAGCAGCTACTAACACTGTAGCTGCTGACTTTAAATAAGTACTTACCTGTTCTGGGTGCCCGCGATGTCGGCCGCCCAAGGCCGACCTGTCCCTCGGCTCTCGGGTCCCGGCACCGCCATCCTAGGAAAGGGAAACAGGCAGTGGAGCCTTGCGGCTTCACTGCCAATTTCCTACTGCGCATGCGCGAGTGGCACGGCGCTCCGTACTGTAAATGGCCCCGTGGTGTTCTGGAAACACACACAGTTCCCAAAAGACAACGGGGCCGCTCACCGAGGAGAAAAACTCACCGCGGAATAGGAAGAGGCAGATTAGGAAGACTGCCTAGCAACAAGGGTTTAGGTAAGTTTAAATTTTTTTTTTTTTTCAAATTTTTTTTTTTTTTTTAGGATTTTTGGTGATTTTTTTTTTTCAGGGTGGCCCTCCACTTTAAAGCTGGCCGCTCAGCTGTCGGATAATTGCCAGTTCCACAGTGGCTCACATGTTGATGATATCCTGCTCGTCAGTCAGGCCTACTTAAGCCGTCCAGCCCAGATGATCTCTGCCTTCACCTTGGTCACATTTCTAGAGACGCTCTCCTGTGTTACTGTTAAAGACTTGCTTGGCTGACATTCCTTCTTGCTCCAGATCCTGCTTGCTGTTCTACTATGCTCATCTCTGGCTCCCTGATGTTTTGGCTTGTCTGACTATTCGTGCCGGTTCCTGAACTCTGGCTATGTTTTGACTATGTTTACTCTGTTTACCTTTTTTTTAATTATTATTATTATTATTAAACAAGTGTGATTTAATTGTTACATAGTTGCATAGTAGGTGAGGTCAAAAAAAGACACAAGTCCATCAAGTCCAACCTATGTGTGTGATTATATGTCAGCAACAGCTTATCTAATAGTTTCTTGAAACTATTGATGCCCCCCGCTGAGACCACCGCCTGTGGAAGGGAATTCCACATCCTTGCCGCTCTTACAATAAAGAACCCTCTACGTAGTTTAAGGTTAAACCTATTTTCTTCTAATTTAATGAGTGTCCACGAGTCTTGTTAAACTCCCTTCTGCAAAAAAGTTTTATCCCTATTGTGGGGTCACCAGTATGGTATTTGTATATTGAAATCATATCGCCTCTCAAGTGTCTCTTCTCCAGAGAGAATAAGTTCAGTGCTCGTAACCTTCTTCATAACTAATATCCTCCAGTCCCTTTATTAGCTTTGTTGCCCTTCTTTATACTCGCTCCATTTCCAGTACATCCTTTCTGAGGACTGGTGCCCAGAACTGGACAGCATACTCTAGGTGCGGCTGGACCAGAGTCTTGTAGAGCGGGAGAATTATTGTTTTATCTCTGGAATTAATCCCCTTTTTAATGCATGCCAATATTCTGTTTGCTTTGTTAGCAGCATTGCATGCCATTGCTGCTGAAGTTCTCCCCCCGTGTATAGATTGAATTCATATTTTTGCCACCCGAATGCATTATTTTACATTTTTCTACATTGAACCTCATTTGCCATGTAGTTGCCCACCCCATTCATGTGTTCAGATCTTTTTGCAAGGTTTCCACATCCTGCAGAGAAGTTATTGCCCTGCTTAGCTTAGTATCGCCTACAAATACAGAGATTGAACTGTTTACCCCATCCTTCAGGTCGTTTATGAACAAATTAAACAGGATTGGTCCCAGCACAGAACCCTGGGGGACCCCAATACCCACCCCTGACCATTCTGAGTACTCCCCATTTATCACCACCCCTGAACTCGCCCTTGTAGCCAGTTTTCAATCCATGTATTCACCCTATGGTCCATGCCAACAGACCTTATTTTGTACAGTAAACGTTTATGGGGAACTGTGTCAAATGCTTTTGAAAAATCGGGAATTCCTTTATCTAGATGGCAACCGTACTTCTGTCTCAGTCTGATTCATGGTTTGCTTTTGCAAAATCCAGATATACCACGTCTACGGGCCTTCCTTTATCTAGATGGCACCTGTACTTCTGTCTCAGTCTGATTCATGGTTTCTGACAGGGTATTCCCTATATCACAGAGATAGGGAGAGTAAAAAAGGGGGAGGGGTATGCCTATGTATCAAAAATTATGTACAAGTGAATGTGAGGGACGACATCACTAATGGAGCAAGGGAGGAGGTAGAATCCCTATGGGTAGACCTACAGAGGGAGAAAACCAAGGGGAAAGTAAAACTGGGAGTATGCTATAGGCCCCCTTACCAGAGGGAGGAGGGGGAGGCGGACCTCCTATCACAGCTTGGAATGGCGGCAAGGATCAGACGTGTCATTATAATGGGGGATTTTAATTATCCAGACAGACATTCGTCTTATGCTCTGTACACACTGTCTGACTTTCTGAAGGAAAATGTGCGATCGGAGCTTGTTGTCGGAAATTCCGACCATGTGTAGGCTCCATCTGACTTTTTCCATCGGAATTTCCGACACACAAAGTTTGAGAGCTGGATCCAAAATTTTCCGACAATAAAATCAAGCAGAAGAGCAGCACTGGCTATTGAACTTCATTTTTCTCGGCTCCTCGTACGTGTTGTACGTCACCGCGTTCTTGACGTTCGGAATTTCCGATCAACTTTGTGCAACTGTGTGTATGCAAGACAAGTTTGAGCCAGCATCCCTCGGAAAAAATCCGATGGATTTTGTTGTCGGAATGTGCGATCGTGTGTACAGGGCATAAGGCTCGCCATTTCCTAAATGTCTTGCAGGACAATTTCATGGGTCAGATGGTAAATGCACCAACAAGAAACAATGCGTTACTAGACCTACTGATTACTAACAATACAGACCTGATCACAGATGTGGAAATATGGGGCAATTTAGGAAACAGCGAGCACATCAGGATTGATTGATTTTGGAGACATGTATACCATAGTTTGTGGATTCTGTAACTTTTCTACAAACTAAATAATATACAGAGATTTGGGTTATTTTCACCAAAGAAATGTAGGAGTACAGTATACATTTTGGCCTACATTTATGAATCAAGATTATTAATTTGCAAAATCTTATGAATGAAGAAAAACTTTTTTTTTTCAAAATTTTCAGTCTTTTTTTGTTTATTTAGCAAACAATAAAGAAAAACCCCACAGTGGTGATTAAATACCGCCAAAAGAAATTTGTGCAAAAATAAGTGATGACATTTTAATTTGGGTACAGTGTTGCATGAATGCACAATTGTCATTCAAAATGTGATAGAGCTGAAAGCTGTTAAATGGACCTGGCCAGGAAGGGGGTGAAGATGTCCTGTATTGAGGTGGTTAAAAAACTCAATAATGGCTGATGACCAATGTACCTCGAGCCACACCAGAAAGGCAGTAGTAAAGTAAACAAGTGGCTGAAGAGCTAGTGTTCAGGAGGGGTTTGGGTTCCTGGATAGGGATGAGCTTCGAGTTCGAGACGAACTCATGTTCGACTCGAACATCGGCTGTTCGCCAGTTCGCCGAACAGCGAACAATCTGGGGTGTTCGCGGCTAATTTGAATGCCGTGGAACACCCTTTAAAAGTCTATGGGAGAAATCAAAAGTGCTAATTTTAAAGCCTTATATGCATGGTATTGTCATAAAAAGTGTTTGGGGACCTGGGTCCTGCCCCAGGGGACATAGATCAATGCAAAAAGTTTTAAAAACGGCCGTTTTTTTGGGAGCAGTGATTTGAATAATGCTTAAGGAGAAACAATAAAAGTGTAATATCCCTTTAAATTTTGTACCTGGGGGGTGTCTATAGTATGCCTGTAAAGGGGCGCATGTTTCCCGTGTTTAGAACAGTCTGACAGCAAAATGACACTTCAAAGGAAAAAAAGTCATTTAAAACTACTCGCGGCTGGCGGCAGCTTCTAAAATGGCCGCAGGCTGTTAGAGCTCCGCTCCACCACGGCACTGTAACAGCTATCGTAGGGATCAGAGCAACCCCCGAGCAGCTCACCGGGCCACACGAACGGGGGAAACTCCCAGGAACACTGCCTAGAAAACGGCGAACGGCAGGAACCTGACGAGCCAGATGACCGCTGCAGGCATTCAGGTCAGCTATGCCAAGATGGCGGCGGCTCCCCGAGGCCCGCACAACACGGAGGAGATGGAGCACTCTATAGCTGACCAGGACTCACAGCATTCACAGCCACCACAGTCTCCAGGTACAGACTTTCCGCCCCTGCCCCTGGCTGCTTCCCCCTCATCCACGGAGTCCCTATTGGGCAGGATGGGCTTAGGCCTCCCCTCCACACCTATGATGGACCCTCATACAGGACTGTTACTGTCTGTATCAGAAGCCCACTCTGACCTCCCTGTGCCATCTGATTTCCCCTCCATGATGGAGGCCTTTCCCAGCTCCTCTCCAAGAGCTTGGCCCAAAATTCAGCACAAATTACCTCATCCATCCATGCTGACCTGCAGCAAATAGGGATGAGGATGGATATAATAGAAAAGAAAGCTGATCAGGCGGTAACTCGCATTAATCAAAACTCAGCAAGGATTCAAGACTTGCAAGACTAGCTTGAAACAGCATTTGCAAAGATCGATGACCTCGAAAATAGATCGAGACGCTATAACTTCTGCGTTCGAGGGCTTCCTGAATCCGAAAAGGATGTTCATGCCGCTGTGAAGACCCTTTTACAGAACCTCATACCAGATATCACAGAACAACAACAGGAGTTAGACAGAGCTCACAGAGCCCTTCAACTCCCCCGATTAGATGGCCTTCCCAGAGACATTATCGTGAAACCCCATTTCTTTTCCATGAAGGAGGAGGTGATGAGAAGATCTAGGGGCTTTAGAAAATCTCAAATTGTTGGGACACAGGATCCAGATTTTTGCAGATTTGTCGCCATTCACAGTGCAAAGAAGTCAAACCGCTACTTCAACTGCTGCTGGAGAAAGAGATCACATATCTTTGGTCCTTCCCTCTTCGATTAAACTTCTCCTACAGGAACAAAAATTACGGCTTCTCTTCGTTCGCCAAGGGAGAACATCTACTCCTGCAACTGGGTTTGATCTCCCAGGACCCTTCTTCCTCACAGACCAACAGGAGCTCCTCTTCATCCTCAAAAAGGCTTCTGCCAGCAAGCCCACTGCAACCCACCTGGCTTAAACAGAGCTCCAAACGCTCTAAGGAAAATCTTCCCCCGTGATGTGCTGTCCTCTTTTTGGATCAGGGACCTGATCCGGAACTCCCCCTTGGACATCTTCGATTCAACGGTGACCTCCCCGGGATTTACTTTTGTGCCCCCTGCAACGAAGCCACATGACAGGCGGACCTTATTCCTTTACAGCAGTTTCCATGCCTCCCATCTCGGATATCACAGGCTTAGCAACAGCCGACCCTGTGAGATTACAGGGATGGGGTAGGGGCGGGAGGGAGCTTCTCAACTTATATATATTTAAATATGGACAATGCTCAGAAAAGATAGGCATTTTCAGGTTCTGGTACTTGTTGGACCCTCCTCTCACTGGTTGATACTGAAGTTGTTCTTACCTTGGTATTTTCAATATTCTTGACCACATTTTAGTGACCGAACGGGCCTGCTGACCCCCCTAATCAGATTTCACTGCTCCGCTACTGAAGCTTTTGGCCCAGATGGTGCAGTGCAATCTTATTTCACACAAAGTCACTATATTCTAGGGTTGCTCTGTTTTTCTTTTCTCTTATTTTATTTGAAGAAATGTTAGAATGTTTTATTCTCACTAGTTATATGGTTTTTATAGGTGGCAGGGCCGTGGTGGACCTAGTGCACCTCCAGGTGAAACCAGAGGCACTGATTGTGCATTTGGTTTCTAGTCCGGTAGTCCGGTAGTCCTTCTGATTGGACACCGGCCCTCTCAGGTAAAAGGGTAAGCCATGGCCAGTCCATCCTACCCTGGGGTAAGGGAAGGGTCTGGGGACCCCTGTATTATTACTCTCTGTTCTTGTTATATATATGACAGTTTAATGGATCAGATTTCAGTAACTTGCCTACTCCCTCTAATACTCTATCTCACCCCTCTCCTTTCTTTCTCTCCCTCCCATCACATGAACACTTCTGGCCTCTCCTCCCAGGTCTTTTGTTCCCGGCAAGCTTAATACTAGGGATCTTTGAGGCACTCTAATCCACACATACAGGTAAGACCTTTATCATAAGCATGACCTTGCAACACTCAAATTATGACTGACCTCCCTAAAGTCCCTCCCACCCTTAAAATTTTATCACATAATACACAGGGAATGAACTCCCCCGTCAAAAGAAGGAAACTGTTTCAACTCTACCATTCTATGCACACGGACATTCTCTTTTTACAAGAGACCCATTTCCCCATATCATACCAACCTACATTTCTCCATCGCAAGTTTCCCCAATTCTTCATATTCTCCGCACCCAACAAAACAAAAGGGGTGGCAATATGTTTTGCCAAACATATCAATCTCTCTCAACCTCAGACGTTTATAGACCCTCTGGGACGCTTTATACTAGTATCGGGGATCATAGATGGTGAACAATATACCTTTCTATCCTATTACTCTCCTAATAGAGGCCAAAGGGCTTTTTTTGAATCCATACTACACAAACTTCGCCCTCACCTTAAGGGCACAACTATTATCGGTGGGGACTCCAATATAGCTTTTGACTTCTCCTTGGACAAGTCTGGAGCTGGGATACTGAAATCCAAACGCCCTACTAGACAGAGCGTTAAAGTAGCTAAGTTAATTCATGAGGCGGGATTGGTAGATGCCTGGAGAGAAACTAACCCTCGCTCTAAGGATTATACGCATTTCTCAGCACCCCATAACTCCTATGCCAGGATAGACCACATCTTTACACATGCCACTACGATCCCTTTGATCATACGGTCACGGATTTTGGACTCCCCTCTATCGGACCACTCAATGGTCACTCTGATCCTCCACAGATCATCAGGACATAGGGAGCGCAATCGTTGGCGATTGCAGGAATCCATTATTAACGATCCCATACAGGCTACTATCATAGAGAAATTTATTAAGGAATACTTTAGCCTAAACACCACGACTGACGTCTCTCCATCCACAGTATGGGCTGCTCATAAAGCGGTGATCAGGGGGAAACTAATACAATTATCAGCCACACTAAAAACGGAACACAAAAGTGACACGATCAAATTAAAAGCAAACTTCCGATCTCTCGCAAAAGCCCACAAACTAAATCCCACTTCGGAATCTCTGGCTCACTTGGATAGGGCCCAGGCTCTTCTCAACCTGAACCTAACGACAGCTGCTGAAAAGCATCTCAGGTGGACAGGGGCACGTTTCTACTCCCAGAGAGATTATTATTATTATTATTATTATTATTATACAGGATTTATATAGCGCCAACAGTTTGCGCAGCGCTTTACAACATGGGGCAGACAGTACACTTACAATACAAATCAATACAGGAGGGATCAGAGGGCCCTGCTCGTTAGAGCTTACAATCTAGAAGGGAGGGTCAAGTGGAGACAAAATGTAATAACTGTGGGGGATGAGCTGATGGAAAAAAAAAAAAAAAATGAAAGTACAGTTGTTAGGGGTGGGTAGGATAGGCTTCTCTGAAGAGAAGGGTTTTCAGGGATCTTCTGAAAGCTAATAAAGTAGGAGATAAGCGGACAGATTGGGGTAAGAAGTTCCATAGGATTGGAGAGGCTTTGGAAAAGGCCTGGAGGTGAGCATGGGAGGAGCTGACAAGGGAGCTAGAGAGCAGGTGGTCTTTAGAGGAAGGAAGAGAGCGAGTAGGTTGGTATTTAGAGACCAAGCTAGTGATATAGCTGGGGGCGAAATTGTGGATGGCTTTGTAGGTAGTTGTTAGAATTTTGAATTTAATTCTTTGGCCGAGCGGAAGCCAGTGGAGGGATTGACAGAGGGGAGTGGCAGACACAGAGCGATTGGTAAGGTGGATGAGTCTGGCAGCGGAATTCATAATGGATTGAAGAGGTGATAGACTATGTAGTGGTAAGCCAATAAGAAGGGATAAGATAAGTTAGGTAAGATAGGATAGGGTCGAAATTAGCGGTAAAACTTAGTCCTAAACCTCGCCAACTGGCATTCCCCAAAATTAAGTTAAACTCAGGTGACCTGTCCCAGAACCCTACCAAGATTATGGAAGCCTTCCAACAGTTCTATTCGGTACTATATAGATCTCAACATCACCCTGCAGGTCAATCACAAGGAAGTTTCCTTGACTCCTTGCCTTTACCTTCCTTGACCTCAGATCATGGGGGCCTACTTGAAAGTCCCTTCTCGGTCACGGAGGTTCTTGACACAATTAATTCCTTGAAATTCGGCTCCTCTCCTGGACCTGATGGGTTCTCCACCGGGTATTATAAAAAATTTGGGGAAACATTGGCCCCACATCTCACAAAGTTTTTCAATTTTCTCAGGGATGGTTCTTCATTGGGGGCAGCATATATTTCAGTGATTCCTTAAACAGGGAAAGACACGAGCGAAGTTGGAAATTACAGACCTATATCCTTAATTAGCAACGACATCAAGATTATGACCAAGATATTAGCCAATAGATTAGCAAGTTTTATCTCCTCATATATTCATAGAGATCAGGTAGGTTTTATACCTGGAAGGCAAGGCCCGGATCAGATTAGAAGGACAATAGACGTTATCTCCCTCCTTAAATCTAGCTGGGACTGAGGCCCCCCCAATCGGGTTTTATTCTTTCTATAGACCTCCACAAGGCATTCGATTCAATAGAATAGAACTATCTTTCAGAGATCCTCAGAAGATGGAACTTCGGCCCCTATTTCCTAAACATAATCAACTCTATGTACTCCAATCCATCTGCCCAAGTGAGGTTAATGGGTAGATATTCGGCCTCCTTTCCAATTTGGAGGGGCACCAGGCAGGGCTGTCCCCTCTTGCCCCTTCTCTTTGCGATGGCCATAGAAACTTTGGCCATAGCAATCAGAACAAATCCCGATTTCAGGGGTGTGGCATGCGGGGACCAGGAGCACAAATGCGCACTTTATGTGGACGGCCTCTTGCTATATATAACCTCACCTCTAATAACCACTCTGATTATTTATGGGGTTCTGAACTCATTCAGCAAAATCTTGAGCTTAAAGGTCAACATGTCTAATCAATTGCCTTAAACATCACTGTTCCTCCTGACATAGTGACACAACTAACTAACAACTTTGAGTTCTCCTGGGCCCCCACGACTATCCCCTACCTAGGGATTTATTTAACCCCAGATATAAATAACCTCTTTAAAGCTAACTATCCCCCCATGATCACCAGGTGCAGGGGGGATCTCCAACAGTGGTCGAGATGTGGTCTGTCCTGGCTGGGAAAAGTACACGCTGTAAAGATGACTCTCCTTCCCCATCTTTTATACCTGTTCTGCTCTCTACCAATCCCGCTTCCGAGCAGTTTTCTTCGCAAATTTCAATCAGAGATCACACAATTTGTCTGGGGCAATAAGGGTTATTGATGCCCATCTAAAATACTCAATCGCCTTAAATCACAGGGAGGCTTAGGCCTTCCGGACCTTTGGGGCTACTTTCAGGCGGCGCAATTATCGCAAATCTCGATTGTTTTCACTAAGGGCACAAAGCCCGAGTGGCTCTCAGTGGAAAGGTGGGCTACACCCCTCAATACCATCTATTTTCTCCTTTGGTGTGACCCTAAACAAAGACCTGCCATAACGGCCCCCACATTTTCTCACTCTATTGCAATATGCATTAAATTATTTAAACACCCCTCCCTCATATCGCCGCTCAAACCTTTATCCCACATATTCCATAACGCTAAATTTCCACCAGGAATAAACATCCAAAGCATTCCGATGGTGGACTGACAAAGGCCTTTACCGGATAGGACATTTCCTTTCCCCAGCTGGCCCTCTTACCCTGTCTTATTGTAAGTGTAAACTAGAAATGCCCGACATGGAACAGTTCAGATTTACACAAATCTCTCACTTCTTACATTCTATCTGGATCACCAAACCTGAACCTCCCTCAATAACACCTTATGAACATTGGTGCTCTAACCTTTCGGAACAAAAGGGAGGAATCTCCTTGATTTATAC
This sequence comes from Lithobates clamitans, assembly GCA_037952925.1. Classification (NCBI taxonomy): domain Eukaryota; kingdom Metazoa; phylum Chordata; class Amphibia; order Anura; family Ranidae; genus Lithobates; species Lithobates clamitans. The sequence continues at coordinate 9,934,825 of JBBGZY010000140.1, forward strand.
CACACTACAGACAAACCTGGAAAAGCCGCCCTACGCAAAGACCTGGGAGGAAGACACGGGCGAAATGTGGCGGACGACAGACTGGTTCCGATCCTGGACACGCTCCTATAGAGGTATTTGTAACATCTCCCTTATAGAGGCCAGTCTAAAGGTCCTAACCAGGTGGTATTATGTCCCATCCAGATTGGCATTGATATACCCTGGGACTTCACCTCTCTGCTTTAGGGGATGTGGACTTGAGGGTACAATGCTACATACATGGTGGATTTGTCCCCGCATCAGAACCTTTTGGAAGAAAATCTTCCATACAATTGGTAAGCTAATAAAGGTCACAATAGCCCCCAACCCACACATTGCCCTATTTACCCACTATATACCCAATATACCTAAGCACCTACAGGTACTATCCTACTTCATTTTATTGGGTGCGAAAATCACCATAGCAAAAGCATGGAAAAGACCCACGGTTTCCTTCCAGTATTGCAGGAGAAAGGTGTCTTGGATTACGTCCCAGGAACAAATAGTAGCGAAGCTGAACGACAAAATTGGGAAATTTAATACCGTCTGGGATCCCTGGGCCACGTTCTGCAACATAACCCTCAGGCCGGGTTTTGAACCTGTCGCAAGTTAAGTTTCTGTTATTAACTGAACCTCACCCTACCTTCTCCCTCTTTTCTTAATCCCTTTCACACGTTTTTTATCTTTTCTTTATGGGATTACTCAGTTACTTCTATCTATCAGGTACATTATGACATATACGCACCCAGAAGGGAATTCTTAAGAGAGTGTTAACCAGAGTATCCGAGGGACCCCTTCTTCTCCTCACTAGAAGTTCACTAGTTATCATAGGTTGTGGACTGGATGTGGACTGGAAGTGGAGGGTTCCGTTTTTATAGCCCTTCCAATCAGTTCATAATGCTCCTGGGGGAGTCGGCTGATTTAGGGCAGAACCTAAACACACCTACAGGAAGATCCCACAGGGGGGGTGTGTGAGGGTTCCCTGGATCATCTGGCATTCATCCCCCAGAGACGAATCCCCACATCCACCTTTCCTCCCGCACAGATGGGTTCCCTCAGATAATTCCTTACAGTAAATACAAACTCACTGACTCAAATGTACCTCTCTGTCTTTTGAGGTCTCCGATGGAAATCGCAGAAGGTTCCTTAATTGTCATATTACCCTCATGGGGTTATTCTCTGATCCTTGAGCACCTGCATAGCTCTCTGACATACAGGACTGTGCATAATTTGTTCATTGGTTTCTTTATATTAATACATCAAAATGTTTTTCTTTTTATTTCTTTGCTTTGAACAGAGAAGTTTGCTACACTACTGAGTTAAGCTTGACTACAGGACATAACTGAGCCTCATATAGCAGTACTGAGTTATTTTGGTAGTGACAGTTTTGCAACTATAATACTCAGTTCGACTTACAATTGATGATCACAAATGTAAGATACTTTCTGTGTAACTTTTCTTACTTCATTTGAAATGTACGCAATTTCCTGTATGGTATGCAAAAACTCTAATAAAAATGATTTAAACTAAAAAAAAAAAACTACTCGTGGCTATTAATGAATTGCCGGTCCGACAATACACATAAAAGTTCATTGATAAAAATGGCATGGGAATTCCCCACAGGGGAACCCCGAACCAAAATTTAAAAAAAAATGACGTGGGGGTCCCCCTAAATTCCATGCCAGGCCCTTTAGGTCTGGTATGGATATTAAGGGGAACCCTGGCCAAATTTTTTTTTTTAAATGGCATGGGGTCCCCCCTTAAAATCTTTACCAGACCCTTCAGGTCTGGTATGGATTTTAAGGGGAACCCTGCATCAAAATTTTTTAAAAAATTGGCTGGGGGCCCCCCAAAAATCCATACCAGACCCTTATCCGAGCACGCAACCTAGCAGGCCGCAGGAAAAGAGGGGGGATGAGAGAGCGCCCCCCCTCCTGAACCGTACCAGGCCATATGCCCTCAACATTGGAAGGGTGCTTTGGGGTAGCCCCCAAAACACCTTGTCCCCATGTTGATGGGGACAAGGGCCTCATCCCCACAACCCTTGCCCGGTGGTTGTGGGGGTCTGCGGGCGGGGGGCTTATCGGAATCTGGAAGCCCCCTTTAACAAGGGGACCCACAGATCCCGTCCCTCCCCCTGTGTGAAATGGTAAGGAGGTACAAAAGTACCCCTACCATTTCACAAAAAAACTGTCAAAAATGTGAAAAATGACAAGAGAGTTTTTGACAATTCCTTTATTTAAATGCTTCTTCTTTCTTCTATCTTCTATCTTCTTTCTTCTATCTTCCTTCAGTTTCTTCCTCCATTTTCTTCTTCTTCTGCTTCTTCTGGTTCTTCCTCCGGTGTTCTCGTCCGGCATCTCCTCCGCGGCGTCTTCTTATCTTCTTCTCCTCGGGCCGCTCCACATCCATAATGTCATGGAGGGAGGCTCCCGCTGTGTGACGCTTCTCTCTTCTTCTTTTTCTTCATCTTTTCCTCTTCATCTTCTTCTCTTTATCTTCTTGTCTTCATCTTCTTTTCAGGCCGCTCCGCATCCATGATGGCATGGAGGAAGGCTCCCGCTGTGTGACGCTTCTCCTTTTCTGACGGGTCTTAAACATAACGGGTGACCCCGCCCCCTCTGACATCACGGGGAATGCCACAGGGAAGTCCCCGTCAAGTCCCCATGCATCAGAGGGGGGCGGCGTCACCGGGTGGCCCCCCGTTATTTAAGAAACATCAGAAGAGGAGAAGCGTCACACAGTGGGAGCCTCCCTTAATGCCATCATGGATGCAGAGCGGCCTGAAAAGAAGATGAAGACAAGAAGATGAAGAGAAGAAGCTGAAGAGGAAAAGATGAAGAAAAAGATGAAGAGAGAAGTGTCACACAGCGGGAGCCACCCTCCATACCATCATGGATGCGGAGCGGCCAGAGGAGAAAAAGATAAGAAGACGCAGCGGAGGAGATCCTGGACGAGAACACCGGAGGAAGAACCAGAAGAAGAAGATGGAGGAAGAAACCAAAGGAAGACAGAAGACAGAAGAAAGAAGATAGAAGATTGAAGAAAGAAGAAGCATTTTAATAAAGGAATTGTCAAAAACTGTCTCTTGTCATTTTTCACATTTTTGACAGTTTTTTGTGAAATGGTAGGTTACCATTTCACACAGGGGGGAGGGTTGGGATCTGGGGGTCCCCTTGTTAAAGGGGGCTTCCAGATTCCAATAAGCCCCCCGCCCGCAGACCCCCACAACCACCGAGATGAGACCCTTGTCCCCATCAACATGGGGACAAGGTGTTTTGGGGGCTACCCCAAAGCACCCTCCCAATGTTGAGGACATGTGGCCTGGTACGGTTCAGGAGGGGGGCGCTCTCTCGTCCCCCCTCTTTACCTGCAGCCTGCCAGGTTGCGTGCTCGGATAAGGGTTTGGTATGGATTTTTGGAGGGACCCCACAATGTTTTTTTTTTAGATTTTGGTGCAGGGTTCCCCTTAAAATCCATACCAGACCCTTCAGGTCTGGTATAGATTTTAAGGGGGGACCCCATGCCATTTTTTTTTAAATTTTGGCCGGGGTTCTCCTTAATATCCATACCAGACCTGAAGGTATTCCTGGTATGGAATTTAGGGGGACCCCCCACGTCATTTAAAAAAAAAAATTGGTTCGGGGTTCCCCTGTGGGAAATTCCCATGCCGTTTTTATCAATGAACTTTTATGTGTATTGTCGGACCGGCAATTCATTAATAGCCGCAAGTAGTTTTAAATTACTTTTTTTCCTTTGAAATGTCATTTTGCTGTCAGACTGTTCTAAACACAGGAAACATGCGCCCCTTTACAGGCATACTATAGACACCCCCAGGTACGAAATTTAAAGGGATATTACACTTTTATTGTTTCACTTTAAGCATTATTAAAATCACTGCTCCCGAAAAAACGTCCCTTTTTAAAACTTTTTTTTGCATTGATCCTTGTCCTCTGGGGCAGGACCCAGGTCCCCAAACACTTTTTATGACAATAACTTGCATATAAGCTTTTAAAATTAGCACTTTTAATTATTCATGTTCGTGTCCCATAGACTTTAATGGTGTTCGCGTGTTCGAACTAACTTTTTGCCTGTTCGCAAGTTCTGGTGCGAACCGAACAGGGGGTGTTCGGCTCATCCCTATTCCTGGATAACTGGGCCGACTTCAGTCGATTACCAGTGCTTTAGCAGTGACGGACTGCACCTAAATGGGGAAGGTGCAGATCGGCTGGGAGAGAAGATGGCTGGAAAGTTAGAGGGGCCTTTAACCACTTAAGGAGTGGGCCTATTTTTCAGACTCTGTGTTTACAGGTTAAAATCATTTTTTTTGCTAAAAAAATTACTTAGCACACCCCAACATTATATATATTTTTTTCTAACACTCTAGAGAATAAAATTGCAGTCGTTGCAATACTTTCTGTCACTCCGTATTTGCGCAGCTGTCTCTTCTTAAAAAATTATTATTATTATACAGGATTTATATAGCACCAACAGTTTGCGCAGCGCTTAACAAAATTAAGGCAGACATTACAGTTACATTAAATAAAGTGAAAGAAATACTGCGCTGTGAACCAGCAAACTAGCAGCAAGCACAGCTTGTAGACAAAAAGCAAAAACTGTGAATAAATAAGTGCAGCACTAAGGTTGTCAAAAGCAAATTTGCATAAATAAATGATATAAATGTGACTTAAACATAAATATATCAAATAAACAGAGATTCATACATCGTGAAATGTGAACCAAACAAAGAAAAAGTGACATTCCTGAAAAAAATGCTGGTTTGGTGAAAAATGTGCTAGTATGGTGACTATATCATAAGTAAGGTTAGAGATAGAAATTAGGGTGTTAATGTTGAACAGAAACACATCAAATAAACAAGGATTAACACATAATGAATGTGAGTCCAAACTCAGAAAAAATGAGAGCAATTTCTGAAAAATGTGCTAGTATAATAATGTGCTAGTATAATAACTGCACAATAAACAAAGTCCAAAAAATGAAAATGGTGAATTATAAAGTCCAAAGAAATCCAATTAGATGTGCAGTCCCGTTAGACATATGGGGGGTTCCAATCACCGATATGAACTGTGAAAGGAAAAACAGAAGTACCACCACCGTAAACAGGGGGAGGCTTACCAGATCTTATTGACTTGGCGGGGCTTACACCACCCAAGTCTGCAGAGCTTATTAAGTTGAACACATCTGTTGGAAACAACTGGTCCTAGATCTGTATCAATCAATCGACCTTGGACTGTCACTGAATAGTGACTTGAAGGCTCCAATTATCATGAGGAGGGTGGAAGGTAAATGCCAGGAGGGATGTATCATGCAATGAAAAGATGGGCTAACATAGCGTGATATTGTCTAAAAAAGGCAATTTATTAAAAATAGAATAAAACACTCACATTTGGAAGAGTAGAAAAAAGCATGTATATAACAAAGAGTGATGCAAACAGGAGGTCCACCGATGTGTTTCGACTCTACGTTTGTGACCCCAGATGACGATGGTGGAGTCTAAACGCATCGGGTGGACCTCCTGTTTGCATCGCTCTTTGTTATATACATGCTTTTTTCTACTCTTCCAAATGTGAGTGTTTTATTCTATTTTTAATAAATTGCCTTTCTTATATGGTATCACGCTATGTCCCACCACACCCTTAATTGCTTCTCTATACTATGTTTTAATTGTTTAAACAAACTATCCATGTCCTGTTTGTTTACCACACTAGTGGGATTGAGACCTCCCCACCCCTCACCCCCCGAACCTGTCCTCCCTGGAGGACTTCCCCGCCCTCCAGCTCCCACCACCCCCACCAGTGGCCCAACAGGAAGCCGGAAATGGAAGCCAGAGAGCCCAACAGCAGGGGAACCTGCCACCTCCACCAAACGGTGGAGGAGGAGGTGGAAGAGAAGATTTTGGCCGACTCCGAGCCTGACTTTACCCTCAACCTCAACCTCAACATCAACCAGAAGATGATGGATGCTGTCCTTAAGGAGCTGGGTCTGACCCAGAACACAGGACAGGCAGAAGATGCAATGGAAGAGTCACACCCCCCTCCGGGGAGGTAAGTTCAGCCCCTTGCTGACTAGACCTCATACCCTTTTTCATTATGGCTGAGATCTCCATCTTTTCCATTAATGTGAGGAGTATCAAGGATACATCTAGAAGGCAAGCGGTGCTGACCTTTCTTTCTACTCAGCAGAGTGATGTTTACATGCTTCAGGATTGCACCCTTCCTCCCTTGAGGAGGTACACTCATCTGACCTCCCAGTGGACCCTTGGTCCCTCTTACTGGCCCGGGGTGGCAATTTTAAGTCTGCAGGGGTAGCCATTCTTGTCAGGGGTGGGCGCTTTACGGTTGACTCTATCCATAAGCTAGACTGTGGCTGTCTTCTGGTCATAGACGGCTCGTGGGTGGAAGAGCCAGTAGGCTCATCAACGTGTATGCCCCCCCCAGATAGGAATGCGCGGCTGGAACTTTTCCAGACCCTGCGGACCCAACTCGTCACCACCAAAACAGTAGTGATCGGCTGTGATTTTAACTGTCCGATCGAGAAGGATGGGCGCAGCTCCAGCATGTACGCAAAACTTGATGCTACTTCTAGGCTGCTCAAGGAGATGATGTCGGAGGCCTCCTTGCAGGACGCCGTGGGATCCATAGGGAGAGGTACTGTGAACTATTCGTGGTGCTGACCCGATGGATCTGTGCGTTCCACGATTGACTTCGTGCTCACTTCAAGAACAGTCAAGCATCATGAGTTCTCCATGATCCCCTACTTTTTCTCTGACCACAGGGCTATTCACTTTTGGGGTGACCTGGGCGAGGGCTTTGCCCACGGACCGGGTTCCTGGAAGCTGATAACACCCTGCTGGAAAATGAGGAATTGATGGGGGAACCTATGCCTATGCCACCTGGACAGAGGAAAAGAGATTCTTCGGAAGGGTAAGTGATTGGTGGAAATTTGTGAAAGTTAAGCTGCACAGCTTCTTTCATGCAAGGGGACGCCAGCAAGTGTGTGCTAGGAAGAGGGAACTCAGGAGACTGCAACATCAGTTGCAGTCCCTGCAGGACCTTCATCACTGCGGCTGGGACATTAGGCAGGACCTGGAGGACACCAAGAAGAGCCTGAAAGGACACTTGGAGAAGGTGGAGAATCTTGAGAAAGGTGAGAAGTGTACACACACCCTTGTAAGAGCTGCGTGACGAGACTGGAACACTCCAAAAGTGGAAGGAGGCTGTGATGCAAGTGGTCAGTGACTACTACACCAAAGTCTACTCCCCGAAAGAAACAGACACACAGGCGGCCTGTCAGGTATCTCTAACCAAATTGATCCTGCAGGTTCATCAGCCATCAACCCCCCCCATGGTGTTGGAGGAGCTGCACTCTGCCGCTAAATCCTTTAGGCAAGGCAGGACCCAGGGCTGCGATGGTCTCACAGTTGAGCTCTATGTAGCACTGTGGGATCTCGTGGGCCCGGACCTGCTCGAGCTGTACGAGGAGATGGTGGTAGAGGGCAGAATGCCTCCATCACTGAGGGAGGGGATGATCGCGATTTTGTATAAACGGAAGGGGGAGAGATCGGATTTGAAAAATTGGCGTCTCTCTTCTGAAGAGTGGACTACAAAATCCTTGCCAAGGTTTTAGCCAACAGGCTGAAGTCTGTCATCGGACAGATCATCCACCCGGATCAGACTTGTGGCATTCCTGGTCGCAGGATTGTGGACAGCCTTGCACTTGTCCGGGACATGGTCCAGTACATTTATGGCCGCCGTGTGCATGCGGCCCTGGTCAGTCTTGACCAGAAAAAGGCCTTTGACCGTGTCTCCTGCGAGTTTATGTGCAGAGCTCTGTGCAGGTTTGGTCTTGGAGAAATGTTTTGTTCGTATATGAATGTAATGTATAATGACATTTGTAGTTTGGTGTTGGTAAATGGATGGAAAACTGACCCCTTTCCAATTCGGTCTGGGGTCAGACAAGGCTGCCCTCTCTCACCTCTGCTTTTTGTTTGTTGTATAGAGCTCTTCGCCCAAAGCATCAGACGGAACCCAGAGATCAGAGGGATCACCGCACCAGGACTGGACAGACGGGAGGTCAAGTGCTCACTCTACATGGACGATGTGACGTGTTCTGTGCTGATCGGCGCTCCATCGACACACTTGCCCAGACCTGTGAGAACTTCGGCCAAGCTTCAGGTCAACTGGGGGAAGTCAGAGGTCATGCTCTTCAGAAAGTGGTTCCTGCCTTCTTCTGCACCTGTTCCTTTCAGCATCAAAGCGGACTTCATCAAAATTCTTGGAGTCTGGTTTGGAGCTCAGGGCGCAGCCCTGAAGTCCTGAGAAGAGAGACTGGCCAAGATGAGACAAAAGTTTGGACTTTGGAGCCTCAGAGAACTCACCAACGAGGGTAAAACACTGGTACTATGCAGCGAGATTCTGCCTGTGTTGCAGTACCTTGTCCAGGCCTGGCCCCCTTGGGTTAACACCTGTAAGGCCATCACCAGGGCGGTGTTTCACTTCATCTGGAGCTCCAAAATGGACAGAGTGAAGCGGGCAGTTATGTTCAAGGAACCTCTCAAGGGTGGTTAGGGCGTGCCTGACATCGCCACTCTACTGAGTGTGTTCTTTGCCTGTAATTGCAACCCGTAGGACACCCCTTGGTATTACTTGGACACTTTCAAGTTTATTAAGGAGCTGGGGCTGCATGGAGTGAAGCCCAACTTGTGGAAGCCAAAAACTATACACAAGTTGATTAGAGCATCTGACATTGTTGAGACTGTTCCAGTCCTCCCTTCAGCCACTTGCAAAGTGGTCTGGAGGAATGTTTCTTCAAAGAGACTCACCAACAGGCACAAAGATCTGGCACGGATGGCAATCCAAGGGGGATTGCCACTCAGGACATTCATGCATGCCAGAAACCTGTGCAGATACAAGCACTGCCCTTTTTGCATCATCCAGGAGGAAACTGCTTTGCATGTTTTCTGGGAGTGCCCCTTTGCACAGGACCTGTTGAGGGCCTTGGAACCAGAACGTAAAGACTTTGTACCACAGACTGCAATCACACACTTTGGTGTGTTGAATGGACTCTTCTGTGGAACTTATTCACAGGAGGACATTGACAGTGCCTGGCGGGTGCTGTGTTGCTTTAAGGATGCTGTATGGTGCGCCAGAAAGCGCCTCATCCACCAGCGGGAGAGGATGTCCATCGAGGACTGTCGTAGACTGGTCCACAGTCTGCTCAGGGACTATTACTTGATGGACTTTAAGGAGGAAGAGGAGGTCTGAAGATTTCCCCTCTCCCCCACCCTCTCCCCCCTGTATCCTTTGGCAGTTCAATAAAGCTTCAGGCCTGTGAACTCTTTCTCCCTCCGCTTCCCCACCTCCTCCCCACCCCCATCACACCCGTTGTCAGTTGAATGCTATTTCGACAGTATGACTTGACATTTTGTGACATGTTTTTGAAATAATGCTTTTAGGGTAATGCGGCGTCATGCATGATGTGATGTTTCCCAGTACCATTGCTCTGCGCAACACATCAGGCATCATACCGCAGGATGAATGTAATTGATTTGTATGCTTGGAAATGTATTGTTATGTAGTGTATTTATGCACTGCGTCGCAGTACAGAGTGGAATGTACCCTGTTGAACTATTTGTTTTTTTGTATATTTTCTTGCAAAATAAAGTATACATTTTCAATCAAAAAATGATTGGTTTTGTTGTGCTAATTGTAAGCAATGGGTGAAACTGAAAGAAGATGTCACTGCCATGAAACTGAAATCATTACCATGGATTCCAGTTAACTACCGGCCTATGATGAGGGAGATGCCACTATTGGTCTCTTCAACACTGAGGGTATGGGATTTATTGATGAGGTAGAAATCTTTATCCACTCAGATTGGCCCTATGAAACCTTTGTTTTCTAATCCTGAATTTCCACCATAGCTAGAGGCATTGGTCTTCTTAAAATGGCACAGTAGGTAAGATGTAAGACTTGTCCAGACCTCGGTAGATGGTAAACGTCCCATGCTGAATTGCTTGGGTTTAGCGCTTAGGACTAAATGGATGCAATATCAACAACTTCAAACATATATTCAATCTTTGACACAAAATGTTCCATTAGATAGATCATTACCAGAATTTGAACAATTATTACTATAAGAACAAAGATCAGCACATGTCCTATCTACCATTTATAAATCATTTACTTCCTAAAAATATTGGTGAGGAATTAACATATTTAACCAAATGGGAAGAAGAATTAGAGACAACAATTCCCAGTTCTGACTGGGAAAAGTCGTTTCTATTAACACATAAATTGTCCTTATCAACCCGATGTCAATAAAGAAATTATAAAATTCTAGCAAGATAGTATCAGTGTACGGTGTATACGCACAAAATTATTGTTGAAAATCAAGAGACATGTTGGAGATGTTTTAATGCAAGAAGTACAGTGTCACACATATGGTATTATTGTCCAACCTTGTTTTTATTCTGGTCAAAGATTTTTATTATATATCGGAAAATTACAAAATCCCATTTGCAACCAGATATATTAGTTTCTATGCTATCAATTATTTGTGGATCAATAAAATCAAAAAAAAAAAAAAAGATATTTTAAGACACATGCTCACTGCAGCATGTTCAGTTATCGCTAGAAACTGGCAGAAGGTGACAGGCCCCTCAATGGCAGAATGGGTGTGTGAGATGGGCGAGATGCAGTCCTTGGAATGAACAATAATGACAGAAGACGGTTCAGAAGAACAAATTTTAAAGATATGGCAACAATGGGATGGATTTCAAACCTCTGCAATATTATTAAATGGTTTATGGCACAACTCCCCCCTCTTTTTTTTTTTGTGTAAATGTTACGTTTAATGTTGGTTTGGTCTGTCTGTCTTTTAAATGTTATATGTAAGTTTTGGTTTGTATGGGTGTGTAATAGAAATTTGATAGTAATATTAGTTGATCATTAAATTACGTGGAATTTGGATATGTAGGTTATCAGGGGGACCCAAGTTTTGTGTATACTTTGAAAGATTAATTTTTTTTTTACTTTCAATATTTTTATTCAAGTATAATTCAATAACAAGGTTTGTATAAAAGGTTCAAATAAGAAGTCGACAACAGCAGACAACATATTACAAATTGAGCATATACATGGGGGAGAGATTGGGAGAGTGGAGAGGGAGTCAGGCGCAGTGGGTAGGGAGGATTATTAGCCTGTAAGTGATGTTATACGTAACTATTACAGGAAGAAAGAGATATTTTAGTACTCAGGACTTTTTTCTAAAAGCTATTTTTAATCACCTGAACCTTAGCTTTAATCGTAGCCTTTTGAAAGCCACTAGAGTTGCCTCGGGAGTGCAGGCTTCCCAGGCCCCCCAGGCTGAGCACCCAAGATGTGATCCCAGTAGTGGATGGCCTGTGAAGCTGTCCATAACATACGACCTCCCACTCTTAGTTATGCTAAATTATACTTATAATGCTTACCTACATAACCTTTAGAGTCTTGAGAATACTTAAACATAGAGTAAAGCTCTTTGTAAAGTAAAGTAAAGCTCTCGATCACACTATGGCGTGAAACAGGACAAAGGAATCAATTAAGGGCAAGAAAAAGGGGGAGAGGGGAAGAAAAAGAGGTAAGGAGAGTATAGAAAAGAGGAGAGGTCTCACGGTCCCTACTGTGCCAAGCAGACAGCCAGGCGTGGTCACTCCCCAAGTGGCTCAAGGAGGTATTAAACTCATGTCTGCCGGTTTAGTGCTCCTGTTACTTTGCCTCTGAGCCACACCTCAGTTCCCTTCAGCCTGCTTTCCAGCTATGCCTAGTTCTGCATGAAGTACCAAGGGCGATACTCTGATTGTACCTGTCACTCCTGGTTCAGCTGAGGCAGTTTATCCAATCAGCTGGGTATAAAACACTGCCTCACTCTGGGGGCTTTGTCAGTTCATTGTTTCCTGTTTTGCCAAAGGTTTCAGTATTCCTGTGTTCCAGTGTTATAGTTACAATGTTCCAAGACTGACTCCGGCTTCTGACCCTGGTCTGCTTATCATTTATTCTGACTTCTGGAATCCCTGACATATGGCTTTACCTTGACTATACTTTGGCAAATTCCTGTCAAGCCCCCGTGCACAGATTCACAGCCCAGGTAGCTTATTACCTTGTTACCATGGGCTGTGTGTATTTGCAAGGGTGAGAATACATCTCTGCACCATGGACTCCAACCTAGGTAAGCCCTTACAAGAGGAAGATATAAAGAGGATCCTGGTCAGTTAGGATGAGGAGAGAACATATTCAGTCCAGGGTGCCCAGATCACATCAAATGTCTTAACTTTGTCTTGAATAATACCAATTGCTTTTTCCTGGGTCAATATCCAAGATATTTTCCTTTTCGCTGCCATGAAGGACACAGATGGCTGTTTTCAGCCCCAGGCGATGGTAATCTTTGCCCCTAATAGAATAAAGTAGATCAGTTTTTGGGAGTTCATGGGTATCTTTTCTATTTTTTCGTTCAGTAAGGTAATGAGTGGTGATTTGGGGACAGCCAAGCCTGTGACTTTCCTCAGCAAATAGAAAATGCTATTCCAGAAACCCCTTATACGGGGACAGTTCCACCATATGTGGAGTAGATCACCCCAATGGCCACAACCCCTAAAACACAGGGGGAAGCCTCCAGGAAGACCTGAGCTAGGCGAGAGGATACCAGATACCAGCAGGTCAGAAGTTTTATATTAGCCTCCACTAGCGAAACATTAACGATAGCTTTAAAGAAACGAGAGAAGTGATGATACCAGGTTTCTGTGTCCCAATCTATATTCAATTCTTGTTCCCATGCCAAAGCATACGAAGGTTTCCTGAAGTCTCTGCTAAAGAAGTGTATATCAAAGATATGCCCCCCTTCTGATCTCTGATTTAGGAGCACCATTTTTCATAAGGTGTGATTCTCGGGCTTCTGGACCAGCTTTCCAAATAGAAAGCAAAAAATTACGCATTTGCGTCAGTCTAAAATTCTCCGATTTGGGCATCTCTATTTTTTGCACGCAGTGGTTAAGAGTGAGAGGCCCCATAGCGGAAAAAAAGTACCCTATTCTAAAAAAGCCTTTATTTAACCACCACTGGAATGCTCTGATGTCCAAACCTGGTGGGAAGAGAGGATTATGAAAGAGGTGGGTTAAGGGGCAGAGTTCGGAGGTGAGTGCTGGGTTGGCAAGAAGTGCATCACACAGGACCATAGAGTGGGAAAGAGTGGGAGCTAAGATCGGTGGTCTACTTTTCCTGGGGCACCATATAAAGTAATCTATGGTGTGTTTGGGAGTGGATTGCCTCTCCATATAGACCCAATAAGGTTTAACCCCCCTCATGTAGATTATGGAAAACTGGGCCAATTGAGCTGCCTGATACACTAGGATTTCCACAGGTCTGGAAGACCCAAGCCCCATTGAGATCGTAGTCTAAGGAGAACACTCCTAGGACATTGATAGCCTTTGGAGCCCTAAATAAATTTGATAACATTGGATTGAAATTTATTAAGTTGAGATTTTTGAATTGGGATATGGAGAGATGTAAACAGGTACAATAAGTGTGGTAGAAGGATCATTTTCGCAGAGGCCACTCTGCCCAGCCAGGATAGATCACATTTTGCCCACACGTCCAGGTCGGAGCTTAGATTTCTATATATTGCAGGGAAGTTAACGTTATATAATTGTCCCACGTTAGCTGTCAGGTTGACCCCCAAGTACAGGAGGGAGGAGGAGCTCCAGTGGAAAGGGAAATATTTCTGAAGTCTCTCAGTAAGAGGTGTTGAAACTGAAATGTTAAGAGCTGTAGATTTTGAGAGGTTAACATGCAATCCTGATACCTTCCCAAAGTTGTGTAGTAGATCCAGTACATTTGGTGTAGAAATTAAGGGTGATATAATAAAAAGTAGTAAATCGTCTGCAAACAAAGCGCACTTGTGAGTCTCCGGGCTGCACTGAACCCCACAAATGTCTGGGTGATTCCTGATGCCTATTGCCAATGTCTCAATAGCTATTGCAAATATCAAAGGGGACAGGGGACTAGACCCTGTCTAGTGCCCTTTGATATAGGAAACTGTTCCGAGTACTGGCCTTGAAGTCTCACACATGAGCTTGGATTTGAGTACAGGGCTCTGAGGATCTCTAGGAAATGAGGTCCAAATTCCCACCTGGCTAATACCTTGAATTAAAATGATCACTCAATTGTATCAAATGCTTTCTGCAGGTCGATAGGCAAGAGATAGCCCTCCTGAGGGGAACCCCCATCCCATCCTGAGTGTAGTAGAGAGATAATGTCAATGACTTTCCATATTTGATTGGGTCCCTGTCTCCCTGGGATAAATCCCACTTGATCTTTGTGTACATATCGGTCGATAAACGCAGACAGTCTATTTGCTAAAATTTGTTAGAATTGTGAGATCATTATTGATCAGCGAAATTGGTCTATAATTGTTAACCTCAGAAGTGTCCTTGCCCGGTCTCTGTATGACCGATATGTATGCAGAATTAGCATCACTATCAATGCGGGCGCCCTTCCGGAGAGAATTAAAAAGTCAAATACGGAGAGAGTGTTGGAGTAAAAGTCTTGTAATAACAGATGGAGAACCCATCAGGTCCCACAGCAGAACCATTTTTAAGGTTTTTGATGCCCTCTAACACTTCTGACTCTGTGATAGGTTCTTCAAGGTCAGAGAGGTGAGCTGATGCCAGTTTGGGAAGGGGGATCCCATCCAGAAAGTTCTTCAACTCCCTGGAGGGGAAATGAGCATCAGGCTGATATAGCATTGAATAGAACTGATGGAATGTGGCCATTATTTTATCTGGATTTTGGCTGAGGGCGCCTGTAGGGGAGCAGATTTTGGGAAAGTAAAAGGATCATGGTTTAGGTTGTCAGTCTGTTGGCCAGTCTGAGGCCTGTTTTATCTTTCAGCAAGTAGTGCTGGGCATTGGCCCAATGCAGGTCCTTTTCAACGTGAGTGGTGAGCGCAATATTGAGAGAAAGTTATGCTGCTTCTAATTGTGCTGAGGATGAAGCTGTAGGGTGACGTTTATGGTTTTTGGCTATTTTAAGGAATCTTTTTTCAAGATTGTCAATTTCGGCTCTTTTGTCCCGTTTGCGCTGAGAGGTAATCTGTATGAGCTTACCCCTAATGACAGCCTTGAGAGCAGCCCAAAGTGTTGCGGTAGAAAACCCTTCTGTGTTGTTCAAGTCAAAAAATGACTTGATCTCTTTGGATAGCACAGTAGCCTGTATTGAGTCGCTCAGTAAGGCTTTATTGATGCGCCATCTAAAGGGATGGTAGGTTTGAAATAATTTGCACCTTTTCATCGTGGTATTTAAGACCTGGACATTATGGGAGGCTACTTTATGGGAAGTTTGGAGGTTCCGTCAGACATCTTGGATATAAAGTGGGACATAGCTTAATCTGTGGCGGAGACTTACCTCCTCAGGTGTATTCTGGCGAGAGGCGAAACAAGACGACTTGAGACACAGGAAAACGGTCGTCGGCCTTGGGTGGATTTCCTCGGTGTCTGGAGAGAAGAAAAAGAGAATGTGAGAGCAGATAGATGAAAGAGAGCAAGAAGATCTAGAAAAGCTACAATTTCTGGGGAAACTGTGTGAAGTGTTCTTGCCTCCACCAGTAGTCTACAAGCATTATCAAGGCTACCGGATGAAGGTATGACCACATGCATTTGGGGGGTCTCAGCATCTTGTGTTTATAACCACTGTTTCCTAGCAACGCTCATGCCCTGTTTATGCTTCATAACCACTGCTCAATACACAGGATCATGATAGCTGTAATAACTGTGCAGTAATTTAAACGGTCGTATTTTAAATACTATGAATCCTACAGTGAAGATCTTTATATTGTGAGAATCACAAGACCCATACCTAGATTTTGATGTATAGAATGTCTCTGAAATATTAAAAATGGAGGCACAGTCACAGTTTAGATATTGCCCTTCAAATTTGAAGTGGCTAGAGTAGAGTTTCAATGAATGTCAATGGAGGGCAGGAGTTACAAACAAATGGTCATATTGTAAAAGCTATCAGGACTATGGCTTAGCCGTGGACATGTTTAGTTGCAGCAGGGATAGCTGAACGTTTTGATATAAGATTTGTGTAGGTGGGCTTGAAAATGAGGGAGTGGCGGCAGTTTAGAAATCATGTCCTGATTTTTCAGATTTTGTCACCTCCCACTCTAGTTTTGAACATTTCCCCATTCATTCCTATGAGACCAATTTTGCCGCAAAAACAACAATATTTCATGAACCATTTGGCAAAACGTTCCACAAAGTAATAGCACACCAATCGGGAACAATCTGCACGTTTCGGTATATTACTTGTCTATGTAGTGTAAAAACTGTGGGAGGAGTTAGGGTGGTAAATTTGGCTATAATAATATATATGTGAGATAACAATAGTGGTCTTGCTATGCAAGAACACTTAACTAGAAAAGCTACAATTTCTGGGGAAATTGTGAAAAGTGTTCTTGCCTCTACAACTGGAGTGGGCGGAGCAACTGGGTGGAGTGGCTTGAGTAACTGTGAATAGTAGTAAAAAAGTCCCATCATTTTTTTTTCAAAAATGTTTTTTTTTTTTCAAAAATGATTTTTTTTTTCAAAAATGATTTTTTTTTTCAAAAATGATTTTTTTTTTATTTTTTCAAAAATTATTTTATTTTTTCAAAAATATTATTATTTTTTTTTGATGGGGTGGTCATAATGTTTTGGCTGATCATAGGGGGGGGTCATAATGTCAGCTTTTGTCACCTCCCTCTCTAGTTTTGAACATTTCACCATTCATTCTTATGGGACCAATTTCGCCGCAAAAACAACGATATTTCGTGAACCATTCGGCGAAACGTTCCACAAAGTAATAGCACACCAATTAAATGACATTGAGACCAGATTCACACTGGTATTTTTCAGCTTTTCACGAAGTTCCACAAGGTAATAGCACACCAATTAAATGACATTGAACATTTCGCCATTCATTCCTATGGGACCAATTTTCCGCAAAAACTATGATATTTTGTGAAAAAATTGGCAAAATGTTCCACAAAGTAATAGCACACCAATCGGGAACAATCCGCACCTTCGGTATATTACTGTCTATGTAGTTTAAAAGCTGTGGGAGGAGTTAGGGTGGTATGATCATGGGGTTGTCAGCTTTTGTCACCTCCCACTCTAGTTTTGAACATTTCGCCATTCATTCCTATGGGACTAATTTTGCCGCAAAAACAACGATATTTTGTGAACCATTCAGTGAAACGTTCCACAAAGTAACAGCACACCAATTGGGAACAATCTGCACATTTCGGTATATTACTTGTCTATGTAGTGTAAAAACTGTGGGAGGAGTTAGGGTGGTAAATTTGGCTATAATAATATATATGCAAGAACACTTAACTAGAAAAGCTACAATTTCTGGGGAAATTGTGTGAAGTGTTTTTGCCTCCACCAGTAGTATACAAGCATTATCCAACCTAGTAGATGAAGGTATGACCACATGCATTTGGGGGGTCTCAGCATCTTGATGTAGAATGGAGGTGAAGGTGTGCTATCAGTTTGATGACAATCAGTGTTTACATTCACCGTTTCTTGGCAACGCTCATGCCCTGTTTATGCCTCACAACCACTGCTCAATACACAATACACAGGATCATGATAGCTGTAATAACTGTGCAGTAATTCAAACATTCGTATTTTAAAAACTATAAATCCTACAGTGAAGATCTTTATATTGTGAGAATCACAAGACCCAGACCTAAATGTTGATGCATAGTATGTGTCTGAAATATTAAAAATGAAGGCACAGTCACAGTTTAGATATTGCCCTTCAAATTTGGAGGGGACTAGAGTAGAGGTTCAATGAATGTCAATGGACGGCATGAGTTACAAACAAATGGTCATATTGTGAAAACTATCAGGAATATGGCTTAGCTGTGGACATGTTTAGTGGCAGCAGGGATAGCTGAATGTTTTGATATAAGATTTGTGTAGGTGGGCTTAAAAATGAGGGAGTGGCGGCAGTTTAGAAATCATGTCCTGATTTTTCAGCTTTTGTCACCTCCCACTCTAGTTTTGAACATTTCCCCATTGATTCCTACGGGACCAATTTTGCCACAAAAACGACGATATTTCGTGAACCATTTGGCGAAACGTTCCACAAAATAATAGCACACCAATCGGGAACAATCCGCACGTTTCGGTATATTACTTGTCTATGTAGTGTAAAAACTGTGGGAGGAGTTAGGGTGGTAAATTTGGCTATAATAATATATATGTGAGACTAGAAAATGCATTTCCTGGGGAAAATGCGTGGGAATGCTGAATAGCTGAATTGCTAAAACGGCCCCCATCAAAACTGCCCCATCATATTGCCATCAAAACTGCCCCATCATTTTGCCATCAAAACTGCCCCATCAGAATTGCCCCATCAAAACTGCCCCATCAGAATTGCCCCATCAAACCTGCCCCATCATATTGACACCATGAAAACTGCCCCATCAGAATTGCCCCATCAAAACTGCCCCATCAGAATTGCCCCATCAAAACTGCCCCGTCATATTGCCACCATCAAAACTGCCCCATCAGAATTACCCCATCAAAACTGCCCCCATCATATTGCTACCATCAAAACTGCCCCCATCAAAACCGCCCCATCATATTGCCACCTTTAAAACTGCTCCATAAAATTTGTCCCCATCAAAACTGCCCCATCATATTGCCACCATCAAAACTGCCCCATCAGAATTACCCCATCAAAACTGCCCCATCATATTCCTCTATTATAAATCAGTACATGGTGTGTCTGTCCCCTCCCCCAGACTCTGTAATCAGAGCTGAGATGCTCCAGCCACCTCCCCCCTTGTGTATAACAGAAGCTTTGGTAACCATGGCAACAAAACCTACACAGTACACTGTGTTTAATGGCTAAAATTTCCTGAAATGACCACTAAACAAACAGCTTTTTCACAAAAACTGTAAAATATATCAAACTGAAAAGATATAGCCAGATAGCTGAATATTTTGTGAACATGTTAAAGTTTGTTTGGTGTCTCTAGGTGAAAGTATGAAGGAGCTGAAACTTTTGGGAGCGGAAGAAGATTTTAAGGATTTCAAGCATGCTCCCATTGACTTCAATGTTTAAAAAAAGTGTTAAAATGCTTAATATTATAAAAAGTATAAATAGTAGAAAAAAGTTGAAAAAGTCCCATCATCAGCTGAAAGAGACGAACATTTTAATAGTTGAATGGTTTTAATAGCCGAAAGTATGCAGAAGTTACGCAGAGCCAAAAAACGTACAGAATAAAATTAAAATTAAAACTAGAAAATGCATTTCCTGGGGAAAATGCGTGGGAATGTTGAATAGCTGAATTGCTAAAACGGCCCCCATCAAAACTACCCCATCATATTGCCATCAAAACTGCCCCCATCATTTTGCCATCAAAACTGCCCCATCAGAATTGCCCCATCAAAACTGCCCCATCAGAATTGCCCCATCAAAACTGCCCCCATCATATTGCCACCATCAAAACTGCCCCCATCAAAACTGCCCCATCATATTGCCACCTTTAAAACTGCTCCATAAAATTTGTCCCCATCATATTGCAACCATCAAAATTGCCCCATCAGAATTGCCCCATCAAAACTGCCCCATCATATTGCCACCATCAAAACTGCCCCATCAGAATTGCCCCATCATATTACCACCATCAAAACTGCCCCATCATATTGCCACCATCAAAACTGCCCCATCATATTGCCATCAAAACTGCCCCATTAGAATTGCCCCATCAAAATTGTCCCCATCAAAACTGCCCCATCATATTGCCACCATCAAAACTGCCCCATTAGAATTGCCCCATCAAAACTGCACCATCATATTGCCACCATCAAAACTGCCCCCATCAAAACTGCCCCATCAGAATTGCCCCATCAAACCTGCCCCATCAGAATTGCCCTATCAAAACTGCCCCATCATATTGCCATCATCAAAACTGCCCCATCAGAACTGTCCCATCAAAACTGCCCCATCATATTGCCACCATCAAAACTGCCCCATCATAATTGCCCCATCAAAACTGCCCCATCATATTCCTCTATTATAAATCAGTACATGGTGTGTCTGTCCCCTCCCCCGGGCTCTGTAATCAGAGCTGAGATGCTCCAGCCACCTCTCCCCCTGTTTATAACAGAAGCTTTGGTAACTATGGCAACAAAAGCAATTTCCTGAAATGACCTCTAAACAAAAAGCTTTTTCACAAAAACTGTAAAAGATATCAAACTGAAAAGATATAGCCAGATAGCTGAATATTTTATGAACATTTTAAAGTTTGTTTGGCGTCTGTAGGTGAAAGTATGAAGGAGCTGAAACTTTTGGGAGCGGAAGAAGATTTTAGGGATCGGAAGCATGCTTCCATTGACTTCAATGTTAAAAAAAGTGATAAAAAGCTTAATATTTTAAAAAGTATAAATGGTAGAAAAAAAGTTGAAAAAGTCCCATCATCAGCTGAAAGAGACAAACATTTTAATAGTTGAATGGTTTTAATAGCTGAAAGTATGCAGAAGTTACGCAGAGCCAAAAAACGTACAGAATAAAATTAAAATTAAAAATAAATAAAATTGAATAACAATAGTGGGACTGCTAAAGCAGTCCCACTAATTAAAAATAAATAAAATCGAATAACAATAGTGGGACTGCTAAAGCAGTCCCACTAATAACAGTAAGTGGTCTTGCTATGCAAGAACACTTAAAAAGCAAAGGACTGTGCGGTATCCGCCTCTTGGATACCACGGGTCCTAACAGGGTGGGGATGGACATGCCAATTCCCACATAGGCAGAGTACCTTGAAAATTCCACCAAAATGGTTTGCAAGGTTCTGCCTCGACCCTATAGGAAATCCTCAACATTGAGGCAGATGGAGGAGCATGTAGTCCCCTCCGGCCTAGACCCATTTTAGTACACAATGCATAGATTACCGCAACCCCATACAGGGGGTTGGCTAATGAGTTCTCAAGGTGAGGTCAGAGATGAGATTCAGTATATCTGGATCAACAGGTAAGTGTAATAAAGAAGACAACTTTAATATGAGAGCCTGGGAGGAGAAAAAAGCTGCCCAGGCCCTCCCTGTATACAGATAACCTTAATAACTGTATAAATGAGCTGTCCTGGGTGAATGTGCGGGAGGAAACATGCAAACACGTACAGCTATTAGTATGCACATGTACACATGCACACCCATGCAAACATGTGCACCCGCACCATGGCTCTATAACCATAACAAAGAGGAAAGCTACATAACAGGATAAAAAGGAGATTCAAAAAATGTTCATCAGTGTTGAGGGAATACTTGAGAAAGTATCAAACCAGGTAGAAAAAAACCTGGAAAAATTGAAAATCGAAGAACCAGCTAAGTCAGATGTGGTATTATGGGGGTTGAGCGTCTTTGGATCGTTTGGTGTGTTGCCTCTGCCATAAAGGAGCGATAGTGCTCATTGGAGGGGGTCGCTTAGACGACCTCGGGGTCTTATGTGAAGAGGATGATTCGGGCATTACTGAGGGGGCCCGAGAGATGAGTCCCAAATGCAGAAGAAGCCGTTTACCTTCCTGGATAGTAGAGAAGCCATGTGCCTTGTTCTGAAAAGTAAAGGTTAGCCCAAAGGGGAATACCCACCGATATTTGACAGATTTCTGGAATAATACAAGCAGCAGCGGTTTAAGGGATCATCTCCTCTGGATAGTATAAGGAGATATGTCGGCGAACACCTGAACAGGGTGGCCCTGAATAGTGAGGTCCGACAAGAAAAAACTTTTTTTTTCTTTTTTCAATTTTCAAAACTTTGTGACAAAAAGTGAGGTCTGCAATATACTCACTATACCTCTCAGCAAATAGCTTGGGGTGTCTACTTTCCAAAATAGGGTCATTTTGGGGGGGTTGTGCCACCTGGGCATTCCATGGCCTCCGAAACTGTGATAGGCAGTGAAGAGTGAAATCAAAAATGTACGCCCTTAGAAAGCCTGAAGGCGGTGCTTGGTTTTCGGGGGCCCGTACGCGGCTAGGCTCCCAAAAAGTCTCACACATGTGGTATCCCCGTACTCGGGAGAAGCAACAAAATGTATTTTGGGGTGTAATTTCACATATTCCCATGGCATGTTTGAGCAATATATCATTTAGTGACAACTTTGTGCAAAAAAAAAAAAAAAAACTGTCTCTTTCCCGCAACTTGTGTCACAATATAAAATATTCCATGGACTCGACACACCTCTCAGCAAATAACTTGGGGTGTCTACTTTCCAAAATGGGGTCATTTGGGGGGGTTTGAACTTTCCTGGCATTTTATGCACAACATTTAGAAACTTATGTCACACATCACCCACTCTTCTAACCACTTGAAGACAAAGCCCTTTCTGACACTTTTTGTTTACATGAAAAAAATATTTTTTTTGCAAGAAAATTACTTTGAACCCCCAAACATTATATATTTTTTTTAAAACAAATGCCCTACAGATTAAAATGGTGGGTGTTTCATTTTTTTTTTCACACAGTATTTGCGCAGCGATTTTTCAAACGCATTTTTTTGGGGAAAAAACACACTTTTTTAAATTTTAATGCACTAAAACACACTATATTTCCCAAATGTTTGATGAAATAAAAAAGATGATCTTAGGCCGTTACATGGATACCAAACATGACATGCTTTAAAATTGCGCACAAACGTGCAGTGGCAACAAAATAAATACATTTTTAAAAGCCTTTAAAAGCCTTTACAGGTTACCACTTTAGATTTACAGAGGAGGTCTACTGCTAAAATTACTGCCCTCGATCTGACCTTCGCGGTGATACCTCACATGCATGGTGCAATTGCTGTTTACATTTGACGCCAGACCGACGCTTGCGTTCGCCTTAGCTCGAGAGCAGGGGGGGACAGGGGTGCTTTTTTTTTTTTTTCTTAATTATTTTTTTGCTTTTTTATCTTATTTTTAAACCGTTCCTTTCATTTTTTTAAAATCACTTTTATTGTTATCTCAGGGAATGTAAATATCCCCTATGATAGTAATAGGTAGTGACAGGTACTCTTTTTGAAAAAATTGGGGTCTATTAGACCCTAGATCTCTCCTCTGCCCTAAAAGCATCTGACCACACCAAGATCGGTGTGATAAAATGCTTTCCCAATTTCCCAATGGCGCTGTTTACATCTGGCGAAATTTAAGTCATGAAATGCTCGTAGCTTCCGGTTTCTTAGGCCATAGAGATGTTTGGAACCACTCTGGTCTCTGATCAGCTCTATGGTCAGCTGGCTGAATCACCGGTTGCATTCTCAGGTTCCCTGTTGAGACAGAAGAGCCAGAGAAAAACATGGAAGACAGTGGGGGGGGCATTCCCTCCCACTGCTTGTAAAAGCAGTCTAGAGGCTAATTAGCCACTAGGATTGCTTTTACATGAAAGCCGACCGCTGGCTGAAAAGAATGATACCAAGATGATACCTAAACCTGCAGGCATCATTCTGGTATAACCACTCAAAGTTGTGAATGGCGTACCTGAAGACAAAAAAATGGTTAACAATAAAACACAGTAAACGGTAAAGTATAAAAAAATTGCATACCTGAAAAGTAAGCATGACACTATAAAAAATAAACAAACTAACCAGCATCACCCGTAACGGTTATACAGTGATCAGTGGTGAAAGGGTTAACTAGGGGGCAATCAAGGGGTTAAAACATTTATTAGGTAGTATATGGGGGTCCCTGACGCTATAAAACGCTGACGGCGAACCTAAATATTTACTTCCCTAACTAGTGTCACCAGTGACACAGAAAAATGATCGCTTAGCGACACTGGCGATGGGGGGTGATCAAGGGGTTAAAACTTTATTATGGGGTTAAGGGGGTACCCTAGACCTAAAGGGGGCTACCACTAACTACCCTACCACACTAACTGTCACAAACTGACACCAATGCAGTAATCAGAGAAAAAAAAAACTGCTTGGTGTCAGTGTGACAGGGGGGGTGATTGGGGGGGATCGGGGGGTAAAGCGGGGTGTAATGTATGCCTGGCATGTTCTACTGTGTGTGTAGTGTTTGTGCACTCACATTGCAGTCTTCTCTCCTCGGCGCCAGGGCGGAAAATACCGAGCTGAGGAGAGATGACATCATTTACTCTGCCTCTATGTACTATACAGAGGCAGGGGAATGATCCCATTGGCTGGGAGCGATCGCGAGAGGGGGGCCACGAATGGATGGCCTCCCCCTCACCTCTGATCGCCGGGGGACAAACGCCGACCGCCTTAGGAGACAGATCACGTACAGGTACGTGATTCTGCCTGCCTGTGCAATTCTGCTGATGTATATCAGCGCCAGGCGGTCAGCAAGTGGTTAATAAAAGATATAATGGAAGCTGCTGACACAAAATTGAAGAGATATCAATAGGAATGGTGCAGTGCTAAAAATATTAATGTAAAAATGTCCCAATAAGAACCAAAATAAATATGGTCAAACAAAAGTCCTCTCCGTCAGGAAGAAATAATACTCCAATCAGCGAGATCCATATTGAAAGGAGACACAGAAGAGAGATGAAAACACCGTCACCAACACCCAAACAAACTGACCCTTACCATCAGCGTATGAGTTATACACGTGTGTAGAAAAAAGGCAGTCTTCATAGAATAAACCAACGATCTTCTAATGAAGTAGCACCAACATATTCCCCTCTGAACTAAATGGAAGGCTTTAGATCTCCTTTTGGTAGCTGGATATTAAACCAAGTATACTCCAGTATGCATATGCACCTCAAGATCGTAGTACGTAGGGAATAAAAAGAAAACGCTCATTGCGCAATCTCCATAAACAAGGATGATTTATTGAAAAGATAAAAACCACTCACATTTAGTAAGAAGGTATACAGCAGTGTGAAGCGTCCAGCGCTTCTAACCACAAAAATGGCCACCGTGTCACCGTCCCACCGCGTCCTGCATCGCCAGTCTCTATCATCGCTCAACGTTTCCTCATCAACATGCGTCTTCAGGGGCTCCCCTGTCATGTTATCCAATCTCTCTGTCATTGTACTAATATTCCCTCGCTTGTCTGTCCCCCCCCCCTTATAAGGTCATCACCAATTGTTCTTATTTTAAATTATCATTTAACTACAAGCATAAATATTGCTTACTAATCAATTCCCATCATATCGTTTCACAGGATCCTTACAGTCTTAAGACACTATTAAATCCCACACATAGAAACAGCCCAAGTAAGTACATTTACTATATAATATAGTTTACCTTTTATGACATTGTATCTCATGTGTATATGTGTGTATGTGTGTAAGTACATATATATATATGTGTAAAGGCTAGCCGGAGGCTAGTCTGTATTTGTGGGAGGAGTCTGAGAGGGCTATTTAAGCCTCCTCCTCTGTCAGGCCAGTGCTCCTCTGCATTTCTGGGTTCAGAAGGGGGTGGGGCCGACACGTCACTTTCGGGTCCTTGCGGAGCCACGGTTGGCTGCAACCATGGTGGCGGTACCTCTCTCGGTGCTCACACCGGGGATTCTGCCTGCCACCCACCTTGTTACCTCTGGGTACATTCCCCCCGCGCTTTTTCCAGTGTTTTTGCTGGGGGGCAGGGGGGCGATCGGCCACCCACAGTTCCTTTTATCCTCCCTGGGTTGGTCCGGCCCGCTTCTCCCGGTGTTCGGGGGGGTGTTCGCTGCCCGCCTCCCGCCTCCTCTCCCCCACCCGCCTAGTCTCCATGCACATCCAGCTCCACGAGGGAGCCGCCTGCCGGGGGGTATGATCGGCCGCCAGTTCCTCTCTCCCCATGAACATCTGCTTCATGTGGGAGCTTCTCCGGGTATTCACGGAGGGGGGGTGGGGGTGCTCGCTGCCTGCCTCCTCTCCCCGTACACATCCAGCTCCACAAGGGAGCCGCCTGCCGGGGGGGCGGATTGGCCACCCACCAGCTACTTATTCCCTGGGCAGATCCCGCTTCCCACAGTTTTCCCGCCTGTTTTTCCCGGCGTTCTTGCCGGGGGGGTTATCGGCTGCCTGCCAGCTCCTCTCTCATGCAGATCCAGCTCCACGAGGCAGCCACCCGCCGGGGGGGTAATCGTCTACCCCCCCGCAGCTCCTCTCTCTGGGGGGGAGATCAGCCGGCCGCCTGCTCCTCTCCTCATGCGGCTCCACGAGGAGGCCCGTTTCTCCCTGTGCTCACATGGGGGGATGGGCGGCCACCCGCCTGCCTGCTCCTCTCTCTCCCCACAAGTGGTATCGCTGCAAGCCCAGTCACTGAGGACATCAGACCTGCACACAGCAGTCATGGCAATGGCCAGTCGTGAGGTGACGGGTCAGTTGTGGCCTGCAGTAGATGTACCATGCTGGATTGTTTATCATTCATTATTATCAATTTTCATTATAGTTTCAGTCGCATGTCATTCCCAAGCTTACGTAAGGGCTCATTCATTGTCAGCAGGGCTTGGCAAGATGGGGAGGATGCAATCCACATACACTGCTGCTTTTACTTGGTTAATTTGTTTCTTGGTCAGTGTTTCTATCATAGCGTTTCTGCCCCAGGAGTTCTGTCATTGCGTTGTTCTGCCCCAGCGTTTCAGTCATAGCGTTCTGCCCCAGCGTTTCAGTCATAGCGTTCTGCCCCGGCATTTATGTCATAGCGTTCTGCCCCGGCGTTTCTGTCATAGCATTCTGCCCCAGGGTTTCTGTCATAGCGTTCTGCCCCAGGGTTTCTGTCATAGCGTTTCTGTCATAGCGTTCTGCCCCGGCGTTTCTGTCGTAGAGTTCTGCCCCGACATTTCTGTCACAGCGTTCTGGCCCGGCATTTCTGTCACAGCATTCTGGCCCGGCGTTTCTGTCACAGCGTTCTGGCCCGGCATTTCTGTCATAACATTCTGGCCTGACGTTTCAGTCTCGGCATTTCTGTCATGGCGTTTCTGCCCCAGCTTGTCTGCCAAAGCGTTCTGCCCTAGCTTTTCTGTCATAGCGTTCTGCCCCAGCTTTTCTGTCATAGCGTTCTGCCCCAGTTTTTCTGTCATAGCGTTCTGCCCCAGTTTTTCTGTCAGCGTTTTGCCCCAGCATTTCTTTCACAGCATTTTCTGCCCCAGGGTTCCTGACATAGCGTGTTCTGCCCCAGGGTTTCTGTCAAAGCGTTTTTTGCCCCAGGGTTGCTGTCATAGCATTTTGTGCCCCAGGGTTTCTGTCATAGCGTTTTCTGCCCCAGGGTTTCTGTCATAGCGTTTCTGCCCCAGGGTTTTCTGTCATAGTGTTTTCTGCCCAAGGGTTTCTGTCTTGGTGTTCTTCCCCTAGCATTTCTGTCATTGTGTTTCTCCCCCAGGGTTTCTGTCATAGCATTTCTGCCCCAGTTCTGTCACAGCATTTCTGCCCCAGGGTTTCTGTCATAGCGTTTTTCTGCCCCAGTGTTTCTGTCACAGCGCTCTGCCCCAGCATTTCTGTCACAGTGCTCTACCCCAGCATTTCTGTCACAACGTCCTGCCCCAGCATTTCTGTCTCGGCGTACAGTCTGTGCATTTTGTCATAGCATTTCTGCCCCAGCATTTCTGTCACAGTGTTTTCTGCCCCAGGATTTCTGTCACAGCATTTCTGCCCCAGGATTTCTGTCACAGCATTTCTGCCCCAGGATTTCTGTCACAGTGTTTCTGCCCCAGGATTTCTGTCACAGCGTTTCTGCCCCAGGATTTCTGTTATGGCATCTCTACCTCAGGATTTCTGTCATGGCGTTTTTCTGTCATGGCGTTTTTCTGTCATAGTGTTCTGCCCCAGCATTTCTGTCTCTGCGTTCAGTCGCGGCGTTCAGTCTCGGCATTTCTTTTGTAGAATTTCTTTCATGGCGCTTCTGGCCCAGGATTATTGGGAATTGCATTTCTGCCTCAGCGTTCTATCGTTGCGTTTCTGCCCCAGGATTTTTGTCATGGCATTTCTGCCCCAGGATTTCTGTCATTGCATTTCTGCTTCAGCGTTCAAGTATCAGCGTTTCTGTCATAGCGTTTCTGCCCCAGTATTTCTGTCATTTCATTTCTGCCTCAGCGTTCAGTTTCAGCATTGCTGTCATAGCGTTTCTGTCATAGCGTTGCTGTCCCTGCGTTTCTGCCCCAGGATTTCTGTCATTGCATTTCTGCTTCAGCGTTTAAGTCTCAGCATTTCTGCCCCAGGATTCTGTCATTTCGTTTCTGCCTCAGCATTTCTGTCATAGCGTTTCTGTCATAGCATTGCTGTCCATGTGTTTCTGCCCCAGGATTTCTGTCATAGCATTTTGCCTCAGCGTTCAGTCTCAGCATTTCTGTCATAGCGTTTCAGGCTCGGTGTTTCAGCCCTCACCATTTCTCAGAGGGGCGTTGTTCAGTCATGGCATACTCCAGTAGCTGTTTTTATCTTCGTTGTTTGTCATGTCTCATCGTATCTTTGTTCATGTTTGTACCTGGGTCAGTTAGCTAGGGCTCACATGTCAGGATCTGTCACGTCTACAGATGCATACGGGCTGAGGTTTCATTTGTTAACGATTGTTGTCCACAATCTTCTCGCCCGTATACAATACGTCATACGATGCACGTTCATTCACCACACCTTTACAATCACCTACCACGGTCTGTGGGTACACCAGCCCTGAGTTTTCAGTTTAATTACCTGTTTCTGCACTGCAGGTTACTTGTGCTCACTTACCATTTACACGAGGGGCGGGATCCGTTATCAGGTTCATTCACGAGCTGTGGTCTTGACATTTCTGCTCATGTTCTCATACTTAGGGAGGCACAGAGGGGCGTTGTTGTTCTCATGTCTTGTTGTCTGTCATTTCTCTTGTTCGTGTTGTCAGGTTGGGCTGTATTGCCATCCATCATCCCCTTGTTGGTCCTTTAGTGGTAGGTTTGGGCAAACGTCGTCGTGATTTTGGATTCCACTCTCGGCTCTGATCTCTTGTCTAGGATGTGGCCTGAAAGACTGCTCAGGGATGTCAGTCCAGTCATCTTTTCCGTTCACAGGTAGGGGGGGTTTCAGTCTCTTTGGGTATGGCTGTTTCATGCCATGGGACTTATTTCCCCAGGGTGGAGTCTGGCCCTCCTTCCTCGGTTCAGGATTCAGACTCGGTTGCCAGGTCACAGGCTGAAGCACGACCTGATCGAATCAGGTGGGACCAGTTTTCTGTGTCTGGCATGGTTTATCCATGTTGACAATGCTTATTGCCATAGTGCATAGGCCTCATCCATCTACTCCATCACATCCTTCAGGTATTCAGCATTTTGAACTCCTGCCAGTTGTCCTTTGGCACTCACCCTCGCACTTCCCCATACCAGTATGGGTAGGCCAGGAGTTGGGTGGGGGGGGTTTCACTGAGCCCTTCACTGGAGTCCGGTTGAAGTTTCAATCTTCTCGGCTATCGTTTTGCAGGGGCTCCTCGGTACAGCCATTGCTCCCCTTCCCCCACACATCCTCTCATTCACAAGCAGTTCATTCTCATGTCTGGGTTGTCTCGGGCTTCAGGCTCTATCCAATTGTTCACGGGACGTTTAGTTGAGTTCTGGGTAGCTTCGCAGGTTCTATAGGGGGCTCTGTCTCATCACCAAGTCAGGAGTCGGGGGGGTTTCTCCTGTCATAGCGGACACTTATCGGATATATACTGTTGCCATCCTGGCGCGCGCTATACCACTTGATGGATTGTTACCTTCCCTTCTTAACCTAAATTGGTGTCTTTTTTGTCCTCTTTTCAGGCATACTGACCAGCCAGGCCAAGGCACACCTCAGGCCTTGGTGCTTAGGAGTATCACTTTCTTACTCAAAGACTCTGAATACAAGTGTAAAGGCTAGCCGGAGGCTAGCCTGTATTTGTGGGAGGAGTCTGAGAGGGCTATTTAAGCCTCCTCCTCTGTCAGGCCAGTGCTCGTTGGCGTTTCTGGGTTTCCACGCACCCATTTCCCCCAATCTTCATACATACTCATAATACTTTTTCTTATTCTTACATTCAGGGTATGCCCTCTTTTCAGGCATACTGACCAGCCAGGTCAAGGCACACCCCAGGCCTTGGTGCTTAGGAGTATCACTTTCTTACTCAAAGACTCTGACTACAAATATATATATATATATGCATGTGGATCATGTTTATATGCACACACACATATATAGGTTTTTTCCCTCAAGTTTTTAAACATTTTAACAGTTTTCTCCCTTTTTTCTTATTTTTAATTTTAATTTTTTTTATATTTATTTTAATCTAATTCATCCTCCAATCAGATCATCCATCCAATCTTGATACATTTTTGGCGTTTCATGTCTTTTATTTATTTTATTTTGTCCCCGTCCTTGTGTGCCCTGTCTTCTTTACACTGTGTATATGGGTTCTCACTTCCTATATATATATATATAAAGTTCCAAATGTTTTGTTATTTTTCACTTCCAATCCCCGCCCCTCGGGTTCCCTGGTGTGTGTGATTACTGAAAGGGGGATGGCCCCGTGATCTGATTGACCCACCCACCCTGCCAGCTCTATATACCACAGCTAAGTTGGCCAACGACAATGCCTGATGAAGGAGCATGCATGCTCCAAACGCGTGCATGTCATAGCTTTCCCTACAGAGACCAGGGACTTCCTGAGTGATGGTTTCCTCCTGCACCCTGTAGCCCGGGACACCAGAAAACACTGGTGCCGCCGAGCAAGACATCCCAGCTCTGCCTGGATGATCGTCCTGGAACCCTGCTGTTCATCTGACATTTACAATGATGTGCCTGCTTTTATCCTGTTTCGAGTGAGTGCATTACTACTTGATTAAATATGTTACAATATTGCTGCACTTAGATTGGCGCTGCCTGTCTGTTTCTCTTAAAATGGAGAAGGAGAGGACACATTTTTTTATGATGTTCTTATTGTATAGTATGTCTATTCCTTTTTGTCAAATTTCTTTCATGTATATTGTTTAAATGAAAAATTTATAAAATATAGATAATAAAAAAAGGGGGGGGGCGCACCTGGAGGATTTATTTATAAAATGATTAAATGATCAGGAGGAGGAAAAGGGTGTAAAATGTGCAAATAGATAATGCTTGTAGCAATCAGTTGACTGATGTGGGACAAGTAACAGTAAAGTGATCTTGATATCATGAATTTTGCTAGGATTTCTGCAATAAACATAACAAAAATTCATGGTATTTAAACTACATTGAAGCTTTAAAAATGGAAACCGCAGCCTCCTTTTAAATCTCCTGCCTCCAAAATGTGTATTGCCATCAGTCTGCATATTTCATTTATAACAATGGCAATATCTAAAGAGGGAAGTTCAGTGCAACTCTTTGGAGCTATAAGAAAGCCAGCAATAGTTTCTAGCTATTTCTGCCATGTATATACGCTAACTTTATTTCCTTAATAAAAGAAGAATTTCCTTTACAAACCAGCAGCTAAAAGGAAAAGCAGTAAATGTGAAAGTGTGTACAGGTCAAACTGAGTAATGTATTAAAGGTGAAAACTTCCAATTTATGTTGGTGGAGGTGCCTACACCTGGTGTTAGATTTAATTCCAGATGCCCTTTCTTTCACAGATTTTTCTAAGCACAATTTCTGCTGGAAGCAAAAAATGTAATCATTGTGTTACTTAGTGTTGCTCATTTTTCAATGTATTATTCAGAGAAAAAGAAATCTAAAATCATTTTGCATGTCCTTGAATTATGTGCCGTTTCCATTTGGATGAATATATGACTGTCCTAGCTTATCATTAAGCAATCTCCCTAGTAGGATGTGGAATGTAAACAGTACCAATCAGGTTGGTATAATTTGACTATTTTCTTAAAGAAAATGTTCATCTTTTGGAACATGCTACATGTTTCACCTGTATTTAGTTTCCTGTGAATGAATGACCTACAACTACTGACAGCCCGAGCATAAGTTCGGGCCAAACTTTAGCTGTTCGGACGTTTGACGACTAGCTGAACAAACGAGTCATTGGACCGTTTGTTCAGCCCCCGAACTGACCACAATGCATTGCGGCACTGATCAGTGCATTACAAGCCCTAAATGGCTGAAGCAGTGAAAGCTTCAGCCAATCAGGGCACAGAGCACTGTCAGAGTCATGATTGGACACTGCCATCATGACTTTATCCAATCATGGCTCATTCCCGCTCCACAGTATAAAAGTATTCTTTCAATGGCAGCCATTTTCAGTGTGATTTCGGCATGGAGAGAGATAGAACAGAGCTCTGTTCAGTGCTATTAGTTAGTTAGTGTGTTATACTGTGCTATTTTGCTTCATTTGTCAGTGTAGAATATTAGATTAGTGTCAGTCTAGAGATAGTGTGAGTGTAGTGAGGAGGACCATCATTCAGCTTTGCCTAGTGTGCAGCTAGAGTAGGGACAGCTCAGATAGTTTCAGTGTAATGTGGTGAGACCCTGTCAGTAATCTTTACATTAGTGTATAGCTAGAGTAGGGACAGTTTAGATAGCGTCAGTGTAGTGATGGTTGAACACAGTCTATTTGATTGCGTTACTGCCAGTTTAACGCCATATAGTTTTGTATGTTACTGCCAGTTTAACCCCATTTACTTCTGAGTGCGATACTGTGAGTTTAACGTCATATAGTTTTGTGTGCGTTACTGCCAGTTTAACACCATATAGTTTTGTACGTTACTGCCAGTTTAACGCCATTTACTTCTGTGTGTGTTATTGCCAGTTTAACGCAATATAGTTCTGTGTGCGTTACTGTCAGTTTAACGCCATATAGTTTTGTGTGTGTTACTGCTAGTTTAACACCATATAGTTCAGTGTGTGTTACTGCCATTTTAACGCCATATAGTTCTGTGCATCACTGTACATTTGGAGCATTATATTGCAATATATTATAGTGTATCCGTGGAGTGTGCCTGTGTAGTGTGAGTACTCAAATTAAAGTGCACCAAACACCTTTTTACATTGATTAAAGCGCATCCACATACAGATTTCAACTTCTTCTTTACATTTGCTTATAAGCACCGCCCCCTTCCTCCCAATAATGTCTAGGAGGACAACCAGGAGAGGCAGAGGTTCCCATGGCACTGTAAGGGGGCCAGCAACAAATGTGTCCACAGGCAAAGGTGGACGTGGTGGTCAGTCCTCAGGCAGGGCATCGTTTTCTCTGTTTAATGAGTTTGCCAATGCTATCCAGCCACAGCATGCAGAGGAAATGGTGGACTGGCTTACTAAACCTTCCTCATCCTCCTCATCCTCTGTCATGCAAGCAGAGACAAGTGTGCAGTACCCTGCCATTGCCAAAGTGGATAAACCTGCCTTCTTGTCCACATCTATTCCTGCCATAGCCCCAAAATCAGCCATTGAGGAGTCAGCTGAGTTATTTGACCACAGCGTCAGCCACTTCCTCCTTGATGATGCCCAGCCATTACTGGATTCAGATGTTGGTTCTGAGGTTGAGGATGATAGGAACATGAGCCTAGAGAGAGGGAGGAACACTGGTAGACAAATTGGCATTCATGTTCCCCAAGCCGCAGCGTATTGCCAACTTGTCTCCAGTGGTAATGATGAAGATGGAGGAGATGGAGATGATGATGATGAGGTCACTGATGCAACTTGGGTGCCAGATAGAGCAGAGGAGGAAACTGAAGGTGAGGTGATATAACCCCAAGGAGACCGACATCAAGAAAGAGTAGAGAGCAGCTGCCCTATTCCATCACATTCTGCAGCTGTTATTTCCCTGCCCACTCCCCAAAGCTAAGCTGTCTGGGCCTTTTTCAGCACATCTGCAGCATATCACACTGTTGCTATCTGCAAACTGTGTCTCAGACACATCAAACGTGGCAAAAACACCAACCATATGCACATCATTGCAATTTTTTTTGCCTTCATCAAAAACACCTCTATAGGGTTACGGTGGGAAGGAGCCCCCCGACACCCAAAGAGTAATTTTTCTGGACCTGTTTGACAGGGGCATATCATTGCAATTTTTTACAGCAAGGCCAATTCTTGCTTTCATCAAGAGTACCTCTATAGGGTTATGGTGGGAAGGCACCACTGACACCCAAAGATCAATTTTTACGCACCTGTTACTTCTATACAAAGTCAAAGTGACACCAGAATATATCCAAAAAATCTCTAAACTTGTTCACAGTGCACTACGTTGTGGCCTCATCATAAACACTGGCTCCCCAGCTGTTGCTGAGCAAAATAAAGGCAGCTAGCAGGGAAAATGTCTTTTTTTTTACTTTATAAATGCAATTATTGCTGCAGCAAATTCTAGACATGGTACAGATCTACCACTTTACAGGTAGACTAAGGGGACCCCCCATGCACTATATTGGAAGGAATTTTTCATTTTTAGCTTTCACTTTAAAAATCAAAAAATCACTGCTCATTTAAAAATTACGTTTGTCACAAACTTTTTTCTTATTGATACATATTCCCCAGGACAGGACCCGGACCCCTATAACCATTGTATGCCCAATTACTTGCATATAAGCCTTCAAAATGGGCACGTTTGCTTCTTGATGTTCAAGTCCCATTGAATTTAATCGGGTTCATTATTCGGGTCCAAACTTTTGCAATGTTTGGAAGTTTTGGTGCAAACTGAACAGGAGTCTGTTCGACCCATCCCTACTTGTGAGTGCCTTCGTAGTGCATTATCCTGCTCTCAAGTAACTGCCTGCCCGTATGAACAAGATAGTTACCACCACTCTAGGTAACTGGGTTCAAGCTTCCCGTCCTCCGCTGTGTGGATGATTGTGAGAGTCCCAGGTGCCGGCAATTGCTATTCCAATGGTATGTGTGTGATGGAAAAATCTGGACAGCCGCACTCCGGATTGGAAAAGTGAAAAATAAAATCCTCTTTATTGAAAAAGTAATAACATGATTAAAATCCGTACATGGCTTTGTTGGGATAATGCAGCATAACCGCTAACGCGTTTCACGCTCCCATAGAGCGCTTACTCATAGCTGGTTTGTACGAAAGTGATCACCACTTATATACACATAATTTGTCTACCACATGACTACATATTGATTATCTGATTCTGAACAGCTGATCGTTAGTCTGTGTGGGATCTTTTTGGCATAGATGTGATTGGATGTGCGTCCTATAGTGGAATCACTAATGAAGACATGAATATATAAATGAAATGTGTTCATGTTGACAAATGTCAACATATATAAATGATAAAAAATTTCTTTTCAAGGTTTTCGAAAAAACATATTTGTTATTTTCCAAAATCACAAGAATGAGATGGGTGCTGGAATTTGACGTTCAAACGTATAATTTATCATACGGATAGGCGCAAGTATGGGCAAACTATGTGAACTGGTGGCTGCGGTATAATGTAAATGGTGTATAAAGTGAGAATTAGGTCTATATGCATGTGGTAAAAAGATATGCATCCAACACCACTATCGGTGTCTACAAAAAAAGACTAAATATGTGTGTATGGTGCATAAATATATGTAAAAAATTAAACGACATAAAGGTAAAAATAAAAATAAAAATAATAATAAAAAGCAATTCTTTATATATATGTGTATGTGTATATACATGATGATTTCAGCTTTCAAAAAACGTGATAACGTATGTGAATTGGAAGCTGGACAGAAAACTAGCGTCCTGTCGCAATGATGCGACCAATAATCTCCTGATTTGCAGGAGTCTATGTGTAAATAAGTGCTTTTGCTTCAATTCCTACATGTGTGAATATTAATCTTTGCAGCATATAAAGGATTATGAAACTTATCACTCACTGATAACCCCGCCACTCCAGCTTCACAAAAGCGCTCATTTAAAACCTTGCATCACTCCGTATGGGATTATCTTCAAGTGTATGGGCAGAACTATATGAGGTAGATAAAAATGGGACAAAATACAGTGTTTGCACACCTGTCACTATTCTTTCTATACATAGTATAGTATTGGCAGTGACCATATGACAGGTTCATCCAATATATGTGTTTATATCAATGGAAAAGTTACAATCTCACTAAACCAATTACTATGTGAAATAAACAACTGATCTACCTCTTTGAAGACCACAGTTCTTAAATCAACTCAAAACACATGAGAACTTTGCAAAGAAGGTAATGAACCATGTACACATGTGGTGAAAAACATTTGTGCAAAGTTAGTGTTATGGTCTACCTACAGCTACCATCAAACAATAATGTCTAATTAGAAACGAGATTCAAGTGACAGTGAATGCGAAAGATATAGTAAATGGTTTCTTTTTTGATGAAAGCATATATGCATATCACTAGTCATTTGCTTGTATGAGTGGGAGGATGTGTGGCCCAATAAAATGGATCGGTTACTGGGGATATGTGTAAAAGAGGAACTCATATATTGATATGTGTCCCTATATGTTTTTTTGCTCCATCATCCACCAAAAAGAATGTGGATGTGTGATCAAGGAAAAAGTTGGGAGGAAAGGGTTGCAGATGTATTACTCGGGGATATAGCTTCAATGTTGTTTTATTCATAGAAATGTGAAACGTCCCACTCAAAGTTTAACCCCCGTGGGATCCTGGTGTCCAACGAGAATATCCAAAGGACTTCTCGTTTGCACAGTAACTGGAGTCTGTCACCTCCTCTCACCGGTGTGATGATTTTCTCAATGCCCTGAATAGTTAAACTGGAATTGTCTTTGTGGTGTGTGTAAACCCAGTGCTTTGATACATTAGTTAAGATCTCCTTCTCAATATTGTACAGGTGATCATGTAACCTGTCTCTGAGACGCCGTGTTGTGCGTCCAACATATTGTACCTGGCAACTGGTGCATGTAATAACATATACCACAAATTTGGTGTTACAATTAATAAACACGGGAATCGAGAATTCTTTTTGATTGCTGCATGATTTTATGAGCTGACCCGTTTTAATGTACCTGCAGTAATTACAAGTTTTTATTCCACACTTGAAATTGCCTGTGAAATTAAGCCAATTGGATTTTGTTTGGTTGGTTGAGAACAAACTGGGAGACAATGAACGTCAGAATGTAGGTGCTCTGCGGGATACAACGTTGATCCCTTTAGAAAGGATGTTGTTATATATAGGGTCATTATACAAAACAGGAAGGTGTTTCATGATAATTTTCTTGATTGTATTAAATTCAGAGCTGTATGGAGTAGAAAATACCGGGATTCTAGGGGACATGTCCCTTCTCTGTTGAATGTTTCTAGCTGTTTTTTTCTTTACAAGTGAAGGTCTTGGGATAGATCTTACTGTGTTGAGTGCTTTTTGTACTGATGTTTCTTTATAGCCTCGAGCTTTAAACCTGTTTGCCATGCTTTTGGCTTCAGCCTCAAAAGTATCAGGAGAGCTACATAGGCGCTTTAACCTTAAAAACTGGCTATATGGAATGCCTCTGATGGTGTGTTTAGGGTGTGCAGAGTCAGTTCTAAGTAGAGTGTTGCCACTGAGAGGTTTTCTGTACAGACTGGATTGAATCGCATCACCGGACCCCGCCAGTTGCACATCAAGGAATTCTATGGATCTGGATTGCAGATTTCCCGTAAATTTTAGATTTAATGGATTGTCATTGAAATATGCCAGCCAGATATCCAAATTAGCTTCTCTATCTGATGTAATAAATAACAGGTCGTCTATAAAGCGACAGAAAAAGACTGTATCTTTACGGCGGGGACTATTTGGTCCAAAGATGCGGGACCTCTCCCACCAGCCCATATAAATATTGGCCAGTGAGGGGGAAAATTTGGCTCCCATAGAGGCCCCGCATTTCTGGAGAAAATAGTCCCCGTCAAACATAAAAAAATTGTGTGTTAAAAGATACTCCAGGGCTTGTACAATGAACTCTTGTAAAATCAAAGAGAGTTTGCCTGTTTTTCTAAGAAAATAAGTGACTGCCTGGATCCCCAGATGATGTGGGATACTAGAGTACAAACTAGATACATCACAGCTGATCCATCTATAATTGTCTTCCCATTTAATGTCTTGTAGTTTGTTCAATAAATCATTTGTGTCTTTTATGTAACCAGGGAGACTAGTGGCTATTGGCTGTAAATGAGAGTCTACCCACTCTCCTAAGCGTTCATTTAAAGAGCCTATCCCCGCCACTATAGGTCGACCTGTAAGGGGATTTAACCCCTTGTGGATCTTTGGTAAGTGATGGAATATTGGTGTTATGGGGCATTCTGGAATAAGAAATTCTTTCTCCCTAGGAGTGAATATACCCATTTGTATGGCTCTATTTATGAGTGTGGAGAGCGTGTTTTTGAAAGCAATAGTGGGGTTGGAGGGTAGTTTCTGGTATGTGTGTATGTCAGATAGTTGACGCAGAGCTTCTTTTTTGTAGACTTCTACATCTAAAACCGCCACCATACCCCCCTTATCTGCGTTTCTGATGACA
This sequence comes from Lithobates clamitans, assembly GCA_037952925.1. Classification (NCBI taxonomy): domain Eukaryota; kingdom Metazoa; phylum Chordata; class Amphibia; order Anura; family Ranidae; genus Lithobates; species Lithobates clamitans. The sequence goes on from JBBGZY010000140.1 coordinate 9,973,194, forward strand.
ATCTGGTCGTCTGCGGAGAGCCTCTTAAAGGCTTGTCTCTCCTTGACGGACAGATTGTCCTATGTAAATTTCTTTCTGCTGCAGCTGTGAGCCAGGTGTACCAAGTCCCCCTCCACCAGTTTTTGGAATGAGTCAAGATTCTTACCTCTGGCCGCCACCGGATAAAAATCTGATCTACCCCTGGAGATTTCAAAGTGAACATCCGTGGGATTTAGAGGACAAGGATCTGACTCATGTGCCAAATCAGTTAGATCCTGTAGAGCACAGTTATCAACAAATAGTATGGGTGAAGAAGGGGACTCACCTGTGTCACAGCTGTCTACAGACTCATTGGGCTCATCCACTGCACAATCAAAAAAATGTTTCCTAAGAGTTAAAGTCCTTGAAAATTTATTAATGTCCAAAATTGTTTCAAAAAGGTTGAAATGTCTGCTAGGACAAAAGTTCAAACCTTTGGCCAACAGGCTGATCTCTTCTGTGCTCAGTTATTTTTTGGACAAATTAATCACACTGTGTTTTACTTCCTCGGCGTCTTCGGCGTCTTCTCCTGCAGCATGTAGCTTGTGTTGTTCGTGGCGTTTGTGTTTCCTACCACCTCTTCTTGTCTTTTTGTGGAGGGTTTCTTTTTCTTGGTTTGTCTGGACCTGTGAGGGTTTCCAGGGGAGCGGCTATTGGTGGATCTGATAGATTCTGGTGGGGTTGGAGATCTGTCAAGTGATGAGTTTGACATGGTACGTGCTAGAGTGTTGTCGGCCGACTCCTCTTCATGGTCAGAGAAACTTACTCGTTTACCTCGGTTTTTGCGGGATCTGTTGGACTTGTAAAGTGGCTTGTGCCAGGTGTAAACCTTGTTTCCTTGATAATCATCCTTATCCCGGGCCATTTTGCCTTTCTTAGTATCAATCACTGCTCTTTCCATTCGATCTAGTTTTTTGTTTAACCTTTCATCGAGTTCAGAAAAACCTTTAATTGCTTGAGAAGTGGTAAGATCTTTTTGTATTGTGGAAATATCCAGTTGTAACTTCTCTGTTTCTTTTTTCTTTGAGGCGATCAAAATCTCCATGAGTTTAAAGGAACAGGTGTCTAGAGTGTCTGTCCACTGTTTTTTGAAATCTTCATCAAATAAATCTGAGGTAGGAAATTTTTTGATTCTTAGTCCTCGAGGAATGTGCAGTATTGATACATATTCTGTGAGAAAAGTAATGTCCCAATAGGCTCTAATCTCTTTAGACATTAGTTGTTCTAATTTCCTGAAGAGCCTTATCAATTGTATCTCATCGTCTTCCTACGGTTGTAAGGTGTATGCTTGCAATGGCTGTCTTAGAGGATTATTGGATGGTGCTGTAAGAGTTCTGCTAAAAGCTGCTTCCACAACAGGCACTTGTGTACTGGGATGATCCATGATTTATTTCCAATATTGCTCTCTCACTCTAAGACCAAGAGTGGTCTTCCAAAAATCATAAGGTTATAATAAAGTATATATACCTTGGTGGTGCAGGGAGATGACCGAGCTGGTGGAGAGAAATATGTAGCAAAAGTCCAGATATTTGAGATGAACAAGATAGTTACCACCGCTCTAGGTAACCGGGTTCAAGCTTCCCGTCCTCCGCTGTGTGGATGATTGTGAGAGTCCCAGGTGCCGGCAAATGATAAAAAATTTCTTTTCAAGGTTTTCGAAAAAATATATTTGTTATTTTCCAAAATCACAAGAATGAGATGGGTGCTGGAATTTGACGTTCAAACATATAAATTATCATACGGATAGGTGCAAGTATGGGCAAACTATGTGAACTGGTGGCTGCGGTATAATGTAAATGGTATATAAAGTGAGAATTAGGTCTATATGCATGTGGTAAAAAGATATGCATCCAACACCACTATCGGTGTCTACAAAAAAAGACTAAATATGTGTGTATGGTGCATGAATATATGTAAAAAATTAAACGACATAAAGGTAAAAATAAAAACAACATTGAAGCTATATCCCCGAGTAATACATCTGTAACCCCTTTCCTCACAACTTTTTCCTTGATCACACATCCACATTCTTTTTGGTGGATGATGGAGCAAAAAAACATATAGGGACACATATCAATATATGAGTTCCTCTTTTACACATTCCTCATTTTATTGGGCCACACATCCTCCCACTCATACGAGCAAATGACTAGTGATATGCATATATGCTTTCATCAAAAAAGAAACAATTTACTATATCTTTCGCATTCACTGTCACTTGAATCTCGTTTCTAATTAGACATTATTGTTTGATGGTAGCTGTAGGTAGACCATAACACTAACTTTGCACAAATGTTTTTCACCACATGTGTACATGGTTCATTACCTTCTTTGCAAAGTTCTCATGTGTTTTGAGTTGATTTAAGAACTGTGGTCTTCAAAGAGGTAGATCAGTTGTTTATTTCACATAGTAATTGGTTTAGTGAGATTGTAACTTATCCATTGATATAAACACATATATTGGATGAACCTGTCATATGGTCACTGCCAATACTATACTATGTATAGAAAGAATAGTGACAGGTGTGCAAACACTGTATTTTGTCCCATTTTTATCTACCTCATATAGTTCTGCCCATACACTTGAAATAATTCATTGAGAGATGTGATTGCTTCAAAGAAAGACGTTCAGCAACGTTAATGTTGTTGCTTGATTGGGAAGAATGCATCCCATACGGAGTGATGCAAGGTTTTAAATGAGCGCTTTTGTGAAGCTGGAGTGGCGGGGTTATCAGTGAGTGATAAGTTTCATAATCCTTTATATGCTGCAAAGATTAATAGTCACACATGTAGGAATTGAAGCAAAAGCACTTATTTACACATAGACTCCTGCAAATCAGGAGATTATTGGTCGCATCATTGCGACAGGACGCTAGTTTTCTGTCCAGCTTCCAATTCACATACGTTATCACGTTTTTTGAAAGCTGAAATCATCGTGTATATACACATACACATATATATATAAAGAATTGCTTTTTATTATTATTTTTATTTTTATTTTTACCTTTATGTCGTTTAATTTTTTACATATATTTATGCACCATACACACATATTTAGTCTTTTTTTGTAGACACCGATAGTGGTGTTGGATGCATATCTTTTTACCACATGCATATAGACCTAATTCTCACTTTATACACCATTTACATTATACCGCAGCCACCAGTTCACATAGTTTGCCCATACTTGCGCCTATCCGTATGATAATTTATACGTTTGAACGTCAAATTCCAGCACCCATCTCATTCTTGTGATTTTGGAAAATAACAAATATGTTTTTTCGAAAACCTTGAAAAGAAATTTTTTATCATTTATATATGTTGACATTTGTCAACATGAACACATTTCATTTATATATTCACGTCTTCATTAATGATTCCACTATAGGACGCACATCCAATCACATCTATGCCAAAAAGATCCCACACAGACTAAATATCAGCTGTTCAGAATCAGATAATCAATATGTAGTCATGTGGTAGACAAATTATGTGTATATAAGTGGTGATCACTTTCGTACAAACCAGCTATGAGTAAGCGCTCTATGGGAGCGTGAAACGCGTTAGCGGTTATGCTGCATTATCCCAACAAAGCCATGTACGGATTTTAATCATGTTATTACTTTTTCAATAAAGAAGATTTTATTTTTCACTTTTCCAATCCGGAGTGCGGCTGTCCAGATTTTTCCATCACACACCTGCCCGTATGAGGTATGGCCAGACTGCTATCTTGAGAGTCTGCAGGAGCCCTGCATTGCACCCATGATCTGTTGATTGTGGGTGCAATGCTATCCAAGCCCCCCTGCAAAAAAAGTGAATTCATTATTTTTTATAAAAGGATGTCCGTTAACACAGTGAGATTGATTTATCTGAGAATTTTAGTTTAATGTATTGCAGCTGTGTTTAGAGATGTAAAATTTCCAGAAATGTTAAAGCCACGGAGGAAAAAAACATTTTTCCCGTTTTGTTCCTGAAAAAATGGAAATTTTTGGAAACTGTGGAGTAGTTTTACAAATTGAAAGACATTTTCTTTCACTGGGAATGTGAAATGTAGTGTATGTAAAAGTACAGCTTATTCAGTAAACAAACTGGTCACCTGTATCAAAGGAGAGTGGTGGTCTAATAGTAGCCATTGGCTTCAGCAGTTATTAAGTCATTAATGAGCTTTTGGAGGGCAGTTTCTGTGGAGTGTTGTGGGTGACAGCCAGACATTAAAGAGTAGAGAATGTTGTCATCAGTGAGGTGATAGTTCAGACAGTAGTAGACTAAGCACTCTAGGACTAAAAAGTTTTGAATTAAGTGGTAGCACAGGAATGGGTCTTAAAGTTGTTCAGATCTGTGTTGTCCAGCTAGGGCTTTTTTAGTATGGGGGTGACCAGTGCATGTTTTAGCTCGGTGGCAAAGATGCCAGTAGGGCAGTTTAAGATGTGAGTTAGAGAACACAGAATAGAGTAAGATGGTGCCCGAAGTAGTTGTGAGCAGGGATGAGATGAACTAGGTTATCTACAGAAATAGAGAGGAAATCTTCCGATGGTGACACGTGTTCCCATGGTAATTGTTGGTTTGAGGAAGCTTTGGTGAACATGAGTAAAGTTTGACTCCCATTAAAACCCACTAAACCTCATTAACCACATCCTGCCTGGCCTATAGCAAAATGACGGCACGGCGGTAGTTTCATTATCCTGACTGGGCGTCATATGACGTCCAGCAGGATAAGCCGCTCGCGCGTGCCCATGAGGGTGTGTCGCTCTCCAATCTAGGTAAAGAGACTATGACTTAGGCTCTTTACCATGTGATAAGCTGTGTCCAATCACGCTGATCACATCATAACCAGGAAGTGCCGGTTATCTGCTTTTCCTCCATTCACACTGAAATGGCGCGAGTAGAGGGTGACAGGGTGGTCTGCGCTGATAATCAGGAATTGATTATCAGTGCAGACCCATCAAGGTGGCCCACAAATGCCCACATAAAGTGCCAAACCGTGCCCACCAGAGATGCCAACCCAATGCCCATCAGGGATTCCAATCAATGCCCATCAGGGAGGCCAATCAATGCCCATCAGGGATGCCAATCAGTGCCCATCAGTAATGCCTGTCAGTGCCTCCTTATAAGTGCTGCCTAACAGATCTGCCTATCAGTGCCCATCAGTGCTGCCTATCAGTGCCCATCAGTGCTGCCTATCATTGCCAATCAATACTGCCTATCATTGGCAATCAATGCCACCTATCATTGCTGCATATCAATGCTGCCTATCAGCGACCATCAGTGCTGCTTATCAGTGCTGCCTATCAATGCTGTATATTAGTGCACATCAGTACCACATCATCAGTGCCCATCAGATTTTCAGTCTTTTTTTTGTTTAGCAAAAAATTTTAAAAAAGCGGTGATTAACCAGTTAACTATGACATCCTCCCAATCGCAGACAGGAATATCCATGTCCGCTGGGTCCAGAGGACCTGGGGCATTATGGATCACAGTAAATGGCTAATGACAGTGGCCATTTACCACATGATCGATCCGTCAAAATTATGGAGCGATTAGTTGTAAAGAAGCCGGCGCATACCCGGCTTAGCTCTCCCCTCTGCATTCTTATCGGTACAGTGTGAGAGGAGAGGGGAGAGATTGGGTGCAGCAGCGCAGTGGACTGGATCTGTAGAGCCCACAGCACTGATCTGTGCCCATTCCTGCACTCAGCCATCATCCCATCCATACTCAGCCATCCCCAGCCATACTCAGCCATCCCCATCCATACTCATCTATCCCCATCCACGGCTCATCCATCCACATTCATGGGTCAGCTATCCCCATACATGGTTCATCCATACCCATCCATGGCAACTAAGTCTATGGGTGCGTACCCTTTCTCTTGGAATCTACTTATACTTGTGTTTGGCTATAATAATACACAATGTTGTCACAATTCCTGTGTATTCTCATCATCTGGCTTTTAGGTACCCCTTTTAGCCATCTGGGGTCATGGCAACTTCCTTTTGAAATATAACCTACTTTAAAAAAGTGTGTGTGTTTAATTTGCTGTTATTCTTGAAAATGACCAGATCCAGGTAGTTGACAGCCAATTTATCGTACATTTCCTTAAATAAAATTCCATATGAGTTATTATTAACCACTTCAGCCCCAGAAGGATTTACCCCCTTCCTGACCGGAGCACTTTTTACAATTTGGCACTGCGTCGCTTTAACTGCTAATTGCGTGGTCATGCAATGCTGTACCCAAACGAAATTTGCGTCCTTTTCTTCCCACAAATATAGCTTTCTTTTTATGGTATTTTTAACCCCATCTCCTTTTTTTTTTTTTTTTTTGCGCTACAAACGGAAAAAGACCAAAAATTTTGAAAAAAATGATACTTTCTACTTTTTGTTATAAAAAAATCCAATAAACTCAATTTTAGTCATACATTTAGGCCAAAATGTATTTGGCCACATGTCTTTGGTAAAAGAGATGTCACTAAGCATATATTTATTGGTTTGCGCAAAAGTTATAGCGTACATTTTCTGGAATTTAAACAGCTTTTAGTTTATGACTGCCTATGTCATTTCTTGAGGTGCTAAAATGGCAGGGCAGTACAACCCCCCCCCCAAATGACCCCATTTTGTAAAGTAGACACCCCAAGCTATTTGCTGAGAGGCATGGTGAGTATTTTGCAGCTCTCATTTGTTTTTGAAAATGAAGAAAGACAAGAAAAATGTTTTTTTTCTTTTTCAATTTTTAAAACTTTGTGACAAAAAGTGAGGTCTGCAAAATACTCACTATACCTCTCAGCAAATAGCTTGGGGTGTCTACTTTCCAAAATAGGGTCATTTGGGGGGGGGGGTTGTGCCACCTGGGCATTTCATGGCCTCCGAAACTGTGATAGGCAGTGAAGAGTGAAATCAAAAATTTACGCCCTTAGAAAGCCTGAAGGCGGTGCTTGGTTTTCAGGGTCCCGTACACGGCTAGGCTCCCAAAAAGTCTCACACATGTGGTATCCCCGTACTCAGGAGAAGCAACAGAATGTATTTTGGGGTGTAATTTCACATATTCCCATGGCATGTTTGAGCAATATATCATTTAGTGACAACTTTGTGCAAAAAAAAAATTGTCTTTTCCCCGCAACTTGTGTCACAATATAAAATATTCCATAGATTTGACATGCCTCTCAGCAAATAGCTTGGGGTGTCTACTTTCCAAAATTGGGTCATTTGGGGGGGGTTGAACTGTCCTGGCATTTTATGCACAACATTTAGAAGCTTATGTCACACATCACCCACTCTTCTAACCACTTGAAGACAAAGCCCTTTCTGACACTTTTTGTTTACATGAAAAAATTATTTTTTTTTGCAAGAAAATTACTTTGAACCCCCAAACATTATATATATATTTTTAAAGCAAATGCCCTACAGATTAAAATAGTGGGTGTTTCATTTTTTTTTTTCACACAGTATTTGAGCAGCGATTTTTCAAAAGCATTTTTTGGGGAAAAAACACACTTATTTAAATTTTAATGCACTAAAACACACTATATTGCCAAAATGTTTGATGAAATAAAAAAGATGATCTTAGGCCGAGTAAATAGATACCAAACATGACATGCTTTAAAATTGCGCACAAACGTGCAGTGGCAACAAAATAAATACATTTTTAAAAGCCTTTAAAAGCCCTTATAGGTTACCACTTTAGATTTACAGAGGAGGTCTACTGCTAAAATTACTGCCCTCGATCTGACCTTCGTGGTGATACTTCACATGCATGGTGCAATTGCTGTTTACATTTGACGCCAGACCGACGCTTGCGTTCGCCTTATCGCGAAAGCAGGGGGGACAGGGGTGCTTTTTTTTATTATCTTTTTGCTTTTTTATCTTATTTTTAAACTGTTCCTTTCATTTTTTTTTTTAATCATTTTTATTGTTATCTCAGGGAATGTAAATATCCCCTATGATAGCAATAGGTAGTGACAGGTACTGACGTAAGCTAACAAGTGGGAATGGTGCTGCGCTAATCCTTAAATAGGCACTAATACATAGGTGCAAACATGCTAAGATTTTCTTGGGTGGGAAGCTAATCTCCTGCACTCAGTATAACATGTGGTAGTAGCCTCAAACAAACAATAAGGGTAACACTGTGCTGTGCTCAAAAAAATATATAAATAGAAAAGGTGAAAATAGCCAGACTCGTCTAAATGGTCCTAAATAAAAAATATATACTAAATATCGACATAAGTGTATGCAATCTCCAGTGTAAACACTTCACCTATAGTGCAAAAATTAATATCTAAAGAATTAATCCCATAAAGCAAATTAAACCGCAAAAGTGCAATGTTACAATGGATGTGCAAAGAGATCACAATATCTGTGACGAAAGGAATAAAGTGTCCAGTGCCAACAATAGGTGCTCACAGTTGTATAAAAGCAATAATACAGATCAATAAAAAAGTGACTTGTGCAGCAAAATTAAATATCTAAAGGATTGATCCCATAAAAGCAAATTCAACCGCAAAAGTGCAATGTTACAATGAATGTCCAAAGAGATCACAATATCTGTGAAAAGTGCAATAAAGTGTCCAGTGCCAACAATGGGTGCTCACAGTTGTATAAAAGCAATATTACAGTTCAATAAAAAAGTGACTTGTGCAGCAGCAAACAACTCCAATGCTTCATTGATCGTGCCAAACAGTGAAATGGTGCAGGCAGCAACTGGATTCTAGCATCACTTGCTTAGAAGAGTGGAGAATGTGAAGTGTATAGCGTAGTCCTCTTCATGCAACAATCCTATAATGGTAGGTAGTGGCCCCTTACCTCATTACACTGAGGCTACAGCATAAGGAAATCAGCGCTTGTGGTGTCTCCTGTGGGGATGGGTTGTCTCGGGCTGTCATACATTAAACCTCAGATCCATGGGGAACATCGCGACCAAAGGAGAGACAAGGATGCCATATAGTGCAGTATTTAAAGGTATTAGGGCTTTATTTATAAGTAACAAAAATGGGGTACTCACACAGTGAAGTAACAGAGGGTACAGTGTATCCAGACGAGCGGCGAGCTTGTATACTGCTGACAGTGGAAGGTGCCTGTCCCAGGTACTCTTTTTTGAAAAAATTGGGGTCTATTAGACCCTAGATCTCTCCTCTGCCCTCAAAGCATCTGACCATACCAAGATCGGTGTGATAAAATGCTTTCCCAATTTCCCAATGGCACTGTTTATCTAAGTCATGAAATGCTCGTAGCTTCCGGTTTCTTAGGCCATAGAGATGTTTGGAGCCACTCTGGTCTCTGATCAGCTCTATAGTCAGCTGGCAGAATCACCGGCTGCATTCTCAGGTTCCCTGTTGAGACAGGAGAGCCAGAGAAAAACACAGAAGACGGTGGGGGGGTCATTCCCTCCCACTGCTTGTAAAAGCAGTCTAGAGGCTAATTAGCTGCTAGGATTGCTTTTACATGAAAGCCGACCGCTGGCTGAAAAGAATGATACCAAGATGATACCTAAACCTGCAGGCATCATTCTGGTATAACCACTTAAAGTCATGAATGACGTACCTGAAGACAAAAAAACTGGTTAACAATAAAACACAGTAAACGGTAAAGTATAAAAAATTGCATACCTGAAAAGCAAACTAGATAAAACATAATAACAATAAAACATTGCAGAATAGAATACAGTAAAAAATAGCAGAACAATAGAGAGAGAATAGAGAGAGAGAGAACAATAAAACGACAACTATTTTTTTAAATTTTATATATATATATATATATAAATATATATATATTTTTTTTTACACTTTTGTTGTAATTAACTTTTATAACTGTAACCGGTTCCAGGTTCGGGTCTCTCAAAATGCGATGACATCTTGGGAGACCCTGTGAAAGTGTGCCTAGTCTGTGCAATGCTGTACCCTATGCTAATACTCAACTAGTGAATGGTAGCGTTCAAAACATTCATCAATGCAAAGACCAGGATTGTCAGGACAGGAGGGACAATAATAGCGGGTGTCGGGCCTATATCCATGCTTGCTGCAGACACGACATCTTTTTTGGGGGGGTTCGTTGGGTAAGGGTACTCGGGAGGACATAAAGAAAATGCCTCTCATGCAGCAGACTGCATTTGGTTGGGGATGTGAATGGGGGAAGTACGGGCGCTGCAGAAGTGATGGGTTCCCAATTAGGATTGGCGAATGCAGCAGGAAGGGCATTATGGGCATGACGGGCCTGTGTTCGTCTTCTTGGTGGCAGCGGGACACTACTCGTGCTTGCCACCTCACCAGCTTGAACTGCACTTATGGGACTCGCCACGTCACCAAGTGTTACTGCAGTGCTGGTTTGACTATGACCAGGGTGTACTAGGCTGCTGGTGCTTGCCAGTTCAAAAAAACGCTACCAAAAAAACTGTTAGCGATCGCAGGGATCAGGCCTGACTCTGCGAACGCTGCAGTTATGTGTTTAGTGTTTTGTAAGTGACAGTGATCAATCAATACTGCACTTGGGTGGGCTGGGCCGGGCGGAGGGGCAAAACGCAGGTGCTAGCAGGTATCTGAGCTGATCCCGCTAACACTGCGTTTTTGGGAACCCTAAACTGCTGGGGACGCTAGTATAGATCTGATCGGATCAGATATTGATCCGTTCAGATACTATACCACTAAGGGAGGTGTACGGTGCGTGCGTGGGTGTTAGCGGTACTGGCACTAACCTGACGCTGCCTGGGGCTGGTGCTTGCCAGTTCACCAAAATGCTACCAAAAAAACTGTTAGCGATCGCAGGGATCAGGCCTGACTCTGCGAACGCTGCAGTTATGTGTTTAGTGTTTTGTAAGTGACAGTGATCAATCAATACTGCACTTGGGTGGGCTGGGCCGGGCGGAGGGGCAAAACGCAGGTGCTAGCAGGTATCTGAGCTGATCCCGCTAACACTGCGTTTTTGGGAACCCTAAACTGCTGGGGACGCTAGTATAGATCTGATCGGATCAGATATTGATCCGTTCAGATACTATACCACTAAGGGAGGTGTACGGTGCGTGCGTGGGTGTTAGCGGTACTGGCGCTAACCTGACGCTGCCTGGGGCTGGTGCTTGCCAGTTCACCAAAATGCTACCAAAAAAACTGTTAGCGATCGCAGGGATCAGGCCTGACTCTGCGAACGCTGCAGTTATGTGTTTAGTGTTTTGTAAGTGACAGTGATCGATCGATACTGCACTTGGGTGGGCTGGGCTGGGCCGGGCAGAGGGGCAAAACGCAGGTGCTAGCAGTTATCTGGGCTGATTCCGCTAACACTGCGTTTTTGGGAACCCTAAACTGCTGGGGACGCTAGTATAGATCTGATTGGATCAGATATTGATCCGTTCAGATACTATACCACTAAGGGAGGTGTACAGTGCATGCGTGGGTGTTAGCGGTACTGACGCTGCCTGGGGCTGGTGCTTGCAAGTTCACCAAAATGCTATCAAAAAAACTGTTAGCGATCACAGGGATCAGGCCTGACTCTGCGAATGCTGCAGTTATGCGTTTAGTGTTTTGTAAGTGACAGTGATCGATCGATACTGCACTTGGGTGGGCTGGGCTGGGCCGGGCGGAGGGGCAAAACGCAGGTGCTAGCAGGTATCTGAGCTGATCCCGCTAACACTGCGTTTTTGGGAACCCTAAACTGCTGGGGACGCTAGTATAGATCTGATCGGATCAGATAGTGATCCGTTCAGATACTATACCACTAAGGGAGGCGTATGCTGCGTGCGTGGGTGTTAGCGGTACTGGTGCTAACCTGACGCTGCCTGGGGCGATGCATATCACCGCCGGGTGATCAGGGGGCTAAACCTTTATTCGGTAATAAACGGCGGGTGCCCTGACACTATAAAAAATAAACAAACTAACCAGCGTCACCCGTAACAGTTATATGGTGATCACTGGTGAAAGGGTTAACTAGGGGGCAATCAAGGGGTTAAAACCTTTATTAGGTAGTATATGGGGGTCCCTGAAACTATAAAACGCTGACGGCGAACCTAAATATTTACCTCCCTAACTAGCGTCACCAGTGACACCAATACAGCGATCAGAAAAATGATCGCTTAGTGAGACTGGCGACGGGGGGTGATCAAGGGGTTAAAACTTTATTACGGGGGGTTAGGGGGTACCCTAGACCTAAAGGGGGCTAACACTAACTGCCCTACCACACTAACTGTCACAAACTGACACCAATGCAGTAATCAGAAAAAAAACTGCTTGGTGTCAGTCTGACGGGGGGGGGTGATTAGGGGATGATCGGGGGGTGATGGGGGGTGTAATGTATGCCTGGCGTGTTCTACTGTGTGTGTGTTGTGTTTTACACTCACATTTATGTCTTCTCTCCTCGGCGCCAGAACGGAAAATACAGAGCCGAGGAGAGATGACATAATTTCCTCTGCTGCTGCTTACTATACAGCAGCAGAGGAATGATCTCATTGGCCAGGAGCGATTGCGAGGGGGGTGCCATGAATGGATGGCCTCCCCCACACCTCCGATCGCCGGGGGAGAAATGCCGACCACCCTGGGCACCGGGAGGGGGGTCCGATTGGACCCCCCGCCCGCGGGAGGCAGATCACGTACAGGTACGTGATTCTGCCTGCCCGTGCCATTCTGCCAACGTATATTGTCCTGAGGCAGTCGGCAAGTGGTTAATATCATGTAGGAATTCCAGAAAAGTTTCTTGCATTCCCGCCCATACAATGAGGAAATCGTTGATATACCTCTTGTATAACTTCAGTTCTGGTCTCAATTCCCCATGTATGGCTTCATGTTCCCATTTGCTCAGAAAAATATTTGCCACTGAGGGTGCATCCTTGGCACCCAAGTACTGCTTGGGGGTCCATTGGATCTGGAAGGAGTTGGCGTTTTCATCACCCCGCCTACCATACCTGACCAGCAACGCAGTACTGCTTGGGAGTCCATTGGATCTGGTGAGTTCAACCATAAGGGGGGGGTGTGGATCCTGTATGCACCTATTTACAGCATCATTTTTTTTACCGCAGCATCACTTTTGAAAGGAACTTGGGAAAGGAACTTATCGACTGAGAACTGCTATATGTTTATGTGCATGTCTTTTTTGGACTTTCACTGGTCACATGCTTAATATTGATTTGCACTATTTCCAGCACAGCAGCACCTGCGGAAAGCACCTGTGAAAGGAACCTACCAACTAGAAGTTTATACATATTTGCACATGTTTTTTTAAGCTTTCACTGGCTACATGCTTGATATATATATATTTTTTTAAATTATTTTGCACTTAATTTTTTATGCTCTACAGTTGCACTATTGTATTTATTCAGGCTGTCAGCGCTGTGGTACTTATACCCTTTTTTCCATGTTTTGACTTATGTCATGTACAGCAGTGGCAGGCCTAATCACTAATTAGGATCTTTAGCGCAGGGGATTGTTTTTTCACAAGTAAACACTAATCCCTACATTTTAAAGGAGGACTACAGACATTAATTACACAAACAATCATTCTGCACAGTAAAGAAATGGTTAAAAACCACTACTAAACTTAAGTAATTAAAAGGCATATAGCATACATGGCTGATGCCCCAGAAGCTGGAAATTGCTGAAATAGACACTACTGCTACAGTGCTATCCACTAGCTTCTGTGTCTATGTTGAGCGTCTGGTCTGCTGCATTCTGAACACAGGAAGTTGGATGCTGGGCACAGACGCCATTCAGAAAACACTTTGCATTCATTCATAAAATGCAAAGCATTCTCTTAATGGCAATGAGTAATGAGACTTATGCACTACTATGAGTGACTTTTTCAAATAAGATAGCAATCACCTATACTGAAATGTGCTAGAATTTGCTGCTTAAAAACCAATATGTGTTCCCACATACTGTATACTAAACAAATGCTACAAAAGAAAAGACGAAAAACCACCTCCCCAGAATGTGAAATAATACTCACTCACAACTCAAAAAATAAAATGTGGATATGTATATAACTTAACAATAATGGTGGTAACCACCAAATAGCAGCATGTGATAAATGTAATAGCAGTAATAATATAGTGACAATAAAAAGCAATAAAATTAAAACACTCAATTATATTTAAACCAATTAGAGTGAGCGTGACCACTCTCCGGTGAATCTTATATAACACCAATGTAACTTTAAAGTATTAAAAGATGTATCATGAGTATTTTGTTGTTCACACATGGATATCAAGTGCCCTCCACCAGTCAAACTATGTACTTACCTCCTGGGGAAACCCTGCAAAGGATCTATATGTACCTACCTCTTGGGGGTATGAATCCAGTGGCTGGCTGCTTCCCCTGGAAGCAGACTAGTGATTTTTAGAGCCGAGTACTTGTGGATGTCTTAGTGACTTTTAAGGGGACCATGCACACCCTATATGTTTAGCGATCTACCCGAGGGCACTGGAGGCAGTGCACCTACAAATGTGAGTGTTATTCTTTTATCCTAAATAAAGATTAGCTTTTTATACAGTACAAACAATGTCAGTTTTTTCCTATCTATATGCTACATGTGCATGGGATATACTGCATAAGGTAAATAAGAGTCCCAGGATCAACAGGGAAACTGCCAGCCACTGGATTCATACCCTAAGGGGAAGGCACATATAGACCCTTTGCAGGGTCTCCCCGGGAGGTGAGTGCATAGTTTGACTGGTGGAGGGCACTTTATATCCATGTGTGAAGAACACGATACTCACAGAAGTGTGTTATTTTGGTTCATGACTACTATCATGGAGTGCTCTGGCATGTTCACTAATTGAAGGACATGATACATCTTCCAATACTTTAAATTTACACTGATGTTATATAAAGGCGCGTACACACGGGCAGACTTTTCGACCGCACTGGTCCGACGGACTTTCCGACGGACTATTGACGGACTTCTGACAGAAATTACTATGTGGCTGGGTGGTCCTCAATATAATACAGCACCTCATCCCAAGAGTCTAATGATAAGGTCAAAGGAGGGGAATATAGGGATTATGACGGTGCCAGGAAAAACACAATATATTTCAATTTTAAAATAAGTAATTTTTATTAGGACATATCATATATAAAGAATAAACATAAGGATTACAGAATCAAGGTGTGCATAAATGCTAAAAACATATCTGTAGTGAATTTCACCAAGCTTGGCCTCATGGATGTAACGGCTAATGCGAAGGGTAGGTATTTTAGATATCCGACATGTTTCGCCAGTATTGGCTTCTTCAGGGATAGGTTGTTAATACCTAAAACGCTACAGTAATTCTGTGAAAATGACATAACAATCAGTAAATGTAATCGAGTAAGTAATACACCAAAGAAGATATCATTTAAATATATATATATATATATATATATATGTTTGCGAGCTGACAGTATAGACTAACCTCCACCATCACCCAAAAGGCACCAAGAAAAGTTTCCCACACACCATCGGGCGGCCCAGGGGTCCCCACTCCAAGACAATCACCTAACCAGACATTCTATGGATGGAAATGAGATACCTGCAGATCACCAGGGGGGGCCTCACACAACTCCAGCAGTAAACCTCCAGCCAAGATCACAATAGGTAGCTGCAGAGGGCAGTAAAAAGGACCTGGCCGAGTATGTATCTAAAAAAGTATAAATTATAGTTCATTTATCATAATATCATGTTTTTGTAAAGGGGTCATATAAGTTCCAATAGTTGGTAGAGAAAATTCATAGTGTGGGACTAAAAAGTCTCCAGTTAATGTACTTACAAAGTAATGCTCTTTAAAGTGAATAACAGGACACCGATAAATCCTTACACTTAGAGAGAAACTCTAAACAGCAATAGGAAACAAAATTTACATAAACCAGAAAAGTTTATGTGCCACTTGTAGAACTATCTGGGGAAGGAAAAAATAATCACATAAGGCACTTAGATTGATCCATAAGTAAACTGCACCAACGAAAAACAAGGTAAGTATACACTTACCATTAGGTAGATATATAACGAAATACTGGGCTAAGTAGAGCCTGCAGCCAGTGACAGCACTAAATAAGAAAAACCAGAAGACAAAAGATAGTGTAAACAGAAATGAATCTGTTAAAGCCCCAAGCATTTAGGGTGCCAAACTAGTGCCTACCCAGTCAAGTGGTGGTGAGTGCATCGGTGTCCTGTAACATCCCTGGCGAGTGTGTTGGCCTGGGATGCCGGCGTTCTTATGCCCCCCACACACGTGCGATGTCTGACGTCACCGCACGTGTGAGCGGACGGAGGAAGCCATGGCGCATGCGTGCACCACAATTCCGTCCCGGCCTACAAGATCCAGAGGGCATTGCGGTGGTGTCCATGGTGATGTGATAGGCATCACAGACAGGACGCGGTGTCAGACGCCGCATAGAGCGGACTGATACCTGGAAAGGGATAGAAATTCCCAATGCGTCGTGGCTAAGGCGGGCAGAGGGAATTCCCTTAGCCCTCGGGTGTCCATACAGCTAAGTGTGTACCCGGTAGGAGGCTAAAAAGTACCGGATGAAGTGCACATACCCCACATAGGGAAGCAGGCACTCAAGGATAATAGAGAAACCAGAGAGGGGATTGAAAGGAAATAAGGGAAGGGGAAAGGAGAAGGAAAGAAAGGGACCAGAAAATGGAGAAACAAGGGAGGAACGGGGCGAGGGAAGGGAGAAAAAAAGGAAGAGGGGATGAGGGGGAATAAAGAGGGGGGGAAAGGGGAAACCCGGGCATCCGAAGGGACGGGGACGTAATCGAGGTACACAGAGGGAGGAGGTGAAGGTGGGCGAGAACAATCCAGGGATATATGTAAAACCCCCAAAGAGGCGCCTGCACACAAGGCAAGAAATTGGGACAGATTACAGGAAGAAAAATAAAGAAGGGGTGGAATCCCTGGAGTGTGCTCACACAAGTCACCCTGACAGCTCGCAAAAACCGTACTTGGGTAGTAGTGATAAAGATTCATAAACTATCAATCAAACAATAAGGTCAAAATATAATTTACAACAATGTACACAATAGTATCATAACTAAACATAAATAAGCCGTAATGTTTCCCTTGATAAGAAATAATATACTTTTTCCAAAGGAAAGAAGAAAGGAAAGGAAAGGGGAGCTGTATCCCAATCCAACACAGCCAACTTATGCAAAGGGAGGGCTCTAGGGAGGAGTATAAAGGAAACACATAAGCAAAATAAATAAATGCAGTAACACTTTAAGATAATCTACATCGAGGAGGATATTTTTTATAAGAAGGGTTTGAAGCTAATATTTTCATTGAGCCCAGGATATCTGGTGGCATCCAAAGTATGTATCCACTTGGTTTCTAGTTGTAAAAGTTTCTGGTCAATGTCTCCACCTCTTACATGTACAGGGATGTGTTCTAATGCTGTAAATCCTATAACATGGGGATTGGACTCATGGTACTGTGCTATATGTCGATTAATAGAGGTAGAGGTCTTCCCTTTTAATAAGGGCTTGATATGGTCTCGAATTCTCACGCAAAATTGGCGTTTGGTTTTACCTACATAGTAACTGCCACAAAGGCATGTGGCAAGATATACTACACCAATAGTTTGGCACGTAATTTTATGTTTAATTTTGTATATTTGGCCATTAGGAAGCGGTTTCTCGCATGTATCATAAATAAACTCACAGGTGTCGCAGTGGCCACACGGAAATGTGCCATGTACAGTTGAAAGACACTCAAGTTTGGATGTATGGTGACTCTCCGTGACTTTATCCCTTAGGGATGGGGAGCGACGGTAAGTAGTTTGAGGCTGAGACTGGATGTATTTTTTGATGGTATTGTCTGCTGTCAAGAGGGGCCAAAATTTACATAAAATGTCTCTTATTTCCTTGTGATGTTGAGAATATTGGGTTATAACCCGGACAGGCTGGACGTCATCCCTATTTTTGGTAGAAAATATCAATTTTTTACGATCCAATTTTTTAACTTTGTTAAAGGCCTGCTTTAGTAGGTTATGACTGTAACCTCTTCTTTTTAGTCTTTCATAAAGCTCATGTGAGGCCTTAAAGAAGTCCCCTTCATCCGTACAGTTTTGTCTAATACGCAAGTATTGGCTGTAAGGAATGCTGTTAAGCAATGGTTTGGGATGGGCGCTGTCAGCGTGTAAAATGGTGTTCCCAGATGTTTCTTTACGAAACAGAGACGAAGAAAGATTTCCTTCAGAGTCCAATCGTATTTCCAGATCAAGGAAAATAATCCTTGTCTGGCTACACTCCATTGTGAACTTGAGATTATACGAGTTAACCGCCAAGGAGTCTATAAATCTTGAGAGATGTTCTCGGGTGCCTGTCCAAAAGAAGATGATATCGTCAATATACCTGTGCCACGAGGTAACGTGGCACAGGAAATCAACCAAATCATGATTGGAAAAAAGGTCTTTTTCCCACCCCCCAGGTACAAGTTGGCGTAGGATGGTGCACATTTAGTGCCCATGGCCACGCCTTGTACCTGGAGGAAGTGGGAAGTGCCAAAAACAAAGTGATTGTGTGTTAGAATGAATTTCAAGAGGTCAACAACAAATTGATTATATGCCTCAGAGCTAGAGCCTCTGTCCTGTAGGAGTTTAGAAATGACTTGAGTACCAGTATCATGGGGTATTGTGTTATACAGACTTTCTACATCTAAAGCCACCATCGACGTGTTTCCTGGGAGCTTTAAATTCTCAAGAACACGGAGAAGGTGTACTGTATCCTGTATATAGGAAGGAAGAGCCTGAACATGTGGGCTCAGGTACTTGTCCACCAAAGCACTCGCATTTTCTGTCAAGCTTGAACATCCTGAAATGATTGGACGCCCGGGGGGATTTTTTAGGGACTTATGAAGTTTGGGCAAAGCATAGAACGTGGGTATTCTTCCATCTTTGACATTTAAGAATTTCCAGGTGTTAATGTCTATGATTCCCTTCTGGTAAGCAGAGAAGATAAGTTCATAGTATTCGCGAGCGTAATTTTCAATAAGTGTACGTGAAATAGGTCTATACCAGTCAGGGTTGTCAAGGATGTTGCGGCACATGGTTTCATATGCCGCAACATCCATGACAACCACATTACCACCCTTGTCCGCAGGTTTTATAACCAAACCAGCGTGATTTTGAAGGGATTTCAAGGCCTGTCTTTGGGCTCCAGACAAATTGGAGGAACGTGGAGTGGAGAAATCGGTATCTCTGATAGTCTTAGTTATTTGTTCAACGAATGCCCAAATATTGGGATTCGTGGAAAGGTTGGGGAAATTGGTAGATTTGGGTTTGAAGGATAAGGGAGGAGGGAAGGATACTCCAGAGGCAACGATGCCGTGGTCGTCAGATTGCCACTCGCATTCGTCCTCTGTGCCACCTTCTTCAAGAAGTGTTAGCAAGTCTTCGATGGCCTGAATTTCGGCCACCGAGGGAGGAGTATTGTCTGAAGCTGAGGCTATCGTTGAAGTAACCATTGTTTTATCAAAAATGACCTTATACATCAATTTTCTTGCAAACAATTGTATGTCTTTGACAAATCGAAATTTGTCAAATTCCGCTGAAGGGCAGAAGGTAAGGCCTAATTGCAAAACTTTTATTTGGTGTTTAGTTAAAGGAAAAGACGAGAGATTGACCACATCTAGGTCCGTGGTATTAGGAACAGAAGTAGTAGGGGCTACAAAGCTGGGCTCTGGGTTGAGTCCAAGGCTTGGGATAAAAAAATAGGGGCTAACTTGGGGTCAATCGACTGGGATGCTGTAGGAAACATAGTAGTTAAAGTAGGTTCACTTACCCGTCTTGCCATAGGAGCAGGGAGTGCAGGTAGTGCCGTAGTGGTGATGGAGTGCTGAGTGCGAGGTACGAGTGGAGGTGAGTGGTGGTCGTGGTAGTGCTCGTGTGAGTGGAGTGGAAGTGCTCGTGGTTTTAGGTCGGGCCCCTAGGGGCTTAGTAGAGTGCGTAGTTCCAAAGGTGCGTCGAATAGAGTCTGTGGAAGAAGTAGGTAGGTCGTTCTTTCTTTTTTTAGGAATTCCATCTTGTGAAAGCTCACGGTAGGTGGTAGATGAGCTAGAGGAAAAGGAGGTAGAGAAGACATTAGGTGCTTCAGTGTTGTTTTTAGGTACATAATCCGGATTTGATTTAGTGAAAGACTTTTGAACGAACGGACTTGCCTACACACGATCACACCAAAGTCTGGTAGATTCGTAGGTGATGACGTACAACCGGACTAAAATAAGGAAGTTGATAACCAGTAGCCAATAGCTGCCCTAGCATGGGTTTTCGTCCGTCGGACTAGCATACAGACAAGCAGATTTTTCGACCGGACTCGAGTCCGTTGGAAAGATTTGAAACATGTTTCAAATCTAAAGTCCGTCAGATTTTCGACTGGAAAAGTCTGCTGAAGGTCCGATGAAGCCCACACATGATCTGATTGTCCGCCGGACTCGGTCCGTCGGACCAGTCCAGTTGGAAAGTCCACTCGTGTGTACGCTGCATAAGACTCACTGGAGAGTGGTCACGCTCACTTTAATTGATTTTGAAAAAAAGTGTGTGTTTTAATTGCATTGCTTATTATTGTTACTATATTATTACTGCTATGGTCTCAAGTCTTTTGCAGACTCTAATGACTTGTACACACGGTTGGAATTTCCAACAGTGAAAGTCCAATGGGAGTCCATTTTGGTCGGATAATCCGACTGTGTGTATGTCCCATCGGACTTTTTCTGTCGGCATTTCCGACGGACTTAGATAGAGAACATGCTCTAAATTTTTCCGTCGGAAATGCCGACGGAGCTTGTCCAGTTGGCAAGTCTGACCGTGTGTATGCGGCATAACAGGTTTTCTTCTAAAATTGCCCTGTATTTGGCTCCATCCATTTTCACATCAACTCTGACCAGCTTCTCTGTCCAAACCTGGATATGCAGCACATATCCAGGTTTGGACGCCAGGCTGGAGGTTGTGATTCCATACATCCCACAATCTGGATGTACATTCCCCTCTTTGCATTGGTTGTTCCTCGTGGACGCTGGTGGTTTGACCTACCTCGCCGTACCTAATTGGCATCAATGACCTCCTCCTGATATATATCAGCAAATCTCTATACCATCTTTGAGTTCAGACCTCCACGTTATATATATCCACACATGTGCTACTCATATCTGAATCTGCAATGAACCATGGTGATGTTGACCTGAAGTACCTGTTGGCAGACTGTCAGACCCTAGCCTGTTGCTCTGTATGCAGCTAATTGTTTGAACTAGACTGGCCAATGGATATGCTGTTTGAGACACATTTAAGGAAATCACGGAGGATTATATCTGGTGTCCCATCTATTTCATCCTGAGACTGTGGCTGGGTTATAAGCTAAAAAGCGCATTTGATCTCCTCACCAGAGATCAAGGGAGCTGGTAAGAGGCAGTTGGTTTAAAGGTGGAGGACTGTCCTATCTTCTACACTTATTTCTGCGGTGATTCTAAGTGTGATGTCACCTTGACTGAGGATGAGGACACATACCTTTTGTGGATCTTATACAGAGTGTTAATTGGCACCTGTTTTTATGTTTTGGATGGACTTAAACACTACGTGTGCATATACTTGGTTTTTGTTCTTATATTTAGCGCAGTTTCCTTTCTGTTATCATCTTGTTTAATGTGGGTATCCCATATTTTGTAACTGCAGCTTAACTACTTATATAGACAGCAGATTATGTTTTGCATGTCCTAATATTTTTGCTGACAGCGCTGTATTTTTATATATTTTGAGGTTTGCAGTTGTACCATACTCTTTCCATTTTCTGATGATGGATTGAACAGTGCTCCATGAGATGTTCAACGCTTGGGATATTTTTTTATAACCTAACCCTGCTTTAACCTTCTCCACAACTTTATCCCTGACCTGTCTGGTGAGTTCCTTGGCCTTCATGATGCTGTTTGCTCACTAAGGTTCTCTAACAAACCTCTGAGGGCTTCACAGAACATCTCTATTTATACTGAGATTAAATTACACACAGGTAGGCTATATTTACTAATTATATATACATAGGGTTCACCCTGGGACTTTGAGTGAGGTGAATATGGTCAGTCAAAAAACATATCATGGAAGTAAGAAAATAGATTTATTGCAATTGTTGCGTATCTGAAACACACCAGCAATAAATGCAGGCCGATAAAATATGCATACAATGTGAACATGGGACAATCCACATACATGGTAAAACAGTGTATACCAATATACAAACATCAAAGAAATGTGCAAGCATCAGTAGTAGTAGATGACGTTTCACAAGACCGCACTCGCTCTTCAGGGGTAGATGCTTTGCTAAAACTGTAATACAAGTAGTAAATCAAATGAATGAGTGTATGTTGCATCAAATAGGCAGAGAGGTAAGTAATCATCGGGGTCAGACTGTGGGACCCCATAATCACCAATGGGCTGGGCCAGGCCATCAATTGCTGATTCCACCAGCGGAGGCAGCAACCAACATCCAGCACAGGAGCTGAGGAGGTGGAGCAAAAGGTAACCCCAACGGGGGAACAACCGGAGCACTGACACGGCTTGGTAGATACAAGTGCAAGTGTCCCTAGGGGTTTCCCCTTGTCCATGATCATGAACTGTAAAGATGGTAAAAAAGTATATGTGTGTATCAGAAAGACCCTGTGGATATAGGTGAACTTCTTGCAGTGTTGGGTATGCTTGTTGCAAAAATAGTAAAAGAGTATATATAAATAAATCTATACAGTATCTCACAAAAGTGAGTACACCCTTCACATTTTTGCAATTATTTTATTATATCAATTCATGTGACAACACTGAAGAAATGACACTTTGCTACAATTTAAAGTAGTGAGTGTACAGCTTGTATAACAGTGTACATTTGCTGTCCCCTCAAAATAACTCAACACGCAGCCATTATTGTTTAAACCACTGGCAACAAAAGTGAGTACATCCCTAAGTGAAAATGTCCAGCACTGCCTTAACCCTCTTGGGCATGGAGTTCACCAGAGCTTCACAGGTTGCCACTGGAGTCCTCTTCCACTCCTTCATGATGACATCACGGAGCCGGTGGATGTTAGAGACCTTGCCCTCCTCAACCTTCCATTTGAGGATACCCCACAGATGCTCAATAGGGTTTAGGTCTGGAGACATGCTTGGCTAGTCCATCACCTTTACCCTCAGCTTCTTTAGCAAGGCAGTGGTTGTCTTGGAGGTGTGTTTGGGGCCGTTATCATGTTGGAATACTCCCCTGCGGCCCAGTTTCCGAAGGGATGGGATCATGCTCTGCTTCAGAATGTCACATTAAGGCCTCATGCACACGGGATGTTAAAATAACATTATGAGGGGGGAGGAGCTGCTGACCAAGATGGCCGCTCAGTAAGGTCAGGAAGCTAACATGCTGCTGCAAACAAAGAAGCAAGGAAGGCTTGGGAGCACAATGATGGTGTAGCTGTCTGGCAAGCTGTCTGGGTAGCTGTCTGATGAAAAATTCAACTGGTACTCACCTAGAACCCTCTGTCTTACTTCCTAGCTTTCTGGGAAAGCACATCTGCCTACCTGCCCTCGGTTGAAGAGAGTGAAGGTGTCTTGGAGGAGAGCGGGGATCGTCCCGTGGGGTACCGTAGCTTGGAGCCAAGATTGAAGCCGGGAGTGAGCAAAGGAATCCGGGCGGGAGCGTCCGTGCACCAGCTGACATGGGCTGTGGAGGCTGCTTGCTCGGGTCCCGCCCTCCGGCGGTATCCTCGGTGTGTGATAGCTGGTGGTGGTGATCGGGGGAATCCTGGTGAGCTCCGAAGGACACTGATGGGAAGCTGATACGGGCTGCGGAGGCTGCTTGTTCGGGTCCCGCCCTCCGGAGGTATCCTGGGGAGTGATAGCTGGCGGTGGCGTTCAGGGGGATCCCGGAGAGCTCCGAAGGATACGAGGACATTGACGGAAGAAAGCAAAGAGGTGCACAGCAACACAACAGTAGGAGTACGGAGACTGCTGGAAAAAGGAATAAAGCAAGTAAAAGGGAAAAGAAAAGGGATAAAAGGAAAGAGGGAAGGAATAAAGCAAAATAAAAAATAACAAAGTAAAAAGAAATATACTGCTACATATACTGCTACAATACATCTGAAATCAGATCCATACATAGATGGGAGCGGAATGATTGGAAGGAGGAGAGTGGTGAGTCAATGGAATTAAGTATGTAATAACATATTCCTATAAACCTGTTGCCTATAGACTGTTCATAAGCGGTTTGACTTAAAATATACAATACTATACTGCTAAGGGGAGGATTTTTGGGATTGAAGAGAATAAGGGGGGCCTTGGTGATAGAAATATAGTGAAAGTGAACATTGCCCCCTTTTCTCTTGCCCTCCCTAAGGACTGATTTCTAGGAACAATTATGGCACTTAAGAGAGGGAATAAAACACCACAACTACAAAAAAGCAAAAAGGATAAATTAGAAAATGTAAATAAAAACACCACAGGGGTGCAAACAACACAAACGACAGACATAAAAGAGTATTTTCAACAGCTGCAAATGCAATCCCCTCAATCACAACAAATATTACAGATGTCTCAGGAATTGCTTAACGTAGGGGAATCCTCTTCAATATCAAGATCATCTGGGGAGGAAATGGTAGATCACCCTAGAATCAGCTCACCAATTGATATATTGGGGACATCAATAGAACAGAAAGAGTCGGATAAAGAAACATGGGATATGAGATCATATATACAATCCCTCCCAACTAGGGCAGACATGGACCTTTAAGTGCATAGGTTGGAAAAATCAAACAAAAAAAGAGATACAGGAGCTCAAAACATCTACTAAGAACACGCAAGAAAAATTGGGTATAATAGACACAAAAATGACTGATGTGGAACAGGATTTGACAAAAATGAAGGAGAAAATCCTAGAACAAGATAGACAATTAAAACATATTAGATCAGTGGTTCTCAACTCCAGTCCTCAGGACCCACCAACAGGCCAGGTTTGCAAGATAGCTGAAATACATCACAGGTGATATCGTTTGCTGCTCAGTGATTGCCGTATTCTAGTCTGCAACTCCCCAAGGTAATACTTAAAATCTGGCCTGTTGGTGGGTCCCGAGGACTGGAGTTGAGAACCACTGTATTAGATACATGGTAGACGAATAGGAAAATAGAAATAGAAGAAGCAATATTAGAATTAGAGGTCTATCTGAAAATGTGAGCTCAAAAGATATAATAGAGGTATTGCAGAAAATATTCCAGGAAATGGTTCAGGACCTGGAGGTAAAGGATTTAATGATAGATCGGGCACACGGAGTAATGGGTTCAAGAAGACCAGACCCTAGCAAGCCAAGAGATGTTATTTGTAAGATGCATTACACTCAAGCTAAGGATAAGATCATGTATTCAGTGCGACAAAACAGAAACATTCAATATGAGGGGGTTCAATTAATTTTCTTTCAGGATTTATCTAAATATACATTGGAGAGAAGAAGCGCATTAAAACCCCTGCTGGAGCAGTTAATTAAAAAAAATATGCAATACAGATGGAAATACCCCTTTCATTTATTTGTTCAACATGAAGGACTAATTGCGATATTTAGGGATCTGGAGGACTTACCGAAATTTTTGAGAATTCTTTAAATCCCGGAAGTAAAATTACCGGACTGGCCCAATACATACATAAACCCAATTAAAAATAAGTAAGAGATTATGAAAAGGCTTTAAAATAAGCTAGGGAGAGGGAGATAGTGGAAGACGGGAGGAGGAGGGAAGGTGGGAGGAAGGAGGGGCTTCCCCTTTTTTTTTTTTTTGAGGGAGAGAGGACACAATAATACTATCAGATCAATTTGAAGAATCACTGGATTTATAGGAGAAATATACATAAATAGTACATTGGAATCCTTTTTTTTACTTATATTATATGTTTGGTATATCACTGAGATTATTGAAATTATATTGAAATTATAACATGGAAATTATAACACTGGGATTATTAAACTATATGCGAAATATGCACTAACACTAGGAATATGGTGGGGGATTTTTTCTTTTGTATAAAAAATAACTCATATTATATGTGTGATATATCACTGAGATTATTGCAGTAATAATTATGGAAATTAGGTTTTTGGGTTTTTTTTGGGTGGGGGTAGAGTGGATGCAGAGGGTATTTTATACAAAAAATGTTGGGTTTGGGACGGGGTCTCACTGTGATTATTAAACTATATGGGAAATATGCACTAACACCAGCAATATAGTGGGGAGTGTTTGTTTTTTGTTTTCTTTTGTTTGGTGTGTAGGGATTACTAATCACAGAAGTAAGTTGCATACTATGTTTGTTATGGAGATTTATTGTGATTATTTAAATATAGGAGATAAGGAAATAATTTGTATAAAAATAACTTAAATTATATGTGTGATATATCACTGAGATTATTGCAGTAATAAGTATGGAAATGAGGGTTTTTTTTTTATTTGGGGGGGGGGGGTGGATGCAGAGGGTATCTTATACAAAAAAATGTGGGTTTGGTATGGGGTTTCACTGTGATTATTAAACTATATGGGAAATATGCACTAACACCAGGAATATGGTGGGGGATGTGGGGGATGTTTGGTTTTTTTTTTTGTTTTGTTTTGAGTGTAGGGGTTATTAATCACAGAAGTAAGTTGCATACTATGTTTGTTATGGAGATTTATTGTGATTATTTAAATATAGGAGATAAGGAAATAATTTGTATAAAAAATAACTTAAATTATATGTGTGATATATCACTGAGATTATTGCAGTAATAAGTATGGAAATGAGGGTTTTGTTTTTTTTTGGGGGGGGGTGGATGCAGAGGGTATCTTATACAAAAAATTTTGGGTTTGGTATGGGGTTTCACTGTGATTATTAAACTATATGGGAAATATGTACTAACACCAGGAATATGGTGGGGGATGTGGGGGATGTTTGGGTTTTGTTTTTTTTTTATTTTGTTTTGAGTGTAGGGGTTATTAATCACAGAAGTAAGTTGCATACTATGGGGGTCATTTACTATAACTCCAGGAAGTACTGGGCACTATGGCAAATAATAGAGCCCATTTTAGCCAAATGGAAACAAAACCGACGAATTTGCACATGAAAATCAGCGATATAAGCGGAGAACAAACGTTTTTAAATTCTAAATTGCCGCTAATTAGCGCTTCCGCGTATATACAAATGCCAATTCTTATCAAGTTGTTATATAGCACTGTACTGTAGCCATGATCCATGTATGTGAAAGAAACATTTTTTTATCAGAGATGTGCTCTAGTTCCCGTGCATCTATTAATTTATATTGCAATTAGTATTCCTAGTTTTTTTTTTCCTTCTTTTGCTAAGAAATGCAGTTCTGAATGTTTATTACATAGTAATGTCTGCTATTCTGTAAAGTTAC
Organism: Lithobates clamitans; assembly: GCA_037952925.1. NCBI lineage: Eukaryota > Metazoa > Chordata > Amphibia > Anura > Ranidae > Lithobates > Lithobates clamitans. Next base: position 10,000,539 of record JBBGZY010000140.1, read on the forward strand.
ATGTATTAATCATTTAGGTTACCTATTTGTTGTATGTTGTTTTTTTTTCATGTTTTTGATTTATTATTTATTAATTTAGTTGACTATAAAGCAGTAATTATTTATATTCATTCTTTAATAATACTACACTATTATGCAGGTCTTGTACTTAGCACAATGGCTTAGTGGTCTGCTTGGATATCTTCACACCACTCATGGTATGAGTTCAAACAACAGCAAACCTACCATCCACTAGCTGTGTTTATTTTTTCAGTGCACAAGTGAATTAAAATAAACAAATAAATGTAAACTGCCCTTTAGCTAGTGTGTGGTGTTTGGAATGTTACATCATAATATAATTGAATACTTACATACCATTGCATGCATTTAAAGAGTTAATACAATAAAAACTTTCACATTAAACTGCATTGGCTACTTGGCAATCACCTATTTTCAGTAAATATATATACACGTATATTTGTGTTGCTTTGGCTAATTGGCACCATAATATTAGTGAATACTTACATACCATTGCAAGCATTTGAAGAGTTAATACAATAATATCAACCACATTAAAGTGTATTGGCTACTTGGCATTCACTGTATGCTGCTTTGGCTAATAGTAATTCTCCTTTTCTCCACCAATAGTAATCTTTTAGGATTCTTCTGTGGGATTTGAACCCATGAGTCTTTCAATACCTGAATTTTTTAAGGTAGAGGTGCTAACTGCTAGCCTATTGGGCTGAGCACAATTATATATACAAAATACTTTTACTAGTGTTTGATGGTTTATATACCATACAATCAAGTTTATCAAATGTAAACTGCTTGCTAGCTAGTGTATGGTGTTTTGGAGATTCACACCATAATATTAGTGAAGACTTATTTATTTTTATTTAAGGTACTTCTATAGTGCCATCAATTTACGCAGTGCTTTACATATACATTATACACTAATATGGGCCCCTACCCTCATGGAGCTTACAATCTAAGGTCCCTAACTCACATTCATATACTAGGGCCAATTTAGACAGAAGCCAATTAACCTACCAGCATGTCTTTGGAGTGTGGGATGAAACCGGAGTATCCGGAGGAAACCCACGCAGGCACAGGGAGAACATGCAAACTCCAGGCAGGTAGTCTTGTGGTGTGGTTGGGAATACGAACCAGCGACCCTTTTTACTGCTAGGTAGAGATGAGCAGACCCCCCCCCTGTTCGGTTCGCACCAGAACATGTGAACAGGAAAAAAGTTTGTTCAAGCACACGAACACCGTTAAAGTCTATAGGGGTTATTTACTATAGCGCCAGGAAGTACTGGGCACTATGGCAAATAATAGCTCCCATTTTTGCCAAATAAAATTTCAACAGGCGAATGTGCGAATGAAAAACTAGCGCTATTAGTGAGAAACACATGTTAGTAAATTCTAAGCTGGCGCTAATTAGCGCTTCCGCGTATATGCAAATGCCAATTCCTACCAAGTTGTTATATAGTACTGCACTGTAATCATGATCCATGTATGTGAAAGAAACATTTTTATGTGAGATGTGCTCTACCTCGTGTGCATCTATTGATGTATGTTGCAATTAGTATTCCTAGTTATTTCCTTCTTTTGCTAACTAATGCAGTTATGAATGATTATTACATAGTAATGTCTGCTATTCTGTAAAGTTACATGTATTAAACATTTAGGTTACCTATTTGTTGTATGTTTTTTTTTATTTTTTAATTTAGGTGACTATAAAGCGGTAATTATTTATATTCATTCTTTAATCATACTACACTATTATGCAGGTCTCATACTTAGCACAATGGCTTAGTAGTCTGCTCAGATGTCTCCACAGCACTCATGGTACAAGTTCAAATACCAGCCAACCTACCATCCCCCAGCTGTGTTTATTTTTTTCAGTGCACAAGCGAATTAAAATGAACAAACAAAAAAATGTAATCTGCCCATTAGTTAGTGTGTGGTGTTTGGAATTTCACACCATAATAGTATTGAATACTTACATATCATTGCATGCATTTGAAGAGTTAATATAACAGAATCAGCCAAATTTAAAGTGCATTGGCTAATTGGCATTCACCTATTTTCAGCATATGCTGCTTTGGCTAATTGGCTAATAGTCATTTGCTTTTTTTTCACCAATTCAATCTTTTAGTATTTCTCTGTGGGATTTGAACCCATGAGTTCTTCAAGGTAGAAGTGCTGACCGCTAGCCTATTGGGTGTAGCTCAGTCATACATAGAAAATGCATTCACTAGTGTTTGATGTTTCTGCTCCCCGAGCTGTCTCTCCTGCTGCCACCATCTTCTCCCGCTGATGTGTTCTTCAGCGCAGCCGGTTACCCACTAATAAAAAAAAAGCCGCTCTTCTTGTGGCGGTCTTCTGTGGCCATCCGATAATGTCACCTGGAGAGTCCGCTCCATGGCTATGTAAGAGACGCCACACAGCGGGTGACAACACAGCGGAGGAAGACCACCATGGAAGAAGAGCAGCTTTTTTTTTTATTAGCGGGTAACCAGCGGTGCGGAAGAATACAGCAGATGGCGGCGGCAGGAGAGATGGCTCTGGGAGAATACAGCTCGGGGAGAAGATGGAGGAGGGAGAGACAGCGTCTGGAGAAGATGGCTCAGGGAAGAAGACAGCTCAGAGCTATTCTACAATAAAGGACTTGTCAAAAACTGGCTATTAATTTTTTTACATTTCACTGCTTTTTTTGGTGAATGGGTAGGGGTATAATGTACCCCATACTTATTCACATAGGAGGCAGGATCTGGGAGCCCCCTTGTTAAAGGGGGCTTCCAGATTCTGATAAACCCCCTGCCTGCAGACCGACAACCACCGACCAGTGTTGTCGGGAAGAGGCCCTTGTCCCCATCAACATGGGGAAAAGGTGCTTTGGAGCATGTGACCTGGTAAGGTTCAGAAGGGGAGGGTGCTCACTCGTCCCCCCCTATCCTGACCTCCAAGCTGCATGCTCGGATAAGGGTCTGGTATGGATTTTGGGGCCCCACAAAAAATTTATTTTTACATTTTGGTGTGGGGTTCCCCTTAAAGTCCATACCGAAGGGCCTGGTATGTACTGGGGGGACCCTACAACGTTTTTTTCCTTGAATTTTGGAATTCCATACCATATTATTGAATAAGTACATACCATTGCATGCATTTGAAGAGTTAAATTATGGAATAAAGCAAGCTGATGTGCTTTGGCTAATTATGCTTCTGAGTACTATGCACGATTCCAGGAGGTGATGCTGTCAGTGGGATTTGAATTCATGGCTTAAACTTTTGGGGGCAGCAGGGTATACCGCTATGCTACAGAGCTGAGTACTTACCTACAGAGAAAATACATTTACTAATGTTTGATTCAATACAATAATGTTTTGCATTTCAAGCATTAATATTATAGTAACAACCATGCTCATGCCGATGTGGCATTGGCTGATAGGCATTTGCCTCTTTTCAGCATATGCTGCTGAGTACAATGCAAGCTTTCAGTAGGTGATACCATCTGTGTGATTTTCAGCCATTTGAGCACAATTATATTGAGAACATATGTTTACTAGTGTTTGATGGTGGGACTACTTTATATTCTAGGTATAAAATAGTACTCTGCACAGTGACTTAGGCACCTTTCACACTTGTGCGACCTGAAAGTTGCGAGATTTTAATGCGACTTTAAGCAATGCCTGTGTAATCTTGAGGTCTATGGACGCAGGAGTCGCAGGGAAAGACACCCAACTTTCCCATGATTTTGCATCAGCAATTTTGCCGCAATTCCAGGGAATGCCTGTGTAAACTTCAGGTTTATGGACCTCAACTCGCATCAAAGTCAGACCAAAGTAGTACAGGGACTACGTTGAAGTCAGCGTTACTTGAAGTCACAAAGATATGGATGGTACACATTGAAAATTATGGGGTATGACTTGTCATACGACTCTGATGTCCAAAGTCGCACAAGTGTGACGCACACTTTCCTGCACAGATGTCTAGTGAAATCACATATGTCCCAACTGTTCTCCTTTAAGAAGGTGTCCTATGCCTACCTACTTTTGCTAATAGGTGTCCCTTATACCCATCTCAAAAAGTTGGGAGGTAAGAAATCACCCCCTGAAGTCGCCCAAAGTAGTGCAGGAACTACTTTTGGGAATCGTTGTGGCGTCGCACCAATTCGGACAGTTCCATTGCCATCAATAGGTGCCGATTTGGCCTACAATGAACATGGGTGAAGTTGCATAGATATTAGAGCTGCACGGTTCTAGCCAAAATGAGAATCACAATTTTTTTGCTTAGAATAAAAAGATCACGATTCTCGCGACATAAAATCTTTCACATTATCCCACAAAAAATTGGGCTAACTTTTCTTTTTTTTTTTTTAATTCATTAAAGTACTTTTTTCCAAAAAAAATTGCATTTGAAAGGCGCAAATACAGTGTGACATAAAATATTTTAACAACCACCATTTTATTCTCTAGGGTCTCTACTAAAAAAATATATATAATGTTGGGGGGGGGTTTAAGTAATTTTCTAGCAAAAAAAAAAATTATTTTAACCTGAAACCAACAAATGTCAGACAAATCTTTAGTGTTTAAGTAGTTAAACTTTCCTCACTTACACAGAATTCTATTTAATTGACAAATTGTTACAATGTTTCTAGTTAAGTTCACTGATAAAGAATGTTCTAATTCTTGGCAGACTTCCTGGTTTTTCAGCTGTGGCTTCAGAAGAGCAGAGAGAGTTCTTTGCATAGCAAGAATCGTGAAACTCTTTTTTCAAGATCGTAACGGGGAAAAAAATCACAATGACGATTAATTGTGCAGCTCTAATAAATATGCATGGAAATCAAGGGGGACAACTTTTCATGTGACTTTGAGGTCCAAAGCTCCATGAAAAGTCACCCAAGTGTGAAAGTAACCTAATGCGATTAATTGATAACACCTTTGAATAAGGTGTTAGACCCGACTGTGGGGGCAACATCAGAGCCATCAGTGCAGGTTTCTGCACCAATATCAATACAAATCGTACCAATTAGAACAGTGCAATTGCCACCGATTTGACATGTCAAATCACACCAATGTGAACCAGAGCTGACACATTCAAACACTGCCTATCCACCAGCTGAATTCATTACCTGCAACTCTCCACAACGGTTAATGATAAAGGTGGAATCTTTATATATAACTTGCAGTTGTGCAGAGGCCTAGGTTTACATTGGAGCGATTAGTCATGCGATTCGAGAGATCAAATCGCATGACTATTGGCAATGGCACTGTTCCAATCGATGCAACTTTTTTTGTGGCACTGCATTAATTTGCTAAAGTAGTTCCTGCACTACTTTTACTGATTTCAGGTGCGACTTCAATAGACATTTGTGTATGAAGCCACCTGAAATCACGCTGACCTTGCTACTTTGAAGTCAAGTGAAGTAGCGCAATTTCAAAGTAGCATGTGAACCAGGGCAAAGAGATTAGTTTTTTGGTGCACAAATACATATTGAAATAAAATCTAAGAGATATTGCACTTTCCCAAAACCACCACCCACAAAAACTAAAGAGAAAGAAAAGTAGGAGAACAAAAAAAATAAAAATAATAAAAATAATAAAACACACACACACGCTCGATAATGTACTTTTATTTTACCAGCAAAAAAAAAAAAAATTTACATCTACTAGCTTCAAATAAATTTGGACAGGATATATGGTACTACATTTAGGAACGGAATTTTAAGAGCCCTGCTCATAGGAGCTTACAATCTAAAATTAGACAAGACCTTAGAGTGGACACAGCTTTAATTTCAGTGTATATTGGGCAACACATCACATTACTATCTGCAATATTATAGAAACATACTTAACAGTCATTCTTACAAAGCATTCCAACACAATATTGCAAAAAACTTATTCAAAACACCCACCACCAGCCCACAATCCACACATACATACATACATTGATAACCATGTTCTGCTGGAAGCTGCATTTCGGTGTACACGATTAAACGAGATCAAAAAGAGTAGGTCAGCAGATGCTTCCAAACGATGTTTGCATGATCAGACAGGAACAATACACACACAACATTGACAGCATGGCCACATAAACCCACTTTTGATTGAAAAAATGCACAAGAATTTCATCAAATCTCCCAATATCATTCCTTCTCCCTCACAACAAAAAAACCTGACCTTCTCAGGCCAAACAAACCCCCCTACTGCAGGCCTTTATATAAGAGAGGTTGTATTGTTAACACACTGACACACCCAATAGAAGTACACACCCAATAGAAGTACACGCCCACCAGTATCTTTCAATCTATCTCTTCATGTATATCTAAAGTGATTGCACCTGATGAGCAGGAACACATAATAGTATTCACAACTTTGTTAGCCTTGGCTATGTGCATCAAATCTCCAACTACAGGCCAAAGATCAAAGTCCATTTGCATCCACATAAACAAAGCAACAGTTTTCTAAGCATATGTACCTGTGCAGTGTAAACCCTACAATTTGAAATGTCCAAGTCTCTGGGCATGATTAGTGCTAATAAACATTAACATCAGTCCCTGGCTGCAATGAGCTTCCAATATAAAGTCCAAAATTAACTTGCTTACATTAGAACCTATTTCGACAGGAGACAAATAAAATGCCATCATGTCTTTGGATTGTGGTGAGAAACCCACACAGGGAGAACATATAAACTTCAACACAAGGATTAGCATGTTGGGGAATTGAACCAACATCCCAGGTGCTGCTAGACAAAACTGCTGCCCACTTAGCCACCAGGCAGCCCCACACAGGTTCTCTGCATCTCTGTGGTGGGAACCAGCCCTAAGTCCATAGCCATGTTCAGTGTCACAAGCAATATACAGTATAGTGGCGTAAGTATTGGGATGCCTGCCTTTAAACACACATGAACTGTAATGGCATCCCAGTATTAGTATTGGGTTCAAAACTCATTTGGCCCACCCTTTGCAGCTATAAAAGCTTCAACTCTTCTTGTCCATGAGGTTTAGGTGTGTGTCTATGGGAATGTTTGACCATTCTTCCAAGTGCATTTGTGAGGTCAGGCACTGAAGTTGGACGAGAAGGCCTGACCTAAAGTCTCCTCTCTAATTTATCCCCAAGGTGTTCTGTTGTGTTGAGGTCAGGACTCTGTGCAGGCCAGTCAAGTTCCTCCACCCCAAAATCACTCATCCATGTCTTTATGGACCTTGCTTTGTGCACTGGTCCAAATGATTTGGTGGAGGGGGATTATGGTGGTTGTTTTTCAGGGGTTGGGCTTGGCCTCTTAGTTTCAGATAAGGCAACTCTTAAGGCGTCAGCATACCAAGACATTTTGGACAATTTCATGCTCCCAACTTTGTGGGAACAGTTTGGGGAAAGCCCCTTCCTGTTCCAACATGACTGCACACCAGTGCACAAAGCAAGGTCCATAAAGATATGAATGAGCAAGTTTGGGGTGGAGAAACTTGACTGGCCTGCACAGAGTCCTGGCCTTAACCCGATAGAACACCCTTTGGCTGAATTAGAGTAGAGACTGCGAGCCAGGCCTTCTCATCCAACATCAGTACCTGCCCTCACAAATGCACTTCTAGAAGAATGATCAAACATTCCCATAGGCAGACTAAACCTTGTGGACAGCCTTCCCAGAAGCTGTTTTAGCTGCAAAGGGTGGGCCAAATCAAATTTTAACCCTCCGGACTAAGACTGGGCTGCCATTAAAGTTCATGTGTGTGTAAAGGCAGGCGTCCCAATACTTTTGGCTATATAGTGTATCTGGAAAAGACTTACAATGGTGGTGGAACCCTCCTACACATAACTGCTACATTTAGACATAGTTATAGGACCTGGGAGATGAGACAACTTCTCTACATGAAGTAACATGGTTGGGATTTGAACCCAGACCCTCAGAGACACTAAGCAGAGGTTCTAACCTCTAAGCCACGGAGCTGCCACATGTGAGACCCTCCTACACATAACTACACATAAATACACATAAAAACACATAAATACTGAATTTCTATGGACATACAAGTGATGAAATTACATTACTCAAGAGTTATTCTTCTTGATTTATTCTGTGATATTTGGTGTTTTTTTTGTGGGTGAGAGTAGAATATTACCCTCAAATTTTTGGGAATTACATTTTGATTTCTGATGTTGGTACACATATCACGTTTTTGGGGCTCAAATTATGAATATTTGGAAATAATAACAAGCACAAAAAATTGTGATTAATTTTAAATTTTCATCAGCAATGTTATTGTTTGTGGATTGTAAAGACACCTGTGTGAGTTTGGGGTGAAGAGTGTTGTGAGATGAAGAGTAACAAGTGAGAGTGACAGAGAAAAATATATTTTACTAAAACATCAAAACATTCCACATTCTAGTATTCTTAAAATCAAAATATTTTAAGTAGAAGCAACAATGTTGCAAAGGAAAATTTATTTCACAGAAAGATACATTTCATCTCAACATTAAAAGGTTTTTTTGTGAAAGTTAGAATTGTTCCATTAGAATCAATGACCGAAACTTCATTTGGACTAAATTAGAGCAGATTTTAACTCCCAAAAATGCTCTCTAATTAGCTCTCATTTTGGTATTTACTATAGCTCCAGGTAAAAAAGACACTTGAGTTAAAATGAGAGTTATTTTCAGGTCTGAGCATGCTCAGTTGTGTTGGCACCTAGTTGTCCAAAACAGGGAATTTTTCACTTTTCAGACTTTTAAAGATATTTCAGTGTAGAAATCACTTTTTCACACAGTTTAAAAGCAGATTATCTTTAAATAATATACCACATATTTCAGTACCATTTAGGGAATTATATCATGCTCTAAACATTATTTCCATGTGCAATTCTCTAGGTTTTAGCAGAGTAAGGGTTTGGGCGCTATTTAATTTCAGTGAGCTATAGTAAATTCAATTTTGGGAGTATTTTATCACCAGCGCTATAGTGAATAGCGTTTTAGCGCAAATTAGCGCTAATTCACGCTAAATTGCAGCGAATTAGCGCTAATTCTCGGCAATTTTCACGAATTAGCTCCATAGCGCTATAGTAAATGACCCCCTATGTTTGTTATGGAGATTTATTATGATTATTTAAATATAGGAGATAAGGAAATAATAGTGTGGGTAGGGGTGTGGAGTTTTTTTTTTTAAATAATAATTTATATTATATGATTTATATATCACTGAGATTATTGCAATTACAATGTGGAAATGGGGTTCTCCTTTTTTTTTCTCTCCTTACAAAAATTGTATTTTGAAATATTTATGGGTCTTGAAAGTTTTTATCTCCCTCTCCTCCAATACAACTCCGCTTCTACCCATTGCTAGGGAAAGAGACGGTAATATGGGTAGTATGTAAGGGAGGAGAAGGATACATGGGTTATAATTTTATAAGAGAATGGAAAAGAAAGATTAGTAGGACAGCTCAAAAAGTATAAAATTAAGAAAATCAATAGAAAAAGCTAAAAGCGGCATGCGGTAGATCACTGGGCGGTATACCGGAAGCAGCAGGTCTAGTCCCCCCCTTATTAGGGAACTTACGATTGTAAGAGAGACTTCATAGAAGTCAAATAGAGATAGAGTGGAAGTAGAGTGTGGTTGCAAGTGAGCGTGTGGGTGGGATATTTTTTTTTTTTTTATGGGTAGGATTAAATTATGTTCCTTTAATGCAAGAGGCCTCAACTCTCCCTCAAAAAGAAATCAAATTCTAAGTTTATTTAATAGACACAAAAAAGATATTATATTGTTTCAAGAAACGCACTTTCAGATCACATTCCGAAATTGAATAATGGAAACTATGGGGGTCATTTACTATAACTCCAGGAAGTACTGGGCACTATGGCAAATAATAGAGCCCATTTTAGCCAAATGGAAACAAAACCGATGAATTTACGCATGAAAATCAGCGATATAAGCGGAGAACAAACGTCTGTAAATTCTAAATTGCCGCTAATTAGCGCTTCCGCGTATATCCAAATGCCAATTCTTATCAAGTTGTTATATAGCACTGTACTGTAGTCATGATCCATGTATGTGAAAGAAACATTTTTTTATCAGAGATGTGCTCTAGTTCCCGTGCATCTTTTGATTTATATTGCAATTAGTATTCCTAGGTTTTTTTTCCTTCTTTTGCTAAGAAATGCAGTTCTGAATGATTATTACATAGTAATGTCTGCTATTCTGTAAAGTTACATGTATTAATCATTTAGGTTACCTATTTGTTGTATGTTGTTTTTTTCATGTTTTTGATTTATTATTTATTAATTTAGTTTAATATAAAGCAGTAATTATTTATGTTCATTCTTTAATAATACTACACTATTATGCAGGTCTTGTACTTAGCACAATGGCTTAGTGGTCTGCTTGGATATCTCCACACCACTCATGGTATGAGTTCAAACAACAGCCAACCTACCATCCACCAGCTGTGTTTATTTTTTCAGTGCACAAGTGAATTAAAATAAACAAACAAAGAAATGTAAACTGCCCTTTAGCTAGTGTGTGGTGTTTGGAACAACACATCATAATTTAATTGAATACTTACATACCATTGCATGCATTTAAAGAGTTAATACAATAAAAACTTTCACATTAAACTGCATTGGCTACTTGGAAATCACCTATTTTCAGTAAATATATATACACGTATATTTGTGTTGCTTTGGCTAATTGGCTAACTGGCATTCTCCTTTTCCCACCAATGCAATCTTTTAGGATTTTTCTGTGGGATTTAAACCCATGAGTCTTTCAATGCCTGAATGTTTGAAGGTAGAGGGGCTAACTGCTAGCCTATTGGGCTGAGCACAATTATACATACAAAATACGTTTACTAGTGTTTGATGTGTTATATACTATACAATAAAGTTTATCAAATGTAAACTGCTTGTTAGCTAGTGTGTGGTGTTTGGAGATTCACACCATAATATTAGTGAATACTTACATACCATTGCAAGCATTTGAAGAGTTATTACAATAATATCAACCACATTAAAGTGTATTGGCTACTTGGCATTCACTGTATGCTGCTTTGGCTAATTGGCTAACAGTAATTCTCCTTTTCTCCACCAACAGCAATCTTTTAGGATTCTTCTGTGGGATTTGAACCCATGAGTCTTTCAATACCTGAATGTTAGAAGGTAGAGGTGCTAACTGCTAGCCTATTGGGCTGAGCACAATTATATGTACAAAATACTTTTACTAGTGTTTGATGGTTTATATACCATACAATAAAATTTATCAAATGTAAACTGCTTGTTAGCTAGTGTATGGTGTTTTGGAGATTCACACCATAATATTAGTGAAGACTTATTTATTTTTATTTAAGGTACTTCTATAGTGCCGTCAATTTACGCAGCGCTTTACATATACATTATACACAAATATGGGCCCCTACCCTCAAGGAGCTTACAATCTAAGGTCCCTAACTCACATTCATATACTAGGGCCAATTTAGACAGAAGACAATTAACCTACCAGCATGTCTTTGGAGTGTGGGAGGAAACTGGAGTACCCGGAGGAAACCCACGCAGGCACAGGGAGAACATGCAAACTCCAGGCAGGTAGTCTTGTGGTGTGGTTGGGAATACGAACCAGCGACACTTTTTACTGCTAGGTAGGGATAAGCAGACCCCCCCTGTTCGGTTCGCACCAGAACATGTGAACAGGAAAAAAGTTTGTTCGAGCATGCGAACACCGTTAAAGTCTATGGAGGTCATTTACTATAGCGCCAGGAAGTACTGGGCACTATGGCAAATAATAGCTCCCATTTTAGCCAAATAAAATTTCAACAGGCGAATGTGCGAATGAAAAACTAGTGCTATTAGTGAAAAACACATGTTAGTAAATTCTAAGCTGGCGCTAATTAGCGCTTCCGCGTATATGCAAATGCCAATTCCTACCAAGTTGTTATATAGTACTGCACTGTAATCATGATCCATGTATGTGAAAGAAACATTTTTATGTGAGATGTGCTCTACCTCGTGTGCATCTATTGATATATGTTGCAATTAGTATTCCTAGTTTTTTCCTTCTTTTGCTAACTAATGCAGTTATGAATGATTATTACATAGTAATGTCTGCTATTCTGTAAAGTTACATGTATTAAACATTTAGGTTATCTATTTGTTGTATGTTGTTTTTTATTTTTTAATTTAGGTGACTATAAAGCGGTAATTATTTATATTCATTCTTTAATCATACTACACTATTATGCAGGTCTCATACTTAGCACAATGGCTTAGTAGTCTGCTCAGATGTCTCCACAGCACTCATGGTACAAGTTCAAATATCAGCCAACCTACCATCCCCCAGCTGTGTTTATTTTTTCAGTGCACAAGCGAATTAAAATGAACAAACAAAAAAATGTAATCTGCCCATTAGTTAGTGTGTGGTGTTTGGAATTTCACACCATAATAGTATTGAATACTTACATATCATTACATGCATTTGAAGAGTAAATATAATAGAATCAGCCAAATTTAAAGTGCATTGGCTAATTGGCATTCACCTATTTTCAGCATATGCTACTTTGGCTAATAGTCATTTGCTTTTTTTTCACCAATTCAATCTTTTAGTATTTCTCTGTGGGATTTGAACCCATGAGTTCTTCAAGGTAGAAGTGCTGACCGCTAGCCTATTGGGTGTAGCTCAGTCATACATAGAAAATGCATTCACTAGTGTTTGATGTTTCTGCTCCCCGAGCTGTCTCTCCTGCTGCCACCATCTTCTCCCGCTGATGTGTTCTTCAGCGCAGCCGGTTACCCACTAATAAAAAAAAAGCCGCTCTTCTTGTGGCGGTCTTCTGTGGCCATCCGATAATGTCACCTGGAGAGTCCGCTCCATGGCTATGTAAGAGACGCCACACAGCGGGTGACAACACAGCGGAGGAAGACCACCATGGAAGAAGAGCAGCTTTTTTTTATTAGCGGGTAACCAGCGGTGCGGAAGAACACAGCAGATGGCGGCGGCAGGAGAGACGGCTCTGGGAGAATACAGCTCGGGGAGAAGATGGAGGAGGGAGAGACAGCGTCTGGAGAAGATGGCTCAGGGAAGAAGACAGCTCGGAGCTATTCTACAATAAAGGACTTGTCAAAAACCGGCTATTAATTTTTTTACATTTCACTGCTTTTTTTGGTGAATGGGTAGGGGTAAAATGTACCCCATACTTATTCACATAGGGGGCAGGATCTGGGAGCCCCCTTGTTAAAGGGGGCTTCCAGATTCTGATAAACCCCCTGCCTGCAGACCGACAACCACCGACCAGTGTTGTCGGGAAGAGGCCCCTGTCCCCATCAACATGGGGAAAAGGTGCTTTGGGGCATGTGGCCTGGTAAGGTTCAAAAGGGGAGGGTGCTCACTCATTACCCCCTATCCTGACCTCCAGGCTGCATGCTCGGATAAGGGTCTGGTATGGATTTTGGGGGCCCCACATCAAATTTATTTTACATTTTGGTGTGGGGTTCCCCTTAAAGTCCATACCGAAGGACCTGGTATGTACTGGGGGGACCCTACGACATTTTTTTCCTTGAATTTTGGAATTCCATACCATATTATTGAATAAGTACATACCATTGCATGCATTTGAAGAGTTAAAATATGGAATAAAGCAAGCTGATGTGCTTTGCCTAATTATGCTTCTGAGTACAATGCACACTTCTGGGAGGTGATGCTGTCAGTGGGATTTGAATTCATGGCTTGAACTTTTGGGGACCGCAGGGTATACCGCTATGCTACAGAGCTGAGCACTTACCTACAGAGAAAATACATTTACTAATGTTTGATTCAATACAATAATGTTTTGCATTTCAGGCATTAATATTATAGTAACAACCATGCTCATGCCAATGTGGCATTGGCTAATAGGCATTTGCCTCTTTTCAGCATATGCTGCTGAGTACAATGCAAGCTTTCAGTAGGTGATACCATCTGTGTGATTTTCAGCCATTTGAGCACAATTATATTGAGAACATATGTTTACTAGGGTTTGATGGTGGGACTACTTTATATTCTAGGTATAAAGTAGTACTCAGCACAGTGACTTAGGCACCTTTCACACTTGTGCAACCTGAAGGTTGCGAGATTTTAATGCGACTTTAAGCAATCCCTGTGTAATCTTGAGGTCTATGGACACAGGAGTCACAGGGAAAGACATGCAACTTTCCCATGATTTTGCATCAGCAATTTTGCCGCAATTTAAGGGAATGCCTGTGTAAACTTAAGGTCTATGGACCTCAACTCGCATCAAAGTCAGACCAAAGTAGTACAGGGACTACGTTGAAGTCAGTGTTACTTGAAGTCGCACAGATATGAATGGTACACATTAAAAATCATGGGGTATGACTTGTCATATGACTCTGATGTCCAAAGTCGCACAAGTGTGACTCAGCCCGACTTTGTCAGCGATTTCAGAGACATCAGTGCACTTTCCTGCACAGATGTCTAGTGAAATCACATAGGTCCAAACTGTTCTCCTTTAAGAAGGTGTCCTATGCCTACCTACTTTTGCTAATAGGTGTCCCTTATACCCATCTCAAAAAGTTGGGAGGTAATAAATCGCCCCCTGAAGTCGCCCAAAGTAGTGCAGGAACTACTTTTGGGAATCGTTGTGGCGTCGCACCAATTCGGACCGTTTCATTGCCATCAATAGGCGCCGATTTGGCCTACAATTTGACATGTCAATTCAGACCTATGTGAACATGGGTGAAGTTGCATAGATATTAGAGCTGCACGGTTCTGGCCAAAATGAGAATCACAATTTTTTTTGCTTAGAATAAAAAGATCACGATTCTCGCGACGTAAAATCTTTCACATTATCCCACAAAAAATTGGGATAACTTTTCTTCTTTTTTTTTTTTAATTCATTAAAGTACTTTTTTCCAAAAAAATTTGCATTTGAAAGGCGCAAATACAGTGTGACATAAAATATTGTAACAACCACCATTTTATTCTCTAGGGTCTCTACTAAAAAATATATATATATATAATGTTGGGGGGTTTTAAGTAATTTTCTAGCAAAAAAAAAAAAATGATTTTAACCTGAAACCAACAAATGTCAGAAAAATGTTTAGTGTTTAAGTAGTTAAACTTTCCTCACTTACAATGAATTCTATTTAATTGACAAATTGTTACAAGGTTTCTAGTTAAGTTCACTGATAAAGAATGTTCTAATTCTTGGCAGACTTCCCGGTTTTTCGGCTGTGGCTTCAGAAGAGCAGAGAGAGTTCTTTGCATAGCAAGAATCGTGAAAACGGAAAATTGTATACTCACCTTTCCGTAATTTTCCTTTCCTGTCGTATCTTCATGGCAGCATACACTTTGGGTTGTGACTCCGCCCCCACAACCTGATAGGACTACATAGCTATAAGTTGTAGAGATGGCCCCTGCCCAGTATTCTCCGTATATATATATATCTCACCTTAGACGGGTGGGAGATTGTATGCTGCCATGAAGATACGACAGGAAAGGAAAATTACGGAAAGGTGAGTATACAATTTTCCGTTTTCCTGTCGCATCATGGCAGCATACACTTTGGGGAGTAACTCGCAAAGACTGGGTGGGAATTCAAACTAAGTTTATTAATCAAATAATAGAGGAATTGGCCTGGATAACGGATCTTCCAAAATCCACCGTGGATAAGCAGGCGGAATCCACCTTATAATGAGACATGAAGGTGTTCCTGGAGGACCAGGTAGCCGCTCTGCAAATCGTCTCCGCCGAGACTCTACAATATGCCGCCCAGGAGGTTGCCACTGCCCTGGTGGAGTGTGCCCTTAAGCCCTCAGGTACTTGATGGTTACTCAGTGAGTAAGATCTCTTGATGGTCTTTACTAGCCATGAAGCGATGGTGCGTGAGGATGCCGCTTGACCTCTCCTGAAACCATGTGGGATAATTAGGAGGTTCTCCCACTTTCTGATGGATTTTGTTGCTGAGAGGTATTCCATAACGGTACCCTTAACATCTAGTGGATGAGGGTCTCCCTGATCCGTGCTGAGTGCTGGAAGATTAATCTCCTGGTTAAAATGGAAGGATGAGGACACCTTGGGGATGAATCGATCCGAAGGCCTTAGGACTAGCCTGTCTGGAAGAACAACCAAGTATGGTTCGTTAACCATTAGAGCTTGCATTTCTGACACTCGCTTCGCCGATGTTATGGCTATTAAAAAAGAAACCTTCAGCGTTAGATCCCAGAGGGATATGCTCTGCATTGGAAAAAAGGGTTCCTTGGATAATGACTCTAGAACAATTGAGAGATCCCAGACCGGGAATGACGGTTTTCTGGGGGGCCTCAGCTTTAGACAGGCCCTCTGAAACTGAACCACCAGAGGCTCTTGCGCCCATTTAACTCCTGTCAAAGCGGACAGGGCCGATACCTGGACCTTCAGGGTGCTTGACCTAAGGCCTTTCTCTAGGCCTGATTGAAGGAACTCCAAGATGTGAGACACCGACGGGGAGGATGAGTCCCAACCTTGCTGGTGGGAGAAGGAGACAAATTTTTCCCAAACTCTTCTGTACGTGATGTTGGTAGTAGGCTTTCTGGCCTGGAGTAAGGTATCCACCACCTTCTGGGAACAGCCCTGCTCTAGGTACCTAGCCCTTTCAGTCTCCAGGCCATCAAGTGTAGCTTCCCCGGGTTCGGGTGAAGAAGGTGTCCCTGGGAGAGTAGGTCTGTCGTCAGTGGGAGAGGCAGAGGCTCTGCCGTGTTCAGCTGCATGAGGGTAGTAAACCATGGCCTCCTCGGCCAGAAAGGGATCACTGCTACCACCAATGCTGTTGACTTCTTGAGCCTCAGGAGGAATCTCGCTATGAGAGGTGTCGGGGGGAAAATGTACCCCAGGTAAAAGTTCCAGGGGTGTTGGAGACAGTCCGTCCCCTCTGCCGAAGGAAACGGTGTCCTTGATAGGAATCTCTGACACTTTGTGTTCTCCGGAGTTGCTGCTAGGTCTATCTCTGGAGGGCCCCAGGTTCGGGATATGAGAGCATAGGCTTGTGGACTCAGAGACCATTCGTTGTTGGAGTGGAAATTTCTGCTTAGTGAGTCGGCCAAGGTGTTCTGGACTCCCGGGACATAAACCGCCCTTAGGTCCAGTAGATTCAGCTGCGCCCATTCCAGAACAGGACGGACCTCCTGTAACATGGACCTGCTTCTGGTGCCCCCCTGCCTGTTGATGTAGGCAACGGCCACCTTGTTGTCCATCCTCAGGAGGACGTGCTTCCTCCTCAAGTGAGAACTGAAGGCCAGGAGAGCCTGGAATGCTGCTCTCATCTCCAAAACGTTCGACACTGTATCCTGTGCCCTGAAAGGCCAACGACCCTGAGCCGCAAGGTCCTGATAGTGGGCTCCCCATCCCTGTAAACTGGCATCTGAGGTCACGGTTTCTTGATAGGGAGTGACTATATGCCTGCATCTTCTCAAGTTGTGAGGACGTACCCACCACATCAACGATTGCTTTACGTCCTGAGAGATGAGGATTGGTTGGGACATTGATGTGCCCTTCCACTGACGTAGGAAGGAGATCTGGAGAGGCCTCGAATTCCATTGCGCCCATTGGACCATTGGAATGGTGGAAGCTAGGGAGCCCAGGATACTGAGACAGGTCCTGGCCGGGAGCATTGTAGCGGAGATTGCCCTTTTCACCTTTTGAATTAGAGGAGGGATTTTTTCCCCCGGAAGTTCCACCGTATTCTCCCTTGTGTCCAATTCGGCCCCCAGAAAGACCATTCTCTGTGTGGGATGGATGTTGCTCTTCTTCCAATTTATCAGCCACCCTAGGGACTGTAATGTGGAGACCAGGATTTCCCTGTGAAGGACAAGAGAGTCCTGGCTGTCTGAGAGAAGTAGGATGTCGTCCAGGTAATGGTGGACCCTCAGCCCGTTTTCTCTCAGGTGGGCTATTACAGGTAATAGGACTTTTGTAAACATCCTGGGTGCGGTAGAGATCCCAAACGGAAGGCTTCGGAATTGGAAGTGCCGATGATTTAGGGTAAACCGGAGAAATTTTTGGAAGTCGGAATGGATAGGGATGTGCAAATACGCGTCCTGGAGGTCGATTGACAGCATCCAGTCTCCCAAGTTTATTGCTTGGAGGATTGATTGAAGGCTTTCCATCTTGAATGTTTCTAACCGTATCGACCGGTTGAGGTTTTTTAGGTCCAAGACTGGACGAAGGTCCCCTGATTTCTTTTTCACTAAGAAAAGTGGGGAGTAGAAACCTTTGCCTCTTTGGGATGGCGGTACCTCCACTATTGCTTGTTTCTGGAGCAACTCTTGGATATACTGGACTAGGGATAGTCTTTTCTCTTGAGAGGGAGGAAGTCTGGTTGAGCAGAATTGGTCTCTTGGAGGACGACCTCTGAATGCCCACCTGTGTCCGAAATGAATGGTGGACACCGTCCATGGGTCTTTTATCATTCCCGCCCAGACCAACTTGAACTTTGTGAGTCTGGCCCCCACTACCGCTGGTTGGGCGGGCGAACCTTCAAAAGGACTTCTGGTCATTGGAGGCAGGGGTCTTGGGTTTCTGGAACTTAAGGAAGGACGTCTGGGGGTTCTTCCAGCTCCTTCTGTATTCCTTCCCGGGTCTATAGGATTTCGCATCCCTATATCTTTCCGGAAGGTTACGTTTAAAGGGAGGTGGCCTTTGTTGCTTCGGCCTTCTGTCCGATGGTATGAGACCCGACTTCCCGCCTGTTACTTTAGAGATTGCGGTATCCAGCTTTGCTCCAAAGAGGTTCACCCCATCATATGGAATCCTGCACCAGTTTGACTTCGAGGCGGGGTCAGCCGACCAAGGTTTAAGCCATAGCGCCCTTCTGGCCATTACAGAGGCTAACATAGACCTTGATGTGGATCTGATGGTATCTACGGAAGCCTCCGCCACGAAATCTCCCGCAAGGCTAAGTTCTTGTAAGGCCTTAGTGATCTGTTCTTGATCTGCGCCCTCAGTGACGAGCCTCGCTGTAGCTGAGGACCAGCTGGAGATAGCTTTCCCAACCGCCGCTAATGCCACCGCTGGCCTGCAGGCGCCTCCTGCGAACAGGTAAGCTCTCTTAAGGTCTGTATCCACCTTCCTGTCAAGCACGTCTCTGAACGTTACTGCATCTTCAATGGGGAGCGTCACGTGCCTGGCTAGACGCATCAAAGATGCATCCACTACTGGAGGAGAAAGTAAAGGAGATACTTTGGGTTCCTTGAGAGGGTACAGTTTGGTGAGTCTGTTGGACAGACTGAACTTCTTTTCCGGATTCTGCCACTCCTCCTTAATGAGCTCTTCTAACTCGTCGATGAATGGGAAAGCCTCCGGAACCTTCTTGAGGTTTGGGAAATATTTTCTCTGTTTAGGCTGTGTCTCCTCAAGCTCCTCCCAGTTAATCGCTTCCTTAACCGATCTGATGAACGGTTCTATGAGCGCGAAATCAAAGCCGGCTGAAGCTTCCGGCTCTTCATCATCCGACGGTAGGTCTTGCTCTCTTGATGCACTGGGAATGGTGGGTGAGGTGCTATAGGCCGTAAACTCCACATCAGGAGTTGAGACCTGGGGAGTAGAGACTCCAGTGGGTTCTATGGAATCCGGCTCTTTCTCCCTGGTGGCTTCATCTATGCACTTGCGGCAGGCTAGTTTGTCTGGGAGGGCCGTGGCCCCACATACCCAGCAAGCGTTCCCGGCTGGACGGGAAGGGTGCGTAGAGGATTGGTGTCCTCGTGCAGGGGATCTTCTGCGGTAGGAACGGCTATGCCTTGAGTGGGATCGACTCCGTCTGCGACTCCCCTTGCGGCCTGAGCGGCTTCTTCCGCGTGAGCGGCTGCGTCTATGGCCGGAGCGGCTTCTCCTGTGCGAAGATTCTCTTCGTCCTGATTTAGATGATCTTGCGGACCTGACAGGGCTGACCAATTAGGTAGCATTAGTACGGTCCTGCTCTCTTTTTCAATCTTCTCTACTTACCGCTGGAATCCCCCCCCCTTACCTATTAGGCTGGTGGTGATCTGCTGGGGCAGCGGCCTCCATAGGAGAGGAAGGTGAATACCTGAGAAAGGTATAGGAAGGTAAGAGCATGCAACCAGGTCCCAAAAAACAGTGCATAAGTATTAGACACTTACCCAGAGGGAGAGGGTAGCTTTAGGAATGCAGAAGTTCAAAACACAGCAGTCAGAAGTCTTCCAGGGAGCAAGGAGAGTTCAGAAATGACAAACAGGGCTTTTAAATCTGCCACCATGGCCGCCGAGGTCACGACCCGCTCGCGCATGCGCAGTAGCGGCGCGAGGCGCCCGGCGCCATCTTGGAAACTGGCAAAATCGAAAGGACGCCCTGACGGCACGCACCGCGCATGCGCGGGAGCGCCGAGACGCCCGGGAAGCCTGTAGGGAGGCACAGAGGGACCACAGAGCCCAGCATAGAGGAGAAAAGACAAAAAGTGAGAAAAGAGGCATGGCGACCGCTGCGCAACAACTAAGCCTGTTTAAGGCTTATACTAGACCGCAACATACCCCCGAGATCACCAGAGCAGGGCTCCTTCCATCTAGCTCATTTAGAGGCTGTACAGGTAAGGACTTCCACCCAGGAGAGGCTAGAACCTGGCTGGGGCGAATTCGGTAAGGAGGTGCTTCTGATATGTTCAGTCCTTCAGGTGAGGAAAAATAAGAGAATACTGGGCAGGGGCCATCTCTACAACTTATAGCTATGTAGTCCTATCAGGTTGTGGGGGCGGAGTCACAACCCAAAGTGTATGCTGCCATGATGATGCGACAGGAAACTCTTTTTTCAAGATTGTAAAGGGGAAAAAAAACACGATGACGATTAATCGTGCAGCTTTAATAAATATGCATGGAAATCAAGGGGGACAACTTTTCATGTGACTCTGAGGTCCAAAGCTCCATGAAAAGTCACCCAAGTGTGAAAGTAACCTAATGCGATTAATTGATAACACCTTTGAATAAGGCCCCATTTGCACTTGTGCGACCTTAAAATTGCACAGCTTTGTCATGACTTGAAGCAATGTCTGTGTAATCTTGTGGTGTATGAACCTCAAATTGCATCAGTCAAACCAAGGTAGTGCAGGGACAAATTTGCTACACCTTCAGGATGCACAAGTGACAATAGGGCCAAATTCAAAGGTGTTATCCTTGAATCTCATTCACACTGCTGCGACCTGAAAGTCAGACTATTTTGCTGCCACTTTGCCGCTGCAACTTGGCCCCAACTTCTGGATGCCTGTGTAATATTGTACCCGATATACCTCAAGTCACACCAAAGTAGTACAGGGACTACTTTGAAGTTGGTGCGCCTTAAAGTAGCACAGATATGAATGGTTGTCATTGAGAATCATGGGGTACAACTTGTCATGCAACTTAGAGGTCCAAATTTGCTGGAAAATTCGCCCAGCTGTGAAACAAGTCATATATATTTTAATAAAAGGAGCTCTCATTTATACTTGCATAGTCCTTACTGATTTACAACAGCAGAACAAATGCAGGAAGTGATGTGTGCACATGGGACGGAAGCAAATGTGTGGTGATGCCAAACAAATCAATGAACCCCACCCACACCAAATCTAACTATGACATCCACCCCCGCATTGATTAAGTACAAGTACATATCCTACACTTACCCGGCCAATAAGCAGCGCCTCCTCTCTGCTAAAGAGACCTCGCCATGTCCACCTAGATGG
Organism: Lithobates clamitans; assembly: GCA_037952925.1. Lineage (NCBI taxonomy): Eukaryota > Metazoa > Chordata > Amphibia > Anura > Ranidae > Lithobates > Lithobates clamitans. The sequence continues at coordinate 10,022,185 of JBBGZY010000140.1, forward strand.
AGATCCTGACCAGCACAGGAACTTCCGGGTGCATACAATGACTAATTTCCAGGTCAGAAGGTGAAACCACACTTTTGATTGCAGCTGCGAATATTTGATCTCAACCATGATTAGTATTTTTTTTATGTTCAGATATGCAAATCTGTATTTCTACATATATTTGAAGGTAAACTTAAGGGAGTTTGCTAAGAAATGGTATCCCTAGGTTAGCAGCAGGTGAATTACAAAGGCAAAAGGCCCAGTTTGAGCCCTGGTTCACACTGACAGCAGGAGGAAAGCGTACAGCTGAACTCCCACAATTTCATTCCTGCATGTCACTCCCGACTGTGGGGGCAACATCAGAGACATCGTTGCAGGTTTCTGCACCAATATCAAAACAAATCGCACCAATTAGAACAGTGCAATTGCCACAGATTTGACATGTCAAATCACACTAATGTGAACCAGAGCTGACACATTCAAACACTGCCTATCCACCAGCTGAATTCATTACCTGCAATTCTCCACAGCTGTTAATGATAAAGGTGGAATCTTTATATATAACTTGCAGTTGTGCAAAAGCCTAGGTTTACATTGGAGCGATTGGTCATGCGATTTGAGAGATCAAATCGCATGACTATTGGCAATGGCACTGTTCCAATTGATGCAACTTTTTTTGTGGCACCGCATCAATTTGCTAAAGTAGTTCCTGCACTACTTTTGCCGATTTCAGGTGCGACTTCAATAGACATGTGTATGAAGCCACCTGAAATCACGCTGACCTTGCTACTTTGAAATCGTGCTACTTCAAGAGAAGTAGCGCAATTTCAAAGAAGCATGTGAACCAGGGCAAAGAGATTAGTTTTTTGGTGCACAAATACATATTGTAATAAAATATAAAAGAGATATTGCACTTTCCCAAAACCACCACCCACAAAAACTAAAGAAAGAAAAGTAGAAGGAAAAAAAAAAAAAAAAAAAAAAAACAACCCCACACACCACAGCAAGAGCTCAACGTACTTTTATTTTACCAGCAGAAAAAAAATAAATTTACATTTACTAGCTTCAAAAAAATTTGGACAGGATATATGGTACTACATTTAGCAACGGAATTTTAAGGGCCCTGCTCATAGGAGCTTACAATCTAAAATTAGACAAAACCTTAGAATGGACACAGCTTTAATTTCAGTGTATAACGGGCAACACATCACATTATTATCTGAAAGATTATAGAAACATACTTAACAGTTATTAACAAAGCATTCCAACATAATATTGCAAAAGACTTATTCAAAACACCCACCACCAGCCCACAATCCACACATACATACATTGGTATGTTCTGCTGGAAGCTGCATTTTGGTGTACACGATTAAACGAGATCAAAAATAGTAGGTCAGCAGATGCTTCCAAACGATGTTTGCATGATCAGACAGGAACAATACACACACAACATTGACAGCATGGCCACATAAACCCACTTTTGATTGAAAAAATGCACAAGAAGTTCATCAAATCTCCCAATATCATTCCTTCTCCATCACAACAAAAAACCTGACCTTCTCAGGCCAAACTAACCCCCCTACTGCAGGCCTTTATATAAGAGAGGTTGTATTGTTAGCACACTGACACACCCAATAGAAGAACATGCCCACCAGTATCTTTCAATCTGTCTCTTCATGTATGTCTAAAGTGATTGCACCTGATGAGCAGGAACACATAATAGGATTTGCAACTGTGTTAGCCTTGGCTATGTGCATCAAATCTCCAACTATAGGACAAAGATCAAAGTCCATTTGCATCCACATAAACAAAGCAACAGTTTTCTAAGCATATGTACCTGTGCAGTGTAAACCCTAAAATTTGAAATGTCCAAGTCCCTGGGCATGATTAGTGCTAATAAACATTAACATCAGTCCCTGGCTGCAATGAGCTTCCAATATAAAGTCCAAAATTAACTTTCTTACATTAGAACCTATTTCGACAGGAGACAAATAAGTTGCCAGCATGTCTTTAGATTGTGGTGAGAAACCCACACAGGGAGAACATATAAACTTCAACACAAGCATTAGCATGTTGGGGAAGTGAACCAACATCCCAGGTGCTGCTAGACAGAACTACTACCCACTTAGCCACCAGGGCAGACCCACGCATGTTCTCTGCATCTCTGTGGTGTGAACCAGCCCTAAGTCCATAGCCATGCTCAGTGTCACAAGCAATATACAATATATTGGCCTAAGTATTGGGATGCCTGCCTTTAAACACACATGAACTGTAATGGCATCCCAGTATTAGTATTGGGTTCAAAACTCATTTGGCCCACCCTTTGCAGCTATAACAGCTTCAACTCTTCTTGTCCACAAGGTTTAGGAGTGTGTCTATGGGAATGTTTGACCATTCTTCCAAGTGCATTTGTGAAGTCAGGCACTGAAGTTGGACAAAAGGCCTGACCTACAGTCTCCTCTCTAATTCATCCCCAAGGTGTTCTGTTGTGTTGAGGTCAGGACTCTGTGCAGGCCAGTCAAGTGCCTCCACCCCAAAATCACTCATCCATGTCTTTATGGACCTTGCTTTGTGCACTGGTCCAAATGATTTGGTGGAGGGGGATTATGGTGCGGGGTTGTTTTTCAGGGGTTGGGCTTGGCCTCTTAGTTTCAGATAAGGGAACTCTTAAGGCGTCAGCAAAGCAAGACATTTTGGCCAATTTCATGCTCCCAACTTTGTGGGGACAGTTTGGGGAAAGCCCCTTCCTGTTCCAACATGACTGCACACCAGTACACAAAGCAAGGTCCATAAAGACATGGATGAGCAAGTTTGGGGTGGAGAAACTTGACTGGCCTGCACAGAGTCCTGGCCTCAACCCGATAGAACACCCTTTGGCTGAATTAGAGTAGAGACTGCAAGCCAGGCCTTCTCATCCAACATCAGTGCCTGGCCTCACAAATGCACTTCTGGAAGAATGATCAAACATTCCCATAGGCAGACTAAACCTTGTGGACAGCCTTCCCAGAAGCTGTTCTAGCTGCAAAGGGTGGGCCGAATCAGATTTTAACCCTACAGACTAAGACTGGGCTGCCATTAAAGTTCATGTGTGTGTAAAGGCAGGCATCCCAATACTTTTGGCTATATAGTGTATCTGTAAAAGACTTACAATGGTGGTGGAACCCTCCTACACATAACTACTACAATTAGACATAGTTATAGGACCTGGGAGATGAGACAACTTCTCTACATGAAGTAACATGGTTGGGATTTGAACCCAGACCCTCAGAGATACTAAGGCAGAAGTTCTAACCTCTAAGCCACAGAGCTGCCACGTGTGAGACCTTCCTACACATAACTACACATAAATACACATAAAAACACATAAATACTGCATTTCTATGGACATACAGGTGATGGAATTACATTACTCAAGAGTTATTTTTCTTGATTTATTCTGTGATATTTGGTGTTTTTTTTGTGGGTGAGAGTAGAATATTTCGCTTAAATTTTTGGGAATTACTTTTTTATTTCTGATGTTGGTACACATATCACATTTTTGGGGCTCAAATTATGAATTGTTGGAAATAATACAAAGCACAAAAAATTGTGATTCATTTTAAATTTTCATCAGCAATGATATTGTTTGTGGATTATAAAGACACCTGTGTGAGTTTGGGGTAAAGATGGTTGTGAGATGAAGAGTAACAAGTGAAAGTGACAGAGAAAAATATATTTTACCAAAACATCAAAACATTCCACATTGTAGCATTCTTAAAATCAAAATATTTTAAGTAGAAGCAACAATGTTGCAAAGGAAAATGTATTTCACAGAAAGATACATTTCATCTCAACATTAAAAGGTTTTTTTTGTGAAAGTTAGAATTGTTCCATTAGAATCAATGACTGAAACTTCATTTGGACTAAATTAGAGCAGATTTTAACTCCCAAAAAATGCTCTCTAATTAGATCTCATTTTGGTATTTACTATACCTCCAGGTAAAAAAGACACTTGAGTTAAAATGAGAGTTATTTTCAGGTCTGAGCATGCTCAGTTGTGTTGGCACCTAGTTGTCCAAAACGGGGAATTTTTCACTTTTCAGACTTTTAAAGATATTTCAGTGTAGAAATCACTTTTTCACACAGTTTAAAAGCAGATAATCTTTAAATAATATACCGCATATTTCAGTACCATTTAGGCAATTATATCATGCTCTAAACATTATTTCCATGTGCAATTCTCTAGGTTTTAGCAGAGTAAGGGTTTGGGCTCTATTTAGTTTCAGGGAGCTATAGTAAATTCGATTTTGGGAGTATTTTCTCACCAGCGCTATAGTGAATACCGTTTTAGCGCGAATTAGCGCTATTAGCGCTAATTCGCGCTAAAGTGCCGCAAATTAGCGCTAATTCGTGGCAATTTGCGTGAATTAGCGCTATAGCGCTATAGTAAATGACCCCCTATGTCACCTGGGTACATGATACATTTTCTTATTCCAAATCAAGAGCGTATCTATCGCACTTCATAGAGACACCCACCATCGAATAATGATGGTTGAACAAGGAAAAGATGGCAGATTTCTGATGGTAAAAGTGATGAAAATCTTCCCAATTGTCAATCTGTACCTGCCAAATCAGGATCAAATTAAGAACAGGGTGAGGGTCCTATCAGGTGCGATGGAAAAGGTGGAAGGTGTAATCATCTTGGGGGGAGATTTTAATTTTATAATGGATACTGATATGGACACAATTAATACCCAGACGTATAGAAAAAAAAGTCAACTAAAGGAATTTAGGGACTTATTGGGAAAGCATTTATTAGTAGATGTATGGAGGGTTCAGCACCAAAACGAGAGAAACTATTCATACTATTCAAACATACATGACTCTTATCATAGAATAAACTATTTTTTTATTAACCATCTTGGAATGATGATGACCCCATCCACAGACATAGGGGGTTTTATATGGTCAGATCACGCCCCAATATATTTGGAATTCAAAACAATAGAGCATGAAAGATCAGGAGGGACATGGAGAGTGAATGATAATTTAGTAAGAGAAAGAGAATGCGAAGAGGATATTGTTAAAACAATGAAGGAATTCTTAAATATTCATGAAAATGTTGAAACAACAATCCCCATACAATGGGAAGCACTAAAATGCATTGTGCGAGGTTTGTACATCAATCACGGTTCACGATTAAAAAAAATAAAGGAACAAAAAAAACTACAACTGATGTCAGAGATTGAAAAATTAGAGAAAAAACATAAGCGGAGCTTTAACTCTATACATAAAATAAACGTAAAAAATAAACGTATAGAATTACAAGTAGTGCTGGATGAGGAATCACAAATATAGAGCAAAATGGTATCAGTTTGGTAATAAAACAGGCAAATTATTGGCAAGAACAATAAAGGAACAGCAATCCCAGACATCTATTATAAAAATCTTAAAAGCCAATGGAGAACTGACTTATGACTCTAAGGAGATATCTAAATCATTTCATACTTACTACTCTAAACTGTATAATATTAGATTAAATCAAGATAATAGGAAAAGGGAGGAGGATTGCAAGAAGATAAATAAATACATAGAAGAGACATCATTGCCTAGGTTTTCTAGGGAAATAACTAAAGATCTGGAGAGGGAAATTTCTACAGAGGAGATTCAACAAGCTATTGCCGGGCTGGTCCTAGGGAAAAGCCCCGGTCCTGACCGATACACGGCTAGATTTTATAAAAAATTTCAAAACCTAATTATTCCAATACTTAAGAAAACCTATAACTCCATATCTAATACACAAATATTTACACAACAAAGTACAGAAGCCCATATTATATTGATTCCTAAGCCAGATAAAGATCACACACTGTGCAAAAATTATCGACCAATCTCCCTGACCAATATAGATATAAGATTATACTCAAAAATTATTGCAAATAGATTAACGCCTATTTTACCTAATTATATTGAATCAGAACAGTTGGGATTTATGAAGGGAAGAGAAACTAAGGATAATATCATAAAAACATGTGCACTGATAGAATATGCTCAAAGAACCACCATCCAGACATGCCTCCTGACAGTGGATGCAGAAAAGGCATAGAGTCAGATGGCGGTTCTTAAAGGAAGCTTTAATACAAATAGGTATGGGTCCAAAGATATTTAATAGATTTGTTGCATTATACTCCAACTCCAGAGAAAAAGTGAGGACAAATAGAATTTTATCAGAATATATAGAAATATCAAATGGAACTCGACAAGGTTGTCCTCTTTCCCCATTGCTATATATACTGGTAATGGAACATCTAGTCACGGCAATAAGGAATAATAAAGATATCAAAGGAATAAAAATTAGAGACAAGGAATACAAAACAGCGGTATATGCAGATGACTTGTTAATATACGTAACTAATTCCATTATCACAATTCCAAATCTAATAAAAGAATTTAAGAGATTTGGGGAAATAAGTAACTTTAAAGTTAACTATGATAAATCTGAGATATTAAATATATCAATAAAAGAACAAACATACTCACTGATGCAAAAAGATTTTCCATTTAAATGGAAACAAGATGCAATTAAGTATCTAGGAATAACGATCCTGAAAGATCTGGAAATGTTACAGGAGTTGAACTATGATGTGACAATTTGTAAATCAATCAAGCAATTACAGAAATATGAGAAATCAGCTCGATCTTGGATGGCAAGAATCAATATAATTAAAATAGATATACTTCCAAAATTATTATATGTTTTTCAAACAATTCCTTTAGCTCCCCCCAAAAGAGTCCTGATGGAGTTAAGAAAAGCTGTAGTGAGCTTAATTTGGGGTCACAAAACTCCCCGCATTAAGAGAGAAATATTAATTAGAAAGAAGAAAAATGGAGGTATGGCATTACCAGATTTTGTAAAATTTCTACAAGCAGCATCATTAACTAGTATTGTTGATTGGTTTCATAATAATGAGACTAAGCAATGGGTTAGACTAGAAGAAGAGATTGTAGGGTCACAGCTGAAGTTCCTTCCATGGATAAGTCCCCATTTAAGACCAAAAAAAGTGAACTAACAATTTCTGTCAATGCAACATTAAAAGTATGGGATACTTTAATTAAAAAGGGGAATCTCTCTACTAGGATCGGACCCATGACGCCCTTATTCTTCAATCCTGAGTTCCCGCCAGCTTTGGAGGCTACAAAATACATGAAGTGGTATAGGAATGAGGATATAAGGATGGTACAATTATTAGAGGATGGGAAAATGCCAAATTTGCAAGTGATAGGAGTGGAGTAGGGATGAGCTTCGAGTTCGAGTCAAACTCATGTTCGACTCGAACATTAGCTGTTCGCAAGTTCGCAGAATAGCGAACAATTTGGGGTGTTTGCGGCAAATTCGAATGCCGCGGAACACCCTTTAAAAGTCTATGGGAGAAATCAAAAGTGCTAATTTTAAAGGCTTATATGCAAGTTATTGTCATAAAAAGTGTTTGGGGACCCGGGTCCTGCCCCAGGGGACATGGATCAATGCAAAAAAAAGTTTTAAAAACTGCCATTTTTTCAGGAGCAGTGATTTTAATAATGCTAAAAGTCAAACAATAAAAGTGTAATATCCCTTTAAATTTCGTAGCTGGGGGTGTCTATAGTATGCCTGTAAAGGGGCGCATGTTTCCCGTGTTTAGAACACAGCAAAACTACAGCAAAATTACATTTCGAAGGAAAAAACCCATTTAAACCTACTCGCGGCTATTGCATTGCCGACAATACACATAGAAGTTCATTGATAAAAACGGCATGGGAATTCCCCACAGGGGAACCCCGAACCAAAATTTTAAAAAAAAATGACATGGGAGTCCCCCTAAATTCCATACCAGGCCCTTCAGGTCTGGTATGGATATTAAGGGGAACCCCGGCCAAAATTTAAAAAAAAAATGACGTGGGGTTCCCCCTAAATTCCATACCAGACCCTTCAGGTCTGGTATGGATTTTAAGGGAAACCCCGCGCCAAAAAAAAAAAAAAAAAACGGCGTGGGGTCCCCCCAAGAATCCATACCAAACCCTTATCCGAGCACACAACCTGGCAGGCCACAGGAAAAGAGGGGGGACAAGAGTGTGGCCCCCCTCCTGAACCGTACCAGGCCACATGCCCTCAAAATTGGGAGAGTGCTTTGGGGTAGCCCCCCAAAATACCTTGTCCTCATATTGATGAGGACAAAGGCCTCATCCCCACAACCCTGGCCGGTGGTTGTGGGGGTCTGCGGGCGGGGGGCTTATCGGAATCTGGAAGCCCCCTTTAACAAGGGGACCCCCAGATTCCGGCCCCCCCTGTGTGAAATGGTAAGGGGATACTTACCCCTACCATTTCACTAAAAAACTGTCAAAAATGTTAAAAATTACAAGAGACAGTTTTTGACAATTCCTTTATTTAAATGCTTCTTCTTTCTTCTATCTTCCTTCATCTTCTTCTTCTGGTTCTTCTGGCTCTTCTGGTTCTTCCTCCGGCATTCTCGTCCAGCATCTCCTCCGCTGCGTCTTCTATCTTCTTCTCCTCGGGCTGCTCCGCACCCATGGCATGGGGGAGGCTCCCGTTCTTCCTCCGGCGTTCTCGTCCAGCATCCAGAAGAAGAGAAGAAGAGAAGAAGATGAAGAAGATGAAGAGAAGAGCGGCAGCCTCCCCCATGCCATGGGTGCGGAGCAGCCCGAGGAGAAGAAGATAGAAGACGCAGCGGAGGAGATGCTGGACGAGAATGCCGGAGGAAGAACCAGAAGAGCCAGAAGAACCAGAAGAAGAAGATGAAGGAAGATAGAAGAAAGAAGAAGCATTTAAATAAAGGAATTGTCAAAAACTGTCTCTTGTCATTTTTAACATTTTTGACAGTTTTTTAGTGAAATGGTAGGGGTAAGTACCCCCTTACCATTTCACACAGGGGGGGCTGGGATCTGGGGGTCCCCTTGTTAAAGGGGGTTTCCAGATTCCAATAAGCCCCCCGCCCGCAGACCCCCACATCCACCGGCCAGGGTTGTGGGGATGAGGCCCTTGTCCTCATCAACATGGGGACAAGGTGTTTTGGGGGTTACCCCAAAGCACCTTCCCAATGTTGAGGGCATGTGGCCTGGTATGGTTCAGGAGGGGGGGGCGCACTCTCGTCCCCCCTCTTTTCCTGCGGCCTGCCAGGTTGCGTGCTCGGATAAGGGTCTGGTATGGATTTTGGGGGGGACCCCACGCCGTTTTTTTTTTTTTTTGGCGCGGGGTTCCCCTTAAAATCCATACCAGACTTGAAGGGTCTGGTATGGAATTTAGGGGGAACCCCACATCATTTTTTTAAAAAATTTTGGCCGGGGTTCCCCTATATATCCATACCAGACCTGAAGGGCCTGGTATGGAATTTAGGGGGACCCCTACATCATTTTTTTTTTTAATTTTGGTTCGGGGTTCCCCTGTGGGGAATTCCCATGCCGTTTTTATCAATGAACTTCTATGTGTATTGTCGGCAATGCAATAGCCGCGAGTAGTTTTAAATGGGTTTTTTCCTTCGAAATGTCATTTTGCTGTCAGTCTGTTCTAAACACGGGAAACATGCGCCCCTTTACAGGCATACTATAGACACCCCCAGCTACGAAATTTAAAGGGATATTACACTTTTATTGTTTGACCTTAAGCATTATTAAAATCACTGCTCCTGAAAAAACTGACGTTTTTAAAACTTTTTTTGCATTGATCCATGTCCCCTGGGGCAGGACCCAGGTCCCCAAACACTTTTTATGACAATAATTTGCATATAAGCCTTTAAATTAGCACTTTTGATTATTCATGTTTGTGTCCCATAGACTTTAACGATGTTCGCGTGTTCCAACAAACTTTTTTCCTGTTTGCATGTTCTGGTGCGAACCGAACAGGGGGGTGTTCGGCTCATCCCTAGAGTGGAGTATAAAAATAACTGGCTGCAATACCAGCAGTGAAAATCATATATAGAAGAAAAATTATCGAGGATAAATAGACCACTGACTAAATTTGAGAAAATATTAGTAGAAGAAAGGAATCCATCTAAGAAAATTTCAACGATATATGATCTACTACTCCCTATTGGTCCCCATAAAGAATTATCAAGCATGAAAAAATAGGAAAAAGATATGGGATTTTCAATAGGGGACGAAGAACGGGAAAACAATTTTCAAATAATACATAAAAAGACAAGGAATAGGGGCGCCTCTGAGAAATTATCATAAACACTTTATTTTAAATAAAATATCCACTCACATGAAAGTAGGAGAAGGCATGTACAGGAGCGTAGTGAAGGCTGGAAGGCTGAAAAACACAGGGCTGCAGGTAGAAGCTGTATCAGTGTAGATGGAGCACAATCCAATCCAGGCAAGCAGGGGTGCAGATGACTGAGCACATACACACATAGGTGAAATGCAATGTCCCTGGAGGATGGTATCGGTAGTCCAGTGGAAAAGGAAGGAATCAGTCCAATAATAGCATGAATATCTGTGGAAAGAAGGAGAGAGACGTCTGGCTGGATGGCAGGGCTGCGCTGTATCTCCAGCGATCGTACTGTCCCTGTGTGGTGAGGGAAGAGACACGGCCGTGTATGTGAGATGGAAACGAGGCTTGGAAAGCAGACACAGGCCGGCGCCGAGCCGTGACGTCATCAACATGCGACGCGTTTCTGAAATTGCTAGCTATAGATGTATGGAATAGCCGCATTCCTTTTTCAAACACTTGTTTAGTGTCAAATAATACATAGATCGACAATAGCAAGTAAATATCAGGAGAGAAATTATAAGATTGTAATGAGATGGTATAGGAGTCCAGTAGTACTAAATAAAGTGAATAAGGAAATCGCTGAGACTTGTTGGAGATGTAAAAAGGAGAGGGGGACAATGGAACATATTTGGTTCGGATGTCAGAAAGTGAGGGAATTTTGTGGTAAGATCTTCGAGATCTATCAGAAGGTATCAGGAACAGTAGTGAATCCAAGTATAAAAACTTCTTTATTTTCTCTAACACGAGACTCAATAAAAGAAACCAGAAAGGACATTTTACATTTAATGACATCAGCGGCTAGAACAATAATAGCACGTAAATGGAAGGAAGATAAAGGACCAACAATTGCAGAATGGATATGTGAAATGAGCGAAATTCATCACATGGAAAAACAGATAAGAGAAGAAGGATATTTAATAAATAAAATTCCAGAAATATGGCAAAAATGGGACGAGTTTAGGCTCTCAAAGGAAGTGAAGAATTTTATAGAATGAAAGGGAACAGGTTATGGGGGGGGTGGGTTTTTTTTTTTTGGGGGGGGGGGGTGTGATGAGTTAGGATGGATGATAGGAAAAAATGAATATAACAGGTGGAAGGATTAGAGAACATTTATAGGAGGAACCTTTATGTATTTGTAACATTGATGAAGTGTTGTATAGAACCTTTATGTATTTGTAACAATGATGAAGTGTTGTATAAATGTTGATATATTTGATATTTTTAAAAAAATTCAATAAAGAGAAATTGAAACAAAATAACACTATGAAAACGCCAGTATCTTTGCAGTGATTTTTTAAAACTTTTTTCAGCTTTTTTCAACGTTTTTGCAATAGCGTTTTTGAGCGTTTTTCTGCATTAGCATTTTTTTAGCTGGTTTTTAAAAAAAAAATTTTTTTTTTCAATGGATCAAAAATGGTGAACAATGTTTTTGATCGTTTTTGAGCGTTTATCAGCGTTAGAGCGTTTTTACAGCTAAAAAACGTCTCTCAGAACCCACTGGGGGGTGGGTTTTTTTACAGCTTAAAAACGGCTATGCCATTTGCAGCTCAAAAACGCCTAGGTGGGCATGAAGCCATAGACTAACATAGACAGGCCTTTTTAAACTGCAAAAAACGCACAAAAAAGCGGCTGTAAAAACGTCTGTGTGCATGAGGCCTACATGTTGGCATTCATGGTTCCCTCAATGAACTGTTGCTCCCCAGTGCTGGCAGCACTCATGCAGCCCCAGACCATGACACTCCCACCACCATGCTTGACTGTAGGCAAGACACACTTGTCTTTATACTCCTCACCTGGTTGCCGCCACACAAGCTTGGCACCATCTCAACCAAATAAATTTATCTTGGTCTCATCAGACCACAGGACATGGTTCCAGTAATCCATGTCCTTTGTCTGCTTGTCTTCAGCAAACTGTTTGTGGGCTTTCTTGTGCATCATCTTTTAGAAGAGGCTTCCTTCTGGGATGACAGCTATGCACACCAATTTGATGCAGTGTGTGGCGAATGGTCTGAGCACTGACAGGCTGACCCCCCACCCCTTCAACCTCTGCAGCAATGCTGGCAGCACTCATACCTCTATTTCCTAAAGACAACATCTGGATATGATGCTGAGCACGTGCACTCAACTTCTTTGGTTGACCATGGCGAAGCGTGTTCTGAGTGGAACCTGTCCTGGTAAACAGCTGTATGGTCTTGGCCACCGTGCTGCAGCTCAGTTTCAGAGTCTTGACAATCTTCTTATAGCCTAGGCCATCTTTATTTAGAGCAACAATTGTTTTTTTCAGATCCTCAGAGAGTTCTTTGCATGAGGTGCAATGTTAAACTTCCAGTGACCAGTATGAGAGAGTGAGAGCGATAACACCAAATTTAACACACCTGCTCCCCATTCACACCTGAGACCTCGTAACACTAACAAGTCACATGACATCGGGGAAGGGAAAATGGCTAATTTGGACATTTTCACTTAGGGATGTACTCACTTTTGTTGCCAGCGGTTTAGACATTAATGGCTGTGTGTTGAGTTATTTTTAGGGGACAGCAAATTTACATTGTTATATAAGCTGTACACTCACTACTTTACATTGTAGCAAAGTGTAATTTCTTCAGTGTTGTCTCATGAAAAGATATAATAAAATATTTGCAAAAATGTGAGGGGTGTACTCATTTTGTGAGATACTGGGGGTCATTTACTATAACTCCAGGAAGTACTGGGCACTATGGCAAATAATAGAGCCAATTTTAGCCAAATGGAAACAAAACGGCGAATTTGCGCATGAAAATCAGCGATATAAGCGGAGAACAAACGTTTGAAAGTTCTAAATTGCCGCTAATTAGCGCTTCCGCGTATATACAAATGCCAATTCTTATCAAGTTGTTATATAGCAGTGTACTGTAGCCATGATCCATGTATGTGAAAGAAACATTTTTATGTGAGATGTGCTCTACCTCGTGTGCATCTATTGATGTATGTTGCAATTAGTATTCCTATTTCTTTCCTTCTTTTGCTAACTAATGCAGTTATGAATGATTATTACATAGTAATGTCTGCTATTCTGTAAAGTTACATGTATTAAACATTTAGGTTACCTATTTGTTGTATGTTGTTTTTTATTTTTTAATTTAGGTGACTATAAAGCGGTAATTATTTATTTTCATTCTTTAATCATACTACACTATTATGTAGGTCTCATACTTAGCACAATGGCTTAGTAGTCTGCTCAGATGTCTCCACAGCACTCACGGTACAAGTTCAAATACCAGCCAACCTACCATCCCCCAGCTGTGTTTATTTTTTCAGTGCACAAGCGAATTAAAATGAACAAACAAAAGAATGTAATCTGCCCATTAGTTAGTGTGTGGTGTTTGGAATTTCACACCATAATAGTATTGAATACTTACATATCATTGCATGCATTTGAAGAGTTGATATAATCAGCCAAATTTAAAGTGCATTGGCTAATTGGCATTCACCTATTTTCAGCATATGCTACTTTGGCTAATTGGCTAATAGTCATTTGCTTTTTTTTTCACTAATTCAATCTTTTAGTATTTCTCTGTGGGATTTGAAACCATGAGTTCTTCAAGGTAGAAGTGCTGACTGCTAGCCTATTGGGTGTAGCAGAGTCATAAATAGAAAATACATAGAAAATACATTCACTAGTGTTTGATGTTTCTTCTCCCCGAGCTGTCTCTCCTGCTGCCACCATCTTCCCCGCTGATGTGTTCTTCAGCACAGCCGGTTACCCACTAATAAAAAAAAAAGCCGCTCTTCTTGTGGCAGTCTTCTGTGGCCATCCGATAATGTCACCCGGAGAGTCCGCTCCATGGCTATGTAAGAGACGCCACACAGCGGGTGACAACACAGCAGAGGAAGACCACCATGGAAAAAGAGCAGCTTTTTTTTTTTAGCGGGTAACCAGCGGTGCGGAAGAAGACAGCAGATGGAGAACATGGCAGCAGCAGGAGAGACGGCTATGGGAGAATACAGCTCGGGGAGAAGATGGAGGAGGGAGAGACAGCGTCTGGAGAAGATGGCCAAGGGAAGAAGACAGCTCGGAGCTATTTTACAATGAAGGACTTGTCAAAAACCGGCTATTGATTTTTTTTACATTTCACTGCTTTTTTTGGTGAATGGGTAGAGGTAAAATGTACCCTATACCTATTCACATAGGGGGCAGGATCTGGGAGCCGACTTTTTAAAGGGGGCTTCCAGATTCTGATAAACCCCCTGCCTGCAGACCGACAACCACCGACCAGGGTTGTCGGGAAGAGGCCCTTGTCCCCATCAACATGGGGAAAAGGTGCTTTGGGGCATGTGGCTTGGTAAGGTTCAGAAGGGGAGGGTGCTCACTCGTCCCCCCCTATCCTGACCTCCAGGCTGCATGCTCGGATAAGGGTCTGGTATGGATTTTGGGGGGCCCCACATCAAATTTATTTTACAATTTGGTGTGGGGTTCCCCTTAAAGTCCATACCGAAGGGCCTGGTATGTACTGGGGGGACCCTACGACATTTTTTTACTTGAATTTTGGAATTCCATACCATAATATTATTGAATAAGTACATACCATTGCATGCATTTGAAGAGTTAAAATATGGAATAAAGCAAGCTGATGTGCTTTGGCTAATTATGCTTCTGAGTACAATGCACACTTCTAGGAGGTAATGCTGTCAGTGGGATTTGAGTTCATGGCTTGAACTTTTGGGGGCAGCAGGGTATACCGCTATGCTACAGAGCTGAGCACTTACCTACAGAGAAAATACATTTACTAATGTTTGATTCAATACAAGAATGTTTTGCATTTCAGGCATTAATATTATAGTAACAACCATGCTCATGCCGATGTGCCGATGTGGCATTGGCTAATAGGCGTTCGCCTCTTTTCAGCATACGCTGCTGAGTACAATGCAAGCTTTCAGTAGGTGATACCATCTGTGTGATTTTCAGCCATTTGAGCACAATTATATTGAGAACATATGTTTACTAGTGTTTGATGGTGGGACTACTTTATATTCTAGGTATAAAATAGTACTCAGCACAGTGACTTAGGCACCTTTCACACTTGTGCAACCTGAAAGTTGCGAGATTTTAATGCGACTTTAAGCAATGCCTGTGTAATCTTGAGGTCTATGGACGCAGGAGTCGCAGGGAAAGACACGCAACTTTCCCACGATTTTGCATCAGCAATTTTGCCGCAATTCCAGGGAATGCCTGTGTAAACTTGAGGTCTATGGACCTCAACTTGCATCAAAGTCAGACCAAAGTAGTACAGGGACTACGTTGAAGTCAGTGTTACTTGAAGTTGCACAGATATGAATGGTACACATTAAAAATCATGGGGTATGACTTGTCATACGACTCTGATGTCCAAAGTTGCACAAGTGTGACTCAGCCTGACTTTGTCAGCGATTTCAGAGACATCAGTGCACTTTCCTGCACAAATGGCTAGTGAAATCACATAGGTCCCAACTGTTCTCCTTTAAGAAGGTGTCCTATGCCTACCTACTTTTGCTAATAGGTGTCCCTTATACCCATCTCAAAAAGTTGGGAGGTAAGAAATCGCCCCCTGAAGTCGCCCAAAGTAGTGCAGGAACTACTTTTGGGAATTGTTGTGGCGTCGCACCAATTTGGACAGTTCCATTGCCATCAATAGGCGCTGATTTGGCCTACAATTTGACATGTCAATTCAGACCTATGTGAACATGGGTGAAGTTGCATAGATATTAGAGCTGCACGGTTCTGGCCAAAATGAGAATCACAATTTTTTTGCTTAGAATAAAAAGATCACGATTCTCGTGACATAAAATCTTTCACATTATCCCACAAGAAATTGGGCTAACTTTTCTTTTCTTTTTTTTAAATCATTAAAGTAATTTTTTCCAAAAAAAATTGCATTTGAAAGGCGCAAATACAGTGTGACATAAAATATTGTAACAACCACCATTTTATTCTCTAGAGTCTCTACTAAAAATATATATATAATGTTGGGGGGTTTTAAGTAATTTTCTAGCAAAAAAAAAATGATTTTAACCTGAAACCAACAAATGTCAGAAAAATGTTTAGTGTTTAAGTGGTTAAACTTTCCTCACTTACACAGAATTCTATTTAATTGACAAATTGTTACAAGGTTTCTAGTCAAGTTCACTGATAAAGAATGTTCTAATTCTTGGCAGACTTCCTGTTTTTTCGGCTGTGGCTTCAGAAGAGCAGAGAGAGTTCTTTGCAATAGCAAGAATCGTGAAACGCTTTTTTCAAGATCGTAAAGGGGAAAAAAATTACGATGACGATTAATCGTGCAGCTCCAATAAATATTAATGGAAATCAAGGGGGACAACTTTTCATGTGACTCTGAGGTCCAAAGCTCCATAAAAAGTCACCCAAGTGTGAAAGTAACCTAATGCGATTAATTGATAACACCTTTGAATAAGGCCCCATTTGCACAGCTTTGTCATGACTTGAAGCAATGTCTGTGTAATCTTGTGGTGTATGGACCTCAAATTGCATCAGTCAAACCAAGGTAGTGCAGGGACGAATTTGTTACACTTTCAGGATGCACAAGTGACAATAGGGCCAAATACAAAGGTGTTATCCTTGAATCTCATTCACACTGCTGCGACCTGAAAGTCTCACTATTTTGCTGCCACTTTGCCGCTGCAACTTGGCCCCAACTTCTGGGAATGCCTGTGTAATATTGTACCCGATATACCTCAAGTCACACCAAAGTAGTACAGGGACTACTTTGAAGTTGGTGCGACTTAAAGTAGCACAGATATGAATGGTTGTCATTGAGAATCATGGGGTACAACTTGCCATGCAACTCAGAGGTCCAAATTTGCTGGAAAATTCGCCCAGCTGTGAAACAAGTCATATATATTTTAATAAAAGGAGCTCTCATTTATACTTGCATAGTCCTTACTGATTTACATCAGTAGAACAAATGCAGGAAGTGATGTGCGCACATGGGACGGAAGCAAATGTGTGGTGATGCCAAACAAATCAATGAACCCCACCCACACCAAATCTAACTATGACATCCACCCCCGCATTGATTAAGTACAAGTACATATCCTACACTTACCCGGCCAATGAGCAGCGCCTCCTCTCTGCTAAAGAGACCTCGCCATGTCCACCTAGATTGAGATCCTGACCAGCACAAGAACTTCCGGGTGCATACAATGACTAATTTCCAGGTCAGAAGGTGAAACCACATTGCAGCTGCGAATATTTGATCTCAACCATGATTAGTATTTTTTTATTTTCAGATATGCAAATCTGTATTTCTACATATATTTGAAGGTAAACTTAAGGGAGTTTGCTAAGAAATGGTGTCCCTGGGTTAGCAGCAGGTGAATTACAAAGGCAAAAGGCCCAGTTTGAGCCCTGGTTCACACTGACAGCAAGAGGAAAGCATACAGCTGAACTCCCACAATTTCATTCCTGCATGTCAGTCCCGACTGTGGGGGCAACATCAGAGACATCGTTGCAGGTTTCTGCACCAATATCAATACAAATCGCACTAATTAGAACAGTGCAATTGCCACAGATTTGACATGTCAAATCACACTAATGTGAACCAGAGCTGACAGATTCAAACACTGCCTATCCACCAGCTGAATTCATTACCTGCAATTCTCCACAGCTGGTATATATAAAGATTCCACCTTTATCATTAACTTGCAGTTGTGCAGAAGCCTAGGTTTACATTGGAGCGATTGGTCATGCAATTTGAGAGATCAAATCGCGTGACTATTGGCAATGGCACTGGCACTGTTCCAATTGATGCAACATTTTTTTTGTGGCACCGCATCAATTTGCTAAAGTAGGTCCTGCACTATTTTTGCCGATTTCAGGTGCGACTTCAATAGACATTTGTGTATGAAGCCACCTGAAATCCCGCTGACCTTGCTACTTTGAAATCATGCTACTTCAAGTGAAGTAGCACAATTTCAAAGTAGCATGTGAACCAGGGCAAAGAGATTAGTTTTTTGGTGCACAAATACATATTGAAATAAAATATAAAAGAGATATTGCACTTTCCCAAAACCACCACCCACAAAAACTAAAGAAAGAAAAGTAGAAGGAAAAAAAAAAAAAACCCGACACACCACAACAAGAGCTCAATGTACTTTTATTTTACCAGCAGAAAAAAAATAAATTTACATTTACTAGCTTCAAAAAAATTTGGACAGGATATATGGTACTACATTTAGCAACGGAATTTTAAGGGCCCTGCTCATAGGAGCTTACAATCTAAAATTAGACAAAACCTTAGAGTGGACACAGCTTTAATTTCAGTGTATAACGGGCAACACATCACATTATTATCTGAAAGATTATAGAAACATACTTAACAGTCATTCTTACAAAGCATTCCAACATAATATTGCAAAAGACTTATTCAAAACACCCACCACCAGCCCACAATCCACACATACATACATTGGTGACCATGTTCTACTGGAAGCTGCATTTCGGTGTACACAATTAAACGAGATCAAAAATAGTAGGTCAGCAGATGCTTCCAAACGATGTTTGCATGATCAGACAGGAACAATACACACACAACATTGACAGCATGGCCACATAAACCCACTTTTGATTGAAAAAATGCACAAGAATTTCATCAAATCTCCCAATATCATTCCTTCTCCATCACAACAAAAAACCTGACCTTCTCAGGCCAAACGAACCCCCCTACTGCAGGCCTTTATATAAGAGAGGTTGTATTGTTAGCACACTGACACACCCAATAGAAGTACACGCCCACCAGTATCTTTCAATCTGTCTCTTCATGTATGTCTAAAGTGATTGCACCTGATGAGCAGGAACACATAATAGTATTCGCAACTGTGTTAGCCTTGGCTATGTGCATCAAATCTCCAACTACAGGACAAAGATCAAAGTCCATTTGCATCCACATAAACAAAGCAAAAGTTTTCTAAGCATATGTACCTGTGCAGTGTAAACCCTAAAATTTGAAATGTCCAAGTCCCTGGGCATGATTAGTGCTAATAAACATTAATATCAGTCCCTGGCTGCAATGAGCTTCCAATATAAAGTCCAAAATTAACTTTCTTACATTAGAACCTATTTCGACAGGAGACAAATAGGATGCCAGCATGTCTTTAGATTGTGGTGAGAAACCCACACAGGGAGAACATATAAACTTCAACACAAGCATTAGCATGTTGGTGGAAGTGAACCAACATCCCAGGTGCTGCTAGACAGAACTGCTACCCACTTAGCCACCAGGGCAGACCCACACATGTTCTCTGCATCTCTGTGGTGTGAACTAGCCCTAAGTCCATAGCCATGCTCAGTGTCACAAGCAATATACAGTATATTGGCGTAAGTATTGGGATGCCTGCCTTTAAACACACATGAACTGTAATGGCATCCCAGTATTAGTATTGGGTTCAAAACTCATTTGGCCCACCCTTTGCAGCTATAACAGCTTCAACTCTTCTTGTCCACAAGGTTTAGGAGTGTGTCTATGGGAATGTTTGACCATTCTTCCAAGTGCATTTGTGAGGTCAGGCACTGAAGTTGGACAAGAAGGCCTGACCTACAGTCTCCTCTCTAATTTATCCCCAAGGTGTTCTGTTGTGTTGACGTCAGGACTCTGTGCAGGCCAGTCAAGTTCCTCCACCCCAAAATCACTCATTCATGTCTTTATGGACCTTGCTTTGTGCACTGGTCCAAATGATTTGGTGGAGGGGGATTATGGTGCGGGGTTGTTTTTCAGGGGTTGGGCTTGGCCTCTTAGTTTCAGATAAGGGAACTCTTAAGGCGTCAGCATACCAAGACAATTTGGACAATTTCATGCTCCCAACTTTGTGGGGACAGTTTGGGGAAAGCCCCTTCCTGTTCCAACATGACTGCACACCAGTACACAAAGCAAGGTCCATAAAGACATGGATGAGCAAGTTTGGGGTGGAGAAACTTGACTGGCCTGCACAGAGTCCTGGCCTCAACCCGATAGAACACCCTTTGGCTGAATTAGAGTAGAGACTGCAAGCCAGGCCTTCTCATCCAACATCAGTGCCTGGCCTCACAAATGCACTTCTGGAAGAATGATCAAACATTCCCATAGGCAGACTAAACCTTGTGGACAGCCTTCCCAGAAGCTGTTCTAGCTGCAAAGGGTGGGCCAAATCAAATTTTAACCCTACGGACTAAGACTGGGCTGCCATTAAAGTTCATGTGTGTGTAAAGGCAGGCATCCCAATACTTTTGGCTATATAGTGTATCTGGAAAAGACTTACAATGGTGGTGGAACCCTCCTACACATAACTACTACAATTAGACATAGTTATAGGACCTGGGAAATGAGACAACTTCTCTACATGAAGTAACATGGTTGGGATTTGAACCCAGACCCTCAGAGATACTAAGCAGAAGTTCTAACCTCTAAGCCACAGAGCTGCCACGTGTGAGACCCTCCTACACATAACTACACATAAATACACATATATACTGCATTTCTATGGACATACAGGTGATGGAATTACATTACTCAAGAGTTATTCTTCTTGATTTATTCTGTGATATTTGGTGTTTTTTTGTGGGTGAGAGTAGAATATTACCCTCAAATTTTTGGGAATGACATTTTGATTTCTGATGTTGGTACACATATCACATTTTTGGGCTCAAATTATGAATATTTGCAAATAATACAAAGCACAAAAAATTGTGATTCATTTTAAATTTTCATCAGCAATGGTATTGTTTGTGGATTGTAAAGACACCTGTGTGAGTTTGGGGTAAAGATGGTTGTGAGATGAAGAAAAACAAGTGAAAGTGACAGAGAAAAATATATTTTACCAAAACATCAAAACATTCCACATTGTAGCATTCTTAAAATCAAAATATTTTAAGTAGAAGCAACAATGTTGCAAAGGAAAATGTATTTCACAGAAAGATACATTTCATCTCAACATTAAAAGGGTTTTTTTGTGAAAGTTAGAATTGTTCCATTAGAATCAGTGACTGAAACTTCATTTGGACTAAATTAGAGCAGATTTTAACTCCCAAAAAATGCTCTCTAATTAGCTCTCATTTTGGTATTTACTATACCTCCAGGTAAAAAAGACACTTGAGTTAAAATGAGAGTTATTTTCAGGTCTGAGCATGCTCAGTTGTGTTGGCACCTAGTTGTCCAAAACGGGGAATTTTTTACTTTTCAGACTTTTAAAGATATTTCAGTGTAGAAATCACTTTTTCACACAGTTTAAAAGCAGATAATCTTTAAATAATATACCACATATTTCAGTACCATTTAGGCAATTATATCATGCTCTAAAAAGTATTTCCATGTGCAATTCTCTAGGTTTTAGCAGAGTAAGGGTTTGGGCTCTATTTAGTTTCAGGGAGCTATAGTAAATTCGATTTTGGGAGAATTTTCTCACCAGCGCTATAGTGAATACCGTTTTAGCGCGAATTAGCGCTATTGCGCTAATTCGCGCTAAATTGCCGTGAATTAGCGCTAAATTGCCGCGAATTAGCGCTAATTCGCGGCAATTTGCGCGAATTAGCGCCATAGCGCTATAGTAAATGACCTCCACTGTGTGTGTATATATATATATATATATATATATTGTAGCAGAGCGTCCCAGAGAGAGCCAGGAAAAGTCCTGTTCGGGGTTTATACATCTCCCAGGCTCCTCTCATACAGGTTCAGGGATCTCTGATCCATGGTCCAGTTCAGGTCTTGGTCCTCTCCCCCAGGCTAATTTAAGCTCACCTGAGCAAGACAGCCTTTGCTCTTGGCCTGGGATACTCAGACTACTTCTGTGTAGGAGAGCAAAAAGGTATGTGGAAGCTGACTAGCTGTAGGCTTGCTCAGCTTAGTAGTTAGGATCTGTAAATATTGTTTAGTTAGTGCCTAGACATGGTTAGGTTTTGTTTTGGCTATTTTTGTTCCTATTTGTTTTTTTTTGGAACACTGTAAAGCACCTGTATATAGACTTGTATATATCACAAATAAACACTGCACTGTTTGTCACTATTTCACTGGATTTGGTATCTGTGCCTGAAAGACTGCTCATCCCAGGGAGCTTTGTACCTGCCACCTGTCCCCCAGGTTACATATGGTGGAGACTGCGACCAGCTGTAGTAAGTTACTACTTAAAAGGCCAGTGCCTAGAGTGACTAAACATGGAGGAAATCCTAAAACAATTGGTGATATCCAATGCTGCACAGCAACAATCCAATGCTGCACAGCATCAAGCAAATGCTGCACTGCATCAAGCAAACGCTACACAGCAGCAAACTAACGCTATCGCACAGGAGCAAACCAAGGCGCTGTGCCAACAGATTGGTGCTGTACAGGAACTATCGCAGAGGCTGTTTGAACAGCTAGCCACTGATGCAAAAGAGGATAGGAAAACCCTGGCTGCGGTTGTGGAGACGCTAGCACAGTGGTCACCTGCTAAAGTTAATGTTGTTGGAGACAAGCCCTCAGCCATCCATGTGGGTCGCTTTCTTTCTAAAATGACTGCAGATGATGATCCAGAGGCCTTTCTCTTAACGTTTGAACGGACCGCTGAGAGGGAAGGTTGGCCCAAAACCCAGTGGGCAGGACTGGTCGCCCCCTTGCTGTCTGGAGAATCGCAGAAGGCCTACTATGATTTGGAGTCAGCAGAAGCAGGAGACTATGAAAAGGTCAAGCGGGAAATCCTGGCGCGACTTGGTGTCACCTTGGCAGTTCGAGCACAGCGGGTCCACAGCTGGTTCTTCCAAGACGAGAGGCCCCCAAGATCGCAGATGTTCGACCTAATTCACTTGGTGAGGAAATGGCTACAGCCGGAGTCCCTGTCTGGGCCACAAATAGTGGAGCGTGTGGTCATGGACCAGTTCCTGAGGTCACTACCAGTTCCTCTGCAGAAGTGGGTGAGTCAAGGAGACCCCAACTCGGCGGACAAGCTTGTTGAAAGGTACTTTGCTGCAGAGAACCTGGTCACCACCCCTACAGCCGCACAGACTTTCCGCCCAAAGCCACGGTCTCCCCAGGCAACCGGTAAGACTGTTCCAGGGGAAGTGGGTGGTAAGCATGGCAAGGAAATAGGGGGAAGGATTTTTGGTGCCAGGACTGAAGTTTGGCGTCCCAAACAAGGGAAGCTACTGCCTGTCAGCAAACCAAACTGGGGAAACATCAGGTGTTTTCGTTGCCAAGAACTGGGACATGTTGCAGCAAACTGTCCATTGACAGATGAACCAATGCAGTGTGATCTATCTATTAGAATGCAGTCTATGTTTGCTGCTGTTTCATGCGCTGCAGCACCAAGTATGGGAAAACATATGTGCCAAATGACTGTTAATAATAAGCCTATTACGACCTTGCTGGACTCTGGAAGTCTAGTGACTTTGGTTACAGCTGAGATGGTTGAAACTGTGAATTTGCATGCTAAAAAAGTTGCTGTGATCTGTATACATGGGGATACCCGCGAGTATCCTATAGACACTGTTCGGTTTAAAACTGGCTTAGGTACGGTGACCCATCCGGTCGGACTTGTTCCCCACTTGGTGCACGAGGCCATCGTTGGTAGGGACTTCCCTAAGTTTTGGGAACTGTGGGATCGTCCCGACCCGGTCGCAGTAGCTGACTCATTGACAGAGCCAGACCTCCTGGCTGCTACTGAAAATGTGGGTTCAGGGGACTCTTCTCAGTGCTCCCTGGGTTTTCCTTTCTCAGTTATGGCAGGAGAGCTGGAGGAGCCTGAGGAGGTCCCCACAACCAGTGGAGCTGGACAGCCATCTGCTGAATCTGAGCCTACGTTGGAGTTTGCTGACCTTAATGTACACAAGGAAAATTTTGGTACCGAGCAGAGAAAAGACCCAACCCTTGCCAGGGCCTGGGAAAATGTAATGGTGATTAATGATGTACCTGTCGAATCAGGGGACAGGCTCTGTTTTCCTTATTTCAGCAGCAATGAGGATTTAATGTATCGTGTATGTAAAAAAAAAATGATGAAGTGGTTGAACAGTTGGTGGTCCCTAAGCCATACAGACGGGTGGTGTTGGAACTTGCCCATGGGCACTTGCTAGGAGGTCATTTAGGGGTTGAGAAAACTACTGAAAGGGTGTTGCGCAGGTTTTATTGGCCCGGGATACAGAAGGATATTGAGAATTATTGTTAATCCTGTCCTGTGTGTCAGATGTCAGCCCCACTTCCGAAGTCCTTTAGTGCCCTTGCCCATTATTGAAGTGCCCTTTGAGAGGATTGCCATGGACCTTGTGGGTCCACTCCCCAAGTCTGCCCGAGGTCATCAGCATATCCTCGTAATCATGGATTATGCTACCCGTTACCCAGAGGCCATTCCCTTACGCACCGCGTCTGCTAAAAACATTGCCAAAGAGCTGTTTATGGTGTTCAGTCGTGTTGGAATCCCTAAAGAAGTCCTTACAGACCAGGGCACCCCATTTATGTCATGAATAACTAGAGAGCTGTGCAAGTTATTTAAGGTGACACAATTGCGAACCTCGGTGTACCATCCTCAAACGGATGGCTTGGTGGAACGCTTCAACAAAACATTAAAGAGCATGTTAAAAAAGGTTGTTGACAAGGATGGGAAAAACTGGGACTTCCTGATACCATACTTGATGTTTGCCATCAGGGAGGTTCCCCAGTCCTCCACGGGGTACTCTCCCTTTGAGTTGCTTTATGGGAGACACCCTTGGGGGCTCTTGGACATAGCCAAAGAAACTTGGGAGGGGGAGCAGACACCCCATAAAATTGTCATTGAGCATATCGCTCAAATGCAGGACATGATTGCAGCAATCATGCCGATGGTAAAAGAACACTTACTGCAGGCCCAAACAGCTCAACAGAGGATATACAACAGGGGGGCCCAACTCCGTGTTTTCTCACCTGGTGATAGGGTCCTGGTGTTAGTTCCCACTGTTGAGAGCAAGTTCCTGGCTAAGTGGCAGGGTCCCTTTGAAGTAATTGAAAGAGTTGGGGAGGTCAATTACAAAATATATCAACCAGGAAAAAGGAAGCCCGAACAGATTTACCACATAAACCTGTTAAAGCCCTGGAAGGATAGACTGGTGTTAACTGCGAGGTCCCTCCCGGTAACGCCTAAGGGTACTGAGTCCCCTCTGATCCCTGAGGTCACGATTCCAGACAACCTGTCATATTCTCAAAAGCAGGAAACTAGAGAATTCCTGATAAGAAATAGAGAGAAATTTTCAGTGTTACCTGGCACGACTTCAGCAGTTCAGCATGATACTGTTACTGAACCTGGGGTCCGTGTCAAGCTCAAACCATACCGAATTCCTGAAGCGAGGAGAAAGGACATAAGTGAGGAAGTTAAAAGAATGTTGGAGCTAGATGTCATTGAGGAATCCAATAGTGACTGGTCTAGCCCCATCGTGTTAGTCCCAAAACCGGATGGCGCTTGGAGGTTCTGTAATGACTTCAGGAAGCTTAATGCAGTGACAAAGTTTGACACGTACCCAATGCCCAGAGTGGACGAACTTATAGACCAACTTGGCAAGGCTCGCTATCTGACCACTTTGGACTTGACAAAAGGTTATTGGCAAATACCCCTGACTGGTAGCGCCAAAGAGAAGACTGCATTTGTGACCCCGGAGGGTTCCTTTCAATATAAAAAAATGCCTTTTGGGTTGCAAAATGCCCCTGCCACATTTCAAAGGGCCATGGACAGGACTCTAAGACCCCACCGACAATATGCAGCAGCATATCTAGATGATATAGTGGTACATAGCACTGACTGGGAGTCTCACTTGCCCCGTGTCCAGGCTGTCCTCGATTCCCTCTTCAAAGAAGGTTTTACAGCAAATCCAAAAAAAGTGCCATTGGTCTAGAGGAAGCCAAGAATTTGGACCACACTATTGGGCGTGGTGTCATAAAACCTCAAGTGAATAAAATAGAAGCCATCCAGGAATGGCCACGTCCTGCAAACAAGAAGCAGGTCAGGGCCTTTCTTGGCATTGTGGGCTATTATAGAAGATTTATCCCAAATTTTGCAACTATAGCTGCCCCACTGACAGACGTTACGAAAGGGAGAGACTCTGTAATGGTGAAATGGTCCTCAGTAGCAGAGGAATCTTTCCAAGTCCTGAAGAAGGCTCTTTGTGCACAACCAGTACTGTACTCCCCCGATTTTCTCCAAAGATTTTTTGGTTCAGACGGATGCGTCTGATGTTGGTATCGGGGCAGTACTATCACAGGTACACAGTGGGGAAAAACACCCTGTGGTGTACCTAAGCAGAAAGCTTAATGACCATGAGCAAAGGTATGCAGTCATTGAAAAGGAGTGTTTAGCCATAAAGTGGGCCGTGGATGCACTCAGATACTATTTGTTAGGACGCCAGTTTGAGTTAATAACTGACCATGCTCCTCTGAAATGGATGGCCCAAAAGAAGGAGACTAATAGACGGGTGAACCGGTGGTTTTTGGCTCTACAGGATTACTCATTCACTGTAAAACACAGGCCAGGTGTTGAGATGGGGAATGTAGATGCCCTGTCCCGTGTTCACTCCTGTTGGGCTACAGGTGTTCCAACCCTGGGGTTGAAACAAGGGGGGGGATATGTAGCAGAGCGTCCCAGAGAGAGCCAGGAAAAGTCCTGTTCGGGGTTTATACATCTCCCAGGCTCCTCTCATACAGGTTCAGGGATCTCTGATCCATGGTCCAGTTCAGGTATTGGTCCTCTCCCCCAGGCTAATTTAAGCTCACCTGAGCAAGACAGCCTTTGCTCTTGGCCTGGGATACTCAGACTACTTCTGTGTAGGAGAGCAAAAAGGTATGTGGAAGCTGACTAGCTGTAGGCTTGCTCAGCTTAGTAGTTAGAATCTGTAAATATTGTTTAGTTAGTGCCGAGACACGGCTAGGTTTTGTTTTGGCTATTTTTGTTCCTATTTGTTTTTTTGGAACACTGTACAGCACCTGTATATAGACTTGTATATATCACAAATAAATACTGCACTGTTTGTCACTATTTCACTGGATTTGGTATCTGTGCCTGAAAGACTGCTCATCCCAGGGAGCTTTGTACCTGCCACCTGTCCCCCAGGTTACAATATATATATATATATATATATATATATATATATATATATATATATATATAATAAAAAATCTCAGAAGGACCATGCAAATGCAGGTGAGCTTCAGGCAGTGTTCTATATACATATAAATGTATAGATGTATAGGGACTAGCATGAAGTAGGTGCTGGTATTTGCTGGGAGACTAGAAGAGCATGAAAATAATACACTACAGAGTTAAAAAATAATGTTGGGCAAAGTGGTATGCAAGTGCACATTGTGTGGAATAAAGTGGGGGTTGAAGGAAAAAACAAACAATGTGCTGAAATAATAACTAAGCTATAAAGCAACACAAATTACCCGGGTATAATGTGAAACCATCCCCTCATGGAAGTGCAGCTGGTGTGTGTGAACTTATAATGTGAGTGAGAAAAGCTGCCATGTCAGGCTCCAATTATACCCCAGGGGGGAGGGATGAAATGCTCCGCTCCCAACATCATGTGTGAACAGGGAGGCATACAAGCGCTGAAGATACTTGTCGCTGCTGGGGCCGCCAATGCGCGGTATCCCCCATTGTTCGGGATGTTGAATTAGGGATGGAGGTGATGTTGGGGTGACACCAGACCTTGTAATATTTATATTTACTAAATAGGTGACTTCTGAAGGCAATTGGTTCCACTAGCTTTTAGTTAGGGGTATCAGAGTAAAGGGGGCTAAATACAAAAGCACGCCACACTTTGCAGATATTTATTTGTAAAAAATGTTGAAAACCATTTATCATTTTCCTTCCACTTCACAATTATGTACCACTTTGTGTTGGTCTATCACATAAAATCCCAATAAAATACATTTACGTTTCAATTCGTTATTTACATACATTTGTTTAGTTAAATTTGTTTAATCTGTTTCATTCATTTTCGGAATTCGTTTTGTTTATTCATATGCAAATCTAGTAATTTTTAATTCAAATTCGGATCGATTCGAAAAGTTTTTGAATCATAGTATTCAAATAGTTTTCCAATTTCCAAAGAGAATAAAATAAAATAAAAAATAAAGGAATAGAATAGAAAAAAATATAATAGAATAGAAAAGAATGTAACATAAAATAAAAGAATATAATATAATAGAGTAAAACAGAACAAAATAGGATAGAAAATAAAAGAAGAGAATAGAATGGAATAGAATAGAAAGGAATAGAATAAAATATTGAATATAAATAAATAGATTATTATCTTCTGAAATTCGAATAGATTAGATTTAAAAAAACAATAGAATAGAAAAGAATCAATTTGAATTTGAATAGAATAGAAAAGAATAGAGTATAATAGAATAAAAAGTAGCATAATGGTATAGAAAAAAACAACAAAATAGAATAGAATGAATATAACCATCTTCCTATTCTAATCTATGCTTTTCTATTCTATTCAAATTGATTCTATTTGAATTTTGGGAAATGCTTAAATTCTTTCTATTCCATTCTTTTTTTTTTTTTTTTTTATTTGTTTATTCTATTCTATTCTATTCTTTCCTCTTCTCTTCTATTCGATTTTAATTTATTCTATTCAAAATTTGAATTTCCGGAGCCCGAAGATGGCCGCTTAGCTTGAGAACTCCACCACACACCCGGGGGAAACCACTTTCAAAGGAGCCAAGCAACAACCTATCAGCCCGCATATACTCCAGCAGAGCCCAGAGAAACACCAGGGATGCCGAGGAGATGAAAAGAACCGCCGCCACAGCTCCATAAACTGCCGGGCTTCTTTCCACAAGCAGCGCAGCCACAACAAAATGGCGGCGGAGCCCATACGGAGGAGCGGAACGGCAAGGCCATAACATCAGTCTCCTCATCAGACCATGGGGAGAATGAATTGAGGAACCCCCACAGTGGATCCTCCTCTACAGCCTCTACTCCTACTACCAGGAGCCCTGCCAAAAGCAGACAATGTACAATGTCCCCACATGATGGCCTGCATCACCAGGAAATGAAGGTGAGCGCTAACAACTCCTCACAAAAGCCCAGTACACCTGCAGCACCAGATCCTATAGCAGGATTCCCCACCACAGGACAGCCAGTGTCCGATACAGTATTAAAAGACATGCTGATGTCCCTCAGATCCTCATTGCACAATAATATGCTCTATACTGTACACAAATGCCAAGCCGAGGTCCACATAATAGGAGAGAGGGGGAATCAAGTGGAACACACTATGGGAGAATATACCAGCTCCTTTAACAAGATGGTGGATGCACATGGGGCCCACAGTGATGACATCTTCTGGATCAAAGACAAAATAGCAGACCTCGAAGATAGATCCAGGAGAAATAACTTAAAGATAAGAGGCATTCTAGAATCAGTACCACCAGCACAGCTCCTGCAATATGCCCAAGATTTATTCTCTGCCATATCACCCGCTATGTCCGCACTAGAGCTCACGGTGGATCGAATACACAGAGTCCCTAAACCGTCCTTCCTAGTGGAAGACGTCCCCAGGGATGTTTTGCTGAGATTACACTTTTACAGGGCAAAATAATGTATTCTAGAAGCCTTTCACAAATCCGAGCAACGCCCGGCCCAATACGCCTCCATACAACTACTCCCGGACCTATTCAGGCACACTCTCCAAAGGCGCCGCAACCTGGCTACTATCACTAAAGCATTATGCAATCATCATATTATGCACAAATGGAAATATCCAGCCACACTTTCCATTACTTACAATGGGTCCACAACCACAGTATCCACCCTGGAAGAGGGACTGGTAACCCTATGACAATGGGGAATTTTAATGGAAATGCCACACGTCCCATTACAAGCAGAAGGAGCCTCACATATCCAGGAGGAATGGCAAGTAGTGTCCAGGAAAAAAAAAATGAGAGGAAACACATACACCTAAATGGGCACTCCCACACAGAAAGCACAAAACCGATTTCATCTACCCCCCGTAAAGTTGAATTATGGAATTACTTCCATCTTCCCTCACCTACAATGAACAGTGCAAGAATCCCTCGGAGGATTCTCCCTTGAAGCTGTCAACTGTTTTTCCTTTTATATTTCTATTTGTTTTGTTCTGTTGTAATACTGATTTTTTTGGATCAACAACCATCTCTAGAGACAATCTCATGCACATCTCAGCTGACCATCCTTGACACCGCAGAAAACTAAAGACCAATCATCTAAACCACTG
The DNA here is from genome assembly GCA_037952925.1 of Lithobates clamitans. NCBI lineage: Eukaryota > Metazoa > Chordata > Amphibia > Anura > Ranidae > Lithobates > Lithobates clamitans. Next base: position 10,052,607 of record JBBGZY010000140.1, read on the forward strand.
AATCACCCAGCCACACCATCGACAGATGACAAACCCGGGTAGTCCCACAACAATCCCTCAAGCTACAACGTACTACCGAGGTGTAGTCATATCGGAGGTACAAGATCTCTTTTCCAAGTGTAAGTACAATCGATATATGTCACTTAATGAAATTCTCACACTAAGCAATGCTAGTTAAAATATTATCTGTTAATGCTTATGGCCTAAACCACCCAGCCAAGAGAGCATCTCTGTGGAGAGAAGCTGACTCCTCCCATTGTGACATTCTATGTGTACAAGAGACTCATTTCCACCAAGACGCTCCGTCCAAATGTTCTCATAAAAATGTTCAACATTATTGTTTCTCCAACATGAAAGCAAAAAAGAGGGGAGTTTTAGTAGCAGTCAAAGACTTTATATCCTTTCAACTTCATTCAGAATCCTCTGACCCCTCGGGTCGATATCTTATAATATTATGTGACATCAACGCTGCCAAATATATGCTAGTGAACATTTATGTTCCCAACAAACACCAAATCAGATTCCTGAATAAACTGATGAAAAAAATTAAGAGGATTCAACAAGGTCCCCTCATAGTGTGCAGAGACTTTAATATTACTCCAGACCCTCGAATGGATTCCACGTCAAAGTCCTCTAAAAAGACACCTTCTATGGCTTCCTTTTTAAAACCCCAGGAACTGTATGACGTATGGCGATGTACTCATGCTAACAAAAAGGATTTTACGTTGTATTCTCATAGACACTGCTCGTATACGAGGATTGATCTGTTTCTAATGGACAGGTGGCTACTCCCAAATGTACTTACTTGTCAATAACATAACATGGTCGGACCATGCGTCCGTCCTAAAAACCTTGTGAGATACATACCCCAACAATAACGCCTACGTGTGGCACGCCAATCTCCAGGTAATACAAAACCCATCGACTAAAAAGGCCTTGCAAAATCAACTGTTCGATTATTTTCAGATCAATTCCTCCTCTACAGAGAACTCATTCATACTTTGGAACACCCATAAGGCATATATTAGAGGAATGTTTATTCAATTAGGTATGAGGCTTAGGAAGCAGAGGCAGCCGAAACTCGATACCCTATTCTCAGAAATCAACAGCCTAGAGAATCAAAACAAAAAAAATCCTACCTCCTCAATTGGTACAAAACTCACTGCCCTAAGACATGACCTTAGAATAGAACTTCTCTGCTCCTTTGAACAAAAAGAGAGAAGATATTATGGAACACTCTATAACCTAAATCAAGACGGCAACACTCCACAACCTTCACATTCTGACATAATGAATTTTTTATCGGACATTTGCTTGCCCCAAATCTCCTCTTCACAGCTCCAACAGTTGAATACCCCCTTCTACTTGTCAGAAATAATGAAGGTCATAGACACTCTCCCTAACAACAAATCTCCGGGACCAGATGGGCTTACGGGGGAGTACTATAAAATTTTTAAACTAATTCTAGGTCCATACCTACTCAGGGTGTTTGAGAAGGCTGCTGCCTCTGCTTCCTTCCCTTTTGAGATGTTGGAGGTGCTAATAATCACTCTGCCTAAACCAGGCAAGACACTGGATGTTCCTCAAAATTTTAGGCCAATATCCTTCTTAAACAATGACCTAAAAATTTACGCCAAACTAATAGCACTGAGAATAATGGACATCCTAACCACCATAATTGACCTGGATCAATCTGGGTTTACCAAAGGTAGACAAACATCTGATGCCACAAGACGGCTGATTGATATAATCCATCTTGCTAGGCAACGTCGAACGCCTTCTCTGTTTCTAGCTTTAGATGTGGAGAAGGTGTTTGACAGAGTGCATTGGATGTATCTTACAAAAACTTTAGAAAAATTTGGCTTCAAAGGGCAATACTGGCCCTCTACACATCCCCATCTGCCCGGGTTTATACGTCCGGGCATGCTATCTAAACCCTTTATAATATCAAACGGAACACGCCAGGGCTGTCCACTATCTCCCCTTATTTTTAACTTGTTCTTGGAACCCCTAGCTGCTAACATCAGACAAAACCCCAACATACATGGCTTTATGATTAATAATTGTAAACACGTCATAAGCCTATTGATTTTGATGCTAACACCTGTGATTTTAATGCTAACACAGCCGGTGTCTTCTCTGAGCAAAGTGACTAACCTACTGCAAAAGTATGGCATGGTGTCATTCTATAAGGTAAATTAATCCAAATCTTATATTTTAGATATAGGAGTAAGACCTCATGATAGACTAAGCATGCAAAACAAATTCCCATATGTGTGGAACGATCATAATATCACTTATTTAGGGATTAAACTTACAGCACAACCTGAACATCTATTCCAGGCTAACTACCAACTGCTAGAACACAACCTAAAACAAGGACTACAAAACTTAAGCAAACATATTCTTTCATGGTCAGGCAGATTAGCAGCCTTCAATATGCAAATTTTACCGCAACTTTTATACATATACCGCATATACCCGTAGCAGTCTCTACAAAATTCTTTCAAACGTTACAAACTACACTCTCCAAATATCTTTGGGAGGACAAGAAAGCTAGGAGTGCTTTTTAAAACTTAAAAAGACAAAAAATGCAGGGGGATTAGGCTTACCTGTACTAGCTTAATTACCACTTAGCAGCAATATTAGCGCAGCTTAGAGGATGTTTCCCTAATCACCCTACAACACCATGGAGCAGCATTGAACAGGCTCTGATACCAGGAAGTAACTTGTATGAGTACTTACTAGCTCACACTAATCTTAAAAATAAGAAACTTAACCTACCTTTACCAATGATGGCATCCCTAAACTCATGGAAGACCATGGTGACTTCCAAATCCTTGTCATCTCCTACCACCCCCCTAACTATACCCTTATCTACTTTGACACTGATTATCCCTGAATTAAATTTGGAGAAATGGAAAAAGAGAGGAATAAATTGGGTATCAGATTTATATTCAAACAAGATTGTGAAACAGTTCCAAGACTTACAAAAGAAGTATGGCCTACCTACTTATTTAACCACACCCGAGTAACATCTTACCTCAGTAGCAAACATACCCCTAATTACCACTTATTTTGGCAGATCCAAATATACCTCACCGTTAAAGAACACCGTAAAGGTGGTATTTCACTGTTTTACCGGTTTCTCAACAACAAATCTATATTTATGAAAACTAACTCCATGATAGCATGGGGAAAGGATTTTAAACAATCCTTTTTAGACAACCAATGGCTCAAAGCAATACAATGCACTCACGCAGCTACCAAATGCACCAATCTTTGGGAACTCTCTTGCAAGGTCATACAGAGATGGTACCTGACGCCATACAGGATCGTCAAGTTTGACCCTTCTACATCTCCTCTTTGTTGGAGAAACTGTGCGAAGCCAGGTACGCTCCTTCATATACTATGGAGCTGCAAGAGTTTGACCAAATTCTGGTCAGAAATTTTCACCATTCTCCATCAAGTGACAGGACTAAAGTTCCAACATTCTCCCTCACTAGCGCTCTTAAACGTGGGAATTGAAAAAATCCCACCGCCCCACAGGAAATTCACCACCCACTTATTCCTAGCAGCCAAGTTAGTGATTCTCAGACTCTGGAGATCCCAAGAACCCCCTAAAGTGATAGAAGCGATACGTACACTTTCCACACATTTCACCTATGAGAACATGTTGGTACACATAGAAGGAAAGCACTAAATTTTTAACTCATTGGCAGCCATGGATAAACTGGTACAAAACCCAGAAAACCAAATATGACTGAGACTGACTCTATTAAGCAATAAATCAGTTAAATATCCATACTTTAATCCATTCCAGATTATGTATACCTCCTCTTCTATACAGTCTCTATGTTGATCCAAAGTTACTGCTTTTTCTTTTAGTTTGGAGCAGTTAGCTCCTGCTGAATTTTGGCTAATAGAACTGCCTTGTTGAACCTACTGTATGTTACACTGTTATACTAGAAGGGCAGTCTTGTGGGAGATATTCCCCTCCTCTGGTCACAGTAAGTTCCCAAAGGGGTGACTGGTAGAGAGGAGCGACTCCTCTTGTATTGTATATGCCATCTGAAACCATGTCATCACTATATAGATGCACAATTCTGTTAGCTATACTTAATTACGTTTTTTTTATCTTCAGTTCAAGTGTATGTCATATGATATTCACCTCTGTAAGTTGAAAAATATTGAATAAAAACTATTTGAGAAAAAAAAATAGAATTTCCGAAGATGGTTGTATTCTTTCCATTCTATACTATTATGTTAATTTCTATTCTAATCAAATCTTTTCTATTCTATTCAAATTTGAATTGATTCTATTTTAATTTTAGGAAATGGTTATATTCTTTCTAATCTATGCTATTCTAGTCTATTGTTTTTTTTATTTCTTTTCTTTTCTATTCTATTATAGTCTTTTCTATTCCATTCTTTTTTTTTTCTATTCTATTCTTTTCCTATTTATTCAAATTCAAACTTATTCTATTTGAAATTTGAATTTCAGAAGATGATTCTATTCTATTCTATTCATTTCTATTATTCTAGTCTATGCTATTCTTTTATTTTCTATTCTATTTTGTTCTGTTTTACTCTTTTCTATTCTATTTTCTTTTTTTATTCTATTCCTTTATTTTCTATTCTATGTCATTCTCTTTGGAAATTCAAAAATGATTCGAAAACAATTCGAATTCGAAAACTATACAAATTTGAAAACTCTTCTAATTTGAAAACTATTTAAATTTGAAAACGATTCTAATTCAAAAGTATTCAAAAATTATTTGAAAATGATTCAAATTCAATTTTTTTTTTCGTTATTTCAGATTCGTTTCAATTTGGTACTCTTGCACTTCAGATATTCGGATACATCCGAATTTCCGAAAAATAAAAATTTGTCTGAATTTCAATTTGGAACGAAGCAAACCGCATTTTTCTAGTTTGGTATATACATGGTTACAAGATACACTGGTCCAAGCTGGAACAATATAACTGTGTATAAAATATTGATCTCTAGAATTCTTCTTTAACCACTTCAATACCAGGCACCTATACACCTTCCTGCCCAAGCCAATTTTCAGCTTTCAGTGCTGTCACAATTTGAATGACAATTGCGCGGTCATGCTACACTGTACTCATTTTTTTATCATTTTGTTTCCATAAATAGAGCTTTCTTTTGGTGGTATTTGATCACCTCTGTGATTTTTATTTTTTGTGCAACAAATAAAAAAACACCAAAAACTTTGAAAAAAAAATACCTTTTTCTTTGTTTCTGTTAAATTTTTTTGTAAATAAGTATGTTTTCTTCTTCAATGACGGGAACTGACATGGCTACATTGACGGGCACTGATGAGGTGGCACCAATTAGGTGGCACTGATGGGCACTGATAGGCGGCACTGATGGGCACTAATAGGTGGAACTGGTATGCGGCACTGATGGGCACTCATAGGTGGCACTAATGGGCACTAGTAGGGGGCACTGAAGGGCACTCATAGGTGGCATAGATGGGTACTTATGGGTGGCACTGCTAGGTGGAACAGATGGTCACTGATAGGTGGGCACTGATGGGCATGGATGGACACTGATAGGGGGCACTGATGGGTGGCACTGATGACACTGATGTGTGGCATTGCTGGGCATCACTGATTTTCTTTGTTTCATAATGGTGCCAGTCAGTGCCCATTTGTGGGCACTGATTGGCATATACTGAGCATATGTTGGCACATGTGGATGGCCATGGGGGACGTATCTGGCCATCCACATGTTAGGGGCTTCCCTGGTGGTCCTGGCGGCTTCCCTGGTGGTCCAGTGTGCTCAGCTGAGGGGGGGCTGCGCTGATAAACAATCAGCACAGACCCCCCTGTCAGGAGAGCCACCGATTGGCTCTCCTCTACTCACATCTGTCATACACGAGTGAGGAAAAGCCGATCAACGGCTCTTCCTGTTTACATCATGATCAGCCATGATTGGACACAGGTGATCACGTGGTAAAAGAGCCTCCGTCGGAGGCTCTTTACCAAGATCGGTGTATCGGTGTGTCAGTCATCACCGATCATTGTGATGCATGCCCCCACGGGCACGCGGCGGCTGTTATGCCGCTGGACATCATATGACGCGCAGTCAGGATAATTGAACCACCGTCCGCCCGTCATTCTGCTATAGGCCGGGCGGGAAGTGGTTAAATTGCCCCTGAGTAATAGCACTGGTGTCAATGGATGCAATAATAAACCCCTGCATTGGTGTCAGGGCATGCAAAAATAACCATCAACATTGGTGTCATTACAATTAACCCCACATTGGTGGTCAGTAGGGATGAGCCGAACACCCCCCTGTTCGGTTCGCACCAGGACATGCGAACAGGAAAAAAGTTCGCTTGAACGCGCGATCACCGTTAAAGTCTATGGGACACGAACATGAATAATCAAAAGTGCTAATTTTAAAGGCTTATATTCAAGTTATTGTCATAAAAAGTGTTTGGGGACCTGGGTCCTGCCCCAGGGGACATGGATCAATGCAAAAAAAAGTTTTAAAAACGGCAGTTTTTTCAGGAGCAGTGATTTTAATAATGCTTAAAGTCAAACAATAAAAGTGTAATATCCCTTTAAATTTTGTACCTGGGGGGTGTCTATAGTATGCCTCTAAAGGGGCGCATGTTTCCCATGTTTAGAACAGTCTGACAGCAAAATGACATTTCGAAGGAAAACTTCCATTTAAAACTACTCGCGGCTATTGCATTGCCGACAATACACATAGAAGTTCATTGATAAAAACGGCATGGGAATTCAACACAGAGAAACCCCGAACCAAAATTTAAAAAAAAAATGACGTGGGAGTCCCCCTAAATTTCATACCAGGCCCTTCAGGTCACGTCATTTTTTTTTTTCTTCTCATTGTGTTCTTCTCATTGTCGGGTGCTGGAATGCAGAAAACATTCCAGTACCTGTCATCTTGCTGCATACTCTATTTCAAAATTAAGGAATGATAGTGCGTGTATAACCTTGTCTGGCCAATCCAATGGACAAACAGACAAAGCCTAGTGCTCATGGGCACAGCATAACCCCTCAGGATTTTTAGGACAGACCAGGAAAGTATTTTATTGAAGAAATAAAAAAATAATAATAATGAAACAGTAGAAACATTCAAATCAATTTCAGTGCAGGGATACAAATATAACTGTAGCTGCCCTCTAGTGTGATGGGCTAGTGCACATAGCTATTAGAGATGATGCCTTAGCATTAATGCAGTAAATACACAAACTGCCACTCCAATATTTGGAGGCGATTTGGTGGGTATTGAACCCAAATATCAATATTTGAAAATTAAGAAATGACAGTGCATGTATAACCTGGTCTGGCCAATTCAATGGACAAACAGACAAAGCCTAGTGCTCATGGATATAGAAAAACCCCTCGAGATTTTTAGGACAGACCAGTTAAAGTATTTAAAAAATGTTATTTATTGAAGAATATACACGCACTGTCATTCCTTAATTTTCAAATATGGATATTTGGGTTCAATACACTAAGGAGTCATCTCTAACAGCTATGTGCACTAGCCCATGACACTAGAGTGCAGCTACAGTTATGTTTGTATCTCTGCACTGAAATTGATTTTAATGTTTCTACTGTAAACACACACACATCCCAGTTCTGGCAGGAGAGAGGAGACAGTTAGAACACACTGAGGGAACACATTTAACCCCTTGATCACGCCCTAGTGTTAACCCCTTCTCTGCCAATGAGATTTATTAAGTTATGGGTGGCTATTTTTAGCTCAGTTGACTGTATAAATGTCAGTGGTTCCAAAAAAGTGTCAAAAGTGTTCAATCTGTCTGCCGCAATGTCGCAGTCCCAATAAGAATCGCAGATCGCCACCATTACTAGTAAAAATGATTTAAAAATAAAGATGCCACAAATCTATCCCTATTTTGTAGCCACGATAACTTTTGCGCAAACCAATCAGTATAAACTTAAAGCAATTTTTTTTTACCAAAAATATGTAGAAGAATATATATTGTCCTAAACTAAGGAAGATTTTTTTTTTTTTTTTTTAACTTTGGGATATTTATTACAGCAAAAAGTAAAAAATATTGTGTTTTTTTTTTTAAACTGTCTGCATTTTTTTTGTTTATAGCGCAAAAAATAAAAAACAAAGAGGTGATCAAATACTACCAAATGAAAGCTCTATATGTGGTAAAAAAAGGACATAAATTTTGTTTGAGTACAGTGTCGCACTACCGCGCAATTGTCAGTTGCAGTGCCGTATCACAAAAAATGGCCCGATCAGGAAGAGGGTAAATTCTTCCGGGGCTGAAGTGGTTAAAAACATAACTATAACAAAATTCACCAAAACATACTGCTATCAGCAGTCATTCCTACCAATCCTGGATAGTGTGTGGGATCCAGTCTCTGAGGTCCTGTTTGTTTTTGGCCCAGTATGTGGCTATGATGGTAAACAGAGAGGATTAATGCTCCAATCAAAGAACAGAAATATGCTGTTTTAGCACTATATTTATATAGGACACCCTATTTATTAAACATTTTTCATTTGTTTGATGTTTCTTATTAGGCTACCCACTGAGATGGATGACAGTACACGTAAGTTTCTTTCCAGAGGAACCATTTCTTTTAACCTTTTTCCCCCTCTGTTGTCAAAGAGAAGTGTTCTTGGATGAAGTGGGCACGTTCCCCCACAAATCAAGAAGGTCCTTTCATTGATAAATAGTGTTACATTCCTATTTTTTTATATCATACCTCAAACCATGATGTTTATTCAGAGTTGGCAAACCAAAATGTTTTTGCAAAGGAAAATCCTGGGACACCAGAGAAAAACATGTATGGTAGGCTCAATATACCTAACCCTTCTCTGTAAGGTAGGCACTACCGATGCAATAGGGCTCAAAGCAACCTAGGGGTTGTTAAGAGTGACCTAGAGGGTTGACCAATGGATTCTTTGAGACCCATGCAGTGCTATCAGGCTTCCTCAAGGCTTTACAACTAAATGTGTGTGTCTCTGTAGAGTTGAACCTCTGCATGCCAGTGGGTACCCCACATTGTTTTTTCTTTAATTCTATTTTATATATTTTTTTTCTGAGACTCTTTATAAGGTCACTCCTGTTTGTTGGATGGCAGTAGCTAATTGGTTAGTTCTCAATGGAATAGTATTGACATTCACCAATAACATAACACTTGGACTCCTTATGTAATGGACTCAGGATCCTTCAGTATTGACCCCATCCACATAATCTCTATCTTCTGACACAGACATGTATAACTCACGTTAATCAGATTGGATACAACTTTTGGATAGACATTTTTATATGCACCCCCTCATTACTCTCCAGTTTCGGCCTTAAGAATAGGTTCCCTTATGCCGCGTACACACGATCGGATTTTCCGACAACAAACCGTGGATTTTTGTTCGAAGGATGTTGGCTCAAACTTGTCTTACATACACATGGTCACGCAAATGTTGGCCAAAAATTCCAAATGAGAGAACGTGGTGACGTACAACACGTACGACAGGACTATAAAAGAAGTTCAATAGCCAGTGCACCACCCTTTGGGCTCCTTCTGCTAATCTCGTGTTTATCTCGTATTAGTAGAAGTTTGGTGAGAGATGATTTGCGCTTTTCAGCCTCGTGCTTTTCAGTTAGTTTCTGCTTGTCAGTTTGTGCTTGTGGGTTCGTATTTGTTCTTCAGTGCATGTTGTCAGTTTGTTCCTGTCTTTCAGTGCATTCTATTTATAGTAAGCTGTTGTTTTTCAGTGCGTTCTTGTCCGCTCGTTTCTGATTTTCAGCTCATTCTTCTCAGGTCCTTTCTGATTTTCAGTGCGTTCTGTTAGTTCTTTCTGACCAGCCGGCCGTTTTCTAGCCATGTTGTGGTTACATTCCCATCGGAGAGCTTGTACCGTTGTTGGGCTTGGTGTTGGAGTTCTTGCTTCGACCCAAGTCCAGTCCATGAACAGGGGGAGGAGGAGTTCTCCAGCATGACCGATTCTCTCACATGCCTTCAGAACCAGGAGAAAAATCGTGATGATTTCAGAAATTATCTCCAGATGACGGACCCCATTTTTCACCGTCTGTTGGCTTTGCTTACCCCTTATATTATGAAGCAGGACACCTGCATGCAGCAAGCCATCACTCCAAAGCAAAGGCTTGTCGCCACCTTGCGGTACTTGGAGACGGGAGAAGTCTCCAGGATATTAAGTTTACAAATTGGATCTTCCCCCAGGCTCTGGGAATAATTATTCCCAGGCCTTTTTTTCAGTGGGAACGCGGGGGAATGCAGTTCCGGCACCTCCAGCACTGAACGTATGTAATAGTGTGGGGTGTGCTGGAGGGTCTATTGATATTGACTGCTGGGGAATCTATTGTCACTGGTGGGGTTATGTTTTAGTGTGAGGGCCTATTGTTGCTGATTGGGAATCTATTGTTGCTGGGGGGTCTTATGTTGCTGGAAGGGATCTACTGGTGAGGGAGAGGTCTATTTTTACTGGCCACTGGATGGTCTATTAATGCTGGCTGCTGGGAGATCTGTTGCTGCTGGGGGAGGGATCTAATGTTGCTTGGGTGGATATTTTGGCACTGGGTGTGGTATTTTGTTGTGGGTGGTTCACTGTTGTTGCAGGGGATCTATTGTTGTTGGGGTGGAGTCCATTGTTGTGTGGGGATCTATTGCTGGGATTCTATTGTTTCTGGCTGCAGGGGATCATTTTTACTGCTTTTCTTTTATCCTTAACATGTTTTATACAAATGATTTAGCACCACAAAATGATACTTAGTTCTGTATTCTCTAAAAGGGGTGGTACTGGTAGGTGGGTAGGTGGTGGAATCAAGGGACGGTGGTCAGAGGTGGGTAGGGGGCAGAGACAAGGGGTGACTCAGACGGGGGGGGGGGGTTCCTGCACCTACTCTCTGAGAAAAAAAACCCTGATTATTCCAGAGACCTGTTCTGCCATAATTCATGTCCTGCAGAAGGACTATATTAAGGTAAGTTTTATCCTTTAACATCACATTCTGTCTATTTAATGTTTGCTAATGTATTGTATTTATTTCATCATTCCATAATTACCATGATTGTAATATGCTGTGAATGTCCTCTTTTTTGTCCTCATACATGCTGTAAGCTTTTACGGCTTCTTTTTTGTCCTTCATGCATATTTGCCTTCACTAACCTCCCCAGCATGCTATCCTGGGCCCATACACACCTAGCCTAGTCACTTAACAATGTATTTTGTCAGCTCTATTGTAGTGCTTACCCTAAACACCCCCTAAAATGTGTCCAAATGTTATTGTTGTCCTTAAATTCAGGCAGAGTGCCTAAAATTTTTACAATGGGCCATCAGAGGGGGCGAGGAATCTGATAAGTGGACCTTATATTTTGGTCTTTACATACTCCCTAAAATAAATGTTATACTGATGTTGGCCAAGAATGTTTGTGTCTAATCTGCTTGCAATGTTATGTGCAAATGTACTATTTTTTTTTTATGTTTTGACTCCACAGTTTCCTTCGATGACACAGGAATGGCAGACTGTGGCATCCCACTTTGCCGACTGTTGGGACTTTCCCAACTGTGGAGGGGCAATTGATGAGAAGCACGTCCACATCGTCCTACCACCCCACTTGGTGTCATACTATTTTAATTATAAGGGTTTCAATAGTATCGCGTTGATGGCGGTGCTGTCAGTGACATACGAGTTTCACTATGTGAATGTGGGGAAGAATGGCCAGATGTCGTATGGTGGCGTCTTTGCCCAGACGGAGTTCTACCAATGTCTCCAGAGTGGTGGCTTGGGATTGCCACCTGCGGAAGAGAACGTGGAAGGACTCCCATTTGTTTTTATTGCTGATGAAGCGTTTGGTCTGGGTGATCACCTGATGAGGCCATTCCCCCAGAGGACCCTCACCCCGGAGAAGAGAGTTTTTAATTTCTGGCTGGCCAGAGCCAGAAGAGTCATGGAGAACACCTTTGGGATAATAGCCAGCCAGTTCCACCTATTTATAATGGCTATAAATGTGGCGGAGTACAAACTTAACCACATTGTGTTATCATGCTGCATCTTGCACAACTTTTTAAAGTGAAATGCTACTAATTATGTTGCCTTAGTTGGGCCGGACTTCATGAACCAACAATGACAGCCCTGGAAGCTGGCCATCCTGGCTTGCCCCCCCAAAGTGCCCGTGAAGTGCGTCAACAATATATGGAATATTTTAGGGTGGGGGGCCATTGCTATGGCAGTAAATTTTTAACCAGTTGCCGACCGCTGCACGCCGATGTACGTCGGCACAATGGCACGGGCAGGCATAAGGGCTTACCTGTATGTCCCTGCCTGCCCATGGGCGGGGGGTCCTACCGGACCCCCCCGGTGCCTGCAGCGGTCAGATTCTCATCAGGAGCAATCCGAGGTGAGGGGGAGGCCACTGATTCATGGCCACCCCCTCACGGTCGCTCCTGGCGAATGACAGGCTTCCTCTGCTGCTGTAATGTCATCTCTCCTCGGGAAGCCTTTTCGTTCCGGCTCCCAAGGAGAGAAGACATGCAAGTAAGTTTGCACCAACACTACACTTCCAGTAGAACACGCAGGCACACTTTTTACCCCCCGATCACCCCCCTGTACCCCCTGTCACAGTGACACCAATAGCAGTGTTTTTTTTCTGATTATTGCATTGCTGTCAATTTGTGACAGTTATAAGTGGTAGGGCAGTTAGTGGTAGGCCCCTTTAGGGTACCCCCCTAACCCCCCCTAATAAAGTTTTAAGCACGTGATCACCCCCTGTCACCAGTGTCACTAAGCGATCCTTTTTCTGATCGCTGTATTAGTGTCACAGGTGACGCTAGTTAGGGAGGTAAGTATTTAGGTTAGCCGTCAGCTTTTTATAGCGTCAGGGACCCCCATATACAGGGGCAAAAAAGTATTTAGTCAGCCACTAATTGTGCAAGTTCTCCCACTTAAAAAGATGAGAGAGGCCTGTAATTGCCATCATAGGTATACCTCAACTATGAGAGACAAAATGTGGAAACAAATCCAGACAATCACATTGTCTGATTTTTGAAAGAATTTATTTGCAAATTATGGTGGAAAATAAGTATTTGGTCACCTACAAGCAAGCAAGATTTCTGGCTCTCACAGACCTGTATCTTCTTCTTTAAGAGGCTCCTCTGTCCTCCACTCATTGCCTGTATTAACGGCACCTGTTTTGAACTTGTTATCAGTATAAAAGACACCTGTCCACAACCTCAAACAGTCACACTCCAAACTCCACTATGGTGAAGACCAAAGAGCTGTCGAAGGACACCAGAAACAAAATTGAAGACCTGCACCAGGCTGGGAAGACTGAATCTACAATAGGCAAGCAGCTTGGTGTGAAGAAATCAACAGTTGGGAGCAATAATTTGAAAATGGAAGACATACAAGACCACTGATAATCTCCCTCGATCTGGGGCTCCATGCAAGATCTCACCCCGTGGGGTCAAAATGATTACAAGAACGGTGAGCAAAAATCCCAGAACCACACAGGGGGACCTAGTGAATGACCTGCAGAGAGCTGGGACCAACATAACAAAGGCTACCATCAGTAACACACTACGCCGACAGGGACTCACATCCTGCAGTGCCAGACGTGTCCCCCTGCTTAAGCCAGTACATGTCCGGGCCCATTTGAGGTTTGCTAGAGAGCATTTGGATGATCCAGAAGAGGATTTGGAGAATGTCATATGGTCAGATGAAACCAAAGTAGAACTGTTTGGTAGAAACACAACTTGTCGTGTTTGGAGGAGAGAGAATGCTGAGTTGCAACCAAAGAACACCATACCTACTGTGAAGCATGGGGGTGGCAACATCATGCTTTGGGGCTGTTTCTCTGCAAAGGGAACAGGAAGACTGATCCGTGTACATGAAAGAATGAATGGGGCCATGTATCGTGAGATTTTTAGTGCAAACCTCCTCCCATCAGCAAGGGCATTGAAGATGAAACGTGGCTGGGTCTTTCAGCATGACAATGATCCCAAACACACCGCCCGGGCAACGAAGGAGTGGCTTCGTAAGAAGCATTTCAAGGTCCTGGAGTGGCCTAGCCAGTCTCCAAATCTCAAGCCCATAGAAAACCTTTGGAGGGAGTTGAAAGTCCCTGTTGCCCAGCGACAGCCCCAAAACATCACTGCTCTAGAGGAGATACCAGCAACAGTGTGTGACAACCTTGTGAAGACTTACAGAAAACGTTTGACCTCTGTCATTGCCAACAAAGGATATATAACAAAGTATTGAGATGAACTTTTGATATTTACCAAATACTTATTTTCCACCATAATTTGCAAATACATTCTTTCAAAAATCAGACAATGTGATTGTCTGTATTTGTTTCAACATTTTGTCTCTCATAGTTGAGGTATACCTATGATGACGATTACAGGCCTCTCTCATCTCTCATCAAGTGGGAGAACTTGCACAATTGGTGGCTGACTAAATACTTTTTTGTCCCACTGTACTACCTAATAAAAGTTTTAACCCCCTGATTGCCCCCTAGTTAACCCTTTCACCAGTGATCATCGTATAACTGTTACGGGTGACGCTGGTCAGTTTGTTTTTTATAGTTTCAGGACACCCGCCGTTTATTACCTAAAAAAGGTTTAACCCCCGATCGCCCTGCGCTGATATAAGTTAAGTTTAGGGTCAGATAGGGTCTGCATCGCCCCAGGCAGTGTCAGGTTAGCGCCAGTACCGCTAACACCCACGCACACCGCATACACCTCCCTTAGTGGTATAGTATCTGAACAGATCAATATCTGATCCGATCAGATCTATACTAGCATCCCCAGCAGTTTAGGGTTCCCAAAAACACAGTGTTAGCAGGATCAGCCCAGATACCTGCTAGCACCTGCATTTTGCCCCTCCGCCCAGCCCACCCAAGTGCAGTATTGATCGATCACTGTCACTTACAAAACACTAAACACATAACTGCAGTGTTCGCAGAGTCAGGCCTGATCCCTGCGATCGCTAACAGTTTTTTGGTAGTGTTTTTTGTTACAGTCGCATAGTCAGGAGCTTTTTTGCCTGTGAGCCTCACTAGTGTACCACTAAATTTAGAGCCCAAAATGGCAAATCGAAGGTACACTAGTGAAGAGGCCTACACATTCCTGAGCATGACAGATAGTGAAGAGGAAGTCACTCATCTGTCAGATTCAGGCTCAGAATATGAACCTGTAGATAGCAGCGGCTCCATGACAGCTGATGACGGAGTTAGGTCTTAATAAAAGACCACATAGACGAGTTCTTGCTGGAAAAAACATTTTAAGCAACAGACAGCATGGATTCATGAAAAATATAGATAGAACTGGCTAAAAGACAGAATTCAGAGAGTAGTGGTTAATGATTCTTATAGGGCGTACACACGGTCGGACTTTGTTTGGACATTCCAACAACAAAATCCATGGATTTTTTGCGACGGATGTTGGCTCAAACTTGTCTTGCATACACACGGTCACACAAAGTTGTCGGAAAATCCGATCGTTCTGAACGCGGTGACGTAAAACACGTACGTCGGGACTATAAACGGGGCAGTGGCCAATAGCTTTCATCTCTTTATTTATTCTGAGCATGCGTGGCACTTTGTCCGTCGGATTTGTGTACCCACGATCGGAATTTCCGACAACGGATTTTGTTGTCGGAAAATTTTATCTCCTGCTCTCCAACTTTGTGTGTCGGAAAATCCGATGGAAAATGTCCGATGGAGCCCACACACGGTCGGAATTTCCGACAACACGCTCCGATCGGACATTTTCCATCGGAAAATCCGACCGTGTGTACGGGCCATTACTCTGAATGGGCTAGGGTTATCAGTGGTGTACCCCAAGGTTCAATGCTGGGACCCTTACTCTTTAATATCTTTATAAATGATATTGGGTCTGGGATCAAAAGTAACATTTCTGTCTTTGCAGATGACACCAAGCTATGCAGTGGAATAACGTCCTTACAGGATGACTCCAATTTACAAGCTGACCTCAATGCTCTGTCTAATTGGGCGACTATGTGGCAGATGAGGTTTAACGTTGAGAAATGTAAAGTTATGCACTTGGGGGCTAAGAATATGCATGTATCATACATACTAGGGGGAGTACAACTGGGGTAATCCTTAGTGGAGAAGGATCTGGGGGTTTTGGTAGATCATAAGTTCATTAATAGCATGCACTGCCAAGCTGCGGTTTCCAAAGCGAGCAAAGTATTTTCTTGTATTAATGGAGGTATGGACTCCAGAGAGAGAGATATAATTTTGCCCCTGTTCAAATCATTAGTAAGACCTCATCTGGAATATGCAGTTCAGTTTTGGGCACCAGTTCTCAAAAAGGATATCGGGGAACTGGAGAAAGTGCAGAGAAGGGCAACCAAACTGATAAGAGGCATGGAGGAGATCAGCTATGAGGAAAGATTAGAGGAACTGAATTTGTTCACTCTTGAGAAGAGGAGAATAGGGGGGGATATGATCAACATGTTCAAATATATAAGGGGTCCATATAGTGAACTTGGTGTTGAGTTATTCACTTTACGGTCAACACAGAGGACAAGGGGGCACTCTTTACAACTGGAGGAAAAGATATTTCATCTCCAAATACGGAAAGGTTTCTTCACAGTAAGAGCTGTGAAAATGTGGAATAGACTCCTGCCAGTGGTGGTTCTGGCCAGCTCAGTACATTGCTTTAAGAAAGGCCTGGATACTTTCCTAAATGTACATAATATAATTGGGTACTAGCATTTATATAGGTAAAGTTGATCCAGGGAAAATCCGTTTTACTCTTGGGGGATCAGGAAGGAATTTTTTCCCCTGCTGTAGCAAATTGGAGCATGCTCTGCTGGGGTTTTTTGCCTTCCTCTGGATCAACTGTGGGTATAGAACTGGGTATATTGTATTGTACGATATTTTTTTTTTATGGTTGAACTGGATGGACTTGTGTCTTTTTTCAACTTGACTAACTATGTAACTATGTAAGTTGTGGTCCCTGCCAGACCCCAATCTACTTCTTCTGCTGTTGAGGTGCAGGAACCACAGGGCTCTCGTCAGGAGCAGAGCAGTACTAGCGCCGCTATTCCTTCTGGTGAACTGGCAAGCACCAGCGGCCTAGTACACCCTGGTCGTACATCCAGCACTGCAGTAACACTTGGTGACGTGGCGAGTCCCATAAGTGCAGTTCAAGCTGGCGAGGTGGCAAGCACAAGTAGTGTCCCGCTGCCACCAAGAAGACGAACACAGGCTCATTGTGCCCATAGTGCCCTTCCTGCTGCATTCGCCAATTCTAATTAGGAACCCACCACTTCTGCAGCACCCGTACTTCCCCCATTCACTGGCCAACCTGGCATTTAGGTGGAAACAGTTGATTTTACGCCACTTGATTTTTATTCACTGTTTTTCACCGAAGATCTCTATAGATCTATTGTGGACCAAAGCAATTTGTACGCTGGTCAACACATTGCCACTATTCCCCAGTCCTCCCTTGCCAGAGATTGGAGACCAATTACGGTCTCCGAATTTAAGCTCTTTCTGGGCCTTTTCCTCAACATGGGCATAAAAAGAGTGAGTTGTGGTCATATTGGTCTACTGACCCAATTCACCATATGCCCTTGTTCTCTGCCTCCATGACCAGGGCATGAAAGAGCAGATCTTGTGGTTCATGCACTTCAACAACAATGAACTCTGTCATCCTGGTGGAGACCCTGGATACGATCGGCTCTACAAAATTCGGCCCCTCGTAAACCACTTCAACCAACGTTTTGCAGACTTGTTTACTCCCCATCAAGTTGTCTGCGTTGATGAGTCCCTGATTAAGTTTTCTGGCCACTTGTCATTCAAACAGTACCTTTACAGCAAGCGTGCCAGATACAGGGTCAAGATGTATAAGCTCTGTAACAGGGCCACAGGCTATACATGTAGTTTTATGGTTTACAAGGGAAAAGATAGCCACGTAGAGCCGACAAACTACCCTAACTACATAGGAAGCGCTGGCAAGATTGTGTGGGACTTGGTGTCACCCTTATTCAGAAAGGGATACCACTTATATGTGGACAATTATTACACAAGCGTGCCACTTTTAAAGTCACCTTTTTGATCATCAGATTGGAGCATGTGGCACCGTGCGACCTAATCGCCGGGGCTTTCCCCAGCGGCTTGTAGATTCCCGTCTTAGCTGGGGGAGAGAGCCTGCTTGCAGTGTAATAATTTGCTCACTATGAAGTGGAGGGATAATAAGAATGTTTTTGTTCTTACCCCCTTTCATGCAGACACAACGGTCCAAATTACTACGGCGACTGGTGTTGTGGAGAAACCCCCCTGTGTCCACAAATATAACCAAAATATGGGAGGGGTGGACCTCAACTACCAGTTGTTGGCGTTGTACCTAGTTGCCCGTAAGGCCAGACGCTGGTATAAAAAAGTGTCTGTATACTTATTTCAATTGGCTTTGCTGAACGCTCATGTGCTATACAGAGCTTCAGAACAGACTGGATCCTTCCTTAAATTCAAGAGATTGTCAGAGCCCTTCTGTTTCCAGACGGTGCTCCACCTCACCTTCCCAATCCAAATGCAGTAAGCTGGCTGCATGAGAGGCATTTTCCTTATGTCCTCCCGTGTACCCCTACCCAACGAGCCCCCCCAAAGAAAATGTTGTGTCTGCAGAAAGCGCGGATATAGGCTTGACACCTGCTATTATTGTCCCTCCTGTCCTGACAATCCTGGTCTTTGCATTGGTGAATGCTTTGAGCGCTACCATACACTAGTTGAGTTTTAGCGTAGGGTACAGCATTGCACAGACTAGGCACACTTTCACAGGGTCTCCCAAGATGCATCGCATTTTGAGAGACCCAAACCTGGAACCGGTTACAGTTACAAAAGTTACAAAAAAAAAAATTAAAAAAAAAAAAAAATACACAAGAAAAATATAAAATAAAAAAAACAAAAATAGTTGTCGTTTTATTGTTCTCTCTCTCGCTCTATTCTCTCTCTATTGTTCTGCTCTTTTTTACTGTATTCTATTCTGCAGTGTTTTATTGCTGTTATGTTTTATCATGTTTGCTTTTCAGGTATGTAATTTTTTTTATACTTTACTGTTTACTGTGTTTTATTGTTAACCATTTTTTTGTTTTCAGGTACACCATTCAGCTACAGCGCAGATTTATTTATCTTGACAGCAACAGCGTTTGCTCCCACGATACATAAAGCCGTGACTCCAGCGCTGTCGGAGGTGATTTCACCACCACAGTTACATACTTCAGCATATATGCCGAAGCATGGGGGCAGCAGGGGCGGAGAAGCGATTTGCTCCTACCTTTTGGGGCAGATGCCCCCATGCTTCGGCATATATAAATGGTGCATGTATGCCCATCATTAGAAGTGGGTGGATGAAGGGAGCTATTCTAATGGTGGACATACCCACTGATATCAATCTCTTTTTTTCGTTAAGCCCACAGGCTGCATGAAAAAAAAGTTTACAATATATGCCCAACAAGGACCAGCAATGTATTGGTATGGTGGTTATACCAGAATGATGCCTGCAGTTTTAGGTATCATCTTGGTATCATTCTTTTCAGCCAGCGGTCGGCTTTCATGTAAAAGCAATCCTAGCAGCTAATTACCTAATTAACCTAAGAATGCAGCCATTGATTCGGCCAGCTGACCATAGAGCTGATCAGAGACCAGAATGGCTCCAATCATCTTTATGGCCTAAGAAACCTGAAGCTACGAGCATTTTATGACTTAGATTTCGCCGGATGTAAACAGCGCCATTGGGAAAGCATTTTATCACACCGATTTTGGTGTGGTCAGATGCTTTGATGGCAGAGGAGAGATCTAGGGTCTAATAGACCCCAATTTTTTCAAAAAAGAGTACCTGTCACTACCTATTGCTATCATAGGGGATATTTACATTCCCTGAGATAACAATAAAACTGCTAAAAAAAATGGAAGGAACAGTTTAAAAATAAGATAAAAAAATAAAGAAAAAATAAAAATAAAGCACCCCTGTCCCCCCCCGCTCTCGAGCAAAGGTGAACGCAAGTGTCGGTCTGGTGTAAAATGTAAACAGCAATTGCATCATGCATGTGAGGTATCACCATGAAGGTCAGATCGAGGGCAGTAATTTTAGCAGTAAATCTAAAGTGGTAACCTGTAAAGGCTTTTAAAAATGTATTTAGTTCATCGCCACTGCACGTTTATGCGCAATTTTAAAGCATGTCGTGTTTGGTATCCATGTACTCGGCCTAAGATCATCTTCTTTATTCCATCAAACATTTGGGAATGTTTGTATGTTTGTTTATATATAATGTTTGGGGGTTCAAAGTAATTTCTTGCAAAAAAAAAAAATGTTTTCATGTAAACAAAAAGTGTCAGAAAGGGCTTTGTCTTCAAGTGCTTAGAAAAGTTGTGCATAAAATGCCAGGACAGTTCAAACCCCCCCCCAAATGACCCCATTTTGGAAAGTAGACACCCCAAGCTATTTGCTAAGAGGCATGTCGAGTCCATGGAATATTTATATTGTGACACAAGTTGCGGGAAAAAGACAACATTTTTTTATTTGTCATTCATTTTAGTTGTCACTAAATGATATATTGCTCAAACATGCCATGGGAATATGTGAAATTACACCCCAAAATACATTCTGTTGCTTCTCCTGAGTTCGGGAATACCACAAGTGTGAGACTTTTTGGGAGTCTAGCCACGTACGGGGCCCCGAAAACCAAGCACCGCCTTCACACTTTATTCGGAGGCCATGGAATGCCCAGATGGCACAAAACTCCCCCAAATGACCCCATTTTGGAAAGTAGACACCCCAAGCTATTTGCTGAGAGGGATGGTGAGTATTGTGCAAACCTCACTTTTTGTCACACAATTTTGAAAAAAGAAAAAAAAATACATTTTTCTTGTCTTTCCTCATTTTCAAAAACAAATGAGAGCTGCAAAATACTCACCATGCCTCTCAGCAAATAGCTTGGGGTATCTACTTTCAAAAATGGGGTCATTTGGGGGGTTTTGTGCTATCTTGGTATTTTATGGCCTACGAAACTGTGATAGGTAGTGAGGAGTGAAATCAAAAGTTTACACCCTTAGAAATCCTAAAGGCAGTGATTGGTTTTCAGGGCTCCGTATGCAGCTAGGCTCCCAAAAAGTCCCACACATCTGGTATCCACGTACTCAGGAGAAGCAACAGAATGTCTTTTGGGGTGTAATTCCACATATGCCCATAGGATGTTTGAGAAATATATAATTTAGTGACAACTTTGTGCCCAAAAAAAGAAGTTTGTCACTTTCCCGCAACTTGTGGCAAAATATAAAATATTCCATGGACTCAACATGCCTCTCAGCAAATAGCTTGGCGTGTCTACTTTCCAAAATGGGGTAATTTGGGGGGGTTTTGTGCCATCTTGGCATTTTATGGCCTTCAAAACTGTGATAGGTAGTGAGGAGTGAAATAAAAAATGTACGCCCTTAGAAATCCTGAAGGCGGTGCTTGGTTTTTGGGGCCCCGTACGTGGCTAGGCTCCCAAAAAGTCCCACATATGTGGCATCCCCATACTCAGGAGAACCAGCAGAATGTATTTGGGGGTGTAATTCCACATATGCCCATGGCATGTTTGAGCAATATATCATTTAGAGACAAAAAAAAAAGTTTGTCATTTTCCCGCAACTTATGTCAAAATATATAACATTCCATGGACTCAACATGCCTCTCAGCAAATAGCTTGGGGTGTCTACTTTCCAAAATGGGGTCTTTTGGGGGTGGGGGTTTGTGCCATCTTGGCATTTTATGGCCTTCAAAACTGTGATAGGTAGTGAGGAGTGAAATCAAAAATTTACGCCCTTAGAAATCCTGAAGGCGGTGCTTGGTTTTCGGGGCCCCGTACGTGGCTAAGCTCCAAAAAAGTCCCACACATGTGGTATCCCCATACTCAGGAGAAGCAGCTAAATATTTTTTGGGGCACAAATCCACATATAACCATGGCATGTGTGAGAAATATATCATTTAGTGACAACTTTTTGTAATTTTTTTTTATCATTATTCACTTGGGACAAAAAAATGTAATATTCAATGGGCTTAACATGCCTCTCAGCAATTTCCTTGGTGTGTCTACTTTCCAAAATTGGGTCATTTTGTAGATGCTATAACTTTTGCGCAAACCAATAAATATACGCTTATTGACTTTTTTTACCAAAGATATGTGGCAGAATACATTTTGGCCTAAATGTATGACTAAAATTGAGTTTACTGGATTTTTTTTATAACAAAAAGTTAAAAATATCATTTTTTTTCCAAAATTTTCTGTCTTTTTCCGTTTATAGCGCAAAAAATAAAAACCGCAGAGGTTATCAAATACCATCAAAGAAAGCTCTATTTGTTGGAAGAAAAGGACGTAAATTTCGTTTGGGTACAACATTGCATGGCCGCGCAATTAGCAGTTAAAGCGATGCAGTACCAAATTGTAAAAAGTGCTCTGGTCAGGAAGGGGGTAAAACTTTCCGGGGCTGAAGTGGTTAAATATTAGCAAAATAAAAAAAAGTGATATGATAAAATCTTTAATTGGATTTACTGCTTGTGTTTCTTTTATCTTTCTCCTAGGTTCTCCTGGTGCACTTGTAGTGCTAAGTGGTTTTTACATTATTTAAATAACACCCATTGTCACTGTAAACACCAACTTAATACAAAAACTGGTATTGAGCATTGAAAGAAGAAGCCACACATTGTTGAGTATAAAACATTTTACTCCGTGCACATTCACATGTGCGTTGTAAAAAAATAACATCTCTGTTTTATAAACTTTTACTTTGAAAATTTTTTTTTTGGTACATAAACAGGCATGTTTCAAAACAGGCATGTTTACACAACTCAGGAACTTACAAAGTTCAACATTGAAAAACTGAAGGCAATATCAGACATTATAGTGTCAAAAATGTATTGATCTTGCCTTCATCAGATGGGGTGATGTCACCCCTGTAAAAGCCAAATTTAAAAGATGCACACAAATTGGGAGTCAAAATGGGGATTTCCCTCCTGATCCCATGCCTAACGTCAACATGTGCTATCTCCCATCATGGGGGATCAATGGACATGTTTTGGGGGTGAAACCCCTTCCTCTCACCTACTAGAGTTGCGAGGAAGGGGTTGCACCCACAAAACATGTACATTGATATTCCTGATGGCAGATAGCACATGTTGACACACCGTGTGCATCTTCCAAATTTGGCTTTTAAAATGTATAAAAAAATTATTTAATTTTTCTATTAAACAAAAAATAATAATTTTTTGGGGGAATTTAGATTCTCCCTAATACATCAATCATGTTATTCATTCTTTGTTCAATCTCCTTGTTTTTTTCCTTTTATGAGGTCTAAATCCCGACTACACCACATGATGTCCTGGATTTGCCTTTGTGCACTGTCAGTCGTGAAATGAGTAGATTGTTCTTCCACAACATGCACATCACCTAAAAGAAAAAATACACACCATGTATTGTAAATATGCAGGCATACATCTATTACCTGAATCTGTGTTGTCAGACACTTACCTGTTGTGGTGACAATCTCAACCACCTCTCCTTCCTCCACATCCTGGGGTTGTGTCCTCTGTTCCCCTTCTTCAGGAGATGGGGGGTTCCTGGAGTCCACAGATGTCCCAGGTCTTTTCTCCCCTATTAAAATGAAACAAAAGGTATACTTAGCACACAGATATTTGTGGCCAGAAATAGGAATGTGAAACATTGCTTGGAAGTGGGGTACAATTGTCTGTTTGAGTTCCAAGTTGAAGACATTATTTATTCCCTTAACAAAGCTGCAATACTTACCATTTTTGGAAAAATTTCACACATGTAGACACCCCAAGTATCCACTGAAGTACCTGTGTGGGACACCCTAAAAAGTTTGTTCTTGTGTCCCACACTAGTGCTCCTGAGTCCAGATGTGTAAACAGCTGCTGAGTTTCCTCTCCTTACATTACACTGAATCAAGTTTGCTATTCATTCTAGTTACAAACACATCTAGACAACAATGTCCTAAACTTCTTTTAATACAAATTATCATGACCAAATGTAGTATCTGCCTAAAACATTGTATTTAGTTTGTGAACGAACAATGTTCACTGCGAACGATTACTGTGCCCACAAGCCTGAAAGTTGCCATTTTAAACTGTACAACGGTAAAGAAAAGCACATGGTGCAGCATACAAGTAATAATAATAATAGGAACACAACTACTTACTTTTTAGAAGCATTTTCTTGATCCTTCTGTACTGATCCTGCTCCCTCAAATTAAGGTCTGACCAGCGTTTCCTCAATTGCTCCTTGGATCATCGTACCCCAAAATTCCGGTGCAGACTCTTCACAAGTTTACTCATGATCTTGGCCTTTCTCACATTTGGGTTCAGGTATGGTCCATACTTCCCATCATAGTCAGCACTCTTCAATATGTCCACCATCTCCACCATCTCTACAAAGGCCATATTTGAGGCCTTAAATCTTTTCCTCCGGAATCGGGATGTTTCTAGCTCTAGGCTTTCCTCCTAGTTACTGCTATTTCGCACCTGCTGTGTCTCCGCCATGTTCTTCATCCACTGCGCCAAAAGAGAAGGGGCAGGGAATATTCAAGAAAGAACATCAGGGCCGGGCGACTTGGGCGGAGTTTCACGCATGTGCAGTGTATATAGAGCTAGCACGTGTGTGTCGTACCTACATTCTGTGTGCGTAGGAAGGAGGACTGGACACGCCAAACGTTCTAACGAAGGTAACATTTTAACTTGGGACATCAGTGGCCTATACTGATTTGAGATTGAGGCCTATATTGTGATAAGATTAGGAGAGTTTTGCCTGATATTAGTGTTTTTGTCTTGTATTTTTCTCTTGCAGTAAATATGAAACAATTCAAAGACCCTGATTTCATGGGCCATTTCATTGACAAATACAGGGATATGCGTAATTGGTGGGAGATTAAAAACCCCTTATATCGCAATAAACCAGCTAGGAAGGCATCGCTGGAGAAACTGCTGCAATTTTCTGAAGATGCAGGTCCCCAACACAGACATCGAGTTTGTGGAGAAGAAAATTGGTAGCTTGAGAAGCACGTTTAGGTAGGAGCTTAATAAGGTCCAGGCTTCCATGAGATCAGGAGCTGCAGCAGAAGTCGTGTATGTACCCAGTCTGTGGTACTACAACAGGATGCAGTTTTTGGAAGACCAGATGGAAGTCAGGGAATCACTTTCTACACCTCCATCCAGCCTGCCCTCAACCCCAGCTGAGGTTTCCGAGGACCAACCTGGGCCTTCCATCCTGGAAGAAGTTGAGGAGCCCAGCTGGAGCCAGGTATAGTATTTTTTTACATATTTATTGTCCAAAAATTATTGTTGTTAACTAGATGTTATTATTGATAACAAATGAATGATTTAACAAAAAGTGTTTTACATATCAATAGACAGTAGAGGCCAAAAATGATTGTGACAAGAATGAAAAATGCTGGGATCAGAATGACAGTCTTTTCTATTTATTAACATTCAATTTGCAACAGTCATGAGCTGAAAATTGTGTGTGATTGATGAACCAAAAACTAAAACTATGTCCCTTCTCATACACAGGAAGACCTCAACCAGGACGAGGCTCTGGAATGTGGCACACAGGAGGAGGCAGGGGTAAGTGTCAGCCAGGAGGTGGCAGGGGTAAGTGTCAGCCAGGAGGTGGCCGGGCCCAGTAGGAGCCTCACCCAATCCCAGGTGCCTCCCCTCCACCTTCCAACAAAAAGGGCCAGGAAGGGGAGTAACATGGAGGGGGCAGCACTGGGCCTCATTAAGGAGGCTAATGCGGACCTGAAAAGCCCCCCCAATGCTGAAGAGGCCTATGGCTGCTATGTAGCTGCCAAATTGCAGGAAATGGAGGAGGGCCAATGCGTCATCTGTGAGAAAATTATTTTTGAGGCCATTCATAAGGGGTTGAGGGGCCAAATGAGTGTTAACATGCACTTAGGTGCGCTCGCCCATCCTTCTCCTCCTCCTCCTGCCACAAGTCCACCTCCAGAGCCACAGCCTCCAAGGAAGGAGGCTATAGGGAAGCGTGGAGGGAAGGCTGCAAGGAAGACAAGAAAGTGATGGCCTGGGTTCAGACTCGTCTGACAGAAGACTCAGGCTGTGGTAGTACCACAGCCTGAGGACATATATGTCATTTGCTGCTGTTCCTGATCTTGGGGAGTCCTGGACCAGATTGTGCTCCCTATTATATGGACTTCTCAGGCTAACAATTTTGATTTACAAAGAGTTGATGTTTGCCCTGGGGGCCAAAGGCTTCGCAAATTCAAGCAGTTTCTCCAGCATTGCCTTCCTCTTTATTTTGTTATTATGAACCAGAATAATTTTTTTTTTTTTTTTATATGAAAATACTTGCCTTTTCTTTTCAAATAGGACAGGTTTGTTTGTGAGTAGGCAGGTATATTTCCAAAATACAATGTCAAATTAACAAGGGACACCAACCAACCTCCTTGAGCTTTATAAAAATACAAGATAATAATGTTGTTGTGGAAACTTGACACACAAAAAAAAATTATAAAGATCACTAGAAAATAATTTAAAAATAATCAAAAAAACAGGAGATCTTGATTAAAAAAATGACTATAAAAAATAATTCTAAACAATATTATGGAGATCTGGCTTTAAAAACAAAAAATATTATTCAGGAGATCACAAGAAATAAGTTTGTGAGAACTCTGTGTGAATATCAGCAGCAAAACAACTTCATTCTTCTAGCATTATAAAGAACAAAAGAATGCACTGCATTAAAAGATCCAATAATTTACAGCGTGACAAATGTGCTAGCTCCATTACGAACACTAGTTTTACCAGACAGAGTGTTTCCGTCTCGTACTTGATTCTGAGCATGCGTGATTTTTGGCGCTTCAGAATTGCATACAGACAATCGCATTTTCGACTAGGAACTTTTTCCGACCGAAAAATTGAGAACCTTCTCTCAATCTTTTGCTGGCTGGAATTCCGCTAGCAAAAGTTTGATGGAGCATACACACGGTCGCATTTTCCGAACAAAAGCTCTGATCAGAGTTTTGCTGGTGGCATTTCTGATAGTGTGTATGGGGCATTATTATTACGTTGGATGACTGCATAAGCTTAACTTACGTCAACCTGAAATTTGAGGCTTGTATGAGGTTTAAATAGGTAAGTATTTTTTGTCATAAACGTAGAGCAAAATTTAACAATAGAATAGTATCACATTGATGACAGATGAGAACTTCATTGAAAAGAGAGAGAAAAAGAAAGGAAACAGAAGGAGAAGAGAAGAAAAGAAAAAAAGAAGAAAAGGATGAGTCTACAGTCTCTATCACTTGATTACAAACGTAATTTATTTGATACATGTGGTGACCATCTCTTCTTCAGCTAACTATTATGCTGTGCTATGGGTCTGCTACACTCAAACAATGTTTTTGTTGTTAATGTATGTAATGCATTAATGATAAAAATAATCATTCTTTTCAACTTCATGAATTAATTGCTTGGAGTCCCTAAAATGGCCCGAGTGGGGCAAATTTTAGAGCGCTGTGGGGGTTATTTACTAAAGGCAAATCCACTTTGCTCTACAAGTCACTTGTCACTGTAACTACACCAACTTACTCCAAAAACTGGTATTGAGCATTGAAAGAAGAAGCCACACATTGTTGAGTAAAAAACATTTTACTCCAAGCACATTCACATGTGCGCTATAAAAGGGTTTTTTAGCAAACCAACATCTTTGGTGTATGACATGTATGTGTGACAGTATATAGCCTTTTTTGTGGCTAAACAGGCATGTTTAAAACCATAACATACACATCCACAACTCAGGAAATTACAAAGTTCAATTTTGATAAAGTGAAGACAATATGAGACATTAGTATGTCGCAACTGTGTTGATTTTGCCTTCCTCAGATGGAGTGATGCCACCCCTGTAAAAGACAAATTTTGAAGATACACACAAATTGTGACTCAAAATGTGGATTTCCCTCCTCATCCCATGCCTAAAATGTGTGTCTTTTCCCTACATCTATTTTTCTAAAGCCACAAAACACACAGTGTGTCAACATGTGCTAGCTCCTATCATAGGGGATCAATGGACGTGTTTCGGGGGTGCAACCCCTTCCTCTCACTTACTTTAGTTGTGAAGAAGGGGTTGCATCCACAAAACGCGTACACTGATATCCCATGATGGCTGATAGCACATGTTGACACCCCGTGTGCATCTTCAAAATTTGGCTTTCCAATTACTTTAAAATTAAAATAAAAACATAAAAATCAATGACAACATTAAATTTTTTTTTTTTAGATTTTGGCTAAAACATCAATGATGTTGGTGAGTCTTTTTTCAGCATCATTGATGTTTTCCTTGACCTTCTCTAATTCACGATTGCACACCATTATTTCGCTGATGAGGATTTGTGCACTTGCACTGTTGAAGTGAGTTTTCTGTTCCACAAGATCCACATCACCTAAAAAAAAAAAAAAAAAAAACACACCATGTATTATGAATATGCAGGCATAGAACTATTACCTGAAGCTGTGGTCTCAGACACTGACCTGTGTTGGTCACCATTTCGCCCACTTCCTGAACCTCGGAATCAACATCCTCATGTTGTGTGCTGAGTTCCCCTTCTTCATGAGGTGTGGAGTTCCTGGTGTCCTCAGAAGTCCCGATTCTCCTCTCCCCTATGTGAATACAAAAAAGTTATACTTAGCAGACAGATATTTGAGGCAAGAAATAGAAATATGAAACATTGCTTGGAAGTGTCGTCCAATTGTCTGTTTTGGCAGAGTTCCAAGCTGAAGGCATGATTTTTTCCCTTTCGAAAGCTGGAATACTTACCTGTTTTGTGCAAGTTTCACACATGGAGAGGCCCCTAGTATCCACTGGAGCACTTGTATGGGAAACCCTAAAAAGGTTGTTCTGGTGTCCCACACTAGTGCTCCTGCATCTAGATATGTAAACAGCTGCTGAGTGTCCTCTCCTTACACTGAATCTAGTTTGCATTTCATTCTAGTTACAGTACAAACCCATCTAGACAACAATGTACTAAACTTATTTTCAAACAAATAGGCATAAACAAATGTAGGTAACCTGCATCTGCCAAAAACGTTGTATTAGTGGTCGAACTAACAATGTTTACTATGAACGATTACTGTGCTCACAAACCTCAAACTTGCCATTTTAAACTGTACAACAGTAAAGAAAAGCACATGGAGCAGCACTAAAGTAATAATAATAATAGGAACACACAAAGAAAATTGAGTACTGTCCGTGATACTTTTTTTATTTGCACTAACATACAATTTTTCAGGACAAGCTTTTGGGGTATGTCCCCTTCTTCAAGGTCCAAGCAGTACTGATTCACAAATTTTTAAGCAGAATGTTAAAGAAGAAGAAGAAAAAAAAAAGAGAAAACCAAACACATACAAATCAATGGTAATAAAGATAGCAGCAGAGTTAGTGAGATAAGACAGAGGGAGAGCTAGGGGGGAATGCAGGGGGGGATGCTAGTCACAGACAGGTCGTAAAACTTTAGCATAATGTGTAAGGAAACCAATATCTTAATTCAGGCCATTATTCTTTGTGTCAAAAAGAAGTATCATTCTTAGTTCAAACGTTTTCCTTTCCTGGATAGTTCTGAAATTCCCTTTAAGAACTAAGACATTAAGGTCTTGAAGAAGGGGACATACCCCGAAAGCTTGTCCTGAAAAATTGTATGTTAGTGCAAATAAAAAAAGTATCACGGACAGTACTCAATTTTCTCTGTCACAATTGCACTAATACGGCTACAATCAAATCAAGTAGGAACACACAACAAATACTTACTTTTTAGAGGCACTTTCCTGATCCTTCTATGCTGATCATGCTCCCTCAGTTTCAGGTCTGACCTTCCTCAATTGCTCCTTGGATCGTCATACCCCAAAATTCCTGTGCAGACTTCTCACAACTTTAGTCATGATCTTGGCTTTTCTCACATTCTCACATACTTCCCATCATATTCTGCCCTCTTCAAGATGTCCACCATCTCCACCATCTCTACAAAGGACATATTTGAGGCCTTATATCTCATCCTGGATCTGGAACTGCCTTGCTCCAGGCTTTCCTCCTCATTGCTGCTCTCTGCATGCACCTGCTGTGTTTTCCCCATGTGCTCTCCCACTGCTCTGAAAGAGAAGAGGCGGGGAATATACTAGAAAGAAGGACCGGCGGAGTTTCACGCATGCGCAGTGTATATAAAGCATAACACGTGGGCATCGTACGTACGATCTGTGAGTGGAGGATGGAGGATTGTAAGCGCAATCGTGCAAACGAAGGTACAATTTTAACTTGGGGTATCAGTGGTTAGTGGCCTATACTGCTTTAGACATTGAGGCCTTTATTGGGACAAGATTAGGAGAGTTTAGCCTGACATTAGGGTTTGTCTTGTGTTGAGTCTTGCAGAGAAAAAGATTGATAAATTTACTGACCCAGACTTCCTGCCCAGATCCCTGGACATGTACAGGGAGCTGCCATGTCTCTGGCAAGTGACATGCAGAGACTACTCCAACAAGCTAAAGAGGAAGGCAGCGCTGGAGAAACAGATAGAATTGGTGAAGCCGGTGTATCCTACAGCAGACATCAACTATTTGAAGGCCAAAATTGGTAGCCCATATATTATATATATTATATTGGTGCACATATAATAGGGAGCGCAAAAAGGTCCAGTATTCCAGGAGATCAGGAGCAGCAGCAGATGATCTATATGTCCCCAGGCTCTGGTACTACAACAGACTGTGTTTTTTGTCAGACCAGAGTGAACCCAGGTCATCACTATCTACACTTCCTTCCACACTTCCTTCCACACTTCCTTCAACATCAGTTGAGGCTCCTGAAGTCCAACCTGGGCCTTCCACCCAGGAAGATGTGGAGGAGCCCAGCTTGACCAGGTATAGCATTGTTAAACATATTTCTTGTCAAAAATTGAATGATGTTAACTAGATGTTATTGATCACTAATTTCTGATTTAACAAAGTGGTTTACATATCAATAGACAGTAGTGGCCAAAAATAATTGGGACAAGAATGAAAAATGTTGGAGTCAGAATTATAGTCTTTTCTATTTGTTAACATTCAATTTGCAACAGGCATGAGCTCAAAATTGTGTGTGATTGATTAACAAAAAACTAAAACTATGTACCATTTTCATGGTACAAAGTCTCAGCCAGGAGGAGGCCGTGGCAAGCAGCCTGACCGAATCCCAGGTTTCTTCCCTCCGCCTTCCAACCAAAAAGACCAGGAAGGTGAGGAACCTGGAGGAGTTAGCAACTACTTTAATTTGCCAGGCTACTGCAGTACTAACAATGACCCCTGGTGACCCTGAGGTGTTTGGCTGTCTGACAGCGAGTAAACTGGAATTTATGGAGGAGGGCCAATGCCTCATCTGTGAGGAGATCATTCTTCAGGCCCTAAACAAGATGATGATGAGCCAACTCACAAATAAAAGCCACTTGTGTGAGTTGGACCATACTACTCCACCACCACTTCCAGTAACACCACCAACAACACAGCCACCCAACCCACCACAGCAGCATGGAAGGAAGTGTTGAGAGTGATGGCCTGGGTTTGGTGTGGTCTGGCAAAAGATGCAGGCTGTTGTAAGACCACAGCCTCGGGACATATATGTCATCTGTTGCTGCTCCTGATCTCTCTGAGTCCTGGACCATATTGTGCTCCCTATTAAATGGACTCCTCAAGTTTCCAATTTTGACAGTCAAATAATTGTTGTCTGCCCTGGGGTACAAAGGCTTCACCAATTCCAACTGTTTTTCCAGCATTGCCTTCTTCTTTATTTTGTTAGGACCCCTATTAAATGTCTATTTTTTTTGGACAAATACTTGGCTATTTGTTTTACTTTAAAAAGGACAATTTGTTTGTGAGTAGGCAGGTACATTTCAAAAATACAATGTCAAATTAACAAAAGACACCAACATAGTTGTAGCTCACTGAGGTTAAAAAATATAACATAATGATGGTGTTGTGGTAACTTGACACACAAAATGAAAAAAAATATTATGGAGATCACTAGAAAAAAACAAAAAAAAAATATGGAGATCAATAAAAAAATATATATTATTCTGGAGATCACGAGAAATTATAAAAAATCCATTTGTCATAACTCTGTGAATATCAGCAGCAACGCAAAATTCATTATTCTAGCATTATAAAGAAGAAGAGAATGCGCTGCGTTGAGAGATTTAAAAATTTGCAGTGTGACGAATGTGCTATCTCCATTATGAATGCTAGTTTTTCGAGACTGAGTGCTTCTGGCTTGTGCTTGATTCCGAGCATGCGTGAACTTTTGTGTGTGGACTTGTGTACACACGATCGGACTTTCCGACAACAACGTTTTGTTGACGGAAAATTTGAGAACCTGCTAAGAAACATATATTGGCGGAAATTCCGACAGCAAATGTTCGATGGAGCATACACATGGTCGGACTTCCCGACAACAAGCTCACATCGAACATTTCCCGTCGGAAAATCCGATTGTGTGTACGCGGCATAACTCCATGTTCTGTAACAAATCCCCACCTAAGCAATTCCCAGATTACATCTAGCCCACTTTAAGGACTTTGGGTTCCCCTCCTAGTTTTATGTCACTTTCACCTAGTCCTTGTCCTACCCTGTGCAGTTGTGGCACACTTCCCCCCCCACTTAAAAATACAGTTCCCTTTACCTTAGTTCCCTACCTTCTTACTTTACCCTATACCCTTGACCAGCCCTTCTCCCATTCCTTAGCTAATAAACCAGAACCAACCAGGTGGGAGGAACTAGAACCTACTTCTTCCCTTTTCTTCTTCCTATATCACCTTTATCAAGGATGTTTTTGACTCCTCTGCCTTCCAAACTACTGTTGTAAATCTCCACATAGGATTGGAGCCAACAGCCAGGGTGTATCATTTTGGAATTACATATCCTATTTCCTAATGGCTATGGTTTAAATACCCTGGAAAAACAGAGAATAGTTCTTATGGATCTCTAAAAGAGGAAACTTACTTCTCTGAAGGTACAATCCCTTTAATACGGGACAGGTACTTCACCACCACATTTCATACTGGGAGGTGTTTTGCTTGCCCACATATTTCCATGGATCCTACAGGCAGAACTTTAGGGACATTTCTTTTCATAACGGACCTCCTGAGATCCCAAAGAGTGACATTCACATCAGTTTACCTACCCAACCATTCTCAAATGCCCTTTCTGGGATCTACATTAGAGACATTAGCAACATTTGTTTCAGGGACAGTTGTGTTTGGAGGTGATTTCAATCTGGCATTAGATCCTTCTTTGAATTCTATTGGCACCACTTTGCATCTTTCTCAGGAAGCACAGAAGCCACCCTATTCGTGCCCTTGACACATTTTAAAGATGTGTCGCGCAGTGGACACACTCTCTTCTTAACATATGAACTGAACTACTACTTGCAGAGATCTCACAAACAATTCTTCTATTTTTAGACAATTTGATAAGAGACCCTAAATTACTTTGTCTCTGGAGGAACAATCTAAAATTCTCACCCTCCTACAAATCCTCTATCAGCAATAAATACCAAAAATCAGGTTATAAAATTGTCAAGCGTTGTCTGGGGCATGCTGACAATATTACACATCATGTACTTTTCATTGACAGAGATGTATTGTATCTCTTGTAGATATGTTGCATATTTATGGTTCTTGTCTAGTTATCCAAACCTTATGGACATAAGTCCAAAAGTTTACAGATTGACCGGTACCAAAAACATCAGTGTTTTTCCACCTACATTGCAATACGGTCCCTGTGACAATTTGCAAAATTTGTATCACAACATTTACTTAATGCAGCTTGCTCTTGCATTCCTGCACTGTAGAAATCGGTGTCTTTACCATTTATAAAACTGTGGTTCCACATGATAGAAGACATCAGATATATGGAAAACTGCATGAGCTCTTTAAATGGTACCTATGAAAAGTTCCATTAAACATGGTTTTATTGGCCTGCCTTTTCCTGCACAGAGCAGTTCAAGCAAACCTTGGGTACCTAAACACTTAGCACCTTGATTCTCTACTACCCTTATCACACATCTTCAGGCTCGATAACCAGTCCTTTGACTTTGCTTCAACTTTAGGCCCGTCTTTTGTCTTCTCCCACCTGCTGCTCTGTTTTCCTAACCATCCTTCCCCCCTCACATTTCTTTCCTTCCTCATTTCTGAAACACATGAACCTAAGTCAACCCCTCCTCTAGTTTCCACTTCTTGGCAGCAACCCCTTCAAATCATCTGCATGTACAGTATCCTTAATTAGATATAGAGATTAAAATGTTAACCAAAGCCACACTAAATGGAGTATTCACGAAACAGTTTACAAATCATATTACCATTCAAAATTCCATCCTACTTCATTAAAAAAGTTTCTTACATCTTAAAGTTAAACCTAAAACAAAAAATGTAATATATTTTGGCTTATCAATCATTAGATGTGGTGGCTGCACTGTTTTTTTTTTTTCTTTGGCTTTTTTCCTTCTGTTTTCACAAGTGATCTGGCCAGTAACACACCTCCTGTATTAGAGTTCCTCCACTCTGGATGAATGAGCACAGGGGGCACCATTAGAGAGCAGCATTGTCAGTCTGGGGGAGGGAAATGTTAGATGTGCTAAATTTAGATTTAAATACACTAACAAGTTAAAGCCAAACCCCAGCTAATACTTTACAAGCAGTTACAGTTTTCTTTTCCTTTTGGGATAAATGCTTTACATAAATAAATAAAAGCTGATAATTGAAAGCCCACCCGTTACTGTTAAATGGTTTGTCTCATCTCTGTAACTGATACATCTAGAAGAGAGCTTGTTCTTTGGAAAAACAACAGACTTACTGGCTGGATCGCCAGATTGAAATAGAAGAAAGAAAGCCTAAAGAAGTAAATAAATGTAGCTATCTAACAAAAAATAAATAAGTAAGCTGCAATATAATAACTGTTTGCTTTTGGGTTTAATACCACTTTAATATATTTTGTCTGCTTGATTCTGATTGATCTGCAAACTAACTGACTCTATTATGGTTTAGGGATGAGCTTCGTGATCGAGTCGAGCCCATGTTCGACTCGAACATCGGCTGTTCGATCGTTCGCAGAATTGCGAACGATATGGGCTATTCGCGCCAAATTCGTGTGGCGCGTCACGGCCCATAATTCACTGTGGCATCGCAGTGCATTGCTGGCTGATAATTGGCCAAGCATGCACTATGACCCGCATGCTTGGCCAATCACAGCGCCGTCAGTAGAGAGAGCTGTAATTGGCCAAAGCAAGGGTGGCTTTGGCCAATTATGGCTCAGGGGGTTTA
The DNA here is from genome assembly GCA_037952925.1 of Lithobates clamitans. Lineage (NCBI taxonomy): Eukaryota > Metazoa > Chordata > Amphibia > Anura > Ranidae > Lithobates > Lithobates clamitans. The sequence goes on from JBBGZY010000140.1 coordinate 10,087,971, forward strand.
GAACACGCCCCACACTATATAAGGCCGCCTGCACGGCGGCCCTGTGTAGTGTGTTCCGGCGTGCTGAGAGATAGACAGAGAGACAGTGTCATTTCATTTGAGTTAGCTAGATTAGGCAGGACAGTCAGTGAGTTAGCTGCACTTACAGTGTATTGTGTATATATATATATGCATCCCAGGTGTTGCATATATATATATATATATATATATATATATATATATATATATACACTGTATTCAGTTTAGCTAGATCCGTTCCTGTTATCTTCCTACTGACAGGCAGGCTTGTCTTGTTACAGTATTTACAGCTACCTGAAGAAAATTGCTGGTGTTCTTTTGATCCTATTAGTACCACAGTCAGACAGCTAGACTATTTACAGTTAGTGTAGTGCGTCCTGCTCACAGTGTTCAGCTAAAACTACAAGTTAGTGTAGTGAGACCTCTGCACAGTGTTCAGCCAAAGCTACAAGTTAGTGTAGTGCGTCCTGCTCAGTGTTCAGCTAAAGCTACAAGTTAGTGTAGTGCGTCCTGCTCACAGTGTTCAGCTAAAGCTACAAGTTAGTGTAGTGAGACCTCTGCACAGTGTTCATCTAAAGCTACAAGTTAGTGTAGTGCGTCCTGCTCACAGTGTTCAGCTAAAACTACAAGTTAGTGTAGTGAGACCTCTGCACAGTGTTCAGCCAAAGCTACAAGTTAGTGTAGTGCGTCCTGCTCACAGTGTTCAGCTAAAGCTACAAGTTAGTGTAGTGCGTCCTGCTCACAGTGTTCAGCTAAAGCTACAAGTTAGTGTAGTGAGACCTCTGCACAGTATTCATCTAAAGCTACAAGTTAGTGTAGTGCGTCCTGCTCACAGTGTTCAGCTAAAGCTACAAGTTAGTGTAGTGCGTCCTGCTCACAGTGTTCAGCTAAAACTACAAGTTAGTGTAGTGAGACCTCTGCACAGTGTTCAGCTAAAGCTACAAGTTAGTGTAGTGCGTCCTGCTCACAGTGTTCAGCTAAAACTACTAGTTAGTGTAGTAAGACCTCTGCACAGTGTTCATCTAAAGCTACAAATTAGTTTAGTGCGTCCTGCTCACAGTGTTCAGCTAAAACTACAAGTTAGTGTAGTGAGACCTCTGCACAGTGTTCAGCTAAAGCTACAAGTTAGTGTAGTGTGTCCTGCTCAGTGTTCAGCTAAAACTACAAGTTAGTGTAGTGAGACCTCTGCACAGTGTTCATCTAAAGCTACAAGTTAGTGTAATGCGTCCTGCTCACAGTGTTCAGCTAAAACGACAAGTTAGTGTAGTAAGACCTCTGCACAGTGTTCATCTAAAGCTACAAGTTAGTGTAGTGTGTCCTGCTCAGTGTTCAGCTAAAACTACAAGTTAGTGTAGTGAGACCTCTGCACAGTGTTCATCTAAAGCTACAAGTTAGTGTAGTGCGTCCTGCTCACAGTGTTCAGCTAAAACTACAAGTTAGTGTAGTGAGACCTCTGCACAGTGTTCATCTAAAGCTACAAGTTAGTGTAGTGCGTCCTGCTCACAGTGTTTAGCTAAAACTACAAGTTAGTGTAGTGAGACCTCTGCACAGTGTTCAGCTAAAGCTACAAGTTAGTGTAGTGCGTCCTGCTCACAGTGTTCAGCTAAAACTACAAGTTAGTGTAGTGAGACCTCTGCACAGTATTCATCTAAAGCTACAAGTCAGTGTAGTGCGTCCTGCTCACAGTGTTCAGCTAAAACTACAAGTTAGTGTAGCGAGACCTCTGCACAGTGTTCAGCTAAAGCTACAAGTTAGTGTAGTGCGTCCTGCTCACAGTGTTCAACTAAAACTACAAGTTAGTGTAGTAAGACCTCTGCACAGTGTTCATCTAAAGCTACAAATTAGTGTAGTGCGTCCTGCTCACAGTGTTCAGCTAAAACTACAAGTTAGTGTAGCGAGACCTCTGCACAGTGTTCAGCTAAAGCTACAAGTTAGTGTAGTGTGTCCTGCTCACAGTGTTCAGCTAAAACTACTAGTTAGTGTAGTGAGACCTCTGCACAGTGTTCATCTAAAGCCACAAGATAGTGTAGTGCATCCTGCTCACAGTGTTCAGCTAAAACTACAAGTTAGTGTAGTGAGACCTCTGCACAGTGTTCATCTAAAGCTACAAGTTAGTGTAGTGCGTTCTTCTCACAGTGTTCAGCTAAAACGACAAGTTAGTGTAGTGAGACCTCTGCACGGTGTTCAGCTAAAGCTACAAGTTAGTGTAGTGCGTCCTGCTCACAGTTTTCATCTAAAGCTACAAGTTAGTGTAGTGCATCCTCCTCACAGTGTTCAGCTAAACCTACAAGTTTTTTTTGTGAGCTCTGCACAGTGTTCACCTAAAGCTACCTGTAGAAGGTTGGTGGTGTTTTCCTGATCCTATCACTACAGCAGCTAAATAAGCTACAAGTTCGTTTTTTGCGAGCTCTGCATGGTGTTCAGCTAAAGCTACCTGTAAAAGGTTGGTGGTGTTCTCATACTACAGGCAGGCAGTTGATTTTGCTAGCTGCAGTATCAGTACATGAAGGCAGTAACGTGAGCACAGACAGAGGGGGTGCCCAAGAAGGACAGCAATCTGGCAGTCATGCCCCCCCTGCTGCAGAATACTGCCAGGTTTGCTCCCGTGATTAGGAGGGAGGGGATGATGAGGTCACTGACTCACCGTGGGTGCCTGATAGGAGAGAGGAGGAGGAGGCGGCACATCACCAACGAGGCAGGATGCCCTCCAGGGGCCAGCCTAAGGGAAGCACACTGACTGCATCACACCTCAAAGCTCCACATGTGCAGGGCGCTGCAGTCTCTGCGCATTGTTCAAAAAGTTGTTTGGTGTGGGTCTTTTTTGAGACGAGTGCATCAGATCGCACTGCTGCTATTTGCAACATATGTCTCATGCATATCTCACGTGGCCAAAACATCTCCCGCTTGGGTACCACATGCTTGACCAGACATATGTTGACCTGCCATGCAGTTCGTTGGCAAGCGTATCTAAAAGACTCACACCAAAGAACAAAGAGGACCTCTCCTTGCTCCTCATCAGCTGAGATCTCCAACCCCACTATACCTTCAGTCCTCTCTGAGACCTGCACTGATAGGAATGAAGGTGTAGAATTAGGTGTGTCACAGCCAAGTACTTGTGGGCAATCTGCTTTCTGTACACCAACGTCAGATTGTACCAGGCAAATTTCCCTGCCCCAGCTGCTGCACCGCCGAAAGAAGTTTGCTCCCAGCCATCCACATGCCCAGCGGTTGAATGCTAGCTTGGCAAAATTGCTAGCACTTCAACTGCTGCTTTTTCAGTTGGTAGACTCTGCCCCCTTCCGTGAGTTTGTGGAATGTGCGGTTCCTCAGTGGCAGGTACCCAAATGCCACTTTTTCTCACGGAAGGTGATTCCGGCTCTCTACCGGCATGTGGAAGGCAATGTCCATGCCTCGCTGGATAGAGCGACCAGCGGTAAGGTGCATATTACCGCTGACTCATGGTCCAGCAGGCATGGACAGGGACGTTACCTAAGTTTCACAGCGCATAGGGTGACTCTGCTGGCAGCTGGGAAGGATGCAGGACAAGGTGCAGTAGTGTTGGAGGTTGTTCCACCACCACGCCTCCAAAATGCCACTACTAATGATTGTGACACACCTTTCTCCTCCACCCCCTCCTCTTTTTCTTCCTCCATGGCCTCTTCCTGTGCTTTGTCCTCGGAAACAGAGGTTCAAGGGGCTACGCATGTACGCAGGCCAAAAGATGCCATGCGGTGCTTGAGCTGGTGTGCTTGGGGGACAGGAGCCACACTGGGGCAAAGGTTCTGTCAGCTCTGCAGGGGCAGGTTCAGAGGTGGTTGATGCCATGCCAACTTAAGGCAGGAATGGTGGTTTGCGACAATGGCACCAACCTCCTCTCTGCCCTCTGACAGGAACAAATGACCCATGTGCCCTGTTTGGCTCACGTCCTTAACTTGGTGGTGCAGCGGTTCTTGAGCAGGTAACCGGGCTTACAGGATGTCCTGAGGCAGGCCAGGAAAGTCTGTGTGCATTTCCGCCGGTCATATAATGCCAGTGCTCGGCTGGCGGACCTCCAGAAGGAGTTTAACCTGCCCAAGAACCGCCTAATCTGTGACATGCCCACCAGGTGGAACTCAACGTTGGCCATGCTGCAGCGGCTGCACACGCAGCAGAGGGCCATCAATGAGTACCTGTGCGACTATAGCACCAGGACAGGGTCAGGGGAGCTTGTTTTTTTTTCCCCATGCCAGTGGGCCATGATCAGGGATGCATGCACTGTTCTGTCACCATTTGAGGAGGCCACGAGGATGGTGAGCAGTGACAGTGCATGCATCAGTGACACTGTCCCCCTTGTCCACCTGTTGGAGCACAGGCTGCGTGGAATAATGGACAGGGCACTTGAGGCAGAACAGAGGCAGGAAGAGGAGGACTTCCTTAGCTCTCAAGGCCCCCTTTATCCAGACAGTGTTCCTGCATGCCCGCCGATCACACAGGAAGAGGAGGAGGAGAAGGAGGAGGAGGAGGATTGTGTCAGTATGGAGGTGGAGCCTGGCACTCAGCATCAGCAGCAGTCTTTAAGGGATCAGTCCCAAGAAACACATGGCCTTGTACGTGGCTGGGAGGAGGTGGCTGCGGACCATGTCGTCCTTAGTGACCCAGAGGACTCTGGACCAAATGCCTCAGCAAACCTAAGCTGCATGGCCTCCCTGATCCTGCAAAGCCTGCGTAAGGATCCTTGTATTTGTGGTGTCAAGGAGAAGGACCAATACTGGCTGGCAACCCTCCTTGATCCACGTTACAAGGGTAAGGTTGCGGACCTTATCTTGCCATCGCAGAGGGAGCAGAGGATGAAACATCTTTGGGAGGCCTTGCAGAAAGGTTTGTGGAACGCGTTCCCAGAGACTGGGAGGTTACAAACTCCTGTTTCTGGACAACGTGTTGCTGAGGCTTCAGTCAGTCAAAGAAGGAGCGGTGGAGAAGGTGGCTGTCTGACCGATGCGTTCAGACAATTTTTTAGTCCGCAGCCCCAAGGTATGATCGGTTCCAGCAACCATCGCCAGTGTCTGTTTTACATGGTGCAGGAATACCTAGGGGCAAGATCTGACTTGGACTCCATTCCCACTGAAAATCCTCTGGGTTACTGGGTCTTGAGGATGGATCACTGGCCAGAGCTTGCACAGTATGTAATTGAGCTATGGCCTGTCCTGCATCCAGCGTTCTTTCGGAACGCACATTCAGTGCTGCTGGAGGCTTTGTAACCGATCACAGGGTGCGTCTGTCCACCGACTTGGTCGATCGACTGACCTTCATAAAAATGAATCAGTCTTGGATCACCACCAGCTACCAAGCACCTGATGCTGATGTAACCGAATATTTTTTTTGAAATCTCAGATCCCTTCAAAGACTGCCTATGCTGATGCTGAGTGACTATCCTGAGTAATTATCCTTTTCCTCCTCAATGATCACGCTGATAGCTTGTAAGAACATTTTTGGTTCTGGGCGCCGTCACCAGTGCCTAAGGCCCAATTTTTCAGCCCCTGTTTAACAGGGGCGTGTAATTACGATTTTTGATGCAATACTTTGCAGCAGGGCTCGTTCCTGCGTTCCAACTAGCGTATCTGTGAGGGGCTGCAGTGTTGTGGCACTAGCACCAGTGCCTAAGGCCTAATTTTTCAGCCCCTGTTTAACAGGGGCCTGTAATTACAATTTTTGATGCAATACTTTGCAGCAGGGCTCGTTCCTGCGTTCCAACTACAGTATCTATGAGGGGTTGCAGTGTTGTGGCACTAGCACCAGTGCCTAAGGCCTAATTTTTCAGCCCCTGTTTAACAGGGGCATGTAATTACAATTTTTGATGCAATACTTTGCAGCAGGGCTCGTTCCTGCGTTCCAACTACAGTATCTGTGAGGGGTTGCGGTGTTGTGGCACCAGCACCAGTGCCTAAGGCCTAATTTTTCAGCCCCTGTTTAACAGGGGCATGTAATTACAATTTTTGATGCAATACTTTGCAGCAGGGCTCATTCCTGCGTTTCAACTAGAGTATCTGTGAGGGGTTGCAGTGTTGTGGCACCAGCACCAGTGCCTAAGGCCCAATTTTTCAGCCCCTGTTCAACAGGGGCATGTAATTACAATTCTTGATCTAATATTTCACAGCAGGGCCCGTTTCTGTGCCCACCAAGAGCGAGTGAGGATTTACAGTGTTGTGGTACCAGCACCACCACCACCACCAAAGGCCCAATTTTTCAGTCCCTGTTCAACAGGGGCATGTAATTACAATTCTTGATTTAATATTTTACAGCAGGGCCCGTTTCTGCGCCCACCAAGAGCGAGTGAGGACTTACAGTGTTGTGGCACCAGCACCACCACCACCACCAAAGGCCCAATTTTTCTGCCCCTGTTCAACAGGGGCATGTAATTACAATTCTTGATCTAATATTTCACAGCAGGGCCTCGTGAGGGCTTACAGTGTTGTGGCCACAACAACACCTAAGGCCCAAATTTCTGCTGAGTATATACGTCAGGCCCCTACTTTCAAACATCCAACTTACAAACGACTCCTACTTGCAAACAGTAGGAGACAACAGGAAGTGAGATGAAATCTACTCCTAGGAAGGGAAATTCTCTCCTGTAAGAGTTAATATGGTAAAAACATTTCTCCTTTACACTGATGCTTTATCACCAATCCTTGTTTCACAAAAAACCCAAATTTAAAAAAAACATTTGTCATTGGGACAAAAAGTGAGGTGAAATCTTCTGAAGAGGAGCACAGACAGCAAAACAAATGTCACAGGGGTGATAACCCTTCCCTATGTTTTCCAAAAAGCTTAAAAAAGTTTTTTTGGCTGAGCTAAACACGTTAAAAATGTACCCATTCAAAATTACAAACGTATTCTACTTAACAACAAACCTACAGTCCCTGTCTTGTTTGCATCGCCTGTATACTGCTGTTCAGAATATATAGGGCCTGGTGGCCCCACACCTTTCCTTTTTTTAATTTGGGTGCGGGGTTCCCCTTAATATCCATACAAGACCCAAAGGGCCTGGTAATGGACTGGGGGGTATCCATGCCATTTGTCTCACTGATTTTCATCCATATTGCCAGGACCCGACATTACATTAAACCCGCAAGTAGTTTTGAATGACATTTTTTCCTTTAAAAATTACATTTTACGCAGGGACTGTTCTAAGCATGGGGAACACGCACCACTTTACAGGCATACTATAGACACCCCCCAGGTACGATATTTAAAGGAATATTTCACTTTTTTTTTTACTTTAAGCATCATTAAAATCACTGCTCCCGAAAAAACGTCAGTTTTTAAAAGTTTTTTTTGCATTGATACATGTCCCCTGGGGCAGGACCCGGGTCCCCAAACCCTTTTTAGGACAATACCATGCAAATTAGCCTTTAAAATGAGCACTTTTGATTTTAATTGTTCGAGTCCCATAGACGTCAATGGGGTTCTAACGTTCGTGTGAATTTCTGGTCCGTTCGCAGGTTCTGGTGCGAATCGAACCGGAGGGTGTTCGGCTCATTCCTATGGTAGTTACATTGGTTTTCATATTGTTGTAAATGGATTCTGTATCCAATCTATTGTTGGAACATATGAAGGAAAAATCTTTAAAAAAAGCAAAAAAAAAATACCCAAAGTTTATTTATCTGATCAAAAAAAGAACTAAGTATTTCTGCTTATGAGCAATTTGTCTAACAAAGATATCACCGGTAAGTTATTGTTTTTCTGTTGAGGAAAATGTCCTCTTTTTTTTAAATAACCTACATTATTAATAATTTATTTATTATTAATGCATGAATAATATTTTCCATCTGGAATCCTTTGCTGAATATCACAACCTGAATATACAATTCATATTACACCTCTATTTGCTTCCATACACCTCTATCTTAATGACATGTTCTATATGGTGTGCAATTCAATGCCTACTCCAGAACCCCATGCTTTATATTCTTATTAATTTAGTATATTCTCTAGACTGCTAATACACCATAATCTGGACTGCACATTACTTACACTGGACCACCACACCCTGTATGCCATAGTGTATGTTTGGTTTGCACTGTTTCAATTATATATTGCTAACCACATTGCTATGTACACTGTCCCCCCATCGCCATTCACTATACAGTCGTTAATAAATTTCTACAATTTTGGAAGTGTACAAGGAAGTGTTCAAGGACTGCACACATTTTAGTTTACAGTCAGAAAAGCAAAACTTAGTTAAAAAAATATTGTATTGGGGATACCTGTAGCATACTTACAGTGCATTTACAAATATATAATATATATATATAAATATATTATATTATAAATATATATTTACAAATATTAGAAGTTAAAATTATCTCTTCAAGGCAACAATTTAAAAATATTTTCCAGAACATTGATATACTGTATACATTTTAATGTATTCAAAGTAATCCAAATACTAGATTTTTTTTAACCTGGTTGTGTTGCATGTAGTCACATTGGGTGTTTTATTTATGGACAATTTTACTACTGTTATATGTAATAAGAACATATCAACTTGATGGGTTTACTCTATGACAGCAGCCCTGAGCTTAATTTTGATGGCATGAAGCTTAACAGTTGTATAGGTGTCATGTGTACTTTATGTAACTGACTAGAAACTTGCAGGTTTCACTTTTTTTTTGTTTGTTTTTGTTTTTCTCTGTAGGGATAAAACTTGATGTGAGTAGCTGAGGCTGCTAGAGGAAATGAGAGAAGGAAACTCTATGCACTTGTTTCATAAATCAAAAAGCAATCTGAAATGTGCAGGGGTATATTTGCTGACTGTTTTAAATGAAACATAAAATCTGGCTTGTTGATGTGAATTAATGGTATTTTGCACTTCATCACATTAGTAAGCACATTGTTAAAAGCTTAAATGTAGAATCCCACTAATTCCAGAATGCATATGTATTATGATTGTTCCTGGAAAAAGGTAATGTAACCACTTGCTCTTGCATCTCACCTGTATACTTCTTATAAACTATAGATATATTTTGCACATTTTTAATCTGTTCCCGACTAGGCGCCGCAGTTGTACTGCAGCAGAATGGCACAGGCAGGCGAATCGCCGTCATACTACGTCGGGCACGCGGCTGCCTAGGGGGCGTGCATGCACCCCCTTGGAGGCCGCGATGATCAGATTTGATCCAGAACTGATCAATCTCCAGGTCCAGGCCAACGAAATCTGGCCTGGACCTGGTGATCGGTCTTGGCGAATTAGATCCTTCCCCTGTCATGTAACTGTAAACACTGACAGGGGAAGTGATGTCATCTCTCCTCGTGTCGGTCTTTTCTGTTCCAGACCGTAGTTCATACTACGTCGGGCACGCGGCTGCCTAGGGGGCGTGCATGCACCCCCTTGGAGGCCGCGATGATCGGATTTGATCCAGAACTGATCAATCTCCAGGCCCAGGCCAACAAAATCTGGCCTGGACCTGGTGATCGGTCCTGGCGAATTAGATCCTTCCCCTGTCATGTAACTGTAAACACTGACAGGGGAAGTGATGTCATCTCTCCTCGTGTCGGTCTTTTCCGTTCCAGACCGTAGTTCATACTACGTCAGGCACGCGGCTGCCTAGGGGGCGTGCATGCACCCCCTTGGAGACCGCGATGATCGGATTTGATCCAGAACTGATCAATCTCCAGGCCCAGGCCAACGAAATCTGGCCTGGACCTGGTGATCGGTCCTGGCGAATGAGATCCTTCCCCTGTCATGTAACTGTAAACACTGACAGGGGAAGTGATGTCATCTCTCCTCGTGTCGGTCTTTTCCGTTCCAGACCGAGGAGAGATAACATCTAAAAGTGAATTGCACCAACACTACACTGACACCAGGTCACGTAGGCACACAATTCACCCCCCGATCACCCCCCCAGTTAACCCCTTCACCCCCTGTCACTGTGTCACCTAGTACAGCATTCAGATTTTTTTTTGATCGCTGTACAGGTGTCATTAGCGTTAGGGTAATTAGTTTTAGGCCCAGATAGGTCTAGGGACCCCCCTAACCCCCCCAATAAAGGTTTAACCCCTTGATAACCCCCTGTCACCTGTGATCACTGTATAAGTGTCACGGATGAGGCAGGTTAGCTAGTTTATTTTTTATAGCGTCGGGGCACCCGCCGTATTTTTCCCAATAAAGGTTTAACCCCCTGATCACCTGGTGGGTGATCAAAGTTAGGTTTTAGCATCAGATAGGGTCTGCGTTACCCCAGGCAGCATCAGATTTGTGCCAGTAGCGCTAACACCCACGCACGCACCATACGCCTCCCTTAGTAGTATAGTGTCTGAACGGGTCTATATCTGATCTGATCAGAACTATATTAGCGTCCCCAGCAGTTTAGGGTTCCCAAAATGCAGTGTTAGCAGGATCAGCCAAGATACCTGCTAGCACCTGTGTTTAGCCCCTCCGCCCAGCCCACCCCAGCCCACCCAAGTGTAGTATCAATTGATCACTGTCACTTACAAAACACTAAACACATAACTGCAGCGTTCACAGAGTCAGGCCTGATCCCTGCAAATGCTAACAGTTTTTTTGGTAGCGTTTGAATCAGTCACTGACAGTCAAGTGTTTTTTTTCTTGTGAGTCTCACTACTGTACCAGTAAATTTAGAGACCAAAATATCAAATTGAAGGTACAGTAGTGAAGAGGCCTACACGTTTCTGAGCATGACAGATAGTGAAGAGGAAGTCACTCCTCTGTCAGATTCAGGCTCAGAATACAAATCTGTAGACAGCAGCAGCACCCTGACAGATAGCTGACGACGGAGTTGTAGTCCCTGCCAAGGTCAGGCGTACCAGACCCCGTTCTTCTGCTGTCGTTGAGGTGCAAGAACCGCAGGTCTCTCGTATGGAGCAGAGAGCTAGTACTAGTGCCGCTCATCCTTCTGATGAACTGGTAAGCACCAGCGGCCTAGTACATCCTGGTCGTACATCCAGCATTGCAGTAACACTTGGTGACGTGGTGAGTCCCATAAGTGCAGTTCAAGCTGGCAAGGTGGCAAGCACGAGTAGTGTCCCTCTGCCACCAAGAAGAAGACAAAGACATGCCCGTCGAGCCCATAGTGCCCTTCCTGCTGCATTTGCCAATCCTAATTAGGAACCCACCACTTCTGCAGCACTCGTACTTCCCCCCATTCACTGGCCAACCCGGAATTCAGGAGGAAACAGTTGATTTTACGTCACTTGAATTTTATTTGCTGTTTTTCACCGAAGATCTCTATAAATCTATTGGGGACCAAAGCAATTTATATGCTGGTTAATTCATCGCCGCTAATCCCCAGCTGACCCTTGCCGGAGAATGGAAAACAATTACGGTTTCCAAATTTATGACCTTCCTAGGCCTATCCCTCCTCATGGACATAACCAAAAAGAGTGAGTTGAGGTCATATTGGTCCACTGAACCAATTCACCATATGCCCGTGTTTTCTGCCTCCATGACCAGGATACGATACGAGCAGATCTTGCGGTTCATGCATTTCAACGATAATGAACTCTGTCGTCCTCGGGGTGACCCTGAATTTGATCTGCTCTACAAAATTCAGCCCCTCGTAAACCACTTCAACAAACCTTTTGCAGCCTTGTTTACTCCCCATCAAGTTGTCTGCATTGATGAGTCCCTGATTAAATTTTCTGGCTGCTTGTCATTCAAATAGTATCTTCCCAGCAAGCGTGCCAGATACGGGATCAATATGTGTAAGCTCTGTGACAGGGCCACAGGCTATACATATAGTTTCATGGTTTACAAGGGAAGAGATAGTTATGTAGAGCCATAGAACTGCCCTGACTACATAGGGAGTGCTGCTAAGATTCGGTGAGACTTGGTGTCACCCTTATTCGGAAAGGGGTACCACTTGTATGTGGACAATTATTACACAAGCGTGCCACTTTTTAGTCACTTGTTTGATCATCAAATTGGCGCATGTGGCACCGTGCGATCTAATCGCCGGGGCTTTCCCTTCCCCAGCGGCTTGTAGATTCCCGTCTTAGGCTGGGGGAGAGAGCCTGCTTGAAATGTAATGTAGCAATAACTCTCGGTGGAGCTGCTGGTTTAAACGGGTCTGTTACCTTCACTCTGCTTTCCTCTGTTTCACCGACACCAGGTCTAGGGTTCCGTTGAGTTTACTTCTGGATGACACACGCACCAACACTGGAGTACGTTTTCAATGCTTTATTAAACAAACAACTTAGGAAATAGCAAGAAAGAGGTGGAAAGGAAACTTGCAGAAGAAACTCAAATATCCTCTTGTAGGGTTCTTTTGACAAATGTCAAACACACTATGCTGTATAGTTACTTTCCGATACATCCTCCAACCGAGTCACCAGACCCCCCTATAGACCAGCACTCTGCGTGATCCCTCCAAGACAGGTCCTCCCCCGGGATCTCCTCGGTTGTCCAGTTTCGTCACACAGGACCGACAGCTCAGGACCATTCCTCGGCCGCGGTGGTAGGCCCCAGACAAGCCTCTGGACCCACCCCTGCGCCGCAGTATCGTGGGCCTCCAGAGCGGAGGGCCACGAGGTAGCTCCTTAACGCACACCTGTCAGCCAGGAGGGCCAGCAAGTGGCTGAAAAACGAACCCCAAAGTATGGCGTCTGTTCCATAAATACCCACACCCAGAATACAACTCGGAGGACCACCTCCACCGAGTTGTCTCCGGGACAGAAGAGCATCCATAAGCTTCAACACGTTGCCTTTCCAACACTAACCAGTGGTAACAGCGACACCCACCGGTCAGCATGGAAGCACACACAACGTCAGCCAAGCTGGAACAGAGGCAAATTTAACCTTCCTAACGCACAAATTACTAAATTTAACTAACATGCGGTAGATTGCAAATCTACCAGCGCTACATACTCCCCCCACTACAGTAGACATTGTCCCCAATGTCTGTCCAAAAACAGTAACAATACCTCTCAAGCCTGAGAGTAAGCATTTGAGTTTCTTATAACTTTGGATAGACAAAGAGAGAGAAAGGACAGTTTAAGGACATTATAAGACTTAAATCTATAAAAAATTGTGCTTACAGCCGCAAACAAACCACCAGTATGATTGTACACAACCTCACTATCTAACTAGCTGAAAAGCCTCCCAGCTCTATATATGATCCGATGATCCCTGAAAAGGAAACATAGTTAAACACACATATGTACATCCTATACAACAGTAGGAGCAAAGCCTCATTTAAAAATGAGACTCTCTTCCCATGATATATACCAAAAAAAAAAAATTCTTTAGGAGTCCATCCCTGCATACATTTTTTTCTTATAAAAGAAATACGGCTAGCAAAAAAGAAGTCCTTGGATTTAAACACTGAACAGAATCTGTAGATCTTGACCACGCAGATCTCTTTACCCTGACACTATCTAGCTAAGTAACTTCAAAGTTCTATTGTCCATAGTTACCAGTAAAACCAGGGATCTGGCAAAGTCAACGATTTTCCCTCTTTATCCACAGTTGTAATAAAGTATACAACATCGTCCTTTCCCGGTCTGCAGATTACCACTTTGTCAGCATAGATGTGCCGACCAAAATTCCAATGTACAAAGCATCCGTTAAAACGTTCATCCATCCTGACAGAACATTCAGTCTTTCTGAAGGGCTTAGGTACAGACAAATAGTCCCAAACAGCTTCACTGTACCAAAGTTCCCGATTAGCTTCAATCTCCTGCATGATATCCTGGGGCACGTAGGGGAACTCCAAACCATACTCTGCTGCCACACACTTATTTAGCATCCTCTGTAAGCGAGCACGTTTTGGCAATGATCTGTCTTTCCCCATACGAGGCGTTATACAGGAATTCAATGACTTTCTCACCATAGACCCAACCGGTGTCTGTAGTGAACTAGTAATTTTTGGCAAAGTCCCAGAAACAGCACTGTGTGTCTCCACACAGGGTGACGTCGTCCCAGAACTCAGGGCAGTCCATTCAGGGAAAGTTATTGTGGAGGCAACATCCTCACTTTGTGACCACAATAGCTCTTGTGACTAGGGATGAGCCGAACACCCCCCTGTTCGGTTCGCACCAGAACATGCGAACAGGAAAAAAATTCGTTCGAACACGCGAACGCCGTTAAAGTCTATGGGACACGAACATGAATAATCAAAAGTGCTAATTTTAAAGGCTAATATGCAAGTTATTGTCATAAAAAGTGTTTGGGGACCCGGGTCCTCCCCCAGGGGACATGAATCAATGCAAAAAAAAGTTTTAAAAACGGCCGTTTTTTCAGGAGCAGTGATTTTAATAATGCTTAAAGTCAAACAATAAAAGTGTAATATCCCTTTAAATTTCATACCTGGGGGGTGTCTATAGTATGCCTGTAAAGGGGCGCATGTTTCCTGTGTTTAGAACAGTCTGACAGCAAAGTGACATTTTGAAGGAAAAAACACATTTAAAACTACCGCGGCTATTGCATTGCCGACAATACACATAGAAGTTCATTGATAAAAACGGCATGGGAATTCCCCACAGGGCAACCCCGAACCAAAATTAAAAAAAAAAAATGATGTGGGAGTCCCCCTAAATTCCATACAAGGCCCTTCAGGTCTGGTATGGATATTAAGGGGAACCCCAGCCAAAATTAAAAAAAAAAATTGACGTGGGGTTCCCCCTAAATTCCATACCAGACCCTTCAGGTCTGGTATGGATTTTAAGGGGAACCCCGCGCCAAAAAAAAAAAAAAAACGGCGTGGGGTCCCCCTAAAAATCCATACCAGACCCTTATCCGAGCACGCAACCTGGCAGGCCGCAGGAAAAGAGGGGGGGACGAGAGTGCGGCCCCCCCCCCTCCTGAACCGTACCAGGCCACATGCCCTCAACATTGGGAGGGTGCTTTGGGGTAGCCCCCCAAAACACCTTGTCCCCATGTTGATGAGGACAAGGGCCTCATCCTCACAACCCTGGCCGGTGGTTGTGAGGGTCTGCGGGCGGGGGGCTTATCGGAATCTGGAAGCCCCCTTTAACAAGGGGACCCCCAGATCCCGGCCCCCCCCCTGTGTGAAATGGTAAGGGGGTACTTACCCCTACCATTTCACTAAAAAACTGTCAAAAATGTTAAAAATGACAAGAGACAGTTTTTGACAATTCCTTTATTTAAATGCTTCTTCTTTCTTCTTTCTTCCTTCATCTTCTTCTGGTTCTTCTGGCTCTTCTGGTTCTTCCTCCGGCGTTCTCGTCCAGCATCTTCTCCGCGGCGTCTTCTATCTTCTTCTCCTCGGGCCGCTCCGCACCCATGGCATGAGGGGGGAGGCTCCCGCTCTTCTCTTCATCTTCATCTTCATCTTTCTTCTTCTTCTTCTTCTCTTCTTCATCTCTTCTTCCTTCTTCCTGTCTTCTCCGGGCCGCTCCGCAGCCATGCTGGCATGGTGGGAGGCTCCCGCTGTGTGACGGCGTCTCTTCGTCTGACGGTTCTTAAATAACGGGGGGCGGGGCCATCCGGTGACCCCGCCCCCCTCTGACGCACGGTGACTTGAGGGACTTCCCTGTGACATCACGGGGAATGCCACAGGGAAGTCCCGTCATGTCACCGTGCGTCAGAGGGGGGCGGGGCCACCGGGTGGCCCCGCCCCCCGTTATTTAAGAACCGTCAGACGAAGAGACGCCGTCACACAGCGGGAGCCTCCCTCCATGACACAGCATGGCTGCGGAGCGGCCCGCAGAAGACAGGAAGAAGAGAAGAAGAGAAGAAGAGAAGAAGGAAGAAGAAGAAGAAGATGAAGAAGAAGATGAAGAAGAGAAGAAGATGAAGAGAAGAGCGGGAGCCTCCCCTCATACCATGGGTGCGGAGCGGCCCGAGGAGAAGAAGATAGAAGACGCCGCGGAGAAGATGCTGGACGAGAACGCCGGAGGAAGAACCAGAAGAGCCAGAAGAACCAGAAGAAGATGAAGGAAGAAAGAAGAAAGAAGAAGCATTTAAATAAAGGAATTGTCAAAAACTGTCTCTTGTCATTTTTAACATTTTTGACAGTTTTTTAGTGAAATGGTAGGGGTAAGTACCCCCTTACCATTTCACACAGGGGGGGGGGCCGGGATCTGGGGGTCCCCTTGTTAAAGGGGGCTTCCAGATTCCGATAAGCCCCCCACCCGCAGACCCTCACAACCACCGGCCAGGGTTGTGAGGATGAGGCCCTTGTCCTCATCAACATGGGGACAAGGTGTTTTGGGGGGCTACCCCAAAGCACCCTCCCAATGTTGAGGGCATGTGGCCTGGTACGGTTCAGGAGGGGGGGGGGCCGCACTCTCGTCCCCCCCTCTTTTCCTGCGGCCTGCCAGGTTGCGTGCTCGGATAAGGGTCTGGTATGGATTTTTAGGGGGACCCCACGCCGTTTTTTTTTTTTTTTTTTTGACGCGGGGTTCCCCTTAAAATCCATACCAGACCTGAAGGGTCTGGTATGGAATTTAGGGGGAACCCCACGTCAATTTTTTTTTTCAATTTTGGCTGGGGTTCCCCTTAATATCCATACCAGACCTGAAGGGCCTTGTATGGAATTTAGGGGGACCCGCACATCATTTTTTTTTTTTTATTTTGGTTCGGGGTTCCCCTGTGGGGAATTCCCATGCCGTTTTTATCAATGAACTTCTATGTGTATTGTCGGCAATGCAATAGCCGCGGTAGTTTTAAATGAGTTTTTTCCTTCCAAATGTCATTTTGCTGTCAGACTGTTCTAAACACAGGAAACATGCGCCCCTTTACAGGCATACTATAGACACCCCCCAGGTACGAAATTTAAAGGGATATTACACTTTTATTGTTTGACTTTAAGCATTAATAAAATCACTGCTCCTGAAAAAACGTCCGTTTTTAAAACTTTTTTTTGCATTGATCCATGTCCCCTGGGGCAGGACCCGGGTCCCCAAACACTTTTTATGACAATAACTTGCATATAAGCCTTTAAAATTAGCACTTTTGATTTCTCCCATAGACTTTTAAAGGGTGTTCCGCGGCATTCGAATTTGCCGCGAACACCCCAAATTGTTCGCTGTTCGGCGAACTTGCGAACAGCCAATGTTCGAGTAGAACATGAGTTCGACTCAAACTCGAAGCTCATCCCTACTTGTGACATAGTCTCAAATAGGTCATCATCACCGGAAAGATCCGACATGGATTCTATTTCCGAATCTCTCAACTCTTCCACTGGCAAATATTTATTCACAGTCCCGAACACATTCCCCACCAGTGGCTTACCCGTTCCTGACGTAGACTTAACTAGCTCCGGTTTAGGTAACCTCTGAGGTAGGCCTCAACCACAGCCATGGAAGCCTTCACATAGCCCACCTTCCTCTGAGTAGGCACCATAGGAGTAGGCGTAGTGGACTCAGAAACCAAAGTAATGTCCCCTGATGAGACAACAGCAGCAGTGTCTCCTTTTGGAACATTGTCAGCAACAACAGGCAAAGTGGCAGCCTGTCGCTCTCTCTCCGTAGCGATAGCAGCTTCTACTGTGGCGATACCTGTTGCCCAATCCATCCGATAAGCATGGGGCGGCATGGTAGGTTGCTCCACCACAAACAAGTATTCTTCACATTGCGGACATCGGCCGAATGGACGAACATGCACGGCCAATCCTTCGCATCGATGGCAGATCATGCCCAATCCCTTAACATCTCCTGAGGTATACAGGACAAACCTCCCCTGCGGCTTCAATCGAACTCCAGTATCTGTAAGCAGAGTTCCAGATAGCATAGTATTCACCACGGTGCTTGTAGGGAACATTCTCGGTCCCATAACTGATTGCAACGCCGGAAAAGACATGGCCACACTCTGATCTTCTCAGCACAATCACGAGGCTCCTCTTTCCCTCTGGCGCCAAACACATACACGCGTCTCACGTGGTAGCAAGTAGGGTAACTCCTCCCACTTGTTCTTCCAGTCACGTAGCTCCCGGGATGTATCAGATTTTCTGTAGTGAATGTCAGCCACAGTGCTTGAACCTTTAAGCCAACCCGGCAACACTATGCTGTATAGTTACTTTCGGATACGTCCTCCAACCGAGTCACCAGACCCCCCTATAGACCAGCACTCTGCGTGATCCCTCCAAGACAGGTCCTCCCCTGGGATCTCCTCGGTTGTCCAGCTTCGTCACACAGGACCGACAGCTCAGGACCATTCCTCGGCCACGGTGGTAGGCCCCAGACAAGCCTCTGGATCCACCCCTGCGCCGCAGTATCGTGGGCCTCCAGAGCGGAGGGCCACGAGGTAGCTCCTTAACGCATACCTGTCGGCCAGGAGGGCCAGCAAGTGGCTGAAAAACGAACCCCAAAGTATGGAGTCTGTCCCATAAATACCCACGCCCAGAATACAACTCGGAGGACCACCTCCACCGAGTTGTCCCGGGGACAGAAGAGCATCCATAAGCTTCAACATGTTGCCTTTCCAACACTAACCAGTGGTAACAGCGACACCCACCGGTCAGCACGGAAGCCCACACAACGTCAGCCAAGCTGGAACAGGGTCAAACTTAACCTTTCTAATGCACAAATTACTAAATTTACCTAACATGCAGTAGATTGCAAATCTACCAGCGCTACAGTAATAATTTGCTCGCTGTGTAGTGGAGGAATAATAAGAATGTGTTCGTTCTGTACTCCTTTCACGCAGACACGACGGTCCAAATTCCTGGTGTTGTGGAGAAACCTCTCTGTGTCCACGAATATAACCTTAATATGGGAGGGGTGGACCTCAACGACCAGTTGTTGGCGACATACCTAATTGCCCATAAGGCCAGATACTGGTACAAAAAAGTGTCTGTTTATTTATTTCAATTGGCTTCGCTGAATGCTTTTTGTGCTATACAAAACTTCAGGATGAACTGGATCCTTCCTTAAATTCCAGGAAGAGATCATCAGAGCCCTTCTGTTTCCAGACGGTGCTTTGGTCCAACTTCCCAACACAAATGCAGTATGCCAGCTGCATGAGAGGCATTTTGCGCACGTCCTCTCTGGTACCCCTACCCAAAGAAACCCCCAAAGAAGATTTTGTGTCTGTAGAAAGTGCAGATGTAGGAGTGACACCCGCTATTATTGTCCCTCCTGTCCTGACCAACCTGGTCTTTGCATCAGTGACTGTTTCAAACACTACCACACACTATTTGAGTATTAGCATAGGGTACAGCACCACACAGTCCTAGGCAGACGCACACAGGGTCTCGGGGTCTCGAAAGATGTGATGGCCATCACATTTTGAGAGGCACTAATCCATTCAGTTTGCAATTTTTTGCAGTTTTTATAAAAGTGAAAAAAGTGAAAAAAAAACACACAAAAAAATAAAAAAACAAAAAGGCAAAAATAGTTGTGGTTGTATTTTTCTTATCTCTCTCTCTCTCTCTCTCTATTGTTCTCTCTCTTATGTTCGCTCTCTACTGTCCGCTCTACTGTTCGCTCAATATTGTTCTATATCTATTGTTCTCGCTCTGTTTTATTTTTACTGTATTATTGTATTTGCTTTGCAGGTATGGTATGTTATACTGTAATGTTTGGTACGCCATTCAGCTGCAGCATGGGTTTACTTATCTTGACAGCAACAGCGTTTGCTCCCCCGATACATAAAGCCGTGACTCCAGTGCTGTCAGAGGTGATTTCACCACCACAGTTAAAAAAGAGAGCACATATGGCGAAACATAGGGGCAGGGGTGGAGGAGCAATTTGCTCCTAACATTAGGGGCGGATTGCCCCCATGCTTCGGCATATATTTTTTAGGCACAGATAGCAATGTTTTATTTTACTATGTTTTATTGTATTTGCTTTGCAGGTATGGTAAGTCTTACTGTAATGCCCCGTACACACGATGGGACATTGATCGGACATTCCGACAACAAAATCCATGGATTTTTTCCGACGGATGTTGGCTCAAACATGTTTTTTTTTTTGACAAATGTTTTTTATTGAGATTATAAGTAAAACATACAGTATACGTTGATATTACACATGGAATCATATTGTTGAACAGTAGTGTATATTGAATATAGTAGCTTGTTAAACTGATAACATTCACTTGGAGATCTGTATGCTACAGGCTTATGTCCTCATAGTGACATAAGCATATCCTGTTAATAACATAACTTTGGTGAATTAAACACATCTCTGGAAAAACAGTTGTGTGTGATGGGAAGGGAAAGGAAAGGGGGGACATATTCCTTAAACATATATCGGGCTACAGGTAACTTCTTACAGACGTTTATGATGTAGTGAGTTCCATAATTTCCAGTTTGATATATATTTTGCTCCGGTACTGTCTTTATAATCTTTTCATATGCTGAGACACTATTTATTTTTGTGGTTATTTCTCTAACGCTAGGAATTTCATCAGCTTTCCATTTACCCACTAACAAGGACCTGGCAGCAAACAGTATGTGCATTGCTATGGATCTAACTGATATTGGGTATTCTGACATTCTGACATTCGCAATAAATTTGAACACTTCTGACCAAAAGCTACGAATATGAGGGCAGGACCATAACATATGAACCAATGTTCCCTGGCCACAACCTCTCCAGCAGAGATTGGAATTGTCATTAGAGAATTTGGCTCCTATGTATGGAGAGTAATGCCACCTTGCTAACAATTTAGCTGCGGGTTCCTCATAGCTAGAGCACCTCGAGAACCGACGATTACATTGTATTGCCAATATCCATTCTTTGGCCGTGAACTTCTGGCCTACGTCTAATTCCCATTTGTGCATAGGTTTGAATTCAAAAAAGGATTTTTTGTCATTAAGTAGTTCATACATTTGTGAGATACCTTTCGCTTTAGGGTTAGACGAGTTAAGGTGCTTCCATGCTTGGGTCAGGATGTGAGAATTGGAAGTGTTCCATTTCTTATACCATGAAGCTATCTGTAGGTAGGTCAGGAATTCTGAGGGGTGTAGTTTAAACCTCTTTTGTATTTCTTTGAAGGACATCATCTCGCCTTTCAACATGATATCCCCCAAGAAAGAAATATTCCTATTTTGCCATTGCATTAAGGAAAGGTTTGGGATCAACCATTGAAGTACTTCTAATGTAATAGGGACCTTCGTGTGGTTTGCTTTTGGACTAGATGTTTTTTTCAAATGTATACAGGCCTGTAATGAGGCTTGTATGGTGGGATGGTCTATTTGTGTTTTAATTTGTTGTATGTTGTGTGCTAGTATGAGTGACTGTAGAGATCTAGGATGTATCCATGTTTGTTCTAGTTGGTACCAGTGTTTAATTTATTTTTGGTCGAACCAATTTCTCAGTTGATCCAGGATTGCAGCTGCATAATAGTCTTCCAAAATAGGTACTCCCAAACCTCCTACTTCTTTGTGTTTTCCTTGCATTTGATATGGAAATCTAGCTTTTTTGCCTGCCCATATGAAATTTGTCATTTGTTTTTACATAGATTTAAGGAAGGGTGGTGGAATAGGAATTGGAAGAGCTCTGAAAAGGTACATTAGTTTTGGAAGAAGTAACATCTTGTATGCCGCTAAACGGCCATTCCAAGATAAGTAGAATTTCTGAAATCTGGAGATATCTTTTTGAAAGTCAGCCAATAAGGGTTGATAGTTGAGTTGAAATAAGTTGGCGATAGGAGATGTCAGTTGCATTCCTAAATAAGAGATAGATTTTGGGGACCAAGGATATGGAAAGTCTTTTTGTATGGTGGATTTGGTTGCTTTATCAATTGCAATTCCTAGTATGCTACATTTAGATGCATTGACTTTATAATATGCTATTTTGCTAAAGTGAAGTAGTGTTTTGTGAGCAGCGGTTAAGAAGTTGTAAGGGTCAGATAATGTCAAAATGACATCATCGGCAAAGAGTGATATTTTGTGCTCTTTACCTTGTGAGGGGATACCTTAGATCAGGGTGTTTCCTCTAATTGTTTCTGCTAATGGTTCCAGAACTAATGCAAAAATTACGGGTGATAGGGGGCACCCCTGTCTGGTCCCATTTGTTATTTTGAAGTTTCTTGAGAACATGCCTTCAGTAAATACATATGCGGACGGGGAAGAATATAGGGCTATATGGCCTGTTGGATTGGGCCTATCAATCCAAACTTTTCCAGCACTTTGAGTAAATATCTCCAATAGACTCTATTAAAGGCCTTCTCTGCATCCAAAGTAAGGAGCAGAGAAGGCCTTTGGGATTTTTCCGCAAGATGAAGTATATTTATCATTCTCCTTGTAGAGTCACTCGTTTGCCTACGCGATACAAAACCTACTTGGTCTTGGTTAATTAGTTCCGGCAACAATTATGACAGTCTATTAGCTATGATCTTTGCATACAGTTTAACATCAACATTCAATAAAGATATGGGTCTGAAATTTTGTGGAACTGAAAAATCTTTACCTGGTTTTGGCAGTGTTATAATAGTTGCTGTCAACATCTCTTTTGGGAACGCGGCATTAGACATTGCGGCATCAAAGACCGGCATCAAAGTAAGGAGATAATTCAAGGTAGAACAATTAATAATATTCGGATAAATAACCGTCAGGACCTGGAGATTAGTTATGGGGCATTTGTCTAATGGTTTTTTCAATTTCTTGAGTGGTAAAGGGTGAGTTAAGTTTAGAAAGGTTTGGTTGGGAAACTTTTGGAAGATTAATTGCTTTCAAAAATTCTGAAATCATGTGATCAGAAGGTTGGAATGTATCGGGGTAATCTTTGAGATTATATAAAGCTTCATAGTAGTCACAAAAAGCGTCAGCTATGTCCTTTGGGTTTGATACTTGTTTTTTGAATTTAGGGTTCATTATATGAGTAATTCGTTGCTTTGTCATTCTTTCTTTCAACTGGTTCGCCAGCAGTTTCCCCGCCTTGTTGCTACATCGGTAGTTATTTACTTTCAGAATACAAAGGCGACATTCCTGCTGGGAAACCAGAAGTGTTTTAAGATCTTGTCTTGCATAGAATAGTAGGTCTCTTGTCTTTTGAGTAGAGTTTTGCTTGTTAGAGAGTTCTAGAATTTTAATTTTATTTAGCAGGTCGTTGAGCCTCTCCGTCCTCTGCCTATTTGTCCTGGCGCTTAATTGTATCAATAAGCCGCGTATAACCACCTTGTGAGTATTCCAGAGGGTGAAAGGGTCAGAGACCGAGGGAACATTGAAGTCAAAAAATTCTTTCAATTAATTCCTAATTAGTTTCAGGTTTTCGGGTTGAGATATAGAGAAAACATCATTTCTCCATCTATTTGCTCCTGTCTCGGTCTTCCACCCTCCCACACTTATGGAGACCGGGGCGTGGTCCGACCAGGATATAACATCAATATCTGATTTAACAATCCTCTGTAATAAAAATTTGTTTACTAGAAATAAATCTATTCGTGAGTATGTACTGTGTACATTAGAAAAGAAAGTAAAGTCCTTCTCTGAGGAATGCTGGCACCACCATACATCAAAGAGGCCCGATGTGGTGATGAATTCCACCAAGGTTGTTCTTCGGTAATTTAAATGCTTGGGATTTGTGCAGTCCAATTCTTTGTTTGGGATTGTGTTGAAATCCCCGCAAATAATTACATGTCCTTGTTTCATAGAATCTACTTTTTTCCATATTTTTTTTAGGAATCGGAGTTGGTTGTTGTTAGGTAGATAAACATTAACCAGAGTATATTTCACTGTGAAGATCTCACACACTAATAGGATAAATCTGCCGGAGTTGTCCAGGTGGGTTGTAATTTCTGAAAATGGGACAGTATCTATTATGGTAATTGCCACGCCACCTTTTTTCTTTGGTCCATTTGCTGTAAATACTTGATGGAATTTACGGTTGATGAAAGCAGGGGGTTTATCAGCAGCAAAGTGTGTTTCCTGAAAACATATGATATCACTTTTTAGCCTGGATGCTTCTCTCCAGGCCTTTTGGTGCTTTTGGGGGCTGTTCAAGCCCTTCACATTTAATGATGTGATATTGAATGACATTTTGATAGATAGTAGAGAACGTGCTTTATGTTGATGAGAATAGGTTAGATAGGTAATGGGCTTACCTGCCGTTGGTGATGTTCAGCTTTAAGTGAAATGTAAGCCCGTTGGTATGTGAGAATAGGTGTTTCCAGATACCTGAGCAAGTTCAACCAGTGATTACATCCTTCTGTTCCTGTAGCTGAAATTATAGAAGGGTAGTGGGATAGGTAGGGTAACAAATAGGGATGAGCTTCGAGTTCGAGTCGAACTCATGTTCTACTCGAACATTGGCTGTTCGCAAGTTCGCCGAACAGCGAACAATTTGGGGTGTTCGCGGCAAATTCGAATGCCGCGGAACACCCTTTAAAAGTCTATGGGAGAAATCAAAAGTGCTAATTTTAAAGGCTTATATGCAAGTTATTGTCATAAAAAGTGTTTGGGGACCCGGGTCCTGCCCCAGGGGACATGGATCAATGCAAAAAAAAGTTTTAAAAACGGACGTTTTTTCAGGAGCAGTGATTTTATTAATGCTTAAAGTCAAACAATAAAAGTGTAATATCCCTTTAAATTTCGTACCTGGGGGGTGTCTATAGTATGCCTGTAAAGGGGCGCATGTTTCCCGTGTTTAGAACAGTCTGACAGCAAAATGACATTTGGAAGGAAAAAACTCATTTAAAACTAGCCGCGGCTATTGCATTGCCGACAATACACATAGAAGTTCATTGATAAAAACGGCATGGGAATTCCCCACAGGGGAACCCCGAACCAAAAAAAAAAAAAAAAAATGATGTGGGGGTCCCCCTAAATTCCATACAAGGCCCTTCAGGTCTGGTATGGATATTAAGGGGAACCCCAGCCAAAATTGAAAAAAAAAATTGACGTGGGGTTCCCCCTAAATTCCATACCAGACCCTTCAGGTCTGGTATGGATTTTAAGGGGAACCCCGCGCCAAAAAAAAAAAAAAAAAACGGCGTGGGGTCCCCCTAAAAATCCATACCAGACCCTTATCCGAGCACGCAACCTGGCAGGCCGCAGGAAAAGAGGGGGGGACGAGAGTGCGGCCCCCCCCCTCCTGAACCGTACCAGGCCACATGCCCTCAACATTGGGAGGGTGCTTTGGGGTAGCCCCCCAAAACACCTTGTCCCCATGTTGATGAGGACAAGGGCCTCATCCTCACAACCCTGGCCGGTGGTTGTGAGGGTCTGCGGGCGGGGGGCTTATCGGAATCTGGAAGCCCCCTTTAACAAGGGGACCCCCAGATCCCGGCCCCCCCCCTGTGTGAAATGGTAAGGGGGTACTTACCCCTACCATTTCACTAAAAAACTGTCAAAAATGTTAAAAATGACAAGAGACAGTTTTTGACAATTCCTTTATTTAAATGCTTCTTCTTTCTTCTTTCTTCCTTCATCTTCTTCTGGTTCTTCTGGCTCTTCTGGTTCTTCCTCCAGCGTTCTCGTCCAGCATCTTCTCCGCGGCGTCTTCTATCTTCTTCTCCTCGGGCCGCTCCGCACCCATGGCATGAGGGGGGAGGCTCCCGCTCTTCTCTTCATCTTCTTCTCTTCTTCATCTTCTTCTTCATCTTCTTCTTCTTCTTCTTCCTTCTTCTCTTCTTCCTGTCTTCTCCGGGCCGCTCCGCAGCCATGCTGGCATGGTGGGAGGCTCCCGCTGTGTGACGGCGTCTCTTCGTCTGACGGTTCTTAAATAACGGGGGGCGGGGCCATCCGGTGACCCCGCCCCCCTCTGACGCACGGTGACTTGAGGGACTTCCCTGTGACGTCACGGGGAATGCCACAGGGAAGTCCCGTTATTTTGGTTCGGGGTTCCCCTGTGGGGAATTCCCATGCCGTTTTTATCAATGAACTTCTATGTGTATTGTCGGCAATGCAATAGCCGCGGCTAGTTTTAAATGAGTTTTTTCCTTCCAAATGTCATTTTGCTGTCAGACTGTTCTAAACACAGGAAACATGCGCCCCTTTACAGGCATACTATAGACACCCCCCAGGTACGAAATTTAAAGGGATATTACACTTTTATTGTTTGACTTTAAGCATTAATAAAATCACTGCTCCTGAAAAAACGTCCGTTTTTAAAACTTTTTTTTGCATTGATCCATGTCCCCTGGGGCAGGACCCGGGTCCCCAAACACTTTTTATGACAATAACTTGCATATTAGCCTTTAAAATTAGCACTTTTGATTATTCATGTTCGTGTCCCATAGACTTTAACGGCGTTCGCGTGTTCGAACGAATTTTTTTCCTGTTCGCATGTTCTGGTGCGAACCGAACAGGGGGGTGTTCGGCTCATCCCTAGTAACAAACAACAAGTTAAAAAGGAAACAAAACTATAAGGAATCTGTGCGGATACAGGTCCGCTAAAACTCGGGGGGATAAAGCAATAAACAGCTAAGTGGCATACTCCTCAGCCATTAAGGGATCAATGTCATGATTGTATTAGTAAGGTTCAGCCTGTTTCCGTGTCAGAGCTGGCACGGGTAGATGGAGGAGAGTGTGGCAGGTTATTCCCATTGTCGCGTGGGTCGAGTATTTGCCAATCTCTCAGAAGACGAATGCCGTCCTTGTCGCTTGTAACCACATGTGATCTGCCCTCTCTGGTGATCAATAACTTGGCCGGGTATAGCCATCTTTACTGAATATGATTGTTTAACGGCTTAGTTATAGTTGCTAGTTGTCTGCGCTGTTGCATGGTAAAAGCTGAGAGGTCTGCAAAGAAGGATAGGTCATGCAGCTCTTGAGGAAGATTGTTGTGTTTTCTGACTGCCATCATAAACTGATCTTTAACATGGTAGAAGTGAAGCCGGACTATAGTGTCCCTGGGGAGGTGATCTGGGATATTTCTGGGTCTTGAAAGTGTATTCGATCAATGATTAAATCCTCTAGGGGCGCATCTGGGAGTGTGGCTTTTCATGAGGTTTA
Organism: Lithobates clamitans; assembly: GCA_037952925.1. NCBI lineage: Eukaryota > Metazoa > Chordata > Amphibia > Anura > Ranidae > Lithobates > Lithobates clamitans. The sequence continues at coordinate 10,114,787 of JBBGZY010000140.1, forward strand.
TGAAGTGCTCTTTCAGATCGGGGGATTTGACTGATTCAGGGATCCCCCAAATTTTGACGTTGTTACGCCTAGATCTATCTTCTAAATCGGCCACTTTTGTTTTGATGGCGATAAGTTCATCCTCCCTGTCGTTGTGAGCATCCACCAAATCGTTAAAGGTGGATGCAAATTCGCCCATTTTAGATTCAATGTGAGACACTCTAGAGTCTACTGCTGCCACTTCTGATTTAAATTGCTGTGTTAATGCTAGCATGTCAGCATGTAATGTAGAACGCAGCGAGACTAGCATATCTTTCAGCGTTGTGTCCATGACAGGCTGATTTAGTGTAGGGAAGTCCGCAATGGATTCCTGTAGTTCCCTGGTGTCATCTAGGGAAGAGTTAATTCCACTGATGTCTGCTATTTCTGCAGAGGCTGGTGTCATTTTTAGCTTGCTTTTAGCGGGACTAGACGAGGCAGAGGGAAGTGTTGGGTACTGACCTTTTCCCTGTTGTTTGTGGCCATAGTTACGGCTGGGACCTTGCCTTGCGACCAGTCCATCCAGTCTGTGCTGTGTGCCGGGGTCGCGCGTCTCACCAGCATGTCTGCTGGCGCCATCTTGGATATGAGGATGGTGCGACTGTATCAGAAAGTCCATCATCTTCCCTGGTCTCGTGGGTTCTTTTCTCTTGCGGGATGGCATCAGGGAGTTAGTCCGCTGTAGGTCCGTTGTGTAGGGCTTTGAAACAAGGCTCAATGTTGCTGTTAATCCCCTCCGAGGCCCAGGATTCTGCGGAGCTGAGCTAACATGCGACCATCATCTCCGCTGGCTAGCCACACCCCCATGGGCTCAAACATGTTTTGTCTACACACGGTTGCACAAAGTTGTCGGAATTTCCAATCGCCAAGAACGCGGTCACCTACACCATGTACGACAAGACTATAAAAGGGCAGTTCAGAACCATGCACGGCACCCTTTGGGCTCCTTTTGCTAATCTCGTGTTATTAAAAGTTTGGTGAGAGACGATTTGCGCTTTTTCAGACTCGTGGTTTTCAGATTGTTTTCTGCTGTTCAGTTTGTGCTTGTGGGTTTGTATCTGGTCTTCAGTGCGTGCAGCGAGTTCCCCTTTACTCTGTCATTGTGTTCTTGTTTGTTCGTTACTGTTTTTCAGGTTGCTTTTCATGGGCCTTGCTGTTCTTCAGTGCGTTCTGTTACTTCGTTCTGAGCAGCCGACCGTTTTCTAGCCATGTTGCGTATACGTACTCCTCGTAGAGTTTGTGCTGTGTGGGGGCATGGTGTTGGGGTCCTTACCTTGACACAAGTCCAGTCCATGAACAGGGTGGGTACGAGTTCATGGACCAAGAATTGGTTGCTCCAGCGTGACCAGTGCCGTCACATGCCTTTGCTCCGTGAGATCCGTGAGAATAATCCTGATGATTTCAGGAACTTTCTCCGGATGACGGACCCCGTATTTCACCGTTTGTTGGCTTTGCTGACCCCTTATATTAGCAGGCAGGATACCTGCATGAGGCAAGCTATCACTGCGGAGCAGAGGTTGGTCACCACCCTGCGGTACTTGGCAACGGGGAAAAGCCTGCAGGACCTCAAGTTCTCTACAGGCATCTCCCCCCAGGCTCTGGGGATTATTATCCCAGAGACCTGTTCTGCCATCATCCAGGTCCTGCAGAAGGACTATATTAAGGTAAGATTTTTATCTTATGGGGACAAGGTGTTTTGGGGGGCTACCCCAAAGCACCCTCCCAATGTTGAGGGCATGTGGCCTGGTACGGTTCAGGAGGGGGGCCGCACTCTTGTCCCCCCCTCTTTTCCTGCGGCCTGCCAGGTTGCGTGCTCGGATAAGGGTCTGGTATGGATTTTTGGGGGGACCCTACGCCGTTTTTTTTTTTTTTGGCGCGGAGTTCCCCTTAAAATCCATACTAGACCTGAAGGGTCTGGTATGGAATTTAGGGGGAACCCCACGTCATTTTTTTTTTTTTTATTTTGGCCGGCGTTCCCCTTAATATCCATACCAGACCTGAAGGGCCTGGTATGGAATTTAGGGGGACTCCCACGTCGTTTTTTTTTTTTAATTTTGGTTCGGGGTTTCCCTGTGGGGAATTCCCATGCCGTTTTTATCAATGAACTTCTATGTATATTGTCGGCAATGCAATAGCCGCAGGTAGTTTTAAATGGGTTTTTTCCTTCGAAATGTCATTTTGCTGTCAGACTGTTCTAAACACGGGAAACATGCGCCCCTTTACAGGCATACTATAGACACCCCCCAGCTATGAAATTTAAAGGGATATTACACTTTTATTGTTTGACTTTAAGCATTATTAAAATCACTGCTCCTGAAAAAACGGCCATTTTTAAAACTTTTTTTGCATTGATCCATGTCCCCTGGGGCAGGACCCGGGTCCCCAAACACTTTTTATGACAACAACTTGCATATAAGCCTTTAAAATTAGCACTTTTGATTATTCATGTTCGTGTCCCATAGACTTTAACAGTGTTTGCGTGTTCGAGCAAACTTTTTTCCTGTTCGCATGTTCTGGTGCTCATCCCTACTCCCCAGCATGCTCTCCTGGGCCTATATTCACCTCATGTAGTCATTTAACAATATATTTTGTCAGCTCCATAGTAGTGCTTTACCCTAAATACCCCCTAAAATGTATAAAAATGTGATGTGAGCTTTAAATTCTAGCAGAGTGCCAGAGGCCTTTTTTTTGGGTTCACAAAATGTTTTTGAACCCCCCCCAACTGCTAACTAAGCTGATACCAATCCTCTATCTCACTTTGACAAACCCATACACACTATACCCACCCCTTTTGTGGTCAGACTTATGGATGGATTCCCCAAAGCATGTAGTGCAAGGTCCTGCCTGAATACTTTCAAATGGTACGGTTTAAAGTTTTTGTATCCTATTATTATCTTGATAGGTAATAGCAGAATGTAAAAATGTGCTAAAATGTGTACAGTGTGTATTTACATCTTTGTATTATGACACTTCTTACCTGTCCAGTGGGCTGCCAATAGTGTAAAGTAAGGAGGGGCATGCCAAAGTAATCCACATTATTTAGGCATTCATCTCTCAATGAAGTGTAGAGGGTGACCTGTCCAAAACATTAACCCCCCGTAAAATTCACACAATGGCCCATGAGAGGGGGTAGGAGGAATCTGATAGGTGGACCTTATACCCTTGTTTTTAACCACTTTAGCCCCGGACCATTATGCTGCCTAAGGACCAGAGGACTTTTTCCAATTTGGCACTGCGTCGCTTTAACTGCAATGCTGTACCCAAACGAAATTTGCGTCCTTTTCTTCCCACAAATAGAGCTTTCTTTTGATGGTATTTGATCACCTCTGCGGTTTTTATTTTTTGCGCTATAAATGGAAAAAGACCGAAAATTTTGAAAAAAATGATATTTTCTACTTTTTGTTATAAAAAAAATCCAATAAACTCAATTTTAGTCATACATTTAGGCCAAAATGTATTCGGCCACATGTCTTTGGTAAAAAAAAATGTCAATAAGCGTATATTTATTGGTTTGCGCAAAAGTTATAGCGTCTACAAACTAGGGTACATTTTCTGGGATTTACACAGCTTTTAGTTTATGACTGCCTATGTCATTTCTTGAGGTGCTAAAATGGCAGGGCAGTACAAACCCCCCCAAATGACCCCATTTTGGAAAGTAAACACCCCAAGGAAATTGCTGAGAGGCATGTTGAACCCATTGAATATTTTTTTTTTTGTCCCAAATGATTGAATAATGACAAAAAAAAAAAATTACAAAAAGTTGTCACTAAATGATATATTGCTCACACAGGCCATGGGAATTGCACCCCAAAATACATTCAGCTGCTTCTCCTGAGTACGGGGATACCACATGTGTGGGACGTTTTGGGAGATTATATACCAATCACCGCCTTCAGGATTTCTAAGGGTGTAAATTTTTGATTTCACTCTTCACTGCCTATCACAGTTTCGGAGGCCATGCAATGCCCAGGTGGCACAAACCCCCCCAAATGACCCCATTTTGGAAAGTAGACACCCCAAGCTATTTGCTGAGAGGCATGGTGAGTATTTTGCAGCTCTCATTTGTTTTTGAAAATGAAGAAAGACAAGAAAAAACATCTTTTTTTTCTTTTTTCAATTTTCAAAACTTTGTGACAAAAAGTGAGGTCTGCAAAATACTCACTATACCTCTCAGCAAATAGCTTGGGGTGTCTACTTTCCAAAATGGGGTCATTTGGGGGGGTTTTGTGCCACCTGGGCATTCCATGGCCTCCAAAACTGTGATAGGCAGTGAAGAGTGAAATAAAAAATTTACGCCCTTAGAAAGGCTGAAGGCAGTGCTTGGTTTTCGGGGTCCCGTACGCGGCTAGGCTCCCAAAAAGTCTCACACATGTGGTATCCCCGTACTCAGGAGAAGCAGCAGAATGTATTTTGAGGTGTAATTTCACATATTCCCATGGCATGTTTGAGCAATATATCATTTAGTGACAACTTTGTGCAAAAAAAAAAAAAAATGTGTCTATTTCCCGCAACTTGTGTCACAATATAAAATATTCCATGGACTCGACATGACTCTCAGCCAATAGCTTGGGGTGTCTACTTTCCAAAATGGGGTCATTTGGGGGGGGGGGGTTTGAAATGTCCTGGCATTTTATGCACAACATTTAGAAGCTTATGTCACACATCACCCACTTTTCTAAGCCCTTTCTGACACTTTTTGTTTACATGAAAAAATTATTTTTTTTTGCTGGAAAATTACTTTGAACCCCCAAACATTATATATTTTTTTTAAGCAAATTCCCTACAGATTAAAATGGTGGGTGTTTCATTTTTTTTTTCACACAGTATTTGCGCAGCGATTTTTCAAACACATTTTTTGGGGAAAAAACACACTTTTTTAAATTTTAATGCACTAAAACACACTATATTGCCCAAATGTTTGATGAAATAAAAAAGATGATCTTAGGCCGAGTACATGGATACCAAACATGACATGCTTTACAATTGCGCACAAACGTGCAGTGGCAACAAAATAAATACATTTTTAAAAGCCTTTAAAAGCCTTTACAGGTTACCACTTTAGATTTACAGAGGAGGTCTACTGCTAAAATTACTGCCCTCGATCTGACCTTCGCAGTGATATCTCACATGCATGGTGCAATTGCTGTTTACGTTTGACGACAGACCGCCGCTTGCGTTCGCCTTAGCGCGAGAGCAGAGGGCGACAGGGGTGCTTTTTTTTTTTTTTTTTTTAATTATTTTTTTGCTTTTTTATCTTATTTTTAAACTGTTCCTTTCATTTTTTTTAATCATTTTAATTGTTATTTCAGGGAATGTAAATATCCCCTATGATAGCAATAGGTAGTGACAGGTACTCTTTTTTGAAAAAAATGGGGTCTATTAGACCCTAGATCTCTCCACTGCCCTCAAAGCATCTGACCACACCAAGATCGGTGTGATAAAATGCTTTTCCAATTTCCCAATGGCGCTGTTTACATCCGGCGAAATCTAAGTCATGAAATGCTCGTAGCTTCCGGTTTCTTAGGCCATAGAGATGTTTGGAGCCACTCTGGTCTCTGATCAGCTCTATGATCAGCTGGCTGAATCACCGGCTGCATTCTCAGGTTCCCTGTTGAGACAGGAGAGCCAGAAAAAAACACGGAAGATGGTGGGGGGGCATTCCCTCCCACTGCTTGTAAAAGCAGTCTAGAGGCTAATTAGCCACTAGGATTGCATTTACATGAAAGCTGACCGCTGGCTGAAAAGAATGATACCAAGATGATACCTAAACCTGCAGGCATCATTCTGGTATAACCACTCAAATTCGTGAATGGCGTACCTGAAGACATAAAATTGGTTAACAATAAAACACAGTAAACGGTAAAGTATAAAAAAATGCATACCTGAAAATCAAACTTGATAAAACATAATAACAATAAAACATTGCAGAATAGAATACAGTAAAAAAGAGCAGAACAATAGAGAGAGAATAGAGAGAGAGAGAACAATAAAACAACAACTATTTTTTTTTATTTTATATATATATATATATATATATATTTTACACTTTTTTTTGTAACTAACTTTTATAACTGTAACTGGTTCCAGGTTCGGGTCTCTCAAAATGCGATGGCATCTTGGGAGACCCTGTGAAAGTGTGCCTAGTCTGCGCAATGCTGTACCCTACGCTAATACTCAACTAGTGAATGGTAGCGTTCAAAACATTCACCAATGCAAAGACGAGGATTGTCAGGACAGGAGGGACAATAATAGCGGGTGTCACGCCTATATCCACGCTTGCTGCAGAAACAACATCTTTTTTGGGGGGTTCGTTGGGTAGGGGTACTCGGGAGGACATAAAGAAAATGCCTCTCATGCAGCCGACTGCATTTGGTTGGGGATGTGAATGGGGGAAGTACGGGCGCTGCAGAAGTGGTGGGTTCCCAATTAGGATTGGCGAATGCAGCAGGAAGGGCACTATGGGCATGACGGGCCTGTGTTTGTCTTCTTCTTGGTGGCAGCGGGACACTACTTGTGCTTGCCACCTCACCAGCTTGAACAGCACTTATGGGACTCGCCACGTCACCAAGTGTTACTGCAGTGCTGGTTTGACTATGACCGGGGTGTACTAGGCTGCTGGTGTTTGCCAGTTCACCAAAACGCTACCAAAAAAACTGTTAGTGATCGCAGGGATCAGGCCTGACTCTGCGAAAGCTGCAGTTATGCGTTTAGAGTTTTGTAAGTGACAGTGATCGATCGATACTGCACTTGGGTGGGCTGGGCCGGGCGGAGGGGCAAAACGCAGGTGCTAGCAGGTATCTGGGCTGATCCCACTAACACTGCGTTTTTGGGAACCCTAAACTGCTGGGGACGCTAGTATAGATCTGATCGAATCAGATATTGATCCGTTCAGATACTACACCACTAAGAGAGGTTTACGGTGCGTGCGCGGGTGTTAGCGCTACTGGCACTAACCTGACGGTGCCTGGGGCTGGTGCTTGTCAGTTCACCAAAACGCTACCAAAAAAACTGTTAGCGATCGCAGGGATCAGGCCTGACTCCGCGATCGCTGCAGTTATGCGTTTAGTGTTTTGTAAGTGACAGTGATCAATCGATACTGCACTTGGGTGGGCTGGGCTGGGCGGAGGGGCAAAACGCAGGTGCTAGCAGGTATCTGGGCTGATCCCGCTAACACTGCGTTTTTGGGAACCCTAAACTGCTGGGGACGCTATTATAGATCTGATCGGATCAGATATTGATCTGATCAGATACTATACCACTAAGGGAGGTGTACGGTGCGTGCGTGGGTGTTAGCGGTACTGGCGCTAACCTGACGCTGCCTGGGGCTGGTGCTTGCCAATTCACCAAAACGCTACCAAAAAAACTGTTAGCGGTCGCAGGGATCAGGCCTGACTCTACGAATGCTGCAGTTATGCATTTAGTGTTTTGTAAGTGACAGTGATCGATCGATACTGCACTTGGGTGGGCTGGGCCAGGCGGAGGGGCAAAACGCAGGTGCTAGCAGGTATCTGGGCTGATCCCGCTAACACTGCATTTTTAGGAACCCTAAACTGCTGGGGACACTAGTATAGATCTGATCGGATCAGATATTGATCCTTTCAGATACTATACCACTAAGGGAGGCGTATGCTGTGTGCGTGGGTGTTAGCGGTACAAGCGCTAATCTGACACTGCCTGGGGCGACGCATATCACCGCCGGGCGATCAGGGGGCTAAACCTTTATTCTGTAATAAATGGTGGGTGCCCTGACACTATAAAAAATAAACAAACTAACCAGCGTCACCTGTAATGGTTATACGGTGAGTGGTGAAAGGGTTAATTAGGGAGCAATCAAGGGGTTAAAACATTTATTAGATAGTATATGGGGGTCCCTGACGCTATAAAACGCTGACGGCGAACCTAAATATTTATGTCCCTAATTAGCGTCACCAGCTACACTAATACAGCGATCAGAAAAATGATCGTTTAGCAACACTGGTGATGGGGGTGATCAAGGGGTTAAAACTTTATTGGGGGTTAGGGGGTACCCTAGACCTAAAGGGGGCTAACAGTAACTGTCCCACCACAGTAACTGTCACAAACTGACACCATGCAGTAATCAGAAAAAAAAAAAAACTGCTTGGTGTCAGTGTGACGGGGGGGAGGGGTGATCGGGGGAGATCGGGGGGTAATCGGGGGGGATCGGGGGTGTATTGTGTGCCTGGCATGTTCTACTGTGTGTGTGTGTGTGTGTGTTTGGTGCACTCACATTACAGTCTTCTCTCCTCGGCGCCGGAACGGAAAATGCCGAGCCGAGGAGAGATGACATCATTTCCTCTGCCTCTGTGTACAATACAGAGGCAGGGAAATAATCCCATTGGCTGGGAGCGATCGCGAGGGGGGGCCACTAATGGATGGCCTCCCCCTCACCACCGATCGCCTGGGAGGATTTGACGACCACTGCAGGCACCGTGGGGGTCCAATCAGACCCCCCACCCACGGGCAGGCAAGGACATACCTGTAAGTCCTTTTGCCTGCCCGTGCCGCTCTGCCGACGTACATCGTCATGCGGCGGTCGTCAAGTGGTTAAATAGTCCCTAAAATAAATGTTATACTGATGTTGGCCAAGAATGTTTGTGTCTAATCTGCTTTCCATGTTTATGTGCAAAATGATTAATTTTATTTTCTTGTTTGACTCCACAGTTTCCTTCCAACCCACAGGAATGGCAGACTGTGGCCTCCCACTTTGCCCAGCGGTGGGACTTTCCTAACTGCGGAGGGGCAATTGCTGGGAAACACGTCCACATTGTCCCACCACCCAACTCGGGGTCATACTATTACTACCATGGGTTCAATAGTATTGTGATGTTGGCGGTGGTGTCGGCTACTTATGAGTTCCTGTATGTGGACGTAGGGAAGAATGGCCAGATGTCGGATGGTGGAGTCATCGCCCATATGGAGTTCTACAGGTGTCTCCAGAATGGCAGCTTGGACTTGCCACCTCCAGAAGGCAATGCGGAAGGACTCCCATTCGTCTTCGTTGCGGATGAAGCATTTGCGCTGGAGGACCATCTTATGTGGCCATTCCCTATGAGGACCCTCACCCCGGACCAGGGGGTTTTTAATTACCGGCTGGCCAGAGCCAGAAGAGTGGTGGAGAACACGTTTGGAATAATGGCCAGCCGGTTCCACCTATTTCTTACACCCATACACATGGCGGAGTATAAACTCAATCATATCATCCTGGCTTGCTGTGTTCTCCACAACTTTTTAAGGAGAAATTCTGTGAACTATTCTGCCTCAGTTGGGCCTGAATCCGGAATTCATGTAAATGAACCAACCCTGATGGCGCTTGAAACTGGCCGTCCTGGCTTGCCCCCGCTGAGTGCCCACGAGGTCCGTCTAAGAAACCTTGAATACTTTGCGGTAGGGGGGCCATCAATATGCCAGAAAATGTCTGAGACATTTTTTAAATAAGAAACTAATTTTAACTACTAAAATATTTGCTGACATTTACTGCTTGTGTTTCTTTTAGCTGACCCTGACATAAATTTGTGGAGTCCTGAAAATGGCGTGATTGTGTAACATTAGAAAGCACTGTGGGTGTTATTTACTAAAGGCATATACACTTTGCACTACAAGTGTACTGGAGACTGCACTGAAACTGCACTTGTAGTGCAAAGTGGATTTGACCTTAGTAAATAACCCCCATTGTCACAGAAAACAACAATGTTACCACACCCAAAGTTTTGCAGCATTGGAAAAAAGAATCCACACATTATTGATTATCAATATATTTTTTTTTTTTTCCAATATCTTTTTTATTGAAGGTTTTTCAAGAAAATAATTCACAATATTATACCATGCAAGGTATTTTCAAAATTATTATCACAGTTCTGTGAGGTTACTAACATATCTCCATAAGCTTTTAAATTAAAACCACAGCTTATGTCTAAACAATCATAGAATGATTATAGTCAAACAACCATATTGACAATCAATGTAATAATAGATTGGAGAATATTTATCTCAAATTATATATGAAAAATAAAAAAAAATAAAAAGGATAACAGAAAAGAATACAATATTAATAAAGGAGGTAAGGACTCTGGCTCCCTGTATCATATTAGCGAAGAAGAGCAAGGGGAAAGGAAGTACACATAAACTTTTTCTATGTAATTTTCCTGAAACTAATCCAAGGATCCCACTGTTTGCAAAAACGGTTTGTGTTTCCCTGTGTATTTGCCATAATCTGTTCGTATTTGAAAGCCTCATCAATTTTCCTAATAACATCACTAATATTCGGTGAGCTGTTAGATTTCCATTTGCTAGTGATTGTCAATCTGGCTGCCATCAGAATTTGTATCACTATTGGTCTGAGAGCAGGAGGGTATTGGTCTATGTGTATGCTTAAAATGGCTAATTCTGCTTCACCTTTCCTTATAAAGCCTGTAATTTTTGATATTAATCTGAATATTGCTCTCCAGAAGCTCCACAAGTTTGGGCACTCCCATATCATGTGAAGAAGGGTACCTACTTTACCGCATCCTCGCCAGCATTCGTTGGAGCTAATATTGGAGAATTTTGCATTTAGATAGGGGGTGTAGTACCATCTAAGTAGTAGTTTTTGGGTTGTCTCCCAGTATGCTGTAGATCTCGTGAAACAGTTGTTGGATTTAATAGCTTCTAGCCATTGTTTTTCTGAAAAGGACATAGAGAGTTCTGACTCCCATTTTTGATGTGCTGGCAATTTAATGTATGATTCTTTTTGTTGTATTAAAGTATAGAATAAGGAAATTCCTTTTCTTGGGGTAGATTTGTCCTTCCAGTATGCCCATGCCTTATGTGGAATTCTAATAGGTTGCATCTGGTGAGATTTTAGGAATGTTGTGATTCTTATGTACATGTAGTAGTCGGATGTAGGAAGAGAGTATTTTTGGGCTAGAGTGTTGAAGGGAATGATTTTTTCTCGGTCGTACATATCCGAGATTAGGGTTATTCCTTTATGTTCCCATTGTTTTGTATTTAGATCTTTAATATGTGTGCATAATGAATTAAGCGGGGTGGGAATTTCTGTAAGGTCTGTATTGTGTCTTACTTCAAAACAGAATTTCTTCCATGTATTTAGTACTAATTGTATGGTAGGGTAATTAGATTTGAGGCAAGTGTTTGAAAAAGAGTATGCTAGCAATGTGGATCTCAGAGAATTTGGGTTCGACCAGGCTTGTTCGATAGTGGCCCAATGTTTAGAGGGCTGTGTTTGAAACCAATATTTTGTTTGATCTAGTATGGTAGCAGCGAAGTAGTCTCTTAAAATTGGGAGTCCCATTCCACCTGCCTTTCTATGTCTCGAAAGAGAAGACCGCGAGCATCTCGGTTTTTTGTCTGCCCATACAAATTTATGTAGTTGCGATTGGGCTGTTGTAAAGAATTTTGCTGGTATAGAGATTGGAAGAGCTCTAAAATAATACAGTATTCTTGGTAAAATAAGCATTTTATATGCTGCCAGTCTTCCCATCCAAGACAAACAAAAGGACTTTAATCTATTTAGTTCTGGTTGGATGGAGGAAATGAATGGAGCCAGGTTCACTTTAAATAGGTTGCTGCTTGGTGTCGTCAGTTGGATCCCTAAGTATTGGATAGGTTTGTCTGCCCATGGATACGGAAAGCGTGATGATAGGGAGTTACGTAGTTTCTCTTCTATGTTCATGGCAAGTAGGTTGGATTTGGAAGCGTTAACTTTGTAGTATGAAATTTGATTAAAGTTGTTTAAAATATTGTGTACTGTTTGTAAGGAGGTGTTGGGATTGGAAAAAGATAGAATCACATCATCCGTGAAAAGTGATATGGTGTGTGCCTCTTTGGAGATTTTGATACCTGAAATTTCTGGGTGTGATCTAATTTTTTCGGCTAGGGGTTCCATTAATAAAGCAAAAATGAGGGGGGATAAAGGGCAACCTTGTCTTGTCCCATTGGTAATATTAAAACTATCTGAGAGCATTCCTTCTGTGTATACCATCGCAGAGGGGTTGGTATAAAGTGCTAGAATGGCTGAATTTATTTCCCCTGAGATGCCAAACTTGTCCAAAACAAGTCTCAGATATCCCCAGTGGATCCTATCAAAGGCCTTCTCTGCATCTAATGATAGAAGCAGAGAAGGCATACCCGAGGATTCCGCTGCGTGAAGTAGGTTAATAATTCTGCGTGTTGCATCTGGTGCCTGGCGGCCTGGGATAAACCCAACTTGATCATGTTTAACTAATGTGGGCAGGAATTGTGCCAGTCTGTTGGCTATGATCTTTGCGTAAATCTTCAGGTCTACATTTAGCAAGGAAATAGGCCTGAAGTTTTGTGGGGTGTCAAGAGATTTCCCAGGTTTGGGTAAAGTCACAATTGTGGCGGTTAACATTTCTGGGGGGAATGAGGATGTAGAAATGGCTGACGCATATATATTTAATAAGTGTGGGCCTAGTATGGAGTGAAATGTCCGGTAATATTCTGCCGAAAAACCGTCTGGGCCTGGCGATTTGTTGTTAGGGAGGGATAGAATTGTTTTATTTAATTCGGACATAGAGATTGGTGCATTAATATATTGTAATTGGTCTAAGTTCAATTTAGGCATTGATATAGAATCCAAAAATTTCTGGATCATCTCAGGGGACGGTTGGTGGTTTGTAGTGTCGTCTTTCAGATTGTATAGATTGTTATAGTAATCTCTAAAAGCATTAGCAATATCTTTTGGATTGGATAGCCTAATGCCTGTGTTTGGGTGAAAGATAAATGGAATTTTTTGTTTGATGGTTTTTTCCTTTACTTGATTTGCTAGTATTTCCCTGACTGTAATAATGTGCTTTCCATTTTTGAACTATATGTTTGTGTTGGGAGATAAGTATTATTCTGAGATCATGTCTGAGTTGGTCTAATTGTGAGCTGGTTTTGGGATCTGGAGCTTTTTTGTTTACTGACTCTAGGTTTTTTATTTGAAGGAGTAGGTCATTTAATTTTTTGTTTCTTTGCTTTTTAGCTACACTGCTCATTTTCATGAGGATGCCTCTTATGTAGGCTTTATGACAATTCCAGACTGTAAAGGGATCTGGCACTGAACCGGTATTATTATTGAAGAACTCGTGTAGTTCTTTGTTAATTGTATGTTTGTGTTCTGGATTTGAAAAAAGAAAGGTATCGTTTTTCCATCTATTTGCTCTTGTCTCAGTGCGAGATCCCTCCACTATAATGGAAACCGGAGCATGGTCTGACCATGTAATATTGTGTACACTGGACATACTAATATTTTGTAACAGAAATGTATCCACCAAAAAGAAATCAATTCTTGAGTATGTGCGATGTACACTCGAGAAGTAGGAATAATCCAGCTCTGTCGAGTGTTGACATCTCCACACGTCATGTAGACTTTCTAAGGCCATGAAGTGCGAAAGGGTCACTCTTTCCCGATTTTTCGGGGTCTCGGCCGAGACATCTAGAGTTTTATTTGGAATAGCATTGAAGTCTCCACAAATTATGGTGTACCCCTTCCGCACCTCACGTACCCGTTTCCAAATTCTGTTCAAAAAGGATATTTGTTTCACATTAGGTAAGTAGACATTTACTATAGTATATACTGTGTTGTTTACCTCACCAACCAGTATAATATATCTACCCATTACATCTACATCCTTGTAGATCTGACGAAAGGAAATAGTGTCTTTGATGAGGATTGCCACTCCTCTCTTCTTCTTTAGGGCATTGGAGCAGATGATAGTGGGAAAGTTCTGATGGGAGAATTTCGGAGGTTTGGATGCCGAGAAGTGGGTCTCTTGAAGACAAAGAATGTCACTCTGTAGGAGTCGGGCTTCTTTCCAAAGCATTGATCTTTTTTGAGGGCTGTTCAGTCCGCGAACGTTAAACGAGGAGATTTTAAATCCCATGATGTTAATCTTGAGGAGTGGGTTTAGGAAGGCCTTTTGGGTTGTTTGTCCTGTTGAAATGCATATTGCAGTAAGATTGCTTGTGCAAGATTTCTTTTAATAGTGAGCCAGAGTCCAGATGATGTGAAGCTGTTAAGGTATTCTTTCAGAGATTAATACAGCAAAAATGAAAAATCTCCAATTAAAATTAAAAAGAAAGAAAGGTTATTAACAAAAAAAAACTGTAACGATTCAACTGAATCTGGTGGGATATTATCCCGTAACTTCTCAGGAGCGAAAAGAGAACTGAATAATGTTCCACGGGTGCACCGGAGCACAATTTCGTAAATTGGTGGTTACGTGTATTTTTAGCCTCAGTCAGTTGCATCTTGTGGCCAGGTGGGAGAATGTAGACGTGGAGATGAGGCACTTGATGGTGGATCCTCTGCCTTGTCTAGAATGTCCCAGTCCTTCAGTAACCATATGCCATCTTCCACTGTTTGGATAGGGAACGTTTTCCCATCTTTTGTAATGAGCAGCTTTGCTGGATAGGCCCATCTATAGGCGATGTGGTGATTTCTCAACGGTTTGGTGATAGTGGCCAAATTCTTCCTTCTTTGCATTGTATATGCCGATAAATCAGTAAAGAAGGAGAGGCCTTGGATGCATGGTAGTGCGTTGTCAGAATTTCTCATGCATTGAAGAAACTTCTCTTTAGTTTGATAGAAGTGAATCCTTGCTATTGTGTCTCTTGGTAGGTGATCAGGTAAATGCTTAGGTTTCGGCAGTCTATGAATCCTGTCTATAGATAGATCTGTCACTGTAGCGTCAGGAAGCATTTCTTGCAGGATATTCTGAAAGTAAGCGTTTAGGTCTGGTGGTTTTACTGTCTCAGGTATCCCCCTGATTTTTATATTATTTCTCCTCGAACGATCTTCGAGGTCGGCCATTTTGGACTTTAGTTGGTGTATTTCGTCGTCTTTTTCATTATGGACATCAATCACTTCATTTATAGCACCCGCAAATTCTCCCATTTTGTGTTCTATATGAGTAACCCTGTTGTTGACAGCTTTCATTTCTGTCTTAAAATTACTTGTAAGGGTTAATATATCCGCATGGAGGGTGCTAAGGAGGGACACTAACATGTCCTTTAAGGTTGTGTCAATGACCGGCTTGTTTTTGGTAGGAAATTCCAGGATGGAGTCCTGGAGCTCCCTGGTGTCATTAAGAGATGTGTCTGTTTCTTCTTCAGCCATGTTATTTCCCTGCAGGTGTTGTTGTTTTGCTTTGACTGGGCTGGACGAAGAGGAAGATGTCTGGGAGTTAGTGTATTTCCCCTTGTGTCCCTTGTGAGAGTGGGATATGGAGCGCTGTGAGTTGCTGTTGTTGTAGCTGGAGAGCCTGCCACGCTCTCCGCTGTTATGCTTACCGGCGCCATCTTGGGACTGTGTGCTGTGGGGAAGCATGTAAAAGTCCGTCATTCTGCTGATCTTCCCGGTTTCTTTTCGTTTCCTGGACATGTTCCCAGGTTGTGCCCGACCTGGTAGAGGTGAAAATCGCCGCTTTTAGAGGCTCTGGAGTCGCTCTATGAGCTCCGGTGTGTCCGTGGATGATAGAGCTCTCTCACACTGCGGCCATTTACCTCGGCTGCTGGCCACGCCCCCGATTATCAATATTTTTAATACCAGCACAATCACATGTGCATTTATAAAAGGTTTTTAAAACAAACCAACATGTTTGTTTTATAACAATTTTATGTGTCGCATTAAAAAAGTAGAAATGTCCTTTTAAGGTAAAACAGGCATGTTTAAAACCAACAAGAAATACACAAACCTGGAACTTACAAAGTTCAACTTTGTTCGAAATTGAAGGCAATATCAGACATGAGTATTTATAAACTGTGTTTGATATTGCGTTCAGATGGGGTGAAGTCACCCCTGGAAAAGCCAAATTTTGAAGGTGCACACTAATTGCTGAATGTCAACATGTGATAGCTGCCATCATGGGGGATCAAGGGATGTGTTTTGGGGGTGCAACCCCTTCCTCTCAGCTACTTTATTATTGAGGAAGGGGTTGCACCCACAAAATGCCTACATTGATCTCCCGTGATGGCAGATAGCACATGTTGACCCACTGTGTGCATCTTCAAAATTTGGCTTTTCAACAAAAATGCCAACTTTATTAGGGATTTTGAGGGGTTTTAAACTCTCCCTAGAACATCAATGATGTTCTTCATTTTGTTTTTAACATCATGTTTTTCTGGATGTTTTCCAAGTCCCTATTATACCCCATGATCTCACCGATCAGGATCTGGGCACTTTCACTGGTGAAATGACCTGGATCCACAACATCACGATCACCTAAAAATATATAAAAAAAACACACCATGTTTTATAAATATGCCGGCATCCATCTCTTACCTAAGGCTGTGGTCGCAGACACTCACCTGTTGTGGTGACAAATTCCACCACATCTCCCTCCTCCTCCTCCTGTTGGCTTTGGGGGGTTTCCACTTCTTCCTGAGGTGGGGGGTGTGTGGTTTTCTTGGATGAGTGGAGTCCTCCGAGTCTTTTAGCCCCTATGTAAAAAAAAAAGGTATATTTAGCACACAGATATTTGATGTCAGAAATAGGAAGATGAAACATTGCTTGGAAGTGGGGTACAATTGTCTATTTTGGCAGAGTTCCAAGATGAAGAAATTTTTTGTTCCTTTGTCAAGCTTAAATACTTACCAGTAGGGATGAGCCGAACACCCCCCTGTTCGGTTCGCACCAGAACATGCGAACAGGAAAAAAATTCGTTCGAACACGCGAACGCCGTTAAAGTCTATGGGACACGAACATGAATAATCAAAAGTGTTAATTTTAAAGGCTAATATGCAAGTTATTGTCATAAAAAGTGTTTGGGGACCCGGGTCCTCCCCCAGGGGACATGAATCAATGCAAAAAAAAGTTTTAAAAACGGCCGTTTTTTCAGGAGCAGTGATTTTAATAATGCTTAAAGTCAAACAATAAAAGTGTAATATCCCTTTAAATTTCATACCTGGGGGGTGTCTATAGTATGCCTGTAAAAGGGCGCATGTTTCCCGTGTTTAGAACAGTCTGACAGCAAAGTGACATTTTGAAGGAAAAAACACATTTAAAACTACCGCGGCTATTGCATTGCCGACAATACACATAGAAGTTCATTGATAAAAACGGCATGGGAATTCCCCACAGGGGAACCCCGAACCAAAAAAAAAAAAAAAAAAATGATGTGGGAGTCCCCCTAAATTCCATACAAGGCCCTTCAGGTCTGGTATGGATATTAAGGGGAACCCCAGCCAAAATTTTAAAAAAAAATTGACGTGGGGTTCCCCCTAAATTCCATACCAGACCCTTCAGGTCTGGTATGGATTTTAAGGGGAACCCCGCGCCAAAAAAAAAAAAAAAACGGCGTGGGGTCCCCCTAAAAATCCATACCAGACCCTTATCCGAGCACGCAACCTGGCAGGCCGCAGGAAAAGAGGGGGGGACGAGAGTGCGGCCCCCCCCCCCTCCTGAACCGTACCAGGCCACATGCCCTCAACATTGGGAGGGTGCTTTGGGGTAGCCCCCCAAAACACCTTGTCCCCATGTTGATGAGGACAAGGGCCTCATCCTCACAACCGTGGCCGGTGGTTGTGAGGGTCTGCGGGCGGGGGGCTTATCGGAATCTGGAAGCCCCCTTTAACAAGGGGACCCCCAGATCCCGGCCCCCCCCCTGTGTGAAATGGTAAGGGGGTACTTACCCCTACCATTTCACTAAAAAACTGTCAAAAATGTTAAAAATGACAAGAGACAGTTTTTGACAATTCCTTTATTTAAATGCTTCTTCTTTCTTCTTTCTTCCTTCATCTTCTTCTTCTTCTGGTTCTTCTGGCTCTTCTGGTTCTTCCTCCGGCGTTCTCGTCCAGCATCTTCTCCGCGGCGTCTTCTATCTTCTTCTCCTCGGGCCGCTCCGCACCCATGGCATTAGGGGGGAGGCTCCCGCTCTTCTCTTCATCTTCTTCTCTTCTTCATCTTCTTCTTCTTCTTCTTCTTCTTCTTCCTTCTTCTCTTCTTCTCTTCTTCCTGTCTTCTCCGGGCCGCTCCGCAATCCATGCTGTGGCATGGAGGGAGGCTCCCGCTGTGTGACGGCGTCTCTTCGTCTGACGGTTCTTAAATAACGGGGGGCGGGGCCACCCGATGACCCCGCCCCCCTCTGACGCACGGTGACATGACGGGACTTCCCTGTGGCATTCCCCGTGACGTCACAGGGAAGTCCCTCAAGTCACCGTGCGTCAGAGGGGGGCGGGGTCACCGGATGGCCCCGCCCCCCGTTATTTAAGAACCGTCAGACGAAGAGACGCCGTCACACAGCGGGAGCCTCCCTCCATGCCACAGCATGGATTGCGGAGCGGCCCGGAGAAGACAGGAAGAAGAGAAGAAGAGAAGAAGGAAGAAGAAGAAGAAGAAGAAGATGAAGAAGAGAAGAAGATGAAGAGAAGAGCGGGAGCCTCCCCTCATGCCATGGGTGCGGAGCGGCCCGAGGAGAAGAAGATAGAAGACGCCGCGGAGAAGATGCTGGACGAGAACGCCGGAGGAAGAACCAGAAGAGCCAGAAGAACCAGAAGAAGAAGAAGATGAAGGAAGAAAGAAGAAAGAAGAAGCATTTAAATAAAGGAATTGTCAAAAACTGTCTCTTGTCATTTTTAACATTTTTGACAGTTTTTTAGTGAAATGGTAGGGGTAAGTACCCCCTTACCATTTCACACAGGGGGGGGGCCGGGATCTGGGGGTCCCCTTGTTAAAGGGGGCTTCCAGATTCCGATAAGCCCCCCGCCCGCAGACCCTCACAACCACCGGCCACGGTTGTGAGGATGAGGCCCTTGTCCTCATCAACATGGGGACAAGGTGTTTTGGGGGGCTACCCCAAAGCACCCTCCCAATGTTGAGGGCATGTGGCCTGGTACGGTTCAGGAGGGGGGGGGGGCCGCACTCTCGTCCCCCCCTCTTTTCCTGCGGCCTGCCAGGTTGCGTGCTCGGATAAGGGTCTGGTATGGATTTTTAGGGGGACCCCACGCCGTTTTTTTTTTTTTTTTTGGCGCGGGGTTCCCCTTAAAATCCATACCAGACCTGAAGGGTCTGGTATGGAATTTAGGGGGAACCCCACGTCAATTTTTTTTTTAAATTTTGGCTGGGGTTCCCCTTAATATCCATACCAGACCTGAAGGGCCTTGTATGGAATTCAGGGGGACCCCCACATCATTTTTTTTTTTTTTTTTTTGGTTCGGGGTTCCCCTGTGGGGAATTCCCATGCCGTTTTTATCAATGAACTTCTATGTGTATTGTCGGCAATGCAATAGCCGCGGGTAGTTTTAAATGAGTTTTTTCCTTCCAAATGTCATTTTGCTGTCAGACTGTTCTAAACACGGGAAACATGCGCCCCTTTACAGGCATACTATAGACACCCCCCAGGTACGAAATTTAAAGGGATATTACACTTTTATTGTTTGACTTTAAGCATTAATAAAATCACTGCTCCTGAAAAAACGTCCGTTTTTAAAACTTTTTTTTGCATTGATCCATGTCCCCTGGGGCAGGACCCAGGTCCCCAAACACTTTTTATGACAATAACTTGCATATAAGCCTTTAAAATTAGCACTTTTGATTTCTCCCATAGACTTTTAAAGGGTGTTCCGCGGCATTCGAATTTGCCGCGAACACCCCAAATTGTTCGCTGTTCGGCGAACTTGCGAACAGCCAATGTTCGAGTAGAACATGAGTTCGACTCGAACTCGAAGCTCATCCCTACTTACCAGTTTTGTACAAGCTTCACAGATGGAGACACCCCAAGAGTATACACTGGAGCACCTGTGTGGGACCCCCTAATAAAAAGGGTGTTCTGGTGTCCCACACTAGTGCTGCAGCGTCCAGATGTGTAAACAGCTGCTGAGTGTCCTCTCCTTACACAGAATCTAGTTTGCATTTCATTCTAGTTACCAACCCATCTACACACCAAAATTATATTAAGAGAAGTAGGCTAGCAAAAATGTATTCAAATGCATATGTCCAAAACATGGTGTTTTATATGCAGAACGAACAATGTTCCATACGAACAAATAATATGCCCATGAACATGAAAGTTGCCATTTTAAACTGTACAACAGTTAAGAAAAGCACATGGAGCAGCACGAACGTTAGAAAAATAAAGAATAGGAACACAGGACAACTACTTACTTTTTTTGCAGCACTCTCCTGATCCTTCTGTACTGCTCGTGCTCCCTTAATTTGAGGTCTGACCACCACTTGCGGAGTTGATCCATGGATCGATGTACCCCAAAATTCTTCTGCAGACTCTTGACAACTTTCGCCATAATCTTGGCCTTTCTGACATTGGGGTTGGGGTAAGGTCCATACTTCCCGTCATAGTCGGTCCTCTTCAGGATGTCACCCATCTCCAACATCTCCCCAAAGGACATATTTGAGGCCTTAAATTGTCTCCTCTGGGATCGGGACGTTTCTGGCTCCGGGCTTTCCTCCTCCTCGTTGCTGTAATTAGCATGCACCTGCTGTGTCTCCGCCATGTGCTCTTCCCCCACTGCGCCGAATGAGAAGGGGCAAGAAATAGACTACAAAGAATGTCAGGGGCGGGCGGAGTTTCACGAATGCACAGTGTATATAAAGCATAACACGCGTGCGTAGTACGTACGATCTGTTAGTGGAGGAAGGAGTATCGGAGGCGCCAATCGTGATAACGAAGGTAAGATTTAAAATTGGGCCTATACTGCTTCTAGATTGAGGCCTGTATTGTGACAAGATTAGGAGACTTTAGCCTAACATTAGGGTTTGTCTTGTGTTGTGTATTGCAGAGAAAATGGATATCTTGAAGAATCAGGAGTTTATCTGCATATTCATAGATATGTTCAGGGAGTTGCCCTGTCTGTGGCAGGTAAACCACCCTGATTATGAGAACCAAACAAAGAGGAAGGCAGCGCTGAATAATTTGCTGCAATTTGTGATGCTGGTGATCCCCACGGCAGACATCCCCTATTTGAAGGCCCTAATTGGTGGCATGAGGAGCACTTATCTAAGGGAGCACAAGAAGGTCCAGGATTCCCTGAGATCTGGAGCTCAAGATGACATTTATGTCCCCAGGCTGTGGTACTATGACAGACTGCATTTTCTGGCAGGCCAGACTGAACCCAGGCCAGCACTCTCCAATCTTCCTTCCACGCTTCCTTCCCCCTCAGCTGAGGTTTCTGACATCCAACCTGGACCTTCCAGGCAGCAACATGTGGAGGAGCCCAGCTTGAGTCAGGTATAGCATTCTTCAAATTATTTCTGGTTGTCAAAATAATAATGTTAAATCTATGTTAGTTTGGATTACTAATTTCTGATTGTGATTGATGAACCAAAAACTAAAACCATGTCCCTTTTTCATACACGGGGAAGTCTCAGCCAGGAGGTGGCTGGGTTAAGTAGGGCACCCAATACCCAGGTCCCTCCCCTCCACCTTCAAAGAAAAAGTGGCAGGAAGAGGAGTAACCTGGAGGAGGCTGCAATAGGCCTATTTTGGAAGTCTACTGAGGCCCTCAGAACCCCCCACAGTGTGGAAGAGGATTTTGCTGACCTAACAGCATGCAAATCCTGCAAATGAAGGCGGGCTAACACCTCTTATGTGAGTTTTTCATTTTAGAAGCTCTAAATAAGGGGTTGAGGGGCCAACTCACATGCGAAAGCCACATTTGTCAGCTCACCCATGGTCCTCCTCCTCCTCCTCTAGGTCCTCCTCCTCCAGGTCCTACTCCTCCTCCTGCCACACCTCCAACACCAGAGCCACAGCCGGGAAGGAGGCGTCTAAGGAAGACTAGAGAGTGATGGTCTGGGTTCAGTCTGGTTTGACAAAAGATGCAGGCTCTTGTATGACCACAGCCTGGGGACAATGCATGTCATCTGCTGCTATTATGATTCTCTTGGACTTCTGGACCAGATTGCACTCCCTTAGATATGGACTCCTCAGGCCACCAATTTTGCAGTAAAATAATTGATGTGTGCCCCGGGGGCCAAAGGCTTCGCCAATTTCTGCTGTTTATGCAGCATTGCCTTCCTCTTTGTTTGGTTATGAGCCCTTAATAAAGGTATTTTTGGTTCACTTATACCCGCCTATGTGTGTTTTCTATCAAAAAGGACAGTTTGTGAGGAGGCAGGTACATTTCAAAAATACAGTGTGAAATTAACAAGAGACACCAACACCAAGCAATCTCCTTGAGATAAAATAATACAAGATAATAATGGTGTTGTGATAACTTGACACACAAAACACACCCAAAACTATTCTGGAGTCAAAAATAAAAATAAAAAAGATCAGGCTTTTTATTTATTTTTTTTAGTCAGATGTGACAAATCAAAATATATTGATGAAATCACAAAAAATAATAAAGAAAGAAGTTTGTGAGAAGTCTGTGTGAATATGAGCAGCAAAACTACTTCATTCTTCTAGCATTATAAAGAAGAAGAGAGTGCACTGCATTAAACAATTTCAAACATTGCACCGTGACGAAAGTGCTATATCCATTCCGAACGCTAATTTTACCAGACCGAGCAGTTCCGTCTCGGAATTTCTTCTAAACATGTGTGGCACTTTGTGCGTCGGAATTGTCCACACAAGGTCGGAATTGTCGTGATTGGATTTTGTTGTTGGAAAATTTTATAGCCTGCTCTCAAACTTTGTGTGTCGGAAAATCCGATGGAAAAAGTCAGATGGAGCCCACACGCGGTCGGAATTTCCGACAGCAAGCTCCGATTGCACATTTTCCATCGGAAAATCCAACCGTGTGTACAGGGCATAAGTCTTACTGTTATACTGTAATGTTACTTTGTTTTATTGTTAACCATCATTTGTTTAGCAGGTACGCCATTCAGCTGCAGCACTGATTTATTTATCTTGACAACAAGAGCGTGTAACGTACCTGAGATGTGAGCCTGACGTGTGGAAGGTGACCTCCCTTACCACCCTGGCTCGGAGACCACTGGAGTGGGAACAGTGGCGATAAGAGCACAGTGAGCTAAAGGTGCCTGAGTCCTTACAGCTTGCAGTGGTCTCCTCACGTGGAAGCTGGAGTGAGGGTTGCAGGTCAGCCGATACAGGTTAGTAAGATAGTGGATGCAGGTTAGCAGGTGCAGGTTGCAGAGCAGTGGATGCAGGTCAGCAGATGCAAGTTTGCAGAGCAGCGGATGCAGGTCAGCAGATGCAGATTTGCAGAGCAGCGGATGCAGGTCAGCAGATGCAGGTTTGCAGAGCAGCGGATGCAGGTCAGCTGATGCAGGTTGGCAGAGCAGCGGATGCAGGTGAGCAGATGCAGGTTTGCAGAGCAGCGGATGCAGGTCAGCAGATGCAGGTCAGCAGATGCAGGTTTGCAGAGCAGCGGATGCAGGTCAGCAGATGCAGGTTGGCAGAGCAGCAGATGCAGGTCAGCGGATGCAGGTTTGCAGAGCAGTGGATGCAGGTCAGCACAGGCAGAAGCGGAGTCAGACTAGCGGGGTCATACACATCAGGGAACACAGCAGAAACGGCAGGCAGAGAATAGTCAGAGTCCAGGCTGGGTTTTGGCAACAGGCAATCAGGCAGGTAACAGAGCAGGGTCAAACTAGCCGAGGTCAGGATTGGAGACATAGGCAGGGTCAGGAAGCCGGGTCAACACAGGAACAGAGTACTGGTACAAATCAGGAACACAGGAAACAGAAGCAGATCAAACCGCAAGGGGCCGCACCATTGAGCATCTTTTATGGACTACTGGGCGCCAAAGCGCGTCTAACGTGCGCGCATGTACACATTCGTGTGCCAAGTCCGTGATTCACGCATGCGCATAGGCGCATGCCTTCTGGAATGGGCAGTACGTCCCTGACAGAGCGTTTGCTCCCATGATACTTAAAGCCATGACTTCAGCACTGTCGGAGGTGATTTCACCACCACAGTTAAAAAAAAAAATGGTGCATGTATGCCCATCATTAGAAGTGGGTGGATGAAGGGTGGTATTCTAATGGTGGACATACCCAAGTATCATCTTGGTATCATTCTTTTCAGCCAGCGGTCGACTTTCATGTAAAAGCAATCCTAGTGGCTGATTAGCCTCTAGACTGCTTTTATAAGCAGTGGTAGGGAACATCCCCCCCTTCCACCGTCTTGCATGGTTTTCTCAGGCTCTCCTGTCCCAACAGGGAACCCAAGAATGCAGCCAGTGGTTCCCCCTTCCCCCAGCTGACCATAGAGCTGATCGGAGACCAGAATGGCTCCAATCATCTCTATGGCCTAAGAAACCAGAAGCTACGAGCATTTCATGACTTAGGTTTCGCTGGATTTAAACAGCGCCATTGGAAAATTGGCAAAGCATTTTATCACACTGATCTTGGTGTGGTCCGATGCTTTGAGAGCAGAGGAGAGATCTAGGGTCTAATAGACCCCATTTTTTTCAAAAAAGAGTACCTGTCCCTACTTATTGCTATCATAGGGGATATTTACATTCCCTGAGATAACAATAAAAATTATAAAAAGGAACAGTTTAAAAGTATAATAAAAAAGCAAAATAAATAATTAAAAAAAAAAAAAACACCCCTGTCCCCCCATGCTCACGCGCAAAGGCGAACACAAGCGTCAGTCTGGTGTCGTATGTAAACAGCAATTGCACCATGCATGTGCGGTATCACCGCAAAGGTCAGATCAAAGGCATTCATTTTAACAGTAGACCTCCTCTGTAAATTTAAAATGATAACTTGTAAAGGCTTTTAAAGGCTTTTAAAAATGTATGTAGTTTGTCGCCGCTGCACATTTGTGCGCAATTTTAAAGCATGTCGTGTTTGGTATCAATTTACTCGGCATAAGATCATCTTTTTTATGTTATCAAACATTTGGGCAATATAGTGTGTTTTAGTGCATTAAAATTAAAAAATGTGTGTTTTTTCCAAAAAAATTGCATTTGAAAAATCACTGCGCAAATACTCTGTGAAAAAAAAATTGCAACACCCACCATTTTAATCTGTAGGGCCTTTTCTTTAAAAAAATATATAATGTTTGGGGGTTCAAAGTAATTTTCTTGCAAAAAAAAAAAATGTTTCATGTAATTGTCAGAAAGGGCTTTGTCTTCAAGTGGTTAGAAGAGTGGGTGATGTGTGACATAAGCTTCTAAATGTTGTGCATAAAATGCCAGGACAGTTCAAAACTCCCCCAAATGACCCCTTTTTGGAAAGTAGACACCCCAAGCTATTTGCTGATGGGCATGTTGAGTCCATGGAATATTTTATATTTTGTCACGTTTTGGGAAAATTACACATTTTTTTTTTTTGCACAAAGTCGTCACTTAATGATATATTGTTCAAACATGGCATGGTTCAGTGTGCATGTGTGCGGCGCTGGGAGCGGACATGATCTGACCGAGCTCCGCTCGATGCCAGACTTTCCTAGCCACAATCAGCAATCCGGGTGCAGCGCCTTCCCGGGCACCGGACAGTACGATGCAGCGAAGGGCAGCGGGGACGGTGAAAAAACCCAGCAGCGCTAGACTCCCTCTCCCAAAATGGTGCCGGATCAGAAGAAGAAGCAGGGACAGGTGGCACAGCCATCATGCAGCCCTACCTCCCCTCACTCTGCGGCAGCCTCACCAAACGTCACAACCATCCTGCAGATCACCCAGATGCCGGATCCTTTCGCCTCCCTGTCATATGAGGAACTCACAGGGAAACACAGAGGTGAGCTTCCCTAGTTCTCCCCCTCTACAGGGTCTCAGGAAGAAGGCCCAGATTATGCAGGGTCCCCAGCCTCCTCTATGGACAGAAACAGCGGACTTTACGGACATGGCCCTGAGTCAATTCAGTTCCATAGTGGATCAGTCCCAGTCACCACCACCTGCTCCCCTTCTCTGCAATGCTCCAACAAAAATTGTCTAAAGCCTGTAAAGCTAGGACAGCAGAGATAAGGGGTGACTTTCAATGTATTGGGGAGAGACTGGACACAATCGAATCCAAGGTGGATGGTACGGTGGGTAGAGTTAATCTGAACACTAGGATGATCTCCTCCCTGCAAGACCAACTTGACCAAGCCAACACAAAAATCGAAGATCTGAAGAATAGATCCAGACGCTATAATTTTAGGCTGCGTGGATTGCCGGAATTGATCACTGATCTGGAAGACGCAGTACACATCTTGATGCGGGACTTGATCACAGGAATTTCCCCTCATCACCTGGAGCTTGACAGGGTGCATCGAGCCTTGACTGCCCTGAGAACGTATGACCTCCCCAGAGATGTGTTAGTAAAACCACACTTTTACAAGATTAAAGAAAAAATTATGTCAGAAGCCAGGAGAAAGGGAGACATGTCCTTATAATGCCGCGTACACACGAGTGGACTTTACGGCAGACTTTGCCTGGAGGACTTTTCGACTGACTTTTACGACAGACTTTCTGAATGAATGGACTTGCCTACACACAATCAACCAAAGTCTGTCGAATTCGTAAGTGATGACGTACGACCGGACTAAAATAAGGAAGTTCACAGCCAGTAGCCAATAGCTGCCCTAGCGTGGCTTTTTGTCCGTCGAACTAGCATACAGACGAGCGGACTTTTCGACCGGACTCGAGTCCGTCGGATAGATTTAAAACATGTTTCAAATCTAAGTCCGTCCAACTTTTGAGAAAACAAAGTCCGCTGGAGCCCACACAAGATCGAATTGTCTGACTAAATCCCGTCCGCTGGGCAAAGTCTGCCGTAAAGTCCGCTCGTGTGTACGCGGCATTAGGCTACCAGGTCCAAATATTTGCAGACATCTCCCAACAGACCATCCTGAAGAGACCTGCACTAAAGCCCCTATTGTCGCACCTAATCAATCGCCACATAGAAATATTGATGGTCTTTTCCCTTTTGTATCTCATTTGCCTACAAGGGTAAGATGCATTAGTTTGCCAATTTTCGAGATGGGGAGGAAATCCTGCTAGACCTCGGACTGATCACTAGGGAACCTCTATCCCCCTCTCCCAGAAAGCAAGGGAACGACCGATTTCACCCATGTGGTCCCAACAAGGTTGCTCTTCATCTAAGTGGTCCGGCCCAGCCATCGGAGCACACGGATGAAGCTGAACTGAATCCTGATCTTCTGACCCAGAGTCGCGTCATTGACTGCAGATACCCAGACCTGACGGAAGCTTAGCAAAATTCCTCACTGATGTTGGACACTCTGTTCTTCCTTGACTTAAAAGTTCGCCCCCTTTTTGTTTTTCTCATCCTCCGTCCATGCACATTCTTATGGTTGGCACTGTTGTGAAATTGAGCTGTGGACTTAATCCAGTTCTGGGACAGGGTGATACCCCCCCTTCCACCGGCCACCTTTTTTTTCCCTTCCCTGTCTTGGTCCTAAGCTGAAAAAGAAAACCACTTTGGCCAGATACCAATTTTCTATATTAATCACCAAACGTGCCTGGTTATATCTATGTCAAGGTTCTGTTTCCCGGACACATCCCCCCTCACAGTAATAGGAGTGGAGTGAAACCGGTGCAAAAACACATGCCACTTCTTGGTGAGCTTGTCTGGCCTCGTTTAGAGGGAGACAACCTAACGATATATTATGGGAACATTGAATTCCCAGTGGTCATTGACCTACATTACATTACGAGACGTTACATTGTTTATATGTATTGAAACTTTTTCTGACTTGCTGATAACCAGTGTGTCGGTACATTGTTCTAACTCACTACTCTTTCCTTTCTTTTCTTTTGCTCTCTATCTAAGTGCACTCCATGCTCTAAACCTGGTGGTCCCACCTCAGAGCGTCAGGATCTCAGATGAGACGATTGAAAACTACAACAGGCAAGTGCAGTCTATCGAACCACCATGTTGAGTACCCAATCACCCAAACTCACTGTCATCTCCCACAATGTGCAGGGCATAAACTCCCCAACCAAAAGGGCTAAGGCCTTCCCCAATATCATACCTGGGGTGCAGATGTAGTGCTCTTACAGGAAACCCACTTTTCTCAGACTTCGGCACCCAAATACCTCAATGCCAGATACCCCACGGGTTACTTTTCCAATGGCCCAGAGAAAAAAGGAGGAGTCGCGATTTGCATTGTTAAATGCGTACCCTTCACCTCTGACATGGTTATAAAAGATAAAGGGAGGTACATTATGGTGGTTGGGAGAATCAATGAACAGGTCATAACCTTAGTCTCCTACTATGCCCCTAACGGGGACAGGTACAGTTCTTCGAAACCATGCTAGCGACACTAATCCCACATGCAAAAGGCCAGACCATAATAGGCGGAGACAGTAATGTACCCCTGGACCAAGCCCAAGATAGGTGTAATCCATACAAACCAGTTTTGAAGCACACTCCGAAGCAGGGCTGTAAACTGGCTAGGCTGTTACATTCTCACACCCTAATAGATGTCTGAAAAGATCTCCACCCGACCACCAGAGATTATACACACTATTCTCATGCACATAAAACCAACTCCTGAATCAATCATGTTTTTGCCTTATCACGTTTGCTCCCTTCAATCAAAACAGCCAAAATATTGGCCACAGCATGGTCTGATCATTCCCTGGTGCAAATCTGCTTATCAGACTTGGGGACGCAAGCGAAACCAACAACATGGCACCAAAATGCCTCCCTACTTAACGACCCTATTATATTCGCTGAAATTGAAAAGGCCATAGGCCAATACTTTACTGAAAATCGGGCCACTGATACGACCCAAAGCATCAACTAGGCAGCGCACAAAGCCACGATTCGCGGTCAATTGATCCAACTAGCTTCTAGGACCAAACACTTACATGCCCAAACAATACAACAACAGGAGACTGATCTACAGGCCCTTATGCGAGAGCAGAAGAAAAAACCCCAGATAGATTTAAGACACAAAATCAGCGCAGCGCGTACAGCTTTAAATCTTAGCCTCACTACTAAAGCTGAGAAACAACTCCGCTGGTCCAGACACCGATTCTACACCATGGGAGACAAGCCAAACACCCTATTAGCTAGGGAACTCACACCTCGCCCATATAATCCAGCACTACCAAAATTGCGCTTGAGAGACGGCAAATTGACCCAGAATCCACAACTAGTAGTACAGGAATTCTGCACCTTCTACTCCAAATTATACACCTCCCCGAACGCATTCCCCGTAACTCTAGCTGATAAGTACTTTAGGGACACATCTTTAGCAAAGGTAGCAAACGATCATATTGAGCTGATGGAGGAAGGCTTTACAGAGGGCGAAATCAAAGCGGCTATCAGGAATCTGCACCCCTCAAAGGCATCTGGCCCTGATAGATTCTCGGGTCATTATTACAGGAAGTTCTCAGATTTGTTGGTGCCCCACCTATGCTCCTTTTTTAATGATCTGAAGAAAGACTCGGCATTACCCACACATGAAAATGCAGCCTTTATTCATGTCATCCCTAAACCTAGGAAGGATCATGGGGACTGTGCCAACTATCGCCTGATTTCATTAATTAAGGTAGATCTTAAATTGATGACCAAAGTTTTGGCAAACCGAATGAATACCTTCCTATCCAGTTACATCCATCAGGACCAAGTGGGATTTGTGCCCAATCGCCAAGCCCCTGATCAGACCCGATGATTAATAGATGTCATATCAGCAGTTCAGTCCAATTGGGACAATCGTTGACCCAGGAACAACATGCTGTTATCATTTGACCTTTGTAAGGCCTTTGACTCCCTGTCATGGGACTACCAATTTTATGCACTAAAAGGCTATGGATTTGGCCCAAAATTTTTGGGGGTGTTGCAGACTCTTTATAGTTTACCCACGGCGAGAATCCAGGTCAAGGGATACACTTCACCCCAAATAGATATCCAGAGAGGAACTTGACAAGGGTGCCCCCTGTCTCCCATTCTATTTTGTTGGGCCCTGGAACCCTTGGCTATCAAAATAAGGAGTTATCCAGACATAAAGGGCATACATTGTGGTGAGCTCGAGCACAAGTGTGCGATGTTTGCCGATGATATCCTTATGCTCCTTTCATCCCCGCCACTTCTCCATGATCTCGGGTCTTTCCATCAACCATTCGAAATTGGTTGCCCTCAACCTCTCACTGGACATGGACACAGTAGCACGACTATAAATATCCTTCCCATTTAAATGGCAGACAAAAGCCCTCCCATATTTAGGAATCTTTTTTTTTCGGAATTGTAATAATACGATACAGGATGTGCAGGCCGGAAGAAAATAATTTACTTTCCTGCAAAGACCATGTTGTATAATTATATTAAGCTATGGCAAACAGTTTATGCCAAAATGTCTAAAAAGTTTTACAACTTTCAATAAAAATAATTGAAATAAACATGGCATGGTTATATGTGGAATTACACCCCAAGATGCATTCTACTGCTTCTCCTGAGTACAGGGATACCTCATGTGTAATCAATCACCGCCTTCAGGATTTCTAAGGGTGTAAATTTTTGATTTCACTCCTCACTACCTATCAAAGTTTTGAAGGCCATAAAATGCCAAGATAGCACAAAAAAACCCAAAATGACCCCATTTTGGAAAGTAGACACCCCAAGCTATTTGATGAGAGGCATGTTGAGTCCATGGAATATTTTATATTTTGCCACAAGTTGCGAGAAAAGACTTTTTGGCAGTCTAACCATGTACGGGACGCCGAAAACCACCATCACCGCCTTCAGGCTTTCTAAGGGCGTACATTTTTATTTCACTCCTCACTACCTATCACAGTTTCACGGTTAGACTGCCAAAAAGTCTCACACATGGGGTATACCCGTACTCAGGAGAAGCTGCAGAATGTATTTTGGGGTGTCATTCCACATATGCCCATGACATGTTTGAGCAATTTATCATTAAGTGACAACTTTGTGCAAAAAAAAAAATGTTTTTATTTTCCCGCAACATGCCTATCAGCAAATAGCTTGGGGTGTCTACTTTCTAAAATGGGGTCATTTGGGGGGTTTTATTCTATCTTGACATTTTATGGCCTTCGAAACTGTGATAGGTAGTGAGAAGTGAAATCAAAATTTATGCCCTTAGATAGCTTGAAGGAGGTGCATAGTTTTCGGAGTGCGCAGCTAGGCTCTAAAAAAGTCTCACACAGGTATCCCCATACTCAGGAGAAGCAGAAGAATGTATTTTGGGGTATAATTCCACATATAACCATGACATGTGTGAGCAATATATCATTTAGTGACAACTTTGTGTAATTTTTTTTGTCATTATTCAATCACTTGCAACAAAAAAATAAAATATTCAATGGGTTCAACATGCCTCTCAGCAATTTCCTTGGGGTGTCTACTTTCCAAAATGAGGTAATTTAGGGGGTTTGTACTGCCCTGCCATTTTAGCACCTCAAGAAATGAGATCATAAACTAAAAGCTGCATAAATTCTAGAAAATGTACCCTAGTTTGTAGACACTATAACTTTTGGGCAAACCAATAAATATATGTTTATTGACATTTTTTTACCAAAGACACATGGCTGAATACATTTTGGTCTAAATGTATGACTAAAATTGAGTTTCTTAATTTTTTTATAACAAAAAGTAGAAAATATCATTTTTTTTTTAATTTTCTGTCTTTTCCTGTTTCTATCGCAAAAAATAAAAGTGACAGAGGCAATCAAATACTATCAAAATAAAGCTCTATTTGTGGGAAAAAAGGACGCAAATTTTGTTTGGGTACAGCATTGCATGACCGCGCAATTACCAGTTAAATCAGTGCAGTGCCAAATTTGTAAAAAGTGCTCTGGTCGTTGAGCAACCAAATCCTCCGGGGCTGAAGTGGTTAAACTGTTGCACTGAAAAGAGTTTACTGACAAAAAGAATGAAGACAAGAAATTCTAATATTAATGGTAAAATAATATAAAGGGTTACTTAAGGGCTAATAAGGGGATAAATATGACATTGCTTGGAAGTGTAATTTTACACAGGAGCTGATGAAATCCCTGCTTGTCCTTTGATTTAAAGCGGAGTTATGCCTTGGGGAAAAAATCTTAAAAGTCAGCAGCTACAAATACTGTAGCTGCTGACTTTTACTATATGGACACTTACCCGTACGGGAAGCCTGCGATGTCGGCACCCTAGCCGATCTTCGTATGGACTGTCAGGTGCAGCTGCCACCATTCCAGATATGGGAACCTGGCAGTGAAGCCTCCTGGCTTCACGCTTTCTGATTGGCCTGGCAGAGGAGGAAGGAGGAGGGGGCCGAGCTTCCGGGAGATCGGGCCGTGGACCGGTCCCCCGGAAGTGGGGAAAGGGACCTGTCAAAAACAGGTCCCCGTTCCCCCCTCCCCCTGAAAGGTGTGAAATGTGACACCGAAGGGGGGGGAGCAAATATGTGGATGTTCCACTTTTGGGTGGAACTCCGCTTTAATCATTAGTCAGTTCCATCAGACACACAATTGTAAACTGTTGATAGTATAAATACTGTAATTGAAAGGCTACTCCTGAATCAGTAGGTCCATAGCTCAGATGTAAAAAATGCTTTTTCCATAATGGGTATACCAATACCAGTAGGGGAATTCAAGTGTTTAAATGAATAGAAAATAATATTGCCTCTGTAAGTCAGACCCACCAAGAGAGGTAGTGAGTTTTCAGGTGTTCTAAATGTCAAAGAATAACTAAAAGTAAAACATTTTTTATTTGTTTTGGATAGAGTGTATAGGGATTAGAACACCTGTCAGGGAGAATTAGGGAGATTCAACCTTTCTATTTGTCCTGTTTACCATTATCATTGAAAGTGAAAGTAAAAGAAAATAACAAAGTTTGGGCTATCTCCAGAAGTAATAGAAGGGAAATTGTCCATATGGGACACTAATTCAAAGTGATCTGGGGTAGTCAAGAGATTCCCTTAATTTGATGGAATTTCCTCTCACTTCCTGTTTAGCTATGGGACAGGATATGAAGGGAAATCTCCACAATGGGACACAGATGGCAAAATAAAATCAGATAAGGATTATAATCCTCCATTACTCTATTCAAAATGAAAAAAGGGAAGTTTTGCCTAAAGTTCTATTTTAATCCAGCTTTTCTATTGGCAGTAATGGGTGAGCGAGTGTTCAGTCCAGGCATAGATTCAGACCGAACATTTGCTGGTCAGATGTTCATCCTAAAGCCAGCTTGGATGGAATTGCTCTGCAGAACATCCCATAATGCATTGCCAAAGCCATTGTTGTCCTCCTGACCTCTGCTTAGGTGCAAGACTTTAACTAGTAATCGGTTTGACCTAGGCTGTAGCCCAAATACTATAAAAGGCTACTTTCCTGCCAGGTACCTGATCTGAGGCCATTTTGACTACAGGGCTTCCCTTGCAGGTAAGTCCCAAGTACCCCTGAAGGTGAGAACAGGGAGTGCAAGGCTCAAAGAAACACTGGTGCCATTTAGGTAGATCTGCTGGAAGCTGTTTGCAGCACAGTGGAGCAGGATAGCTGTCAGTTGGTCTGTCAGGACAGATGGCAGGGCCTCCATAGCACCTGGAGATGTAGCAGAACCAAGGCAGCTACCATAAGCAAGGTGGCACCCATGGAAGAAGCAGGATCAGGCTGGCAGGACTGGACTGATGAAGCCTAGTCAGGTTGGGAACTGAAGTCCTAAAGAGGAGGGTAAGCCAGGGATTAGGCAGATCTATGGTCAAGAACAAAGTTGAGGTCATTCACAGGGATCCAGTGGAGCAAGAAGAATGATAGTCAAGAGCAAGCCAGAGTCTTTTATGGTAGAGCAAAGGAGACCAGGAAAAGAGATGTGCCCCAA
The DNA here is from genome assembly GCA_037952925.1 of Lithobates clamitans. Lineage (NCBI taxonomy): Eukaryota > Metazoa > Chordata > Amphibia > Anura > Ranidae > Lithobates > Lithobates clamitans. Next base: position 10,148,460 of record JBBGZY010000140.1, read on the forward strand.
GGGGGATACTATGGGCAGTGTGTCAACGGGCAATGAATGAATGGTGCATGCGTGAAATACACAGTTGAGGTTTAAAAGTTGTATAACAAAAGTTTATTAAGTAACAAGATACACACAAATCTAGGATATAAAATCGCATGAGCGGAAGAGGCAAAAAACAATGGTAATCAAACTGCTAACATGCTAGGTATAGTATCCCAGTAAATACAAATATGACCCGCTGGGCTAGAAATACGATAGCATATAATACTCTACATGTTTCGGAAAGTAAAGAGGTTCTATCCTCTCTATATGGTGTATTTCCTTCTTCAGGAGTTTCGGGAAAGCAGTTATGATATTTTTCTATAAAAGAGAAAAAAGGATATATTTGTATATATAGGTATAAGTGGGTCACTGTAATAAGCACCAACAAAGGGTATGAAACCATTATGTCTAAAAGTATGAGAGACTGTTTGGATTACAGACAAGACATGAGGACAGAGCAAAATCTCAGACTAAACAAGCATTTTTGTACAGAGATACTCACAGGGCATGTGACTCTTCAGCATATATACTGTACACAGATATATCACGAGAAGGACTCCCACTTCCTACAGCTCGAAAGGTTATATCGCTCGGTTAAAGATCCAGATACTGGATATAATTTTCAGGGGATGAAACCCAAAAGGGAAGGTATGGAGGGATTTACAGACAACGGCCCTGACACAGATCCCCACATGGACGGCGAGCCAGGGCTCACAAGAGCCACCAATGCTGGGCGGACTGCACAAGCACCTGCAGAATCAGAGACCGGGAAAAAGGGAGGTGTTTTAGGAGATATATATCCCATATTGGAGATATTAGGCTGGTAAAGCCTTAACATATAATGTAATATCTCAGCACGGTGTGTAGAGCAATGAGACATCTTAGTGGCAATCGCAGTTGGAGTGGACGTACCTGGTCTATGATGTTACAGTGTAGGTAAATCCTGCAGGGAAGGAACACTCCTCACGGCTGTGTAGCAGAGAAGAGTGTGTGTGAGGCTGATACTAAGTATACTGCCTGGTGTGGGGTGTGACACTGATGGGCCAATCATTCGCCTGCAGGGCGGAGTAAACTTATGTGGTAGCAATACAGCTGATTGTCAACCTGACCGGAACGTAATGTCCGGAGGAGACATCAGCTGTGTGCAGGTGTGTGTGCAGAAACCGCCCACTGTGGCACCTCGGCCTGAGCGGCGGCCGATGCAGCCGCGTCATTAGACGCGGCGACGTCACTCGTCGACAAAGGCCGCCGACACGGGAAGAGAGCAGTCTGCTGGAGTGTGAGTGGAAAGTCTCCAGTGCGCAGGGGCGAGACATCGCGTCGGGCGCGTGCGCATTAGCACTGCTGAAGGAATGCCGCTGTCGGGGAGGGGATACAGAGGCCTTTCCATGCCGGGGAGCACCGGCAAGCCATCCACAGGGGGCACACTCAATCAGGGCCACATCTAGAAATACAGCAATTGTATTGGTGTAGTTACTGTGGAGGAATTATAAGGACAAGGAATTATAGGACAGTGGCTTGTCATATCAAGCCATTTTGCCCTATTTTCCACTCAAGTTTTTTTTTTTTTTTTTTTTTTACCGAAATTTTACCGCCCAACCTATATGCTTATATATATTTGTATTGAAATATGGAAAATTCATATATGTTTGTGTCTTTCATATATATATTTGTACTGTAATATGGAAAATTCATATATGTTTGTGTCTTTCCAGGAATATTTTGTAAAGACGGAACTCCCACCTCTCAACAGCTCGGATTAGCTCCAAATTAAATTCCTCCACATTAACTACACCAATACAATTGCTGTATTTCTAGATGTGGCCCTGATTGAGTGTGCCCCCTGTGGATGGCTTGCCGGTGCTCCCCGGCACGGAAAGGCCTCTGTATCCCCTCCCCGGGGACAGCGGCATTCCTTCAGCAGTGCTAATGCGCACGCACCCGACGCGATGTCTCGCCCCTGCGCACTGGAGACTTTCCACTCACACTCCAGCAGACTGCTCTCTTCCTGTGTCGGCGGCCTTTGTCGACGAGTGACGTCACCGCGTCTGATGACGCGGCTGCATCGGCCGCCGCTCAGGCCGAGGAGCCACAGTGGGCGGTTTCTGCACACACACCTGCACACAGCTGATGTCTCCTCCGGACATTACGTTCCGGTCAGGTTGACAATCAGCTGTATTGCTACCACATAAGTTTACTCCGCCCTGCAGGTGAATGTTTGTCCCATCAGTGTCACACCCCACACCAGGCAGTATACTTAGTATCAGCCTCACACACACTCTTCTCTGCTACACTGCCGTGAGGAGTGTTCCTTCCCTGCAGGATTTACCTACACTGTAACACCATAGACCAGGTACGTCCACTCCAACTGCGATTGCCACTAAGATGTCTCATTGCTCTACACACCGTGCTGAGATATTACATTATATGTTAAGGCTTTACCAGCCTAATATCTCCAATATGGAATATATATCTCCTAAAACACCTCCCTTTTTCCCGGTCTCTGATTCTGCAGGTGCTTGTGCAGTCCGCCCAGCATTGGTGGCTCTTGTGAGCCCTGGCTCGCCGTCCATGTGGGGATCTGTGTCAGGGCCGTTGTCTGTAAATTCCTCCATACCTTCCCTTTTGGGTTTCATCCCCTGAAAATTATATCCAGTATCTGGATCTTTAACCGAGCGATATAACCTTTCGAGCTGTAGGAAGTGGGAGTCCTTCTCTTGATATATCTGTGTACAGTATATATGCTGAAGAGTCACATGCCCTGTGAATATCTCTGTACAAAAATGCTTGTTCAGTCTGAGATTTTGCTCTGTCCTCATGTCTTGTCTGTAATCCAAACAGTCTCTCATACTTTTAGACATAATGGTTTCATACCCTTTGTTGGTGCTTATTACAGTGACCCACTTATACCTATATATATACAAATATATCCTTTTTTCTCTTTTATAGAAAAATATCATAACTGCTTTCCCGAAACTCCTGAAGAAGGAAATACACCATATAGAGAGGATAGAACCTCTTTACTTTCCGAAACATGTAGAGTATTATATGCTATCGTATTTCTAGCCCAGCGGGTCATATTTGTATTTACTGGGATACTATACCTAGCATGTTAGCAGTTTGATTACCATTGTTTTTTGCCTCTTCCGCTCATGCGATTTTATATCCTAGATTTGTGTGTATCTTGTTACTTAATAAACTTTTGTTATACAACTTTTAAACCTCAACTGTGTATTTCACGCATGCACCATTCATTCATTGCCCGTTGACACACTGCCCATAGTATCCCCCTTGGGGCACATCTCTTTTCCTGGTCTCCTTTCCGTATTTGGGATGTGGCAGTGATCTCCGGGCTAGCCCAAGCATTGGTTCCTTTCCGAATTGTTATTTTCATATATGGTAGAGCAAGAGAAGCAGAGTATTTTGAGCAAGGGGTACGACAATACAATACAATCTGGTATAGATTTTGAGGGGGACCCCATGCCATTTTTTTTTTTTTAATTTTGGTCGGGGTTCCCCTTAATATCCACACCAGACCTGAAGGGCCTGGTATGGAATTTAGGGGGACCCCCCACGTCATTTTTTTTTAAAATTCTGGTTCGGGGTTCCCCTGTGGGGAATTCCCATGTCATTTTTATCAATGAACTTTTATGTGTATTGTCGAACCGGCAATTCATTAATAGCCGCAAGTAGTTTTAAATTACTTTTTTTCCTTTGAAATGTCATTTTGCTGTCAGACTGTTCTAAACACGGGAAACATGCGCCCCTTTACAGGCATACTATAGACACCCCCCAGGTACGAAATGTAAAGGAATATTACACTTTTATTGTTTCACTTTAAGCATTATTAAAATCACTGCTCCCGAAAAAATGGCCATTTTTAAAACTTTTTTTTCATTGATCCATGTCCCCTGGGGAAGGACCCAGGTCCCCAAACACTTTTAATGACAATAACTTGCATATAAGCCTTTAAAATTAGCAATTTTGATTATTCATGTTCGTGTCCCATAGACTTTAACGGTGTTCGCGTGTTCGAACAAATTTTTTGCCAGTTCGCATGTTCTGGTGCGAACTGAACAGGGAGGTGTTCGGCTCATCCCTAGTCCTCAGCAATTAGAGGACTTGGATTCCTCCAGCTCCAGTAATTTGCAGCCCATAGGCTCCCTCATGATCCAGAGCCTCATGATCCAGAGAAAGGACCCTAGGATTCGTAGTACCATAGAGAGGAATCATTATTGGTAGGAAACCCTCTTTGACCCATGTTACAAGGAGAAGGCTGCAGAGCTCACCCTGCCCTCACAGAGAGAGCAGTAGATGAAACATCTAGGGGACATGCTATGGAGGAAGCCGTGTACAACTGGCTATACAAAGTTCAGTTTATTTTTGTTCAGCCAGCGGGTTGAATGAAAAAACTGGATCAAGATAGATTTTGACTCCCCCGCTGTGAGAATACACACACCAGCCCTGATCGAGCAGCTTTTATCTGACAATGGCCACATATGGATCAAAATTTGGCCACTCCCTGCAGAACCGGCTAAATTGAGATCCATCTATGGCCACCGCAAATGATTTCCAGAAGCTGGCAGGAGAAGGTCTTACAGACAAGCTGCCTGTGAACCTCCATCCTATGCTCTGCAGTAATTTTTCTGTTGGTTTATAGTGTTTGGCCAACACCCAAAATCCAATGTTTTTTTTCATCTGTATGACAGTTGCAGATACTGTGAAATTTTGTTAATGCAAGTTCCATCCTGTGCTCTGCAAAAATGTTTCTGTTGGGTTATGTTATTGTTAATGTTTCTCTTAGCTGTATGATAGCTGCAGATATGCTGAATGTTTGTTAAAGTAGGGTCCATCCTGAATGTTTGTTAAAGTTGAACACCAACAACACCCAAGACCCAATATTTCACAGCTGTGTGTTGAAAATAAGTAAATGTTTGTTATAGCAGGGTCAATCCTATTTTTTTTTCAATGATGGTGTTTTGGTACCACCTACACCCCAAGCTCAATTTTTCCTTAGCTGTGTGACATCTTGAGCCAACGTGAATCCTTCTGGATACATGAAATGCAATCGCTTTACCTGTCAGGACATAATACTGAGTTTGACATTAATTGTTTTATAAATGATTTTTAGAGATTTTTTACATGTTGCTTTTTATATATTATTATTCCCCTATCTTTATACATCCTTATTAATATCATGTTATCCTTCAGTATTTATTATCTTAATTCGTGCAAGTTGAGATAAATGTCATTTTTTTGTATTTTTAACTATTTATTAATTCATATAGAACAGCAGTCCAATCATGTTGTGTGTGAGCCTATATTATATTTATATATTTTTATTGCCATGCATCTTTGAATTAAATTACTTAGAGATGTTTTCTATTTCATTTTTGGCAATTTTTAGTGAGATCTCCTATTATTTAAAAGCTGTATGATCATATATCTGTTAAGATATTGTTTTCACCATGGTTTTACCACTGCTTGATGGCAAATATGTCTCCCGTTGTCGGGCATTTTATTGAAGTCCTTTGTTTACATTGGCCACGACCGGAAGTCATCATTTTACGCTGACTTCTGCTTTCTTTCCAGAAGTTTGTCATCTTAATGTCCAGCCGTCGCACACCATGTCCTGCTGACGCGATATGCTACTGTTGCGCATGCGGGGGCATCCTGGGAATGCTGCAGATGTCTTTACTGACGATAATTAAATTCTTTATCTTTACATCATAAATTAACCCCGCCATTGCCGCTTGGCTCATTCCTCCAGATGAAGCCACGCGTGAGGTGGTGAAACTAGTAGAAGTGGAGCTCTCTGCTACATAATTTCCCCATATGGCTACCACAGAAAATTTTCAAACAAATAAATACCCTGTTTGGAGATCTTATTTTGAGATATAAACATCCCCGGATTAGATTGGAAACTCTGCAGCTGCCTAAGGATAAAGGAGGCCAGGCTGTTCCTAATGCCAGATCTTATTATTTGGCATCCCAACTCCAGCAACTATATGGATGGAACACTAAAGATCGTGAAGATCCCATACAACAAATTATATTCTCTCAATTACCGATAGATCCACTAGTGTAGTCAATAGTCGCTTACCATTTTTATAATAAACGCAGATATCCTTCATTCTATTTGATACATAGGTGTCAGACTTTCACATACCTGACTGACGAACCCGATATAGCAGTGGAAGGCCTCCCTTACATATCTGGTTCCCGGCCCCTGATAGAGCAAACAGAAGGCACGGGAGCGCACAGTGGTATGAGAGCCTGGTGGGTGACTTGCAGAGATAAGGCCCAAGATCCTGGTGCAGACATATTGAAGGTGCTTGGTAGGCTGAAGCACAGTTAACTGGTACAGAGCAGGAACAGAGTAGGCAGGTCCGGTCACAAGCAGAGTTGGCAGCAGGCGGTCAGCACAGTACAAGGGAGCAGGCAGATTCAAAGTCCTGGTCACAGGCAGGGTTGGCAGCAGGCGGTCAGTATAGTACAAGGGATCAGGCAGGTTCAAAATCGGAGGCAAGCCGGGGTCAGATGCAGGTAGATAGCAAGGGAGAATCCAATAGACAGGCTGGGTCACAGGGAGATCAGACTAGCAAACAGGCAAACAAGAAGTACGGGAACAGGAAGCTGAAGATTGTACAGCATCGAGCACAGTGTCCCAGCACACTAAATAGGGCAATTGGCGCCAAACACCGTGCGCGCGCACAACGGCACGTGCGCTAGTGCGAAGCAGCGCACTCCAGAGTGCCCAACGACCATCCTGCTCCGGGATCCTCTCTGACAGTGCCCCCTCCTTAAGGGCAGCCTCCGGATGCCCAGCTGGGCCAGTCTATCCACGTGGGCACTCTGAAAATCCCTTAAGAGTTCTTCAGCGTGCAGGTTGTTTTCCTGTTCCCAAGAATTATCTTCTGGTCCATACCCCCTCCACTTGATTAAGTATTGGACTTTGTTGTGTCTTTTCCTGCAGTCCAGAATTGCTTCCACCTCAAACTCTTCCTCATTGTTGATAATTATGGGTTCAGGCGGGCCAGTATTGCGACCCAAAAAGGAATTGGGAGTAACGGGTTTAAGCAAGGACACGTGGAAGACCAGGTGAACCTTCAGAGTATTGGGTAAGTCAAGCTCATAGGTCACATCATTGATCTTCCTCTTGACCGAAAAGGGACCCATGAACCTGGGACCCAACTTCCTCGAGGGGCAAGCCATCCTTAAGTTAACGGTAGACAGCCAAACCTGGCTGCCAGGTTCTAACAACAGTTCTCCTCACTTCTTCCTGTCATACATCCTTTTATTGTATTCCTGGGTTCTAGCCATGGTTTATTGTAGTAACTTGTTGTTGTTGATGAAGAAGTTCATTGTCTCGGAGACCGCGGGAATCGCACATTCAGGTAAAGAGGCGGTCAGAAAATACAGGTGAAAACCATAGTTTGCAAAAAATGGTGTTTGTTTAATGGCCGAGTGCACAGAATTGTTGTAGGCAAACTCAGCAATAGGCAGAAAAGAGACCCAATCGTCCTGTGAGAAGGCAGAAAAGCATTGGTGGTATTGTTCTAGAGTCTGATTAGTTCTCTCCGTCTGCCCATTCGTCTGGGGATGGTAGGCAGACAAGAACGCCAGTTCAATCTCAAGGGAACTACAGAGAGCCTTCCAAAACCTGGAAGTAAACTGAATCCCACGATCTGATACTATACTTGAAGGCGCTCCATGTAGTCGCACTATTTCCTTAATGAAGATCTTCGCAGTTTCCAAAGCTGAAGGTGTACCTTTCAAGGGTATGAAGTGGGTCATTTTAGACAGTTTGTCTACAATGACGAAGATGGTGGAGAAGCCTTCTGCCAGGGGGAGCTCTACGATGAAATCCATCAAAATCATTTTCCATGGCCTTTCCGGAACGGGTAAGGGTTTTAATAGGCCCCAGGCCTTCGCTCGGCTATTCTTGCTCCGAGCACAGGTGATGCATGATTCCACAAAACTCTTGCAATTGCTTGCCAGCTGAGGCCACCAAAAGGTACGTTGTACCAGCTCTGAAAAAAAAGAGAAGAAGGAAGGGGTAGTGGCGCTACCTATGCCGGGGTATCCTGTATATGCACTGTGCCTCTAAACTCAAAATAATTAAGACCACCGGTGAATAAAACCATAAAAGTAAGTGAATAACGATATCCCAACAATAACGTGGAGAGAGATCCTAGCATCAGAATCTCCTCCGACAGATAATATAAATAAATAAATGTATGCCCTATACAGTGTCTACTAAAGTGAAACTAATTGCACAGTGTCCAACAGGTGAACCATATATTATCAAATTGATCTAGAGTCCATTGTAACCAACAGTCCCATCAATCAAACATGGTGAATGAATACAAATGGATAATAAAAAATTCCAAATAAAAAATGTGGTGCAAAAAATGTAGACGTGAAGCTCCAAAGTGGCACAAAGTTCTGTAATCGGTGACTCTCCTGATCAAAGCTGATGAATTCCAGTGACTAAGTGCTCCCCCTCAAGGATCCCCACTCACCAGCTCCTTAAACCACTGCAGGGGTAATAGGCATGTAGTAGCAGACGATAACAGGCGTCCTAGATCCTGTGCAGCCATCACCAGGTGTCTCAGCTCCAGATAGCAGATGTTCCGTCAGTCTCTGAATACCGTCCTCATAGGAAAAAACAGGGCTCCCATAGTGTGATAAGTTTTATAAAACGGATATTTATTAAAAAACAGCCAAACAGCTAATAAAATCAACCTGAACTCCCCATGCAAGAGGAGCCAGAAAACACACACTCGATAGGAGAAAAACTTGCACAGAGGGAGCTGTGAATAGGAACCATCAGCGGAACGGCGTGTCGGAGGAGACTCTGATGCTGGGATCTCTTTCCACGTTATTGTTAGGATATTGTTATTCACTTATTTTTATTTTTATGGTTTTATTCACCAGTGGTCTTAATTATTTTGAGTTTAGAGGCACGGTACATATACAGGATACCCCGGCATAGGTAGCGCCACTACCCCTTCCTTCTTCCCTTTTTTTCCAGTATTTTATCTCACCCCTTTGGGGGGTGCGATTCAAGGGAGGCTGCAGACCGGTTAGTCTGTGAGCGCGGAAATATTTGTGTTTGTTGTATCAGCTCTGTTGTCTTCAAAACACCAAAATGTCCAGCCAACTTTTGGTCGTGGCAGAGTTCCAGTACTGCCTCCCTCAGATCCTCTGGGACCATGATTTTGTCGGAACAGGCCGTCTTGCAGGTTTACATTAGCTTCTGCAGAAGGAGACCTACTCCTGGAGGCTTGTTTAATCTGAGATATAAGATCCCCCTGAAGAAGCAGAAAATTTCCAGCAGGGAGAATGGTGTCTGGAGGCAAGGATTCCCTGGAGTCATGGAACATGCAGGATAATGCATCCGGTTTGATGCCCTTGGTACCCGGCTTATACGTAATGTGGAATTGAAATCTAGAGAAGAACAGGGCCCACCTTGCCTGCCGTGGTCTCAATCTCTTGGCTGTTCTCAGATACTCTAGGTTTTTGTGGTCTGTGTAGTCCAAAATGGGATGAGCGGCACCCTCCAATAAGTAGCGCCACTCTTCAAGTGCAGCTTTAATGGCCAAAAGCTCCCGATCTCCTATGTCATCATTTTTCTCCGCATTGGAGAGTTTCCGTGAGAAAAAGGCTACTGGGTGGAGGAGAGCTTTGGCACCTTGCCGCTGAGAAAGTACTGCCCCTACTGCGAACTCTGATGCATCCACTTCAAGGACAAACTGTAAGGCAGGGTCTGGGTGTTTCAGAATAGAAGCGGAGGTAAAAAGTTCTTTGAGCTTTTCAAAGGCGGGTTGCGCCTGAGGGGACCAACAGAATCGGTTCCCTTGCTTGGTCAGTTCTGTGATGGGGGCAATTATAGCAGAAAAGCCCCTATGAACTTCCGATAAAAGTTGGCGAAGTCGATAAAGCGTTGGACCCTTTTTTTATCGGAGGGAGCGGGCCAGTCCAGGATAGCTGCCACCTTTTGGGGATCCATCTTAATACCGTTGGTAGAGATGATTAAGCCGAGGAACTGAATGCACTGCAGTTCAAACTCGCATTTTCAAATTTGGCATAAAGTCCATGCTGCCTGAGCCGGATTAACACATTCCGGACATGCCTGCGATGTTCAATGACTGAGCGGGAAAAGATTAGAATGTCGTCCAGGTACACTATAACGTATAAGTCCAGGAGGTCACGGAAGATGTCATTAACAAAGTGTTTAAAAGTCGCTGGTGCATTGCACAGACCAAAGGGCATAACAAGATATTCAAAGTTCCCGAACCTGGTACGGAAGGCAGTTTTCCACTCGTCTCCCTCTCTGATGCAAATTAAGTTATAGGTACCACGGAGGTCAAGTTTGGTGAAGATTTTTGCTGAACCCAGCCTTTGAAACAGCTCTGGCATGAGAGGTAAAGGGTAACGATTCTTGATGGTCACCCTATTGAGTTCTCTGTAATCGATACAAGGCCGTAGCGAGTGATCCTTCTTCTCGACAAAGAAAATGCCAGCTCCGGCTGGTGAAGTGGATGGACGGATAAAACCTCTCTTCAGATTCTCATGAATATACACCTTGAGGGTGTCCAGCTCCTGCTCTGTTAGAGGAAAGATTCTCCCAAAGGGAACTTCAGATCCAGGCAAAAGCTCTATAGGACAATCATAAGGTCTGTGGGGCAGAAGGGTCTCTGCCCCCTTTTTACTAAAGACATCAGAAAAGTCCCGATAAGGAGTGGGAATCGCCTGCTGCGATTCAGTGTCACTGTCCAGACACAGGAGTTGATTGGATTTCACAGGAGTGCTGTACAAACAGTGCTGTTGGCAAAAACTGGAAAGGAACTTGATTTCCCCAGAAACCCAATCAATGCTAGGGTTATGGGCCTGCAACCAAGGCATCCCCAGAATAATAGGGAAGAGTGGTGAAGAGATGGCGTCCAGCCGAAGAAATTCCCAATGATGAGTGCTCATGATAGCCAGCAGTGGGATAGTCTCCTGGGTGACTGGACCAGAGCTAAGGGTGGACAGCAAGTCCCTGCGACTTTGGTTGGAGAGGGATGCGGTGATGAGCCGCAAAAGTGAGATCAATGAAGCAACTGCATGCCCCGGAGTCAATTATGACCGAGACTGGTAGATCTTGTCCTGGAAGCTGGAGAATAGGGATGAGCTTTGTGTTCGAGTCGAACCCATGTTAGACTCGAATATTGGCTGTTTAGTCGTTCGCCGAATTCCGAACGTTATGGGCCGTTCGCGCCAAATTCGCGTGGCGCGTCACGGCCCATAATTCACTGCGGCATCGCAGTGCATTGCTGGCTGATGATTGGCCAAGCATGCACTATGACCCGCATGCTTGGCCAATCACAGCGCCGTTGGTAGTGAGAGCTGTAATTGGCCAAAGCCAGGGTGGCTTTGGCCAATTATGGCTCAGGGGTTTAGAACACGCCCCACACTATATAAGGCCGCCTGCACGGCGGCCCTGTGTAGTGTGTGTTCAGGCGTTGAAAGAGAGATATATAGACAGAGAGACAGTGTCATTTCATTTGAGTTAGATAGATTAACCAGGACAATAAGTGAGTTAGCTGCACGTACAGTGTATTGTGTATATATATGCATCCCAGGTGTTGCATATATATATATATATATATATATACTGTATTCAGTTTAGCTAGATCCGTTCCTGTTACCTTTTTACTGACAGGCAGACTTGTCTTGTTACAGCATTTACAGCTACCTGAAGAAAATTGCTGGTGTTCTTTTGATCCTATTAGTACCACAGTCAGGCAGCTAGACTATTTACAGTTAGTGCAGTGCGTCCTGCTCACAGTGTTCAGCTAAAACTACAAGTTAGTGTGGTGTGTCCTGCTCACAGTGTTCAGCTAAACCTACAAGTTATTTTTTTGCGAGCTCTGCACAGTGTTCATCTAAAGCTACAAGTTAGTGCAGTGCATCCTGCTCACAGTGTTCAGCTAAAACTACAAGTTAGTGTAGTGAGACCTCTGCACAGTGTTCATCTAAAGGTAAAAGTTAGTGTAGTGCGTACTGCTCACAGTGTTCAGCTAAAACTACCTGTTAGTGTAGTGAGACCTCTGCACAGTGTTCATCTAAAGCTACAAGTTAGTGCAGTGCGTCCTGCTCACAATGTTCAGCTAAAACTACAAGTTAGTGTAGTGAGACCTCTGCACAGTGTTCATTTAAAGCTACAAGTTAGTGCAGTGCGTCCTGCTCACAGTGTTCAGCTAAAACTACAAGTTAGTGTAGTGAGACCTCTGCACAGTGTTCATCTAAAGCTACAAGTTAGTGCAGTGCGTCCTGCTCACAGTGTTCAGCTAAAACTACAAGTTAGTGTGGTGCGTCCTCCTCACAGTGTTTAGCTAAACCTACAAGTTAGTGTAGTGAGACCTCTGCACAGTGTTCATCTAAAGCTACAAGTTAGTGCAGTGTGTCCTGCTCACAGTGTTCAGCTAAAACTACAAGTTAGTGTAGTGAGACCTCTGCACAGTGTTCATCTAAAGCTACAAGTTAGTGCAGTGCATCCTGCTCACAGTGTTCAGCTAAAACTACAAGTTAGTGTAGTGAGACTTCTGCACAGTGTTCGTCTAAAGCTACAAGTTAGTGCAGTGCGTCCTGCTCACAGTGTTCAGCTAAAACTACATGTTAGTGTGGTGCGTCCTCCTCACAGTGTTCAGCTAAACCTACAAGTTATTTTTTTGCAAGCTCTGCACAGTGTTCATCTAAAGCTACAAGTTAGTGTAGTGTGTCCTGCTCACAGTGTTCAGCTAAAACTACAAGTTAGTGTAGTGAGACCTCTGCACAGTGTTCATCCACAGCTACAAGTTAGTGCAGTGCGTCCTGCTCACAGTGTTCAGCTAAAACTACAAGTTAATGTAGTGAGCCCTCTGCACAGTGTTCATCTAAAGCTACAAGTTAGTGCAGTGTGTCCTGCTCACAGTGTTCAGCTAAAACTACAAGTTAGTGTAGTGAGACCTCTGCACAGTGTTCATCTAAAGCTACAAGTTAGTGCAGTGCATCCTGCTCACAGTGTTCAGCTAAAACTACAAGTTAGTGAGGTGCGTTCTCCTCACAGTGTTCAGCTAAACCTACAAGTTATTTTTTGCGAGCTCTGCACAGTGTTCAGCTAAAGCTACCTCTAGAATCTTGGTGGTGATCTCATACTACAGGCAGGCAGTTGATTTTGCTAGCTGCAGTATCAGTACATATATATATATATATATATATATATATATATATATATCCCAGCTTAGTGCAGCTACAGGCCATTAGTATGTCTGGAAAGCCAAGAAGGAGAGGCAGACAGTCACAAGCCAATAAGAGAGGGCAAGAAGGCTCTGTGTCTAGTGCTGGTCATGGAGACGGTGCATCCTCATCAGCACGTGGCCGTGGGACACGCTTGGCCTTTTTTTCGGCAGCTGGCCATGTTGAGCCACAACATGCGGAAGACTTGGTCGAGTGGATGACCAAGCCGTCCTCATCCTCCTCATCCTCTCTCACCCATGCTCAGGGTACTTTGTCTGGCAAAGCAGCGGCCTCTTCCCTCGGCTCAATGTCATCAGTGACTCCTTCCCTAGCCCCACCATGTCCTCCTGAGGAGTCCCTCGAACTGTTTGACCACAGTGTTGGGTACATGCTCCAGGAGGATGCCCAGCGTTTGGAAGGCTCTGATGATGATACTGAGCTCGATGAAGGCAGTAACATGAGCACGGACAGAGGGGGTGCCCAAGGACAGCAATCTGGCAGTCATGCTCCCCCTGCTGCAGCATACTGCCAGGTTTGCTCCAGTGATGAGGAGGGAGGGGATTATGAGGTCACTGACTCAACGTGGGAGCCTTATAGGAGAGAGGAGGAGGAGGCGGCACATCACCAACGAGGCAGGATGCCCTCCAGGGGCCAGCCTAAGGGCAGCACATTGACTGCATCACACCCCAAAGCTCCACATGTGCAGGGCGCTGCAGTCTCTGCGCGTTATTCATAAAGTTCTTTGGTGTGGGCCTTTTTTGAGACAAGTGCATCAGATCGCACCGCTGCTATTTGCAACATATGTCTCAAGCGTATCTCGCGTGGCCAAAACATCTCCCGCTTGAGTACCACATGCTTGACCAGACATATGTTGACCTGCCATGCAGTTCGTTGGCAAGCATATCTAAAAGACCCACACCAAAGAACAAAGAGGACCTCTCCTTGCTCCTTATCAACTGAGATCTCCAACCCCACTATACCTTCAGTCCTCTCTGAGACCTGCACTGAGAGGAATGAAGGTGTAGAATTAGGTGTGTCACAGCCAAGTACTTGTGGGCAATCTGCTTTTGGTACACCGACGTCAGATTGTACCATGCAAATTTCCCTGCCCCAGCTGCTGCACCGCTGAAAGAAGTTTGCTCCCAGCCATCCACATGCCCAGCGGTTGAATGCTAGCTTGGCAAAATTGCTAGCACTTCAACTGCTGCCTCTTCAGTTGGTAGACTCTGCCCCCTTCCGTGAGTTTGTGGAATGTGCGGTTCCTCAGTGGCAGGTACCCATAAACCACTTTTTCTCACGGAAGGTGATTCCGGATCTCTACCGGCATGTGGAAGGCAATGTCCATGGACAGGGCGGTCAGCGGTAAAGTGCATATTACCACTGACTCGTGGTCCAGCAGGCATGGACAGTGACGTTACCTAAGTTTCACGGCGCATTGGGTGACTCTGCTGGCAGCTGGGAAGGATGCAGGACAAGGTGCAGTAGTGTTGGAGGTTGTTCCACCACCACGCCTCCAAAATGCCACTACTAATGATTGTGACACACCTCTCTTCTCCACCCCCTCCTCTTCTTCTTCCTCCATGGCCTCTTCCTGTGCTTTTTCCTCGGAACCAGCGGTGCTCCGTAGCCGTTCAAGGGGCTACGCAAGTACGCAGGCCAAAACATGCCATGCGGTGCTTGAGCTGGTGTGCTTGGGGGACAGGAGCCACACTGGGGCAGAGGTTCTGTCAGCTCTGCAGGGGCAGGTTCAGAGGTGGTTGACGCCACGCCAACTTAAGGCAGGAATGGTGGTTTGCGACAATGGCACCACCCTCCTCTCTGCCCTCTGACAGGGACAAATGACCCATGTGCCCTGTTTGGCTCATGTCCTTAACTTGGTGGTGCAGCGGTTCTTGGGCAGGTACCCGGGCTTACAGGATGTCCTGAGGCAGGCCAGGAAAGTCTATGTGCATTTCCGCCGGTCATATAATGCCAGTGCTCGGCTGGCGGACCTCAAAAAGGAGTTTAACCTGCCCAAGAACCGCCTAATCTGTGACATGCCCACCAGGTGGAACTCAACATTGGCCATGCTGCAGCAGCTGCACACGCAGCAGAGGGCCATCAATGAGTACCTGGGCGACTATGGCACCAGGACAGGGTCAGGGGAGCTTGTTTTTTTTCCCCACGCCAGTGGGCCATGATCAGGGATGCATGCACTGTCCTGTCACCATTTGAGGAGGCCACGAGGATGGTGAGCAGTGACAGTGCATGCATCAGTGACACTGTCCCCCTTGTCCACCTGTTGGAGCACACGCTGTGTGGAATAATGGACAGGACACTTGAGGCAAAACAGAGGCAGGAAGAGGAGGACTTCCTTAGCTCTCAAGGCCCCCTTTATCCAGACAGTGTTCCTGCGTGCCCGCCGATCACACAGGAAGAGGACGAGGAGGAGGAGGAAGATTGTGTCAGTATGGAGGTAGAGCCTGGCACTCAGCATCAGCAGCAGTCTTTAAGGGATCAGTCCCAAGAAACACATTGACTTGTACGTGGCTGGGAGGAGGTGGCTGCGGACCATGTTGTCCTTAGTGACCCAGAGGACTCCGGACCGAATGCCTCAGCAAACCTACGCTGCATGGCCTCCCTGATCCTGCAAAGCCTGCGTAAGGATCCTCGTATCAAGGAAAAGGACCAATACTGGCTGGCAACCCTCCTTGATCCACGTTACAAGGGTAAGGTTGTGGACCTTATCTTGCCATCGCAGAGGGAGCAGAGGATGAAACATCTTCGGGAGGCCTTGCAGAAAGGTCTGTGCAACGCGTTCCCAAAGACTGGGATTTTACAAACTCCTGTTTCTGGACAACGTGTTGCTGAGGCTTCGGTCAGTCAAAGAAGGAGCGGTGGAGAAGGTGGCCATCTGACCGATGCTTTCAGACAATTTTTTGGTCCGCAGCCCCAAGGTATGATCGGTTCCAGCAACCATCGCCAGCGTCTGTTTTACATGATGCAGGAATACCTAGGGGCAAGATCTGACTTGGACACCTTTCCCACCGAAAATCCTCTGGGTTACTGGGTCTTGAGGATGGATCACTGGCCAGAGCTTGCACAGTATGCAATTGAGCTACTGGCCTGTCCTACATCCAGCATTCTTTCGGAACGCACATTCAGTGCTGCTGGAGGCTTTGTAACCGATCACAGGGTGCGTCTGTCCACCGACTCGTTCGATCGACTGACCTTCATAAAAATGAATCAGTCTTGGATCACCACCAGCTACCAAGCACCTGATGCTGATGTAACCGAATAATTTTTTTTGAAATCTCAGATCCCTTCAAAGACTGCCTATGCTGATGCTGAGTGACTATCCCTGAGTAATTATCCTCTTCCTCCTCAATGATCACGCTGATAGCTTGTAAGAACATTTTTGGTTCTGGGTGCCACCACCAGTGCCTAAGGCCCAATTTTTCAGCCCCTGTTAAACAGGAGCGTGTAATTACAATTTTTGATGCATTACTTTGCAGCAGGGCTCGTTTCTGCATTCCAACTAGAGTATCTGTGAGGGGTTGCAGTGTTGTGGCACCAGCACCAGTGCCTAAGGGCTAATTTTTCAGCCCCTGTTTAACAGGGGTGTGTAATTACAATTTTTGGTGCAATACTTTGCAGCAGGGCTCGTTTCTGCGTTACAACTGGAGTATCTGTGAGGGGTTGCAGTGTTGTGGCACCAGCACCAGTGCCTAAGGCCCAATTTTTCAGCCCCTGTTTAACAGGAGCATGTAATTACAATTTTTGATGCAATACTTTGCAGCAGGGCTCGTTCCTGCTTTCCAACTAGAGTGTCTGTGAGGACTTACAGTGTTGTGGCACCAGCACCACCACCACTACCAAAGGCCCAATTTTTCTGCCCTTGTTCAACAGGGGCATGTAATTACAATTCTTGATCTAATATTTCACAGCAGGGCCCATTTCTGCGCCCACCAAGAGCGAGTGAGGACTTACAGTGTTGTGGCACCAGCATCACCACCAGCACCAAAGGCCCAATTTTTCTGCCCCTGGTCAACAGGGGCATGTAATTACAATTCTTGATCTAATATTTCACAGCAGGGCCCTGTGAGGGCTTACAGTGTTGTGGCCACAACAACACCTAAGGTCCAAATTTCTGCTGAGTATATAGGGCAGGCCCCTACTTTCAAACATCTAACTTACAAACGACTCCTACTTGCAAACGGAAGGAGACAACAGGAAGTGAGATGAAATCTACCCCTAGGAAGGGAAATTCTCTCCTGTAAGAGTTAATATGGAAAAAACATTTCTCCTTTCCACTGATGCTTTCCAATCCTTGTTCCACAAAAAAACCCAAATTTTCAAAAAACATTTGTCATTGGGACAAAAAGTGAGGTGAAATCTTCTGAAGAGGAGGACAGACAGCAAAACAAATGTCACAGGGCTGATAACCCATCCCTATGTTTTCCAAAAAGCTTAAAAAAGATTTTTTGGCTGGGGCTAAACGCGTTAAAAATGTACTCGTTCAAAATTACAGATTCTACTTAACAACAAACCTACAGTCCCTGTCTTGTTTGCACCACCTGTATACTGCTGTTCAGAGTATATAGGGCCTGGTGTCCCCACACCTTTCCTTATTTTAATTTGGGTGCGGGGTTCCCCTTAATATTCATACAAGACCCAAAGGGCCTGGTAATGGACTGGGGGGTACCCATGCTGTTTGTCTCGCTGATTTTCATCCATATTGCCAGGACCCGACATTACATTAAACCCGTAAGCAGTTTTAAATTAGATTTTTTCCATTAAAAATGACATTTTGTGCAGGGACTGTTCTAAACACGGGAAACACGCGCCACTTTACAGGCATACTATAGACACCCCCCAGGCACGATATTTAAAGGAATATTTCACTTTTTTTTTTTACTTTAAGCATCATTAAAATCACTGCTCCCGAAAAAACGGCCATTTTTTAAGGTTTTTAAATACATACACCCTGGGGCAGGACCCAGGTCCCCAAACCCTTTTTAGGACAATACCATGCAAATTAGCCTTTAAAATGAGCACTTTTGATTTCGAACGTTCGAGTCCCATAGACGTCAATGGGGTTCTAATGTTCGTGCGAATTTTCGGTCCATTCGCAGGTTCTGGTGTGAACCGAACCGGGGGGTGTTCAGCTCATCCCTACTGGAGAATAATGGAGAGAGCCAGGTGGTTAGCAAGGTTAGGCAAGGCAGGTGCAAACTTAGAAGAAGTTGAAGGGGGACTTACGTGTCTTGTTAGGGCAAGATCTCACGTAGTGACGCGATTCTCCGCAATACATGCATAGATTGACTCGTCGGCGCTGTCGCTCTTCTGGAGTGAGGAATGGGCGGACTAGCACGAGCTGCATCGAGGGCTGAGGTAGATGGTACATGAAGACTTCGGCCTACAGAGCTGGTAGCACTAGGGACCTTGGGGAGGACCCGGGGGGACGGAACGGGTTGGCGGACCACTCGGAACGGTCCCTCAGTCGCCGATCAATCTGAACAGACAGGTTGATAAGGTCATCCAGAGTTTGGGGTATTCCAACCCATGCCAGTTCACCTTTGAGTGAATCGGACAACCCCATGTGAAATTGATAACGCAGGGCAGCATCATTCCAGTCCGTATCCGAACTCCAACGCCTGAATTCTAGAACATAATCTTCAGCTGGCCTGCGCCCTTGTTGTAAGGTGTGCCACGCGGATTCAGCGGTGGCTTTTAACTGAGGATCCTCATACAATTGAGACATGGTGGCAAAGAAGGTATCCAGGCTATCCAAACAGATTGATTTTTGCTCCAGAAGATGGTGGGCCCAGGCCTGTGGTTCACCGAACAGAAGAAAAATGACAAAACCCACCTTGGTTGCTTCCAAGGAAAAGGTGCGTGGTTGCAAAGCGAAGTAAAGTTCGCAGGCGTTGCGGAATGATCGGTATTTACTACGCTCACCAGTAAACCTTTCAGGTGTAGGGACCCTGGGTTCAGGGGGTAACATAACCACTGAGGGTGCAGATGAGAGTCCAGCAGCAGAAGCAACTTGAGGGTTAGCCGGTGAGGACAACACCTGGACTCGTTCCTCCAGTCTAGTATAACCTTCTTGAAGGCTCTTCACAGCCTGTGTGAGACCCGCCAGGTGTCTGCACAGTTCCTCCATGGGAGAGGTCCCCTGCTTGGGCTCGGACATGGCTGTCCGATACTGTCAGACTTTCACGTACCTGACTGACGAACTCGATACTGCAGGGAAAGGCCTCCCTTACGTATCTCGTTCCCAGCCCCTGATAGAGCAAACAGAAGGCACGGGAGCGCAGAGTGGTATGAGAGCCTGGCGGGTGACTTGCAGAAATAAGGCCCAAGATCCTGGTGCAGACGGATTGAAGGTGTTTGGTAGGCTGAAGCACAGTTAACTGATGCAGAGCAGGAGCAGAGTAGGCAGGTCCGGTCACAAGCAGAGTTGGCAGCAGGCGGTCAGCACAGTACAAGGGAGCAGGCAGATTCAAAGTCCAGGTCACAGGCAGGGTTGGCAGCAGGTGGTCAGTATAGTACAAGGGATCAGGCAGGTTCAAAGTCAGATGCAGGCGGATAGCAAGGGAGAATCCAATAGACAGGCCGGGTCACGGAGATCAGACTAGCAAACAGGCAAACAGGAAGTATGGGAATAGGAAGCTGAAGATCGGACAGCACCAAGCACAGTGTCCCAGCACACTAAATAGGGCAATTGGTGCCAAACACCGTGCGCGCGCGCCGGAGCGAAGCGGCGCACTTCAGAGTGCCCAACGACCATACTGCTCCGGGATCCTCTCTGACAATAGGATTTAGATTACCGTTCAACAAGATACTCAGCATGAGGGATATACCCAATATATGCCCATATGGAATAATCATTGCCTGAAGTGGCAATGCTAAAATATTTTGATATATGGAAAAAGTCAAGCATTTTGTTAACCAACTTTATGATGGTGATGTTTTGCAATCATCTGATAAATTGGCAGTGAAATATTATTTGTCTAATATTTTTTTTTCAATATTTAGAGTTATGGCATGCTTTGCAGAGCCAAGCAAAGACCTTTTTATTAAAATATAATTCTTCATCGATTCTAGCTTTGGCAGTAACTACAAGACAAGCTAAACAGGGACTCAAAGGAAATATATTACTTTTCATACAAATGACAGCTAGAATCAATTCACAAGAGGGTAGTTTTTGACGGTGGTGTAGAGATCTAGAGGCACTTAGAGATGAGGAATGGGGCAAGCTCTGAACAATTTATTTAAGGTATATTTATCCTCTACACTGTGTTTGACCCAACTATTTATTACCCTTAGAGCCCACTACTCCATTAAAATTGTACTCCTGGGGTAAAGCAACGACATCAAATTGTCCAAGATGCACTACTGATACAGGCACACATATACAGTACATATGCTGTGGTGATGTCCCAAATTGCATCGCTAGTGGGAGTTTATTATTGACATTTTGAACTCCATGTGCTCTACACAAATACAGCCTGATTCAAAAATTGCATTGTTAGGGATTATATCTGAAAATATCCTCCCAGTTGAAGTGCATGTGATGTGGTTGAGAACTATGTACAGTATATGGCTCATAAACTTATACTTCAAAAATGGATATCAAAATATCCACCAATGATAGACCAATGGATCAAAGCAATTAACTTTAATCTAAGATGAGAGGAACTGACATATAAACATAGGAAATGCTCCAAAAAATGTGTAAAGATCTGGCATTGGTGGTTAGTCTCCAATTTGCGTGAGTAACGAGCTGAGTATACTAAAAATATGGAAAATCAATAAAGAGATATGATCTTGGAGGGAGGCAATTACATAATAATATATGTCTCATTTGGGCAAGATGTGATGGAGGGGGATGAAATTCTGGTTTGATGAGCGCAAATAGTATGGGTGAGGTGTGCTTTTTTTTGTTTTGTTTTTTATGTTAAGTGGGGTTATGTGATGTATAGGTTATATGTGTGTTGTTTTCTTTTTGTTTTATAATATGAAAATTCAATAAAAAAACGATTTGATTGATAAAAAAATGTTCAATGAACCTCATCTTTTATACCATGTGTCATCACTTACAAATTATTTCACTCACCACAACTGAGACTAACTGTATTTAAGCCAGAGGGATTTATTATGTGGCTGCTATGGATTCTGGGGGATGTAGGCTTTAAAGGGGCGCTGCTCAATACAAGTAAACAAAGGCTAATAGCTGTAGGAATTTAATATCTGGGATTCCCTGTGTCAAGAAGAGGAGGCATACAGTGTACACAACAACAAATATTTAGCCCACATGACTTTCAAAGAGTCAAACCTTAAACAAAAAATATAAAAAATATGAAAAATGTATTCACATACATTTAAAAAACACATACAATATAACAACTTGTTAATGAACATCAATGCATAAATAGTGTATCACGTGAAAATACCTTTTGGATAGGACCTATAAATGCCATAAAGATACCCCCATGTGCAACTAATCTCGATGTGTTTTGCAAGACAATTCTCGCTTCTTCATGAGAGGCACAGGGGAGTATGGTTAATTGCAAGATGCCTACCAACTCACGCCATGGTGGTCAGGCTGCAGAGTATATAAAAAAACTCATATATAGCCATGTATATGGTATCCCAAAAGGGCAAAAGAAAAATCAATAGAGCCTGCCAAGAGGTCCACTATTCTTTCCCCGGGAAACAGGAGCCCAAGCAATTGATGTTGGATCTAGCAAGAGAAGAAAACCACACACCCTTGGAGGAGAGACAGACAAAAATGGCCAGAGATCCATTCACATGGCTGACAATGTAATACTGACACATAATCACACACAGGTTGGACTTGATGGACTTGTGTCTTTTTTCAACCTCACCTACTATGTAACTATGTAACTATGGCATCAGCTCTTTTTGTATTAGTAATCCTGAGAAACCACGCTTTGGACAGGTATATAGGCAAATCTACACAGGTTGCTGCCTCCCTTAAACAAAGACACTCACTAGGGGTGTCCTGCCAAGTAGATATATTTACAAATATTAGGGATAGACGGCGCTACCTGTAAAACCTGTTTGGCTAAGCCTATACAGGAAACATTATGTAAACGTTTTTTTATATGTATAAAGGATCCTCAGACCTATATAAGAAGAAAATACAGTGTTGTCACAACTGGAAGCAACTGTTATGCCCCGTACACACGGTCGGATTTTCCGATGGAAAATGTCCGATCGGAGCGTGTTGTCGGAAATTCCGACCGTGTGTGGGCGCCATCGGACATTTTCCATCGGATTTTCCGACACACAAAGTTGGACAGCAGGAGATAAAATTTTCCGACCACAAAATCCGATCGCGTCATTTCCGACCGTGTGTGGCCTGTTCCGACGCACAAAGTGCCACGCATGCTCAGAAGAAATTCTGACACGGGACAGCTCGTTCTGGTAAACTTAGGGTTCGTAATGGATAAAGCACTTTCGTCACGCTGCAATGTAAAAAATGGTTTAATACAGCGCACTGTCTTCTTCTTTATAATGTGACAAGAATTAAGTCGTTTTGATGCTCATATTCACACACACTTCTCACAAACTTCTTTCGTTACTATTTATCGGGATTCCCTCAATATATTTTGATTTCTCACATCTGACAACATATTTTTTTTTTTTTTTTTTTTTTACTTTAATGTAGAATCTTTTTTTGTGTTTCTCTTTTTATTTTTTTATTTTTTGTTGATTTTGATTTGTACTCCCGAAAATGTTTGTGTGTTTTTTGTGACAAGTTCCCACAACACCATTGATATGTTGTTCTATTTAATCTGTAGGAGGAGATTGTTTGGTGTTGTTGTCCCTTGTTAATTTCACATTGTACTTTAGAAATGTACCTGAATCGTCACCAACAAACTGTCCTTTTTGGATGAAAACACACACAGGAGAGTAGAATTTACCTTAAAATATTTTATTAAGGGGTCACAACTATAAAAAAACAAAGAGGGAGGCAACGCTGGAGAAACTGCAGAAGTGGGCGAAGCCTTGGACCCGCAGGGCAGACATCAATTATTTAAAAGCAAAATTGGTGGCCTGAGGAGTCCTTATCTAAGGGAGGGCAGTGTGGTCCAGAAGTCCCAGAGATCCGGAAAGCAGCAGATGACATCTGTGTCCCCAGGCTGTGGTCATACGAGAGACTGCAGCTTCTGTCAGACCAGACTGAACCCAGGGTCACCACTCTGTGGTCTTCCTTCCACGCTTCCTTCCAGGCTTTGGCTGTGGTGGTGGAGTTGTGGCAGCAGGAGGAGGAGGAGGAGGAGGATTATCCCTCTCCATGACATCCGTCTTGTGTGTCAGTTCCCCACTCTCCCCCTTACGAAGGACTTTATAAATCAGGTCCTCAGAAATCTTGCGTTGGCCCTCCTGCATGCCCAGCAATTTTGCGGCAGCCATGCAGGCAAAGGCCTCTGCAGGACTGGGGAAGGCTCTGAGGGACGCCGAAGCCTCCAGAATCAGCCTGTACACTGAATCCTGCACAGGACTGGGAGTGGCCTTCCTGGCCCTTTTATATGGCAGGCGGAGGGGAGGGACCTGAGACTCAGTCAGGCTGCGACTTGTCCCAGGCTTCTCTTGGCTGACACTTAGCCCCGCCTCCTCCTGGCTGACACTTAGCCCCGTCTCCTTCTGACTGCCACTAATCCCCGCCTCCTCCTGACTGCCACATTCCACAGCCTCCTCCTGGCTGAGGTTTTCCTGTGTATGAAAAAGGGACATAGTTTTAGTATTGTTTTCATCAATCACACACAATTTTCACCTCCTGACTGCTGCAAATTCAATGTTAACAAATATAACAGACTATCATTCTGAGCCCAGCATCTTGCATTCTTGTCCCAATTTTGGGTGCCCACTACTGTCTATTGATATGTAAAACACTTTCAAGCAGCAATTAATGATCAATAATAACATCTAGTAAACATCATTTCTTTATTGCCCAGAAATCTGTAGAAGAATGCTATACCTGACTCCAGCTGGGCTCCTCCACTTCTTCCTGGCTGGAAGGCCCAGGTTGGACATCAGAAGCCTCAGCTGGGGTGAAAGGAAGAGTGGAAGGAAGAGTGGAGAGGGATTCTCTGACTTCAGTGTGGTCTGACAGAAATCGCAGTCTCTCATAGTACCACAGCCTGGGGACATAAATGTCATCTGCTGCAGCTCCGGACCTCTGGGAATCTGTGACCTTCTTGCGCTCCCTGAGATAAGTGCTCCTCAGGCCACCAATTTTAGCTTTTAAATAAGGGATGGTTGCTGTGGGGACCACCGGCTTCACCAACTCCAGCAGTTTCTCCAGCGCTGCCTGCCTCTTCTGTTTATGGTTATAATGGGGGTGTCTCACCTGCCACAGACAGGGCAGCTCCCTGTACTTGTCTATGAACAGGGGCAGGAAATTGTGGTCATTGAACCCATCCATTTTCTCTGCAAGACACAACACAAGACAAACCCTAATGTCAGGCCAAACTCACCTAATCTTGTTACAATATAGGCTTCAATTTCGAAGCAGTATAGGCCCAAGTTTAGATCCTACCTTCGTTAGCACGATCGGCGTCTCCGATGCTCCTTCCTCCGCTCACAGATCGTACGTAAGACGCGCGCGTTACGATTTATACACACTGCGCATGCGTATAACTCCGCCCGCCCCTGACGTTCTTTCTATTCTATTCCCCGCCCCTTTTCGTTCAGCGCAGTGGAGGAAGAGCACATGGCGGAGAGACAGCAGGATAGTGCTAATTACAGCAACGAGGAGGAGGAGGAAAGGCCGGAGCCTGAAACGTCCCGATCCAGAAGGAGATTAAAGGACTCAAATATGTCCTTTGGGGAGATGTTGGAAATGGTGGACATCCTGAAGAAGGCCGACTATGATGGAAAGTATGGGCCTTACCCCAACCACAATGTCCGAAAGGCCAAGATCATGGCGAAAGTGGTCAGGAGTCTGCACCGGAAATTTGGGGTACGACGATTGAAAGATCAGCTCAGGAAGCAGTGGTTGGACCTGAAATTATGAGAACATGAGCAGTACAGAAAGATCCGGAGAGTGCTGCAAAAAAGTAATTAGTTGTGCTGTGTTCCTATTGTTCTTGTGTTTATTTCGTTCGTGTTGCTCCATGTGCTTTTAGAAACTGTTGTACAGTTTAAAATGGCAACTTTCATGTTCATGGGCACATTATTCGTTCGGATCACACATTTTTTTTTTCGGACTATAAAATACCATTGTTTAGCCCATATGCATTTGGCCACCATTTTGAGGCCCTATACTTGTCTTCAAAGAATTGGGTTGTGTAGATGGCTTTGTTACTAGAATGAAATGAAAACTAGATTGTGTGTAAGGAGAGGACACTGAGCAGCTGTTTTCACATCTGGACACTGGAGCACTAGTGTGGGACCCCAGAACACCCTTTTTATTAGGGGGGCCACACAGGTGCTCCAGTGTATACTATAGGGGGGGCTACATCTGTGAAGCTTATACCAAACAGGTAAAGTATTGCAGCTTGACAAAGGACACTAAAAAAGCTACATCTTGGAACTCTGCTAAAATAGACAATTGTACCCCACTTCCAAGCAATGTTTCATCTTTATAGTTCTGCCATCAAATATCTGTGTGCTAATTATACCATTTTTGTTTTACATAGGGGAGAAAAGACTCGGAGGACACCCCTCATCCGAGGAGACCAGAGCCCCCCCCTCTGGAAGAAGGGAAAATCCCCCCAACACAAGAAGAGCAGGAGGAAGAAGACGTGGTGGAACTAGTCACCACAACAGGTGAGTGTCTGCGACCACAGGCTCAGATAAGAGATGGATGGCGGCATTTTTTTTAGACCTAATTTATTTTGTGTTTCCTTTCTTTTTAGGTGATCGTGAGGTTGTGGATGAAGATCCTTTCACATCCGAAAGTGCCCAGATCCTGATCGGGGAGATCATGAGGTGTAATTTAGAATTGGAAAACATCAAGCAAAACATCAATGATGTTATTCCAAAATATAAAAACATCATTGATGTTTTGGGGTGAGTTTAAAGCCCCTCAAAATCACTTTCTTCTTTTGTCTGCTACAATGTGCGAAATGCTTTTGTGATTTTTCCCAAAGCCAAATTTGGAGGATGCACACAGCGTGCCAACATGTGCTATCTGCCATCACGGGAGATCAATGGACGCGTTTTGGGGGTGCAAACCCTTCCTCAATAATAAAGTAACGGTGAGGAAGGGCTTTCTCCCCCAAAACACGTCCCTTGATTCCCCCTGATGGCAGATAGCACATGTTGACATTGTGAAATTTGTGTGCATCTTCCAAATTTGGCTTTTCCAGGGGTGATTTCCCCCCATCTGAACGCAATATCAAACACAGTTCCTAAATACTCATGTCTGATATTGCCTTCCAGTTCTACCAAATGTGAACTTTGTAAGATCAAGATTTGTGTCTTTCTTGTGGGTTTTACACAGGCCTGTTTTCTATAAAATGCACATTTTGATTTTGGATAATGACACCACAAAAATTGTTATACAACAAACATGTCGGTTTGTCAGAAAAACCTTTGGTAAATGCACATGTGATTGTGCAGGTATTAAAAAGATTGTTCATCAAGAATGTGTGGATTATTGTCTCAACGCTACAACACTTTTGGGGTGATGTAATTGTTGTTTGATGAGAAAATGGGGGTAATTTCCTAAGGGCAAATCCACTTTGCACTACAAGTGCAGTTTCAGTGCAGTTGCAAGTGCACTTGTAGTGAAAAGTGTCTTTGCATTTAGTAAATAACAGCCAACAGTGCTTTGTATAAGGTTACACAATCACAACATTTTCTGGACTCCACACATTTCTGTCAGGGTCAGCTCAAACAAACACAAGCAGTAAATGTCCACAAAGAAGAGCCTGGGGGGAGATGCCTGTCGAGAACTTGAGGTCCTGCAGGCTTCTCCCTGTGGCCAAATACCGCAAGGTAGCAACCAACCTCTGCTCCGGAGTGATGGCTTGCCTCATGCAGGTATCCTGCCTGCTGATATAGGGGGTCAGTGAAGCCAACAAACGGTGAAATACGGGGTCCGTCATCCTGAGAAAATTCCTGAAATCACCAGGATTATTCTCACGGATCTCACGGAGCAAAGGCATATGACAGAACTGGTCACGCTGAAGCAACCAATTCTTGGTCCATGAACTCCTCCTCGCCCTGTTCATGGACTGGACTTGTGTCAAGGTCAGGACCCCAACACCAAGCCCCCGCACAGCACGAACTGTACGAGGAGTACGCATACGAAACATGGCTAGAAAATGGTCGGCTGCTCAGAACGAAGTAACAGAACGCACTGAAGAACAGCAAGGCCTGTGAAGAGCGACCTGAAAAACAGCAACGAGCAGACAAGATCGCACAGAAAACTCCGATACGAACTGACTGCACGCACTGAAGAGCAAATACAAACCCACAAGCACAAACTGAACGGCAGAAAACGATCTGAAAGCCACGAGTCTGAAAAAGCGCGAATCGTCTCTCACCAAACTTTTACTAACACGAGATTAGCAAAAGGAGCACAAAGGGTGCCTCGCTTGGTTCTGAACTGGCCTTTTCTAGTCTCGTCGTACGTGCTTGACGTCACCGCGTTCTTGGCGATCGGAAATTCCGACAAGTTTGTGCGACCGTGTGTAGGCAAAACAAGTTTGAGCCAACATCCGTAGGAAAAAATCCGAGGATTTTGTTGTCGGAATGTCCGAACAAAGTCCGACCGTGTGTACGGAGCATTAAGGAATAGCTAGAATGCATATGTGTGGATCAGCATGTAGTTGCATGCATCCTACATGGGGAATAGTGTATAAGGCATGTCAGAAAAAACTTTTATACCCCATATATTCCTGATGGATCAATGTTCTCTCTCCAAATCTTCCCGGGAGGAAGTAGAGAGGAGACATCGCTGGAAGTGGCAGCAGAGGAGGGTTTAACCGCAGTATGATCCACCGGGATACCATTGGAAACATCTGAAGTATAACAGCAGTAGCAGTAAAGCCCTTGTATAGCACTACAGGCCTGATACCCCTGCAGGGGTTCCAACATTTGGTGAGTGAGCAATTTGAGGGGGGATCACAGAAGTCACCATTCAACCCTGTACACATGAAAGTCACTCTGGGGAATATCTTGCCTGGCTGTCGTACGAAGTGCATGGGACTATTATATATTGCTATAATTGCCACAGCATATGAACTGTACAAATATTGAGATATATATATATATATACATCTATGGTGTATGCAATTTTGTCCTTACAGGAAGTATCATTATTGTATTTATATATGTTTTTTGCTACACATAGTATGCTTTCATTTTGCAAATAGTGGAGAATACAGTTTCTGATTTGGAGAGAGAACATTGATCCATCAGGAATATATGGGGTATAAAAGTTTTTTCTGACATGCCTTATACACTATTCCCCATGTAGGATGCATGCAACTACATGCTGATCCACACATATGCATTCTAGCTATTCCTTAACAGTTGCTTCCAGTTGTGACAACACTGTATTTTCTTCTTATATAGTTCTGAGGATCCTTTATACATATAAAAAAACGTTTACATAATGTTTCCTGTATAGGCTTAGCCAAACGGGTTTTACAGGTAGCGCCGTCTATCCCTAATATTTCTAAATATAGCTCTTTTAGTATGTCTAGGAGGCATACAGTGTTTTCCCAGACAAATTACCAGAGCTCGAGGAAATCAGCTTGGAGAGTGAGAGAGTGCAGATAAAGTCTACAGGCTTGCAAAGATCAGTTGGTAAATGGATATAAAACTGGCTAAAAGACAGAATTCAGACAGTAGTAGTTATTGATTCTTACTCTGAATGGTCTACGGTTATTAGTGGTGTACCCTAAGGTTCATTGTTGGGGCCCTTACTTTTTAATATCTTTATTAATTATATAGGGTCTGGGCTTAAAAGTACAATTTCAGGCTTTGCAGATGGCACCAAGCTATGGAGTGGAATAATGCCCTTACAAAATGTCTCCAACTTACAAGACAACCTCATTGCACGTTTCATTGGGCAACTATGTGGTAAATGAGGTTTAATATTGATAAATGTAAAGTTATGCACTTGGGGGCTAATATTATACATACATCATACATACTGGGGGGTACACCTGGGGCAATCAATGGTGGAGAAGGATCTGGGGGTTTTAGTAGATTATAAGCTTAATAATGGCATGTGATGCCAAGCTGCAGTTTCCAAAGTGAGCAAAGTCCTTTTTTTGTATTAAGAGAGGTATGGACTCCACAGAGAGTGTGATATAATTTTTCCCCTGTACAAATCATTGGTAAGACCTCATTTGGAATGCAGATAAGTTTTGGGCACCAGTTCTCAGAAAGGATATCGGGGAACTGGAGAAAGTGCAGAGAAGGGCAACCAAACTGATATGAGGCATGGAGGAGCTCAGCTATGAGGAGAGATTAGAATAACTGAATATATTCTCTCTTGAGAAGTGGAGATTAAGGGGGATATGATCAACATGTACAAATACATAAGGGACCATATAGTAAACTTGGTGTTGAGTTATTCACTTTAAGGTCATCACAGAGGACAAGGGGCACTCTTTATGTCTAGAGGAAAAGAGATGTCATCTCCAAATATGGAAAGGTTTCTTCACAGTAAGAGCTATTTAGATGTGTTATAGACTTCCTCCAGGGGTGGTAGATTGATTTAAAAAAGGCCTGGGTTATTTCCTAAATAGTATAATTGGGTACTAACATTTATAGGTAAAATTGATCCAGGGAATATCCGATTGCCCCTCGGGGGACCAGGAAGTAATTTTTTTCCCTGCTGTAAGCAAATTGGATCATGCTTTGCTGGGATTTTTCTCCTTCCTCTGGATCAACTGTGGGTATAGGATGTTGTATATGGGATTGTATGATTTTTTTTTTTTATATATATATATTAGTTGAACTAGATGGACTTGTGTTTTTCAACCTGACTAACTTTGTAACTATGTAAGTGCAAACCTATTGCTGGAGTATGAGCAGAACATCAGGCAAATAGCTTGGAAAAGCCAGTACGTGTGCACATGTGCTGGGCTTGCCTATATAGAGAGCAGAGCCTGTGAGGACCAGAACGAGACACTGAGCCACCTGTTGCCATGTGCAACCACATCAGAAAGGACCTGATCTAGAGGCCTGAGACTTCTGGGACAACTCATTGCCAGGCGTACTGGAACTGGTAGGAGTGGTGAGCAGAACTACAAAGCTTAATTTATTTATTTATTTTATTTATTTATTTATTTATTTATTTATTTAAGGTACTTATATAGCGCCGTCAATTTACGCAGCGCTTTACATATACATTGTACATTCACATCAGTCCCTACACCCTCAAGGAGATTACAATCTAAGGTCCCTAACTCACATTCATACATACTAGGGACAATTTAGACAGGATCCAATTAACCTAATCTCTTACTGTTCACAGTTGATGTCATAGAGACTGATCCTTACCTAACAGTCCATTAGCCTTCTAGTGTGGATGGCCTTAAAGAGACAGCTTCACGTGCAGCACCTTAGAGAAGGGCCCCAATGACAGCTAGTAAACCTTGACAATTAGATGCCAGGTACCCCTCTGCCAGTAGCGCATATACCCACCCTATAATGGCTGTATGTGTAGAGTGCTCCCAGGAACATTGTTTGAATAGCTATTGCTAAGAATTACAGTGAGGTTTCCTTTATGCCATTCATGTTTTTACGGTTGGTGATATTCTTACAGATACTATGTAGACTAGTGTAATGGCTTAGCCTTATTGTGGCACAAGTTAATGGCCATAGGTAAGACTAGCCTACTCGTCAGTTAAAGTAAAATATTCCATTGTCTTGTTTATCTGTTCCATGCATTGCATTTGCTTACCCTTCAATAATACATTCACCGTATTAATCTTCAAGTACCTTGTGGTCTATTTTTGTGTACTACTATACAGCAGTAGAATATTAGGCTACACAGGATTCAGGAGTTGAGGCAGAGAAAAGAGGACACAAAAAAACAAGCGGCTCCAGTGGGAGTAGCACTGCAATAGTTTGTGTTAATGCCCAGTTGCCCAAAAGGGAAACAGGGCATAAGGTCAGCACTTAAGACAATATAAAATAACTGGGAAATCATTAGAAACAGAGGTCATAATGAAATACCCTATCACTGATGGTGACACTAAGCGAAGCAACCTAACAAAGATACATAAAATCATGTTTGACATGAAAGGGCCAGTGAGCTTAGGAAAGTTGGAGAGTAGGGATGAGGTTAGGGTTTACTGCTACCACAGATTTAAGGTGAAACCCCAGAGTTTGCTATGTTTGAGGATCACATCTTTTGCTCAAAAAATTTGCAGAAATAAGCAACATAGTATCATCTATAACACAGTGTATAGCATTTTCCCTAGTCATCAAAGTCACAAGATTAAATAATTTGAAGGAATGGAAAACTCAGCCCCCTTTCTAATAATATTGTTAATGTGTGTTGGAGTGCTTAAGGAGAGCCATCAGTTCTGTGTAATAAAATATACTATTGTTTTCTTTGTTGTTTATTTATTTAACTTACTTATTAACTTTCCTATTTATCCCCCTCCCACCCCACCCCACAGACTTTGATGGGATTTTCCAAAAAACTCATAAACTTCAACTTTAAACAAGATTTGTAAAAACTGTTTATGAACTGAACCCAGGCAGATTTTTCTTTCCCATTATAGAGAGCAGAAACAGGTTAGGGAGATGTTTTCTTGGAAAAACATATAAGCATTGTCTCTTAACTTGACAAAGTTGAACTCAATAGGCTTGTGTCTTTTTTCAGACTGGCTAGCTATATGTAACTGTGTGATGGAAATTGACCAGAAAGTACCCTCCCTCAGAAAATCATACCCATGTAATAGACAATAATAATAATTGTTAAAAAGGTACCCAATGAAATTCCTTACATATAGATCTTCTGTAGTCTCTCTCTGCCACTATCCATGCCCCCATTATGCTATGTGTAGCTCAAAAATAGTTCTTCAGTTTGTTTAAAACTTTGTTCTTAGATGATATCACATTTTCAGAATAACAAATACAGGGCCATTAATCACACGGCTACTAAAAATTTTTTATATTTTCCTGAAGATCTCTTTATCTGCTGTCAAGATTTCTCTGTTTATCTCTCACCTATTATTTAGAATGACGTTTGAATATGCCCATTGTCTGCTTAGAGAAAGAAATTGTGTCTACCCACGCAGATTGTGATATTAGTTAGAAAAAAAATAAAGTTTTAGTAGGGGAACAAACCTAACAACTACATTTTTTAGAACAATCTATGTTCAGAGTTAAGAAAAGTTGAGCATGGGAGATTAGAATTATTTGTTTTGTTATAATTTATTTTTCTTAATAAATATATAAATGGTTGGGCAATTGTTTGATGCGTTATGCACTCTAACAGATGTTGCATTTCCAATTTTTTTGTGTAAGTTGGAAAGACCAACTCTCTGAGCTGTCAGTAATGTTGCTTTGTGGTTACAAAAAATACCAATAGGTGAAGGCATCTATAACATGAGCAGGGTCCCATTAAGTATAGATGAAATTAAAGTATTAGACAGGGGCTTGAAATACACCCATGTCAAGAATGAAATACGTTTAAAACATACGTGGGAATTCAGATATTTGTAAGAACTTTAAATAAAAAAAATATTGTTGTAACCAATCCGCTAGAGAGGCCCCTTAGGAATAATACAGTACAGGGTACAAAATTAAGAAATAAATCTACTTTTAATCCCCCCATTTCAGACAACAAGTATGTGGAAGTTTTTAAAAACATGGTGGTTATTGATTTAGAGACCCTATAAATTAGGAGGTAAAGATCTTATATCAAGAGAGGCAAGCTTTGGAATAAAAAAAGAATGTTATTAGACTGGCTGATAAGGGGGGGGGGGGAATCATGCTGATGTCCGAAACATATTATAGAGCAGAAATGGAAAGGTTACTAATTGATAGGAATACCTATCAATTGTTGAATAAAAATCCAGTTAATTTATTTATAGAAGAATTATCAAGGCTTATTAAGAAAGGAGTTAGATTCTTAATAAAGTAATAAAAAGAAAGCAGGATTTCTTAACCCCTCACCTTGTCGTATGCTGGTAATATACTTTCTGCCAAAGGTTCATAAAGACATGAATAACCCCCCAATTAAGACCCATAGTCAAAGGGGTTGAGACTTTGACCTTGTGTTTGGGGCAGTATTTAGATATTTTTTTTACTACCTTTGGTGACTTCTACCCAAGCTTACCTTAAAGACACTAAGCATCTTTTACAGATTCTGGAGAATGTGTCGGTGAGTGGCCAGTATGATCTGGTAACAGCTGATGTAAGCTCACTGTACACAGCTGATGTAAGCTCACTGTACACTACTATTAAACACATGGATACTATGGAGTCTTTTAGTTGGGAATTAGAAAAGTCAGAGCTCACAAGGAAACATCAGAAATTTTTACTGGAATGTTTGGACTTTGGTCTTTTGGTACAAAAATAGATATTTTCTACAAATGACAGGAGTGGCCACGGGAGCCCTGTTTGCTCCCAGTGTGGCCAATCTTTTTTTTTGGCACACTGGAAATCTGAAGTAGCGTTTGGGGACAAACCTAATGAGGTGAGGGATGAGGGGAGCCTCCTCACATTCATGGATAGAAGCTTGCTGCTCTGGGAAAGCATCTTGTTTTTGTACTGCGGATTTTAGACTTTTTGCCCATTTTACTTGAACTTTAGTGTGGATGCTTTTGCAACTGTTGTGTTGCATGCTCTCATGTTCCTGTCAGAAACCATGAACCAGACCAAGACAGAAGTACAGTAAAATCACACATGTTTATTAATAAAAAGAAAAAGGTAAATAGAGTAAGCATAGTCAAAGCATAGCCAGAGTCCAGTAACCAGATCGGGTAGTCAGCCAAGCCAGAGTTCAGAAACCATATCGGGTAATCAGCCAAGCCAGAGTTCAGTAACCAGATCGGGTAATCAGCCAGGCCAGAAGTCAGGGATACAAGTAGAGGAACAGCAATCAGGATAAGGAGCCAGAAGGGATGTCAGCAAAGCCAGTCTTTAAACAGGAACGCATGAGAGCGTTTCTTGAGATGTGACCAAGGCGAAGGCAGGAATGAAGTGAGCTGGAGATCTTTAAGTAGGCAGATCCACAACAGCTGGTTAACTGTGGAGAGAGATGAGAGCTGGCAATTAGCCTACAGCTGAGCAGCCAGCTCAGAGAAGGAAGGGCTTAGCCAGCCCTGACAGTAACCCCCTCCTCAACGACCCCTCCTCAGAGGACCACTGGGTTTGAGGGGAAAACGTCTATGGAAATCACGGGGGGGGCAGGAGCATGTACGTCCCAGGATGAGACCCAAGAGCATTCCTACAGACCATACCCCTTCCAATGCACCAGGTACTGTATGCACCCATGGAACCTATGGAAGTCAACAGTGGATTGTACCTCATACTCCTAATGGTTCTCAACCTGTATAGGGTGAGGACATGGCACAGAGGTGGTAAAGTGGTTGCAGACCAACGGTTTCAATAAGGAGACATGAAAAACATTTGAGATGCGCATACTAGGAGGAAGGTCCAATGCGTAAGCCACTGGGTTAATCCTGAGAAGGATATGGAAAGGCCCAATAAACCGAAGTCGGAGGTTGCGAGATGACAGCCAGACCCTGTCCCAAACCGGTAGGAAGGCGCAGGCAGGCGTTTGCGGTCAGCATGGAGTCTGTACCTATCATTAGCATGACGCAAAGCCTCCTGGACTTGTGCCCAAGTGGAACGAAGACCACGGAGATGCTCCTCTAGCGCAGGAATACTCTGCCGAACAAACATGTCAGGCAATATGGAAGGTTGGAAACCATAATTCGCCATAAACGGAGACAATCTGGAAGCAGAATTCAAGGCACTGTTGTGAGCAAACTCTGCCCATGGTAATAGGCCTGACCAGTTGTTGTGATGGGCAGAAATATAGCAACGTAGGAATTGCTCCAAGGACTGATTGGCTCGTCCTGCGAGCCCATTAGACTGCTGGTGATACGCAGAGGAGAAAGCAAGCTGAATTCCCAGCTGTGCCCAAAAGGCACCCCAGAACTGGGACACAAACTGACTACCCCTGTCCAAGACAATCACCTTGGGTAGCTCATGTAAGCAAAAGATCTCCCGAGCAAAAATGGAAGCCAGTTCCTTAGAAGTGGGAAACTTCTTAAGTGGAATACAATGACACATCTAATGAAAAAGGGAGACACTTGGGAGAGGGAAATGGCTGCAGACCCCAAAAAAGTTCAGAAAAAAAAGGGAATTTTCCCCCAAAAGGAAGGTGTTTTCTAGGCAGCAAACAACTGATACAGATGGTATAAAGTTATGGTTTAAAAGGTAACTTTATTGAGACAAAAGACAGTAGAGTAAAAAGCATGAACTGTGTACAAAAAATTATAAAAACACAGGAGCATATATAGGGCTACACATGAATTATGCAATAAACAAGCGCTTGGATAGTTCTGACGCGTTTCGACCCCATCGGGTCTTCTTCAGAGGAAAGGTATGTGCTGTAGGAAAATTTTATATGCGTGAAAATAATACCAATGCATTTATGCACAGTTATATGTAATAATTGTAAGAATTTAAAGCATAATTACCGAAAATATGTGTATAGCCATATCTCCTGGGCCTAATGCTTTCAGAGAACCTACACCATTCGGTCCCAGCCTGGAGCCCCCCGGTCCGCCAACACCCTGTGGGGGGAGGCCAAACAGAAACTGCGCAACTTACGGTAAATTACACCTATGGGATGCCCTGCGCTTGGCAAGGGGTGCGTGGGTCAGCGGCACCTGTGATCTGGACATCAAGCAATAACACCAGTCAGTGCATATAGAAAATGTGATTATGATCTAGTTGTGTATACTTATATGAATCAAATAATAATGATGATCATACTTTCATAGAAATTTTTAGCTGTTTTGCCTGAATTGTAACAGCAATTAAAATTTATAAATTAATAATCAAAAATTAAAAATTAATGACATATATATAAGTGTACTATGTGTATTACAAAAAATGCATTGGAAAAAATGAGAAGAAAAGAGAGAAAGAAGAAACAAAGAAAAGGAAAAGAAAGGGAAAGAAAAAAAGAAGGAAAGAAAGAGGAGAAGAAAAAGAAAAGAAAAAAAAAAAGAAAAAAATGAGGGGTGTGGGGGGGAGGGTTAGCGGAAAAAGTAGTGAGGAATGGTGCGGGAAAGGGAAGGGAGTGAGGGGGAAAGGGCGGGGAGGGAGGACAATGGGGGAAACAAACATGGGAAGAAAAGGAAAATAAAATAAAAAGAAAAGGAGAAGGAAAGAAAACATGACGAAAGGAGACAGAAGAAAGGAAGGGGGAAGAAAAGGAGAGACATAGTCAGCAGGGAAATGAGTAGAGTTAGATAAAGAAAGTATAAAAGAAATAGAAAGCAATCACAATGTGGGAAAACCAGCTGGTGAGATGGACAATATAAGTGAGTAAAAGGATAAATGTGAATGAAAAAGAAACACAAAATGAACAAAAAGAATGCCAGTATAGGTGAAGTAATCAAGGTGATTCACCTGGAGGTGCCCAGCATGTAAGCAGCACACCAATGTGCAGAGGTTGGGATTACGCAGGTTATGTGTGTAGTAATATGTGTGTAGTAAGCTAAAATAGGAATATGTGAAAAGTGTTAATGTCATAAAGTCTAGAAAGGGAAATAATAAAGTATGAAGGGTAAAGAAGTACCTGTAATAGAGGAGCCCCTATGTAGCTGTGCTTCCCGCTGGAGCAGTGGGGATCAAATGAGAGATCCCATAGGGAGTATGGTAAATTAAGTACTGATTGGTTGCTGATGGAAAACTCAGGTGAACGCCAGCCACCCCCACCTTACTTACCCCCGCAGGGACAGTGTTGACAATGTCAACACTCCACGTGTAGTTCACCCGGCATTCTGAAAGACGCTGTCCCGGGTCTGCCGTCCTTTCCGACGTAATGACGTGGCATCGTGATGTCACGCGCACGCATGCGCACTGCAGTGTGCGCACTGCAGTGTGCGCACGGGCACGGACACGGCGCCCGTAAGGATACGGGACACCGCTGGCAGGGAGAAATCATGTCCCAGAGGGTCCAGCCCCCTAGTGGACGTGTAGATAGGCCCTAGGGGGCCCTACACCTGTCTCCCCCTGCCAGGAAGAAGCACAGTGGTGCAGCCAATGCACCTGGAGGGGGAGATAGCTGGACCGGGAGCCCAGGTCTGGACCTGGATGCAAGAAGGTGTAAAAATCATACAGCAATAATAAATTTGAAGGGTATACCTGAGACACCAAACGGAAACCAAGGCATGTTTGAAATTGTCACATTTGTTTGCAGAGAATATAAACGCCTGCTTTAACCCATAGTGTGATTGGTATGGGATGAAGATTTACAGAAACTGGGAGCTATTTGAAATGTATTCAAAGAGTCCATAGGTTGTCTTCACATCATCTATTCCTAATACAGAGTGACATATGTTGTTATTGCACATCCATCAAGAAGTACATATAGTAGGGAAAATTACAAGTCATTGTCTTATAGTAAAAAACACATTTATGTACAGTTTACATGGGGGGAAACAGAAGGACATATGAAATACAGTACAACAAACATAAAAAATAAAAAAAATATTATAGTATCAGTGGCTATTAATATGTAATTTTTACCACTGTATATTTAGTGTGTTTTGCCTGAGGAAAAACCTTGAAGAAAGGGGGCGAAAGAGATTGATTCTTTAAGTCCAGGGGGTGACATGGCCTGTAACTGGAAGATCCATTTTTGCTCTTTTTGGAGCAGGATCTTATTCCAGTCACCTCCCCTATCTGGTATTTGTACTTTCTGAAGCACTGTAAAGGTTACATTGGGCACCTTATAGTTGTATTCAAAAACATATCTCCCAATGGGGAGATATCTGTTTCCAATTTCCATTATGTACATGTGTTTAGATATTCATCGCCAAAGTTCTTGCTTTGTTTTGTCGATGTAATAGGCACCGCAGTCGCACTCCATAAAATATACCACCCCGCGGGTTTGGCAAATCGCGAAGTGCGACGGCTTAAATATTTCTCCATTGGGGAGACTGAAAGATTTGGCCTTCCTTATAAGTGGGCAAAATGTGCAGTGGCCGCAGGGAAATGAACCAGGAATGTGGCATTGTTTGAATCTTTTATGTTGATCTTTAAATTTGCTTTGGACAATCATGTCTTTGAGGGAAGTAGCCCTCCTAAAGGTTATTGAGGGTTGTTTAGGGAGGAGAGTTTTTAGCGTGGGATCATCAGTCAAAATGCTCAAATACTTCTGCAAAATGTTTTTGATGGTGACATATTGGCGTGAGAAACGCATGATTATATGGGTTGGATTTGAAGAATCACGGGATTTGGGTTTGTGCAACAAAGTAGCTCAAGATTGTCCCATTGCTTTATTATATGCCTTTTTCAGGCAAGATCTACTGTATCCACATGACAGGAGGCGGCTTTGGAGGAGCCCAGTGTCTTCTTTGAAAAATGCATCCGTGGAGCAATTGCGACGAAGGCGCAAATATTGCCCCTAAGGAATAGAATTCTTCAAAGATGTTGGATGAAAGCTCGTAGCATCTAGCACCATGTTACCAGCAGTGCTTTTGCGGAACAAGGCGGTAGTGTGCTTGTTTTCAGGGGTCGTTTTAACCAAAACGTCCAAAAAAGGTGAAACTTTCACAACTGTGGGTCATGGTGAATTTTAAGCCATAATCGTTCACATTCATTGAGTTGAAGAAATCCATAAGTTTAGCCTCTGGTCCCTCCCAGATGACGAAGATGTCGTCGATGTACCGTAGCCATTGGAAGATGTGGCTAGTGTACTCGACAAGTCCTCCGACGCCTAGGAGGGACTTCTCCCACTCCCCGAGGTACAGGTTAGCATATGAGGGGGCACAACATGTCCCCACTGCTACACCCTGCACCTGGAGGTAGTGGGAGTTGTCAAAGCTGAAAAAATTATGATACAGGATGTATCGCAGGCCAGTAAGAATGAATCCATTCATAGCTGGATCATAGTGTGGACTTCGTTGGAGAATTTTTTGTATAGCCACCAACCCCAAATTGTGGGGG
The DNA here is from genome assembly GCA_037952925.1 of Lithobates clamitans. Lineage (NCBI taxonomy): Eukaryota > Metazoa > Chordata > Amphibia > Anura > Ranidae > Lithobates > Lithobates clamitans. The sequence continues at coordinate 10,187,886 of JBBGZY010000140.1, forward strand.
ATGCTGCTGTACAAGGCCTCAACGTCAATAGTGACAAGGATGGGATGATCCGAGATTTCAAGATTATCAAGGATTTGCAAAAAATGTATTGTATCCTTCACAAAGGAAGGCAATGAGTGGACAAGAGGCTGAAGATGGGCATCGATGACCCAGCTGAGGTTCTCGGATATTGCCCTATTTCCCGAGACAATTGGGCGACCGGGTGGGTCGGCCTGGTTCTTATGAATTTTTGGTAAGCTATAGGAAGTAGCCACTTTGGGATGTTTGATACTGATGTAATCATATGTGTCTTTAGTGATAAGGCCTTTAAAAAAGGCTTGATCTACCATTTGGTAGAAAGCTGTATGGTATTGATTAATACTCAAAATGGAGATTTGTTTGTACCAATCTCGGTTCCTTAGAATATTTAGACACATGGTTGTATAACTTAGATTGTCCATGATGACCACATTGCCACCCTTGTCAGAGGGTTTTATGACAATGGTAGAATTCTTTTTCAATGATTTCAGGGCCTCATACTCATCAAAAGATAAATTATGGGGATTACATTTTGTACGTGGTATTTTGCATATATCCCGAATAGTTTGTTGGAGAAAAATTTTTACATTAGGTTTGGTGTTTGCAGGAGGAAATTTAGTGGATGCCTTTTTAAACATAGTAGCGGGATTGTGTGAAGGGGGCTCCAGGCTGGGACCGAATGGTGGAGGTTCTCTGAAAGCATTAGGCGCAGGAGATATGGCTATACACATATTTTCGGTAATTATGCTTTAAATTCTTACAATTATTACATATAACTGTGCATAAATGCATTGGTATTATTTTCACGCATATAAAATTTCCCTACAGCGCATACATTTCCTCTGAAGAAGACCCGATGGGGTCGAAACGCGTCAGGACTATCCAAGCGCTTGTTTATTGCATAATTCATGTGTAGCCCTATATATGCTCCTGTGTTTTTATAATTTTTTGTACACAGTTCATGTTTTTTACTCTACTGTCTTTTGTCCCAATAAAGTTACCTTTTAAACCATAACTTTATACCATCTGTATCAGTTGTTTGCTGCCTAGAAAACCCCTTCCTCTTGGGGGAAAATTCCCTTTTTTTTTTACAATGACACATCTTTGAGAACCGGTCAACCACCATAAGGATAATTGTGTTGCCTTAGGAGTTGGGAAACTCCACAATGAAATCCATAGACAGGTGGGTCCAGGGCCTCTCTCCATTGGGTATGGGTTGTAGGAGGCCCACTGGAAGGTGTCGTGGAGTCTTACTCTGAGCACACATGGAACAGGCAGCTATGAAGGCAGCTACCTAAGCACGTAGACTAGGCCACCAGAATTGTTGGGAAATGGCCTAAATGATTTGATTCTTACCAGGGTGGCCAGCTGCCTTGGGAGAATGGTAAGTCCGGAGCACGGCAGTACGGAATTTAACCTGTTCCCGATGGAACTCACACTTCTTGAGTTTACAATAGAGATGGTTCTCTCTTAATTTCTGAAGCACACAACAGACATCTGTGTGGTGGCTCTCCAGGGACTTGGAAAATATGAGGATATCATTGGGATAAACCACCACACATAACTGCAACAAATCTCGGAGGACATCATTAATAAATTCCTGGAAAACTGCTGGGGCGTTACAAAGGCCAAAAGGCATTACGAGATACTCATAATGGCCTGTTCTGGTATTAAATGCAGTTTTCCACTCGTCGCCCTCCTTAATCCTCACAAGATTGTAAGCCCCTCTCAGATCAAGCTTAGTGAAAACTGTTGCTCCCTTGAGGCGGTCAAATAACTGTAATCAACGAGATCAGGTAGGCATCCTTAATCGTGTAACGATTGAGATCCCTCTAATCAATACAAGGTCTCAGTTCACCGCTTCTCTTCTTCACAAAGAAGAATCCAGCACCAGCAGGAGACAAGGATTTGTGGATAAAACCCCGAGAAAGTGTGTCTGCAACATACCCCTAATGACTTTATCCTTCAAGACCGACAAAAGGGTGAATCCGGCCACAAAGGGAAGTGGCACCAGGTTAAAGGTGAATTGTGCAATCATATGGCCAGTGTGGAGGCAAACTATCGGCTTGACATTTGTCAAAGACAACCATAACCACCGGAAACTTAGGAGAGGAAATCACTTGGAATTGGATTATCTCATGGTGAAGAGCCCCTATGGCCATGGACAATGGAACCGTCTCATGAGTCACATGGGCAGGCTGTAGAGGTTTCCCGTCAAGAGCCTTAATGGCAAGTGGAGTGTCACAAAGCTACAGTGGAATCGAGTACTTTGATACAAAGGCAGCATCAATGAACAGGCATGCAGCCCCAGAGTCGATTAGAGCCTAAAAAAATAGGGACAATTTAAAAAAAAAAGTAATATTTTTTACTTTTTGCTATAATAAATAGCCCAAAAAATATATAAAAAAACAAACTTCGTTGTCACTTTAGGCCGATATGTATTCTGCATATTTTTTGTAAAAAAAATTGCAATAAGCGCATATTGGTTTGCACAAAAGTTATAGCATCTACAAAATAGGGGATAGATTTATGGAATTTTTATTACTATTTTTTTTTTTTTTTAGTAATGGGGCGATCTGCGATTTTTATCGAGACTGCGGCATTGCAGCGGACAAATCGGACACTTTTGACATTATTTTGGGACCAGTGACATGTATACAGTGATCAGTGCTATAAAAATGCACTGATTACTGTGTAAATGACACTGGCAGGGAAGGGGTTAAACAGTAGGGGGCGATCAAGGGCTTAACTGTGTTCTCTCACTGTGTTATAACTGTAGGGGGGATGGGCTCACTAGAAAATGACAGAGATCACTGCTCCCAATCATTGGGAGCAGTAGATCCCTGTCATGTTGCTAGGCAGAACAGGGAAATGCCTTGTTTACATAGGCATCTCCCGTTCTGCCTCTCTGTATCACGATCACGGGCCACTGGCAGACATCGAGTCCATGGGACCCACGGGCATGCTCACGCAGTGCGTGGCATGCATGCGCACCCACTAGCCCACGATTTAAAGGGGACGTACAGGTACGCCTATTTGCGAAGCCATGCCATTGTGCCTACGTACATCATCGTGCGCTGGTCGGCAAGTGGTTAAACACTTTTTTGGTGCCTTTGTGGATTGGCCCTCATGGACTGACTTTATCTTGTCACATATTATATTTTTTGTCCCTTTATTTGTTTTTCAGTTTTTTTGTCACAATTGTTTAAGTGGCTGCTTTATCATTTACTAAGTATATCCAGTGCAGGTTTTTATATATTTTTGAATTTTTGATTAAGCGTGATACAAATTATCTGCAGCGGAGCTCACCCGTAAAATGGATGTTTTTGAATACAAAACTAATCACACGATGAATATTGAGGGAGTATTTTATGGTAATAATGAGATCAATGATGATTTGAGCGGTATCTTTGTGAGGTTAAAAAAGGTAATGTCATCAGAAATGGGATATCACATTTTTGGAAAAGTATGTGGGGGATAAAATGGTCTCACGCAGTCTGTGATGAGATATTAGTCCCCAGATTGATGAAGCAGGCCTTCATGAATAGTTTTTGTTTTTTAATGAGGCAGGGTTAAAATTCCTGCAGTTTCTTATAAGGAGAAAGCATAAAAAAATGGCCAGATTGGACCAAGAGATTTGTGGACTTCAAGATAAACTCACTCCCTTTAAGGATCTGGAAGAATATAAGAATAATCGGAACATTTTAGGAAAATTTTAGAAAAAGAGAAATTACAGCAAAGGAATAAAAATAAAAATAAATATAATAGGAGCGTACAGGATTATGCCAGTAACATGGTGTTCAGGTGGCAGGTGAAAGAGGAATCAGCCATTGTGGAGACTAATGAGATAGAAATTGGGGTCAGATCTCTTGAACCTGCAACTATACATAAAGGTTCAAAGAACACCCATGTGAATGGCAATGATTCCAGGAAAAGTTATTCAAAAAACACTCATCATACTACATCTAGAGGGCCAGTGCATTCTAATGGTGGCAATTCTAGAGGTGGTTATAATAACAATGCTCAGCATTCTACCCCCAGAGGTCCAGGTCGGGGAGGGGGCAAATGTTCAATATAACAATGGTAATGAGGCCCCTTTTTAGAGGAAGCCAGTCTTTTCCTTATAATTTTTTTTTTTTTCATTCTTTTTATTTGAAAAAAAAAAGTTTTCCATTACAACAGACATATAAACAGGGAACAAGGGATGTTATCATAAGTAAAAACACATAAATACCTATCCCTATATTATCATTCTAATGTGCGTCAATTCAACCCGTCCTTATGCTATAGGCTTTGAGAATAATTTTCTTCCTTTTTCCCCCCATTCACTCTCCCGCCCCTCATCCACTCCCCAACATACAGTTTGCCATACATTTTATTATTCATTCAACCATCCCCCCCCCCCCAAATCATCCACAACCCACCCCTCCTATTACTCCAACTCTTCCAGATCCAGCCAAGCTTTCCATATTCTTTCGAATTTCTTAAAGTTACCCCACTTTTTGTATATATATTTCTCTCTGCAAATTACCTCTCTAACTGCATTCACCCATTCTGAAACCGTCGGTGCTTCCTTTCTCTGCCAATACTGTGCGATAAGCTTTTTACCCTGAAACAGGCATCTAATCCTTGCTGTCTGTATATCCCTTGAGGCCACCTTATCCCCCGTTAATCCTAGCAGGCACTCCCTCGCCTCTACTCTCAATGACGTCCCAAACACCAAGTTTATCTTTTCCACGACCCCTTTCCAATATATATATAGTTTGGGGCATTGCCAAAACATGTGGATCAGGTCTCCATACCCTCCCCCACACCTTTGGCACTTTGGGTCGGGCCTCTTACCACACTTAAATAATTTCAATGGTGTGTAATATGCCCTATAAGAAAGATAAAAATGGGACATCACCTGTGAAGGAGAAAGAGTGACCCTGGGCCCCAGCGACAGAACCTGCTTCCATTGATCATCGGACAGTGCCCCCACATCTCCCTCCCATTTAATCCTATTTTTGTTTTCCACCATACCCCCCTGGGCTGAAGCCTTCAGGCATCCGTACATTTCAGAAATCAACCCCTTCGTAGTATGTACATCAATAAGCTTTCTCAAAGAGGTCATTTCGCACCACACTGGCGCATCCTTCCCAAATTGTGCCTCTAGGGCATGCCTGAGTTGCAAATACCTGTAAAAAGATCTATTAGGAATTGCATACTCCTCTACCAACTCCTTAAAAGATTTTAACCTCCCCTCTCTATTAGGGATGAGCTTCGAGTTCGAGTCGAACTCATGTTCTACTCGAACATTGGCTGTTCGCAAGTTCGCCGAACAGCGAACAATTTGGGGTGTTCGCGGCAAATTCGAATGCCGCGGAACACCCTTTAAAAGTCTATGGGAGAAATCAAAAGTGCTAATTTTAAAGGCTTATATGCAAGTTATTGTCATAAAAAGTGTTTGGGGACCCGGGTCCTGCCCCAGGGGACATGGATCAATGCAAAAAAAAGTTTTAAAAACGGCCGTTTTTTCAGGAGCAGTGATTTTATTAATGCTTAAAGTCAAACAATAAAAGTGTAATATCCCTTTAAATTTCGTACCTGGGGGGTGTCTATAGTATGCCTGTAAAGGGGCGCATGTTTCCTGTGTTTAGAACAGTCTGACAGCAAAATGACATTTGGAAGGAAAAAACTCATTTAAAACTAGCCGCGGCTATTGCATTGCCGACAATACACATAGAAGTTCATTGATAAAAACGGCATGGGAATTCCCCACAGGGGAACCCCGAACCAAAATAAAAAAAAAAAATGATGTGGGGGTCCCCCTAAATTCCATACAAGGCCCTTCAGGTCTGGTATGGATATTAAGGGGAACCCCAGCCAAAATTGAAAAAAAAAATTGACGTGGGGTTCCCCCTAAATTCCATACCAGACCCTTCAGGTCTGGTATGGATTTTAAGGGGAACCCCGCGCCAAAAAAAACGGCGTGGGGTCCCCCTAAAAATCCATACCAGACCCTTATCCGAGCACGCAACCTGGCAGGCCGCAGGAAAAGAGGGGGGGACGAGAGTGCGGCCCCCCCCCCCTCCTGAACCGTACCAGGCCACATGCCCTCAACATTGGGAGGGTGCTTTGGGGTAGCCCCCCAAAACACCTTGTCCCCATGTTGATGAGGACAAGGGCCTCATCCTCACAACCCTGGCCGGTGGTTGTGAGGGTCTGCGGGCGGGGGGCTTATCGGAATCTGGAAGCCCCCTTTAACAAGGGGACCCCCAGATCCCGGCCCCCCCCCTGTGTGAAATGGTAAGGGGGTACTTACCCCTACCATTTCACTAAAAAACTGTCAAAAATGTTAAAAATGACAAGAGACAGTTTTTGACAATTCCTTTATTTAAATGCTTCTTCTTTCTTCTTTCTTCCTTCATCTTCTTCTGGTTCTTCTGGCTCTTCTGGTTCTTCCTCCGGCGTTCTCGTCCAGCATCTTCTCCGCGGCGTCTTCTATCTTCTTCTCCTCGGGCCGCTCCGCACCCATGGCATGAGGGGGAGGCTCCCGCTCTTCTCTTCATCTTCTTCTCTTCTTCATCTTCTTCTTCATCTTCTTCTTCTTCTTCCTTCTTCTCTTCTTCTCTTCTTCCTGTCTTCTGCGGGCCGCTCCGCAGCCATGCTGGCATGGTGGGAGGCTCCCGCTGTGTGACGGCGTCTCTTCGTCTGACGGTTCTTAAATAACGGGGGGCGGGGCCACCCGGTGGCCCCGCCCCCCTCTGACGCACGGTGACATGACGGGACTTCCCTGTGGCATTCCCCGTGATGTCACAGGGAAGTCCCTCAAGTCACCGTGCGTCAGAGGGGGGCGGGGTCACCGGATGGCCCCGCCCCCCGTTATTTAAGAACCGTCAGACGAAGAGACGCCGTCACACAGCGGGAGCCTCCCACCATGCCAGCATGGCTGCGGAGCGGCCCGCAGAAGACAGGAAGAAGAGAAGAAGAGAAGAAGGAAGAAGAAGAAGAAGATGAAGAAGAAGATGAAGAAGAGAAGAAGATGAAGAGAAGAGAAGAGCGGGAGCCTCCCCCTCATGCCATGGGTGCGGAGCGGCCCGAGGAGAAGAAGATAGAAGACGCCGCGGAGAAGATGCTGGACGAGAACGCCGGAGGAAGAACCAGAAGAGCCAGAAGAACCAGAAGAAGATGAAGGAAGAAAGAAGAAAGAAGAAGCATTTAAATAAAGGAATTGTCAAAAACTGTCTCTTGTCATTTTTAACATTTTTGACAGTTTTTTAGTGAAATGGTAGGGGTAAGTACCCCCTTACCATTTCACACAGGGGGGGGGCCGGGATCTGGGGGTCCCCTTGTTAAAGGGGGCTTCCAGATTCCGATAAGCCCCCCGCCCGCAGACCCTCACAACCACCGGCCAGGGTTGTGAGGATGAGGCCCTTGTCCTCATCAACATGGGGACAAGGTGTTTTGGGGGGCTACCCCAAAGCACCCTCCCAATGTTGAGGGCATGTGGCCTGGTACGGTTCAGGAGGGGGGGGGGGCCGCACTCTCGTCCCCCCCTCTTTTCCTGCGGCCTGCCAGGTTGCGTGCTCGGATAAGGGTCTGGTATGGATTTTTAGGGGGACCCCACGCCGTTTTTTTTTTTTTTTTTTTTTGGCGCGGGGTTCCCCTTAAAATCCATACCAGACCTGAAGGGTCTGGTATGGAATTTAGGGGGAACCCCACGTCAATTTTTTTTTTTAATTTTGGCTGGGGTTCCCCTTAATATCCATACCAGACCTGAAGGGCCTTGTATGGAATTTAGGGGGACTCCCACATCATTTTTTTTTTTTAATTTTGGTTCGGGGTTCCCCTGTGGGGAATTCCCATGCCGTTTTTATCAATGAACTTCTATGTGTATTGTCGGCAATGCAATAGCCGCGGTAGTTTTAAATGTGTTTTTTCCTTCAAAATGTCACTTTGCTGTCAGACTGTTCTAAACACGGGAAACATGCGCCCCTTTACAGGCATACTATAGACACCCCCCAGGTATGAAATTTAAAGGGATATTACACTTTTATTGTTTGACTTTAAGCATTATTAAAATCACTGCTCCTGAAAAAACGGCCGTTTTTAAAACTTTTTTTTGCATTGATTCATGTCCCCTGGGGGAGGACCCGGGTCCCCAAACACTTTTTATGACAATAACTTGCATATTAGCCTTTAAAATTAGCACTTTTGATTATTCATGTTCGTGTCCCATAGACTTTAACGGCGTTCGCGTGTTCGAACGAATTTTTTTCCTGTTCGCATGTTCTGGTGCGAACCGAACAGGGGGGTGTTCGGCTCATCCCTACTCTCTATATACCTGTGCCAGGCAATGGATACCCTGGCGGTCCCACTCCACAAAGTGTCCCATTTTTTTAAGCTCATTGAGGTTGTTATTATCCCAGAGTGGGGAAAATTCCGCAAAGCTTGTATAACCCAAAGTTCTTTTGGCTTGTACCCAGGCCTTAACCATCAGTTGGGTAGTGGGGCATTTAGTACTAAATGAGTCTGCCTCTAATGCCTCTGCGATCGTGTCATGGCCGATATCGTTCCACAAGATGCTACCGCCCACTCCTTCCTCCCATGGCCTATTACTGCCTCCCATTTGCTGCAGTTGGGAGGCCAGAAAGTATCCATACGGATCCGGTACTGTCAGGCCGCCCTTCTCCTCTGGTTGTCGCAATGTCCGCAAACTGATCCTGGCCGTCCCACCTTTCCAAATAAGTTCTCTAAACACACTGTCTATTTTTTTAAACCAGTGCTTAGGAATCCACACAGGGGAGTTCTGCAAAACATATAAAAGTTGGGGTAGCCAGACCATCTTGATCAGGTTGCAGCGTCGGACAGCCGAGAGGGGCAAGCGACCCCACACCCGACACTTCTGTTTCATTTTTTTCATAAGTGGGACTAAGTTACCGGATATATACTGTCCTGGATCATTGGTTATATTAATACCCAGATATTTCATTTGGCTGACTATTTTAACCTGGGATACTTGACAAGGGAGGGGTTCATTCAGCGGATCTATGGGTAGGATTACTGATTTCTCCCAGTTAATCAACAACCCGGAGAAAATGCCAAATTCCTCAACTATCCTTATAGCTGTTTTTAATGAATTCTGCGTGTCTGCCAAGAACAGCAGGATGTCATCTGCATACATAGCTACCTTGTCCATCCCCTTCCTTCTTTTAAATCCCTGCACCCCTTGCGCCGCTCTCAGGGCTATCGCCAAAGGCTCAACTGCCAGGGCAAAGAGCAGTAGGGACAGAGGGCACCCCTGTCTCGTACCCCTGCTCAGCTGGAACCCCTCCGAGCACTGGCCATTGATCTTAACCCTGGCCCTCGGGCCACTGTATAACAGCCTTAACCATTGGACAAACCCAGGGCCAAACTGGTATTCCACTAGAACCCTCCACAGGTAGTGCCATTCCAGGGAATCGAAGGCTCTGGCCGCGTCCAATGAAAGAGCCGCTCTCCCCCCACTATTTTCCACCGGTATTTGCATATTCAGGTACACTCGTCTTATATTCGTACTCGTAGATCTATTCGGGATAAACCCAGTCTGATCCGTATGTATTATTTTGGAAATTATCTTATTCAGCCTTGCGGCCATTACTTTTGCCAGAATCTTCACGTCCGCACATAAGAGCGAGATAGGCCTATATGAGGTCATATCTATTGGGTTCTTCCCTTCTTTCAACAGGGTTATTATTATAGCTTCTGACATGGACGGTGGCAGGACTCCGTCCTCCCTGGCTCCGTTAAACACCTCCAAAAGGAGGGGCAATAATACCTCCCCATATTTTTTGAATATTTCTATGGGCAGGCCGTCGGGACCCGGTGACTTCTGGCCTGCCATATCTCCCACTGCCCTCTGCAATTCTGCAAGGGTCAGCGGAGCATCCAGCATTTCCCTATCTTCACTTGCTAATGGGGTTATCCTTAACCCCTCAAACATTTACTCTATGAGAGCTGTACAACTTCTCAAAGTATGTCCTAAATTCACACAGTATATCAGGAGTGTTTTTTTTCATGACTCCGTCCCCCCCCTTGATTGCTGCTATTGTACCTAGGGGGCCATTTGCCTTGACTATTAGAGACAGAGCCTTCCCAACTCGCTCCCCCTCTCCAAAAAAGCTCCGTCTCTGAAATAATCTCCTCTTTTCCAGCCCTTCCCGGAGCACCCTCCTGTACTTGTCCTGTCTCTCCACCCAGAGCTTATAGCTGGATTGGGATGGTATGTCTACATACTGTGCTTCTGCTACTTCTACACTCTCTTTAGCTTTTTGTTCTTCTGCTTGCGATTGCTTTTTATTAAATGTGATTTTCTGGATTAATACTCCCCGGAGATATGCCTTCAGGGAGTCCCAAACAACCCCCACTGAGGCCGAGCCCAGGTTTATTCTAACAAACTCCGATAGGCTCTCCTTCATTCTCTCCTCTTCTCCTATTAAATCAAGCCAGAAGGGATTGACCTTCCAGCTCCCCCTGATATGGTGCTCTCCTACCTTCACAACAATAATAACAGGCGTGTGGTCCGAAACGGCCCTTGGCTCATACGTTATTTCCTCCACTACGTTTAATGCTTCCTCATTTCCCAGAACCAGGTCGATTCTGGATAAAGTGGCATGGGTCCTGGAGTGGCATGAATATTGCTTCACCCCAGAATGCCTCCTCCTCCAGATGTCTACCAATCCTATTTCATCACAATATTGCATGAGGGGGCTCTTAGGTGCCACTCTAGATTCAATTTTGGGGGGGAACCTATCTATGCTGTTGTCCATTGTCATGTTAAAATCACTCACCACTATGACCGGGGTCCCAGGGGAGTTCATGATAAAACTGGCTAAATCATCTAGTATTGCCATGCTAAATGGGGGAGGGATATAAACGTTGGCCAGGATAAATCTTTTATTTTCTATCAAGCAGGAAAGAAAGATATACCGCCCGTATTCGTCCACCTTACTCTGACTGCAGGAGAAGGGCAAACCAGTGCTTATCAATACACTCACCCCTCTAGAATAGGAGGAGTGGGTGGAGTGATACTGTGTCTGAAATTGCGTGTTGTCTAAGGTTTTAATTGAGTCCTTTACTGAATGGGTCTCCTCTTGGCTATTGAAAAAATTACCTGTTTTTTAAAATTATCCCCAATCCCCCTTACATTCCATGTGCATATATTAACCCTTCCACCACCTCCTGGGGTTTTATTACACCTCTTTTCGGTTATCATCAGCCCTTAGGTCTAGTGACCTTACCACACACATGTCTCCTAATAAACCAAACCACCATCTTTTATGAACATTGTGTGTAACCCTACCCCTCATTATATCCCTTTGCAGTGATAGGCTAGACCAACACTGATCCATCCATAACCATGCTCCCCCCCTCTCTACCCTCAGTGTACACCCCCCCATCCCAAATCTCCCCCCACCCCCCAATCTCCTCCCCTCCCCCCCCAGCACCCCCCACTCCCCCTCCCCCCCTATCCCAAACCCCTGTGCCCAAATTTGGGCCTACCCCTCGGGCTTCTATAGTGACCTTCAAAAACTCTCTAAGGCTAAAAAAAAAAGCCGTGCACCAAACCTAGTAGGAGGGGAACTATCCCCTGAATGTTATCCTTATTAATGTTATAGTTAATGTGCTAGTGATTTTAAGCTAAACTAATACCTCTTACTAATACTAATGTATTTGCATTTATAACTTATATTTATATTTATTCCCCTACCATCCCCCCACCCCCCATGCCACTCCACTCCAGATTACATTCTAAAAAACAGTGAATATAGAACAAAAAAAAGCTGAGAAAGGAGAAAAAAAAAAAAAAGGAAAGGGGAAAAAAGGGGAACCCCAGCACACAAAAAAAAAAAAAGAAAAGAAAAAAGAGAAAATCAACACTGTCCAAAAAAAGTGTCTAAGTTTCTTCTCCCCGTCTTATTCTCTCTTCATTCTTCTCTAACCAAATTGACACATCCTTAGGGGTGGAAAAAAACCTGACCTTCCCCAGAGCCGTGACACGCAACCGTGGCGGGTACAATAGCGCATAGTTAACTCTTAGTTGTTGAAGCTTTCTTTTACAGTCTCCAAATTTAGCTCTTTGTCTCTGTAGCTCGGGGGAGAAGTCCGGATATATCGAAATCCTGGCACCATTATGCTGGATATTTCTTAACTCTCTTGCCTTCTGCAGGATAGTGACCTTGATGAGTCCCTGCCGAATTTCTCTCTCAGCCACTCCTCCATAAATTTGATGGAATTGTTACCCTCACAGCCCTCTGGGAGCCCAAGTACCCTCAGATTTTCCCTGCGCAACCTGTTTTCCATGTTATCCATTTTCTGTAGGCAGTCCCTCAGTTGGATTTTCATGAGTGCTACTTCTTGTTTTAAAGGAAATACCTCATCTTCCATTTGACTGAACCTTTCCTCCAAAGCTGTTGCTCCTATGCACACTGCGCGCACATCTCCCTTGACAGTTAACAATTCATCCCTAATGCCCTTAAGTTGCTCGGACAGTTCATTGATTGATTGTTTACAGTTGTTAACAGCCAGAAAAATGTCATTTAGGGATGGCTCTTTTCCATTCGTCGGGTCACACTGGCCTCCCCCTATTGCCCCTTCTGTACCCAAGACCTGTTGTTTTTCTGGGCCTCCTCCTGCTGCTGCTGGGCCCGCTATTGGTATAGCTACCATAGTCCCATTCTCTTGGGCCTGACTTCTCCTCCCAGGGTGGCCAGTTTGGTGCTGGGCTCCCCCTGTACTACTCGCCTTTTTGGGGGTTTGATTCGGGGTATGTGCAAAGCGCTCCAGTTTGGCTGCCACTTGGTTCCCCTTTTCCTTCGTGCCACGAGGTCCAGGGGCCCCCAATCCCTCCTGCGCTGCTCCATCCTCCATCCCCTTCCTCCTCGTCATGCCGACAGGGTACTATTCCCACCGCGGTGCTAAGTATCGCTCTGGCCTGGGAGTGTACCTCTTCTCCCCCACCACGTTATTTGCTATATGGGCTGTATGAGCCTTTGCTTTAACAAGCCTTTGTAAGCTGGTGTACTGCAGGTGAGTAAGTAAATAACCACCTACTCACCCCCTCCAACGCTATGGGTAGGCTCCTTTGCTGCTTGGTTAGTGCTCTTCTTCAAGGGCTCTCCAACACCCCAGCTCAGTCCTGGATGTCAGCGCCCCCCTCTTTCACTGGGCTGAGCGCCGCCGGTGTCCTTCTCAGGAGTGCTGTGTGCGATCAGCTGAACACAGGCACAGACACAGTGTGTGTAGGTTCAGCTCCGCTCCGTCCAGGCAGCGTGACAGCGTGTCACAGGCACAGTGTGTGTGAGTTCGGCTCCGCTCCGTTCGGGCAGCGTGACAGCGTGTCACAGCGCCGTGTATCCGGGAAGTGTGCCGCAGTTGTTACAGCCCCCAGGTGCTTCAAGCGTTCCCCTCTCCTCAGCGTCCTTTCCCAGCCTTTCCCAGCCACGCTACATCCTTATCTCAGGAGCGGTAGTGAGAGCGAGGGGCGAGGGTCAGGTCCGGCTGCATCGCTCTCCCTCACCTCAGCATCCGGTCACGCCCCCCCAGTCCTCCAGTCTTTTCCTTATAATAACCCCCCTAGAGATAACTATGGTCAAATAAACACCACTAATAGGTATCGCCCTTTGGCAGATAATGACTGTGATCCCTATGACAAACACAGGATTATCACTCAACATCCATTGTACACCCCAGGAGGGGACCATTATCAAGGACAGAATTATGGTTATAATGATTTCCCAAGAGGTGACAGAAATGATGACAGGCCACATTTTTTTCCACCACCTCCACGGGGTAGAAAAAGTTTAAACAATCAAAGCGAGGGACCCAAGCGGGGAGGAGGAAGAGGGCAAAAGAGAAGAAAAACCTAGGTTGCTCAGGTATTATTAACATTAGTGGTACTCATCTTTTTAAGGAAGAGGAGTTGGTTCTAAATAAAGTTTTGAAACATGCCCTGTCCAAATCACTTAATATATTAGAAACCTTCATGGACATCCAAAAATGTATTAGGAAAACTAATATTAAAAGATAGATGTTGTCCAACCCCATAAAAAGTACAAGATAGACTAATGGGTTTAAATGGGTTGTAAACTCAGAAAGTTTTTCATCTTAATGCATTTTATGCATTAGGATAAACCCATCAGCCCCCCCAATACTTACCTGAGTCCCATGGAAGAAGGATGCTGTCTATGCATGTAGCTTGTGTTCTGGGGGAGATCATATCATAGAGGACATCCTCCTTATATGGGATGGCCCCTTGGAGTCTTTTTTTTAAATACTTTTTATTGAGTTTTCGTGTGAAAAAGAGGGTTACATAATAAAGCCTCTGGGCATACCCCAGCTTAAACAACATACATTGTAACAGTCCTATATGATCTAATGCATTCTATAGAAACAACTACAAAATTAAACTACTCGTGTTGTCAATTTGGAGGGATACAGGGAAGGATAATGGATTGTATACTTCCGGTGACCACTTCAGGGAGAGATGCTGAGGTTGGGGATAACTAGGTGGAAGGTACATCTAGGTGTACCTTCAGACAACTGCAATATTAGGTCTTCACCGTTAAAGACATTTAGTTAAAGTAAACAAACAAAGGGATCCAGATCCTATTGTGTTGCATTTGTGATGTCTGATTCTAACCACATGTGCCAAAATTTGTCAAACTTAGCTGGGCAGCATCTGGCAGGATAGGCCACTTTGTATAGTGGTACTGCTGAGTTGATCAATGATTTCCATGAAATCAAAGTGGGTACCTCTGGTTGTTTCCATTTTATGAGTAAAGCCTTCCTAGCATAAAATAATAGGAGTCCTATTAGAGTTCTGGTTGCTCGACGGCAAGCCAGGGAGCCCAATAGACCCAGCAAGCAGATCGACACATTCAGGGGAACATAAATCATGATCAAAGTTTCAATTAAGTTTGTGACCTCCGTCCAAAAGGCCTGGATCCTGGGACAGGACCATAGCATATGGTTGAAGTCAGCATCTGCTTTACCACACTTCCAACAGTGGGAGGAGGAGTTTGGGTACATTTTGGATAATGTTTGGGGTTACAAATAAACCCTGTGAAACAGTTTAAATTGTATCAACCAGTCTCTGACGGAGATAAGTTGTAGAAAAAGGAAGAGAGAGAGCAGCGCCGCTCTAAGCGTAATAAGTTTGTTTAAAAGAGCTTTAATTTGCTTTAAAATACACTCACATTTGAGCAATGGTAATCAGGCTTTTGGTTATGGTTGTTCTGTTCAGATGTATTGGATGTTCCCTCAGTTCCAGGCTGGGTAGCAGTGATGAGTCAGTCCCCAGCCGCTCCAGTGGCGTTCATAGCTCCGAGGCTGGAGGATATTGCGTGAATGCTTGCTCCTTCATCAATGCCTGATGTCATTGCCTGACAAAGGAGCACGCATGCTCCAAACGTGAGCGCTCAAGCCACGCCCCCTGTTCTCCAGTGTCTAATGATTTCTGCTGACGTGCCCTGCTGACATGCCTGCTGTGATATCCTCCAGCCTCTGAGCTACGGACACCACCAGAGAGGAAGGGGACTGACTCATCACTGCTGCCAGCCTGTAACATCCAGTACAGCTGAACAGAACAACCATAACCAAATGCCTGATTACCATTGCTCAAATGTGAGTGTATTTTAAAGCAATTTAAAGCTGTTTTAAACTAACTTATTACGCTTATAGGGCGTACACACGGTCGGACTTTGTTCGGACATTCCGACAACAAAATCCTAGGATTTTTTCCGACGGATGTTGGCTCAAACTTGTTTTGTCTACACACGGTCGCACAAAGTTGTCGGAATTTCCGATCGCCAACCACGCGGTCACGTACACCACGTACGACTAGACTAGAAAAGGCCGGTTCAGAACCAAGCGCGGCACCCTTTGGGCTCCTTTTGCTAATCTCGTGTTAGTAAAAGTTTGGTGAGAGACGATTCGCGCTTTTTCAGACTCGTGGCTTTCAGATCGTTTTCTGCCATTCAGTTTGTGCTTGTGGGTTTGTATCTGCTCTTCAGTGCGTGCAAGCAAGTTCCGCGTGACCTTAAGTAGTCATTGTATTCTTGTTCGTTCGTTACTGTTATTCAGGTTACTCTTCACAGGCCTTGCTGTTCTTCAGTGCGTTCTGTTACTTCGTTCTGAGCAGCCGACTGTTTTCTAGCCATGTTTCATATGCGTACTCCTTGTAGAGTTCCTGCTGTGCGGGGGCTTGGTGTTGGGGTCCTTACCTTGACACAAGTCCAGTCCATGAACAGGGTGGGGAGGAGTTCATGGACCAAGAATTGGTTGCTTCAGCGTGACCAGTTCTCTCATATGCCTTTGCTCCGTGAGATCCGTGAGAATAATCCTGATGATTTCAGGAACTTTCTCAGGATGACGGACCCCGTGTTTCACCGCTTATTGGCTTCGCTGACCCCCTATATCAGCAGGCAGGATACCTGCATGAGGCAAGCCATCACTCCGGAGCAGAGGTTGGTCGCTACCCTGCGGTATTTGGCGACAGGGAGAAGCCTGCAGGACCTTAAGTTCTCGACAGGCATCTCCCCCCAGGCTCTGGGGATCATTATCCCAGAGACCTGTTCTGCCATCATCCAGGTCCTGCAGAAGGAGTATATGAAGGTAAGATTTTTATCCTTTAATATCACATTTTTTTGTATTGAATGTTTGCTAATATCTTGTATTTCTTTCCTCATTCCCTAATTACCATGATTGGAATATGCTGTGAATGTCCCCTTTGTTCTCATGCATGCTGGATTTTTATGTAATTATTATTTTAGGTCCTTCATACATATTTGCCCTTCAATAACTTCAATAACCTCCCCAGCATGGTGTCTCCTTGCCCTATAGTCACCTCATGTAGTCACTTAACAATGTATTTTATCAGCTCCATAGTAGTGCTTTACCCCAAACACCCCTTAAAATGTTTGGAAATGTTATTTTTGATTTAAATTCTGGCAGAGTGCCAGAGGCTTTTTTTTGTTGGTGTCCCCAAATAATTTTTAGTAACCCTCCCTCCCCCAACTGCTAAGTCAGCTGATCCCAATTCTCTATCCTCAATCATCTATCTGCTGACTTTGCCAAACCCATACACACTATACTTATCTCTTTTGTGCTCTGATTTATGGATGAATTCCCCAAAGCATGTAGTGCAAGGGTCTGCCTGTATACTTTCAAATGGTACTATTTCAAGTTTTTGTATTCTATTATTATCTTGATAGGTAATAGCAGAATGTCCAAATGTCCTCAAATGTGTACAATGTGTATTTATATCTTTGTATTATGACACTTCTTACCTGTCCAGGGGTCTGCCAATAGTGTAACTAAGGAGGGGCTGTTCCAAGTAATACCCATTATTTAGGCATTCATCTCTCAATGAAGTGAAGAGGGTTACCTGTCCAAGAGTCCCCCCCCCTATAATGTTAGAAATGGCCCATGAGAGGGGGGAGGGGGAATATGATAGGTGTACCTTATACTTTTGCCTTGTTAAATTCCCCTTACTAAATGCTATCTGGAGGTTGCCCCATAATGTTTGTGTCTAATCTGCTTGCCATGTTTCTGTGAAAAAATAGTAATGTTTATTGTTTTTTCCTCAACAGTTTCCTTCCACGCCACAGGAATGGCAGACTGTGGCCTCCCACTTTGCCCAGTGGTGGGACTTTCCTAACTGCGGAGGGGCAATTGATGGGAAACACGTCCACATCGTCCCACCACCCAACTCGGGGTCGTACTATTATAATTGCAAGGGGTTCAATAGTATAGTGATGTTGGCGGTGGTGTCGGCTAATTACGACTTCCTGTATGTGAACGTGGGGAAGAATGGCCAGATGGTGGAGTCATCGCCCAGACGGAGTTTTACAGGCGTCTCCAGAATGGCAGCTTGGACTTGCCAGCTCCAGAGGACAATGTTGAAGGACTCCCATTTGTGTTCGTTGCTGATGAAGCGTTTGCGCTGGGGGACCACCTGATGCGGCCATTCCCAATGAGGACCCTCACCCCGGAACAGAGGGTCTTTATCACCGGCTGGCCAGAGCCCGAAGAGTGGTGGAGAACATATTTGGAATGCTGGCCAGCCGGTTCCGCCTATTTATGACACCCATCCATATGGCGGAGTATAAACTGAACCATATTATACTTGTGTGCTGTGTTCTCCATAACTTTTTAAGGAAACATTCGGCCAACTATGCTGGCTCAGTTGGGCCTGAGGCCGGAATGATACATTAAACCACACTGACGGCGCTTGAAAGTGGCCGTCCTGGCTTGCCCTGCCTGAGTGCCCGTGATGTCCGGTTACGCTACCTGGAGTTCTTTGCGGGTAGGGGGTCATCAATATGCCAGCAAATCTGTGAAGCCTTTTTATAATAAAAAAATAAATAAATTCTTTGTGGACATTTACTGCTTGTGTTTGTTTTAGCTGACCCTGACAGAAATGTTTTGAGTGCAGAAAATGGCGTGATTGTGTAACCTTATACAAAGCACTGTTGGCTGTTATTTACTAAATGCAAAAACACATTTCACTACAAGTGCACTTGCAACTGCACTGAACCTGCACTTGTAGTACAAAGTGGATTTGCCCTTAGGAAATAACCCCCATTTTCTTAGAAAACAACAATTACATCACCCCAAAAGTGTTGTAGCGTTGAGACAATAATCACATTCTTGATTAACAATCTTTTTAATACCTGCACAATCACATGTGCATTTACCAAAGGTTTTTCAAACAAACCAACATGTTTGTTGTATACCAATTTTTGTGGTGGCATTATCAAAACTCAAAATGTCCATTTTAGATAAAACAGGCATGTGTAAAACAAACAAGAAAAGACACAAATCTTGAACTTACAAACGTCACATTTGGTCGAATTTGAAGGCAATATCAGACATGAGTATTTAGGAGCTGTGTTTGATATTGCGTTCAGATGGGGTGAAGTCACCCCAGGAAAAGCCAAATTTGGAAGACGTACAGCAATTTACCAATGCCAACATGTGCTAGCTGCCATCACGGGGGATCAAGGGATGTGTTTTAGGGGAGCAAGCCCTTCCTCACCGCTACTTTATTATTGAGGAAGGGGTTGCACCCCCAAAACGCATCCATTGATCTCCCGTGATGGCAGATAGCACATGTTGGCACACTGTGTGCATCCTCCAAATTTGGCTTTGGGAAAATTCACAAAAACATTTAGCACATTGTAGCACACAAAAGAAGAAAGTGATTTGGAGGGGCTTTAAACTCGCCCTAAAACATCAATGATGTTTTTATTTTTTGGAATAACATCATTGATGTTTTGCTTGATGATTTCCAATTGTAAATTACACCCCATGATCTCCCCGATCAGGATCTGGACACTTTCGGATGTGAAAGGATCTGGATCCACACCCTCACGATCACCTAAAAAGAGAGGAACCCCAAAATAAATTAGGTTTCAAAAAAATGCCGCCATCCATCTCTTATCTGAGCCTGTGGTTGCAGACACTCACCTGTTGTGGTGACTAGTTCCACCACGTCTTCTTCCTCCTGCTCAGATTGTGTTGGAGGGATTTCATCTTCTTCCAGAGGGGGGGGGCTCTGGTCTCCTCAGATGAGGGGTGTCCTCCGAGTCTTTTATCCCCTATGTAAAACAAAAATGGTATACTTAGCACACAGATATTTGATGGCAGAACTATAAAGATGAAACATTGCTTGGAAGTGGGGTACAATTGTCAATTTTAGCAGAGTTCCAAGATGTAGCTTTTTTAGTGTCCTTTGTCAACATGCAATACTTTACCTGTTTTTTACAAGTTTCACAGATGTAGCCCCCCCTATAGTATACACTGGAGCACTGTGTGCCCCCCCTAATAAAAATGGTGTTCTGGTGTCCCACACTAGTGTTCCAGTATCCAGATGTGTAAACAGCTGCTGAGTGTCCTCTTACACAGAATCTAGTTTGCATTTCATTCTAGTAACAAAGCCATCTACACAACCCAATTCTTTGAAGACAAGTATAGGGCATCAAAATGGTGGCCAAATGGGCTAAACAATGGTATTTTATAGTTGGAACGAAAAATGTTTGATCCGAACGAATAATGTGCCCATGAACATCAAAGTTGCCATTTTAAACTGTACAACAGTTCCTAAAAGCACATGGAGCAGCACGAACGTAATAAACATAAAGGAACACAGCACAACTACTTACTTTTTTGCAGCCCTCCGGATCTTTCTGTACTGCTCATGTTCTCGTAATTTGAGGTCCGACCACCGCTTCCTGAGCTGATCTTTCGATCGTCGTACCCCGAAATTCCGGTGCAGACTCCTGACCACTTTCGCCATGATCTTGGCCTTTCTGACATTGGGGTTGGGGTAAGGCCCATACTTTCCATCATAGTCGGCCCTCTTCAGGATGTCCACCATCTCCAACATCTCCCCAAAGGACATATTTGAGTCCTTAAACCTCCTTCTGGATCGGGACGTGTCCGGATCCGGCCTTTCCTCCTCCTCCTCCTCGTTGCTACAATTAGCACGCACCTGCTGTCTATCCGCCATGTGCTCTTCCCCCACTGCACCGAACGAAAAGGGGCGGAGAATAGACTAGAAAGAATGTCAGGGGCGGGCGGAGTTATACGCATGCGCAGTGTGTATAAAGCATAACACACGTGCGTATTACGTACGATCTGTGAGTGGAGGAAGGAGCATCGGAGACGCCGATCGTAATAACGAAGGTAAGATCTAAACTTGCACCTATACTGCTTCGAAATGGAAGCCTATATTGTAACAAGATTAGGGGAGTTTGGCATTAGGGTCATTTGAGTTTGACATTAGGGTTTGTCTTGTGTTGTGTCTTGCAGAGAAAATGGATGGGTTCAACGACCACAATTTCCTGCCCCTGTTCATTGACAAATACAGGGAGCTGCCCTGTCTGTGGCAGGTGAGACACCCCCACTATAATCACAAACAGAAGAGGCAGGCAGCGCTGGAGAAACTGCTGGAGTTGGTGAAGCCGGTGGTCCCCACAGCAACCATCCCTTATTTAAAAGCCAAAATTGGTGGCCTGAGGAGCACTTATCTTAGGGAGCGCAAGAAGGTCACAGATTCCCAGAGATCAGGAGCTGCAGCAGATGACGTTTATGTCCCTCCATACCAGCTGAGGCTTCTGATGTCCAACCTGGGCCTTCCAGCCAGGAAGAAGTGGAGGAGCCCAGCTGGAGTCAGGTATAGCATTGTTCAACATTTTTCTGGTCAATAAAGAAATGATATTTACTAGATGTTATTATTGATCACTAATTGCTGCTTGAAAGTGTTTTACATATCAATAGACAGTAGTGGGCACCCAAAATTGGGACAAGAATGAAAACTGCTGGGCTCAGAAGGATAGATATTTGTTAACATTCAATTTGCAGCAGTCAGGAGGTGAAAATTGTGTGTGATTGATGAATAAAATGAATAAAAAACTAAAACTATGTCCCTTTTTCATACACAGGAAGACCTCAGCCAGGAGGAGGTTGTGGAATGTGGCAGTCAGGAGGAGGTGGGGATTAGTTTCAGCCAGGAGGAGGCAGGGCTAAGTGTCAGCCAGGAGAAGCCAGGGACCAGTCGCAGCCTGACTGAGTCTCACGTCCCTCCCCTCCACCTGCCATATAAACGAGCCAGGAAGGCCACTCCGAGTCCTGTGCAGGATTCAGCGTTCAGGCTGATCCAGGAGGCTTCGGCTTCCCTACGAGCCTTACCAACTCCTGAAGAGGCCTTTGCCTGCATGGCTGCCACCAAATTGCAGGGCATGCAGGAGGGTCAACGCAAGCTCTGTGAGGACCTTATGTGCAAAGTCCTATGTAAGGGGGTGAGTGGTGAACTAACACCCAAGACCGACGTGGTTGAGTTGGACCATCCTCCTCCTCCTCCTCCTGCTGCCACAACTCCATCACCACAGCCACCGTGTGTAAGGAAGCGTGGAATGAAGACAAGAGAGTGATGACCCTGGGTTCAGTCTGGTCTGACAAAAGCTGCAGTCTCTCGTATGACCACAGCCTGGGGACACAGATGTCATCTGCTGTGGTTCATGATCTCTGGGACTTCTGGACCAGTCTGCCCTCCCTTAGATAAGGACTCCTCAGGCCACCAATTTTGCGAAAAAATAGTTGATGTCTGCCCTGGGGGTCCAAGGCTTCACCCACTTCTGCAGTTTCTCCAGCATTGCCTCCCTCTTTGTTTAGTTGTGAGCCCTTAATAAAAATTTTTATGGGAAATTATACTCTCCTGTGTGTGTTTTCAGCCAAAAAAGACATTTTGTTGGTGACGATTCAGGTACATTTCTAACATAAAATGTAAAATTAACAAGGGACAACAACACCAAAGAATCTCCTACAGATTAAATAGAACAACATATCAATGGTGTTGTGGGAACTTGTCACAAAAAACACACACAAACATTTTCGGGAGTACAAATCAAAATCCCCCCAAAAAATAAAAAAAATACAAACACAAAAAAAGAATCTACATTAAAGCCAAAAAATATATAAAAAATATACAAAAATATGTTGTCAGATGTGAGAAATCAAAATATATTGAGGGAATCACGATAAATAGTAACGAAATAAGTTTGTGAGAAGTGTGTGTGAATATGAGCATCAAAACGACTTAATTCTTGTCACATTATAAAGAAGAAGAGATTGCGCTGTATTAAACCATTTTTAACATTGCAGCGTGATGAAAGTGCTGTATCCATTGCGAACGCTAAGTTTACCAGAACGAGCTGTTCCGTCTTGGAATTTCTTCTGGGCATGCGTGGCACTTTGTGCGTCAGAACAAGCCACACACAGTTGGAATTGACGCAATCAGATTTTGTTGTCGGAAAATTTTATCTCCTGCTCTCCAACTTTGTGTGTCGGAAAATCCAAGGGAAAATATCCGATGGAGCCCACACACGGTCGGAATTTCCGACAACACGCTCCGATCGGACATTTTCCATCGGAAAATCCGACTGTGTGTACGGGGCATTAGAGTGCCACTGCTCTCTCTCTTCCTTTTTCTTATTATCATAGAATTTCTTCTGCTCTCCTGAGCTGGCTGCTGCTTTCAACTTCTACCAGAACCTTTAACACAAGTCTGGATCCAGAAAGAAAATGGACTAATATTTCCAAACCTTAACTGGACTCTTAATATTATTTTTACTTGTAGTGTTATCACCTATTTATCTCACCAGTGGCCCCTGTCAGCGCTCCATTCTACCCTCCTTATAAGTTGTAGAAAAGGATACTCCCAGGTGTCTTCCTAGTCTTCCGAATCCAAATCAGGGATCTCGCCTTGCCACTTGGAGAACAAATCCTCCAAACCAAGGTGGACTGAGGATAATAAAGCTTTGTAAATGGTAGAGGTGGGTTTGAGCAGAGGGACATCCCCTAATGTGGATTCAAGGTTGGACCAAAGGAGAAGCACTGGGATGGATTCAAATTGGGTAGCGAAGGCGTGGTGAATTTGAAGATATCTAAAGAATTGGTGATTAGTAACCCCAAATTACTCTTTAAAGGAATAAAAGGATAGAAGGGAGACACTAATACAGATATTCTCCAGTTTTGTGATACCTCTAGCAGCCCAGAACCCTGGATCTGGGACAGTCAGAAACTCTGATAAATGTGGGTTGAGCCACATGGGGGTATCTGGAGATCTAGTGTGAGGTTCCCCTTGGAGTTTAGATACCAATAGTTGTCAAACCCTGATCACTGCCTTCATGGAAAGTGTAAGAGGAAAGGGGGCCCTGACACTCCTATATAAAGCATTTCTCAGAGCCTCGTAGGAACGGAGGTGTGTGGCCTCAAGGACTACAGCGGCATTGGTATCATCAGAGGATATCCAGTTATGGGCTTGTGATAGTAGCGCAGCAAATATTTCTGAAGATCTGGACAGGCTAGACCACCCTCTGTCCAGGGCCTTTTGAGTATAGATTTATTTATTCTGGGGGGGGTAGACTTCCACAGAAAGGAGGTTATAGCGGAGTGAATATAGTAATTTATAGTGCTAAAATGTGTACAGTGTGTATTTATCTCTTTGTATTATGACACTTCTTACCTGTCCATTGGGCTGCCAATCGTGTAAAGTAAGGAGGGGCTGGCCAAAGTAATACACATTATTTAGGCATTCATCTCTCAATGTGGAGAGGGTTACCTGTCCAAACCATCTCCCCCCCATATTTTTTTTAAATGGCCCATGAAAGGGGGGGAGGAATCTGATAGGTGGACCTTATACCTTAGTCTTTAAATACTTCCTAAAATAAATGTTATACTGATGTTGGCCAACAATGTTTGTGTCTAATCTGCTTTCAATGTTTATGTGCAAAATGATTATTTTTTTTTCTTGTTTGACTCCACAGTTTTCTTCCAACTCACAGGAATAGTAGACTGAGGCCTCCCGCTTTGCCCAGCGGTGGGACTTTCCTAACTGCAGAGGGGTAATTGATGGGAAACACGTCCACATTGTCCCACCACCCAACTCGGGGTCATACTATTACAACTACAAGGGGTTCAATAGTATTGTGATGGTGGCTGTGGTGTCAGCTACTTAGGAATTCCTCTATGTGGAATTGGGGAAAAATGGCCGGATGTCAGATGATTGAGTCATCACCCACACAGAGTTCTACAGGCATCTCCAGAATGGCAGCTTGGACTTGCCACCTCCTGAAGACAATGCGGAAGGACTCGCATTCATCTTCGTTATGGATGAAGCGTTTGCGCTGGGGGACCATTTAATGCAGCCATTCCCTATGAGGACCCTCACCCCGGACCAGAGGGTTTTTAATTACCGGCTGGCCAGAGCCAAAAGAGTGGTGGAGAACACGTTTGGAATAATGGCCTGCCGGCTCCGCCTATTTCTTACACCCATACACATGGTGGAGTATAAACTCAATCACATCATCCTGGCTTGCTGTGTTCTCCACAACTTTTTACAGAGAAATTCTGTGAACTATGCTGCCTCAGTTGGGCCTGAAGCCAGAATTAATCTCAATGAACCAACCCTGATGGCGCTTGAAGCTGGCTGTCCTAGCTTGCCCCCCCTGAGTGCCCGCGAGGTCCATCTAAGATACATGGAATACTTTGAGGGTAAGGGGCCATCAATATGCCAGACAATGTCTGAGACATTTTTTAAATAAAAAAATATTTTAAACTGAAAAAATATTTGTTTACATTTACTGCTTATGTTTCTTTTAGCTGACCATGACTGAAATTTGGGCAGTCCTGAAAATGGCGTGATTCTGTAAAATTCTAAAGCACTGTTGGGTGTTATTTACTAAAGGCAAATCCACTTTGCACTACAAGTGCACTTGAGACTGCACTGAAACTGCACTTGTAGTGCAAAGTGGATTTGCCCTTAGGAAATAACCCCCATTGTCACAGAAAACACCAATTTTACCACAAAAAAAGTTTATGAGCATTGAAAGAAGAAGCCACACATTGTTGATTATCAATATTTTTTATACAAGCACAATCACATGTGCATTTATAAAAGGTTTTTAAAACAAACCAACATGTTTGTTGTATAAAATTTTTTTAGGTGACATTAATAAAAGTATAAATATCCTTTTAAGGTAAAACAGGCATGTTTAAAACCAACAAGAAATACACAAACCTGGAACTTACAAAGTTCAACTTTTGTAGAAATTGAAGGCAATATCAGACATGAGTATTTATAAACTGTTTTTGATATTGTGTTCAGATGGGGTGAAGTCACCCCTGGAAAAGCCAAATTTTGAAGATGTACACAAATTGCCGAATGTCAACATGTGCTAGCTGCCATCACGGGGGATCAAGGGACGTGTTTTGTTAGTGCAACCCCTTCCTCAATAATAAAATAGCTGAGAGGAAGGGGTGCAACCCTTCTTTACTATACTTTACTAAACCCTACTTTATTATTGAGGAAGGGGTTGCACCCCAAAACGCATACATTGATCTCCCGTGATGGCAGATAGCACATGTTGACACAATGTGCGCATCTTCAAAATTTGGCTTTTTGAGAATATCTTACAAAATGAGAAAAACATTTTCGGAAAAAAAAGCCAACAAAATTAGGGATTTTGAGGGGTTTTAAACTCTCCCTAAAACATCAGTGATGTTCTTCATTTTGTTTTGAACATCATTGATGTTTTGCTTGATGTTTTCCAAGTCCCTATTACACCCCATGATTTCCCCGATCAGGATCTGGGCACTTTCACTGGTGAAATGACCTTCATCCACAACATCATGATCACCTAAAATATAGAAACAAAAACACACCATGTATTATAAATATGCCAGCATCCATCTCTTACCTGAGCCTGTGGTCGCAGACACTCACCTGTTGTGGTGACAATTTCCACCACATCTACCTCCTCCTCCTGTGCTTGGCTTTGTGGCATTTCCCCTTCTTCATGAGGTGGAGGGGTCTGTTGTCTCCTCTGCTGAGTGGTGTCCTCTGAGTCTTTTCTCCCCTATGTAAAAAAAAAATAGGTATACTTAGCACACAGATATTTTATGGCAGCAATAGGAATATGAAACATTGCTTGGAAGTGGGGTACAATTGTCTATTTTGGCAGAGTTCCAAGATGAAGAAATATTTTTTACCTTTGTCAATCTTGAATACTTACCTGTTTTGTACAGGCTTCACAGATGGAGTCACCCCTATAGTATACACTGGAGCACCTGTGTGGGCTCCCTAATAAAAAGGGTGTTCTGATGTCCCACACTAGTGCTCCAGTGTCCAGATGTGTAAACAGCTGCTGAG
Organism: Lithobates clamitans; assembly: GCA_037952925.1. Classification (NCBI taxonomy): domain Eukaryota; kingdom Metazoa; phylum Chordata; class Amphibia; order Anura; family Ranidae; genus Lithobates; species Lithobates clamitans. Next base: position 10,214,638 of record JBBGZY010000140.1, read on the forward strand.
TGTCCTCTTGTTGCACAGAATCTAGTTTGCATTTTATTCTAGTTACTAACCCATCTAGACACCAAAATTATTTAAAGAGAAGTAGGCCAGAAAAAATGTATCCGAACAATGTTTCCTACAAAGGAATAATGTGTCCATGAACATGAAAGTTGCCATTTTAAACTGTACAATAGTAAAGAAAAGCACATGGAGCAGCACAAACGTGAAAAAAATAAAGAATAGGAACACAGCACAACTACTTACTTTTTTGCAGCACTCTCCTGATCCTTCTATACTGATCGTGCTCCCTTAATTTGAGGTCCGACCACTGTTTCCTCAGTTGACCCTTGGATCGTCGTACCCCAAAATTTCTATGCAGACTCTTGACAACTTTTGCCATGATCTTGGCCTTTCTGACGTTGGGGTTGGGGTAAGGTCCATACTTCCCATCATAGTCGGCCCTCTTCAGGATGTCCACCATCTCCACAAAGGACATATTTGAGGCCTTAAATCGTCTCCTCCGGGATTGGGAAGTTTCTGGCTCAAGGCTTTCCTCCTCCTCCTCCTCCTCATTGCTGTAATTAGCACGCACCTGTTGTGTCCCCGCCGTGTGCTCTTCCCCACTGCGCCAAACGAGAAGGGGCGGGGAATAAACTAGAAAGAACGTCAGGAACGGGCGGAGTTTCACACATGCGCAGTGTATATAAAGCGTAACACGTGTGCGTAGTATGTACGATCTGTGAGCGGAGGAAGGAGTATTGGAAGCGCGATTGTGATAATGAAGGTAACATTTAAACTTGGGCCTATACTGCTTCTAGATTGAGACCAATATTGGGACAAGATTAGGAGACTTTAGCCTGACATTAGGGTTTGTCTTGTGTATTGCAGATAAAATGGATGGCTTCAATGACCACAATTTCCTCCCCCTGTTCATAGACAAATACAGGGAGCTGCCCTGTCTGTGGCAGATCAAACACCCGCAGTATAATCATAAACAAAAGAGGCAGGCAGCGCTGGAGAAACTGGAGTTGGTGAAGCCGGTGGTCCCCACAGCAACCACCCCCTATTTAAAAGCCAAAATTGGTGGCCTGAGGAGCACATATCTTAGGGAGGGCAAGAAGGTCCAGGATTCCCAGATATCCGGAGCTGCAGCAGATGACGTTTATGTCCCCAGGCTGTGGTACTATGAGAGACTGTGATTTATGTCAGACCAGACTAAAGTCAGGAAGACCCTCTCCACTCTTCCTTCCACTCTTCCTTTCACCCCAGCTGAGGCTTCCAATGTCCAACCTGGGACTTCCAGCCAGGAAGAAGTGGAGGAGCCCAGCTGGAGTCAGGTATAGCATTGTTCTACAGATTTCTGGTCCAGAAATAAAAGATGTTTACTAGATGTTATTATTGATCACTAATTGCTGATTTAATAAAGTGTTTTACATATCAATTGACAGTAGTGGGCAAAATAATTAGGACAAGAATGAAAAATGCTGGGCTCAGAATGATAGTCTGTTAGATATGTTAACATTCAATTTGCAACAGTCATGAGGTGAAAATTGTGTGTGATTGATGAAGAAAAAACTAAAACTAAATGTCCCTTTTTCATACACAGGAAGACCTCAGCCAGGAGGAGGCTGTGGAATGTGGCACACAGTAGGAGGTTGTGGAATGTGGCAGCCAGGAGGAGGCGGGGGTTCGTGGCAGCCAGGAGGAGGCGGGGCTAAGTGGCAGCCAGGAGAAGGCCGGGCCCAGTAGGAGCCTGACAGAATCGTAGGTCCCTCCCCTCCGCCTTCCAAACAAAAGACCCAGGAAGGGGAGTAACATGCAGGATTCAGCGCTCAGGCTGATTCAGGAGGCTTCTGCGTCCCTCAGAGCCTTCCCCACTCATGAAGAGGCCTTTGCCTGCATGGCTGCCATCAAACTGCAGGGCATGCAGGAGGGCCAATGTCTAATGTGTGAGGAACTCATTTATCAAACCTTAAATAAGGGGTTGAGGGGCCAAATCACACCCAATACCCACCTGAGTGAGTTGGACCATCCTCCTCCTCCTCCTCCTGCCACAACTCCACCACCACAGACACAGCATGGAAGGAAGCATGGAAGGAAGACCAGAGAGTGATGACCTTGGTTCAGTCTGGTCTGACAAAAGGTGCAGGCTCTTGTATGACCACAGCCTGGGGACATACATATCATCTGCTGCTGTTCATGATTCTCTTGGACTTCTGGACCAGATTGTACTCCCTTATAGATGGACTCCTCAGGCCACCAATTTTGCAGTAAAATAATTGATGTGTGCCCTGGGGGCCAAAGGCTTTGCCAATTTCTGCTGTTTCTCCAGCGTTGCCTCCCTCTTTCTTTGGTTATGAGCCCTTAATAAATTTTTGGTTTGTTTTATTATACTCACCTGTGTGTGGTTTTCTTACAAAAGGACAGTTTGTTTGTGAGGAGGCAGGTACATTTCAAAAATACAATGTAAAATTAGCAAGAGACACCAACACCAAACAATCTCCTTGAGATTAAATAATACAAGATAAGAATTGTGTTGTGATAACTTGACACACAAAACACACACCAAACTATTCTGGAGTAAACAAAACTAAAAAAAAAAGAAGAATAAAACACAGGATCAGGATTTTAAAAAATACCTAAAAAAAAAAATTAAGCTAAAAACATCCCAAAAATATTATTTTTTCGGCAGATGTGACAAATAAAAATATTATATTGAGGAAATCACGATAAATAATAAAGAAAGAATTTTGTGAGAAGTCTGTGTGAATATGAGCAGCAAAACTACTTCATTCTTCTAGCATTACAAAGAAGAAGAGAGTGCGCTGCATTAAACAATTTAAAACATTGCAGCGTGACAAAAGTGCTATATCCATTACGAACGCTAATTTTACCAGACCAAGCAGTTCCGCTTCGGAATTTATTCTGAGCATGCGTGGCACGTTGTGCGTCGGAATTGTCCACACACGGTCGGAATTGACTCGATCGGATTTTGTTGTTGAAAAATTTTGCCTAATCTCAAACTTTGTGTGTCAGAAAATCTGATGGAAAAAGTCAGATGGAGCCCATACATGGTCGGAATTTCCGACAACAAGCTCCGATCGCACATTTTCCGCCAGAAAATCTGACCATGTGTACAGGACATATGAGGGATAATAGAGTAACCTATAGAGCTCGCTGTGCAAGATGCACATCAAAATCCAACCTAATGCATTGTAAGTGATTGTAAGCTTTTACCTATGCAGGGTGCTTGCAGATTAATGGAAGATGGAAAGTTGGGGATCATCTAGCGATCCATCAAATATTCCAAAGGTTTATATATAGTGTAGGGATTAAACAACAATTAGCTCTTCTAGAAGCCCCAGGTGCTAAAAAGCCCCACCCCACAACTACCCCAGGTGGGGATAACGCTGCAATCAATGGCGTTCCTAGTGTGACTCCCCTGACGTTCCGGAGGACAGAGGTCCCGGTGCAAGTACTACTTCCATCGCAACCGTGCAACATCGTGACGTTGCACGTATGCAGGACTGTGGCGTTATCTTGGCTACTTTTTTTTACTAGTAATGGAGGTGATCTGAGATTTTTATTGGGACTGCAACATTGCGGCAGACAGATCAGACACTTTTGACAGTTTTTGGGACCACTGACATTCATACAGCGATGTATGTGCTAAAATAGCCACTAGTTACTGTATAAATGCCACAGGCAGGAAAGGGTTTAAAACTAGGGGGCGATCAAGGGGGTAAACGTGTTCCCTCAGTGTGTTCTAACTGTAGGGGGATGGGATTTCCTGGGGGAGGAGACCGATTGGTGCTGCTATATACTAGGAACACACAATCTGTCCTCTCTCCCCTGCCAGAACGTGGATTTGTGTGTTTACACACACAGATCCTCATTCTGGTTCTGTCAAGAGTCATCGCGGGTGCCCGGCAGACATCGCAACCACCGGGCACACGCATCGGCTCATCAGTACCACGGCGGGCACGTGCAAGCCCCCCTATACCCCTTAACCACTTGCTTACTGGGCACTTAAACCCCCCTCCTGCCCAGACCAATTTTCAGCTTTCAGTGCTGACGCACTTTGAATGATAATTGCGCGGTCATACAACACTGTACCCAAATGAAATTTTTATCATTTTTTTCACATAAATAGAGCTTTTTTATGGTATTTAATTACAGCTGGGGGTTTTATTTTTTGCTAAACAAACAAAAAAAATGGAAAATTTAGAAAAAAAAATCACGTTTCATAGTTTGTTATAAATTTTGCAAACAGGTAATTATTCTCCTTCATTAATATGCACTGATGGGGCGGCACTGGTGGGCAATGATAGGCTGCACTGGTGAGCACTGATAGGCTGCAATAGTGGGCACTGATAGGCACAGATAAGGCGGCACAGATAAGGTGGCACTGATGGGGACAGATAAGGCGGAACTGATGGGTACAGATAAGGCGGCATTGATGGCCACTGATAAGATGGCACTGATGGGGGGCCCTGGTGGGTGGCACTAATGGGTGGCACTGATGGGCACTGAAGGGCACTGATAGGTGTTACTGATAGGTACCACTGATAGATGGCATTAATGGGCACTAATAGGTGGCACTGATAGGTGGCACTGATGGGCACTGATATGGGACATTGATGGGCACTGGTAGGTGACACTGATGGGCAGCACTGTTGATAAGGCACTGATTGGTGGCACTGTGGGCACTGATGGGTGGCACTGTGGGCACTGATGGGTGGCACTGCGGGCACTGGTAGGTGGCGCTGTTGGGCACTGGTAGGCAGCACTGTTGTACACTGGTAGGTGGCACTGGCAGGTGGTACAGGTGAGCACAGATGAGCTGGCGGCAGCTCTCCTTGATCGGGACCGATGTCCCTCTGACAGCTAGACATGTGCATTTAGTTTAGTTCCGAATCGAAATTCGGACGAAATTTTCATTATTCGGACATTCGGATGCATCCGAAATACTGAATTACAATACTAACAAATTTAAACGAATCCGAAATGTTTCGAATCGAAAACCCACGGACGAAATTTGAATCGAATTTGAATCGAATTCGAAACCAAATTCGAAATATATTCGATTCGAAAACAAATTCGAAATCTATTCGACTCGAATTCGAAAACAAATTCGAATCGAATTAGAAAAAATATAAATTGATTTCTAAAAAAGAATACAATAAAATGGAATATAAAATAATAAAACAATAGAATAAACATAAAAGAATTGTAAAGAATAGAATAGAATTTAATAGAATTTATTAAAATACAACAGAATATGACCATCCTCTGAAATTCGAATTTCGAATAGTATAAATTCGAATTCGAAAATAGATTGGAAAATAACAATTTATATATATATATATATATATATATATATATATATATATATTCAAATTCATTCTATGTGAAATTCGAATTTCGGAAAATGGTTATATATATATATATATATATATAACCATTTTCCGAAATTCGAATTTTATATAGAATGAATTTGAATACAAAAGAAAATAGACTAGAAAAACAATAGAACAGAATAGAATAAAATCTAATATATATATTAGATTATTTTCTGTTCTATTGTTTTTCTATTCTAATCTTTTCTATTTGAATTTGAATTCATTCTATATGAATTTCGAATTTCAAAAGATGGTTATATATATAAATAAATAAATATATATGTATATATGTATATATATATATATATATATATATATATATATATATATATATATATATATATATATAAAACCATTTTCTGAAATTCGAATTTCATATAGAATGAATTCGAATAGAAAAGATTACACTAGAAATAGGAAATAGACTAGAAAAACAATAGAACAGAATTGAGTAAAATATAATGTGTATATATATTATATTTTATTCTATTCTGTTCTATTTTTTTTTCTATTCTAATCTTTTCTATTTGAATTTAAATTCATTCTATATGAATTTAGAATTTCAATAGATGGTTATATATAAATAAATATCATATATATATATATATATATATATATATATATATATATATATATATATATATATATATATATATATATATATATATATATATGTATATGTATATATATACACACATATATATATATATATATATATATATATATAAATAAATAAAACCATTTTCCGAAATTCGAATTTCATATAGAATGAAATTGAATTTAAATAGAATAGAAAATAATATCATAGAAAAACAGTAGAACAGATCAGGAAAAAAAAATATATACATATATATATATGTATATATATATATATATATATATATATATAAATAACCATTTTCTGAAATTCGAATTTCATATAGAATGAAATCGAATTTGAATATAAAAGATTAGAATAGATTAGAAAATAATAGAAAAGAATATCATAGAAAAACAATAGAACAGATCAGGAAAAAAAATTATATACATACATATATATATATATATATATATATATAAAACCATGTCCCGACATTCAAATTTCATATAGAATGAATTTTTAAAAGAAAAGAAAAGAAAATGGACTAGAAAAACAATAGAACAGAATAGAATAAAATATAATATATATAATTAGATTCTGTTCTATTCTATTGTTTTTCTATTCTAATCTTTTCTATTCGAATTTGAATTAAGTAACCATTTTCTGAAATTCGAATTTCATATAGAATGAAATCGAATTTGAATATAAAAGATTAGAATAGATTAGAAAATAATAGAAAAGAATAAAAGAATATCATAGAAAAACAATAGAACAGATCAGGAAAAAAAATTATATATATATATATATATATATATATATATATATATATATATATATATATATATATATATATATATATATATATATATATATATATATAATCATTTTCCGAAATTCTAATTTCATGTAGAATGAATTTGAATTCAAATAGAAAAGAAAATAGACTAGAAAAACAATAGAACAGAATAGAATAAAATATAATATATATATTAGATTATTTTCTGTTCTATTCTTTTTCTATTCTAATCTTTTCTATTCGAATTTGAATTCATTCTATATGAATTTCGAATTTCAAAAGATGGTTTTATATATATATATATATATATATATATATATATATATATATATATATAACCACTTTCTGAAATTCAAATTTCATATAGAATGAATTCGAATTTGAATAGAAAAGATTAGACTAGAAATAGAAAATAGACTAGAAAAACAATAGAACAGAGTTGAGTAAAATATAATGTGTATATATATTATATTTTATTCTATTCTGTTCTATTTTTTTCTATTCTAATCTTTTCTATTCGAATTTGAATTCATTCTATATGAAATTTTTTTTTTGTAAACGCTATAACTTTTGCGCAAAGCAATCAATAAACGCTTATTGCGATTTTTTTTACCAAAAATATGTAGAAGAATACGTATCGGCCTAAACTGAGGAGAAAAAATGTTTTTTATATATTTTTGGTGGATATTTATTATAGCAAAATCTAAAAAATAATGCGTTTTTTTCAAAATTGTCGCTCTTATTTTGTTTATAGCGCAAAAAATAAAAACCGCAGGGGTGATCAAATACCACCAAAAGAAAGCTCTATTTATGGGAAAAAAAGGACTTCAATTTTGTTTGGGAGCCACGTCGCACAACCGCGCAATTGTCAGTTAAAGCGATGTAGTGCCGAATTGCAAAAAGTGCTCTGGTTAGGAAGGGGGTAAATTCTTCCGGGGCTGAAGTGTTTAAAGACTTGTAGTTTTATTAGCTGTTTTTTTTTCTTGACAAGGGCGCAGTTTCAGTGCTTGCCATAGGTGCCATTTTCTCTAGATACACCTCTGGGAGACACAGAGAGAGAGAGAGAGAGAGAGAATGTAATCATTTTTATTTACCGATGACGGATGCAGTCTGGGGTGCGCTCAATCCCTCTCACAGCTTTTACTGCCATGGTGACGTGAAACCATGCAGCGTTATTCTGGTTTGCTGAAGAGGAATATTATCTGAATATTATCTGAATATTATCAAATTTGAAAATAGAAATATTTTCGAATGCGATTGAAATATTATCGAATACGATTGAAATAATTTCTAATACAGTTGAAATAATTTCGAATGCTGTTGAAATATTTTAGAATGCGGTTGAAATATTATCGAATCCGATTGAAATAAGTTTGAATACAGTTGAAATAATTTCGAATGCGGTTGAAATATTATCAAATTCGGTAGAAATATTTTCAAATGCGATTGAAATATTATCGAATACGATTGAAATAATTTCTAATACAGTTGAAAATGCTGTTGAAATATTTTCGAATGCGGTTGAAATAATATCGAATCCGGTTGAAATATTTTCGAATTCGACCGATTTTCGAATTCGGTCGAAAACTAAACTGATTTGAAAAACGAATTTAATGAATTTAACGAATCTAACTAAACTAAATTAATTAAATAACGAATTAAAAGGAAACGAAACGAAACGAAACAAATTTTTTCATTTTGCACATGCCTACTGACAGCAGCCGATGATCAGCTTTTTTTTTTCTCCTCACGCTATCAGCGCAAGGAGAAAAAATAGTCGATTACCGGCTCTGTTTACATCACATGATCAGCTGTCATTGGTTGATGGCTGATCACGTGGTAAGGGGTCGGGATCGATCCCTTACTCCGATCTGTGATCAGCCGAGTCTTGCGCAGGCTGCTCGCACACCGGAGGACTTCTATTGATGCCCTCCTGGCAAAGCAGGTTCACGCTGTGACTGTTATTCGGCTATAGCGCAGTTCTGAAGAAGTTAAAGAGGCCGCCGTACAGCTATGGCGATTTGTGCAGGTGAGCCATTCTGCCATCATCAAACGATGATGGGCAGTCGGCAAGCGGTTAAGGTAATGCGCAAGACTGGTGCGCCCTCTGTTCTTGTTTTCTTTTAAAATTTCTTCTGAGTTCCCCGTGACCTGTTGAGAGTGGCAGTACATCCGATGCGGTGGTGTAATTTGTGGAGAGCTCCTTCCCTGCTTACCGCACGGCAATCTTTGAGCACAGGAGCATTCTGTTTCCTTTTGTATTGATTTCTCATTTGGAGGCAGGATTTTCTCTTTACCTCAGGACCCACCATACTCCTTCCAAAGATACTTTGGTTTACAGTTAAAAGTAGCTTGGGACTGTTGGGTTTCCTACAGGAAACACTATTATGGTACAACCCATTTTATATTGAACTATATAAACTGCAGGGGTTTCAGACTGTGAGCATCCATTATATTTCTCAATTATATAACCAAGCTGTATTGAAATCATTTTCTGACCTACAAAAGGGACTTTGCTCTGCCCAGACAACAATTGAATAAATACCTTCAATTAAGGTAATTAATATGCTGTTTAGTAACATACCCCTTTACCGTATTGATTTGCCATTACGCCTATTTGTTTCCTTACACAGGGCAATCTCCTTAGGTCACTTTTGGACAAGGTATTGTAACCAAGCTAAACTGTTTGCCTATCTTGTATTGAGTTTGCTTTTTAACTCTTGTACAATGTCTCTTGTACCAAACCTTTTATATTATCTCTAATGCACATATTTCCTTTTGTTGATTTGTGGCACAATAAATATTTTTCTGATAAAAAAAAATGCAAGTTGCCTTGCTATGAATCCTTTGGCCTTAATAATTTTTGAAGCACTGACCTGGAACAAGCGTTCAGGTCTGGAAAGAAAAAGTAAAGACAGGATATGTCCATATTTGTTGCAAGTCAGTGACCCAGAAAGTACTGAAACCAATTATACAACAAGACAGTAAGGTAATTGGTATTTTCAAGAAGAAAAGTCAGCAATGGCATTGTGCACACTTCTATAGGACATCTGTGAACAACAATATGCCATTGTTTCACAAATGATTGCAAACTATAGTGTATTAATGAAAGAAAAAATGGGAAAGTGATAACTACAATAGTGCAATAGTCATTGTGTGACTACAGCTAATCAACTAACATTTGTATGAAAACATTCCAATTTCGCACTCTGACACCGTACATTACTTGGAGAGGGAGAACTCTGACTGTGCCACTGATTGGAAGATAAAGTAAAACAGAATAAACAGTGAGATCACTAGAAAACGTAAGAAACCAGCAGATGGGGAATGACATTTAGTGGTGGCGGGACAATCATTTTGGTTGCTGTCTACACTTATTAGTGTGGTAATTTTAGTACATGTTGCATAGTTAGTCAGGTTGAAAATACAGTATAATACAATCACTAAAACAATGCCATTGAAAGCACGTATGCACATAAAAATAAGGAACAGAGGAATTATTATGTCATTGTATTTTGCTATTCAATTTATTGCTAGTAGTAGTTGTGATTCAATGTTCTTGTGTATTTCTTTACATTCTAACCTCAAGCCATTCATTTTAAAATATCTGGAGATGTTTTAAGGAATAAGTTCCCCTTTTATAACATATTTGGAGCAGTCCCCAGCAACCCCTCTCACCCCACTCGTGACAGCAGAAAGGGGACAACCCCATTTACTGTCACATTTTTAAAATAGTGTGGCTGCGCCCAAACATCACTAGCATTCACCCACAATAAAAGACACACAAACACAATGCAAGGCCTTTGCAGGTGATGTCAGAAATACAGTGCCTTGAAAATGTATTCATACCCATTGCAACTTTCCACATTTTGTCATGTAACAACCCAAAATGTAAATTTATTTTTTTGGGATTCTATGTGATAGCCCAACACAAAGTAGCACATAATTGTGAAGTGAAAGGAAAATGATAAATGGTTTTCCAAATTTTTTACAAATAAATATGTGAAAAGTGTGGCGTGCATTTGTATTCAGCCCCCTTGAGTCAATACTTTGTAGAACCACCTTTCACTGCAATTACAGCAGCAAGTCTTTTTGGGGATGTCTCTACCAGCTTTGCACATCTAGAGAGGGAAATTTTTGCCCATTATTCTTTGTAAAATAGCTTAAGCTCTGTCAGATTGGATGGAGGGCATCTGTGAACAGCAATTTACCACAGATTCTCAATTGGATTCAGGCCTGGAATTTGACTGGGCCATTCTACCATGTGGATATGTTTTGATCTAAACCATTCCATTGTAGCTCTGGCTGTATGTTTAGGGTCGTTGTCCTGCTGGAAGGTGAACCCCTGCCCCAGTCTCAAGTCTTTTGCAGACTCTTATGCCGCGTACACACGGTCGGACTTTTCAGCTACAAAAGTCCAACGGACGCTGACGGACTAAAGCTGGCTGGTAATCCGATCGTGTGTGGGCTTCTCCGGACTTTCAACGTACTTTTTTAGCCTCAAATCTGACGTACTTTAGATTTGAAACATGCTTCAAATCTTTACGTCGTAACTACGACGGACCCCGAAGTCCGCTCGTCTGTATGCTAGTCCTACGGACAAAAACCCACGCTAGGGCAGCTATTGGCTACTGGCTATCAACTTCCTTATTTTAGTCCGGTGTACATCATCACGTACGAATCCGTCGGACTTTTGTGTGGTCGTGTGTAGGCAAGTCTGTTCGTTAGAAAGTCTGCCGCAAGTCCGCCGCAAGTCCGCCGAAAGTCCGCCGAAAGTCTGTCGGACAGGCTGTCGGACTTTTGTAGATGAAAAGTCCGACCGTGTGTACGCGGCATTACAGGTTTTCTTCTAGGATTGCCATGTATATGACTCCATCAATCTTCCCATCAACTCTGACCAGCTTCCCTGCCCCTGCTGAAGAAAAGCATCCTCACAACATGATGCTGCCACCACCATGTTTCCCAGTGGGGATGGTGTATTCAGCGTGATGTGCAGAGTTAGTTTTCTACCACACATAGCGTTTTGCTTTTAGGCCAAAAAGTTCAATTGTGGTCTCATCTGACCAGAGCATCTTCTTCCACATGTTTGCTGTGTCCCCCACATGGCTTCTCGCAAACTGCAAACTGGACTTCTTATGGCTTTCTTCCAACAATGGCTTTCTTCTTGCCACTCTTCCATAAAGGCCTGGTTTGTGGAGAGCATTACTAATAGTTGTCCTGTGGACAGATTTTCCCACCTGAGCTGTGGATCTCTGCAGCTCCTCCAGAGTTACCATGGGCCTCTTGGCTGCTTCTCTGATTAATGCTCTCCTTGCCCGGACAGTAAGTTTAGGTGAACGGCCATGTCTTGGTAGGTTTGCAGTTGTGCCATACTCTTTCCATTTTCTGATGATGGATTGAACAGTGCTCCGTGCGATGTTCAAAGCTTGGGATATTTTTTAATAACCTAACCCCATGACCCAGTGAGAGTTGTGCTATTGGCAGTACTATAAAAAAAGTCAATGTCCAATCTTGCTCTAAAGTCCAAATAAGATGTTTTATTCAATAAAAAATAAAATTAAGTCTACAAAAAGGATGGATGACAACACTTCACAATAAAATCAGTATTAAGGTGCTTACTGTGGTATCTGCAATGTGCAATGAGGAACCAGCATGATCGATATTCCGTGGTAATGAGCAGAAAGAACACAGTTATATCACACAACTGACGGGTACAGAAAAATCCACAACTACAGAAATGATATGACATGTTTTAAGGCACTGTCTTTTCCTCTAACCTTGTCATTTTGGAGACTGTGCATGTCTATTGGTACTTGCTGGTGGTGATGACTCCAAAAACATGGCCGCTTGAACACTTTCTGTCTAGCGGTGACGTACTTCTGGTCGGGCATGGCAGGCTGGGTGTCTTTCCCTGGCTTGCATGCGCTCCCATTCATTCTTGTCAAGTGTTACATGGGCTTCACAGTCTTGTGATCACAGTGATTAAATGAACAAAAGCCTACCTAACCAATCATAAATAGTGACCAGGAGCTGTCAGTAGACATGTGCATTCGTTTTCGCCCAAATCCATTTTCGTCCGAATTTCAGGTATTTTCGTTATCGTTTTAACAAACGATAACGAAAGTGCAGGATCCGAAAAACGAAAGATCCGACATAAACAAATGCTTTATTTATATTTTCGTTGCTACAACAGTTTGATATAGATAGGAGATTCGACATGATGATGACAATAACAATCTGTGTACATCAAACCTGTGGTCGAATGTGCCTAACCTTAACTCTATTAGTCCAAGATTATTCTACATAGAGAGAAAAGATTCGACATAGAGAGAAAAGATTTGACATAGGGGAGAAAAGATAAATAAAAATAATGATGATGATGAATGTTATTGGCTGATTGTAACCAAGGAGGAGGAGCAGTAAAATAGCTAGAACTTAGTACACACGTACTTTGGATTATGGTGTCTGTTGAAAGTTCTGAAAAGATTCGACGGAGCAGGTAAACTATACGGTTTCGTACAGTTTAGCTGCTCCGTCGAATGTTCTTTGAACATTCGACAGACACCATAAGCCTTCAATGACAGATTCGACCTTAACCACTCCGCGCCCGCGCTATAGCCGAAAGACGGCTGCAGCGCGGACGCTATCTGCCGGGCGGCCATCCCTGGACGTCCTGGTGTTTACTTGCACGATGCGTGCTCCCGCGGGCATGCATCGGGGAAGTTCTGTGCTGGCCGTGTCCCTCGGACACAGCCAGTCACAGATCGCTGAAAACGGCCAATCATAGCGGGCGTTCTCAGCGCGATCGGCGGTGCCAATGAAAGACGATCTCATATGTTTACATATGAGATCATCTCTCATTGCTGGTGTTCTGCGGCTCTACCTCCTCACATAGACAGCGTGCGAGGAGGGAGAGCGAACCACTGCGGCGGTAAGTAAAAAAAAAAAAACGAAAATAAAGTGTCAAACTGCCATCTGTCCCTGCCATCTGTCCCAACTATCTGTCGCAACTGTCATGTCCATGTCATCTATCCCCAGTTCCATCTGTCCCTGTCACTGTCATCTGTCATCAGTGCCACATAGTGCCATCTGTCATCAGTGCCACATAGTGTCATATGTCATCAGTGCCATCTGTCATCAGTGCCACATACTGCCATCTGTCATCAGTGCCACATACTGCCATCTGTCATCAGTGCCACCTGTCAGTGTCACGTGCCATCTGTCATCAGTGCCACGTATCAGTGCCATCGGTCATCAGTGCCACGTATTAGTGCCATCTGTCATCAGTGTCATCAGTGCCACGTATTAGTGCCATCTGTCATCAGTGCCACGTATTAGTGCCATCTGTCATCAGTGCCATGTATTAGTGCCATCTGTCATCAGTGCCACCTGTCATCAGTGCCACCTGTCAGTGCCACATATTAGTGCCATCTGTCATCAGTGTCATGTGTCATCAGTGCCGCGTATTAGTGCCATCTGTCAGTGCCACGTATTAGTGCTATCTGTCATCAGTGCCACGTATTAATGCCATCTGTCATCAGTGCCACATCAGTGTCAGTGCCACATCTATGTCAGTGCCATGTATCAGTGCCATCTGTCATCAGTGCCACGTATCAGTGCCATCTGTCATCAGTGCCACGTCAGTGTCACGTGTCATTGTCTTGGTGCTCCAGGGCCTGCAAAAGTGTAATAGGTAATCAACAAGTTAGATGTGTAATTTATGCTCATAGAACACCTGGGAGGTGCTCTCTGCATGTTGGGCCTCTCTATGTGGCCAGGCTGTGAAAAAGTCCCACACATGTGGTATCGTAATACTCAGGAGGAGTAGCAGAATGTATTTTGGGGCGTTATTTGTGGTATATACATGCCATGTGAGAGAAATAACCTATTACAATGACAATTTTGTGGGGAAAAAAACAATCTTCATTTTGCAAAGAATCGTGGGAAAAAATGACAACATCAAAAAGCTCACCATGCCTCTTACTAAATACCTTGGACTGTCTACTTTCAAAAAAGGGGTCATTTGGGGGGTATTTGTACTTTCCTGACTTGTTCGGGTCGCAAGAAATGACATAAGCCGTCAGTACATCAGGTGTGATCAATTTTTTATGATTTGCACCATAACTTTCACAAAGACCAAATGATATCCACTAATATCTACTAATTTGGGTTATTTTTACCAAAGATATGTAGCATTATAAATTGTGGCAAAAATTTATGAAGAAAAATGACTAATTTGCAAAATTTTATCACAGAAACTAAGAAAAATTTGTTTTTTTTTCAAAATTTTCGGTCTTTTTTCATTTATAGCACAAAAAATAAAAAACCCCGAGGTGATCAAATACCAACAAAAGAAAGCTCTATTTGTATGAAAAAAAGGACAAAAAATTCATTTGGGTACAGTATTACATGACTGAGTAATTGTCATTCAAAGTGTGACAGCGCTGAAAGCTGAAAATTATTCTGGGCAGGAGGGGGGTTTAAGTGCCCAGTAGGCAAGTGGTTAATTTGGATTTTCAGACGAATGCAATTTTTAACGAAAAACTAAATAAATAAAAATGAATTTCGGGAGTAACTAAATAAATGTATTTTTTGGACATAAACGAAATTCCGAAACGAAATATTTCAGTGTGCACATGTCTAGCTGTCAGTGACAGCTCAATCACCCTGCTGGGGGTGCTGAGTGAATTCTGCCACATACTGCATATACATATGCCCCACATTAGGGTGTTAAAGAAGAATTTAATAACAAATATTTGTGATAGAGCATAGATTTCTTGTATCTGTGTTTCGGGAGGTCTGAGTGGTTTAATAGGTAGACATGTACAGAATGAAAAAATAGTTTTGTTTCATTTTGTTTGAATTCATTAATTAAATGATTTTGTTTAGTTAAATTTGTTGAACTTGTTTTCGGAATTCGTTTTGTTTATTCATTTTCAAATTTGATTTGAATTTTCTGAATTTAAATTAGAATTTATTCAATTTGAATTTCAGAAGACAGTTATATTCTTTCTAATTTATTCTATTCATTTTATTCTATAGTTTTTTCTATTCTATTTTTTCTATTCTTTTCTTATCTCTTATTTTCTATTCTATTCTTTTCTATTCTAATATATTCTATTCAAAATTCTTATTTCAGAAGATGGTTTTATTCTTTCTATTTCATTCTAGTCTATTCTATTGAATACCATTCTATTGCTTTTTCTATTATATTCTATTCTGTTATTTTCTTTTGTATTCTAAGCTATTCTATTGAAACTCAAATGCAGTCTATTCAAAATTTGAATTCCCGAAGACTGTTGTATTCTTTTTTAATTATTCTACTATATTCTACTGTTTTTTTCATTTCAGTAACTTTTTATAGAATTTTCCAATGCACAGGGTATACACAGGAAAAACAATTATCTTGACAAACACAGAGTATTCTAACGTAATGTAAAGACAATATGATCGGCAAATAACATGGGTATAATGTTCAAATACATGGTATGAATATCACATTGAGCATACGTAAGATATTACTTACATTTGCCCTGAGAGACATTCTAAATAAAAGAATAACTAGTCAATGGGAGGTGTTTAAAGCTTGCTTTAGGGGCTTATTAATTGCAGAAATCAATAAGGTTAAGAGGGCCTCCTCCGGCCTGCAAAATGAGGTGGAGTCTCGGGTTCAGTTATTAGAAATAATAGCAATATATTACCAATCCATCTGACTCCGCTAAGACGGTATGGCTGACCGCTCAGTGTACCTATGAGCATTTGCTCTCCACCTCGGTGGAGAAGAAACATTTTTTCTCTGGACTGGCGTTCTTCGAGGAGGGGGAGACAACTGACCGTCTCCTGGCTAAGATTGCTACCTCTCAACAAAGATCGCCTGCAATTGGAGCCATCAAATCGAGTACAGGTCCTTTGGTTAATTTTCCTGAACTGGTGCTACAGGAATTAGCAGGTTTTTATGAAAATCCTTGTCTCCCTAGTGCTTCCTACAATCCTAGTGAGCTGGAGTATTACTTAAAGGATATATCCTTCCCTCAACTCATGGTTACACTGAGAGGGAGACTGGTTGCTTCACTTACTATTGAAGAGCTCCAGGAGGCGGTCAGCTCCTTCCCAAACTGCAAGGCACCAGGGAAGGATGGTCTTCCCATGGAATTATACAAACACTATGCTGAAGTACTCTTACCGCAATTATTAAAAGTTTTCAACTCATGACTCCAGCAGGACTTTTTACCTCCCTCTATGTCAAAGGCGAAAATTATTCTGCTTTTAAAACCGTGTAAAAACCAGGTGGACCCGGGGTTGTATAGACCAATATCGTTGCTGCAGAGCGACATAAAACTTCTGGCGAAGGTTTTAGTAATTAGACTGAATGCGGTTATTAGGTCCATTGAGCATTCCGATCAAGGAGGCTTCATGCCAAATAAGTCCACAGCCATTAATTTAAGATGACTATTTCTTAATATGCAGTCCCCGGCAGTTAATATCGTCAGCAGAGCCTTGCTGTAACTGGATACTACAAGAACAATTGAGAGCATAGATAGGACCTACTTATGGGTGGTGCTGTGAAAATGTGGGTTTGGAGAAGTATATATTTCCTGGGTTCACCTTCTGTATAGCCATCCACAGGCGGCTATTTGGGCATCTGGCAAATTATCTCAAACCTTTGATTTGGGAAGAGGTACTAGGCAGGGGTGCCCTCTATCGCCTCTTCTTTTCGCTTTGGCGATTGGGTTCCTATTGAATCCAAGTATTGTTTGCTTCTGCTATGGCTCAGTGCAGCAGAAAATAATGCTGTACGCAGACGACACACTGCTGGTGTTAGGCAATACAGATGCCTCCCTGCGGGAATCTATGGCAGCTATTACAACATTCGGTAGGTTTTCAGGACTCACCATAAATTGGTCAAAATCCACTTTAATGCTACTAGATGTCATCCAAGTTGTGACCTCAACATGTCCTATTCCTATCACTGCCTCCTTCAAACACTTAGGGGTCCAGGTGTCCCCTTGCACCCGGGATTTTTGTAGGTTAAAATTTTTCCCTCTTTTGCAGTGCTTTAGAGACCGTTTTAAAATATGGGACTCCTTACATCTTTTGGTATTTGGGAGAGTAAATTTTATTAAGATGATACTTATGCCCCAATTGTATCCTCACGGTAATACCCCTATGGTAATCCCATTGAAAATCTTTGGAATTGTCAACTTCCTCTTCCGCACTTTAATTTGGAAGGACCGTACTCCTAGAATTAATTTAGAACATTTACAGCCATCTAAGGATGACGGTGGATTGGCTTTGCCCAACCCTTGGGCTTACTACCTGGCGGCTCAACTGCAGCACTTTATTGGTACTATGTGTGCGGAGGCTGAACAAGAAGGCTCCATTAGTGGCTCTTCTTTAGCTGTGATGTTATATACTGTTCGTAGGGCCTCTATGGCGCAGGCTCTGGAAGCCCCCATCTATTGGAAAACTGCACAAATCTTACCCGACGTATAACCTCATTCCTTACCTGTGTATTATGCTTGTGCCGTAGATCTATGGAGAAGGAGCTGCTGCCCACATCCCTAACTTGCATATATAATAGAACAGTTTCCTCTATGGGACTTTAAAAGGCAGAAACTCCTTGACAATCAAAGTGTGTTGAAAATATATTTATATTTTTATTAGAAAAGTTAAAACTGAGAATATAACTTTGATAAAAAGTCGAAATTGGATGCATATATATTTTACAGGTGAAATATCAAAAAGAAACACATGTATGTATAAACAAAGAACCACTTGACTCTGTCCGGTAAACAAAACTAGGACAGAGAATGGCTGATGCGTTTCAAGGTTCGTAGCGGTAAAATCTCTTCTTCAGGGGCTAGTGGTACAGTAATTGGTTGTCTACAATTAAATAGAGAACAGAGAAGAAGTAAGTATTCATCATACAACATATATAGGTAAACTTTGCAGTAAACATATTGGAATAATGTAGTATAAATTCTAACCATATATTTCTTGAGAGTCACCAATATTGCATCCATTTAAAAAGAATAGAAGGAAAATCCGCTGCCAGAGGTCAACCAGATTGAAGGGAGCTGGTGAGGAGGGTTTTTAGGCCCAAACTCAGGATCAAACATAGACCCTCTTTTGCTTCAGCGTTGGTAGTCCTGGGTTTGTTTGGATGTAGGTTTGAAGAAGAGGTTTTACCACTACGAACCTTGAAGCACGTCGGAAATTCACTATCCTAGTTCTGTTCTATGTACACTTGACTTCTGTGTACATAGTCAAGTGGTTGTTTGTTTATACATAAATGTGTTTATTTTTGATATTTCACCTGTAAAATATATATACATCCAATTTCAACTTTTTATCAAAGTTATATTCTTAATTTTAACTTTTCGAACAAAAATACAAATATATTTTCAACACACTTTGATTGTCAAGGAGTTTCTGCCTTTTAAAGTCCCATAGAGGAAACTGTTCTATTTCATTCCTTACCTGGAACTGAATAAATTATAGTCCGGGGCTAGATGGAAGGGTTACGGAGTTACGCATCTCAAGCTAATTTTTCATAATGGAGTACTTCTGTCATTTGCTGATCCCCTGGTGAGATTTAATTTACCATCCTCTATGCATTTTCTATTAATGATGGATGTAGGGCATGTTGAGATCCGGTGTATAGAAAAGTCAGGCATAGGTACTGGCACAGATGTTAGTAAGATTATCAAAGAGTTTAAAAGAGAACATGAAAGGCTCTAGTGTCTCCAAAAGTAGATAAAAGCAAAAAATAGTCCTCTTGTAGAAAAGGGTCAGAAGAATGTTTAGGCCTTTTATGGACCTGTAGAGTACTGTAAAAACAGCTTCACCAGGGAATTAGGAAAAACAAAGAGAAGAGTAACATAACATAAAAAAGTGAGACATCAGGCAAAAAACAATACCACACATTTGTGGGATCAGAGGAGAATTACCCATTCCGCCGGGAATATTGAGAGCTAATCATGTATATGATTAAGTGCAGGCCAAGCATACCTGATGTTCATTAAATTTGCTGCCTTGTTCGGACGGTTCTCCATTTGGGGTTGATTGCAGACACCTGTGGAGATCTGTGATCAGCCGGGGGTGATTCTGGAATGATGTCCCAGCTTCTCAGCCGATGGATTCCTTCTTCTAGAGAGGTAACGTAGAAAGTATACCCATTGTGTGTAATTTCCTGCTTTGCTTGGTATTTCCACTTATAAGGTATATTATGACTCCTCAGTTCCTTGGTGATGGAAATTAGGTTCTTGCATCTTTGTGAGGTGAATTGGGAGAGATCAGGGAGTAGTTGAAATTTTCTTGCTTGTTCAGGTAGCGTTCAGGACGTCGGAAAGCAGCTATGAGTTCTTCCTTTACCTGAAAAAAGTGTATTCTTAGGATAACATCTCTAGGAACCTCTTGTGGCAGGAAAGATAGTCTTGGTATGCTGTGGATTCTGTCAATGGTTAAGTTTGTGGGGGTGAGGTATGGAATTACCACTAGGAACAGCTCACATGCAAAATGGGGGAGTTGTGATTCGGGTACACCCCTGATTTTTCAATTGTTTCTCCTAAATCTAACTTCTAGATCTGACAGCTTTTCTTTTATCCAGGAGATATCTTTGGATTGGGCAGTATGAGCATCCACCAAAGTGTTATAATTGTCGGTAAAGTCGCTCATGGACCGCTCAAAATGATCCACCCTATCACCCAGATCTTGCAACTCGAGTCTAGTTTGTTGTATACAAGACATCATATCCTTTTGTAATGATGCTCTTAGGGAGAGGAGCATATCTTTCATCATGGTGTATGAGACAGGCTGTCCACCTGTAGGGAATGTGACAATTGGGTCTGGTAGGGAGGCAGTATATGTACAGTCAGTTTCTGTGCAGCAAGCATATAATTTTCAGCTTCATCAGAGAGCTCTCTGCGTGTTTTTGATTTTTCTGGGCTTTGAAATGTTGGTGTATTAATGGCAGATGCAGGGAGTTCAGCATTTCTCCCTGTAATCATTTCTCTTATGCCTGTAGAAGCCGCCACTAGAGGTCTGGCAGCGGACTGAGTGGTTTGGGAGTATTTTGGTGTTATGGGAAGAAACCTGTGAGTTTCTGTGGCTGTTGGTAATCCCTCTTATGGTGGGGCATCGCTGGAGGTGTCCTGAGGCAGTAGAGAGCCATGGTAGTGGTAAAGGAGCGCAAGCAGCTTGGCCCTGGTCAATCGTTCCCGGCGGGTGTGAGGAGCACACTGCTCAAGCGTCCATCTTGTCAGATGGTAGCCCCCCATGCATTTTATTACTTGCAATTACACCATGCAATTCAAGCTCAAAGTAAGTCATTGGAATGACTATTATCCCCAACTCTGATTCTTCCAAGGGCTTCATATCACAAAGTCACACTATGTTTTCACAGTCCTATTTGAAACAGCACCCCCTGAGAGTGATGTAGCGCTGAGGAAATGTAGGTGAACTAACAGATGACCAATGTGAGGAGGCTTTTCAGTCAGTGGTGACATGTTTGCTCAATGTGATGCATTGGCTGACCCAATTGTATATCCTACTAAGGGTGCACTACACCCCCCCCGTAGGCTTCACATAATGGGGCTGCAAACAGAGTCCACATGTTCTAGATGTAGGAATGACCATGGAAACTTAATCCATCTTTTGTGGAGGTGTTCAAAACTCCACCCTTATTGGGAAGGAGTGGTGCATAAGCTAAACTTAATATTCCATGTGTCTCTTCCAGTTGACCCAAAATTCTGCCTATTGGGTATACTGGAAATATTTGACTGGGCTACTCACACTAAGGAGGCCATAGGATGAGTCCTGTTTCAGGCGCATAAACTATTTATGCTGCCCTGGAAGTCTGAGATCCCTCCTATGGTTGGGGATTGGATTAAAAATGTGGGTGACATGATGAGGATGGAGAATTTTATATATCAACATCAGGGTTGCATGCTTAAATATGAAAAACTGTGAGCTCCCTGGTTGGATGTTTAACAGCTTGCCCCAGTGGATCTGATCATGGACAGATTACTTTGCCTTAATGCTGGCTGAGGTCTTTGTTTCAATAACTGCTGAATGTTGTATTTGTTATCTCCCTATCTTTGTAGTAGTATTGGTGACATGTTAAGTGTTAGGAGGGTACTGGCCAAAAGGCTAAATGCTTTAATGTATATATCCCTCCTACCGAATTTACTAGATAATATGATGTAAGGCACTGTTTGGCAATGTAATGTTCTGCAACTCTTTAATAAAGTTCTTTGTGGATATAAACAAAATATAAAAGAATAACAAGTTACAAAAAAAAAACAAACAACAGAGATATGGGATGAGAAACTATTTGCACAAAGAGGAATACAAGATTCATTATGGGGCCGTATGGCTATTATGAGAAGAATGTTGTAAGTACTGTTGTACCTAGGGGCTCCAAGCTTTTTGAACTCTAAGGACAGCTTTCCTGTCAAGAGGTAATAATGTCTCATATAGTATGTGTGGTGCGTTTGGATTAGTTGTATTAGGGTTCCCATTGTTGGTGAAGGGGACTTCCAGAGTCTAGTGATCAATAGCCTCCCTGCTAACAATATGTGGGTGACCACTGTACGAAGAGGTGGGGGAATATTCTCTATCAAGAGGTTAAGTAGAGCTAGACCAAAAGATGGGGGGATTAGGAATTTAGCAACATCTGAGATAATGTTGAAAGTACCCTGCCTAAATCTGTGCAGGATTTGGTTCTATTGGTTTTGATAATTCTATTTTTTTATATTCTCTTATTTGCTATTATATTCTTTTCTGTTCTATTTGAATTTGAATTTATTCCATTAAAAATTAGAATTTCGGAAGGTAGTTATATTCTTTCTATTTTATTCTATTCTCTTGAAATCCATTCTATTATTGTTTATTATTGTTTTTTCTATTATTTTCTATTCTATTCTAATCTATTCTATTAGCATTCAAAATTATAGGTTATATCCTTTAAATACTATTCTATTCTGTTGTTTATTTCTACTCTATTCTTTTGTGTAAACCCTTTACTCCCAGAGCCCAGGAAACTCAAAACTAATAATTCCCACAGCAGCACCCCCCCCCCAGGACAAGATAAATTAATTGCCTGGTATACGCTTTGTTCTATGTTCTAAAACAATAGAAATTGTGAGCTGTGCTATGATGACGTGAATAGTGATCAACAAAGACACTGTGAAAAATTTTCTGATAAAATAAAAATGTTCAATATGTCCATGCAACTCTTTACAAAAAAAAAGTATTCATACCTCTTCAAATTTTCCACATTTTGTCATGTTACAACCCAAAATGTAAATTTATTTTTTGGGGATTCTATGTGATAGCCCAACACAAAGTGGCACATAATAGTGAAGTGGAAAGAAAATGATAAATGGTTTTCCAAATTTTTACAAATAAATATATGAAAAGTGTGGTGTTCATATGTATTTATGTATTCAGCCTCTTTTACTCTGATACCCCTAACTAAAATCTACTGGAACCAATTGCTATTAGAAGTCACCTAATTAGTAATTGAGTCCACCTGTGTGTAATTTAATCTCTGTATAAATACATCTGTTCTGTGAAGTCCTCAGGGGGGTTTTAGAGAACCTTAGTGAACAAACAGCATCATGAATGCCAAGGAACAAACCAGACAGGTCAGGGATAAAGTTGTGGAGAAGTTTAAAGCAGGGTTAGGTTATAAAAAAATACCCCACGCTTTGATCATCTCATGGAGCACTGTTCAATCCATCATCCAGAAATGGAAAGAGTATGGCACAACTGCAAACCTACCAAGACATGGCCGTCCACCTAAACTGACAGGCCGGGCAAGGAGAGCATTAATCAGAGAAGCAGCCAAAAGACCCATGGTAACTCTGGCGAGCTGCATAGATCCACAACTCAGGTGGGATAATCTGTCCACAGGACAACTATTAGTGCACTCTGGCCTTTATGGAAGAGCAGCAAGAAGAAAGTCATTGTTGAAAGAAAGCCACAGAAAATCCTGTTTGCAGTTTGTGAGAAGCCATATGGGGGACACAGCAAACATGTGGAAGAAGATGCTCTGGTCAGATGAGACCAAAATTTAACTTTTGGGCCTAAAGGCAAAATGCTATGTGTGGCGGAAAAACTAAAGCCCCATACACATGATCAGATTTTCCAACGAGAAATGTTCTTTTTTTCTAGTGATCTCCAGAATAATATTATTTTTGGGATTTTTTTTCTAGTGATCCACAGAATAATATTTTTTATTGTGTTTTTTTTGCTAGTGATCTCCAGAATAATATTTTCTTATTTTTCTAGTGATCTGCAGAATAATATTTTTTTTTAGTTTTGTGTGTCAAGTTACGACAACACCATTATTATCTTGTATTTTTTAACCTCAAAGATACAATTATGATGGTGTCCCTTGTATTTTTGAAATGTACCTGCCTACTCACAAACAAACTGTCCTTTTTGAAGTAAAACACATAGCCAAGTATTTGTCAAAACAGAATTTTTTAATTCAATAGGGAGTACAAGGTCATATCAAAATAAAGAGGAAGGCAACGATGGAGAAACAGTTGGAATTGGTGAAGGCTTTTTATCCCAGGACAGACTTCAAATATTTGATTGTCCAAATTGGTAACCTGAGGAGTCCATTTAATAGGGAGCACAATACGGTCCAGGACTCCGAGAGATCGGGAACAGCAGCAGACCACATATATGTCCCGAGCCTGTGGTCTTCCAACAGCCTGCGTTTTTTGTCAGACCACACCGAACCCAGGCCATCACTCTCAACACTTCCTTCCAAACTTCCTTCCATGCTGCTGTGGTGGGTGGGGTGGCTGTGTTGTTGGTGGAGGTGGTGGAGGAGCATGGTCCAACTCGCAGAGGTGCGTTTTACGGGTGATTTTGCCCCTCGTCCCTTTGTTTAGTGCCTGAAGAATTATTTCCTCGCACATAGTGTGCTGGTCCTCCTCCATCTGTTTTAATTTATTGCCTGTGAGGCATCCAAACGCCTCCTGGCCATCAGGGGCCATTCTAATTGCAGCTGTAGCTTTGCGAAGAAAAGCGGTTGTGACATCGTCCAGGTTCCTGGACTTCCTGACCCTTTTTGTTGGAGGACGGGGGATGGAACCCGAGATTCTGTGAGGCTGCTTGCCATGGCCGCCTCTTGGCTGAGGCTGAGACTTTCCTGTGTATGAAAATGGTACATAGTTTTAGGTTTTTGGTCATCAATCACACACAATTTTGAGCTCATGACTGTTGCAAATTGAATGTTAACAAATAGAAAAGACTATCATTCTGACCCCAGCATTTTTCATTCTTGTCTCAATCATTTTTGGCCACTACCGTCTATTGCAGTGGTTCTCAACTCCAGTCCTCAGGACCCACCAACAGGCCAGGTTTGCAAGATAGCTGAAATACATCACAAGTGATATCACTTGCTGCTCAGTGATTGCAGTATTCTAGTCTGCAACTCCCCAAGGTAATACTTAAAATCTGGCCTGTTGGTGGGTCCCGAGGACTGGAGTTGAGAACCACTGGTCTATTGATATGTAAACCACTTTGTTAAATCAGAAATTTGTGATCAATAATATCTAGTTTACATCATTCAATTTTTGACAAGAAATATGTTCAACAATCCATACCAGGGTCAAGCTGGGCTCCTCCACATCTTCTTCCTGGGTGGAAGGCCTAGGTTGGACCTCAGGAGCCTCAGCTGATGTTGAAGGAAGTGTTGAGAGCGATGGCCTGGGTTCTGTCTGGTCAGCCAAAAAAACGCAGGCTGTGGTAGTACCACAGCCTGGAGACATATACGTCATCTGCTGATGCTCTGGATCTCTGGGAATCCTGGACCTTCTTGCACTCCCTATTATATGTGCTCCTCGGGCTATCAATTTTGGCCTTCAAATAGTTTATGTCTGCCGTGGGATACACAGGCTTCACTAATTCCAACAGTTTCTCCATCACTGCCTTCTTCTTTATTTTGTTTGAATAGTCCCTGCATTTTACTTGCCAGAGACATGGCAGATCCCGATATTTTTCTATAAACTCTGGCAGGAAATCTGGGGCTGTAAATTTATCAACCATTTTATTTGACACAAGACACAACATAAGACAAACCCTAATGTCAGGCTAAACTCTAATAATCTTGTCCCAATATAGGCCTCAATCTATAAGCAGTATAGGCCACTAACCTCTGATGTCCCAATTTACAATTGTACCTTAGTTTTAAAGATCTGCAATAACGATCCTCCGTCCTCCCCTCACAGATCGTACAGACGTCCGTTACCTAGCCCCGTGTGGTATGGCTTTATATACACTGCGCATGCATGAAACTCAGCCCCTGTCCTTCTTTCTTGTGTATTCCCCGTCTCTTTTTTTCGGGGTAGTGGGAGAGTGCATGGCGGAGATACAGCAGGTGTGGGGAGAGAGCAGCAATGAGGAAAGCCTGGAGCAAGGCAGTTCCAGATCCAGGAGGAGATATAAGGCCGTAAATATGTCTTTTAAAGAAATGGTGGAGATGGTAGACATATTAAAAAGGACAGACTATGATGGGAAGCATGGACCTTACAGAAACCCAAATGTCAGAAAGGCCAAGAGCAAAAAATAGATGAGGTTGGCCTGGATCAACCCTTGCTTATGAGTTAATTAGAAAAGACTGGCTTATGTAAGACAATCAACTGCATGAGACATGCGGGATGCTTGTCAGGGATGTCCTAGAGCATATGACAAAAAACAGAGGGAAGAATTCTCTCAAGAGGACAGAAAACCCTCAAGCACTGTCTGAAAACCAAGCCTAATTTTATTAACAATTATAAAAACACACCACACAAATTAGTAACAATTTGAAGCAGGGAGGGATATAGTAAGTGACTATCACTGGCCCTAACCATAAAATTGACAACGTTGTCATTAAAAACAGGGGAAGCCATGGCCAAACATACCACAATCACACTCCGTTCACCACTCGTTGTTGATTGTAATAGCAAAAAATTGCTGAACTAAAGTAACACAGTTTGTGGATCGCTCTTCAGGGGCATGGTATAGCAGGTGTGTGGGTAGAGGTGGATATAAACTGTGATATAGTCCACAGGCCAATACATCAGGTAGAGTTGGCAGGAACTGGCCAATATAGATGCCTGGGGGACACAGCAGGGATGACCAGCAATATCTAACAGTTTATCTATTAAAGCAGATAAGCATTAGAAGAACAGCGTTAAGCACAGCAGAGAAGCCCGCAGTAAAGAGCAGCTATTATATGCATAGGATGATTGCAGCAGGCAGAGGGGGAGGCTGGGCTAAGAGCAGTGGAGAGAGCAAATGGTCATATAAGAGGGGGTACTTATCTCACCACCCGAACAGCGACCCGATTCCCTGTCTTGCCATACTTCTCCCCAGCTGGTGGCTTGGAGTGTGAGTCCTAGAGCTGATGCCAGACTGCTGCTTGAGCTGTAACATCCACCGAGTGCTGCGCTTGTGATGCTGGAGTAGGATGATCCGGTATAGTAAAGCGCCGGTCCTCCGCCATTCGGTCACGACTGTTCAAACATCCACAGTGTTGCACATGGCTTCTGGGATAGCGTGCTGACGTCACGTGTTGACGAGTTTCACCAGCCAATTGTCGCTGGTTTTCCTCAGAGCCCTCCCTTCACAGATCGTACAGACGTCCGTTACCTGGCCCCGCGTGGTATGGCTTTATATACACTGCGCATGCGTGAAACTCAGCCCCTGTCCTTCTTTCTAGTGTATTCCCCGTCTCTTTTTTTTCGGGGCAGTGGGAGAGTGCATGGCGGAGATACAGCAGGTGTGTGCAGAGAGCAGCAATGAGGAAAGCCTGGAGCAAGGCAGTTCCAGATCCAGGAGGAGATATAAGGCCGTAAATATGTCTTTTGCAGAAATGGTGGAGATGGTAGACATCTTAAAAAGGACGGACTATGATGGGAAGCATGGACCTTACAGAAACCCAAATGTCAGAAAGGCCAAGATCATGGCTAAAGTTGTGAAAGGTCTCCACAGGAATTTTGGGGTACGACGATCCAAGGATCAGTTGAGAAAACACTGGTCAGACCTTAAATTGAGAGAGCAAGATCAGCATAGAAAGATCAGGAAAGTGCTGCAAAAAAGTAAGTATTTGTCCTGTGTTCCTATTATTATTATTACTTGCATGCTGCTCCATGTTCTTTTCTTTACTGTTGTACAGTTTAAAAGGCCAAGTAGGAATCGTCCGTAGGACATTAAACATCGTTTGTTCGACAACTAATATGTTGTTTTGGGAGATGCAGGCTATATACATTTGTTCAGGCCTATTTGTATTGAAATATGTGCATTAGATTGTTGTCTAGATGTGTTTGAAACTATAATGAAATGTCAACTTTAGTCAGTGTCAGGAGAGGACACTCAGCAGCTGTTTACGCATCTGGATGCAGGAGCACTAGTGTGGGACACCATAACACTCTTGTTATGGTGTCCGATGCAGATGCTCCAGTGGATACTAGGGGTCTCTCTGTGTGTGAAAGCTGCACAAAACAGGTAAGTATTCCAGCTTTTGAAAGGGAACAAATCATGTATTCAGCTTGGAACTCTGCCAAAACAGACAATTGGATGACACTTCCAAGCAATGTTTCATATTACTATTTCTAGCCTAACATATCTGTCTGCTAAGTATACCTTCTTTGTATTACATAGTTACATAGTAGGTGAGATTGAAAAAAGACACAAGTCCATCAAGTCCAACCTATGTGTGTGATTACATGTCAGTATTACATTGTATATCCCTGTATGTTGTGGTCGTTCAGGTGCTTATCTAATAGTTTCTTGAAACTATTGATGCTCCCCACTGAGACCACCGCCTGTGGAAGAAAATTCCACATCCTTGCCGATCTTACAGTAAAGAACCCTCTATGTAGTTTGAGGTTAAACCTCTTTTCTTCTAATTTTAATGAGTGGCCACGAGTCTTGTTAAACTCCCTTCCGCAAAAAAGTTTTATCCCTATTGTGGGGTCATCAGTACAGTGTTTGTAAATTGAAATCATATCCCCTCTCAAGCGTTGCTTCTCCAGAGAGAATAAGTTCAGTGCTCGCAACCTTTCTTCATAATTAATATCCTCCAGACCCTTCATTAGCTTTGTTTCTCTTCTTTGTACTCGCTCCATTTCCAGTACATCCTTCCTGAGGACTGGTGCCCAGAACTGGACAGCATACTCTAGGTGCTGCCGGACCAGCGTCTTGTAGAGCGGGAGAATTATTGTTTTATCTCTGTAATTAATTCCCTTTTTAATGCATGCCAATATTCTAATTGCTTTGTTAGCTGGAGCTTGGCATTGCATGCCATTGCTGAGCCTAACATCTACTAGGACCCCCAGGTCCTTTTCCATCCTAGTTTCCCCCAGAGCCCCCCCCAATGTATAGATTGCATTCATATTTTTTCCACCCAAATGCATTATTTTACATTTTTCTACATTGAATCTCATTTGCCATGTAGTTGCCCACCCCATTAATTTGTTCAGATCTTTTTGCAAGGTTTCCACATTCTGCAAAGAAGTTATTACCCTGCTTAGCTTAGTATCATCTGCAAATACAGAGATTGAACTGTTTACCCCACCCTCAGGTCATTTATGAACAAATTAAACAGGATTGGTCCTAGCACGGAACCCTGGTGGACCCCACTACCCACCCCTGACCATTCTGAGTGCTCCCCATTTATCCCCACCCTCTGAACTCGCCCTTGAAGCCAGTTTTCAATTCATGTACTCACCCTTTAGGTCCATGCCAACTGACCTTATTTTGTACAGTAAACATTTATGGGGAACTGTGTCAAATGCTTTTGCAAAATCCAGATACACCACGTCTACGGGCCTTTCTGCATCTAGATGGCAACTCACCTCCTCATAGAAGGTTAATAGATTGGTTTGGCAAGAACGATTCTTCATGAATCCATGCTGATTACTGCTAATGATACCGTACTCATTACTAAAATCTTGTATACAGTCCCTTATCATACCCTACAATTCACATAGGGGAGAAAAGAAGAGGGACATCTGGGGACACCAGTAACCCAGCACCTATTGAACATCCTGAAGAAAGGCAACTCACCACACACCCTGAAGATGTGGATGCTGATGTGCTTGAAGTACTGGGTGAAGTTGGAGAAATGTTGACGAACACAGGTCAGTGTCCGAGACCACAGCTTCAGGTAATAGATGGATGCCTGCATATTTTTAATACATGGCGTGTTTTTTTATTTTTAGGTGATGTGGATGTTGTGTAAGAAGAGACTCACTTCAGCAGTGCGAGTGCACAAATTCTGATCAGGGAGATCATGGTTTGTAATCATGATTTGGAACAAACGAAACAAAGCATCCATGATGTTCAAAAAAGACTGAGCAACATCATAGATATTTTAGGAAAAATCGAAACAAAAATAACATTTTATAGTTGTCGTTATGTTGTACGTGTTTTTACAGTTTTAAATGAATCGCAAAGCCAAATTTTGAAGATGCACACAGTGTGTCAAAATGTGCTATCTCCCATCATGGGATATCAATGTACGCATTTTGTGGGTGCAACCCTTTCCTCCAAACTAAAGTAGGTGAGAGGAAGGGGTTGCACCCCAGAAACACGTCGATTGATCCCCTATGATGGGATATAGCACATGTTGGGGCTTATTTCAAAAAGGCAAAACCACTTTGCCCTACAAGTGCAATGCAAGTGCACTTGCGGGCAAAGTGGATTGGCCTTTCTGAAATAATCCCCAGTGTGTCAACATGTGGTAGCTCCCATCATGGAGGATCAATGGAGGTGTTTCGCGGGTGCAACCCCTTCCTCTCACCTACTTTAGTTTGGAGTAAGGGGTTACACCCACAAAATGCATACATTGATATCCCATGATGGGAGATAGCACATGTTGACACACTGTGTGTTTTGTGGCTTTAGCAAAATAGATGTAGGGAAAAGACAAACATTTCAGGCATGGAATCATGAGGGAAATCTAAATTTTGAGTTCCAATTTGTGTGCATCTTCAAAATTTGGCTTTTAGAGGGGTGAGCTCACCCCATCTGATGAAGGCAAGATCAACACAGTTTTGACATACTAATGTCTCATATGGCCTTCACTTTAGCAAATCGACCTTTGTAAGTTCCTGAGTTTGGTATGTGTATGTCATGTTTTTAAACATGCCTGTTTAGCCCCAAAAAAGGCAAATTAATGTCAAACATGCAGTACATGTTATACACCAAGATGTTGGTTTGTTCGAAAACCATTTATAACGCACATGTGAATGTGCTTGGAGTAAAATGTTTTATACTCAACAATGTGTGGCTTCTTATTTCAGTGCTTAATACAAGTGTATTTGTTAAGTTGGTGTAGTTACAGTGACAATGTGCTGTAAAATGTGACAAAATAAGGCCATTTTAGGGATTCCAAGCAATTAATTCAAGGAGTTGAAAAGGATGAATATTTGTATCATTAATGCATTACATACATTAACAACAATAACATTGTGTGTGTGTAGCTGACCCACAGCACAAAATAATAGTTAGCTGAAGAAGAGATCGTCACCTCATGTATCAAATAAGTTACGTTTGTACTATTGAAAAAAATGGCCAAAATTAAAAGGTCATTTGAGAACCTAGGAGACAGATAAGACACACAAACAGTAATTCAAATGAAATATGAAACAGAATATAGGGGATGGCGCTGTGTAAAGTGTGAATGTTAAAGTGCCAAGTGCTGTGATGCGTAGTACAATCCTACCTCAATACCCGAAAATTGAAAGATATGTAATCAATATAAATAAATTAAAAAATAGTAAATTGATCAAGAGTTAGCCAATATTGT
Source organism: Lithobates clamitans (assembly GCA_037952925.1). Classification (NCBI taxonomy): domain Eukaryota; kingdom Metazoa; phylum Chordata; class Amphibia; order Anura; family Ranidae; genus Lithobates; species Lithobates clamitans. Next base: position 10,246,212 of record JBBGZY010000140.1, read on the forward strand.
GGGGTGATATATCATTAATGGAATTGCAAGTAATGCTGTACATTAAACAAAATCAATCCTTAAAAAATGTGAAAAAACGTGAAATTAAAAATAGCATATATAGATTGGTTGTCAAACCACAGTGCAACCCACACAGTGCAATAATGTGCAAATATCTATAAAAATTGAAAACGATCTGATATATAGAGATGTGTACATAAAAAGGTTAATTCATCACAAAAATTAAAAAATATTCAAAAAAACAGACAATATTCAAAAAAATATATATATCTAGTCCCAACTGCTGTATAGTGCAAAAAGTTCAAAATAGTGATATAATTGCAGTGTAATAAATCGTGTAGCATCTTTTCCAGACGATTATTATTCTTTAACAATGGAGAACCATGCAGTAATTTTTTGGCAATTTCCCCCAATGTGATTGCACTCACCGGAGCTCCCTGCCCCTGCAGGGGTATGAGCGTAAATCCTCAGCCTTTAATCGCCCCGATCTCCCTGGTGCCAGTACTCTTCCACTCAGCCCAATCCAGGAGACCCACTTGTTGAGAAGGGAGGGAGGACTCACTGCCCTTTGCTGTAGCACAGATCCCAGCCAGGCATCCACTCTCAGATAACCAGCAATGATTCTCCTGCAGTGCCTCCTGTATTGTGGATCAGATCTCTGATAGCTTCATCTACAGGTGTCTCAATCAGAGATCTGATCCACAATACAGGAGGCACTGCAGGAGAATCATTGCTGGTTATCTGAGAGTGGATGCCTGGCTGGGATCTGTGCTACAGCAAAGGGCAGTGAGTCCTCCCTCCCTTCTCAACAAGTGGGTCTCCTGGATTGGGCTGAGTGGAAGAGTACTGGCACCAGGGAGATCGTGGCGATTAAAGGCTGAGGATTTACGCTCATACCCCTGCAGGGGCATGGAGCTCCGGTGAGTGCAATCACATTGGGGGAAATTGCCAAAAAATTACTGCATGGTTCTCCATTGTTAAAGAATAATAATCGTCTGGGAAAGACGCTACACGATTTATTACACTGCAATTATATCATTATTTTGAAGTTTTTGCACTATACAGCAGTTGGGACTAGATATATATATTTTTTTGAATATTGTCTGTTTTTTTGAATATTTTTTAATTTTTGTGATGAATTAACCTTTTTATGTACACATCTCTATATATCAGATCGTTTTCAATTTTTATAGATATTTGCACATTATTGCACTGTGTGGGTTGCACTGTGGTTTGACAACCAATCTATATGTGCTATTTTTAATTTCACGTTTTTTCACATTTTTTAAGGATTGATTTTGTTTAATGTACAGCATTACTTGCAATTCCATTAATGATATATCACCCCACAATATTGGCTAACTCTTGATCAATTTACTATTTTTTAATTTATTTATATTGATTACATATCTTTCAATTTTCGGATATTGAGGTAGGATTGTACTACGCATCACAGCACTTGGCACTTTAACATTCACACTTTACACAGCGCCATCCCCTATATTCTGTTTTCTAACCTTTTGGGGTATCACTGAGGTGTTCCCTACTTACATTGGGGGGCAGCAGTGTTTTAAAAATTCTGAAGCGCGGACCCATTGATAGATCAAATGAAATATGAGTTTAGTTTTTTTTTTTAAAATGATTGCACATCCGCAACATTTTGTTGTAAAGCAATTGCCCCTCTACCCACAAAGTACTTTGCGAGTGCTTTGGGGGGTAAGCCAGGACAGCCACTTCAATAGCCGTCATCGCTGCTGTATCCAATGCAACTGAGGCCAGATAGCTGGCTGTATTCTTCCCCAGGTAGTTGTGGAGAATGCAGCAGATCAACATGACATGGCTCAGTTTATATCTGGCCAGGTGGATGAACGTTAGGAAGATTCTTGCCCAGCTTGCCATTACGCCAAAGGCATTCTCCACCACTATTCTGGCACATGACAGCCGGTAATTAAAAACCCTCTGCTCTGGGGTCATGTTCCTCATGAGGAATAGCCTCATGAGATGTTCCACCAGAGCAAAGGCCTCATCTGTGAGAAATACGAAATTGAAGCCCTCGACATTCTCCTCCAGAGGTGGCAATCGCAATGTGCCATTTTGAAGATGCCTGTGTAACTCGGTCTGGGCGATCACTCCTCGTCAGAGTTTCTGCTGTTCTTCCCAACATCCGGGTAGAGAAACTCATAATTGGCTGACACCACCGCCAACATCACAATACTACTAAACCCCTTATAATTGTAGTAGTAAGACCCCTAGTTGGGTGGTGGTACAATCCTTACGTGCTTCCCATCTATAGCACCACCACAATTGGGAAAACCACACTGGGGATGAAACTGGGAACCCACAGTCTGCCATTCCTGTGGGTTGGAAGGAAACTGTAGAGTCAAACAAGAAAAAAAATAGTACTTTTGCACATAACATTGCAAGCAGATTAGACACAAACATTCTTGGCCAACATAAGTATAACATTTATTGAAATTAGTATTTAAAGACAAAAGTATAAGATCAACTTATCAGATTCCTCACACCCTCTGGTGGCTCAATTGGAAACATTTTATGGTGGAGGGGATGGGTAGATGTTTTGGACAGGTAACCCTCTCCACTTCATTGAGAGCTGAATGTATAAATAATGTGTGTTACTTTGGCCAGCCCCTCCTTACTTACACTATTGGCAGCCCACTGGCCAAATTGAAGCACATTTTTACATTCTGCAATTACCTATCAAGATAATAGGAGAACAAAACTTTAAACAGTACCATTTGAAAGTATACAGGCAGGCACTTGTACTATATGCTTTGGTAAATTCATCCATAAATATGACCACAAAAGAGGTAGGTATAGTGTGTATGGGTTTGGCAAAGTCAGCAGGTAGAGTATTGGTATCAGTTGACTTAGCTGTTGGGGGGGTTCCAAATGAGTTTGTGCCCCCCAAAAAAATAGCCTCTTGCACTCTGCCTGATTTTAAGGCCAACAATAACATTTGGACACATTTTAGGGGGTGTTTAGGGTAAGCACTAAAATGTAGCTGACAAACAGCTACATTGTTAGGTTACTAGGCTAGGTGTGTATGGGCCCAGAATAGCATGCTGGGGAGATTAGTGAAGGCAAGTATGCATGAAGGACAAAAAAGGAGCATTGAAAGCTTAGAGCATGCATGAGGACAAAGAGGAAATTAACAGCGTATTACAATCATAATTATGGAATGAAGAAATGAATACAATACATTAGCAAATATTAATTACAAAGAATGTGGTGTTAAAGGATACAACTTACCCGAATATAGTCCTTCTGCAGGACTTGAATGATGGCAGAACAGGTGTTTGGAATAATGATTCCCAGAGCCTGGGGGGAGATCCCAGTCATGAACTTGAGGTCCTGGAGACTTCTCCCCATCGCCAAATACTGCAAGGTGGCGATGAGCCTTTGCTCGGGACAGATGGCTTGCCGCATGCAGGTGTCCTGCTTAGTAATATAAGGGGACAGCAAAGCCAATAGACGGTGAAAGATGGGGTCCGTGATCCAGGGATAATTCCTGAAATCATCAGGATTATTCTCCTGGAGCTCCCACAGCAAAGGCATATGACAGAATTGGTCACGATTAAGCAACCAATTCTTGGTCCAAGAACTCCTCCTCCCCCTGTTCCTGGACTGGACTTGGGTCATAGCAATAACTCCAAGCCCAACTATAGCACAATCTCTCCGACAAGAACACCACATAGCTAGTAAATGAACGGCTGCTCAGAACGAACTGTCAGAACGCACTGAAAATCAGAAAGGACCTGACAAGCACGACCTTGAAAATCAGAAACGACCAGACAAGCATGCACTGAAAATCAGAAGCGAACTATAAATAGAACGCACTGAAAAACAGAAACGACCTGACTAGCACGCACTGAAAAACAGATACGAACCGACAAGCACAACCTGAAAAGCATAACCGAACTGAAAAATATGAGGCTGAAAAGTGCGAATCGTCACTCACCAAACTTCTACTAACACGAGATAAACACGAGATTAGCAGAAGGAGCCCAAAGGGTCTCGCATGACTATTGTATTTCCTTTTTATCGGCTCGTCGTAGGTCTTGTACCTCACTACGTTCGTAATTGTTGCCCAACATTTGTGTGAACGTGTGTATGCAAGACAAGTTGGAGCCAATGCCCTTTGAACAAAATTCCACGGTTTTGATGTTGGAAATGCCGATCGTATGTATGAGGCTTAACACTGCACATCAACCTGAACACACCACCCCCACCGTGAAACATGGTGGCAACAGCATCATGTTGTGGGATGCTTTTCTTCAGCAGGGACAGGAAAGCTGGTCAGAGCTGATGGGGAGATGGATGGAGCCAAAAACATGGCAATCTTAAAACACCTTCCAGCAGGACAACGACCCTAAACATACAACCAGAGCTACAATGGAATTTTTTAAAACAAAGCATATTCATGTGGTAGAATGGCCCAGTCAAAGTCCAGACCTAAATCAAATAGAAAATTTGTGGCAAGACTTTAAAATTGCTTTTCACAGACGCTCTCTCTATCCAATCTGACAGAGCTTAAGCTAATTTGCAAAGAAAAATGGGCAAAAATGTCACTCTCTAGATGTGCAAAGCTGGTAGAGACATCCCCAAAAAGACTTGCAGCTGCAATTGCAGCAAAATGTGGTTCTACAAATTATTGACAAAGTATTCAAACGTGGGGGTCATAAGAAGAAAAAACGCCCCCACATGGTGTAGGTCAAAAGGGTGGATTTATTTAAAAAATGGTACGAACATCATGAAGATGTGTATAAATAAAATGTGATCACAAGGTACCGTTTTTTAAATAAATCCACCCTTTTAACCTACACCATGTGGAGGCATCGTTTCTTCTTATGAACCCCATGTTTGAATATCCATTGGACAGGATCTTGGTGTGCATCGTTGGGACTATCGGTGACCTGCATTGGAGTTCTGGTTCCCTTCCCCTAAGCTTGGTTGACTTGCTGCCGCTGCCACGTGGGTCCACAGTCTCCAATAAGATCACCTATCCCTTACCCCAGATGGAGGACGCACTATCCCGGGTGATTTGACATCGTCTATTTGCCTTTTGTCCAAGACTTTGATCCTATTTCTACCAGTTTGGTTCTTAGTGTGGACATTTCAGCAGACCAAGTTTGACTTGGTTCTTATTGAACTCTCATTGACTTTTCAGTGATCTCTCATTGTTTTGCACTTATTAATTTTGAGTTTTTCTTTGTATTTATTTGGTATGTATTGATTTCACCTTTGCACTGATGCACTTTACCTTTGGGTCACTGTTTATAGGCCATTGTAGTTTATGAGATATTGTTGACTCAGTAATGCAGTTCGTTATTGCACATACCTTGTTGCCCCAGCCTACATGAATTCAGTTTATCACAACTAGGGATGAGCCGAACACCCCCCGGTTCGGTTCGCACCAGAACCCGCGAACGGACCGCAAGTTCGCACGAACGTTAGAACCCCATTGACGTCTATGGGACTCGAACGTTCGAAATCAAAAGTGCTCATTTTAAAGGCTAATTTGCATGGTATTGTCCTAAAAAGGGTTTGGGGACCCGGGTCCTACCCCAGGGGACATGTATCAATGCAAAAAAAACTTTTAAAAACGGCCGTTTTTTCGGGAGCAGTGATTTTAATGATGCTTAAAGTAAAAAAAAAAAAGTGAAATATTCCTTTAAATATCGTACCTGGGGGGTGTCTATAGTATGCCTGTAAAGTGACGCGTGTTTCCCATGTTTAGAACAGTCCCTGCACCAAATGTCATTTTTAAAGGAAAAAATCTCATTTAAAACTGCTTGCGGGTTTAATGTCATGTCGGGTCATGGCAATATGGATGAAAATCAGTGAGACAAACGGCATGGGTACCCCCCAGTCCATTACCAGGCCCTTTGGGTCTTGTATGGATATTAAGGGGAACCCCGCACCCAAATTAAAATAAGGAAAGGTCCCTATATACTCTGAACAGCAGTATACAGGCGGTGCAAACAAGACAGGGACTGTAGGTTTGTTGTTAAGTAGAATCTGTTTGTAATTTTGAACATTTTTAATGTGTTTAGCTCCAGCCAAAAAATCTTTTCTAAGCTTTTTGGAAAACATAGGGAAGGGTTATCACCCCTGTGACATTTGTTTTGCGTCTTTCCTCCTCTTCAGAAGATTTCACCTCAATTTTTTGTCCCAATGAAAAATGTTTTTTGAAAATTTGGGTTTTTTTGTGGAACAAGGATTGGAAAGCATCAGTGGAAAGGAGAAATTGTTTTCCCATATTAACTCTTACAGGAGAGAATTTCCCTTCCTTAGGGGTAGATTTCATCTCACTTCCTGTTGTCTCCTTCCGTTTGCAAGTAGGAGTCGTTTGTAAGTTAGATGTTTGAAAGTAGGGTCCTGCCCTATATACTCAGCAGAAATTTGGGCCTTAGGTGTTGCTGTGGCCAAAACACTGTAAGCCCTCACAGGGCCCTGCTGTGAAATATTAGATCAAGAATTGTAATTACATGCCCCTGTTGAACAGGAGCTGAAAAATTAGGCCTTAGGCACTGGTGCTGGTGCCACAACACTGCAACCCCTCACAGACACTCTAGTTGGAACGCAGGAACGAGCCCTGCTGCAAAGTATTGCATCAAAAATTGTAATTACACGCCCCTGTTAGACAGGGGCAGAAAAATTGGGCCTTAGGCACTGGTGCTGGTGCCACAACACTGCAACCCCTCACAGACACTCTAGTTGGAACGCAGGAACGAGCCCTGCTGCAAAGTATTGCATCAAAAATTGTAATTACACGCCCCTGTTAGACAGGGGCAGAAAAATTGGGTCTTAGGCACTGGTGCTGGTGCCACAACACTGCAACCCCTCACAGACACTCTAGTTGAAACGCAGGAACAAGCCCTGCTGCAAAGTATTGCATCAAAAATTGTAATTACACGCCCCTGTTAGACAGGGGCTGAAAAATTGGGTCTTAGGCACTGGTGCTGGTGCCACAACACTGCAACCCCTCACAGACACTCTAGTTGGAATGCAGGAACGAGCCCTGCTGCAAAGTATTACATCAAAAATTGTAATTACACGCCCCTGTTAAACAGGGGCTGAAAAATTGTGCCTTAGGCACTGGTGGTGGCGCCCAGAACCAAAAATGTTCTTACAAGCTATCAGCGTGATGATTGAGGAGGAAGAGGATAATTACTCAGGGATAGTCACTCAGCATCAGCATAGGCAGTCTTTGAAGGGATCTGAGATTTCAAAAAAAATTATTCGGTTACATCTGCATCAGGTGCTTGGTAGCTGGTGGTGATCCAAGACTGATTCATTTTTATGAAGGTCAGCCGATCGACCGAGTCGGTGGACAGACGCACCCTGTGATCGGTTACCACGCCTCCAGCAGCACTGAATGTGCGTTCCGAAAGAACGCTGGATGCAGGACAGGCCAGTAGCTCAATTGCATACTGTGCAAGCTCTGGCCAGTGATCCATCCTCAAGACCCAGTAACCCAGAGGATTTTCGGTGGGAAAGGTGTCCAAGTCTGATCTTGCCCCTAGGTATTCCTGCACCATGTAAAACAGACGCTGGCGATGGTTGCTGGAACCGATCATACCTTGGGGCTGCGGACCAAAAAATTGTCTGAACGCATCGGTCAGACGGCCACCTTCTCCACCGCTCCTTCTTTGACTGACCGAAGCCTCAGCAACACGTTGTCCAGAAACAGGCTTTTGTAACCTCCCAGTCTCTGGGAACGCGTTGCACAGACCTTTCTGCAAGGCCTCCCGAAGATGTTTCATCCTCTGCTCCCTCTGCGATGGCAAGATAAGGTCCGCAACCTTACCCTTGTAACGTGGATCAAGGAGGGTTGCCAGCCAGTATTGGTCCTTCTCCTTGATACCACGAATACGAGGATCCTTACGCAGGCTTTGCAGGATCAGGGAGGCCATGCAGTGTAGGTTTGCTGAGGCATTCGGTCCGGAGTCCTCTGGGTCACTAAGGACAACAACGTCCGCAGCCACCTCCTCCCAGCCACGTACAAGTCCATGTGTTCCTTGGGACTGATCCCTTAAAGACTGCTGATGCTGAGTGCCAGGCTCCACCTCCATACTGACACAATCTTCCTCCTCCTCCTCCTCCTCCTCCTCGTCCTCTTCCTGTGTGATCGGCGGGCACGCAGGAACACTGTCTGGATAAAGGGGGCCTTGAGAGCTAAGGAAGTCCTCCTCTTCCTGCCTCTGTTCTGCCTCAAGTGCCCTGTCCATTATTCCACGCAGCGTGTGCTCCAACAGGTGGACAAGGGGGACAGTGTCACTGATGCATGCACTGTCAGTGCTCACCATCCTCGTGGCCTCCTCGAATGGTGACAGGACAGTGCATGCATCCCTGATCATGGCCCACTGGCGTGGGGAAAAAAAACCAAGGTCCCCTGACCCTGTCCTGGTGCCATAGTCGCACAGGTACTCATTGATGGCCCTCTGCTGCGTGTGCAGCCGCTGCAGCATGGCCAACGTCGAGTTCCACCTGGTGGGCATGTCACAGATTAGGCGGTTCTTGGGCAGGTTAAACTCCTTTTGGAGGTCCGTCAGCCGAGCACTGGCATTATATGACCGGCGGAAATGCACAGAGACTTTCCTGGCCTGCCTCAGGACATCCTGTAAGCCCGGGTACCTGCCCAAGAACCGCTGCACCACCAAGTTAAGGACGTGAGCCAAACAGGGCACATGGGTCAGTTGTCCCTGTCGGAGGGCAGAGAGGAGGTTGGTGCCATTGTCGCAAACCACCATTCCTGCCTTAAGTTGGCGTGGCGTCAACCACCTCTGAACCTGCCCCTGCAGAGCTGACAGAACCTCTGCCCCAGTGTGGCTCCTGTCCCCCAAGCACACCAGCTCAAGCACCGCATGGCATCTTTTGGCCTGCGTACTTGCGTAGCCCCTTGAACGCCTACGGAGCACCGCTGGTTCCGAGGAAGAGGCCATGGAGGAAGAAGAAGAGGAGGGGGTGGAGGAGAGAGGTGTGTCACAATCAGCATTTTGGAGGCGTGGTGGCGGAACAACCTCCAACACTACTGCACCTTGTCCTGCATCCTTCCCAGCTGCCAGCAGAGTCACCCAATGCGCCGTGAAACTTAAGTAACGTCCCTGTCCATGCCTGCTGGACCATGAGTCAGCGGTAATATGCACCTTACCGCTGACCGCCCTGTCCAGCGAGGCATGGACATTGCCTTCCACATGCCGGTAGAGAGCCGGAATCGCCTTCCGTGAGAAAAAGTGGCGTTTGGGTACCTGCCACTGAGGAACCGCACATTCCACAAACTCACGGAAGGGGGCAGAGTCTACCAACTGAAAAGGCAGCAGTTGAAGTGCTAGCAATTTTGCCAAGCTAGCATTCAACCGCTGGGCATGTGGATGGCTGGGAGCAAACTTCTTTCGGCGGTGCAGCAGCTGGGGCAGGGAAATTTGCCTGGTACAATCTGACGTCGGTGTACCAAAAGCAGATTGCCCACAAGTACTTGGCTGTGACACACCTAATTCTACACCTTCATTCCTCTCACTGCAGGTCTCAGAGAGGACTGAAGGTCTAGTGGGGTTGGAAATCTCAGCTGATGAGGAGCAAGGAGAGATCGTCTTTGTTCTTTGGTGTGGGTCTTTTAGATACGCTTGCCAACGAACTGCATGGCAGGTCAACATATGTCTGGTCAAGCATGTGGTACCCAAGCGGGAGATGTTTTGGCCACGCGAGATACGCTTGAGACATATGTTGCAAATAGCAGCGGTGCGATCTGATGCACTCGTCTCAAAAAAGGCCCACACCAAAGAACTTTTTGAATAACGCGCAGAGACTGCAGCGCCCTGCACATGTGGAGCTTTGGGGTGTGATGCAGTCAATGTGCTGCCCTTAGGCTGGCCCCTGGAGGGCATCCTGCCTAGTTGGTGATGTGCCACCTCCTCCTCCTCCTCCTCCTCCTCCTCTCTCCTATCAGGCACCCACGTTGAGTCAGTGACCTCATCATCCCCTCCCTCCTCATCACTGGAGCAAACCTGGCAGTATGCTGCAGCAGGGGGAGCATGACTGCCAGATTGCTGTCCTTCTTGGGCACCCCCTCTGTCCGTGCTCATGTTACTGCCTTCATTGAGCTCAGTATCATCATCAGAGCCTTCCAAACGCTGGGCATCCTCCTGGAGCATGTACCCAACACTGTGGTCAAACAGTTCGAGGGAATCCTCATGAGGACATGGTGGAGCTAGGGAAGGAGTCACTGATGACATTGAGCTGAGGGAAGAGGCCGCTGCTTTGCCAGACAAAGCACCCTGGGCATGGGTGAGAGAGGATGAGGAGGATGAGGACGGCTTGGTCATCCACTCGACCAAGTCTTCCGCATGTTGCGGCTCAACACGGCCAGCTGCCGAAAAAAAGGCCAAGCGTGTCCCATGGCCACGTGCTGATGAGGATGCACCGTCTCCACGACCAGCACTAGACACAGAGCCTGCTTGCCCTCTCTTATTGGCTTGTGACTGTCTGCCTCTCCTTCTTGGCCTTCCAGACATACTAATGGCCTGTAGCTGCACTAAGCTGGGATAGAACACCTGTAATTTTCTTAAGGTAGCTTTATATACTGTAACCAGACAAGCCTGCCTGTCAGTAGGAAGATAACAGGAACGGATCTAGCTGAACACTGTGAGCAGGACACACTGTACTAAATGTAAATAGTCTAGCTGCCTGACCGTGGTACTAATAGGATCAAATAGAACACCTGTAATTTTCTTAAGGTAGCTTTATATACTGTAACCAGACAAGCCTGCCTGTCAGTAGGAAGATAACAGGAACGGATCTAGCTGAACACTGTGAGCAGGACACACTGTACTAAATGTAAATAGTCTAGCTGCCTGACCGTGGTACTAATAGGATCAAAAAGAACACCTGTAATTTTCTTCAGGTAGCTTTATATACTGTAACCAGACAAGCCTGCCTGTCAGTAGGAAGATAACAGGAACGGATCTAGCTGAACACTGTGAGCAGGACGCACTGTACTAAATGTAAATAGTCTAGCTGCCTGACCGTGGTACTAATAGGATCAAAAAGAACACCTGTAATTTTCTTAAGGTAGCTTTATATACTGTAACCAGACAAGCCTGCCTGTCAGTAGGAAGATAACAGGAACGGATCTAGCTGAACACTGTGAGCAGGACGCACTGTACTAAATGTAAATAGTCTAGCTGCCTGACCGTGGTACTAATAGGATCAAAAAGAACACCTGTAATTTTCTTAAGGTAGCTTTATATACTGTAACCAGACAAGCTTGCCTGTCAGTAGGAAGATAACAGGAACGGATCTAGCTGAACACTGTGAGCAGGACACACTGTACTAAATGTAAATAGTCTAGCTGCCTGACCGTGGTACTAATAGGATCAAAAAGAACACCTGTAATTTTCTTCAGGTAGCTTTATATACTGTAACCAGACAAGCCTGCCTGTCAGTAGGAAGATAACAGGAACGGATCTAGCTGAACACTGTGAGCAGGACGTACTGCACTAAATGTATATAGCAGGAACGGATCTAGCTGAACACTGTGAGCAGGACGCACTGCACTGAATGTAAATAGCAGGAACGGATCTAGCTGAACACTGTGAGCAGGACGCACTGCACTAAATGTAAATACCAGGAACGGATCTAGCTGAACACTGTGAGCAGGACGCACTGCACTGAATGTAAATAGCAGGAACGGATCTAGCTGAACACTGTGAGCAGGACGCACTGCACTGAATGTAAATAGCAGGAACGGATCTAGCTGAACACTGTGAGCAGGACGCACTGCACTAAATGTAAATACCAGGAACGGATCTAGCTGAACACTGTGAGCAGGACGCACTGCACTGAATGTAAATAGCAGGAACGGATCTAGCTGAACACTGTGAGCAGGACGCACTGCACTAAATGTAAATACCAGGAACGGATCTAGCTGAACACTGTGAGCAGGACGCACTGCACTGAATGTAAATAGCAGGAACGGATCTAGCTGAACACTGTGAGCAGGACGCACTGCACTAAATGTAAATACCAGGAACGGATCTAGCTGAACACTGTGAGCAGGACGCACTGCACTGAATGTAAATAGCAGGAACGGATCTAGCTGAACACTGTGAGCAGGACGCACTGCACTGAATGTAAATAGCAGGAACGGATCTAGCTGAACACTGTGAGCAGGACGCACTGCACTAAATGTAAATACCAGGAACGGATCTAGCTGAACACTGTGAGCAGGACGCACTGCACTGAATGTAAATAGCAGGAACGGATCTAGCTGAACACTGTGAGCAGGACGCACTGCACTAAATGTAAATAGTCTAGCTGCCTGACCGTGGTACTAATAGGATCAAAAAGAACACCTGTAATTTTCTTAAGGTAGCTTTATATACTGTAACCAGACAAGCCTGCCTGTCAGTAGGAAGATAACAGGAACGGATCTAGCTGAACACTGTGAGCAGGACGCACTGTACTAAATGTAAATAGTCTAGCTGCCTGACCGTGGTACTAATAGGATCAAAAAGAACACCTGTAATTTTCTTAAGGTAGCTTTATATACTGTAACCAGACAAGCCTGCCTGTCAGTAGGAAGATAACAGGAACGGATCTAGCTGAACACTGTGAGCAGGACACACTGTACTAAATGTAAATAGTCTAGCTGCCTGACCGTGGTACTAATAGGATCAAAAAGAACACCTGTAATTTTCTTCAGGTAGCTTTATATACTGTAACCAGACAAGCCTGCCTGTCAGTAGGAAGATAACAGGAACGGATCTAGCTGAACACTGTGAGCAGGACGTACTGCACTAAATGTATATAGCAGGAACGGATCTAGCTGAACACTGTGAGCAGGACGCACTGCACTGAATGTAAATAGCAGGAACGGATCTAGCTGAACACTGTGAGCAGGACGCACTGCACTAAATGTAAATACCAGGAACGGATCTAGCTGAACACTGTGAGCAGGACGCACTGCACTGAATGTAAATAGCAGGAACGGATCTAGCTGAACACTGTGAGCAGGACGCACTGCACTGAATGTAAATAGCAGGAACGGATCTAGCTGAACACTGTGAGCAGGACGCACTGCACTAAATGTAAATACCAGGAACGGATCTAGCTGAACACTGTGAGCAGGACGCACTGCACTGAATGTAAATAGCAGGAACGGATCTAGCTGAACACTGTGAGCAGGACGCACTGCACTAAATGTAAATACCAGGAACGGATCTAGCTGAACACTGTGAGCAGGACGCACTGCACTGAATGTAAATAGCAGGAACGGATCTAGCTGAACACTGTGAGCAGGACGCACTGCACTGAATGTAAATAGCAGGAACGGATCTAGCTGAACACTGTGAGCAGGACGCACTGCACTAAATGTAAATAGCAGGAACGGATCTAGCTGAACACTGTGAGCAGGACGCACTGCACTGAATGTAAATAGCAGGAACGGATCTAGCTGAACACTGTGAGCAGGACGCACTGCACTAAATGTAAATACCAGGAACGGATCTAGCTGAACACTGTGAGCAGGACGCACTGCACTGAATGTAAATAGCAGGAACGGATCTAGCTGAACACTGTGAGCAGGACGCACTGCACTGAATGTAAATAGCAGGAACGGATCTAGCTGAACACTGTGAGCAGGACGCACTGCACTAAATGTAAATACCAGGAACGGATCTAGCTGAACACTGTGAGCAGGACGCACTGCACTGAATGTAAATAGCAGGAACGGATCTAGCTGAACACTGTGAGCAGGACGCACTGCACTAAATGTAAATACCAGGAACGGATCTAGCTGAACACTGTGAGCAGGACGCACTGCACTGAATGTAAATAGCAGGAACGGATCTAGCTGAACACTGTGAGCAGGACGCACTGCACTGAATGTAAATAGCAGGAACGGATCTAGCTGAACACTGTGAGCAGGACGCACTGCACTAAATGTAAATACCAGGAACGGATCTAGCTGAACACTGTGAGCAGGACGCACTGCACTGAATGTAAATAGCAGGAACGGATCTAGCTGAACACTGTGAGCAGGACGCACTGCACTAAATGTAAATACCAGGAACGGATCTAGCTGAACACTGTGAGCAGGACGCACTGCACTGAATGTAAATAGCAGGAACGGATCTAGCTGAACACTGTGAGCAGGACGCACTGCACTAAATGTAAATACCAGGAACGGATCTAGCTGAACACTGTGAGCAGGACGCACTGCACTGAATGTAAATAGCAGGAACGGATCTAGCTGAACACTGTGAGCAGGACGCACTGCACTGAATGTAAATAGCAGGAACGGATCTAGCTGAACACTGTGAGCAGGACGCACTGCACTAAATGTAAATACCAGGAACGGATCTAGCTGAACACTGTGAGCAGGACGCACTGCACTGAATGTAAATAGCAGGAACGGATCTAGCTGAACACTGTGAGCAGGACGCACTGCACTAAATGTAAATACCAGGAACGGATCTAGCTGAACACTGTGAGCAGGACGCACTGCACTGAATGTAAATAGCAGGAACGGATCTAACTGAACACTGTGAGCAGGACACACTGCACTAAATGTAAATAGTCTAGATAGAAGATAACAGGAACGGATCTAGCTAAACTGAATACAGTGTATATATATATATGTAACACCTGGGATGCATATATATACACAATACACTGTAAGTGCAGCTAACTGACTGACTGTTCTGCCTAATCTATCTAACTCAAATCAAATGACACTGTCTCTCTCTCTCTCTATCTCTCAGCACACCGGAACACACACTACACAGGGCCGCCGTGCAGGCGGCCTTATATAGTGTGGGGTGTGTACTAAATCCCCTGAGCCATAATTGGCCAAAGCCACCCTGGCTTTGGCCAATTACAGCTCTCTCTACTGACGGCGCTGTGATTGGCCAAGCATGCGGGTCATAGTGCATGCTTGGCCAATAATCAGCCAGAAATGCACTGCGATGCCGCAGTGAATTATGGGCCGTGACGCGCCACACGAATTTGGCGCGAACGGCCCATATCGTTCGCAATTCGGCGAACGACCGAACAGCCGATGTTCGAGTCGAACATGGGTTCGACTCGAACACGAAGCTCATCCCTAATCACAACAAACACTTATATTTACTTGTCACATATGGTATATACATTTTGGTCTTATAGCACTGCACTTTTATTTATCAATGTTCTATTCCTTTATTTTCTATTCTATTTTTATCTATTCTTGTTTTTTTTTTCAATACGTTTTTATTGGTTTTTCAAAACTTGACAGAGGTTGGTACACAACACGGAGATAATGCATACAATATACATTTGCAGCATGTAAACAGGTAGTTATATTTGTACTAGGTAATATAGTACAACAGTGGTTCAAACTTTAGAAACATATTTATCAGTCCAAATTGACCATGTTTGGTCAAATCTATTACAATTAAGTGAGTTGATCACCAGTAAACGTTCATAAGTGTAGTTAGGATTAACAGTGTTAAAGAGGAGGGCCCATGAAAAAAAAAAAAAATAAAAGTCAGCATCTACAAATACTGCAGCTGCTGACTTTTAATTGGACACTTACCTGTCCCAGGGTCCAGCGATGCGGGGGATCGAAGCCCCGCTCGTCTCCCCCTCCGTTCAGCAGTGCCGGCATTGCAACTGTGGGCGCCGGGCTGTGGCTTCACAGCCTGGCACTCACTGCGCATGCGCGAGCGGCGCCGCGTGCCGTAATTGGCCGCTCAGTCACCTGGGACCTGTAATGGGTCCCAGATGATTGACAGGAGGGAGGGAGCAGAGCCGAGTCCTTCCTGTGCCGAGGGGGAAGTGATGTCACCAGCCCAGGCACTGGAAGTGGCAGACTACGAGGGACCCCCTAGCAATAGACATTTAGAGGTAAGTAAAAAAAAAAAAATTCCAAATGTTTTTTTATATTTTTTTTTAGGTACAGTCATGGATTTTTTTTTTTTTTAGGGTGGAACACCACTTTAATGACTTCAGGTTCAGGGAGTCTTGGGATTTCCATTTCTTAACAATAGTATTTCTTACCGCCAGTAGGATATGGGTTACCACCGATCTTACGGAGTGTGGGTATTTGTCTATTCCTAGGTTAAGGATAGCTAGTCCCTTGTCTGGAGATGTAAAAACCTCTGTTATCAGAGATATCATACAGATTACCTGTTTCCAAAAGCTAGTTAGGTTGGGGCAGTCCCACAGAGTGTATAATAAGTTCCCTGTTTTGCCGCAGTTTCGCCAACAGTTGGGAGATACATTTGGGAAAATTTTTGCTAATCTGAGGGGTGTGTAATACCACTGATGTGTTATTTTTAACATAATTTTCCAGTGATTTGTGCAATGTGAACATTTTTGGACCGACTTGAATGTCATTTGCCACTGCTTCGGAGAATATGAGTTGTGAAGTTCCTTTTCCCGCTTTTGTATGAAGGGGAATTTTAAGAATGAGGTTTTCTTTGTAGTAGGTTATAAAACACAGAAATGCCGTTATTTGGTGCTGATTATTAGGTAAGGAATTTCCAGGCATTAGGGGGATTTGCAGATTAGGTAAGGGATTTTTGGACATAAAAATGTAAGATGCGGTTACATGAGTATTGTGTGTTGGTAGGAAGATTGTATTCCATTTTCAAGTGATCCCATGATTTAAGTGAGGAGTTAATATAGAAATCTTGCACTTTATTTAGAAGACACAAGTACAAGAAGTGGATCTGTCTTTAAAAACTGTATTGTAGATTCTAGAATTTGGGTATGGAGGTCGGGTAGCTCAATCGGTGTGGAATGCTTATGCTAGCTGGGAAGAATTCTCCAAGCATGCAATATTGCTGTTATAGTGGGAGGAAGGGTGGTCATGTCCCATGGTTTCCATGTGTCACGTAGGAGCAATGATGTTAGGGCAGACCGAAGAGGGGGATTGCAGTATGTTTTCAGTTTGGGGTTAGGGATTAGGCAACACCAGCCAGGGTGGCACATGTAGGTATCAAGCATATGTTCGTATGTCTGAGGGGCATCACTAGGGGCATCACTAGGGGGTTCCCCAGAGGGGGAGAAAAAAAGAAACAGAAGGCAACAGGGGTTCATCAAAAAGCAAAAAAGACACAATGAGAGGGAAAAAAAAACAACAAAACAAAAAAAAGAATATAATAATTCAATGATATTCAGCAGCAGCTAACACTGCAGAACTCACGTGGGTCCAATAGGGACTATCGTCTGTGCCGTTGCTGGACCGCTACTCGGTTTTCTGTGGCTGAGGCTAGGAACTCCTTCAGGGTGCTGCTGGATCCGCACGGCCCGAGCGGCCCATTGGTTGTGGCATAGGCTGCAGCCAGTCTGGTATCTGGATGGGCTCGGCCTCCATGAAAATAAAAAAAGCCGGCAAGTCACCTGGTGTATGTAGGATGAAAGATTTTTTTCCCTCTCCTGAAGGTAACTGAGAGGGGAAAACCCCATCTATATGTGGCTCCCTGATGGCGGGCTATATCCAGGACCGGACGTAACAGTCCTCGTCTGCGGAGCGTAGCTCTCGATAGATCAGGCATGATTTTTACCGATGCACCCTCGAAGTCCACAGAGCCCGCTTCCCAATAATCTCCTTCTGAGTGAAGCAATGGACTCTGCATATAACATCTTGCGGTAGGTTGGGGTGTGACTGCCGGGGTCCCGGGGCTCTATGTATCCGATCCAGCTCTAGGTCTGCAGGGATAGCCTTGCCTTTCAGCTGCTGAAAGATCGCGACTGCCGTCGTCGACAAATCCTCCGAGCCTGTGACCTCCGGTAGTCCTCGGAGCCGCAAGTTATTGCGTCGGCTCCTGTCTTCCATTTCCTCCAAACGGAGCTGCAGGGACACCGATGTCTGTGTGTAGGTGTCCTGCACCATCTCCAGGTTGGTAACTCGTTGCTGCAAACACTCCAGGGACGTCTCGCCAGGAGTCAGGAGCTTGCACATCCTGCCTAACTTCAGTGAAGTCTCTTCGGTGCTGCTCCTCCAAGCGGCCGATGAGAGCCTCAATATCTGCCTTAGTCGGCAGAGCTTGTAACAGTGTTCGCAAGTCTGAGTCAGCAAAGAGAGTGAGTGGTTGAGAGGGGGGTCCCGGGAGTGTTCTGTAGGCTGTTGGGGAGCCCGAACATGACCCAGAGAAGGCAGGGGCTGTTGGAGAGGTAGATGAGATCCTAAGGTCCAGGAAAATTGGCAGTGAGCCTCGTGGATCCGTCATTTTAGGAGCGGGAGAGGCGGGAAAGGTTACCTAAGGGTCCGTGAGATAGCGATCTATCTTCCCGCAGTTTACTGCTGCCTTTGTTACTTTCTTTGCTGCCTTTACTTTCTGACTGCTCCCTAGTGCCTTCTTACTTCTGGTAGTGGGCATACCACAGAGGATAGTGAGGAGCAGCAGGGGTAGTAAGGCAGGGACTGGGAGCTCAAGTTTAACACATCTTCATTCAGCCATGTCTCCCCTTCAGCCATGTCTCCCCCATTTCATATTATAAGTCTTATGGTAAGTCTATGTTGTTCATATCCATATCGGCCATAGGGCTTCAACCATAAATATAATAATATATATTATATTATATTGACATACATGTCCCCAGGCTGTGGTCATACAAGAGCCTGCATCTTTTGTCAGACCAGATTGAACCCAGGCCATCACTTTCTAGTCTTCCTTACACGCTTCCCTCCAGGCTGTGTCTGTGGTGTTGGAGGTGTGGCAGGAGGAGGAGGTGCAACTCACACAGGTGGGTATTCGGTGTGATTTCGCCTCTCACCCCCCTAGTTAATGTTTTATAAAGGATGTCCTCACACATTAGGCATTTTCCCTCCTGTATGTCCTGCAGTTTTGTGGCAGCCATGTAGGCAAAGACCTCTTCAGGAGTGGGGGTGGCTCTGAGGGATGCAGAAGCCTCCTGAATCAGCCTGAGCACTGACTCCTCCACGTTACTTCCCTTCCTGAGTCTTTTGTTTGGAAGGCGGAGGGGAGGGACCTGCGATTCTGTGAGGCTCCTACTGGGCCCGGCCACCTCCTGGCTGACACTTACCCCCACCTCCTCCTGGCTGTAACTTACCTCGGACACCTTCTGGCTGCTGATAAACCCAGCCTCATCCTGTGTGCCACATTCCACAGCCTCCTCCTGGCTGAGGTCTTCCTGTGTATGAAAAAGGGACATAGTTTTATTTTTTTCTTCATCAATCACACACAGTTTTCACCTCATGACTGTTGCAAATTGAATGTTAACAAATATAAAAGACTATCATTTTAAACCCAGCATTTTTCATTCTTGTCCCAATTATTTTTGCCCACTACTGTCTATTGATATGTAAAACACTTTATTAAATCAGCAATTAGTGATCAATAATAACATCTAGTAAACATCATTTATTTGACCAGAAATCTGTAAGAAAATCTGAAAGAATGCTATACCTGGCTCAAGCTGGGCTCCTCCACTTCTTCTTGGGTGGAAGTCCCAGGTTGGACATCAGAAGCCTCAGCTGGGGTGGAAGATAGGGTGGAAGGAAGAGTGGCAGGAAGGGTTGACAGGGATTCCCTGACTTCAGTCTGGTCTGACAGAAATCGCAGTCTCTCATAGTACCACAGCCTGGGGACATAAATGTCACCTGCTGCAGCTCCTGATCTCTGGGAATCCTGGATCTTCTTGCGCTCCCTAAGATAAGTACTCCTCAGGCCACCAATTTTGGCTTTTAAATAGGGGATGATTGCTGTGGGGACCACCGGCTTCACCAACTCCAGCAGTTTCTCCAGCGCTGCCTGCCTCTTTTGTTTATGATTATATTGTGGGTGTTTGACCTGCCACAGACAGGGCAGCTCCCTGTATTTGTCTATGAACAGGGGGAGGAAGTTGTGGTCATTGAAGCCATCCAATTTATCTGCAATACACAAGACAAACCCTAATGTCAGGCTAAAGTCTCCTAATCTTGTCCCAATATAGGCCTCAATCTATAAGCAGTATAGGCCCAAGTTTAAATGTTACCTTCGTTATCACGATCAGCGCTTCCGATACTCCTTCCTCTGCTCACAGATCATACGTACGACAGGAGGAGGAGGAAAGGCCAGAGCCAGAAATGTCACGATCCTGGAGGAGATTTAAGGCATCAAATATGGCCTTTGTAGAGATGGTGGAGATGGTGGACATATTGAAGAGGGCCGACTATGACGGGAAGTATGGACCTTACCCCAACCCCAATGTCATAAAGGTCTAGATCATGGCGAAAGTTGTGAAGAGTCTGCACAGGAATTTTGGGGTACGGCGATACAAGGATCAACTGAGGAAACGGTGGTCGGACCTCAAATTAAGGGAGCACGATCAGTATAGAAGGATCAGGAGAGTGCTGCAAAAAAGTAAGTAGTTGTCCTGTGTTCCTATTCTTTGTTTTTCTTACATCCGTGCTGCTCCATGTGCTTTTCTGTACTGTTGTATAGTTTAAAATGGCAACTTTCATGTTTATGGACACATTATTCGTTCGTAGGAAACATTATTCGTTCGGCCAATAAAAATCATGTTTTGTTCAGATGCAGTTCAATACATTTTTTCTGGACTACTTCTCTTAACCCCCCTGGCGGTATTCCCGAGTCTGGCTCGGGGTGGATTTTCAATACCAAAAGTGGTATCCCCGAGCCAGTGATCGTGATTGCATCGCATGATCCTTGTAGAGGTTACTTACCTTGTCCCCTAGATCCTGCAATGTCTCCCCGCTGTGATCTGCGAGCCGCCGTGTCTCGCTCAATTCACAGTGCCGAGCTCCGTTCCCTGCGAGCGTTGCGACGCACAGAGATGGAGTTCGGCACCAAATTCAAAAAGTAAAACACACAGTACAGATACAGTATACTGTAATCTTACAGATTACATTAGACCCCTTTCACACTGAGGTGTTTTTCAGGCTTTTTTGCAGGCGCAATACAATAGCAAAAGAGAGAAAAAAGTAACTCCTGCACACAGGTGGATCACCAAGTATAGTACATAAACATAGGCCTTGCTGCCCTCAAGGATGGGGATCCTAGTAAAAACCGAAACAAAAAGAAGACAAGGGCGCACCAGCCTTGTGCATTAACTTTTAAAACATTTATTAAATTAAAAATAGTAAAAGAAGTGACTCACAAGCGATTGGTGGAGGAGGCACAACGTAAAATCGCACCAGTAGACAGTCTGCGATTTGGGATGAGCGAAAACCTTCCAGGGGTTGTGGAGGAACGCACAGACATTGCAATGCGCTAACGCGTTTCGAGGGTAGAGTCTCCTCTTCTTCACACTCCACAGGCACCCACTACCACAATGCCAGTGTAAGTACATGCACACGTCCATCCACTGTGCACATGCTGCGACTTGATGAGTGAGGTTTTGAGGTGGTGATTCTCATCCATTATGATCTGTAATACTGCGGTGTACATCTGGCAGTGGGATTGGTAACATTGTTTTTGAGTGAGTCTTTGAGGTGTTGATTCTCATCCACTGTGATTTGTAATGTCTACTGCAATGTACATCTGGCAGTATGATTGGTAACATTTACTGTGATTTATATCTGGTGCTCTTTAGATATCGCATGTCGCCTTTCAGTCCGTATGCACAGTGCGCTGCAGTTCACTTCTTATTGATTCATCTATCAATTGATTATTGTTTTTTTCGCGTATGTATGCATGCACGTGTATGTATGCTGTGTACACGTGTCTGCATATGCCCTTATACGTATATGGAATGCCGGATTAGAGGACTTTGGAGGGAGGGACTCTTTAAAGGGGGAGGAGCCCCGCAGCCCATCCCTGTCTTATTGGCTTGCAGGTATTTATAAGTGAGGTTCGCCGAGGGAGGTTGCACTGCATAGCTCTGAAGAAGAGGGGACTCTCCCCTCGAAACGCGTTAGCGGATTGCAACGTCTGTGCGTTCCTCCACGACCCCTGGAAGGTTTTCGCTTATCCCAAATCGCAGACTGTCTACTGGTGCGATTTTATGTTGTGCCTCCTCCACCAATCGCTTGTGAGTCACTTCTTTTACTATTTTTAATTTAATAAATGTTTTAAAAGTTAATGCACAAGGCTGGTGAGCCCTTGTCTTCTTTTTGTTTCGTTTTTTGCAGGCGCTTTAGCGTTAAAAAAAGCGCCTGTAAAGCGCCTTAACGAAGCCTCACCTGCAATCCCAATGTGAGAGCCCAAGCATTTTCACACTGAGACCCCTTTCACACTGGGGCGTTTTTCAGGCGCTTTAGCGTTAAAAAAGCACCTGTAAAGCGCCTGAAAGAAGCCTCATCTGCAATCTCAATGTGAAAGCCTGAGTGCTTTCACACTGGGACGCTGCGCTGGCAGGGCGTCAAAAAAAGTCCTGCAAGCAGCTTCTTTGCAGCACTTTCATATTTTTGTCACCGGGCTGGGTGCGCCAATGGCCCGAGCCCTTTTAAACTGCCAGCGCCCGAAAAACACCTGAAAAACGCCCCAGTGTGAAAGGGCACATAAGCGGCGCTTTACAGGCGATTTTAAAGCGCCTGAAAAACGCCTGAAAAACGCCCCAGTGTGAAAGGGCTCTTACTGTATCAAATAATTACACATCCCCTTTGTCCCTAGTGGTCTGTCCAGTGTCCTGCATGCAGTTTTATATTATAAAAACTGTTCTTTCTACCTGGAAACTGGAGATTGCCCATAGCAACCAAAACTGTCCCTTTACATCAAAAGTGGTTTTAGACCAGCTAGAAAACAGCGATAATAAATTAGAATCACTTGCAGAATTGAGTGATAGTGATTTGTGGGGAAATCCGTCATCAAACATTAAAAGTATCGAAAGCGACAATTCTACAACTGAGCAAATTTCAGTGTTTTTGATTTGATTACATTATTGAATAATTTTTATTATTATATTATTATTTGTTATAATTATTTATAGTTATTTATTATATTATAATTTTTTATTTCGTTTTTCAAACTTTATCATACCCAGGATGTTTACTAGACTCTTGTTTGGACAGATTTAAGTGAATTTTTCCTAAGAATTACAGGCCTATAATATAAAACGCCAAATTTCTGTGCAAAATTGTACCACTTTCAGCATCAAAAATCTGAAATAATCATACCGCCAGGATGGTTAAAATACGTTTGTTGTCTAGATGGGTTAGTAACTAGAATGAAATGCAAACTAGATTCTGTGTAAGGAGAGGACACTCAGCAGCTGTTTACACATCTGGATGGTGGAGCACTAGTGTGGGACCCAAGAAGAAACTTTTTATTAGGGGGCCCAAACAGGTGCTCCAGTGTATACTCTAGGGGTGTCTCCATCTGTGAAGCTTGTACAAAACAGGTAAGTAGGGATGAGCCGAACACCCCCCTGTTCGGTTCGCACCAGAACATGCGAACAGGAAAAAAGTTTGTTCGAACATGGGAACACCATTAAAGTCTATGTCTCACGAACATGAATAATCAAAAGTGCTAATTTTAAAGGCTTATATGCAAGTTATTGTCATAAAAAGTGTTTTGGAACCTGGGTCCTGCCCCAGGGGACATGGATCAATGCAAAAAAAGTTTTAAAAATGGCCGTTTTTTCAGGAGCAGTGATTTTAATAATGCTTAAAGTCAAACAATAAAAGTGTAATATCCTTTTAAATTTCATAGCTGGGGGGTGTCTATAGTATGCCTGTAAAGGGGCGCATGTTTCCCATGTTTAGAACAGTCTGACAGCAAAATTACATTTCAAATAGAAAAAAGTCATTTAAAACTATTTGCGGCTATTGCATTGCCGGTCCGACAATACACATAGAAGTTCATTGATAAAAACGGCATGGGAATTCCCCACAGGGGAACCCCGAACCAAAATTTAAAAAAAAAAATGACGTGGGGGTCCCCCTAAATTCCATACCAGGCCCTTCAGGTCTAGTATGGATATTAAGGGGAACCCTGGCCAAAATTTAAAAAAAAAACGGCCTGGGGTCCCCCCAAAAATCCATGCCAGACCCTTATCCGAGCATGCAACCTGGCAGGCCGCAGGAAAAGAGGGGGGGACGAGAGAGCACCCCCCCCTGAACCGTACCAGGCCACATTCCCTCAACACCTTATCCCCATGTTGATGAGGACAAGGGCCTCATCCCCACAATCTTGGCCGGTGGTTGTGGGGGTCTGCAGGCGGGGGGCTTATCGGAATCTGGAAGCCCCCTTTTGCAAGGGGACCCCCAGATCCTGCCCCCCCCTGTGTGAAATGGTAAGGGGGTACTTTTACCCCTACCATTTCACTAAAAAACTGTCAAAAATGTTAAAAATGACAAGAGACAGTTTCTGACAATTCCTTTATTTAAATGCTTCTTCTTTCTTCTATCTTCCTTCATCTTCTTCTGGTTCTTTTGGCTCTTCTGGTTCTTCCTCCGGTGTTCTCTTCCAGCATCTCCTCCATGGCATCTTCTATCTTCTTCTCCTCGGGCCGCTCCACACCCATGGCATGGGGGGAGGCTCCCGCTCTTCTCTTCATCTTCTTCTCTTCTTCATCTTCTTCTCTTCTTCATCTTCTTCATCTTTTTCTCTGGGCTGCTCCGCATCCATGCTGGCATGGAGGGAGGCTCCCGCTGTGTGACGCGTCTCCTCTTCTGACGGTTCTTAAATAACGGGGGGCACGGTGACTTGACGGGACTTCCCTGTGACGTCACAGGGAATGCCACAGGGAAGTCCCGTCATGTCCCGTGCGTCAGATGGGGCGGGGTCACCGGGTGGCCCCCCGCCCCCCGTTATTTAACAACCGTAAGAAGAGGAGACGCGTCACACAGTGGGCGCCTCCCTCCATGCCAGCGAAGAAAATGAAGAAGAGAAGAAGATGAAGAAGAGAAGAAGATGAAGAAGAGAAGAAGATAAAGAGAAGAGCGGGAGCCTCCCCCCATGCCATGGGTGCGGAGCGGACCAAGGAGAAGAAGATAGAAGACGCCGCAGAGGAGATGCTGGACGAAAACACCGGAGGAAGAACCAGAAGAGTCAGAAGAGCCAGAAGAACCAGAAGAAGAAGAAGAAGAAGGAAGATAGAAGAAGAAGAAAAAATAAATCAGACCCAGCTGAGGCAGCATAGTTCCAAGAATTTCTCCTTAAAAAATTGTGGAGAACACAGCAACACAGGATGATGTGATTGAGTTTATATTCCGCCATGTGTATGGGTGTAAGAAATAGACGGAACCGGCTGGCCATTATTCCAAACATGTTCTCTACCACCCTTCTGGCTCTGGCCAGCCGGTAATTAAAAACCCTCTGGTCTGGGGTGAGGGTCCTCATAGGGAATGGCCGCATAAGATGGTCCCCCAGCGCAAACGTTCATCCGCAACGAAGAGGAATGGGAGTCCTTCTGCATTATCTTATGGAGGTGGCAAGCCCAAGCTGCCATTCTGGAGACACCCGTAGAACTCCGTCTGAGCGATGACTCCACCATCTGACATCCGGCCATTCTTCCCCACGTCCACATACAGGAACTCGTAAGTAGCAGACACCACCGCCAACATCACAATACTATTAAACCCCTTGTAGTTGTAATAGTATGACCCCGAGTTGGGTGGTGGGACGATGTGGACGTGTTTCCCATCAATTGCCCCTACGCAGTTAGGAAAGTCCCACCACTGGGCAAAGTGGGAGGCCACAGTCTGCCATTCCTGTGGGTTGGAAGGAAACTGTGGAGTCAAGCAAGAACCAAAAATTAATCGTTTTGCACATAAAACTTGAAAACAGATTAGACACAAACATTCTTGGCCAACATCAGTATAACATTTATTTTAGGGAGTATTTAAAAACAAAGGTATAAGATCCACCTATCAGATTCCCCCCCCCCCCTCTCATGGGCCATTTTAAACATTTTAGGGGAGGAGATGTTTTGGAAAGGTAACCCTCTCCACTTCATTGAGAGATGAATGCCTAAATAATATGTATTACTTAGGCCAGCCCCTCCCTACTTTACACTATTGGCAGCCCACTGGACAGGTAAGATAGGTCATAATACAAAGATATAAATACACACTGTACACATTTTAGCACATTTTTACATTCTGATATTACCTATCAAGATAATAATAGGATACAAAAACTTTAAACAGTACCATTTGAAAGTATATCAGGCAGGCCCTTGCACTACATGCTTTTGGGAATTCATCCATAAATCTGACCACAAATGAGGTAGGTATAGTGTGTATGGGTTTGGCAAAGTCAGCAGATAGAGGATTGGTATCAGCTGACTTAGCAGTTGGGGGGAGGGAGGGTTCCAGATGATTTTGGGCCCCTAAAAAAAGTTCTGGCACTCTGCCTGAATTTAAACCACAAATAACATTTTTACACATTTTAGGGTGTGTTTAGGGTAAAGCACTACTATGGAGCTGACAAAATAAATTGTTAAGTGACTAGATGAGGTGGATATAGCCCCGGAGAGCATGCTGGGGAGGTAAGTGAAGGCAAATATGTATGAAGGACAAAAAAAATGTCAAATAAAACCAGAATGCATGAGGACAAAAGGGACATTCACAGCATATTACAATCATGGTAATTAGGAAATAAGGAAAGAAATACATTACATTAGCAAACATTAAATACAATAAAATGTGATGTTAAAGGATAAAAATCTTACCTTAATATAGTCCTTCTGCAGGACCTGGATGATGGCAGAACAGGTCTCTGGGGTAATGATCCCCAGAGCCTGGGGGGAGATGCCTGTCGAGAACTTGAGGTCCTGCAGGCTTCTCCCCATCACCAAGTACCGCAGGATATCGACTAGCCTCTGCTCCGGAGTGATGGCTTGCCTCATGCAGGTATCCTGCCTGCTGATATAAGGGGTCAGCAAAGCCAACAAATGTTGAAATACGGGGTCCGTCATCTGGAGAAAGTTCCTGAAATCGTAAGAATTATTCTCACGGATCTCACGGAGCAAAGGCATGTGACAGAATTGGTTGCGCTGGAGCAACCAATTCTTGGTCCATGAACACCACCTCACCCTGTTCATGGACTGGGCTTGTGTCAAAGTAAGAACCCCAACACCAAGCCCCCGCACAGCATGAACTCTACGATGAGTAGACATGCAACATGGCTAGAAAACGGTCGGCTGGTCAGAACGAAGTAACAAAACGCACTGAAGAACAGCAAGGCCTGTGAAGAGCTACCTGAAAATCAGTAACGAATGGACAAGAACATAATGACAAATCAATGGAAACTCACTGCACGCACTGAAGACCAGATACAAACTTTGTGTGACCATGTGTATGCAAGACAAGTTTGAGCCAACATCCATCGGAAAAAATCCATGGATTTTGTTGTCGGAATGTCCGACCAATGTCCGACTGTGTGTACAGGGCATTAGACTCCGAGACCTCCTGTCTCTTTCTCCTGGAGCTGTCTCCTACTGGGACCCTCCCAACATCCTAGGCCAGACTTCCTGTCTGCGGGGCGGAGCTGTCTCCAAGTCTGAGCACTGACCTCTATTCCTGTGATGTTTATGAACCCAGCCCACAGGTGTGCAATTAGTATATATATATATATATATATATATATATATATATATATATATATATATATATATATATATATATATATATATATATATATATATATACACTACTGTGCAACAACCTGTCTCTAATCCTCTAATCCAGCAAGTGTAAGAATTGATGCTGGTTTGAAGCCAAAAGTTAGTCACACCATTGATTTAGATTTTGTTCTGTTCGTTCGCTTTGCATTTTGTAAATTGATAAAAATAAGCAATATATATATATATATATATATATATATATATATATATATATATATATATATTTGAAAGCAGTCTTACAGTATTTCTTCACACCTGCCTAAAACCTTTGCAATATATACACAATATATACAGTTGTGCTCATAAATTTACACACTCTGGCAGAATTTATGATTTCTTGGCCATTTTTCAGAGAATATGAATAACACAAAAACTTTTCTTTCACTCATGGTTAGTGTTTGACTGAAGCCATTTATTATCAATCAACTGTGTTTACTCTTTTTAAATCATATTTACAACAGAAACTACCCAAATGACCCTGATCAAAAGTTTACATACCCTGGTGATTTTGGCCTGATAGCATGTGCACAAGTTGACACAAAGGGGTTTGAATGTCTATTAAAAGGTAACCATCCTCACCTGTGATTTGTTTGCTTGTAATTAGTGTGTGTGTATAAAAGGTCATTGAGTTTCTGGACTCCTGACAGACCCTTGCATCTTTCATCCAGTGCTGCACTGATGTTTCTGTATTCTGAGTCATGTGGAAAGCAAAATAATTGTCAAAGGATCTGCAGGAAAAGGTAGTTGAACTGTATAAAACAGGAAAGGGATATAAAAAGATATCCAAGGAATTGAGAATGCCAATCAGCAGTGTTCAAACACTAACCAAGAAGTGGAAAATGAGGAGTTCTGTTGAAACCAAACCACAGTCAGGTAGACCATCTAAAATTTCTGCCACATCTTCCAGGAAAATAGTTCGGGATGCAAAGAAAAACCCACAAATAACTTCAAGTGAAATACAGGACTCTCTGAAAACATGTGTTGTGGCTGTTTCAAGATGCACAATAAGGAGGCACTTGAAGAAAGATGGGTTGCATGGTCAAGTCACATAAAGAAAGCCATTACTATGCAAATGCCACAAAGTACACTGCTTACAATACGCCAAACAGCAAGCCTCAAACCTTCTGGCACAAAGTCAGTTGGAGTGATGAGACCAAATTTGAGCTTTTTGGTCACAACCATAAATGCTTCATTTGAAGAGGAGTCAACAAGGCCTATGATGAAAGGTAAACCATTCCTACTGTGAAACACTGAGGGGGATGTTTGAGCTACAAAGGCACAGGAAATCTGGTCAAAATTGATGGCAAGATAAATTCAGTATTTTATCAAAAAATATTGGAGGAACATTTGCATTCATCAGCCAGGAAGCTGCGCATGGGGCGTACTTGGACATTTGAACATGACAATGATCCAAAACATACAAAAAGGAGGGGGGGGAGTGGGAACCAACCAGGGATATATGGAAAACCCCACACTCTGTATCACATCCTAAATAATACTGTATGGAGAAAAGAAAAAAGCCCCAAGGATATTGCGGATACAGAGAAGAGTAAATGAGGGTATACCCATAAGTAAAAAGTATGTATATTTTATTGGTACAAAAGTAGTAATAAACAATACAAAAATATCTTGACGCCGCATCGGCCGGAGGATTCCCATTGGAGACAAACGTGGGCTTGGATTCGGCAGCACAGGTGATAGGGGGAGACGCCAGTTGACGATCCCCAGCACCTGTGTCTGCCTGTCCCTCTCTCCCTCCTCCTACTACCCAAACATCATGGTCCTGATTGGTCCCCCCTCGATCCCTGGGCGTATATATGTCTGACTGTGTGAGCAGTCATTGCTACACACTTTTGCACTGCCATCAGCGCTATTTTTACTTTGGGGCAGTGATGTCTTCTTGGCTCACTTAAACCCACACCTTAAGTGCATGTAGTCTTATTGCCATCTACTATTTTTATATTTTTATTAGATGTCCGTCCGCACCTTTTAGGGATATCCCCGTGAGCATTGTTGGACCGCCCGGGTGCATCCTCTTATCCTGGTTATACTGATTTAGCTTGGATTTTCCAGCTTTCATTTTCAATTATATGAGAGTGTTTTTTCCTAAATACAGATATATTTTGAAAATACGGCCAAGCAATATCCAAGTCCCGAGGCTCTGTCTGCTGGTGTGTAAAGTAAAAATACAAATTACTGTTATGTAAGTATAGATTACCTCTATTTATCCTACATGTACCATTCTGTTGCCATAAACCAATCGGTTTGTTATTAACACATATTAATATACTCACTATCTATTGCATGTTTTTCTTTCAATAGAAATTAAGCAGCACGTCTGTTTTTTACCCCTGAAGAAGGAAATATACATAATTTAAAAATCCCTCTCTTTGCTCCCCAAAACATGTTGGGTTTTCTGGCATACATGCCCCACTAGCCGAACTTTATGCTTTTGATTTGTGGTGCATTTCCAGTTCAGCGGCTGTTTCAATTTCTGCAGTTTCTATTGTACATTGTTTTTAGGTGATTTTTGTACAAGATATTTTTGTATTGTTTATTACTACTTTTGCACCAATAAAATATACATACTTTTTACTTATGGGTATACCCTCATTTACTGTTCTCTGTATCCGCAACATCCTTCGGGCTTTCTTCTTTTCTCCATACATGATCCAAAACATAAGGCCAAGTCGATCTGTCATTGGCTACACCAGAATAAAGTGAAGGTTCTGGAGTGGCCATCTCATTCTCCTGACCTCGATATCATTGAGCCACTCTGGGGAGGTCTACAAAACATGCAGTTCATGCAAGGCAGCCCAAGAATTTACAGGAACTGGAGTCTTTTTGCCAAGAAGAATTGGCAGCTTTGCCATCTGAGAAGATAAAGAGCCTCATCCACAAATACCACAAAAGACTTCAAGCTGTCATTGATGTTAAAGTGGGCAATACATGGTATTAAGAACTTGGGTATGTAAACTTTTGATCAGGGTCATTTGGGTAGTTTCTGTTGTGATTGTGATATAACAAGAGTAAACACAGTTGATTGATAATAAATGGCTTCAGTCAAACACTAACCATGAGTGAAAGAAAAGTTTTTGTGTTATTCATATATATAGCCATTTATCATCAAACAACTGTGTTAGTTGTTTGATGATAAATGGCTTCAGCCAAACACTAACCATGAGTGAAAGAAACGTTTTTGCGTTATTATTCATATTCTCTGAAAAATGGCCAAGAAATCAAAAATTCTGCCAGGGTATGTAAACTTATGAGCAAAACTATATAGATACTGTATATATATATTGCAATCTACTAAAATCTTTATTTGTCTTTGTAGAAAAACAGGTGCAAAACACTATAATGAAACACTGTGGCACAGATTCTCAGGTCTGGTTGCCAGTTGATACTTTGTATCTGCAAAATTCCAACCCTATGCTATAATAAACCATGAACATTTTATGAGCATTGCCCATAACAATAAATCACATAAACAGTGCATACCACAATAATTCACAGAAGCAGGTAATAGTCCTGTTTTTTGAGTGTAAGGATTATGCCGCGTACACACGAGCGGACTTTTCGACGGACTAGGTCCGACGGTCTTTCCGACGGACTTTGTAGCGTAGGTCCGCCGGACTTACAAACGGACGGACTTGGACACACACGATCACTCCAAAAGTTCGATGGTTTTGAAGGCGGTGACGTACAGCATGTACGACGGGACTAGAAAAAGGAAGTTCAAGCCCCATCACGCCACCCTTTGGGCTCCTTCTGCTAATCTTGTGTTTACCGCGTGTTAGTAGAAGTTTGGTTAGAGACGATTCGCGCTTTTCAGACTTCAGCTTATTTCAATCGTTTTCTGCGGTTCAGTTTGAGCTTGTGAGGTTTGTATCTGGTTTTCAGTGCGTGTTGGTCAGTTCGTAACCTGTATAGCAGGCCGTTCTGGCCCGCTCGTTCCTGATCTTCAGGTCGCTCTTCATAGGCCTTGCTGCTCTTCAGTGCATTCGTTTAAGTTTGTTTGACCAGCCGATCGTTTTGAAGCCATGGTGCGTGGACGTACCCGTTCTCGAGTTCATGCTGCGTTGGGGCTTGGTGTTGGGGTTCATACTTTGGCCCGAGCCCAGTCCATGAACAGGGAGAAGAAGGAACTCATGCACGAAGAATTGGCTGCGCCAGCGTGACCAATTCTCGCACATGCCTTTGCTCCATGAGAATAATCTTGAGGATTTCAGGAATTATCTCAGGATGACGGACCCTGTTTTTCAACGTCTGCTGGCTATGCTGACCCCTTATATCAGCAGGCAGGATACCTGCATGAGGCAAGCCATCACTGCGGAGCAGAGGCTAGTTGCCACGTTACGTTACTTGGCGACTGAGAGAAGCCTTCAGAACCTTAAGTTCTCGACAGGCATCTCCCCCAGGCTCTGGGGATCATTATCCCAGAGACCTGTTCTGTCATAATTCAGATCCTGCAGAAGGACTATATGAAGGTAAGTTTTATCCTTTAACATTACATGATATGTCTTTAATGTTTGCTAATGTATTGTATTAATTTCATCATTACCTAATTACCATGCTTGGAATATGCTGTGAATGTCCCCTTTATCTTCATGCATGCATGTTTTTTTGGTAAATCATTTTTTGCCCTACATGCATATTTGCCTTTCACTAACCTCCCCACCATGCAATCCTGGGCCCATATACACCTATAGCCTAGTCCCTTTAACAATGTATATTGTCAGCTCCATTGTACTGCTTTATCCTTCCCCACCCCCTCAAATGTCTCCAAATGTCATGTGTGGTCTTCTACTAACTTAGAACCCTCCCCCACCCCCTCAAATGTCTCCAAATGTCATGTGTGGTCTTTTACTAAATTAGAACCCCCTACACCCCCTCAAATGTCTCCAAATGTCATGTGTGGTCTTCCACTAAATTAGAACCCTCCCGCACCCCCTCAAATGTCTCCAAATGTCATGTGTGGTCTTCTACTAACTTAGAACCCTCCCCCCACCCCCTCAAATGTCTCCAAATGTCATGTGTGGTCTTCTACTAAATTAGAACCCTCCCGCACCCATCAAATGTCTCCAAATGTCATTTGTGGTCTTCTACTAACTTAGAACCCTCCCCCCACCCCCTCAAATGTCTCCAAATGTCATGTGTGGTCTTCTACTAATTTAGAACCCTCCCCCACCCCCTCAAATGTCATGTTATGGTCTTCTACTAAATTAGAACCCCCCCCACCCCCTCACATACAAATTGATCAATGGGCCATCAGAGGGGGTGAGTAATCTTATAAGTGGTCCTTATATTTTAGTTTTTTTGAAATAATATTTTTAAAAAATGTTATACTGCTGTTGTGCAAGAATGTTTTTGTGTAATCTGCTAGCAAAGTTATGTTTAAAAGTACTTTTTTTTTTTTTTCTTATTTGACTCCACAGTTTCCTTCCACACCACAGGAATGGCAGACTGTGGCCTCCCAGTTCGCTGACCGTTGGGACTTTCCCAACTGTGTAGGGGCGATCGATGGGAAGCATGTTCGCATTGTGCCACCACTCCATTCGAGGTCTTACTACTTTAATTATAAGGGATTTAATAGTGTAGTATTGATGGTGGTGGTATCGGAACAATTGGATTTAATGTTCATGGACGTGAGGAAGAACGGCCGGATGTCGGATGGAGGAGTCTGCGCACAGACCGAGTTGTGCCAGCGTCTCCATACTGGTGGCCTGGGATTGCCACCTGATGCCGAGAAAGTTGAGGGACTCCCCTCTGTATTTATCGCAGATGAAGCCTTCGCTCTTGGCGAGCATCTGATGAGGCCATTCCCCCAAAGGTCCCTCACCCCAGAGAGGAGGGTATTTAACTACCGGCTGGCCAGAGCGAGAAGAGTTGTGGAGAATGCCTTCGGGATTATGGCCAGCCAGTTCCGTTTGTTACTCTCGGTCATCAATATGGCAGACTATAAAATCAATTATCTCATTATGTATTGTTGCATTCTACATAATTTTTTAAGAAAACATTCACAAACATATCTAACTTCTGTTGGGCCTGAGGCCGGACTTAGTGCCGAATCTGCACTCACAGGCCTGGATACTGGCCATACTGGCTTGGCCCCCCCAACCGCCTGTCAAGTGCGGGACAGATATGTCAATTATTTTTATGGTGGGGGGCCATTGCAATTCCAGAACATATTTAAATTTTAAACTAATAAAAAATTTTTTTTGGATCAAATCTCTTGTTTTTATTCTTGTTTGATTTTATTTTTGCTGTCTCCTAGTGCACTTGTAGTGGCAAGTGCATTTCCCTTTAGTCAATAAGGCCCTTTGTCACTGTAAACATAAAAAAAATTACAAAACTGGTATTGAGTATTGAAAGAAGAAGCCACACACATTGTTGTAGTAAAAACATTTTACTGTGCGCACATTCAAAGGTGCTTTTTTTTAAAACGTCATTTAAATTTTAATTTTTTTTTTTTTTTTTTTTTTTAACTTTCAATATGTTTTTATTGTCAATTGCATCATACATTTTATGCATTAACATATTGGAATGCACAGGAGGGAATGCCTCCTCGAACAAAAGACATAAAGGTTACAATTCGAGAAAGAAAACAACATAAAACATACGGTTTCTCATCTTTAAAGGCTTTTGGTGGGGTAAACCTGAGATATATTCGTATCTATGTTTTAGAAATACATTCTCCATGTATTTTCACTAAAACCTCGCGGGAACTTTCCCCTACCCCGGCACCCCTGACAGGATCTAGCTGTGCCGGGTGGGGAAAAAACCCCTTACTTCTCCTATGCCCATTAGGTTGGAGCCCTCAGGAATGTTGAGGGACTATGAATCCCCGTGGGCTAGGTAGTTTACCGTATGTTAGCTGCATATTGAATTGCCACCAGTTAGCTAACTGATGTGAGATAGAAGACAGGAGAAAGAGTTAAAAGAGAGAGAGAGAAGAGTGAGGAGGGAGGGGGGGTGGAGGGGTCTTTCCAGGTGGGTGAGGGGGGAGCAGGAGTACATCTGTGTGTCTCTCAAATTAAGGCAGGATGAATTCGTCTATGTGTGGGTTAGGGGTTGTTGCGTGCCTGAACCCCTGGTATGAGGGAGGTTCCCATGTATTGGGCCCAGGGTTCCCATATTGTTTGGAATTTCTTAGAGGTGTTTGTCAGGATGCTCAAAAGTTTTTCTTGAGCCATAATCCATGACACCTTCCTTTTTACTGCGTTGAACGAGGGCCTTGGTTGTTTCCATGCTTTGGCAATTGAGATTTTGGTGCCCAATAATATAAAGTTGATCAATGTTTGATTAGCCTTAGAAATTCCAGAAAGGTTAGCGTTGAGAATAGCCACCTCTGGGGACCTAGGGATCTGGCAAGTCGTCACCTTGAATATCATAGAGAAGACTTTTCTCCAAAAAGTGCGTATTTTGGGGCATTCCCACCAAATGTGGGCCATAGTGCCCAGGTGTTGACATCCTCTGAAACATAATGGGTTCGCTGAGGGATAGATTGCTGCCAACCTGGTAGGGGTTAGGTACCATCTGGTAATCAATTTGATACTTGCCTCCCTCAAGGAGATGTTCTGGATCCCCTTAAAGGATTTAGTAAGAGCAGCTTGCCAGATCTCTATGTCCCTGCAGCATTGGAAGTCAGACTCCCATGCCTTCATATATGTGGTTTTGTCTGTAGGGCAAGTGAGGGCCGAATATATCACTGATATGCCTCCCCTCTGCTCCATGGCTTGTCCGCACCAATGTTGGTATACTGTGAATTTAGGGGGGAGCGGTTTCTCTTTCCAAATAGAGTGGAGAAAGTGAGTGATTTGGTAAAAGCGGAATCGTTCCGATTCCGGGAGGTCCAGGTGTTTGATACAGAATTTGAGGGCGATTGGTCCATTGGGAGTGAAGAAGTGCCCTATCCGGTATAGCCCTTTGTCCAACCACCATTTGAATGCTGAGATGTCAAGTCCAGGTGGGAAGTCAGGGTTGTGGAATAGGTGAGCTAGGGGTCGACCCGTGGAGACCAGAGCCGTGGAGTGCCGTAGGGAGTCCCAAAGGGCGCAGGAGTGGGATAGAGTGGGTGATAGTATGGGCGGTCTAGATTTAGGTGGGCACCAAAGTATGTAGTCTATCGTGTGTTTGGGGATGGCTTGTCTTTCGATATTCACCCAGTCTGGTTTTTCGTAGCGAGAGTAAATTGAGGACAGTTGGGCCAATCTGGCAGCCAAGTAGTATTTACGTAGGTTTGGGAGACCCAGCCCTCCCTTGCGTCCGTGAAGGAAGAGGGTACTCTGAGGGATACGATAACCTTTCTTACCCCAAATATATCAGAGAATTTTACTCTGCAAAGCTCTTAGGTGATCTTTCCTGATTGGGATAGGGAGGGAGCGAAAGAAATAGAGGAGCCTGGGGAGTAGGGTCATCTTAACGGAGTTGATCCGACCCAGCCAGGATAGCTCGTGTTTTGACCATGAAATAAGGTCTGCCTCTAGTTTCTTGAAGAGTGAAGGATAATTTTGCGCATAAAGCGTTTCCGTCTTGGCCGTCAGTGTGATTCCCAGGTAGCTAATGGATGTGTCGCCCCATTTGAAGGGAAAGGATTGTTTTAGAGAGTCAACTGTTTGTGGCGGTAATGAGACATTAAGAGTTTGAGATTTGGTGAAATTGACTTTGAGTCCAGAGATTTTAGAAAAGTTCTTTAACACTAGGCAGAGATTAGGTAGTGTAGTGAGGGGGGAAGTCAGGAAAAGGAGGATGTCATCGGCGAAGAGCCCACATTTGTGCATCTGGTCTCCACAGGTCACCCCTTTTATGTTCGGGTTATGTCGAATGGCGATTGCTAAGGTTTCTATGGCTATTGCGAAGATTAGGGGGGATAGAGGGCACCCTTGTCTAGTGCCCCGTAAAATGTCTATTGGTTTGGAGTAATGGCCTTGGATGCGTATTTGGGCCTTTGGTTGTGAGTAGAGAGCATGCAGAAGTCCCAGAAAACGGCTACCGAATCCCCATCTCTCCAATATAGTGAAGATGTAGTGCCAGGAGACCGTGTCAAAGGCCTTCTGCAGGTCTAAGGATAGAAGGAATCCCGATTGGTGAGGCCCCCCTGTCCAGTTAGTTTGAAGAATCGAGGTGATATCTATCGCCCTCCTTATTTGGTCAGGACCCTGTCTCCCGGGTATGAATCCTACCTGGTCCTTATGTATATATTGTGTAATAAAAGAGGACAACCTGTTAGCCATTATTTTGGTAAGTATTTTCAGGTCATTATTTATGAGTGAGATCGGTCTGTAGTTGCTAACGTCTTCGTGATTTTTGCCAGGTTTGGGTATGACCGTGATTAACGCGGTGTTGAGATGGATGTCTAGGGGGTTTCCATTGGTTTTGGAGTTGAAGAAGGAGGTCAGGTGAGGTGCCAGAATGACTGCAAAAGACTTGTAGTATGCTACAGAAAGGCCATCCGGACCCGGAGCTGATCCCCCTCTAAGGTCTTTTATGACCCCCAAAACCTCTTCCTCAGAGATGGGTATTTCCATCTTTTGTTTGTGGGCCTCTTTTAGGGAGGGTAGGGGGACACCTTCCAGAAACTGAGGGATTAAGTTCGCGTTTGGTGTATTTGTTTGGCTATATAAAGTAGAGTAAAAACCCCGAAAGGCATCTAGAATCTTGGAAGGATTGGTCGTGGGGGGTTGGCCATTTACTCTGAGTTTGGGGAAGGCATGGGTTCTGATGGGGGGAGACAGTTTTTTAGCCAGGAGGGGACCTATTTTGTCTGCCTGAGTGTAGAATTTTTGTCCATTCCAGCGAATGGCCTTTTCAGCCTTAGATGTGAGTGCTAGATTGAGATCAATTCTCGCTCTATCGAGAAGGGAAACAGGGGTCTTGGAGGGGTCCCTTTTGTGGGAAGCTTTCAGCGTGGTGTATTCCTTTTCCAACTTAATTAGGTCTGCTTTTTGTGCTCGTTTGGTTCGAGTGGCAATCTGGATGAGTGTACCTCTTATAAACGCTTTATGTGCAGCCCATAATGTTTCTGGAGAAATGTCCTCTGATTGATTGAGTTTAAAATATTCTTTAAGGGCTTTTTCGAGTTCAATGACCTTGATGGGGTCAGATAATAGTGACTCATTCAGTCTCCAGTGTCCCCTGGATCCGCCCAGGGGGCCCGTTTTGAGTGAAATGGTCACTATGGAGTGGTCCGAGAGGGCCGACTCCCTGATTTGTGCTTTGTGGATCAAAGGGAGTAGGGAGGATGGGGTTAAAATGTGGTCAACCCTCGCATAGGTATTATGAGGGGGAGAGTAATGGGTATAGTCCTTTTTGTTGGGGTTAAGTTCCCTCCAAGTGTCAGTTAAGCCGTGGGCATGGATTGTTTTGGCGATCCTGAGGCTCTCTTTGGTGGGTCGTGTTAGTTGAGTCAGAAGGGGTTTAGACTTGTCCAATCCCTGATCGAACGCTGCGTTCGAGTCTCCGCCAAAGATGACCGTTCCCTCCAATTTCTGAGCGAGGCTGCGCAGTAGGGAGTCAAAAAATTTTGCTTGTCCTCTATTTGGGGCATAGTAGGAGACCAGGGAATACAGTTGGTCCCCCACTGTTCCCTTGACCAGGAGGAACCTGCCCTCCGGATCAGCGAATTCAGACAGTTTTACAAAGTTAAGATGTTTGGAAATTATGATTGCAACTCCCTTAGTTTTGTTGTCTGCGCTCGCTAAGAAAAACTGTGGGAAATGAGGGTGGAGATACTTAGGGCTATACCGGGAGGGGAAGTGTGTTTCTTGCATCATAATAATGTCTAGCTTGAGATGCTTATAATAATCGAGGACCTTTCTCCTCTTAATCTGGGAATTGATTCCCTGGACATTGTGAGAGGCTATGTGGAGTTCAGCTGTAGGGTCGTTAGCCATGGAGCAGTTGGAGTGTAGTGCAATGGCCCTCACTTACCCTTTGGTGCGTGGGAACCTGGACTTTAGGATGATGATCGTAGATTCTTCTTGGCGGGAAGATATCAGGAATTCCCATGGGTGAGTGTGTGGTATCTGAAACACAAGATGTGGTTAGGCACAATGTATTGATTGGGGATGAGGGGTGGGGGTGCAGGATAGAGAAGAGAAGGTCTCCTATAGAAGAAAGAAAGGACACAGGGAAGGAGAAACCCCCTATGTCTTCTAGAAAAAAATTTGAGTATGTCTGGCCCATCTGGGCTCAGACAGCCTAGCCCCCAGAGACCTACGGGTGTCTAGGGGTTAGGTGGGTGCGCAAGTGTTTCCTCACAAAACCGAATGCCCAACATAAAACTTGTTCCCTTACGGGAAAAAATGCTGGAAGAAAAAACAAAGAAAATTTTGAAACCAATACTGTGGTATACCCGGTTGTCATAACAGAGTTACTAGTTAGTGGCCCTTAAACCCAATATAGTATCCTCCTAGTTTGCTAATCATTTGCTATCACAGCAGAGCGTCTATAAACTAGACCTGAATAAAATCCTTAATCAAGGGGGATAAGGTCTTTCCCCCCCTCATAGATAGGCGGGAGGAAGCAGCCCCTCTCAATCTAGAGAGGCACTGCTCCCTTGAGCATAGTGGATATGTCGATGGGCTAGTTAAAATTATCAAAAAATAAAGAGGGAAAATCTGGATAAAATCCCAATTCCCCCCCCCCCTGGAACCAGAAAAACAAAAAACAAGTGACAAAAAGTTCTGGAAAGTCAGAAAACTTTGCCCGGTTGTGTAGCCTGCCTAGTGACTAGGCCCAGAGGATCCCCCCAGTTCCAGGGGATGGTTAAACGATTCCCACTTCACAATCGGGATAGAAGAGATGCAGTTCACATCATCATTGGCTTCAGGTTTGGTTGTTGTCTTTGGCTTTCTTTGCTTTTCCTGTTGACCACAGTGGAGATTGGGGGCTGGTGGGGGTCTGTCGTTTGTTGGAGTTTGTCCCGGCATTGGTCGTGTCCATCTTGGCTTCCTGGGAGATGATTTTCAGGTGCAGGAGCAATTTTTCTCCTTCTGGTAGGGAGGAGAAGGCGTAATGTTTCCCCTGGACGGAGAATTTAACCGCGAACGGGAAGGCCCACTTGTATTTTATATCTCTTTGGGTGAGAGCGAGCAGGAGGGGTTTTAGTGATCTCCTCCTTTGGATCGTAGAGGGCGACAGGTCTGCGAAGATCTGTACTGGGTGTCCCATGCATTGCACTGAGTGAGAGGACCTGGCCTGTCTCATCACTTCCTCTTTAACTGTGTAGTGGTGGGGCTTAGCGATAATATCTCTTGGGGTGCCGTCTTTTCTGGGGGGCCCTAAGGCTCTGTGTGCCCTGTCCAATTCAAGGTGTTGAGAGGAGATATTAGGGATTAGCTGTTTAATTAGGTCCTGGACTGCTTCTGGAACATTGTGAATCGTTTCCGGTAGGCCTCGGATTCTGATGTTATATCGTCTGGACCTATTCTCAAGTTCGTCAATACGAGCCATTGCTAGGTCTAATTGATCTTGCACAGTGCTGATGTGCTGCGAGTGTTGATTAGTGACAGCTATAGTGTCCTCCATTTTGTATTCGATCGCATCGATACGGGCCCCTAAATTAATAAAGTCTGCCTTCAGGTCCCCTGTAATTTTAGCTGCCGTTTGAGCCAGGCCTCTGTCCAAAAGTTCAGAGAATCTGTGGAAGAGGGAGTCCATGTGAGAAGCAGAGTCACTGGCAGGGAAGGCATATGGTGTGAGGCCTGTGTGATCTGAGGTAGATCCCTGGGGGGATAGAGGGCCTTCATAGAGGGGGCGATCCTGCAGGGATCCTGTAGAGGCTGGAGAGGGGGTCAGCAGAGGTGGGTATCCCTGCTGTCTCCCTGGAATGAAGTGAGGGGGAGTGAGGGGTTGCTCTGACCTGTAGTCCGCCGGGCCTGTGGAGCTGAGAATCTGAGGCAGAGGCTGTGCCTGTGTAGCGGCGGCCATCTTGGGCATCTCAGCCGTTTTTGTTTGCTCCTGTTGTGGCCACAGGTTCCGTTTCACCGGGGCCCCGGGCATATGGGGGTGTAGCCTGGACCTTGGGGAGTATCACCAGGTACTTTAGTCTTGCGGTGGTGCGCTGTGGTCCGTGCTGTGAGCGCCGGTCGATCGTGAGGGAGCGGAGCTCTAGGCTTTAGCGGCCATCTTGCGAGCTCCGCGCATGCGCACCAAATTTTAATTATTTTTATCATCTTTTTTAGTTTTTTTTATCAATCTAAATTTTTTTTTTGTTATTTTATGCATATTTTTTTTTTAAATATTTGTTTATACAACTTTGTTTTTTACAACAGGGTTTTTTCACACATAATAAAAAAACACAACTCTGGAACTTACAAAGTTCAACATGTCAAAAAAATGTGATGGTGATAACAGCAAAATTTAGCAGATGCACACAAATTGTGAGTCCAAATGGGTAATGTCAACATATGCTATCTCCCATCATGGGGGATCAATGGACGTGTTTTGTGGGTGCAATCCCTTCCTCTCACAAACTAGCATTATGAGGAAGGGGTTGCAAACACAAAACGCGTACATTGAGATCCCCTGATGGCAGATAGCACATGTTGACACACCATGTGCATCTGCTAAATTTGGCTTTTACTATTTAACAACAAAAACATAAAAAAGATAAAATGTTAAACTGAAATGAAGAACATGATTGATGTTTTAGGAAAAAAGTGATTATATTCTCCCAAAACATCAATCATGTTCTTCATTTCCTGTTGCATGCTGTCCAGCAGATTTATCATGCTGTCAATTTGTTTGCGCATTGCATCAATGTGGCCATTCCAGACCATTATCTGCCAAATCAGTCTTTGTGCACTGTCTATGCTAAATGGCTCCACCGCTTGGCCTTCCACAACCAGAACATCACCTAAAATTTGAGGAGAAAAATGTATTTAGAAATATGCACGCCTAAATAGATTACCTTAAGCTGGGGTGTCAGACACTCACTTGGTGGGGTGCAAATCTCACCCACTTCCTCCACCTCTCCTTCCTCCAGATCCTTGGGTGGGCGTGATCTTGGGCTTGGGGTGATTCCCGATTCAGGCTGGTGAGTTTGTGGGGTCCTGGGATCCCCTGATTGCTGTCTGAGTCTTTTCTCCACTATAAGAATGAAACAAAAGGTATACTTAACACAGTGACATTTCAGTCCAGAAATAAGAATATGAAACATTGCTTTGAAGTGGTGGACAATTGTCTGTTTGTAAAAAAAAACTATTTTAAGACATGATTCAAATTCACTTTTAACAAAACTGCAATACTTACCATTTTTGTCCAAGTTTCACAGATGGAGACACCTCAAGTATCCCCGGGAGCCCTTTTGTGGATTACCCTCAAAAATGTTCTCTCGTGACACACAGTACACTAGTGCTCCTGAGTCCAGATGTGAAAACAGCTGCTGTGTCCTGTCCTTACATTACACTGAATCCTTTTTCATTGA
Source organism: Lithobates clamitans (assembly GCA_037952925.1). Lineage (NCBI taxonomy): Eukaryota > Metazoa > Chordata > Amphibia > Anura > Ranidae > Lithobates > Lithobates clamitans. Next base: position 10,288,183 of record JBBGZY010000140.1, read on the forward strand.
GCATTCTAATTTCAAACACATCCACACAACAATATCCTAAAATTGTTTTAATACGACAAATTATCAAGACCTAAATGTATGTATAACCCTGTACCATCGTATTTCTTGCCAAATGAATGACATTTTTTTATAATCATATGTAGTTTCAAAAGAACGATCTTTACGAATGATGCTGCATAAATGAAAAGCATATGGATCAGCATGCAAGTTAAGTATCTCAATAGGAACACACGACAAGTACTTACTTTTTTTAAGCACCTTCTTGATTTGGCAATATTGTTCTGGCTCCCTAGTTTTTAGGTCAGACCAGCGCTTTCTCAATTGTTCTTTAGCCCGTCTATTTCCAAATTTTTGCTCAATAGTGGTGTCAACTGAGGACATTTTTTTTTCTCCTGCCACAAGTACACCACCAGAGGCACAGCCTCCAAGAAAGGCTGCAGAGAAGCGTGGAGGGAAGGCTGCAGGGCAGCGTGCAGGTAAGGCTCCACGAAAGAGTCGAAAGTGATTGCCTGGCTTCAGTCTGGTCTGACAGAACACGCAGATTGTGCTCCCTATTAAATGAATTCCGCAAGATCCCAATTTTGATTTCCACTGACTTGATGTGTGCCCAGGGGGACAACAGGCTTCACAAATTCCAAAATTGTCTCCAGTGGTGCCTTCCTAATTTTTCCCAGAATAAATGGCTATTTTATTTACCTAAAATTATTTACTATGTGTTTTTATTCAAAAAGGACATTTTGTTTGTGAGTAGGCAGGTACATGTCAAAAAGACTATGGGGGTTATTTACAAAAGGCAAAATCATTTCGCAATTCAAGTGCAAACTACAAGTGCAAAGTGCACTTTAAATTGCACTTGTAGTGCTAAATGAATTTGCCTTTTGAAAATAACCCCCCTATGTCAAATTAACAAGGGACACCAACCTCATTAAGGTTCCTAAACAATACAAGATAATAATGTTATTGTGGTAACTTGAAACTCCTAAAAAAAAATTACACATTTAAATCAATAGATTTTTATAATTTTTCACTAATTGTAAAATATATATTATTGAAATATAAAAGTAAAAAAGATGAGTCAAATAAATCATTTTCTAGATCTGGCTTTTAAAAACTATAATATTAGTCATGACATGAGGTAAATAATGAAGAAAGTAGTTTGTGAGAACTCTGTGTGACTATAAGCAGCAAAATAACTTCATTCTTCTCGCATTATAAAGAAGAAAAGAATGCACTGTATTAAAAGATCACAGAATTAGCAGCGTGAGGAATGTGCTAGCTTCAATACGAAGGTTAGTTTTACCAGACCGAGCGCTTCCATCTTGTACTTGCTTCAGAGCATGCGTCAGTTTTGGTCTGTCGGACTAGCACACAGACGAACGGTTTGTATGCTAGAAAGCCGAGTCCGTCAGAAAGATTTGAAACATGTTTCATTTCTAGGTCTAGGTTTGGAAAAAAAAAGTCCGCTGGAGCCCACACACGATCGAATTATCCGACTGAGTCCGGTCCGCCGGACCAAGTCTGCCGGAAAGTCTGCTTGTGTGTATGTGTATTACAGATACAGATACAGGTACATAATATAGTACTATGGATCAAAGATCAGTCACTGTGTGTTCAACTTCTGCAAAGTGTCTAGATACAGAAATTGATGGTTGTTTTTTTCTATTATTTGATACTCCTGTTTATTTATAGGATGAGCATCCTACCTTTAGTCATTAAATTGCACAATGTACATGTCAGGTATGGGTGTGAACCTACACACCAATTGTGCTTCTCTATTTCTGCTTTGGAAACCCAATCCGGTGAGCCAAAATCCTGTCACGAAGAGCAGCAATTCTTGAAACTTTGGTGCTTTGTACGTTTTTTTTATACCCAGATAAATGCAGATTTGATATGACTGCAATACTTTTTAAATGCAGAAAGCTTTTTTGGGTTATGGATTTTTGACAGTGTGGAAACTGTCCTTTTCTGGTACCCGGTATATAATAACGGAAGAAGGCACCACACCAGAGACGTGCAGTGAGGTCAGTGGCTGGTGAGGCACTGGCTAGTATCAGAGCCAGATACACACAGGTTACATACGCCACGAACGTTAAAGCGAAAGCAATAATTTTAGCACTGGACTTCCTCTGTAACTCTAAAGATGTAATTTGTAAAAATGTTTAAAGCGTTGCCTCTGGAGATTTTAAGTACTGAAGTTTGGCTCCATTGCACAAGTGTGCACAATTTTAAAGCGTGACATGCTAGGTATCTATTTACTCAGCGTAACAGTGTTACTCGCCCCCCTCTGACTTCACGGGGACTGCGCTATGGCTTAGTTAGGCGGGGTCACCCATTACATAACCTCTGACATCACGGGGAAAGCAATAGGGAAGTCCCCGTGCATCAGAGGGGGGCATGGTCACCGGGTGGCCCCGCCCTTAGTTATATAGGAGCTGTCAGAAGAACAGAAGCGTCACACAGCGGGAACCTCCCTTGGATGCGGATCATCCAGAGAACAAAGAGGAGAAGAAGACGCTGGAGAAAGATGCAGACGAGAAGACCGAAGGAGCAGAGGAAGCAGAGGATCAGAGGAAGAAGAGTCCACAGTCGAGAACAGACAGTTGCCTGAGCAGTAAAAATTAATTTGTAAACAGATTGCCTGCCTGGTGCTACCAGGGCACTTTTAACCCCCGCTAGCAGCCGAGGAAAGGGGGAAAGGGTTCAAAGCACCCAGAAAGCACCACGGGGGCGTGGCTTGCCTTGAGAGAAGATGGCTGCTTGATCACTTGGCTCCCTCTCACCACAGCTTAAAATCTACCACTACTGGGGTTTACAGCTTCCATACACCCCCCTATAATGGGAACCTCATCTCGTGGATCATCACACAGCAGATCCCGTTCCCCGAGAGAAATCGCTAACCGTGTGAGCAACACGATACCGGAGATCTTCCGGACACAGCGTCCAACAATGGCGACGTCCCGGCCTGCCTCAGCCTCCTCACAATCCCATGCTGAAATCATCCTTACCCCCACCGATGCCAGCATCAGCCCACAGGCACCTACCTTGCCATCTCAACGCCAACCAAGCCTGCAAGATCTACAAGCGGTGGCGGCAGACATTAAAGACGCGCTGTTCTCCGCCATTACTGATCTACGACACGAATTACAGGCCATCACAGGCCGCATGCAGCACATGGAGGACAAGGCAGCACAGCATCAGACAGCAATGACGAAGGTTCAGTACAAAACTGACATCCACACCCTGCAGCTGAGAGACCTTCAACGCCACGTTGAAGATCTTGACAATCGCGGTCGCAGACACAACCTGAGGATAAGGGGGATACCCGAATCTGTAGACCAAGAAGACGTCACCCAGGTAGTCACAGGCCTCTTTAATCATTTACTACATCGAGCGGAACAAACACCGATCACCATGGATCGTATCCACAGAGCACTTCGCCCCAAAGGCAGGGATTCTGACCCCCCTCGGGACATTATCTGCTTCGTGAACGACTTCTCCATTAAAGAGGAGATCCTTCACAAAGCCCGCGAAAAATCTAATCTGGAATATAATGGCGGCCCCGTTCACATCTATCAAGACCTCTCAGCTATTACGCTACGTAATCGCAAAGACCTGCGCCCCCTACTGGATGTCTTGAGAACAAGAGGAATCAGATACCGTTGGAAGTTCCCCTTCGCCCTCTCCGCCTCCTCTCAGGGCCGCTCAGCCCTTCTAAGGGTTCCAGAAGACCTACACAACTTCTGCCGTACGCTGGACATACCCTATACTCCAGTCCCGAACTGGTACGCAGAATTCACCACTCAATCCCCCACTGGCGGGCATTCAATGGAAGAACCGATGGACGCGCTCAACACCAGCTTTCGCAGGAGACGCTCGCCATCAATCAACAGATCTGGCCCTCCTCCTGGAACACAGCATCCACCATCCAGCCCCATGTCTGCTCCCCTTCCTCGCAGAGCACGGCGTGACCGTTGACATCTACGCCTATCAACAACCAAGGGGACACCGCAGCTACCTACTTACTCCAGACTCACCCGCATGTGCCCTCCATTTCTGACGACATCCATCTCTCCCTGCTAATCCCCTTCTGAGACTCTCCGCAGAAGACAACGGACACTCTCCTTCTTTGTTGAACTGCCTCAGTAACCACGATCCTATCAACTGACACAAGGATTGCTCTGACTTTCTCAACGTTCCTTCCATATCTACCGATCTTTGAACGACAACATGGGACAGACCGGACATACTTTACCTTGCACACTTTACCCCACGACAGCACGGATGATCGGCTATCCCATGCCTCCGACCAGAAACTCTCACAACGCATCATTCAACCTCCCGGAACGAGACACCGCAGAAGATGACTTCTCCTGACCACCGCCGATATCACTCTCATACGTCCTTGATACACACAGATGCTGTAGGTAATTTATGAACTATATCTTTAATCTATATTGTACATTGCTACGCACACTGTTACCTACCCAAATCAAGACACCTAACACAGCTAAACTAGTTATTCAGTGCTCACAGATGTTAGTTTTACTATTATATTGATATGTAGAAACAAACTACTTAAAGATCCTAGAAGCCTGTGTACCTCCCCAGCACTCTGGTCCTATACATGCATCACATTAAAGTGCTCCTACAGGACTCACAACACATCACCACACATAGGTAATTAGGAAATAAACAGAGATGACTACGCTGTGGCCTGAACATCTATTCACCACATAGACACAGGCATCATTGCTCTAATAAATAGTCCTATCGTTCACCTCGTGATGCTCCCCCAGCTACACGGGGATTACATCACGGAGGATTTCAATCACACACCTACGTATCACACCAGGAATACTTTTACGGGCTATCGAGAAGCATGTAGTACACGCTCTTTTACTCCCACACAATGCCTGCAACGCTGCTCCCCCAATGAGGGGTCGGGCATAGTGAAAAATAGACTCTAACGCATCCATACCTTGATCACATATGCTCACAGCACAAAGACTGACGAACATGACGACCTTACCACATTCAATCATACAATGAATACAGTACCGTATCGCGATATGGCAACGACAATTGCCAATATAGTCATCCCCCGATGCATACACGTTGAGTACGTCTACAATCCCTAACACGACCACGGAGCACAACAGCCGACGTACCCCACAGTGTATACAGCTCTCAGATACTACAGTTAATATTTTGTTCTGGTTAACACCCTTCTTTTTATTGCTCAAGTTGTTGTAGAAAGTTTGCATCATAAGTCCTTCATAGAACATAAGAAAAGCAGATACTATGTTAAGGCTATACCATTTCCATGACTGTCACTACATATATACTCATTAAAGACATATTTAGTGCGGAATCATCTTTAGATGTTAACATCTCGAGACGCTCTTCAATGGCTTTCCCAGAAAATCGAACCACTAGTCGATTTATACACCATACCTCTCCAAAACACACGAATTATGTGAACCTTACCAAACGGGAAAGTCAAAACGTTGCCAAATACCTCAACACTGACTCTAACACCTCTTGACAACCTTCCACCGCACCACGCTCGCATCTGATTCCTTCAACATACTACCACATCAATACCCCCAACACTCCTTTCGAAGGCTGGTGGTGAGACGGACCTTATTGGTCATTCATATCTCCTATCCCTACCACACACACTCAATTTTCTCTCAGGTACTGTACCAACCCCCACATAGTGGTTACATTTCATCTATCTGATTCACCAACCTCAACACAAACCTAATACCACTAAATTTTTCCGGCATATACAATTTTTGTGGTACCGAATACCGAATTTGGTGATCGAACTACCACGTAGTGCCGGACCCTCTAACCCTCCCGCTCTCCTATAGATAGTTCTCCCCCCATTCCGCTGACCCTTCTTGCTACCCCCTTTCCACCCTACCCCACGTCCTGCCACAACCCAAATCACTTCACTACACACGCACCTGCATTTTCACCATGGTTCCTAAAGCTAGCACCACACAGAAACCCTTGCTCAAAATTGTATCCCTCAATGTGAAGGGACTAAACACCCCAGAGAAGAGGTCTAAACTCCTACTCACCATGCACAAGCTTAACGCCAGCATCATAATGTTACAGGAAACGCATTTTCGCTCTGACAACACCCCTAAACTTTTTAACGCCCATTTCCCGACAGCAATACATGCCACTAACCCCCTACATAAAACAAAAGGGGTATCGATCCTTATCGCAAAACACTGTCCCTTCAACATCACTGACTCTCTCATCGACCCAGATGGTAGATACCTCTTCCTAAAAGGCACGATTCAAAATAAAACTATGACACTGGCGAACATATACGCTCCAAACAAAAATCAGGTACCATTTTTCAGCTTGGTCAACACTAAGCTTATATCATTCCAAAAAGGAACCCTTATACTGGGTGGAGATTTTAATGTACCCCTAAACCCCATTCAAGACACATCCACTGGCACTACAACTATACCATACAAAGCCTTGAAGAAGATAAAAACCCTACTAAAAAATCTATTACTTCATGACACATGGCGCACCCTAAATCCCGACACTAGGGATTACACCTTTTATTCGGCGCCACACCTCAGATATTCTAGAATAGATTATCTATTCCTGACCCAAACTGATCTACCTCTACTACATAAAGCCTCTATCGAACCCATGACTATCTCGGACCACAACCCTATCTCCATGTCAATACAACTTCCTGACTCCACATCACGCACCAGAATCTGGAGGTTAGATCCCTCCTTACTCACTGATCCCTCTATCGCAGCTGACGTAGAAACCACTATAAAACAATTCTTCCTGGAAAACGACCCAGATGAAACCTCCCCAATTAATAACTGGGAAGCTCATAAGAGCGTAATAAGGGGCACCTTCCTAGCAGCAGCGGCCAAACGAAACAAAGAAAAAAGAAAGACACACTCAGAACTGATCGAAAAAATTCGTCATCTTGAAGGATTACACAAACAATCCCAAGCACTTACTGCCCTGAAAGATTTAATTCAGGCTAGGACAGCTCTCTTAGACCTATTAGATAAACAGATACAACGCAAATATATACTCTCCAAAAAGAAATACTATGAATTTGGTAACAAAGCAAGCAAAATGTTGGCCAAAGCACTACAAGTTTCCAAATCCAATAATACCATACACTACATCACCAACGCATCAGGACACAAACTTAACAAAACTCCCGACATTGCACATCAATTTGTACAATATTATAGTAAACTATACAATTTAGCCACCCCCACTCCACACACAGATGGCGTCACTCGATCCCAACTAATATCTGACTTCTTAAAACAATATAGCCCTACCCCCATATCGGAATCCATAGCACACGATCTAAACGCCCCACTTACACGTACGGAAGTTGACAATGCCCTCAAACAAATGAAAAAGGGTAAAAGCCCTGGACCTGACGGCCTAACTACCGGTTACTATAGTACATATTCGGAAATTCTTACCCCTGCTTTTTTAAAAGCCTTCAATTCCTTTGCACATCCAGTAGACCCCCCACGAGACCTTCTAACGGCCCACATAGCAGTCATCCCTAAACCGGGCAAAGACCAATCCTTAGTTACAAACTATAGGCCCATCTCATTGCTCAACGTAGATCTTAAATGGTACGCCAAAACCCTGGCAAACAGACTCCTACCCCTGATCCCCCATCTTGTTGGTCTTGACCAGGTGGGCTTTGTCCCCGGTAGGGAAGCGAGGGATAATACCCTAAAAGCAATTAACATACATCATTGGCTCAGGACCACTGGGACTAGGGGATTTATGCTTTCCCTGGACGCGGAGAAGGCATTTGACAGAGTGGCCTGGGACTATATGAGAGAAACCCTCAAAGCCATAGGACTCCCACAAACTATGTTAAATTACATTTCAGCATTATACTCTAGTCCTACTGCTAAAGTCCAAGTTAACGGTCACCTGTCGAATGCCTTCTCCGTGTCGAATGGAACCCGTCAGGGCTGCCCACTTTCCCCTTTAATTTTTATTCTATCACTGGAACCTCTCCTTAGACGTCTTAGAGACAACCCGGACATTAAAGGTGTCCAAATCAAACACCGTACCTATAAATTAGCCGCATTTGCTGACGACATTCTCATGTTCCTCACAGACCCTCTCACCTCCATCCCAAACTTGCTTAAAGACTTCCAAATTTTCAACACTCTCTCAAATCTACAAATCAATTTTTCAAAATCGAATGCCCTGAATATCTCCCTACCCACAGAACTCTGCCAGCAATGCCAATCTAACTTTCCTTTCAATTGGAACAAACAAGCGATCCCATACTTAGGCATCCAATTACCTTCCTCACTAGCTGATTTGTATACCCTAAACTACGCCACTCTCCTCCGAACAATCCAAACAGACCTAAATAAATGGCCCTCGGGACAGTTTTCCTGGTTCGGCAGAGCCGCTATAGTAAAGATGAATATCTTACCCAGAATCTTATATCTTTTACAAACTATCCCAATTAAACTACCACCCAAATTCTTTTCTACATTCCGAACTGCTTGCACAGCCTTTCTATGGGGCAAACTACGCCCAAGACTAAGCTTCGCGAGACTCACAGCACCCAAACTCTTGGGAGGCATAGGTCTACCAGACATACGCAAATACCAACAAGCATGCCACCTGGCTAGGATCATTGATTGGAACGTACACACCGGACAAAAGGACTGGATTCACCTTGAACAGTCATTATCGAATATACCCATCCAACACCTCCCCTGGATAGATCCCCCCTTTCTACCCCCTGAATATGCTCATCACCCGCTAATTCATCCTACACTACTTTCATTTCGCAATGCATGTAATACCAATAACATCTCCTCAATTAAAGGCCCGATGACACCTCTACGATTGAACCCTGCATTCTCTCCAGGAATGCACCCCTCCTTTTTAATAGACCACTGGCCACATCAAACTGTTAGAGCCAAACACTTTTATGTTGGAAATCGCCTCCTCTCACCAACCGAGCTGGCCTCACATTCCGGGACAGACACCTTTCCCTTCTGGACGTACGTCCAAATTAGAAACTTCCTTATCAAACCCAAACCTACTCCAGATTGGTCTAGACCCATGACCCCATTCGAAAATCTATGCTTAAGTGACAACCCTCTTTCACATCTCATTTCGCAATCATACAACCTCTTATTCAACGACCGAACCTCTAACAAACATTGGAACGTCAGACAGTGGGAACATGACCTATCCAGAAACTTGAGCGACCAAGAGTGGTCGAACATTGCCTCCCTGATCCATAAGGGTTCGATGAACGTGCAGGTCCAAGAAAACGCCTATAAAATATTTTCCAGATGGTATAGGACCCCACTTCTGCTGCACCGTTTCAAACCACAAATCCCCCAGACCTGCTGGAGATGTGACTCGGACACAGGCTCATTTCTCCACATCTGGTGGTCCTGCGCCAAAATCCAACCCTTCTGGAAAGAAGTCCAGGCAATAATCACACAAATCACCACATACTCGCTGGAGCTTGATCCTTGCATGTTTTTATTACATCACTCTTCAACGCGCATTCCAACTTACCATCGCTCCTTGACCATGCATCTGGTGAACGCAGCAAGAATGTGTATACCCCCAAAATGGCGCTCCTCAGAACCGCCTACCATAAAAGAATGGTTCCAACGCATTAATCAAACGAAAGTTATGGAGGATCTCATACATCAGTCAAACGACACCCAAGCTAAGTTCACCAGAACTTGGTCATGTTGGATTCACTACACTACAACAGCAGATTACAAACATTACATAGTCTGAAGGACTATACTGGGTTGTGGCAGGTCACTAACAACCTCCTGTTTCTCCCCTCCCAACCTTCATTACATACCCTCCCCCCATAGTTCATCTCTCTTATTTCCTATCCGCAACCCTCCCCTAACATAACACCTCTTAGGTACAAACCATCATATATACTTAACTTATGATATAATTCCGAAACATCCTATTCCAACATCCTTACTCTCCTAACCGTGCTATGAAAATTTAGAAAATACATAAATTTCTTTTTTCTCTGTAATTGAATAGCTTACTATAGGATTTTAGATTATACCTTGAACACTCCATGGACACGCTTTCAAGGAAATAGTATCTTTTATCTGCATATTCTGATGATCATAACCAGTTACCTCTGTTATCTAATCCGTACAATCAAAGCGGCTGCGCCCGCATTACTACATTTGCATGTAAATCCTACTCCTTGATTGTTACGTATGATTTCTGTGTACAATTTCTTTGTTATATTTCAAATTTTTTCATTACGTCGTTGCACGACGTACAATTTATTCAATTGTACTATGTATTTTCCTGCAAACAATTAATAAAATATTTTGGAAAAAAAAAAAAGAAAGCACCACTGCCGAAGCACTTTGCAGGCGCTTTGGCAGCGCTGCCCATTGATCTCAATGGCAGGGCGGTGCAGGAGCGATGTATACACCGCTCCTGTTCCGCCCCAAAAATGCTGCTTGTAGGACTTTTTTTCCTGTCCTGTAAGTGCACCGCCCCAGTGTGAAAGCACTCTGGCTTTCACACTGGGGAGGTATGAGAGGCGCTTTTCAGGTGCTTTACAGGTGCTATTTTAAGCGCTTAAATGCCTGAAAAGTGACCCAGTGTGAAAGGGGTCTTAGAGTAATGCCGCGTACACACGGTTGGACTTTCTGGCATACTTGGTCCGGCGGACTCTGGTCACAATCTGGCCGTGTGTAGGCTCCGGCGGACTTTTTTTTTTCCAAAAGTCTGCCGTACCTAGATTTAAAGCGTGCTTTAAATCTTAGTCCACCGGACTCAGTTCCTGACGGAAAGCCCGTTTGTCTGCATGCGTCTGTATGCTGGTCCGACGGACCAGATACGACGCAAGGGCAGAGTACTGCATCTCGCACTCGCTGCAATAGGAAAAACAAATTTTCCTATTGCGGCGAGTGCGGGGCATCTCAGGCCCTTCGGTCTGGTATGGATTTTAAGGGTAACCCCCTACGCCGAAAAAATGGCGTGGGGCCCCCCTAAAATCCATACCAGACCCCGATCTGAGCCTGGCCGGTCAGGAAAGGGGGTGGGGAGGAGCGAGCGCCCCCCCTCCCCTCCTGAACCATACCAGGCCGCATGCCCTCAACATGGGGGGTGGGTGCTTTAGGGGAGGGGGGCGCCCTGCGGGCCCCCCCACCACAATGCACCTTGTTCCCATGTTGAGGACAAGGGCCTCTTCCCGACAACCCTGGCCGTTGGTTGTCGGGGTCTGCAGGTGGGGGGCTTATCGGAATCCGGGAGCCCCCTATAATAAGAGGGCCCCCAGATCCCGGCCCACCCACCCTAGATGAATGAGTATGGGGTACATGGTACCCCTACCCATTTACCTAGGGAAAAAGTCTCAATAATAAAACACACTACACAGGTTTTTGAAGTAATTTATTAGACAGCTCCGCAGGTCTTCTTCCGGCTTCGGGGGTCTTCTTCCGACTTCGCGGGTCCCTCTTCTCCCGGCGTCTGGTTGGTTCTTCTCCACTCCCTCTGGCCTCTTCTCCTGGTGTTCGACCTCTGCTCCCAGCCTCTTCTCCCGGTGTTCGACCTCTGCTCCCACTGTTCCAGTTCTTCGGCTGGCTCCTCCGCTGTCTTCATGCCGCTCTCTTGCCAGCGGAATTCCGGACTTCTGGCTTCTGGGCTTCTTGTCTTCTTCCCATGTTGACACGACGGTCTCTCCGGCTGGAATGGTCTCTGAGAGCTCCGATGTGACTTATATAGGCGGAGACCCCGCCCCCTTATGCCATCACAGTCCATGAGCATGCTGGGACTGTGATGTTTTAGGGGGCGTGGTCACCGGGTGATGTTGACCACGCCCCCTAAAATGTCACAGTCCCAGCATGCCCAGGGACTGTGACGGCATAAGGGGGCGGGGTCCCTGCCTATATAAGTCACATCGGAGCTCTCAGAGACCATTCCAAACAGAGAGACCATAGTGTCAACATGGGAAGAAGACAAGAAGCCCAGGAGCGGCCACGAATGCCATAGGGCACGCAAGAGTGACCGTTCCAGGGCGCCATCATATGACATTGTCCCAGAACGAGAGCCACACCTCTCCTCTGCCATTTGACGGTGGGTGGGCGGCAAGTAGTTATGGTAGCTAATACTATAGAACGCCTCTATGGAAAGACCTAACATAGGGATGAGAAGAATGTTTGTGTGCTGCATGTACATAAGATGGGTGCACAAGACTTGTCCTTCAAACATACACTATAATGTCAAAAGTATTGGGACACCTGCCTTTACATGCACATGAACTTTAATGGCATCCCAGTCTTAGTCTATAGGGTTTAATATTGTGTTGGCCTTTTCAGTTATAACAGCTTCAACTCTTCTGGGAATGTTTAGGAGTGTGTCTATGGGAATGTTTGATCATTCTTATAGAAGCACATCTATGAGGTCAGGCACTGATATTGGACGAGAAGGCCTGGTTCACAGTCTCTGCTCTAACTCATCCCAAAGGTGTTCTATCAGGTTGAGTTCAGGAGGTCAGGTGCAGGCCAGTCAAGTTCCTCCACCCCAAACCCCCAAACTTGTTCATCCATGTCTTTATGGACCTTGCTTTGTGCAATGGTCCAAATCATTTGGTGGAGGGGGGATTATGTTGTGGGGTTGTTTTTCAAGGGTTGGGCTTGGCCCCTTAGTTCTAGTGAGGAACTCTTAAGGCATCAGCATACCAAGACATTTTGGACAATTTAATGCTCCCAACTTTGGGGGAACTGTTTGGGGATGGCCCCCTTCCTGTTCCAACAGTGCTCACCACTGCACAAAGCAAGGTCCATAAAGACATGGATGAGCAGAATTAAAGCTGTTATAGCTACAAAGGATGGGACAATTTAATATTAAACCCTACAGACTTAAGCTGGCCATACACCATGCAATTTTCTTATTCAATTTTCTTTAGATTTACCTTCAACTATGTAGTACAAGAGCCTGCCTGATTGCATACAAATTGAAAGTGTTTAGGTTTGACCTCATATTATATGGTTTTGGTAAATCTAAAGGAAAGTTGTACGAGAAAATTGTATAATGTATGGCCAGGCTAAGACTGGGATGCCATTAACCACTTCAGCCCCAGACCATTTGGCTGGCCAAAGACCAGAGGACTTTTTACAATTTGGCACTGCGCTGCTTTAACTGGTAATTGCGCGGTCATGCAATGTTGTACCCAAACAAAATTTGGCTTCTTTTGTTCCCACAAATAGAGCTTTCTTTTGATGGTATTTGATTGCCTCTGTGATTTTTATTTTTTGCAATATAAATGGAAAAAGACCAAAAACTTTGAAAAAAAATTATATTTTCTACTTTTTGTTATAAGAAAAATCCAATAAACTCAATTTTAGTCATACATTTAGGCCAAAATGTATTCAGCCACATGTCTTTGGTAAAAAAAAATGTCAATAAGCGTATATTTATTGGTTTGCGCAAAAGTTATAGTGTCTACAAACTAGGGTACATTTTCTGGAATTTACGCAGCTTTTAGTTTATGACTGCCTATCTCATTTCTTGAGGTGCTAAAATGGCAGGGCAGTACAACCCCCCCCCCCCAAATTACCCCATTTTGGAAAGTAGACACCCTAAGGAAATTGCTAAGAGGCATGGTGAGCCTATTGAATATTTTATTTTTTTGCCCCAAGTGATTGAATAATGACAACACATGTGTGGGACTTTTTGGGAGCCTAGCCGCATACGGGGCCCCAAAAACCAATCACCGCCTTCAGGATTTCTAAGGGTGTAGATTTCAGATTACACTCCTCACTACCTCACTATAGTGAACTTGGTGTTGAGTTATTCACTTTACGGTCAACACAGAGGACAAGGGGGCACTGTTTACGACTGGAGGAAAAGAGATTTCATCTCCAAATATGGAAAGGTTTCTTCACAGTAAGAGCTGTGAAAATGTGGAATAGACTCCCGCCAGAGTGGTTCTGGCCAGCTCAGTAGATTTCTTTAAGAAAGGCCTGGATACTTTCCTAAATGTACATAATATAACTGGGTACTAGCATTTATAGGTAAAGTTGATCCAGGGAAAATCCGATTGCCTCTTGGGGGATCAGGAAGGAATTTTTTCCCCTGCTGTAGCAAATTGGAGCATGCTCTGCTGGGGTTTTTTGCCTTCCCCTGGATCAACTGTGGGTATAGAATTGGGTATATTGGATTGTACAATATTTTTTTTTGTTTTTTTTATGGTTGAACTGGATGGACTTGTGTCTTTTTTCAACCTGACTAACTATGTAACTATGTAACTATACCTATCACAGTTTTGAAGGCCATAAAATGCGAAGATGGCACAAACCCCCCCAAATGAAAGTAGACATCCCAAGCTATTTGATGAGAGGCATGTTGAGTCCATGGAATATTTTATATTTTGCCACAAGTTGCGGGAAAATTACAAACTTTTTTTTTTTGCACAAAGTTGTCACTAAATGATATATTGCTCACACATGCCATGGGCATATGTGGAATTATACCCCAAAATACATTCTGCTGCTTCTCCTGAGTACGGGGATACCACATGTGTGATACTTTTTGGGAGCCTAGCCCCGTACGGGGCCCTGAAAACCAATCACCGCATTCAGGATTTCTAAGGGCGAAAATTTTTGATTTCACTCCTCACTAGGGATGAGCCAAACAACCCCCTGGTTCGGTTCGCACCAGAACCTGCAATCGGACCGAAAATTCGCACGAACGTTAGAACCCCATTGACGTCTATGGGACTCGAACAATCAAAATTAAAAGTGCTAATTTTAAAGGCTAATTTGCATGGTATGGTCCTAAAAAGGATTTGGGGACCCGAGTCCTGCCCCAGGCGACATATCTCAATGCAAAAAAAGTTTTAAAAACTGCTGTTTTTTCAGGTGCAGTGATTTTAATGATGCTTAAAGTAAAAAAAAAAAAAAGTGAAATATTCCTTTAACTATCATACCTGGGGGGTGTCTATAGTATGCCTGTAAAGTGGCGCGTGTTTCCTGTGCTTAGAACAGTCCCTGCACAAAATTACATTTTTAAAGGAGTAAAAGTCATTTAAAACTACTTGCGGCTTTAATGTAATATTGGGTCCTGGCAATATGGATGAAAATCAGTGAGACAAACGGCATGGGTACCCCCTAGTCCATTACCAGGCCCTTTGGGTGTTGTATGGATATTTAGGGGAACCCCGCACCCAAATTAAAAAAAGGAAGGTGTGGGGCCACCAGGCCCTATATACTCTGAACAGCAGTATACAGGCGGTGCAAACAAGGCAGGGACTGTAGGTTTGTTGTTAAGTAGAATCTGTTTGTAATTTTGAACTGGTACATTTTTAATGTGTTTAGCTCCAGCAAAAAAATCTATTTTAAGCTTTTTGGAAAACATAGGGAAGGGTTATCACCCCTGTGACATTTGTTTTGCTGTCTGTACTCTTTTTCCCATATTAACTCTTACAGGAGAGAATGTCCCTTCCTATGTCACTTCCTGTTGTCTCCTTCCGTTTGCAAGTAGGAGTCATTTGTAAGTTGGATGTTTGAAAGTAGGGGCCTGCCCTATATACTCAGCAGAAATATGGGCCTTAGGTGTTGGTGTTGCCACAACACTGTAAGCCCTCACAGGGCCCTGCTGTGAAATATTAGATCAAGAATTCTAATTATATGTCCCTGTTGAACAGGGGCAGAAAAATTGGGCCTTAGGCACTGGTGCCACAACACTGCAACCCCTCACAGATACTCTAGTTGGAGTGCAGGAACTAGCCCTCCTACAAAGAATTGCATCAAAAATTGTAATTACACGCCCCTGTTAAACAGGGGATGAAAAATTGGGCCTTAGGCACTGGTGGCGGCGCCCAGAACTAAAAATGTTCTTACTAGCTATTAGCATGATCATTAAGGAGGAAGAGTATAATTACTCAGCATAACAGGATAGTCACTCAGCATCAGCATAGGCAGTCTTTGAAGGGATCTGATATTTAAAAAAAAATTATTCGGTTACATCAGCATCAGCTGCTTGGTAGCTGGTGGTGATCCAAGACTGATTCATTTTTATGAAGGTCAGTCGATCGACTGAGTTGGTGGACAGACGCACCCTGTGATTGGTTATAAAGCCTCCAGCAGCATTGAATGTGCGTTCCGAAAGAACGCTGGATGCAGGACAGGTCAGTAGCTCAATTGCATACTGTGCAAGCTCTGGTCAGTGATCCAACCTCAAGACCCAGTAACCCAGAGGATTTTCGGTGGGAAAGGTGTCCAAGTCATCGAAAAAGGAGGCTGTCCCCCAGGGGGGCTTTCTAGGCAGCAAAAAGTGATAACTATATCAAAAGATTGAGTGTAGTTGAAATTCTTTTTTTTATTATCAGAAAATATCAAAACAATGATTATTTAAAATAGTTATTGTAAAATATATATCGTCAAAACATGAGCTGTGGTACATGTATAAAAAGCAGCGCCATCAACATAGCAATGTGCAATGAAAAAGCATTGTAGTCAAACACCATGAATAAGAGTATTGTGTATAACTTGTATTTGAAATCCTGACGTGTTTCGACCCCAACGGGTCTTCTTCAGAGGATTTTATAAACTGTAAAAGCATTAACATGTATTATAATGTTAAATTAATGAAAAAAGAGGAAAAGATAAACAAACAATAATAAATAATTTCATATATTTACCAATCAAAATGTATTGGACCGTATTCGATGCTCTCTGTATGAAAAAAAAAAAACCCTCAGCATTTCTCAGTGATCGGCACAGTCGGCAAAAGTGGGGAGGAGGACAAATGCACCGCCGGTGCACGTCTTGCGAGGAGTCACACCATGGAAATTCCCCGGCGGTTTGGAGAGGCCCAAGGAGGAGAGCAAGTGGAGCCTGCAGTCAAGGTATTATATGTAAAATGCATTAGTCGAGCAGCCAAAAAGGGTGGTGAGAAGGTATGGTTATATGTCTATACACTAGATTGTATTGTAATCTTGTGACTATTGTTGCGACTGGGTGGTATGTGTGAGAGTCGGGAGTGAGGGATGAAACAAGAGAAGAAGATAGATGTGAGAGAAGGGGGAGGGAAAAAAAGGGGAGGGGAGTGTGAGGGGGATAAGATAAGAAAAAAAACACACACACAACGGGGGGTTGTGAGGTAAACAAGAATAACGTGACGAATAAGTGGAGGGATAGAATGAATAGAAAAGAAATGCGGTGTCCAAGTCAGATCTTGGCCCTAGGTATTCCTGCACCATGTAAAATAGACGCTGGCGATGGTTGCTGGAACCGATCATACCTTGGGGCTGCGGACTAAAAAATTGTCTGAACGCATCGGTCAGACGGCCACCTTCTCCACCGCTCCTTCTTTGACTGACCAAAGCCTCAGCAACATGTTGTCCAGGAACAGGAGTTTGTAACCTCCCAGTCTCTGGGAACGCGTTGCACAGACCTTTCTGCAAGGCTTCCCGAAGTTGTTTCATCCTCTGCTCCCTCTGCGACGGCAAGATAAGGTCCGCAACCTTACCCTTGTAACGTGGATAAAGGAGGGTTGCCAGCCAGTATTGATCCCTCTCCTTGATATCACGAATGCGAGGATCCTTCCGCAGGCTTTGCAGGCTCAGGGAGGCCATGCAGCATAGGTTTGCTGAGGCATTCGGTCCGGAGTCCTCTGGGTCACTAAGGACGACATGATCCGCAGCCAACTCCTCCCAGCCATGTACAAGTTCGTGGGTTTCTTGGGACTGTAAATGATCTCTTAAGACTGCTGCTGACGCTGAGTGCCAGGATCCACCTCCATGCTGACACAATCCTCCTCCTCATCCTCTTCCTGTGTTATCGGCGGGCACACAGGAACACTGTCTGGATAAAGGGGGCCTTGAGAGCTAAGGAAGTCCTCCTCTTCCTGCCTCTGTTCTGCCTCAAGTGCCCTGTCCATTATTCCATGCAGCATGTGCTCCAACAGGTGGACAAGGGGGACAGTGTCACTGATGCATGCACTGTCACTGCTCACCATCCTCGTGGCCTTCTCAAATGGTGAAAGGACAGTGCATGAATCCCTGATCATGGCTCACTGGCGTGGGGAAAAAAAACAAGCTCCCCTGACTCTGTCCTGGTGTCATAGTCACACAGGTACTCATTGATGGCCCTCTGCTGTGTGTGCAGCCACTGCAGCATTGGCAACATTGAGTTCCACCTGGTGGGCATGTCACAGATTAGGCGGTTCTTGGCAGGTTAAATTCCTTTTGGAGGTCTGCCAGCCGAGCACTGGCATTATATGACCGACGGAAATGCACACAGACTTTCCTGGACTGCCTCAGGACATCCTGTAATCCCGGGTACCTGCCCAAGAACCGCTGCACCACCAAGTTAAGGACATGAGCCAAACAGGGCACATGGGTCATTTATCCCTGTTGGAGGGCAGAGAGGAGGTTGGTGCCATTGTCGCAAACCACTATTCCTGCCCTAAGTTGGCATGGCGTCAACCACCTCTGAACCTGCCCCTGCAGAGCTGACAGAACCTCTGCCCCAGTGTGGCTCCCGTCCCCCAAGCACACCAGCTCAAGCACCACATGGCATCTTTTGGCCTGCGTACTTGCATAGCCACTTGAACGTCTACGGAGCACTACTGGTACCGAGGACAAAGCACAGGAAGAGGCCATGGAGGAAGAAGAAGAGGAGGGGGTGAAGGAGAGAGGTGTGTCAGGGTCACCAGTAGTGGCATTTTGGAGGCATGGTGGTGGAACATCCTCCAACACTACTGTACCTTGTCCTGCAACCTTCCCAGCTGCCAGCAGAGTCACCCAATGTGCCGTGAAACTTAGGTAACGTTCCTGTCCATGCCTGCTGCACCATGAGTCAGCAGTAATATGCACCTTACCGCTGACCGCCCTATCCAGCGAGGCCAAGACATTGCCTTCCACATGCCGGTAGAGAGCCGGAATCGCCTTCTATGAGAAAAAGTGGCGTTTGGGAACCTGCCACTGAGGAACCGCACATTCCACAAACTCACGGAAGGGGGCAGAGTCTACCAACTGAAAAGGTAGCAGTTGAAGTGCTAGCAATTTTGCCAAGCTAGCAGTTAACCGCTGGGCAAGTGCATGGCTGGGAGCGAACTTCTTTCGGCAGTGCAGCAGCTGGGGCAGGGAAATTTGCCTGGTACAATCTAACGTCGGTGTACCGATAGCAGATTGCCTGCAAGTACTTGGCTGTGACACACCCAATTCTACACCTTCATTCCTCCCAGTGCAGGTCTCAGAGAGGACTGAAGGTATAGTGGGGTTGGAGATCCCAGCTGATGAGGAGCAAGGAGAGGTCGTCTTTGTTCTTTAGTGTGGGTCTTTTAAGTATGCTTGCCAACGAACTGCATGGCAGGTCAACATATGTCTGGTCAAGCATGTGGTGCACAAGCGGGAGATGTTTTGGCCATGAGAGATGCGCTTCAGACATATGTTGCAAATAGCAGCGGTGCGATCTGATGCACTCATCTCAAAAAAGGCCCACACTAAAGATCTTTTGGAATAACGCACAGAGACAGCAGTGCCCTGCACATGCAGAGCTCTGCGGTGTGATGCAGTCAGTGTGCTGCCCTTAGGCTGGCCCCTGGAGGGCATCCTGCCTCATTGGGGATGTGCCTCCTCCTCCTCTCTCCTATCAGGCACCCATGTTGAGTCAGTGACCTCATCATCCCCTCCCTCCTCATCACTGGAGCCAACCTGGCAGTATGCTGCAGAAGGGGGAACATGACTGCCAGATTGCTGTCCTTCTTGGGCACACCCTCTGTCCGTGCTCACGTTACTGCCTTCATCTTGCTCAGTATCATCATCAGAGCCTTCAAAACGCTGGGCATCCTCCTGGAGCATGTACCCAACACTGTGGTCAAACAGTTCGAGGGACCCCTCAGGGGGACATGGTGAGGCTAGGGAAGGAGTCACTGATGCCATTGAGCCGGGGGAAGAGGCCGTGTTGGCAGCTGCTTTGCCAGACAAAGTACCCTGAGCCTGGGTGAGAGAGGATGATGAGGATGAGGACAGCTTGGTCATCCACTCGACCAAGTCTTCCGCATGTTGCGGCTCAACACTGCCAGCTGCCGAAAAAAAGGCCAAGCGTGTCCCATGGCCACATGCTGATGATGATGCACCGTGTTCACGACCAGCACTGTTGCCTCTAGACACAGTGCCTGCTTGCCCTCTTTTATTGGCTTGTGACTGTCTGCCTCTCCTTGTTGGCCTTCCAGATATACTATTGGCCTGCAGTGAGCTGCACAAAACTGGGATATATATATATATATATATATATATATATATATATATATATATATATATATAATTATTATTATATAGCGCCAACAGTTTACGCAGCGCTTTACAATGTATAAGGGGGACAACACAATTACAGTACAGTTCAATACAAAAGGTACAGGAGGGCTCTGCTCATAGAGCTTACATTCTAAAGGGAGGGGGTGGTGGTACAAAAGGTAATAGCTGCAAAGAATGATTTGATTGGGGTGGCTCAGGGACAGTTATGTGGGTGTGGGATAGGCTTCCCTGAATAAATGAATTTTCAGGAATCTCCTGAAGGTGGACAGTTTAGGGGCTGATCGGACATACTGGAGCAGGGAATTCCAGAGGATGGGAGAGGCTCTGGGGAAGTCGTGAAGCGAGCATGGGAGGAGGTAACAAGGGAGCTAGAGAGCAGGAGGTCCTGGGAGGAGCGGAGGGGGCGATATCTGCAGATGAGGTTGGTGATGTAGATGGGGCGATGTTGTAAATGGCCTTGTATGTTATGGTTAGCATTTTGAATTTTACACGGTGGGCTAGGGGAAGCCAGTGAAGGGATTGGCAGAGAGGAGCAGCAGTCACGGATCGATTAGTGGGGTGTATTAGTCTAGCAGCAGCATTCATAATAGACTGAAGGGGGGATCGCCTGCTTAAGGGTAGGCCATTAAGGAGAGAGTTGCAGTAGTCAAGGCGGGAAAAAATCAAAGAGTGAATAAGTTGCTTTTTTGGTGTCATTAGTCAGGAAGGGTCGAATTCTGGAGATGTTGCGGAGGTTAAGGCGGCAGGATTTAGCCAGTGATTGTATATGGGGGGTGAGGGAGAGGTCAGAGTCAAGGATTACACCCAGGACCCTGGCATGTGTGGAGGGACCAATGGTTGTGTTGTTGATATTAATAGTGAAGTCACAGGAGGGGGACCGTGAAGGAGGAAATATAACAAGCTCAGTTTTAGAAAGATTAGGTTTGAGGAAGTGGTGTGACATCCATACCGATATGTCATTCAGCAAGTTTGAGATCCGTGAGGAGATAGTGGGGGTGAGTTGAGGAGTGGAGAGATAGATCTGTGTGTCATCGGCATAGAGGTGGTATTGGAAGCCATGGGAGGTTATCAACTGGCCCAGGGAAGAGGTATAGAGTGAGAAAAGGAGAGGCCCAAGGACGGAGCCTTGGGGTACCCCAAGAGAAAGAGGAAGGGGAGCGGAGGAGATGGAGTTGTAAGTGACACTGAAAGTGCGCTGAGATAGGTAGGAGGAGAACCAGGATAATGCAAAATCACGGAGGCCAAGGGAGTGTAATTTGCTGAGGAGCAGCAGGTGGTCAACTGTGTCAAA
Organism: Lithobates clamitans; assembly: GCA_037952925.1. Taxonomy (NCBI): domain Eukaryota; kingdom Metazoa; phylum Chordata; class Amphibia; order Anura; family Ranidae; genus Lithobates; species Lithobates clamitans. The sequence continues at coordinate 10,309,812 of JBBGZY010000140.1, forward strand.
GGCAGCAGAGAGGTCTAAAAGTATGAGTATGGAGTAGTGGCCATTGGTTTTGGCAGTTATTAGGTCATTGGTGAGTTTTAGTAGGGCAGTTTCAGTAGAATGTTGTAGGCGGAAGCCAGACTGTAGGGGGTCGAGAAGGTTGTTGTCCATGAGGTAGCGAATCATTTGGTCATGAACAAGGCATTCGATGAGCTTGGAGGCAAACGGGAGAAGGGAGATAGGTCTTAAGTTATTCAAACAGGTGGGGTCTAGTGAGGGTTTTTTGAGTATGGGGGTAACCAGTGCATGTTTGAGCGGGGAAGGAAAGGTGCCGGAGGAGAGGGAGAGGTTGAAGATGTGGGTTAGGGAGTTGAGGATAGAGTGGGAAGGTGGTTGCAGTAATTGAGAGGGGACAGGGTCCAGGGGACATGTAGTGAGGTGGGCCACGGAGAGGAGTTTATCAACTTCTTCTGTGGTAACTGGGCAAAAGGCGGAGAGTATTGAGTGTGGTGTTGGACCTGATATGTTGGGTAGGGGAGGAATTTGAATGCTGGATATCTCCTTGCGAATTGTGTTGATTTTGCTATTGAAGTGGTTGGCAATATGTTGAGCGATAAGCAAGTTGGTGGGTGGGGGCAGTGGGGGGTGAAGTAAGGAATTAAGGGTAGAAAAGAGTTGACGAGGTTTGGATGAGAGGGTTTTGATGAGAGTGTTGTAATAGGTTTGTTTAGCAGTGTGGAGGCAGGAGTTGTATTTGAGAAGGACAGATTTGTAGAGGGTAAAATCTTACAGAGATTTAGATTTACGCCATGCTCGCTCAAGAGCACGTCTGTGTCTCTTGAGACTTCTGGTGTCATCTGTTTGCCAGGGTTGTGGCAGATGGGGCCTGGTTCTGCATGTAGAAAGAGAAGCAAGTACGTCTAGGAAGGATGACAACGTGGTGTTGTAGATGGAAGTGGTTAGGTCTGGGCAGGACAGGGGTGAGATTTTGTCATAAAGGCCATCAGTAGCAGAGTGAAGAAGGGAAGGTTTGAGGTTGCGAAGGTTCCTGCGGGTAGTGGTTTGTGGGTTGCCAGCATAGGATATAGGAGACAAGGAGAGTGTGAAATGGATAGGGTTGTGATCAGAGAGAGGAAAGGGTGCGTTGGAGAGATTGCAGGGAGTGCAGTGATGGGGGAATACAAGGTCGAGAGTGTTGCCGTTGGAGTGAGTGGTGGTTTGTGTCCATTGTGTTAGGTTAAAAGAGGAGGTTAGGTTGAGTAGTTTAGAAGTGGTAGCATTATTAACATTGATTGGAATGTTAAAGTCACCTAGGATGATGGCAGGCACTTCGGATGAGAGGAAATAGGGTAGCCATGCAGAGAAGTCGTCCAGAAAGCGTGACACTGGTCCAGGAGGCCAATAAATGACTGCGACCCTCAGACAAGCTGGAGAGAAAAGACAAATGCAGTGCATTTCGAAAGAGCAGGTGGAAAGAGAGGGAGGTGTGGGCAGTACCTGGAAGGTGCATTGTGGGGAGAGGAGAAGTCTGGCACCGATATATATATATATATATATATATATTTATATATATATATATATACCGATTATACTGCAGCTAGCAGAATCAACTGCCTGCCTGTAGCATTATTAGTATGATAACACCTGCAGTTGTCTTCAGGTAGCTATACTGTAGGTGAAACTGTGCAGGGTACACAGTACAGTAACTGGAAATACGTCAAGAGCCTACACAAGCACCTGGCTGCAAGTAGCTATACTGTAGGTGAGACTGTGCAGGGTACACAGTACAGTAACTGGAAATACTTCAATGAGCCTCCACAAGCACCTGGCTGCAGGTTGCTATACTGTAGGTGAGACTGTGCAGGGTACACAGTACAGTAGCTGAAAATACTTCAATGAGCCTACACAAGCACCTGGCTGCAGCTTGCTATACTGTAGGTGAGACTGTGCAGGGTACACGGTACAGTAGCTGGAAATACTTCAATGAGCCTACACAAGCACCTGGCTGCAGCTTGCTATACTGTAGGTGAGATTGTACTGAGTACACAATACAGTAGCTGGAAATACTTCAAAGAGCCTACACAAGCACCTGGCTGCAGGTTGCTATACTGTAGGTGAGACTGTGCAGGGTACACAGTACAGTAACTGGAAATACTTCAATGAGCCTACACAAGCACCTGGCTGCAGGTTGCTTTACTGTAGGTGAGACTGTGCAGGGTACACAGTACATTAGCTGGAAATTCTTCAATGAGCCTACACAAGCACCTGGCTGCAGGTTACTATACTGTAGATGAGACTGTGCAGGGTACACAGTACAGTAGCTGGAAATACTTCAATGAGCCTACACAAGCACCTGGCTGCAGGTAGCTATACTGTAGATGAGACTGTGCAGGGTACACAGTACAGTAGCTGGAAATTCTTCAATGAGCCTACACAAGCACCTGGCTGCAGGTAGCTATACTGTAGGTGAGACTGTGCAGGGTACACAGTACAGTAGCTGGAAATACTTCAATGAGCCTACACAAGCACCTGGCTGCAGGTTGCTATACTGTAGGTGATACTGTGCAGGGTACACAGTACAGTGGCTGGAAATACTTCAATGAGCCTACACAAGCACCTGGCTGCAGGTTGCTATACTATAGGTGAGACTGTGCAGGGTATACATTACAGTAGCTGGAAATACTACAATGAGCCTACAAAAGCACCTGGCTGCAGGTAGCTATACTATAGGTGAGACTGTGCAGGGTACACAGTACAGTAACTGGAAATACTTCAATGAGCCTACACAAGCACCTGGCTGCAGGTTGCTATACTGTAGGTGAGACTGTGCAGGGTACACAGTACAGTAGCTGAAAATACTTCAATGAGCCTACACAAGCACCTGGCTGCAGGTTGCTATACTGTAGGTGAGACTGTGCAGGGTACACAGTACAGTAGCTGGAAATACTTCAATGAGCCTACACAAGCACCTGGCTGCAGGTAGCTATACTGTCAGTGAGACTGTGCAGGGTACACAGTACAGTAGCTGGAAATACTTCAATGAGCCTACACAAGCACCTGGCTGCAGGTTACTATACTGTAGGTGAGACTGTGCGGGGTACACAGTACAGTAGCTGGAAATACTGTAAAAACACCTGCCTGCCTATCAGTATAATAGGAAGAGAAGAGCAGCTAAACTGAATACAGTATATATATATATATATATACACAACACCTGGGATGCATATATATACACAATACACTGTAACTGCAGTTAACTGACTCGACCTGGGCCTCATATAGTGTGGGGCGTGTACTAAACCCCCTGAGCCATAATTGGCCAAAGCCTCCTTGGCTTTGGCCAATTACGGCTCTCTGTTCAGACGGTGCTGTGATTGGCCGCAGTGAATTATGGGTCGTGACGCGCCACTTGAATTTGGCGCGAATGGCCCATATCATTCATAATTCGGCGAACGACTGAACACACGATGTTCGAGTCGAACATGGGTTCGACTCGAACATGAAGCTCATCCATACTCCTCACTACCTATCACAGTTTTGAAGGCCATAAAATGTGAAGATGGCACAAACCCCCCCCAAATGACCCCATTTTGGAAAGTATGCCTCAACATGCCTCTCAGAAAATAGCTTGGGGTGTCTACTTTCCAAAATGGGGTCATTTGGAGGGGTTTAAACTGTCCTGGCATTTTATGCACAACATTTAGAAGCTTATGTCACACATCACCCACTCTTCTAATCACTTGAAGACAAAGCCCTTTCTGACACTTTTTGTTTGCATGAAAATTTTTTTTTTTTTGCAAGAAAATCACTTTGAACCCCCAAACATTATATATTTTTGTGGTGGGTGTTTTTTTTTTTCACACAGTATTTGCGCAGCGATTTTTCAAACGCATTTTTTTTTTGGAAAAAATACACCTTTTTTAATTTTAATGCACTAAAACACACTATATTTGATGTAATAAAAAAGATGATCTTAGGCCATGGATACCAAACATGACATGCTTTAAAATTGCACACAAACGTGAAGCGGCAACAAACTACATACATTTTTAAAAGCCTTTAAACGCCATTACAGGTTACAACTTTAGATTTACAGAAGAGGTATATGGCTAAAATTACTGCCCTTGATCTGACCTTCGCGGTGATACCTCACATGCATGGTGCAATTGCTGTTTACATATGACGCCAGACCGACACTTGGGTTCACCTTTGCTCGAGAGCGGGGGGGGGGACAGGGTTTTTTTTTTTTTAAACTGTTCCTTTCATTTATATTTTGTTATCATTTTTATTGTTATTTCAGGGAAAGTAAATATCCCCTATTCCCCCATGATAGCAATACATAGTGACAGGTACTCTTTTTTGAAAAAAATGGGGTCTATTAGACCCTAGATCTCTCCTCTGCCCTCAAAGCATCTGACCACACCAAGATCGGTGTGATAAAATGCTTTCCCAATTTCCCAATAGCGCTTTTTACATTGAGCGAAATCTAAGTCATTAAAATGCTCGTAGCTTCACGTTTCTTAGGCCATAGAGATGATTGGAGCCATTCTGGTCTCTGATCAGCTCTATAGTCAGCTGGCGGAACCACCGGCTGCATTCTCAGGTTCCCTGTTGGGACAGGAGAGCCAGAGAAAACCATGGAAGATGGTGGGGGGGGACATTCCCTCCCACTGCTTGTAAAAGCAGTCTAAAGGCTAATTAGCCACTAGGATTGTTTTACATGAAAGCCGACCGCTGGCTGAAAAGAATGATACCAAGATGATACCTAAACCCACAGGCATCATTCTGGTATAACCACTCAAAATCCAGCAACATACCAGTACGTTGCTGGTCCTTGTTGGGCATATATTGTAATCTTTTTTTTCATGCAGCCTGTGGGATGAACGAAAACAAGAGATTGATCGGTGGGTATGCCCACCATTAGAATACCTCCCTTCATCCACCCACTTCTAATGATGGGCATACATGCACCATTTATATATGCCAAAGCATGGGGGCATCTGCCCCAAAAGGTAGGAGCAAATTGCTCCTCCACCCCTGCTGCCCCCATGCTTCGGCATATATACTATTTTTTTTAACTGTGGTGGCAAAATCACCTCCTACAGTGCTGCAGTCACGGCTTTATGTATCGTGGGAGCAAACCCTGTTGCTGTCAAGATAAATAAATCTGCGCTGCAGGTGAACGGCGTACCTGCTAAGCAAATGATGGTTAACAATAAAACAAAGTAACATTACAGTATAACAGTAAGACTTACCAAACCTGCAAAGCAAATACAAAAAAAAATAGTAAAAAATAAAACATTTTTTTAACGCAACCTGTGCCTAAAATATATATATATGACGAAGCATGGGGGCATCCACCCGCAAAAGTTAGGAGAAAATCGCTCCTCCGCCCCTGCTGCCCCCATGCTTCAACAGATATGCTGAAGTATGTAACTGTGGTGGTGAAATCACCTCCGACAGCACTGGATTCAAGGCTTTATGTATCGTGGGAGCAAACGCTGTTGCTGTCAAGATAAATAAATCCAAGCTGCAGCTGAATGGCGTACCTGAAAACAAAAAAACGGTTAACAAGAAAACACAGTAAACAGTAATGCCGCGTACACACGAGCGGACTTTACGGCGGACTTTGCCCGGCGGACTTTTCGTCGGACTTTGTTGGCTCCTTGCGCCGGACTTAGAAGCGGACGGACTTGGCCACACACGCTCACTGCAAAAGTCCGCTGGTTTGGAACGCGGTGACGTATAGCACGTACGACGGGACTAGAAAAAGGAAGTTCAAGCCCCACTACGGCACCCTTTGGGCTCCTTCTGCTAATCTCGTGTTTATCTCGTGTTAGTAGAAGTTTGGTTAGAGACAATTCGCGCTTTTCACACTTCAGCTTATTTCGTTCATTTTCTGCGGTTCAGTTTGTGCTTGTGAGGTTTGTATCTGCTTTTCAGTGCGTGTTGGTCAGTTCGTAACCTGCCTTGCAGGCCGTTCTAGTCCGCTCATTCCTGATTTTCAGGTCGTTCTTCATAGGCCTTGCTGTTCTTCAGTGCGTTTGTTATAAGTTTGTTTGTTTGAGCAGCCGACCGTTTTGAAGCCATGTCGCGTGGACGTTCTCGTTCTCGAGTTCGTGCTGCGTGGGGACTTGGTGTTGGGGTTAATACTTTGACCCGAGTCCAGTCCATGAACAGGGCGAGGAGGAGTTCATGGATGGAGACCAGTTCTCTCATATGCCTTTGCTCCATGAGCTCCGTGAGAATAATCCTGAGGATTTCAGGAATTTTCTCAGGATGACGGACCCCGTCTTTGAGCGTCTGCTGGCTATGCTGACCCCCTATATCAGCAGGCAGGATACCTGCATGAGGCAAGCCATCAGTGCGGAGCAGAGGCTAGTTGCCACGTTACGTTACTTGGCGACAGGGAGAAGTCTTCAGGACTTGAAGTTCTCAACAGGCATCTCCCCCCAGGCTCTGGGGATCATAATCCCAGAGACCTGTTCTGCTATTATTCAGGTCCTGCAGAAGGAATATATGAAGGTAAGTTTTATCCTTTAACATTACATGATATGTATTAAATGTTTTTTGATGTATTGTATAACTGTCCTCCTTACCTAATTGCCATGCTTTCAATATGCTGTGAATGTCCCCTTTATCTTCATGCATGCCTGTTTTAATCATTTATTGCCATACATGCATATTTTCTTTCATTAACCTCCCCACCATGCAATCCTGGGTCCATTTATATCTCTAGCCTATAGTCCCTTGAACAATGTATATTGTCTGCTCCATTGTCTTGTTTGACCCTGCCCCACCCCTCAAATGTTTCAACCAGTCAGGTGTGTTTGTTAACCTAATTAGAACCCCTCCCCCACCCCTCAAATGTTTCAACCAGTCAGGTGTATTTGTTAACCTAATTAGAACCCCTCCCCCACCCCTCAAATGTTTCAACCAGTCAGGTGTGTTTCAGGCCCTAATTAGAACCCCTCCCCCCACATTCAAATGTATCCAGGGGCCATCAGAGGGGGTGATTAATCTTATAAGTGTGCCTTATGTTTTTCAACATTTCAATTACAAACACACATATTAATAATGTTTGACTGCTGTTGTTTACTAATGTTTTGGTGTAATCTGATATACAATTTTTATGTTTTAAAGTCCTTATATTATTTTTTTTCCACTCCACAGTTTCCTTCAAGTACACAGGAATGGCAGACTGTGGCCTCTCAGTTCGCTGACCGTTGGGACTTTCCCAACTGTGTAGGGGCGATTGACGGGAAGCATGTCCGGATTGTGCCACCACTCGTTTGGGGTCTTATTTCTATAACTACAAGGGGTTCCATAGTGTAGTTTTGATGGCGGTGGTCTCGGCACATTTGGACTTTATGTTTGTGGATGTGGGGAAGAACGGCCGGATGTCTGATGGAGGAGTCTTTGCACAGACCGAGCTCTGCCATCGTCTCCAGACCGGTGGCCTGGAATTGCCACCTGATGACGAGAATGTGGATCGACTCCCCTCAGTTTTTATTGCTGATGAAGCATTTGCTCTCGGTGAGAACTTGATGAGGCCGTTCCCCCAAAGGACACTCACCCCTGAGAGGAGGGTATTTAATTATCAGCTGGCCAGAGCAAGAAGAGTTGTGGAGAATGCCTTTGGGATTCTGGCCAGCCGGTTCCGTTTATTCCTTTCTTCAATTCATTTGGCGGACTATAAACTAAACTACGTCATCCTTGCTTGCTGCATCTTGCATAACTTTTTAAGGAGACATTCAGCAACATATATATCCTCTGTTGGGCCTGAGGCCAGACTGGAACAGGATAGCACTTTGACAGGCCTAGAAATTGGCCGTATTGGCTTGGCCCCCCGAACCGCACGTCAAGTGTGTGACCGTTATGTCAATTATTTTAATGGTCGGGGGGCCATTGCTATTCAGCAACAGCTGTAATTTTCTTCCAAAAATAAAAAATAAAAAAATTTTCTCTAAATATCTTGTTTTTATTCTTGTTTACATTTAGTTATGTCTGTCTCCTAGTGCACTTATAGTAATGTCAAGTGTATTTAGCTTTAGTTAGTCAGGCCCACAAAAACAAACCACAAAATTTGACTTCAAGAATCAGCCACACACATTGTATTCCGTAAAAATATTTACTTTGTGCACATTGAAAGGTGCATTTTTTATAATTTTTTTTTTTTTTTTTTTAATTATTTTACATTGTGTAAAAAATTTGTTTTTAATAAATTATTCAAGGCATATTTTCACAAATATATAGACCTTTCTATAAAAAGATTTACATACACAACAGTGTTTTTATAAACCAACAAAAAAAATAAAGAACTTACAAAGTTCAACATTTAGAGAACGGAGCATGTGATGTCACCCTTGAAAATTGTTCATTTTGAATATGCTCAAAATTGAGCTTTACAAAAGGGTCAAGTCAACATGTGCTATCTCCTATCATGGGTGAGCAATGTACGTGTTTTGTGTGTGCAATCCCTTTTTTGGTCCCTCTCACCACCAATGAATTTTCAGGATGAAGGGGTTGCAAACACAAAACAAGTACATTGCTAACCCATGATGGAAAATAGCACATGATGACACACCGTGTGCATCAGAATGTAAATTTGGGTATACCCCAAAAATTTAAAAAAACAAGTTTTGCAAAAAAAAAAAACTTCCCAAGGAAATGAAGAACATGATTGATGTTTTTAGGCCAAACGTGATTATATTCGGCCCAAAACATCAATCATGTTCTTCATTTCCTGTTGCATGGAGTCCAGGCGAAGTTGCATGCTGTGAATTTGGTCACGCATTTTATCGATGTGGCCATTCCACAGCATTATCTGGCCAATCAGTCTTTGCGCACTGTCTGTGGTGAAGGGCTTTGCCGCTTGGCCTTCCACAACCAGAAACTCACCTAAAATGAGTGAATAAAAACAAGGTTTACAATATGCACGCCAAAATACAGTAACTCAAGCTGGGGTGTCAGTCACTCACTTGGTGGGCTTGAAACCTCGCACACTTCCTCCACCTCTCCTTCCTCAAGGTCGTCAGGTGGGCGTGGTCTTGGGCTGGGGCTTGGGGTGTCTTCTGCCTCAGGCTGGTGACTTGGGGGGGTCCTGAGATCCTTGGACTGTTGTCTGAGTCTTTTCTCCCCTATGAGAATTGAACAAAAGGTATAGTTAAAACACACTGATATTTTAGCTTTTAAGAAATAAACTTAAACGTTGGTTATGAGTTGTGGCCAATTTTTCATCATAATAAATTTTGAAGACAGGATGAACATTCCCTCTGAACAACAATTATAAACAATGCTCATTTTCTGGCTAGTTTCACAGATGCAGACACCTCAATTATCCCCTATGTGTATTACCCCTCTAAAATGTATTTATGGTCACATAGTACACTATAGTGCTCGTGAGTCCAGATGTGGAAACAGCTGCTGTGTCCTGTCCCTACATTACACTGAATCATTTTTGAAGAAGCATTATATTTTCAAACACATCTACACCACTTTAACTAATTGTGGGAATTTGACAAATTAGCAAGACATAAATGTATGTCCAACCCTGTCCCATCGTATTTGGCGAAAAAATAACGTCACTTTCTAAAGTATCATATATATTCTAAAGAACGGTCTTTACAAACGATGCTGAATAAAGTCCGAAAATAAGGATCAGCATGCAAGTTTAAGTATCTCAATAGTAAAACACAACAAGTACTTACTTTTTTTAAGCAGCTTCTTTATTCGCCAATATTGTTCTGGCTCCCGACTTTTGATGTCAGACCACCGCTTCCTCAATTGTTCTTTCGAACGTTTTGTACCAAATTTTTCTTCAAGAGCGGTGACAACTGAGGACATTATTTTGTCCTTCCTCATATTCGGTCATGTGTACGGTCCTTTTTTGCCATCGTAGTCCTCCCTTCTCAATATGGACACCATCTCCACCATCTCTTCAAAAGCCATGTTGGTGGCCTTATATCTCCTCCGGGATGTGGATGTTTGGGGCTCCGGGCTTTCCTCCGCGCTACTTCCACTGATTCTCTCCGCCATCTTTTGCTATCTACTCCCACTGCGCAACGAAGAGTGAAGGGGCAGGGCCAAATCATACTTACGTACGTCAGGGGCGGGCGACGCAGGCGGAGCATGACACATGCGCAGTGTATATAAAGCTGTTACGATGGCCTACGTATGTCCGTGCGGAAGTAGCGAGCGTCACAAACGAAGGTAAGATTAAAGTGTGTGTGTGTGTATGTGTGTGTGTGTGTGTATGTATGTGTCCCCTAGATTACAACCAAAACTAATCCTGTGATTTGGGACTGACATTTAAGTTTAGACCTTGTGTCTTGTCTTGCAGAAAATATGAATCCCTTTAAAGAGGAAGAATTTTTGTGACAATTTATTGAGCTCTATGAGGACAAGAAAAACCTGTGGGAGGTCAAACACCCCCTATATTATAATAGGGATGTTAGGAAGGCAACACTGGGCACACTTTTAGAGTTTGTGAAGACTTGACTCCCCCAGGCAGACCTCAAGTTTGTGGACAAGAAGATTGGTATCTTGCAAAACATGTAACCCAAGTTGTGGTACTACAACAAAATGCGATTCCTGGATGACCAGACCGAAGCCAGGCAATCACTTTCCACCCTTCCCCCCACCCTTCCCTCCAGCCTTCCTTCCACTCTTCCCTCCAGCCTTCCATCCACCTCCACCCCAGCTGAGGAGTCCCAGGATGAACTGGGCCTTTTCAGCATTGATGAAGTTGATGCGCCCAGCTTCAGCCAGGTATCCTTTTTTTTTAAATTTGGGATTGTGTAAATGTTATTAATGATGTTAACGTGTTAATTTTGAAAGTGCTTCATAAAAAATGACTTCTGCACAAAGATTAATATGTAGACATATCACTAGACAGTAGTGGCCAAAAATATACTTAACTTCAGATCTTGTTGATCATCTGAAATAATGGTGGTGTCAAATAGATAGCCTTTACTATTTTGTGTAATTATATTTGAAAGTCATGAGCTGAAAATTGTGTGTGATCGCATAACACAAAATTACAACTATGTCCCTTTTTTTTACACAGGATGACCTCAGCCAAGAGGAGGCCTTGCCCAGTGGGAGAGAGGAGGAGGCCTTGCCCAGTGGGAGAGAGGAGGAGGCTGTGGCTGGGCCAAGTCGAAGCCGCACAGAGTGTCAGGTCAGTCCCCTCCACATTCTCCACAAAAGGCCAAGGAGAATGACACCAACTGAGCAGGAATCCCTAGCCCTCATACGGGAAGCAAGCCTCATCCTGAGCAAACCACCCAATGCAGAGGAGGCGTATGGCACCTATATAGCCAGCAGATTGATGGAGTTGGAAAAGGGCCAACGCCTCCTCTGTGAGGGTCTAATTTTTGAGGCTTACCAGAAGGGCTTGAGAGGGGAGCTTACTGCTACCACATATCTGGTAGATGAAGCCACTCCTCCTCCTCCTCCTCCTGCCCCAAGTACACCACCAGAGGCACAACCTCCAAGGAAGGCTGCAGAGAAGCATGGAGGGAAGGCTGCAGAGAAGCGTGGAGGGAAGGCTCCACGGAAGAGTCAAAAGTGATTGCCTGGCTTCTGTCTGGTCTGACTGTGCTCCCTGTGCTCCTTATAGTCGCAAGATACCAATTTTCTTGTCCTCAAACTTGATGTGTGTCCTGGGGGATGAAAGGCTTCCCAGATTCTAAAAGTGTCTCCAGTGTTGCCTTCCTAATTTTTTTTATTAAAAAATAAAAAAAGTTTTGGTTACCTTACATTCTTGCCTATGTATTTTGATTAAAAAACGCCATTTTGTTTGGGAGTAGGCAGGTACAGGTCCAAAAGACTATGGGGTTGATTTGAGAAAAGCAAATAGTCTGTGCACTTTGCAGAGGGCAGTTGCCCTCTGCAAGTGCAATTTCTCCAGAGCATCAGAAATTAGTTAAAAGCTTGACTTTGCAAAGAGTACCCAATCCTGTGCAAGGAAAATTCTAAAAAAAGCATTTTTGCTTGCACATGATTGGATGATGGAAGTCAGCAGAGCTGCTTCACATTTAATAAAGCTTGGGAGCAACTGCTCTTGCAGAGGGCAACTGCACTTTACAAAGTGCACAGTCTTTTTCCCTTTAGTAAATCAACCCCTATGTGTGTTTTTGACAAAAGGCTAAATCATTTAGAATATCAAGTGAAAAGTACTAGTGAAAAGTTCACTTGAGGAATTGCGCAGCAAGTGCACTTGTTGGAAGTGCAGTCGCTGTAAATCTGAGGGGAAGAGCTGAAATTAGGGGAAGCTCTGCTGATTTATTCAGAAAATCATGTTAAATAAAAATGATTTGCATTTTTTTGGGCTTCCTTGCATGTGCCCCTCGGATCCACAGCGAAGGCACTTCAAAATGCTCTTTCTGTGGAATTCAATGTAGAATTAGCACTTGTAGTGAAAAATGATTTTGCCTTTGTTAAATACACCCCCCTATATCTAATGAACAAGGGACAACAACCTCATTAAGGTTCATTAAAACAACACAAAATATGAATGTTAATTGTGGTAACTTGAAAATACACACAAAAAATGTGGTTATCATTTAACACACATTGTAAAATAGATAAGTGTTGAAATAAAAAATAAAGGGGGCGCATGCGCGGATGCCTGAGAGGTTAGATATGCCTGCTTAGAGCTCCGCTCCAGGGCCGTTTTCGCCGGAGGACTACAGGTCCCAGAGACGCCGAAAAGCATCAAAACCACCTGGCACTTACCTGTAAAGCACTCAGGTACTATTAGAATGGTTTTGAAAGGCACCATATCTAAAATTAAGTCTGGTAACATTAAGGAAACGCCGGCCCGTCAGTTATCCAAGATGGCGGCGGCAGTTACCTCACAGACCAGCACCTCACATACTGCCAAGCCACTGAAACTTAATACAAGCACCATAGATTTTTCTGGAGAGTCTGATACAGACATAGGAGACTCACAAACAGCATCACAAACGGATTTATTTAAAAAATGTGAGCGAATATTACAAAAAGCCCTGAAACAGACGTCAGACCACATAACAGATAAATTAACAAGGGAAATTAGAGACCTGGGGCAAAGAACAGCTGAGTTAGAAATAAGGATGGATGATCTGGAAAGCCAAACACAGCAATATGAATCAGAATTTATGAACCTGAAAGAAAAAATGCTGTATTACAGTCACGTTTAGAGGACCAGGAGAATAGGGGTCGTAGGGCTAACTTGCGGATTAGAGGTATCCCTGAGACTGTCCTTGATGTTCAAGCCACTATTACTGCACTATTTCAAGAACTACAACCTGGTATTCCAATAGAGAGATTAGAAATGGATAGAGTGCATAGAGCTTTAGCTCAACGTAGAATAAATGGCCCTCCTAGGGACATAATTGCTAAAATGCATTATTATCGCACTAAAGAACAATTGCTTGCAGCAGCCAGAGGAAAGGATTCTCTCACCTTTCAAGGTCATGTATATCAGCTTTTTGCAGACCTTTCTCCTATTACAGTGGCAAAAAGACGTGCACTTAAACCCCAGTTACAAGTACTTCAGCGTCATCAAATCACTTATCATTGGGGTTTTCCTTTTTCGCTCAGATTTACACATTTAGAAACTAAATATATATGTCGCTCTTCAGAGGAATTGCAGTCAGCCTTGATCGAGTTGGGCCTAAAGGACCAGGATTCACCTAAAGATTTACCACGCAGAAGGTCAGCCTCAGGTTCACCTCAGCAAAATGCAACAGGAGTACAAAACTCTTCCACCTCTTCGCGTCAACATCTACATAAGCGAGGCCATTTTGACAACTCTTCCCCTAATAATGAAGACTCAATGGACTGATATATATGTTTTTTTTTTCATATATATATCTGTTAAAGAATGTTTTCTATTTGACTCTTCAGTATTATATTATAACCTATTTCAGTGAACCCACTATTCACAATACCAAGGTTTCAGGTTTTTGGACTTCCAGTCTAAATCTTTGTTTTTAATGTCTATGTCATCCATAACTTTTTTTTGTGAAAATATATTTTTGTTTTTCCCCCTTTTTTTTTTTTTTTTTTTTACAGCTTTTTACTAATTTTTTTTTATTACACTTTGGTACTTGGATATGACCAGCACTTAATATCCTATCTGTTAATAAAGTGTATGTGCATGTTCATATATGCATATATACATAAGTGTATGGATGTATATATGTTTGCATATATATTTTTTTTATTTATTTTAGAAGTATATGTATGTGTATATATATATATATATATATATATATATATATATATATATATATATATATATATATATATATATATATATATATATATATATTATTTTTTTTCATTTTTTAATTTATTTATTTATTTATTTATTTTTTAAATTTATTTATTATGTGTATGTGTATGTATGTGTATGTATTTGTGTGTATGTGTACGTGTATGTGTATGTATATGTGTATGTGTATGTGTGTAATTATGTGTATGTGTATGTATGTATGTATGTATATGCGTATGTATATGTATATATATATATATGTATATGTATGTATATGTATGTGTGTATGTATGTGTGTATTTATATATATATATATATATAATTTTTTTTTCTTTTTTTTTTTTTATTTATTTATTCAATTTTTATTATTATATATATTTTTTTTACTTATTTATTTATTTATTTTTTATTTCTTGTCACGATTATCATATAAATAAACAATCTTAAGGCCAGTAGCGATTTAAATAATTTAGTTTGCCTAAGATTGCGTCTAGTATTATAAGTTATAGTAGTATATTTTAATGGAGCTGTGGTTCTCTGGCGAAGTTCGTCCTTTCGGAACTTCTTGTTGCCCCCCTCTCCATCCTCAGATTCTCGCTGCTATTATGTGGGAGTCTGCGGATGGTTTTGGAGCCTCTTGGAGTTTTTTGATTACTCCTCTAAGTTGCTCCCTTACCCTAGCATTTTGCTTTTCTTTATGCTTAATATGTTATCATATTGGGGTTACTCGATTGCAAATTATTCTCTCCTATTCTGTCCTTTCTTTTCCTTTTCTTTCTCTCGGGGTGGTGTCCTTGACTCTAGTTATTAATTGTATTCCATATGGTGTGATAGTCATCTCTGTTCTATTATTGCCCTGATAAATATTCTATCCTTGAATGTTCAAGGATTTAATATTCCGCATAAACGCACAAAAGCAATGAGATCTTTCTCAGCCAAGAAGGCACACATTATTTGTCTGCAGGAAACTCACTTTACAGATAAAGCTACTCCTAAATTTTTTCCCCCTCTTATCCACAATTTTATACCGCCTCAACCACAGTTAAACAACGAGGGACTCTTATCGGATTTCATCGTTCTATGCCATTTACTCTTTTAACTCAACTAAAAGATCCGGAGGGAAGATACTTACTTCTCACAGGATATATATTGGATATGGCTGTCACAATAGTATCATATTATGCACCAAATAAGAGACCAGAATCCTTTTTGTCCCATCTTTTCCAAATTGTAGAAACCCACAAATTTGGCACTGTAGTTTTATGTGGAGACTCAAATACAACAGTTTTCCCCGTCTTAGATAAGTCTCCGCCGGCACCCATCAATAGGTCTACTAATGTAACTCTTCAACATCTACTTACTAAACATGGTTTGGTAGACACATGGCGAGAGCTTAACTCTACTAGTAGACGTTTTACACATTATTCCTACCCACATAAATCATTCTCACGCATAGACCATATCCTAATCCCTTATAGCATGACCCCTGAAATTTTATCTTCAAACATTCTACCCTTTACATGGACAGATCATTGTGCGATATGCACATCCATTGCATCTACAATACCCAGATCCCACGATACTAATTGGTGTATTAATGACTCCACATTAACTCACCCTTCCCGTCGTAGTGAAATTGAAATAGCGCTAAAGGATTATCTTTCCTCCAATGATACCGGAGATACTTCTGACACCACCTTGTGGGAAGCTCACAAAGTGGTTATTCGTGGTAGACTGATACAACAAGCTACAAACCTCAAAAGAGAACGTAAACTTTTGTTTGCAAAGTTGGAAGATGACTTTAACTCTTGTCATTCCGCCTTTCAATCATACCCGAATGCCATTAACAATACTAAATTAGACAAAGCGCGTCTTGATCTAGATTTATTTTTAACTGACTCAGCAGACAAACTTATACGTAAACGATAACACATTCAATACCTTAATGCCAACAAACCCACCACCTCTTTGGCAAGAAATTTGAAATCAATAGATCAAATACGGACCCCTATACGACTGAAAACGTCAAGTGATGCGTACACTAGTAATCCAATTAAAATATTAGAAACATTTCGATCTAATTTAGCTAAAGTGTATTCCTATACTCATGATTTTAATCAAACCAATGCAGATATTCTTTTCTCCAATATCAAACTCCCTACTCTAGCTATTGAACAACGAGAGAGACTTGAGTGTCCTATCACAAATATTGAAGTTCAGAATGCTATAAAAAGTTTGAAACTTCATAAAAGACCGGGCCCCGACGGGTTTTCGGCATCATATTATAAAAATTTTGAACACATCCTAACTCCAGTCTTGACTAGAGCCTTCAATTCTATCTTAGCAGGACACTTATTTCAATCTGAGACATTAAAATCTATTATAGTTATGATTCCCAAACCCCGTTCAGATACTACCTCTTGGACTAATCATCGCCCTATATCTCTACTCAATTTAGATATTAAGTTGCTTGCTAAGATATTGGCATCTAGATTGAACAATATTATAGGTCAACTTATACACAGGGACCAAACGGGTTTTATGCCCAAGAGACAAGCAGGAGATAATATAAGAAGATCCCTTTTACTCATTCATGCAGCTAAATCCAGACGCATCCCAACCTGCCTCTTATCTTTAGACATCAAAAAAGCATTTGATTCAGTCACTTGGCCTTATATGCAGTATATGCTTCAAAAATGGGGTTTTGGAATACATTTTCTGACCTGGGTTTCCTCTCTTTATAACAATCCGAGGGCTTATATTAAATATGCCGGATACAAATCGACAATGTTCGATATTAGAAGAGGCACGAGACAAGGCTGCCCCCTATCCCCGTTGCTTTTCGCTCTGCTTATAGAACCTTTAGCACAACTAATCAGATCTACTCCAGACATCAAAGGTATTGAATTGGGTGGTTATCAACATAAGCTTTGTCTTTTTGCTGACGATATTCTTATTTTTTTATCACATCCCCATATTTCCGCCCCTAATCTTCTTAACGTACTTGATAAATTTGCACATATTTCAGGGCTCTTTGTAAACCCGTTAAATCAAATGCGCTAAATATATCTTTATCACTATCAGAGCTTCAACAGGCTCAAATTTCCTTACCATTTAATTGGGTCTCTCATAAATTACCATACTTAGGAGTATACCTCACATCCTCACTTTCTGATCTTTTTGCAGTTAATTATCTACCTCTATTGAAACAAACCACAGGCCTCATGAAACAATGGTCCTCTCTCCCATTGTCATGGTTGGGACGGATAAATACTATAAAGATGTCGTTATTACCGAAATTTTTATACCTATTTAGAGTACTTCCGATTTCTATACCATCATATTTCTTTAGAATTACACAA
Source organism: Lithobates clamitans (assembly GCA_037952925.1). Classification (NCBI taxonomy): domain Eukaryota; kingdom Metazoa; phylum Chordata; class Amphibia; order Anura; family Ranidae; genus Lithobates; species Lithobates clamitans. Next base: position 10,327,419 of record JBBGZY010000140.1, read on the forward strand.
AGTAAAGTGTTGTTGTTCATCTGGGGTAACATTAAACCCTGTATATCTAAATCCACTCTTTACCTTAGCAAAACATGTGGGGGCCTGGGGTTACCAAACTTTTCCTCTTATTACCATGCTGCACAAATCTCAATTTTAACTAAATACCATTCTAGGGAAGAAACACCCCTTTGGGTAGCTATTGAATCTATTGATAGCGACCCCATATCTGTAGCCAATTTGTTATGGATGCAACCTAGAGATAGATCTCATCTATTTAACCCCATTATGAAACATTCATTAACTATTTGGGACAAGTTTAGTAAAATCCATATGCTTCAATCTATGCACAATCCCCTTCTTTCTTTTCTAGGGAACCCAGCTTTTTATCCTGCTTGGAAATTTCCAAAGTCATTTTCAGCTTGGTCCTCTACAAACCAGGTCAGATTATATAAGCTAGTCTCTAACGATAAATTTCAAACATTTTCTACTTTATGTGATAACAATGAACTACCTTGTAATGAAATATTTCGTTATTTACAAATCAAAATTTTTTATACGCCTTTCCTTAGGACCGGTACCACGCTTAATCAATTGTCTCAATTTGAGCATATTTGTATGAGTGACCCACATGTTAGAGGGATTATTTCACTAATTTATCAAAATCTCATTAATACTCCTAATGATATACTTCCGCCTTATACTGCTAAATGGGCAACAGATTTAGGACGGACGTTCACCATCGATGACTGGTCTAACATGGATGGCTACCAAATCCTCATCCCCTAATTGCTTTGCTCTTGAAACTAACTTCAAAGTTTTGGCGCGTTGGTATCTAGTACCAGCTAGGATTGCTAAATTTACTCCTTCATATCCTAATAATTGCTTCCGAGGTTGTTCCTCACCAGGTACCCACGTGCACATATGGTGGCAATGCCCGATTGCGCAAGAATTCTGGAAAAAAGTATTTGCCATGGCATCTAAAGCTTTAGAAATTCCTATAACACCAGATCCAGCCATTGCACTCCTCAATCTTAAACCAGACAACATAACCTGTAATCAATTCAAATTGCTCATTCAAATCAATACTGCAGCTAAACAAACTATAGCCAAAGCATGGAAGTCTAATACACTGATTGTGGCAGAAGTCAAACATAGAACGAACAAGGCCCTCATTTTCGCAAAAATGACAGCTATCGAAGACAATAATATTAATAAATTCAGTAGGATTTGGCAGCCTTGGGTTAAGCAATTCTTTTCTTCCGATTTCGACCAGTCATTGATGTTACCCTATTAAAATTCCTGTAATATTGATGTATTATTGCTTATCTATGTCGGGAGCCGGGACACCACTTCGGGGGATTCTTTCTTTTCTTCTTTTTTCTTCTTACCGTACTACCTATGTCTCTTAGATCTCTTTAATTTCTAGGGCAAACCTATGTAAATTTTATTTAATATTCAGCACTAAGATTATAATGCCCGTATAAATCTCATATTCTTTTCTCTTCTTTCTCTACTATCTTTTCCTTTATTATTTATTACGCGATTGATAATTATGGGATATTTTTACAATTTACTTAAATGACTCATATCTCATTATCAATGAGTAATGTCTTTCTGCATATTAGACTTTCACAATTTTTCTCCTCCAATAGTTAAATATAGTCAATAATTTGTAATGAGAGTATCACTCCTTTTTTCCGTTCTCCATTTAACTTTCTTTCATCTTCTCTCAGGTGTACTATATGGATTAATTGCTATTTGTAATAACAATTTCATTTTTGATTATCCATGCCCCCATCTATCCACAGTTTGAGCCCAAGAGGGGTGGATAGGTGGTCTGGAGGCATACTTTATATATTTCATATATAAATATAGATTCATATTTTTGTTCATAATTTATTGACTAATTTAAAATTTTATTTATCTCTGATTTCACCTCGCCTGTGAGATTTGTTTTTGTAAAGACCATATAGATATGTCTCTATTGTTCATATATATATCCCTTGATACATTATCTGATATACTTTGTTTTTTCTTATGCAAAATTTCAATAAAAATATTGAACAAGAAATAAAAAAAAAAAAAAATGAGTCCAAAATCGATTTTAAATTTTATAATTTATGGAGATCTGGCTTTTACAAAATATTATATTAGTCATGGCAGGAGGATACCGTAAATCATGAAGAAAGTAGTTTGTGAGAACTCTGTGTGAATATAAAGCAGAAAAACAACTTCATTCCTCTCGCATTATCAATCCTAAAAAAAGGCTGTATTAAAAGACCACAGAAGAGGATTGTGCTAGCTTCAAGACGAAGGCTAGTTTTACCAGACCGAGCGCTTCCGTCTTGTAATTGCTTCAGAGCATGCGTCAGTTTGAGTTCGTCGGACTAGCACACAGACGATCGGTTTGTCCGCTAGAAAGAAGAGTCCGTCGGATAAATTTTGAACAAGTTTCAAATCTAAGTCCATCCAACTTTTGAGCAAACAAAGTCCGCTGGAGCCCACACACGATCGAATTGTCCGACGAAATCCAGTCCGCCGGGCAAAGTCCACCGTAAAACAGTCCGCTCGTGTGTACGCGACATAAGGTATAAAAAAATTACCTGAAAAGCAAACAGGATAAAACATGATAACAATAAAACATTGCAGAATAGAATACAGTAAAAAAGAGCAGAACAATAGAGAGAATAGAGAGAGAGAGAACAATAAAACGACAACTATTTTTTTTTTTTATATATATTTTTTTTTTTTACTTTTTTTTTTACTAACTTTTGTAACTGTAACTGGTTCCAGGTTCGGGTCTCTCAAAATGCAATGGCATCTTGGGAGACCCTGTGTTAGTGTGCCTAGTCTGTGCAATGCTGTACCCTACACTAAAACTCCACTAGTGTATGGTAGCGTTCAAAACATTCAGCAATGCAAAGACCAGGATTGCCAGGACAGGAGGAACAATAATAGCGGGTGTCACGCCTATATCCGTGCTTTCTGCAGACACAACATTTTCTTTGGGGGTGTTTGTTGGGTAGGGGTACGCGGGAGGACATAAGGAAAATGCCTCTCATGTAACCGGCTTACTGCATTTGGTTGGGGATGGTGAGGTGGAGCACTGTCTGGAAACAGAAGGGCTCTGACGATCTCTTCCTGGAATTTAAGGAAGGATCCAGTCTGTACTGAAGCTCTGTATAGCACATGAGCATTCAGCAAAGCCAATTGAAATAAATAAACAGACACTTTTTTATACCAGCGTCTGGCCTTACGGGCAACTAGGTACGGCGCCAACAACTGGTCGTTGAGGTCTACCCTTCCTATATTTTGGTTATATTTGTGGACACAGAGGGGTTTCTCCACAACACCAGTCGCCATAGTAATTTGGACCGTCCTGTCTGCATGAAGGGAGGTAAGAACAAAACATTCTTATTATCCCTCCACTTCATAGCGAGCAAGTTATTACACTTCAAGCAGGCTCTCTCCCCCAGCCTAAGACGGGAATCTTCAAGCCGCTGGGGAAAGCCCCGGTGATTAGATCGCACGGTGCCACATGCTCCAATCTGATGATCAAAAAGGTGACTAAAAAGTGGCACGCTCATGTAATAATTGTCCACAAATAAGTGGTACCCCTTTCCGAATAAGGGTGACACCAAGTCCCACACAATCTTGCCAGTGCTTCCTATGTAGTCAGGGCAGTTTGTCAGCTCTACATGGCTATCTCTTCCCTCGTAAACCATAAAACTACATGTATAGCCTGTGGCCCTGTCACAGAGCTTATACATCTTGACCCCATATCTGGCATGCTTGCTGGGAAGGTACTGTTTGAATGAGAAGCGGCCAGAAAACTTAAACAGGGACTTATCAATGCAGGCAACTTGATGGGGAGTAAACAAGTCTGCAAAACGTTGGTTGAAGTTGTTTACAAGGGGCTGAATTTTGTAGAGCTGATCGTAACCAGGATATCCACGAGGACGAGTTAATTGTTGTTGAAGTGCATGAACCGCAAAATCTGTTCATATCGTGCCCTGGCCATGGAAGCAGAGAACACGGGCATATGGTACATTGGGTCAGTGGACCAATATGACCACAATGTTCTCATTTTAACTATGCCCATGTTGAGGGATAGGCCCAGAAAGGTCTTAAATTCGGAGACCGTAATTGGTCTCCAATCTCTGGCAAGGGAGGACTGGGGATTAGTGGCGATGTGTTGACCAGCGTACAAATTGCTTTGGTCCATAATAGATCTATAGAGATCTATGATGGAAAACAGCGAATAGAAATCAAGTGACAAAATCAACTGTTTCCACCTGAATGCCGGGTTGGCCAGTGAATGGGGGAAGTACGGGTGCTGCAGAAGTGGTGGGTTCCCAATTAGGATTGGCGAATTCTGCAGGAAGGACACTATGGGCACGACGGGCCTGTCTTTGTCTTCTTGGTGGCAGCGGGACAATACTTGTTCTTGCCACCTCACCAGCTTGAACTGCACTTATGGGACTCGCCACGTCACCATGTTTTACTGCAGTGCTGGATGTACGACCAGGGTGTACTAGGCCGCTGGTGCTTGCCAGTTCACCAGAAGGAATAGCGGCGTTAGTACTTCTCTGCTCCATACGAGAGCCCTGCGGTTCTTGCACCTCAACAGCAGAAGAAGAAGATTGGGGTCTGGTATGCCTGACCTTGGCAGGGACCACAACTCCGTCGTCAGAGCTATCTGTCATGGAGCCGCTGCTGTCTACAGGTTCATATTCTGAGACTGAATCTGACAGATGAATGACTTCCTCTACACTATCTGTCATGCTCAGAAACGTGTAGGCCTCTTCACTAGTTTACCTTCGATTTGCCATTTTGGGCTCTAAATTTAGTGGTACACTAGTGAGACTCACAGGTAAAAAAGCTCCTAGACTGTTAGCGTCTGTATGAAAACGCTACCAAAAAAACTCTTAGCGATCTCAGGGATCAGGCCTGACTCTGTGAACACTGCAGTTATGTGTTTAGTGTTTTGTAAGTGACAGTGATCGATCAATACTGCACTTGGGTGGGCTGGGCTGGGCGGAGGGGCAAATCGCAGGTGCTAGCAGGTATCTGGGCTGATCCCGCTAACACTGCATTTTTGGGGACAATAAACTGCTCAGGACGCTAGTATAGATCTTGATCAGATACTATACCACTAAGGGCGGTGTATGCTGCAAGCGTGGGTGTTAGCGGTACTGGCACTAACCTGACGCTGCCTGGGGCGATGCAGACCCTATCTGACCCTAAAACTTAACTTATATCACCGCCGGGCAATCAGGGGGTTAAACCTTTATGAGGTGATAAACGGCAGGTGCCCTGAAACTATAAAAAACAAACTAACTAACCAGCGTCACCCGCAACAGTTATACAGTGATCACTGGTGAAAGGGTTAACTAGGGGAAATAAGGAGGTTAAAACCTTTACTAGGTAGTATATGGGAGTCCCTATAAAAAGCTGACGGTGAACCTAAATACTTACCTCCCTAACTAGCATCACCTGTGACACTAATACAGCGATCAGAAAAACAATTGCTTAGTGACACTGGTGATGGGGGGTGATCATGGGGTTAAACCTTTATTAGGGGGGTAGGGGGGTACCCTAGACCTAAAGGATCCTAACACTAACTGCCCTACCACTTATAACTGTCACAAATGACACCAATGCAATAATCAGAAAAAAAAACTGCTATTGGTGTCACTGTGACAGGAGGTGCAGGGGGGTGATCGGGGGGTGACTGGGGGTGAAATGTGTGCCTGAGTGTTCTACTGTAAGTGTTGTGTTGGTGCAGACTTACTTGATGTCTTCTCTCCTCGGAAGCCGGAACGAAAAGGCTTCACGAGGAGATATGACATCACTTCCTCTGCCGCTGTTTACATTACAGAGGCAGAGGAAGCATTTCATTCATCAGGAGCGATTGCCCTCAGCACGGATCGCTCCTGTAATGAAGCCGACCGCTGCAGGCACCGTTCATGTGCGTGTAAAGGTAGGTGTCCCAATACTTTTGACAATATAGTGTACATATGCATGGACAAGATGGAGTTTACAAATTTCAAGATAAAGTCTTTAGATCAGTTACAATTAATGTCAAAAGCTCTACATGTCTATAATATAATTACTATAATGTTGGCCTGCAAAACTCCTGTGAGGCATGAGTGCCATTAACATGCCTTCCTTCAGAATCAGGAGCTCAAAATCTTGTGAGAATACACATCACAAAATACAATGCAGGACTATTAGGCTTGCACATGTGACTGCATGCATAGATAGAGGAGCTGGGGAGCATGCGACTGCAAATGAGTGTGGCTTAGAGAGGAGGCTGCAGAGGACAAGTTGCTGAAATAGGGAAAAGGTACGTAATACACCTTACTCTGCAACCTCGTAGACTTAACAAGCATTTAACCCTTGCAGTGTGGAGGGTCATACGGAAAGGATATTTTTTTTGTGCACAAAGTATATCTTTAAGGCAAAAATCTGTCATCAAAAAATGCATAGCTGGTAAGATATGAAACGTAAAGAGCGGAATTGAGACATGGAAACATTTAGTAATGCAAGTGCAACATTTTATTAATCTTCGCGCTGGACAGCTTTGCATTTCTTGACCTTCCCTGTCATTGATTTATTAGGTCTAGCATGCTCAATTTTGACTCTGAGTAGTCCAGAAAAATACTCTATTACTTCAGCTCAGTCTTTACTGATAATGAAACAACTGAAATCCATTACTAGCAAGCTAAGCCACTTATCATAATTTATAAGTTCATTAGCCATCATAAATATGCAAAAATATGATAATCAGTGTAAATGTCTAATACATCTGATACATTAAATGTCTGCTAGTAGCTTTGTGCATAGATTGCTGCATAAATAAGTTGAAAATGTAAATAATTTCTACATTTTATGAGAATAGAATTTTATAACAATTTAATTAATTTGCAATTTGTGTAATATATAAATATTTTCTGTGCATTGGATACACTTAACAGCATTGCGACTATTTTGCTGCTTGATGTACATAAACAAATTTCTGATTAAGCTGATATTTATTGTGTATACGCTAAATATGTTTGATAGTTTTGTTTAATTTTTGGTTAGCTTAAGAATATACACTATATTAGAAATAAATTGTCTTTGAAGTTGGAGGATTAGTAAATATAAATTACTAGGTGCATTATACAAAAGAGCTTTTAGCCACTTCACTATCACACACTGCCTCAAAATGACAATAAGTGACCCTGCTCACAGCTCATAAATGCTTTAAAACATCATGCAGGGGTCCAGGGGGAGCTGAAATTGGAACAATTTTTAATTATTTCCCACAGTATCTAAATACAGAGAAATGCTACATTCAACTCTCTGAGGACTTCTGCTGAAGACTCAAGCCTCGTATACACGATCAGATTGTTGGCAGGGGATTGTCTGTTGAAAGACCGTTGTCCTAAAATCTGACCGTTAGTACGCTCCTTCTGACAACTGTTGTTAGGCTAGTAAATTTTCGGCGGACAACGATCTGTTGTCAGATTTTCGTATTGTCAGTATACAAGTCCATCACACAAAAGTCGAAAGTACAACCACGCATGCTCAGAATCAATGCTCACAAAACACAAAAATTAGCAGAAGGGGCCCAAAGGGTGGCGAGCAAGAGCTGAAAATCCTAATAGTGCGTCACTACGTTCATGTTTGTTGGCCGACAATTGTGTACCGTTTGTATGTAAGACAAGTTCCTGGCACATGCCCTTTGGACAAAAATCAGACGCTCGGTTGGCCAACAATCTGATCCTGTGTACGAGGCTTTAAACAACACTGATATACTATTGTTGGGTCCTTGTTAGTGGTAACAATTGCAGCTGGTCAAATCAGTCTAAAACTACAAAACAAAAGGTGCCCATAGGTAAGGAGGTATGTTGAATAATACAAACATTTCCCAGCAAATAAAGCATATGTAAACCCAAAAACAAAAATAAAATATTTCAATCCATAGATGGGGAGACTGTTTTATTTCCACGAGGTGATCTTGCTATTAACACACTCCTGTCCTAGGGCGGCTCCACTAACTATGAAGGAACACTGGAGACACCATTGGACACCAGTATTGTCTGGAGATGGCAGCGTTGCATGAACTTTACATAAGTGACAAACAGATTAAAACAAAATTAATTAAAAGAGTTTAACCACTTCAGCCCCGGAAGGATTTACCCCCTTCCTGACCAAGCCCTTTTTTGAGATATGGCACTGCGTCGCTTTAACTGACAATTGCGCAGTCATGCAATGTTGTACCCAAACAAAATTGACGTACTTTTTTTCCCCACAAATAGATCTTTCTTTTGGTGGTATTTGATCACCTCTGCGGTTTTTATTTTTTGCACTATAAACAAAAAAAGAGCAACAATTTTGAAAAAAAAGCAATATTGTTTACTTTTTGGTATAATAAAAATCCCCAAATATGTGTGTGTAGCGATGGTAGATTTTTAATCTACTGCTGATAGGTAAATTTAGTGGGTTATCTGTTCATACATAGTCAGATTTGCCTCTGTTCCAGCTCAGCTGAGTTAAATGTAATTTCACACTGTGCCTGTGGGTGTCGTTGTTACTATGGGCCAGTGTTGGAAAGGCAAAACTTTGAAGTGTATAAGTGCTCCTCTGTCCCGGAGATATCTCGGTGGAGGTGGTCCTCCGAGTTGCATTCTGGGAGAGGGTATTCATGGGACAGACGCCATGTTTCGGGGGTGTGTTTTCCATCCACCTGCTGGCCCTCCTGGCGACAGGTATGCACTAAGAGTACTACCTCATGGTCCTCCGATCTGGAGGCCCAGGGCGCTGCGGCGTGTGGGTGGGCCCAGAGGCTTGTCTGGGGCATACCACAGCAGCAGAGGAATGGTCCTGGGCTGTCTATCCTGTGTGAAGAAGCTGGACAACTGAGAAGATCCCAGGGGAGGACCCTTCATGGAAGGAGCATGCAGAGTGCGGGTCTGGAGAGGGGCCTGGTGACTCAGTTGGAGGACATATCCTAAAGTAATCCTACCGCATAGTACTGCCTGGTTGGCTTAAAGGTCCTAGTGCTGTGTTTCGTTGTTCATCGTAAACCATAGTACTGCCGGGTTGGCTTAAAGGTCCTAGTGCTGTGTTTCGTTGTTCATAGTAAACCAATACATCCTGTGGCAGAGGATCGTACGGGTTTTGTTTCAGTCAAGTCTGTGGCAGAGACTTTTGTTTGTGCTGCATACTGGCTGCTAGGTTGGTGAGAGAAACCTATCCAGGCGGGCAAAGATTCAACTCTACAGAGAGAGTATATTCAGCTACAAGTTTTCAATCCCTAATGCTACACAAAGAACATTAAGAAAAGGTATTTGAGCTTCCCTGCAATTTTCCTTCTACCTCTTTCCTGCTACTTCCTTCAATTTACGTTTATTAAAGCATTGGAAAAGATATTCAAGTGTCTGGTGCCTACATTGTTTATGGTAAACTCAACGGGACCCTAGACTCAGTTCTGGTGAAATAAAGGTAAAGGAGGTGACGGTAACAGCACGCTTAAACCAGTAGCTCCACCGAGAGTTATTGCTACTTATATATATAAAAATTTCTTCCTCGGTTTAGGCCAATATGTATTCTTCTACATATTTTTGGTTAAAAAAATCACAATAAGAGTATATTGATTGATTTGCGCAAAAGTTATCACATCTACAAAATAGGGGATAGATTTATGGCATTTTTATTATTCTTTTTTTTTTTTATTAGTAATGGTGGCGATCTTTATCTATCTTTGATTTTTATCGTGACTGTGACATTGCGGACAGATCCGACACTTTTGACACTATTTTGGGACCATTGACATTCATACAGCTATAAAAATGCACTGATTACTGTGTAAATGTCACTGGCAGGAAAGGGGTTAAACACTAGGAGGAGATCAAGGGGTTACGTGTGTTCTCTCAGTGTGATCTAACTGTAGGGGGGATGGGCTCACTAGAACATGACAGAGATCACTGCTCTCGATCACTGGGAGCAGTAGATCCCTGTCATGTTGCTAGGCAGAACATAGAAATGTCTTGTGCACACGCCCGCTAGCCGCCGATGATGGAGTGACGTACGGGTACGACGTTTTGCGCACCTGATCGGCGTGACCTGGTCGACAAGTGGTTAACAAAAGGAATAAAAGCTGACTTAATGAATAAGGCCTCAAGCACACCAGGCTGTGTAAAGGGGATTAGAGCTGTCTGTCAGGGATCTGATCCACTGGAAGGCATTGGTGGATCGATCAGATCCTTGTCTGACAGTTCCACTCTGCTTTACACAATCTCTTTCACTGGCTGTCACTGTGCTCAGCACAGGGCACAATTAGTCTTGAACCTGGGATAAGAATCTTGGGGATGAATAAAGCTAAATTATGTTTATAGAACATTTTAAAAAATAAAGCTTAGGGTATAGGGTATCACTGTGATAATCAGGAATTATATTAACAAAACTTTATTTGCAAATACATGTAGAGACCATACACAAAAAAAAAAAAAGTGAACAAAGGTGCACTTATCCTTTAAGTCTTATAAAGAATAGGAATGTGATTTTGGTATAGCAATATTGGAGAGCAGACACATACATAGCAAAAAACATGCAAAACCAAGAAAACAGTTGAAGAACTTGTGTGGACGACTTTAAGACTGGGTTCACTTATGTGTGAATCAGATGCAGTTTTTACTGCATCATATTCACATGACATGTGAGTGTGGCCGGCTCTGGATGGAGCCAGTTCACACATGTCCGGGGTCACGGTGCAGTTTCCAAAAGGGTCCTGTGCGTTTTTGGGTCCGGTTCAGGTGCGAATTAAGGCAAAAATTCAGACCTGAATCGCACCTGAACTGGTGAACAGAAACGCACATATGTGAACCCAGCCTAAATAACTTTGAGGCTCTTAAATTCACTAGGGGAAACATAATCTCTTCCAATTATGCGGGATAACTAGAGTTCTTCTGTATCAAAGCAATAATCATGTAAAAGCATAAAGCAGTTAGAGTATTAGCATTGCAGATAAAACATCAATGAAGCAAGAAGACAGTATGTTGATGAAACTTTTAATGATTCAATCATATGGGAAGATCTTGTTGGTAAAGTCCCAGCACAGTGGAGGAACTGCCAAAACCTTAATAAACACAATGGGCGCAATTCACTAAACGTTATCGCATGCGTTATGACAGTCACGTGACCACTTAACGCATGCAATAATGAAAATGTCAATTCAATCGCATGCAGTATTTAGCGGAAACACCAAAACAGATTGGTAAATACTGCATAAAAAGGCATTACAGTCAATGTATAAAAGGAAATCAATAAATAAATGCCTGCGGTAATTAAGTACTGGTTAAAGCTTGCAATAACTATGCGATAACTAGTCAGTGATAGGGATGGGCTTTATGTTCGGGTCGAACATGAGTTCCACTCGAACATTGGCTGTTTGCCCATTTGCTGAACATCGAACAATTTGGGGTGTTCGCAGCAAATTCGAAAGCCACGGAACACCCTTTAAAAAAGTCTATGGGAGAAATCAAAAGCGTTAATTTTAAAGGCTTATATGCATGGTATTGTCATAAAAAGTGTTTGGGGACCTGGGTCCTGCCCCAGGGGACATGTATCAATGCAAAAAAAGTTTTAAAAACAGACTTTTTTTCAGGAGCAATGATTTTAATAATGCTTAAAGTGAAACAATAAAAGTGTAATATTCCTTTAAATTTTGTACCGGGGGGGTGTCTATAGTATGCCTGTAAAGGGGTGCATGTTTCCCATGTTTAGAACAGTCTGACAGCAAAATGACATTTCTAAAGGAAAAAAAGTAATGTAAAACTACTATCGCTAGCGCCGGCTATAATGAATTGTCGGTCCGGCAATACACATAAAAGTTCATTGATAAAAAACGGCATGGAATTTCCCCACAGGGGAACCCCAAACCAAAATTTTAAAAAAAATGTGGGGCACTTCACAGGCACTTGACAGGCACTTCAGGTCTGGTATGGATATTAAGGGGAACCCTGCACCAAAATGTTTTTAAAAAATAGCGTGGGGTCCCCCCCAAAAATCCATACCAGACCCTTATCTGAGCATGCAAAATGGCAGACTGCAGGAAAAGAGGGGGGACGAGAGAGCGCCCCCCCTCCTGAACCGTACCAGGCCACATGCCCCCAACATTGGGAGGGTGCTTTGGGGTAGCCCCCCAAAGCACCTTGTCCCCATGTTGATGGGGAGAAGGGCCTCATCCCCACAACCCTTGCCCGGTGGTTGTGGGGGTCTGCAGTTGGGGGGCATATCGGAATCTGGAAGCCCCGTTTAACAAGGGGACCCGAAGATTCCGCCCCCCCCTGTATGAATTGGTAATGGGGTACAAATGTATCCCTACCATTTCATAAAAAATGGAGGGGGAGGCACATCTCCAACGAGGCAGGATGCTCTCCAGGGGCCAGCTTAAGGGCAGCACACCAACTGCATCACACTGCAGAGCTCCGCATGTGCAGGGCACTGCTGTCTCTGTGCGTTATTCCAAAAGTTCTTTGGTGTGGGCCTTTTTTGAGACGAGTGCATCAGATCCCACTGCTGCTATTTGCAACATATGTCTCAAGCGTATCTCGTGTGGCCAAAACATCACCCGCTTCGGCGCCACATGCTTGACCAGACATATGTCAAAATGCCATGCAGTTCATTGGCAAGCGTACCTAAAAGACCCACACCAAAGAACAAAGCGGACCTCTCCTTGCTCCTCATCAGCTGGTATCTCCAACCATACTATACCTTCAGTCCTCTCTGAAACCTGCACTGAGAGGAATGAAGGTGTAGAATTGGGTGTGTCACAGCCAAGTACTTGCGGGCAATCTGCTATCGGTACACCAGCGTCACATTGTACCAGGCAAATTTCCCTGCCCCAGCTGCTGCACCACCAAAAGAAGTTTGCTCCCAGCCATCCTTATGCCCAGTGGTTGAATCCTAGCTTGGCTAAATTGCTAGCACTTCAACTGCTGCCTTTTCAGTTGGTAGACTCTGCCCCCTTCCATGAGTTTGTGGAATGTGCGGTTCCTCAGTGGCAGGTTCCCAAACGCCACTTTTTCTCAGGGAAGGTGATTCCGGCTCTCTACCAGCATGTGGAAGGCAATGTCTTGGCCTCGCTGGACAGGGCGGTCAGCGGTAAGGTGCATATTACCGCTGACTCATGGTCCAGCAGGCATGGACAGGGACATTACCTATCTTTCACCGTGCACTGGGTGACTCTTCTGGCAGCTGGGAAGGATGCAGGACAGGGTGCAGTAGTGTTGGAGGTTGTTCCGCCACCACACCTCCAAAATTCTACTAGTGGTGATTCTGCCACACCTCTCTCCTTCACCCCCTCCTCTTCTTCTTCCTCCATGGGCTCTTCCTGAGCTGATTTGTACTCGGAACCAGCAGTGCTCCGTAGGTGTTCAAGGGGCTACGTAAGCACGCAGGCAAAAAAAAGCCATGCGGTGCTTGAGCTGGTGTGCTTGGGGGACAGGAGCCACACTGGGGCAGAGATTCTGTCAGGTCTGCAGGGGCAGGTTCAGAGGTGGTTGATGCCACGCCAGCTTAAGCCAGGTATGGTGGTTTGCGACAATGGCACCAACCTCCTCTCCGCCCTCCGACAGGGACAACTGACCCATGTGCCCTGTTTGGCTCACGTCCTTAACTTGGTGGTGCAGCGGTTCTTGGGTAGGTACCCAGGCTTACAGGATGTCCTGAGGCAGGCCAGGAAAGTCTGTGTGTATTTCCACAGGTCATATAATGCCAGTGCTCGGCTGGCTGACCTCCAAAAGGAATTTAACCTGACGAAGAACTGCCTAATCTGTGACATGCCCACCAGGTGGAACTCAATGTTGGCCATGCTGCAGCAGCTGCACACGCAGCAGAGGGCCATCAATGAGTACCTGTGCGACTATGGCACCAGGACAGGGTCAGGGGAGCTTGCTTTTTTCCCCACGCCAGTGGGCCATAATCAGGGATGCATGCACTGTCCTGTCACCATTTGAGGAGGCCACGAGGATGGTGAGCAGTGACAGCGCATGCATCAGTGACACTGTCCCTCTTGTCCACCTGTTGGAGCACACGCTGCGTGGAATAATGGACAGGGCACTTGAGGCAGAACAGAGGGAAGAAGAGGAGGACTTCCTTACCTCTCAAGGCACCTTTTATCAAGACAGTGTTCCTGCGTGCCCGCCGATCACACAGGAAGAGGAGGAGGAGGAGGATTGTGCCAGCATGGAGGTGGAGCCTGGCACTCAGCATCAGCAGCAGTCTTCAAGGGATCATTTACAGTCCAAAGGAACCCATGGACTTGTAAGTGGCTGGGAGGAGGTGGCTGCGGATCATGTTGTCCTTAGTGTCCCAAAGGACCGAATGTCTCAGCAAACCTACGCTGCATGGCCTTCCTGATCCTGCAAAGCCTGCGGAAGGATCCTCGTATTCGTGGTATCAAGGGGAGGGATCATTACTGGCTGGCAACCCTCCTTGATCCACGTTACAAGGGTAATGTTGCGGACCTTATCTTGCCGTTGCAAGGGGGAGCAGAGGATGAAACATCTTCGAGAGGCCTTGCAGAAAGGTTTTTGTAACGCATTTCCAGAGCCTGGGAGGTTACAATTTCCTGGAACTCCTGGACAACGTGTTGCTTAGGCTTCAGTCAGTCACCTAAGGAGCCGTGGAGAAGGTGGCCATCTGACCGATGCATTCAGACAATTTTTTAGTCCGCAGCCCCAAGGTCTGATCGGTTCCAGCAACCATCGCCAGCGTCTGATTCACATGGTGCAGGATTACCTAGGGGCAAGATCAGACTTGGACACTTTTCCCACCGAAAATCCTCTGGGTTACTGGGTTTGAGGATGGATCACTGGCCAGAGCTTGCACAGTATGCAATTGAGCTACTGGCCTGTCCTGTATCCAGTGTCTTTCGGAACGCACATTTAGTGCTGTTGGAGGATTTGTAACTGATCACAGGGTGCTCCTGTCCACCGAATCGGTCGATCGGCTGACCTTCATAAAAATGAATCAGTCTTGGATCACCAGCTACCAGGCACCTGATGCTGATGTAACCAATTTTTTTTTTTAAATGTGAGATCCTTTCAAGACTGCCTATGCTGATGCTGAGTGACGATCCTCTTTCTCCTCAATTTTCATGTTGATACTTGTAAGAACATTTTTGCTTCTGGGCACCGCCACCAGTGGCCAAGGCCCAATTTTTTGCCCCTGTTTAACAGGGGCGTGTAATTACAATTTTTGATGCAATACTTTGCAGCAGGGGTCATTCCTGCGCTCCAACTAGAGTATCTGTGAGGGGTTGCAGTGTTGTAGCTCCAGCACCAGTGCCCAAGGCCCAATTTTTCAGACCCTGTTTAACAGGGGCATATAATTACAATTTTTGCTGCAATACTTTGCAGCAGGGCTCATTCCTGCTCTCCAACTATAGCATCTGTGAGGGGTTGCAGTGTTGTGGCAACAGTGGCTAAGGCCCAATTTTTCTTCCCGTTTAACAGGGGCGTGTAATTACAAATTTTGATGCAATACTTTGCAGCAGGGCTCATTCCTGCGCTCCAACTAGAGTATCTCTGAGGGGTTGCAGTGTTGTGGCACCAGCACCAGTGCCCAAGGCCCAATTTTCAGCCCCTGTTTAACAGGGGCATATAATTATGATTTTTGATGCAATAATTTGCAGCAGGGCTCATTCCTGCGCTCCAACTATAGCATCTGTGAGGGGTTGCAGTGTTGTGGCACCAGTGCCTAAGGCCCAATTTTTCTGCCCCTGTTCAACAGGGACATGTAATTACAATTCTTGATCTTATATTTCACAGCAGAGCCCATTCCTGCACCCACCAAGAGTAACTGTGAGGGCTTACAGTGTTGTGGCAACATCACCACCACCACCAAAGGCCCAATTTTTCTGCCCCTGTTCAACAGGTGCATGTAATTACAATTCTTGATATAATATTTCACAGCACAGCCCGTTCCTGTGCCCACCAAGATTAACTGTGAGGGCTAAGGCCCTCACCAACACCTAAGGCCCCAATTTCTGCAGAGTATATAGGGCAGGCCCCTACTTTCAAACATCCAACTTACAAAGGACTCCTACTTGCAAACGGAAGGAGACAGCAGGAAGTGAGATGAAATCTACCCCTAGGAAGGGAAATTCTCTCCTGTAAGTGTTAATATGGGAAAAAAGTGTCTCCTCTTCACTGATGCTTTATCACCAATCCTTGATTTCACTAAAATCATAAATTTTCTAAAAACATTTGTCATTGGGACAAAAAGTGAGGTGAAATCTTCTGAAGAGGTGCACAGACAGCAAAACAAATGTTACAGGGGTGATAACCCTTCCCTATGCTTTACAAAAAGCTTAAAAATAGATTTAAAAATAGGGTCTGGACTTGGGGGGGGGGTACCGATGCCATTTGTCTCACTGATTTTCATCCATATTGCCAGGACCCAACATTACATTAAAGCTGCAAGCAGTTTTACATGACTTTTATTCCTTTACAAATGTCATTTTGTGCAGGGACTGTTCTAAGCACGGGAAACACGTGCCACTTTATAGGCATACTATAGACACCCCCAGGTACGATATTTAAAGGAATATTTCACTTTTTTTTCACTTTAAACATCATTAAAATCACTGCTCCCAAAAAAACGTTGTTTTTTAAAACTTTTTCCTGCATTGATACATGTCCCCTGGGGCAGGACCTGGGTCCCCAAACCCTTTTTAGGACAATAACTTGCATATTAGCCTTTAAAATTAGCACTTTTGATTTTGAACGTTCGAGTCCCATAGACTTTAATGGGGTTCTAATGTTCGCGCAAACTTTCGGTCCGTTCGCTTCTGTGGAACTCGCATGCTGGAGCACCAGCATCCGATCAGTGCAGGCAGCCAATGACTGTGAGCACTGACTGGTGTGTTCTTGGAGGGGGGCGGTTACCCTGTCAGAACACAATAGCAAATCGCCGTCCTTGTACGTCGGTACTTTGACGCTAAATACCACTGTTATGGAAGCAGATAGCTGCCATAACCTCAGTTCAAGGTGATAAGGGATAGATGCCATAACCCCAGTATTTTCAACACCAGTGAGTGGCTGGCTTTCAGATAAAAGTAGTCTCCGCAGCAGATTTATTGCAAGATCAGTTTCAATGGGAGCGGGAGGGAGCCCACCTCCCACCACGTTCCAGTCATCTCTGCATGGAGAAAAAAAAAATAAAATAAAATAGAATAAAAACAATGTGATAAAGTATGTGTCCCATATAGCATGTATCCAAGTCCATTGTATATGTCAGCTGAGATAAAAATATATGTATATCAGTTAGTACTATACCAACAGAGTAACCATGAAGTATGCAATGTAATGAAAAAATATACATATTTTTTTTTTAAATATATATAAACACGTATGAACCAATGTTGTTCAAAGCTAAATGGACATGGAAACTCGGAGACAGTGAAATGAATGAGATTAATGTATAATGGTGTACATGAATAAACCATCCCTGCCATATCTGCCCCCCGTTTGTGCTCTGTTGGGTTTGTTTTCTCTCTGCCTACTCATTACTGCCTCTGGGTATCAAGCAATTGGTAGTCTGATCCAGTGCTTGGTGAGTATAAGGCCATGCTTTTTCGGACCCTCTTGTCTAATTGTCATGATACCATGTCTGTGTTGATACTTATTTGGTTCATTATACCCCCTACAGATGTACTTCACACGCATCTACCCCTGATGAAGCGATCATGGTCTTGTGAAATGCGTTGGGATACTTTTTATGCACGTGTACTCTACAAATTAAATTTTATACCTTGATACGTGTAATGACATTTTCTACTGTATGTATCATTTCAGTGGCTTGGCTATGATTTATGTTTATGTTTGGTTTTTAATTTTTAATTGGTTTTACCATTTATGAGATTCCATGATATGACCTGCCCTGTATGGGGGACTATGTTGTACAATTCTATTTGTTCATGCCAGGTTTTTGCATGTACCCTTTTGCCATGTATAATATTACTTTTTTATGCAATATTGTTGGTTGCAATTGCTGATCCATGGACCACTAATAAACATACATAAGTTTGTACCTTTGTGAATCTGATTGGTTCCACCATCTCACACCTCATTTACAGTCCGAACCTCCCCCTCTTTTTTCATGTTGATAGGGATGGGGGTGTGAACTTTCTCTCACATTCCATTTAAAGTCCCATTGTTCCTTTTTATTTTTCCATACTAAAGTAGAGCTAGGAACATACATGGCAGGTGCTGGCAGGGGCCAGCACAGAGGCGGGCGGAGACAAAGAGGTGCAGGCACTAGCAAAGAGTAGATGGGTGATAGTCAAGAATAGTAGAGGGAAGTGCCAGGGAGGCCGATCCAGGGCTGGAGCATCCGAATAAGTACGCTCCATTGAGTGACATTGGTGAAACCAGTCAGGGACCAGCACTGCTGGAGCTGAGTGACTCTCCTAGCTGCCAGGGGAAGAACTCCTCCAGTGAGAGTGGGTGGGAAGCGAAGGGAAAGGAAAGACAGATTCTGGTGGTAGGGGACTCAATTCTTAGAAGGACAGAGAGGCATATCTGTAACAAAGACCCGAAGAGCCGAACACTATGTTGTCTACCGACGCTCGGGTTCGGCACATCATGGATCTGGTGGACAGATTACTGGGAG
Organism: Lithobates clamitans; assembly: GCA_037952925.1. Taxonomy (NCBI): domain Eukaryota; kingdom Metazoa; phylum Chordata; class Amphibia; order Anura; family Ranidae; genus Lithobates; species Lithobates clamitans. The sequence continues at coordinate 10,346,070 of JBBGZY010000140.1, forward strand.
GGGCTGGGGAAGACCCAGCTGTCATGGTGCACGTTGGCACCAATGACAAAGTCAGAGGCAGATGGAGTGTCCTAAAGAACGATTTTAGGGACTTAGGAGCTAAATTGAGGAAAAGGACCTCCAAGGTAGTATTCTCAGGAATACTACTGGTACATCGAGCCACACCAGAAAGATAGAGGGAGATTGTGGCTGAAGAGCTGGTGTAGTAAGGAGGGGTTTGGGTTCCTGGAGGACTGGGCCGACTTCTCATTCGATAACCAGTACTATAGAAGGGACTGACTGCACCGAAATGAGGAGGGTGCAGATCAGTTGGGAATGAAGATGGCCAAAAAGTTAGAGGGGTTTTTAAACTAGGCGATGGGGGGGAGGGTCCAGAGGTAGAGACAGTCAGCACGGAACATGTTCCAGAGGGTAGTATTGGGGCATTAGTGGTAGGTTGACCAAAGCACATAAACCCAAGGTAAGTATAGTAGCAAGTCCTAGTTGCAATCTCGGAACACCCAATAAGAGGAAAATATGCGACCGGTCTAAACTACCTGGCATGTTCACCAATGCCAGGAGCCTGGCGGACAAGATGGGAGAACTAGAGATACTGTTGTACGAGGAGGAATTGGATTTTGTAGGAGTTTCAGAGACCTGGTTTAACAACTCTCATGATTGGCTGGCAAACATTCAAGGGTATACCCTTTATTGCAAGGATAGAGAGGGTAAAAAAGGGGAGGGGTATGCCTATATATCAAGAATAATGTACAAGTGAATGTGAGAGATGACATCACTAAGGGAGCTAGGGAGGAGGTGGAATCCTTATGGGTAGAGCTCCAAAGGAATGAAGCTAAGGGAAAAATAATACTGGGAGTGTGCTATAGGCCCCTAATCTGAGGGAGGAAGGGGAGACAGACCTCCTATCACAATTTGGATTAGCAGCAAGGATGGGAAGTGTTATCATAATGGGGGATTTTAATTATTCAGACATAGACTGGGCGGAGGGAACCATGCATTCATCTAGGGCTCTCCAGTTCCTAAATGTCTTGCAGGACAATTTTATGGGTCAGATGGTAGACTCACCAACTAAAAATTAAGCGTTACTGGATCTAATGATTACCAACAATACAGACCTAATCACAGATGTGGAAATACAGGCCAATTTAGGTAATAGTGATCACAGGTCAGGCTTCAGTATAAATCACACAAATAGGAAACATAGGGGGAATACAAAGACACTGAATTTCAAAAGAGCCAACTTCCCTAAACTACGAACCTTGCTAGAAGGCAAAAATTGGGATAAAATCTTAGGAACAAAGAACACGGAGGAGAGATGGGTTTGCTTTAAGAGCATATTAAATAAGGGCATTAGCCAATGCATCCCATTGGGTAATAAATTTAAAAGAGCGAACAACAGTCCTGCATGGTTTAACTCCAATGTAAAAATGCATATAAAAGCAAAGGAGAAGGCCTTCAAAAAATACATGGTTGAGGGATCATCATCAGCATTCAGATTTATAAAGAATGCAACAAGAAATGTAAGGGTGCAATAAGGACGGCTAAGATAGAACATGAAAGACACATAGCGGAGGAGAGCAAAAAAAATATTGTAACCTGGGGGACAGGTAGCAGGTACAAAATCTTCCTGGGATAAGCAGGCTTTCAGGCACAGATACCAGAACAAAAGTGAAGTAGTGACAACTAGTGAAGTGTTTAATGGTGATATTTAGAAGTCTATAGAGGTGCTGTACAGTGTTCAAAAAAAAAAAAAAACAGAACAAAATAGCCAAACAAAAACCTAGCCCTGTCTCGGCTCTAACTATACAGTATGCAGGCCCTAACTCCCAGGCTGATCAAGCCTACCGCTTGTCAGTTTCTACATAAACTGCTTAACAGATTTTTACCAACCTTTTTGCTCTCACAGACCAGCGTTGTCTGTGTTTCCCAGGCAGAAAGCAAAGGCTGTCTGCTCAGGTGAGCTTAAATTAGCCTGGGGAAGAGGACTAAGACTCAGACTGGATCACGGATCAGAGCAGGGGCAGACTGACAACTCATGGGGCCCCCCGGGCAACAGGAGATCATGAGGCCCCCTGTGTCCCCACCCACACTCAAGCCACACCCACGCAAACCCCCACCCCCCAGCTTGCACTGCGTGGATGCCTCAATTCTGGGTCGAACCTGAGATAAACTGTGCACATGGGGCAGCCGGGCAGAGCATGGGATGTCAAGCAAGCACAGCACACAGGGGACACCAGGGCAAAGCATGGGGGAACCATGGAAAAGTATAAAAGTCAGCAGGTCATAGCACAGGGGGTCCTACTGTGGAGGGCCACAGTAGGACACATTACATGGGGGGGCAGCAGGGAACATTATAGGGCACATTACATGTGGGAGGCAGAGGGGCACATTATGGGGCACAGCATGAAACATTACATGGGGCAGGAAGGCACATTATGGGGTACAGCAGAGTATATTACATAGGGGCATGAGGGCACATTATTGGGCACAGCAGAGCACATTATGGGGCATATTACATGGGGGCAAGAGGGCACATAACGGGACATAGCAGGGCATATTACATGAGGACACATTAAGGGGCACAGCAGAACACATTAGGTGGGATAAAATCTCATATTATGGGGCACAGCAGGGCACATTATGAGGCATAGCAGGGCATATTACATGGGGGCAAGAGGATACCCTATGGGGCACAGCAGGGGATATTACATGGAGCAAGAGGGCACATATAGGGCACAGTATGGTGCACACAGCAGGGCACATCATATGGCACACAGCAGGGTACAGGGCACATCATGGGGCATACAGTAAAGCTCAGGACACATCACAAGGCCCACAGGAGGAAATTGGGCACACAGTGAGGCACATAGTAGGGCATGGTGCACACAGTAGGACACACCATGAGGCACACCACAAGGGCACACAGTAGGGCATATTACGGGGCACATATCAGGGCATGGGGCAGGCAGCAGGGTATGAGCACACAGCAGGGCATGGGGCAGACATCAGAGCATGGGGCAGACATCTGGGCATGGGGCACAGAACAGAGAGTTGGGCAGACATCAAGGCATGGGGCACAAAGCAGGACATGGGGCAGATATCAGGGCATGGGGGCACAGAGCAGGGCATGGGGCAGACATCGGGGCACAGAGCAGGGCATGGGGCAGACAGCAGGGCATGGAGGCACACATCAGAGCATGGGGCAAAGAGCAGGGCATGGGTCAAAGAGCAAGGCATGGAGGCAGACAGCAGGGCATGGGGGAACAGAGCAGGGCATAGGTAGACATCAGGGAATGGGGCAGACATCAGGACAAGGGGCAGATATCAGAGCATGGGGCACAGAGCAGGGTATGGGCAGACTATAGGGCATAGGGCAGACATCAGGGCATGGGGCAGTTATCAGGGCTTTGGCGCACAGAGCAGGATGCTGGGCACAATTTGTTCAGAGTGTTAATGGAAGTCACCTTGCGCGTTCTAAGTGAATAAGTTATTCAATATAAAGTGTCTGGCGGTATAATCACATAGGATATATGTGGAGTAACTGGATGCTAATGAAGACACTCACACTCCTGTTTGCTGCATGCAGAGTAGCGTGGGAAGCGGCTGTAAACAGACCTCTCGTGATGCGCGCCTCCCCGCCGACCCCTAATCTCTTGTCGCCTGCCTGAGGTGATGACTAGGGATGAGCCAAACACCCCCGGTTCGGTTCGCACCAGGACCTGCGAACAGACCGAAAATTTGCATGAACGTTAAAACCCCATTGATGTCTATGGGACTCGAACGTTCAAAATCAAAAGTGCTCATTTTAAAGGCTAATTTGCATGATATTGTCCTAAAAAGGGTTTGGGAACCTGGGTCCTGCCCCAGGGGACATGTATCAATGCAAAAAAAAGTTTTAAAAACAGCCGTTTTTTCGGGAGCAGTGATTTTAATGATGCTTAAAGTAAAAAAAAGTGAAATATTACTTTAAATATCGTACCTGGGGGGTGTCTATAGTATGCCTGTAAAGTGGCGCGTGTTTCCCGTGCTTAGAACAGTCCTTGCACAAAATGTCATTTTTAAAGGAAAAAAGTCATTTAAAACTGCTTGCGGCTTTAATGTAATGTCGGGTCCTGGCAATATGGATGAAAATCAGTGAGACAAACAGCATGGGTACCCCAAGTCCATTACCAGGCCCTTTGGGTCTTGTATGGATATTAAGGGGAACCCCGCACCCAAATTAAAAAAGGAAAGGTGTGGGGCCCCCAGGCCCTATATACTCTGAACAGCAATATACAGGCAGTGCAAACAAGACAGGGACTGTAGGTTTGTTGTTAAGTAGAATCTGTTCGTAATTTTGATCTGGTACATTTTTAACGTGTTTAGCTCCAGCCAAAAAATCTATTTTAAGCTTTTTGGAAAACCTAGGGAAGGGTTATCACCCCTGTGACATTTGTTTTGCTGTCTGTGCTCCTCTTCAGAAGATTTCACCTCACTTTTTGTCCCAATGACAAATGTTTTTTGAAAATTTGTTTTTTTTTGTAAAACAAGGTGATAAAGCATCAGTGGAAAGGAGAAAAGTTTTTCCCATATTAACTCTTACAGGAGAGAATTTCCCTTCCTAGGGGTAGATTTCATCTCACTTCCTATTGTCTCCTTCCGTTTGCAAGTAGGAGTCGCTTGTAAGTTGGATGTTTGAACGTAGGGGCCTGCCCTATATACTCAGCAGAAATTTGGGCCTTAGGTGTTGTTGTGGCCACAACACTGTAAGCCCTCACAGGGCCCTGCTGTGAAATATTAGATCAAGTATTGTAATTACATGCCCCTGTTGAACAGGGGCAGAAAAATTGGGCCTTTGGTGGTGGTGGTGGTGCTGGTGCCACAACACTGTAGGTCCTCACAGATACTCTTGGTGGGCGCAGAAAAGGGCCCTGCTGTGAAATATTAGATCAAGAAATGTAATTACATGCCCCTGTTCAACAGGGGCAGAAAAATTGGGCCTTTGGTGGTGGTGGTGGTGCCACAACACTGGAACCCCTCACAGATGCTCTAGTTGGAGTGCAGGAACTATCCCTGCTGCAAAGAATTGCATCAAAAATTGTAATTACACGCCCCTGTTGAACAGGGGCTGAAAAATTGGGCCTTAGGCACTGGTTCTGGTGCCACAACACTGCAACACCTCACAGATACTCTAGTTGGAGCGCATGAACTAGCCCTGCTGCAAAGAATTGCATCAAAAATTGTAATTACGGGGGCGTGGCTTGACCTCGTAGAGAATGGCTGCTTAACTTCAGAGCTCCGCTGACAGGGATAGAAATCTGAATCTCAAAGACGGTCAACGGCCTCCCAAACACCCGAAAAGCGATGGGTACATCCTCTAGAACTTCGTCAACCTCCCGGTCCCGTTCTCCCCGTGAAATACCGGCAAGATCCAGTCAGAACATCCCAGAGTGTTCCGGGCACAGATGGGAACTTCGGAGCCGGCTTCCACCTCACGGAGCCAGCATCAGCATCCTCCTCACTCTAATGCTGCTGCCTCTCCATCTCATGCTGAACTCAATGATGGGGGAATTCTCCTCACTCCTCATCAGCATCCGAGCCTGAGCGATCTCAGATCCGTAGCTGAGGACATTAAGGACACCCTGACAGCAGCAATCTCAGATTTAAAAATTGAAATCCAAGCTATTACAGGCAGAGTTCAGGCGGTGGAACAAACGACTGCCCTCCATTCATCCAAGATCCGTCACCAGCATCTGGCGATTGACACACATACACGGCAATTAAGAGATGTCAATCGCCACTTGGAAGATTTAGACAATTGCGGCAGACGCCATAACCTCAGGCTGAGAGGTCTGCCTGAAACCGTGGATGCGGATCATCTTCAAAGTGAAGTTATCCATATCTTTAATAACATACTCGGCAGACCCAGAGAGGTTCCTATTGCAATGGAAAGAATCCACCGTGCCCTGCGACCGAAGGGAAAAGACTCTGACCCGCCTAGGGATGTGGTATGCTGCATTATTGACTACCGTTTGAAGGAAGACATTCTGAGGGCTGCACGTTCCCTGACCCCTTTACTAAATAATGGCACAGAACTTCGCCTATTCCAGGATTTATCAAACATAACCTTGCAGCGCAGAAGGGAACTGCAACCCCTTCTGTCAGTACTCCGGGCCAAGGGTATAATTTACCGCTGGAAGTTCCCTTTTGGTTTGGCGGCAACAGTACAAGGACACTCAGCTCTCCTCAGAGTCCCTGAGGATCTACATTCCTTCTGTGATACGCTCGGAATCCCTCTCATGGAGGTCCCTGATTGGTACGCGGAATTCCGTACCCCTACAGCAACTAAAGCACCTTCCAGGAGTGAAGCAATAGAGACCCAACACACAAGATACCGAAGACACCGTTCGCCATCGGAACCGAGAATTCATCAACCCGACCCGCAGTCTCCTTCCATCTACAGCCCGACGAAACCTCCATGCTCCAGAAGAGCTAGAAGAGATCGGTGAATACAGATGGCATCTGCAACATAGACTGAAAGATTTCCTCTGACATGTGTTCATGTGCCATTTTTAGAATATTGAAAGTTCAAGCCCCAGCTGGTAATATGCTCCTAAAGTATTTCAAACTGTTAAGTTTAGTTTATGTAGATCATAGTTCTTACATACAGACATATCTATATCCCCCTTAACGCTGACTATCAAAGCAGCGCTTTGCCTGCATGGTTTGTTCTGTCACACCTTACTCTCCAATACAGCCCTACACTAGCAGTTCCACCCTTCATTAGAGCTCTATTATAATTAAATTCTTATGTGACTGTATTTTCCGATCTAATGAGGTATAGGGCCATCAGAGATCTCTAATCTACTTTATCTCTCCCTCCTCTAGCTGATCGGTACACTGACAGTTTCACAGGGTTTCATCCCGCTCCGATTACACGGATTCATACTTCTAACTGCAAATATGCCCTTCTCTTTCACACAACAGGCTGCTAGTAATATTCATTGACACCCCTATTTTAATCCTGTATTAACTCTCTGTTCCTCTTAGATAGCAACTACATTATTAGGTGACTACTAGAACTATCACACAATCTTATTGCCATGACAACCAGCTGTTCAGCGCTCTATTGGTTGCTGTCTTTCGGCGCGAATTCATGAGAGGAGCCAAGGTCTGAGGTAAAAAGTTCTCCCCCAACATGACTCATGCAGTCGCACATTGGCTCTCACAAGGTTTCAGACCTGACTTGTTACCGTGGTGACACTCTGCAGACCTTTCTTCCCTGCCTCCACACACGCACCTCCCATAGGAGGATGCCCGTGTCATCCCAGCCCGAGATGGTTGTGACACATGATCCATCTCCTTAGTAGTCCTAACATCACCTTATCTGTCATGAATTACGTAAAGATTAGGGCACTCACTACCCTGTATGATTATATAGAACTTAACCTTATGATTGCCTTTCCATGACTAGACAGCTATCTACACACCAAAAACGGAACTGACAGGCTTCTCAGACAAAGGCACTCTAAGGGACTTTCACAGACACTGATCTTTCTCATATATTCATCCCCTCCTATCCAATGAGATATGCTCCTAAATAGCATAACGATCTACATGGATCCTTCGTTTTATTAATTATTTTGACAAGCTTCTTCATAGCCTTCAGGGGTTGTTAATTATAAATTAGTTCAGGCACGGTTTATCTATCTTAAGAGATAATACTTTCTACCTATGTTGAATACTCTGATCTGCAAACTGTTCAAGTTTTCTGGCTGACTGTTTAACTGAATTATTACATAGATCTTTGCGTTATGAATATCTGCGCCTCACCAGATGTTTATTTTATGTGCTACTCATGGGGATGTTTATTTCTTTTATTTTTCTTTATTTTTCATTCTTTCCTCTCACTTAACGATCACCAGGGGAACAATCTCACAAAATATGTCATTAACTTAATGTTTCATCTGACCATACACCTAATTTTTTATCTGCTTTTCGCAAATCTGACCCATGCTGTTTCTCCAAATCCACTGAGAAAGTTAATAGGCGGCATTCACAGCAATCTAAATGCAACCATTTCACACATGGACCGTCTTCAGTTCATGCCTTCTGCCTACATCTATCCCATATGTCAGCGGCTCTTGTCCCTTACTGACAGGTTTTACTTTTCTCTACGTTACCGTTTGGTCACCTTCCCAAACAGTGGTTTCAATTGATTACCTGATCTCTCCACTCAACCCTCCTTTAAACCACCACTGACCCATTCCGGTACCATATATCACGAGTGTATACTCGTACATAGCCTAGCGAGCAGGCATCGCTAGTCCACGGATTACTTTCCTCTACCTATAACCCCTAACAACACTACACAGTGGTCTTCACAGTTTCCTCTCCCCCGCATACCCAGTCCCCCTCACATCACTCTCTACTCCTGAACAATCTACTCTCATCCTGAATAGAATCTCATCACTCTCCTAGAACGCGCCTTCCACACATAAGAGCATAAGGCACAAGTCCAACTACTGGTCTTTTTCTGCCACATATACACCTGCACCGCGGACTATATTGAGTAAACACCACTCCAGTCTAACTCAAAACACCTCCCAAATTACAGAATGACACCGGTCTCACACAATTCTACATCAATATCTCACCACAACGCCACTACTAAACTAGTCTCGCTCAACGCACGGGGACTAAATGTCCCTGAGAAACGTACACAAGTTCTCCTTTCTATGCATAAACTCAAGGCAGACATTATATACGTCCAAGAAACGCATTTCAAAACTGACTCTATCCCCAAATTCTCCGACTTACGCTATCCAACAGCTTTTCATGCTACCAACAAACAATCAAAAACAAAAGGAGTTTCTATCCTTATCTCAAAACAGTGTCCACTCATAATCAAAGACACTCTAGTGGATGAAGATGGAAGATTTCTTTTTGTCAAAGGTTCACTTTTCGGTAAACCTTTAACCTTAGCAAACATATACGCCCCCAACATTAAACAAGTCCCGTTCTTCCGACACACACTGCAATTGCTCGCATCGTTTCAAGAGGGTATACTATTAACTGGGGGAGATTTTAATGTTCCCTTAAACCCAATACAGGATACATCTTCGGGTGCATCCAAATTACCCTTCTCAGCGTTACGAGCAATTAAACAATGTTTTCAAGAATTGACATTACATGACGCATGGCGTACTTTAAACCCCTCAACTAAAGATTACACTTTTTTCTCCAACCCACATGGCAGTTACTCCAGACTTGACTATTTCTTTATCTCACAAAATGATCTCCCCATGCTCAAGCACACCTCCATCGAACCAATGTACATATCAGATCACCATCCGATAACCATGTCCTTGGAATTTCCATCTAAACATACCCGCTCACAAATATGGCGTCTTGATCCCTCACTGCTGACAGACATTTCAATTGTGTCTACTATACACGACAATCTAAAACTTTATTTCCAGGATAACGACTCCTTGGAAATATCCCCAATGATAAAATGGGAAGCCCACAAATGCACCATACGGGGAAAGCTAATAGCTATCGCTTCCAAGAGAAGACGAGAAAGACAAGCGCATATTTCTATCATTTCCAAACGCATACAGAATTTAGAAAAAATACATAAGAAAACTCGAGCGCTCTCCACGCTTGAGGAACTTACTCAGGTGAGGACAGAGTTGAAAGAAGTGTTACATAAACAAATAAAACGCAAATACATATTATCACAAAAAATATTCTACGAACACGGCAACAAATCCAGTAAAATTCTAGCCAGAGCCCTCCGTGCAAAACGATCATCTACAACACTTCATTCCATTAATGACCCTTCGGGTTCTAAAGTAACGTCTAATACACTGATAGCAGACCAATTTGTGAATTATTTCTCACAACTCTATAATATCAATCCTCATAAACCCACGATAAACAATGATCGTAGAACACACTTGATTAAAGAGTTCCTAGCCCAACATGGTCCCAAACCCATTTCTGATGCAGAAGCTTCGCATCTAGAACGTCCCATCTCTAAGGACGAACTAGAGTCTGTGCTCAAACAACTCAAAACAGGCAAAAGTCCAGGTCCAGATGGCCTAACGGCAGGATACTATAAGGAATTTATAGCTACGCTTTATCCTCACTTCTTAAATGCTTTCAACTCCCTTTCATCCGAGAACCCCCCTCCCAGAGATCTTCTCACAGCCCACATAGTGGTTATTCCAAAACCTGATAAAGATCCAAATTTAGTTCACAACTACAGACCAATATCTCTACTAAATGTTGACCTGAAAATATATGCAAAAATTTTGGCTAATAGACTTTTACCCCTTCTCCCTGGCCTCATCTCCTTAGACCAAGTTGGTTTCGTCCCGGGTAGAGAGGCAAGGGACAACACCCTAAAGGCAATCAGTATTCACAATTGGCTGACTTCAAAGAAACAACCGGGATTCCTTCTCTCCCTTGATGCGGAGAAGGCATTCGACAGGGTAGCCTGGGACTACCTAAAAGAGGTCCTAACACACATTGGCATACGAGATCGCATGCTACAATTTATTCTTGCTCTATACTCCACCCCAACTGCCAAAGTCCGGATAAATGGACACCTGTCGAATGCCTTCTCCATATCTAACGGTACAAGACAAGGATGCCCACTCTCTCCGCTTATTTTTGTCTTGGCACTGGAACCATGTCTAACGCATCTAAAAAACAATCCAAACATTAAAGGAATAACCATCGCAAAATCTACCTATAAATTAGTGGCATTTGCGGATGACATCCTACTATTCCTGAAAGAGCCACACATTACGCTACCCAATCTCCTCAAAGATCTTACTCTCTTTGAAAATCTCACATATCTTAAAATTAACTTCGCTAAATCAGAGGCCCTAAATATCACTCTACCACCAGATATAGTGAAACAATGTCAAACTAATTTCCCATTCAAATGGAAACCGGGCGCCATTAAATACCTTGGGGTCTACATTCCAACCTCGCTATCGGACTTATACAGCAAAAACTATACTCCCATTATCCAAAATATTCAAAAAGACCTCAACACTTGGTCAACGGGCTTGTTCTCATGGTTTGGCAGAGTCTCCATTATAAAAATGACTATAATGCCAACATTTCTATACCTGCTCCAAACAATCCCAGTGTCTCTACCACAAACTTTTTTTAATGCGTACCGCAAATCCTGTATGAAATTCATCTGGAACGATAAGCGACCTAGAATGAGTTTCAACAGAATGACCGTACCCAAAATGAAAGGTGGATTAGGCCTACCGGATCTTCGAAAATACTATTGGGCCTGTCAACTCTCTCGAATAGTGGACTGTAATGTTCCCCCTAAAACTAAAGCGTGGATCGCAATTGAACAAGCCTTCTCACAAATCCCGATCCATAACCTACCCTGGATTCACCCTCGCCACATCTCTCCACATTGCAAACAACATCCCCTTATCGATACAACACTGAATTCCTTTAAAAAGGCATGTAAACATTTGCACATTTCCTCCTCTCTAGGCCCTCTCACGCCAATCAAACATAACCCAGACTTTCCACCAGGCAATGATGATTCTTTCCTTCATCAAATAGGATCCCAGACAAGGATGACAGCGGGAGATTTCTTCGCTAAGGGGAATATTAAACCGCTGTCCTCATTGAACTCCCAAGAAACGAATCACCAGATCCCTTTCTGGTCTTATATACAACTCAGACATTTTCTTCTTGATCCCCAAACTAGGGCTGCATACTCAAGAAACCTATCACACTTTGAATCCCTTTGCTCTGCCACTGAACCCCAAAGACACCTGATATCCACCATATACTTGAACCTCTTTCTCGAGCATACTCCTAAAACAAATATAGCTAGTGCAAAATGGGAAAAAGATCTTTCCATCCACCTCTCTGATAAGGGATGGGAAAAGATATACTCTAACATACACAAAGGCTCCATTAATGTAACAACTCAAGAAAACGGATACAAGCTTTTCTCCAGATGGTACAAAACGCCTCTCAAGTTACACACCATTAATCCAGAGATCCCATCTAATTGTTGGAGATGTAATGACAAAAACGGATCACTCCTTCACATATGGTGGGACTGCCCTGCGATTTCTGCCTTCTGGATTAAAGTTTTTCACCTCTCCTCCCAAATCACTACACTTCAGCTAGATTTCTCTCCAGCACAAGCCCTCTTACACCACTCCTCCCTACCGATGAAATCTTATCACAAATCCCTAGCACTACATCTAATCAATGCTGCCAAACTCTGTATCTCAGTTCTCTGGAGGTCTCCCAACCCGCCCACAATCACAGACTGGTTCAAAAGAGTGAACAAAATAGCTGAAATGGAGGAACTTGTACATCAAGCACAGGATTCCTATACTAAATACAGGAACACTTGGGCCTGTTGGCTACATTTCCGCACAACATCTGAATATACCCAATTAATCAATCAGGAACCCTCCTCCAGCACACCATAAGACACATCATACATCCCAACTGTCTATAGTCCTCCCTATAGTCGTGCATGAAACAAAATTCAGGAGGTAACTATATCATTATGCATACAGAATTCACTTCAAAAGCTCTATTATGCTTTTCTTCCTGGGACTTGGTCCTTCTGTAAAGATATTTCCTGTTAGACCCATGGCTGAGCCAGGGACGGGAAATAACTTTCCCCTACCTTCCCTTTGTACTTCTCACTATATTTTGACCACCATTAAATCGAAACTTTGCTATGTTAGATATCCATTGTTGTATGCTATGATTATATCTCTATCTACAAACATCACCCGACTTCTGGGCACCACGCACCAGGATCAATTTCACACTCTCACACAGACATAGTAATTAACGATTATTCCAAACACAATCCAACAAAAATCTCAGACTCATATACTAAGGCTATCATAGGCAATCTATTATCATACGGTTTTTACTCCTCTCTCCCTTTTTAATCTTTTTCGCCCTCAAAAATCAACATTAAAAAATGTTTTACCTGCTTTACTATATGTTCTTTATATTTTCTGCCCACACTACTCTGTAATCCCATATATCCACACCCCAGATGTAATGCGTTTTTCAACAAATCCACAGTCGTAGATTTGAATACTTGTTAAAATACAACGTTGTACTCTCTGGACTGTTCCCTCTGTATAACACTAGTGTCATTTTATCTCAAACCTTGCTTTTGTGTACTACTTTTCTGTATGGATTTAACTTAATAAAGCTTTATTTGGAAAAAAAAAAAAAAAATTGTAATTACACGCCCCTGTTAAACAGGGGCTGAAAAATTGGGCCTTAGGCACTGGTGCTGGTGCCACAACACTGCAACCCCTCACAGATACTCTAGTTGGAGCGCAGGAACTAGCCCTGCTGCAAAGAATTGCATGCAAAATTGTAATTACATGCCCCTGTTGAACAGGGGCTGAAAAATTGGGCCTTAGGCACTGGTGCTGGTGCTGCAACACCTCACAGATACTCTAGTTGGAGCACAGGAACTAGTCCTGCTGCAAAGAATTGCATCAAAATTTGTAATTACATACCCCTGTTAAACAGGGGCAGAAAAATTGGGCCTTAGGCACTGGTGCTGCAACCCCTCACAGATACTCTAGTTGGAGTGCAGGAACTAGCCCTGCTGCAAAGAATTGCATGAAAAATTGTAATTACATGCCCCTGTTGAACAGGGGCTGAAAAATTGGGCCTTAGGCACTGGTGGCGGGACTGGCGGCGCCCAGAACCAAAAATGTTCTTACAAGCTATCATCATGATCATTGAGGAGGAAGAGGATAATTACTCAGTATAACAGGATAGTCACTCAGCATCAGCATAGGTAGTCTTTGAAGGGATCTGATATTTCAAAATAATGTATTCGGTTACATCAGCATCAGGTGCTTGGTAGCCGGTGGTGATCCAAGACTGATTCATTTTTATGAAGGTCAGTCGATCGACCGAGTCGATGGACAGACACACCCTGTCCTCCAGCAGCACTGAATGTGCGTTCTGAAAGAACACTGGATGCAGGACAGGCCAGTAGCTCAATTGCATACTGTGCAAGCTCTGGCCAATGATCCATCCTCAAGACCCAGTAACCCAGAGGATTTTCGGTGGGAAAGGTGTCCAAGTCTGATCTTGCCCCTAGGTATTCCTGCACCATGTAAAACAGACGCTGGCGATGGTTGCTGGAAGCGATCATACCTTGGGGCTGCGGACTAAAAAATTGTCTGAACGCATTGGTCAGACGGCCACCTTCTCCACCGCTCTTTCTTTGACTGACCGAAGCCTCAGCAACACGTTGTTCAGAAACAGGAGTTTGTAACCTCCCAGTCTCTGGGAATGCGTTGCACAGACCTTTCTGCAAGGCCTCCCGAAGATGTTTCATCTTCTGCTCCCTCTGCAATGGCAAGATAAGGTCCGCAACCTTACCTTTGTAACGTGGATCAAGGAGGGTTGCCAGCCAGTATTGTTCATTCTCCTTGATACCACAAATACGAGGATCCTTCCGCAGGCTTTGCAGTATCAGGGAGGCCATGCAGCGTAGGTTTGCTGAGGCATTTGGTCTGGAGTCCTCTGGGTCACTAAGGACGACATGATCCGCAGCCACCTCCTCCCAGCCACGTACAAGTCCATGTGTTTCTTGGGACTGTAAATGATCCCTTAAAGACTGCTGCTGATGCTGAGTGCCAGGCTCCACCTCCATACTGACACATTCCTCCTCCTCCTCTTCCTTTGTGATCGGCGGGCACGCAGGAACACTGTCTGGATAAAGGGGGCCTTGAGAGCTAAGGAAGTCCTCCTCTTCCTGCCTATGATCTGCCTCAAGTGCCCTGTCCATTATTCCAGGCAGCGTTTGCTCCAAAAGGTGGACAAGGGGGACAGTGTCACTGATGCAGGTAGCTTTAGCTGAACACTGTGCAGAGGTCGCACTAGACTAACGTGTAAAAAATGTAGCTGCCTGCGGTAGTGATAGGATCAGGAAAACACCACCAACCTTCTACAGATAGCTTTAGCCGAACACTGTGCAGAGGACACACTACACTAAAGTTAAATAATGAAGCTGCCTGCGGTAGTGATAGGATCAGGAAAACACCACCAACCTTCTACAGGTAGCTTTAGCTGAACACTGTGCAGAGCTCGCACTAGATTAATGTGTAAATAATGTAGCTGCCTGCGGTAGTGATAGGATCAGGAAAACACCACCAACCTTCTACAGATAGCTTTAGCTGAAAACTGTGCAGAGGATGCACTACACTAAAGTTAAATAATGTAGCTGCCTGCGGTAGTGATAGGATCAGGAAAACACCACCAACCTTCTATAGGTAGCTTTAGCTGAACACTATGAGGAGGACGCACTACACCAACTTGTAGCTTTAGCTGAACACTGTGCACTACACTAACTTGTAGCTTTAGATAAAAACTGTTCAGAGGACGCACTACACTAACTTGGAGCTTTAGCTGAACACTGTTCAGAGGACGCACTATACTAACTTGTAGCTTTAGCTGAACACTGTGCAGAGGTCACATTACACTAACTTGTAGCTTTAGCTGAACACTGTGCAGAGGTCTCACTACACTAACTTGTAGCTTTAGATGAACACTGTTCAGAGGATGCACTAAACTAACTTGTAGCTTTAGCTGAACACTGTGAGGAGGACGCACTACACTAACTTGTAGCTTTAGCTGAACACTGTGCAGAGGTTGCACTACACTAACTTGTAGCTTTAGCTGAACACTGTGAGGAGGACGCACTACACTAACTTGTAGCTTTAGCTGAACACTGTGCACTACACTAACTTGTAGCTTTAGCTAAACACTGTGAGGAGGATGTACTACACTAACTTGTAGCTTTAGCTGAACACTGTGAGGAGGATGCACTACACTATCTTGTAGCTTTAGCTGAACATTGTGCACAAGGCGCACTACACTAACTTGTAGCTTTAGCTCAACAATGTGAGGAGGACGCACTACACTAACTTGTAGCTTTAGCTGAACACTGTGAGGAGGACGCATTACACTAACTTGTAGCTTTAGCTGAACACTGTGCACTACACAAACTTGTAGCTTTAGCTGAACACTGTGCAGAGGTCGCACTACACTAACTTCTAGTTTTAGCTGAACACTGTTCAGAGGATGCACTAAACTAACTAGTAGCTTTAGCTGAACACTGTGAGAAGGACGCACTACACTAACTTGTAGCTTTAGCTGGACACTGTGAGGAGGACGCATTATACTAACTTGAAGCTTTAGCTGAACACTGTGCGCTACACTAACTTGTAGCTTTAGATGAACACTGTTCAGAGGACGCACTTCACTAACTTGTAGCTTTAGCTGAACACTGTGAGGAGGACGCACTACACTAACTTGTAGCTTTAGCTTAACACTGTGCAGAGGTCGCACTACACTAACTTGTAGCTTTAGATGAACACTGTTCAGAGGATGCACTAAACTAACTTGTAGCTTTAGCTGAACACTGTGAGGAGGACGCACTACACTAACTTGTAGCTTTAGCTGAACACTGTAAGGAGGTTGCTCTACACTAACTTGTAGCTTTAGCTGAACACTGTAAGGAGGACGCATTACACTAACTTGTAGCTTTAGCTGAACACTGTGAGGAGGATGCACTACACTAACTTGTAGCTTTTGCTGAACACTATGCAGAGGTCACACTACACTAACTTGTAGCTTTAGCTGAACAATGTGAGGAGGACGCACTACACTAACTTGTAGCTTTAGCTGAACACTGTGAGGAGGACGCACTACACTAACTTGTAGCTTTAACTGAACACTGTGCAGAGGTTGCACTATACTAACTTGTAGCTTTAGCTGAACACTGTGAGGAGGTCACACTACACTAACTTGTAGCTTTAGCTGAACACTGTGAGGAGGACGCACTACACTAACTTGTAGCTTTAGCTGAACACTGTGCACTACACTAACTTGTAGCTTTAGCTAAACACTGTGAGGAGGATGTACTACACTAACTTGTAGCTTTAGCTGAACACTGTGAGGAGGATGCACTACACTATCTTGTAGCTTTAGCTGAACATTGTGCACAAGGCGCACTACACTAACTTGTAGCTTTAGCTCAACAATGTGAGGAGGACGCACTACACTAACTTGTAGCTTTAGCTGAACACTGTGAGGAGGACGCATTACACTAACTTGTAGCTTTAGCTGAACACTGTGCACTACACAAACTTGTAGCTTTAGCTGAACACTGTGCAGAGGTCGCACTACACTAACTTCTAGTTTTAGCTGAACACTGTTCAGAGGATGCACTAAACTAACTAGTAGCTTTAGCTGAACACTGTGAGAAGGACGCACTACACTAACTTGTAGCTTTAGCTGGACACTGTGAGGAGGACGCATTATACTAACTTGAAGCTTTAGCTGAACACTGTGCGCTACACTAACTTGTAGCTTTAGATGAACACTGTTCAGAGGACGCACTTCACTAACTTGTAGCTTTAGCTGAACACTGTGAGGAGGACGCACTACACTAACTTGTAGCTTTAGCTTAACACTGTGCAGAGGTCGCACTACACTAACTTGTAGCTTTAGATGAACACTGTTCAGAGGATGCACTAAACTAACTTGTAGCTTTAGCTGAACACTGTGAGGAGGACGCACTACACTAACTTGTAGCTTTAGCTGAACACTGTAAGGAGGTTGCTCTACACTAACTTGTAGCTTTAGCTGAACACTGTAAGGAGGACGCATTACACTAACTTGTAGCTTTAGCTGAACACTGTGAGGAGGATGCACTACACTAACTTGTAGCTTTTGCTGAACACTATGCAGAGGTCACACTACACTAACTTGTAGCTTTAGCTGAACAATGTGAGGAGGACGCACTACACTAACTTGTAGCTTTAGCTGAACACTGTGAGGAGGACGCACTACACTAACTTGTAGCTTTAACTGAACACTGTGCAGAGGTTGCACTATACTAACTTGTAGCTTTAGCTGAACACTGTGAGGAGGTCACACTACACTAACTTGTAGCTTTAGCTGAACACTGTGAGGAGGACGCACTACACTAACTTGTAGCTTTAGCTGAACACTGTGCACTACACTAACTTGTAGCTTTAGCTAAACACTGTGAGGAGGATGTACTACACTAACTTGTAGCTTTAGCTGAACACTGTGAGGAGGATACACTACACTATCTTGTAGCTTTAGCTGAACATTGTGCACAAGGCGCACTACACTAACTTGTAGCTTTAGCTCAACAATGTGAGGAGGACGCACTACACTAACTTGTAGCTTTAGCTGAACACTGTGAGGAGGACGCATTACACTAACTTGTAGCTTTAGCTGAACACTGTGCACTACACTAACTTGTAGCTTTAGCTGAACACTGTGCAGAGGTCGCACTACACTAACTTCTAGTTTTAGCTGAACACTGTTCAGAGGATGCACTAAACTAACTAGTAGCTTTAGCTGAACACTGTGAGAAGGACGCACTACACTAACTTGTAGCTTTAGCTGGACACTGTGCAGAAGTTGCACTACACTAACTTGTAGCTTTAGCTGAACACTGTGAGGAGGACGCATTATACTAACTTGTAGCTTTAGCTGAACACTGTGCGCTACACTAACTTGTAGCTTTAGATGAACATTGTTCAGAGGACGCACTTCACTAACTTGTAGCTTTAGCTGAACACTGTGAGGAGGACGCACTACACTAACTTGTAGCTTTAGCTTAACACTGTGCAGAGGTCGCACTACACTAACTTGTAGCTTTAGATGAACACTGTTCAGAGGATGCACTAAACTAACTTGTAGCTTTAGCTGAACACTGTGAGGAGGACGCACTACACTAACTTGTAGCTTTAGCTGAACACTGTGCAGAGGTTGCTCTACACTAACTTGTAGCTTTAGCTGAACACTGTAAGGAGGACGCATTACACTAACTTGTAGCTTTAGCTGAACACTGTGAGGAGGATGCACTACACTAACTTGTAGCTTTTGCTGAACACTGTGCAGAGGTCACACTACACTAACTTGTAGCTTTAGCTGAACAATGTGAGGAGGACGCACTACACTAACTTGTAGCTTTAGCTGAACACTGTGAGGAGGACGCACTACACTAACTTGTAGCTTTTTTTTTTTTTTAATAAATTTTTATTAAAGAAAAATAAAGACAAAATATACTTATATCACAAACTAGGTACAGTCATGGTGATAAAGCAAAGTCAATTCCAGTGCTCGGAGATTAACAATGAAAGTCAGGAAGCCATGAATACATTAAACACCTCTGTATATTCAAGAAGAAGGAAGGAAGTTATGTAATGCTTGAGTAAAAAGAGGCTTCTTTCAAAGCAAACATAGAAGTCAAAGTATAAAAACAAAATGAAAAACCTTGCTTCAGTTAGAAAAGAGAGGTAAAATATAACGAATAGGAAGAATGAAAACTAGATGATAGGAAAGAAATAAAGGGAGAGAAAGGGGATAGTAAAGAAGATAGGGGGTGAGATGGGAAGGGGGGGGGGGAGGATGCTGGCATGCATGTGCAATATATTGAGTTATCGAAATTTAGATGGCGATGTATAAATGGTAAATTTATGGGGTTTGCACTATAATATCCTTATATGAGGGGGTGGACTGAAATTTTACCCAAGGAGCCCAAGTATTTGAATGTTTTTCTGAAGTCCCTTTAATGTTGTGGGTAATACTCTCCATGAGTTGATCTTCATCAACCTTCTGCAGCCAGAATTTAATAGATGGAATTGTTGTTTGGCCCCAAAAGGTAGGGATTAAAGCTTTGGCGGTGTTTAATAGGTGAGGAATGAGTGAACGTTTATACGAGCCTATGGGGGTTTTAGTGGCATGGAAAAGGACAGTCCATGGATCCATGGGTAGACTGACCTCCGAAATCTGTGAGATCAGATTGCAGATGGCCGACCAAAAGGGGCGAATGAGTGGACAGAACCACCAGATATGTGCATGAGTGGCTTCGTTCCCACAGTTCCTCCAGCACAGTGGGGAACTGGCAGGGAACATTTGGTGAAGTCTAACGGGGGTGTAATGCCACCTAGTAAGTAGTTTATAATTGACCTCTGCCATTTTAGAAGCAAGGGAGGAGGTGTGCGCTAGTTGTAAAACCTTATCCTTTAGGTTGTCTGAGATGGGGGAACCCAGATCAGTTTCCCACTTTGCCAGGAAGGGCGGGAAGGAGGGGTTTTGAAGGGCAATAAGAGCTTTATAGAATAGAGAAATACTATGTAAGGGAGGGTCTTTTGGGTGGAATATTTCTTCTATTTGATTTAAATCTTGCAAACTTCTATGCGGATGAGGGAGAGAACTCACGAACCGTTGCAGCTGATGATATCTCCATTTGTCGAGAAATGAAGCAGGTTTAGGAACAAGGATCATATGTAATGGTTTAAGTGTATTGCCACGGAGGACGTGATGTAGTAAGAGAGGTTCTCTCGGTCTCCAGGATTGGAAGCCGGGATCTAATAAGCCTTGTAAAAAGTATTTGTGGTTCAGGAGAGGTGTTAAAGGAGAGTTATACCCCCATGAGAGTTTTTTATGTAGGGCATCCCAGATATCTAATGAGGATGTGGTGAGTGCTGAGGTGAATCGGTCAAGATTCCTGCAGGAACGAGGTATCCAGGGAACCACCGAGAGATCAGCGCCGCTCAAGAGGTATTCAAGTTGTACCCACAATTTTGAATTAAGAGCATATTTCCAATCGGCTATCCTAGATAGTACAACCGCTTGATAATACGCCTTAAAATTAGGGAGTGCCAGTCCCCCAGATCCCTTGGAGCGATACAGTAGTTCCCTAGATATCCTGGGGTGATTGTTCTTCCAAATAAAATGGGAGATCATGGTTTGCAGTATAGTAAAGAACCCCACTTGAACCCCCAGTGGGAGCATTTGAAAAAGAAAGAGTATACGGGGCAATATATTCATTTTAATGATATTTACTTTTCCAAGCCAGGTGTGAGATAAACTGGACCATTTTCGTAAGTCCTCCCTGATCCTGTTAAGCAAAGGGATGTAGTTATGCCGGAAAAGGGAGTGGGGGTTGGGAGTGAGATAGATACCTAGGTATTTCATATGTTTTGGTTCCCATTTAAAGGGAAAGAGGGGCTTCAGGGAAGTCGCCTCGGATTGGGAGAAATTAATGTTTAAAATTTCCGATAGTTTATTTTGAAATTAGAAATTGACTGGAAGGTGGAAAATGCCGACATAAGGTTAGGTATCGATATGCGGGGCTGTTGAATAAAAAATAGTATGTCGTCGGCATATGCTGCGTATTTATGGGAGCTTTTACCTACTTGTACGCCTTGAATATTACCATTGTTCCTAATTGTCGCTAGGAAGGGTTCTAAGGTAATGGCAAAAAGAAGGGGGGACAGGGGGCATCCCTGCCTAGTACCATTATGTAAGACGAAAGAGTCACTTAGCGTCCCATTGATTCTGATTTGTGCAGTGGGGTTAGAGTAAAGGGATGATATACGGTGAAACATCTTAGGACCCAATCCGAAATGTCTTAATGTCATCTTAAGATAGTCCCAGTCCACCCTATCAAATGCTTTTTCAGCATCAGTGGAAAGGAGTAGGGTGGGCTGGGCACTTCTTTGAACATATTGGATTAGGGAAATTGCTCTGAGGGAGTTATCTTTCACTTCTCTATTAGGAATGAAACCTGATTGGTCTTTGGAGATCCAGCTAGGCAATAGTGGGAGCAGGCGATTTGCCATTACTTTGGCAAATAATTTAATATCAGTATTTATTAATGAGATTGGCCTATAACTGTTACAGAGGGTAGGATCCTTATCAGGTTTAGGAATGACAGTAATGTGAGTGGAGAGGGATTCTGGGCGTAAGCCTGAGGATTGAGAGACTGAGTTTGCATACGCTGTGAGACGGGGAAGCAGAATGTCACTGAATGTTTTGTAGTACAAAATAGTGAACCCATCCGGTCCTGGCGCTTTTCCGGAAGGGGTAGACTTCAAGGCAGCCTGAAATTCCTCTACTGAGAAATCTGCTTCCAGTTCTTTAAAGATAGACGCAGGCAATTTAGGTAGGTTAGCTTCTTTCAAGTAGGAGAGCATGCGTCTACGTCTCTCCTTATGAGATAAAGAGGACAAGTCATTTTTGACACAGTAGAGATCTGCATAGAACTCCTTGAAGGCCTTGGCAATGTCTGGAGTTGCATGAGCAAGCTCTCCTGATGAAAGTTTAATTTTGGGAATAAAAGACTGCGTTTGTTTAGCTTTTAATGACCTAGCCAGTATTCTACTTGGTTTGTTTCCCCACTCATAGAATTTCTGTGATAGGCGTTGAAATTTTCTCTTAGTGTCTAAATTAAGAAGAGACTTTAATTCCTCTCGTTTAAGTGTGAGGGATTGGAGGTGCTCACTATGGAGAGAGAGTTTATGTTGCTTATCTAGATCAGCTATTTGTTGTAAGACCTGTTCGAGTCGCCGACCATGCTCCCTTTTCTTTCTGGCACCAAGCTCAATAAACCGGCCTCTAATAGTAGCCTTATGAGCTTCCCAAACAATGGGGGGAGAGGTGTCAGAGGGTTTGTTTTCCTTGAAATATTGTAAGAGATAAGAGGACAGTATGGAAACCTCGGCTTCATTAGTAAGAAGGGAGTCGTTAAGTTTCCAGTTATTAGTGCGGCGAGCTAAGGAAGGCATAGTCAACGTCATCGAGACAGGTGCATGGTCCGAAATAGTAGCGGTTCCTATGTGGGCAGACTGTAAGAGGGGGAGGTGAAAGTGATCTAGGAATATATTGTCAATTCTGGAATATGAGTGGTGTGTTGTGGAGAAATGTGAGAAATCCTTCTCCTTGGGATGGAGGAGGCGCCAAACATCCATTAATTGGAGGTCCAAGAGTCTCTTTTTGACAAATTTCAGGCGTTTAAAGGAAATATTAGAGCGACCTTGGGACGTGTCTATTGTTGGATCTAGAGACATGTTGATGTCACCTGCTAAGATAGTAAGACCTTTGGCGAAATGTGATAGTTTGGTTAGGATTTGTGAAAAAAAGGTAGGCTGATTTTGGTTTGGGCAATATACATTTGCAAAGGTGCATTGGGTATTACCTATGAAGCCCTGGAGAAAGAGAAAGTGACCTGAATCATCAGCTACCCTGTTTCCCCTAAAATAAGACCTAGCGTGATTGTCGGTGATAGCTGCAATATAAGCCCTACCCCCCAAATAAGCCCTAGTTAAAGTCCTTGTAGGTCTTATTTTCAGGATAGGGCTTATTTTCGGGGAAACAGGGTAGGGCTTATTTGGGGGGTAGGGCTTATATTGCAGCCATCACCGACAATCGTGCTAGGTCTTATTTTCGGGGAAACAGGGTAGCATGTCAGACAAGCGAAAGGATATATTTCTGCTGAACCCAATGGCCACTCCCTTAGCTTTGTTAGTGTCAGATAAGCTGTAGTACCATTGCGGAAAATGGGGTGAGGTCAGTTTAACCGGTGTTGTATGGGTTAGATGCGTTTCTTGAAGAAAGGCAATAGAGCATGCGGCTTGTTTTAGTTCACGGAATGTTTGGTGCCGCTTAGATGCGACATTAAGACCTCTAACATTATATGATAAGAACTTCAATGTAACCATTGTAACGTCAAAGTGAGAGCCTTCAGCCTATGCTTCCATGCATGCCAACAGGGGAAAGGGAGGTGAGGAGAGAGGGGGAGGAGGAGAAAGTAGAGTAAAGAGTAGAAGGAAAGAAAAGAAGGAAAGAGTAAACATATGGAAAAATCATAGACATGAATTAAAGAACTTGTGGGAAACATATGAATAACACGCAGAAATCTGCAGTGGTCCCATTGGGGAAAGAGAGAGCGAGCAGCCATCCAAAACCCTGAATAGGGATTGGGTAAAGTAACCCTTAAGGTCGCACGCACCCGCTAACCCCAGAAGGAGGGGGGGGACTGGGTTGTGTTGTAGAGGAGGGGCAATAGAAGAAACGTGCCCCAACAGCACTCGGCCTGTACAAATAAACAACTTATAACTAGAAATGGAAAATTAGTTCCAGTTAAATAAAAAAGGTTATGTAGGCAGTAATAAAAATCAACTTGAACAATGAAATTCCTACAAGGCAGCACATCTTGTAGACCATATTGATGCGGCAAAAAAAAAAAAAAAAAACAACAACAAAAACATAAAAGGAGATCAGTGATCTAACTAGTCACAAGTCAGAGTTTACCAAGAACAGTCAGGTAATTTTACAAAATAAATTGTATTTGAAATCTGGCTTGGTGCAGGATTAGTCAGGTAAATTTACAAAAAATTGTATTTGAAATCTGACTTGGTGCCTGTTAACTGTAGGAGAATAAGAATCTGAACTGGTGGAATGTGGTTAAATGAAAAGAAAAAGAAAAAAGAAAACAAAGGATAAATTTGCACAATTCAACCATGCTTTTGTGCAGATCCTGGAAGAGAGGAGCGTCCCGCCTTTGAAGGGGTTTTTCTCCAAATTGAATCTGCGAGGTTCGAGAATTTAGGAATTGAGTCCTGCCATCCTGGGAGTTCCAAGGGCGGAAGATTAAGAGCCTGCAAAAAGGTTGTGAGTTCCTCCGGGAATCTTAGTGTATGGGATCGGCCATTTTTTGTGGCAATCAGGCAGGCAGAGAAGCCCCATCTATATGTGATCCCGTCTGAACGTAAGAGATCAAGGAGTGGCTTCAGAGCTCTACGTCGGTCTAAAGTATCTTTGGAGAGGTCTGGGAATACGGTGATGGTTGCCCCGTCGAAATCTATGTTAGGCAGGCCCCGCATCTTCATCATGATGGCATTTTTATCTTCGAAGTAATGCAGGCGACAGATAACATCTCTGGGTTGATTAGAGTTAGCATTACGGGGTCTCAGAGCCCGGTGTACACGGTCAAAGCGGAGTGGTGCGGTGACAGGATTACCCATAATGGTGTTGAAAATGCCACGTATTGATGGTTCTAGGTCATTGTCTCCAGTGGCCTCAGGCAGACCTCTGACCCGTATGTTGTTTCTGCGGTTGCGGTTCTCGAGGTCTTCGAGCTTGTATAGGGAGGCCCGATTAGCAAATGCTAGCTGGGTAACAGTGTCTTGCAGTTCTTTAATGGCTAGAGCTTGTGTATCTTGCCGTTGCTCCGTTTCTTCCACTCTGACCAATATGTGTGACATGTCGGTTCTAACTGCAGTTATCTCTTTTTTAATAGACTTTTCTAAGCTATGGAACATACCTGCAAGTTCTTTTTTAAGACCACTCATCAGCGTCGTCATTTCGGAACCAGCAGGGGATCCTGGTTCATCCATGAGATCTGAGCAGTAGGAGGAGGCCGGAGAGCTTCCCCTCACAGAGGCAACGTGAGATAAGGGAGAGGCGCTTGGTCTCGATGTTCGGGCCTGATCGTCGCATGCGTTAGCCAAATATTGTTGGATAGAGCCTGCAGATATTGAAGTAGACAGTGACCTCTTACCAGATCTTTTGCCTGTTGCAGAACGAGATTTAGTTGATTTGGAAGGCATAACTGGAACTGTTAGGCCGGTGGCTGTGTGGGGCACTACCTACTTACATTTGCTCAGTGACATTCATATTTCAGTATGATGTTATTGTTTGTAGAAATTTTCGTGAAAATGAAGTGTGGGTGTTAGCAGTACCCACTCAGCTACAAAGCAAGGGGGTCCAAGTTGAGCAGAGTCTGGAGGAATAGGTGTAGTGGCTGAGTAAAACGAGTGGAGGCACAGATGTAAATAAGGGGTAGTTGGAGCACCAAGATGGCCGTCGACTTCCACAGGTAGGCCGGAGCCGCGGACTTTCCTGGTGGTCTAGGCCGGCCGGGTGAGTGCCTATTACGGGGAGGCCTCGGATGATTCTATTTAGCAACTACTGTCCCAGCACTGGTGAGGAGCCGGCCGAGGGGTAGATGGTAGAGTATCAAGGTACTCACCGCTGTCCAGGAGGTAGAATAGGATGGAGCGGTAGGCCGTAAGATGGCGTCGGGCCTCCGGAGGTCGGCGTATCGAGGGAGGTATCACCTGATTAGTAGTCGCCGGAACGGGGGGATCCCAAGTGCGGATGGCCGGGATGCTGCACAGGAGCTTTTCGGAGGCCCCCGGTCCGGAGCAGCGGAGAACGGGAGGCCCGAGTATCAAAAAGGCCCCAAGATGGCGGCGGGCATCCGAGGCTCGGACCCGATCGTAGGCACCGGGCCATTTCAAATCGCCAGGTGGCTTAAATATTCCCCAAGGGCTGTAGCAGAGAGTGTCCAGATACCCCTGGGATGTGGAAAGAGCTTCGATGGGGTGAGTAGGGGCAGAGATGGCTATGGATTCAGGTTGCCTAGACGGAGAAGGGCTAGCACACGTCCTCCCTGTTTAACGTCCGGACACGCCCCCTAACTTGTAGCTTTAGCTGAACACTGTGCACTACACTAACTTGTAGCTTTAGCTGAACACTGTGAGGAGGATGCACTACCCTAACTTGTAGCTTTAGCTGAACACTGTGCAGAGGTCGCACTACACTAACTTGTAGCTTTAGCTGAACACTGTGAAGAGGATGCACTACACTAACTTGTAGCTTTAGATGAACACTGTTCAGAGGATGCACATTACTAACTTGTAGCTTTAGCTGAACACTGTGAGGAGGACGCATTACACTAACTTGTAGCTTTAGCTGAACACTGTGAGGAGGATGCACTACACTAACTTGTAGCTTTAGCTGAACACTGTGCAGAGGTCGCATTACACTAACTTGTAGCTTTAGCTGAACAATGTGAGGAGGACGCACTACACTAACTTGTAGCTTTAGCTGAACACTGTGAGGAGGACGCATTACACTAACTTGTAACTTTAGCTGAACACTGTGCACTTAACTAACTTGTAGCTTTAGCTGAACACTGTGAGGAAGACGCACTACACTAACTTGTAGCTTTAGCTGAAATCTGTGCAGAGGTCGCACTACACTAACTTCTAGTTTTAGCTGAACACTGTTCAGAGGATGCACTAAACTAACTAGTAGCTTTAGCTGAACACTGTGAGGAAGACGCACTACACTAACTTGTAGCATTAGCTGAACACTGTGCAGAAGTTGCACTACACTAACTTGTAGCTTTAGCTGAACACTGTGAGGAGGACGCATTACACTAACTTGTAGCTTTAGCTGAACACTGTGCAGAGGTCGCACTACACTAACTTGTAGCTTTAGCTGAACACTGTGAGGAGGACGCACTACACTAACTTGTAGCTTTAACTGAACACTGTGAGGAGGACACACTACACTAACTTGTAGCTTTAGCTGAACACTGTGCACTACAGTAACTTGTAGCTTTAGATTAACACTGTTCAGAGGACGCACTTCACTAACTTGTAGCTTTAGCTGAACACTGTGCGCTACACTAACTTGCAGCTTTAGATGAACACTGTTCAGAGGACACACTACACTGACTTGTAACTTTAGCTGAACACTGTGAGGAGGATGCACTACATTAACTTATAGCTTTAGCTGAACACTGTGAGCAGGACGCACTAAACTAACTTGTAGCTTTAGCTGAACACTGTGCAGAGGTCGCACTACACTAACTTGTAGCTTTAGATGAACACTGTTCAGAGGATGCACTAAACTAACTTGTAGCTTTAGCTGAACACTGTGAGGAGGACGCACTACACTAACTTGTAGCTTTAGCTGAACACTGTGAAGAGAATGCACTACACTAACTTGTAGCTTTGGATGAACACTGTGAGGAGGATGCATTACACTAACTTGTAGCTTTAGCTGAACACTGTGAGGAGGATGCACTACACTAACTTGTAGCTTTAACTGAACACTGTGCACTACACTAACTTGTAGCTTTAGCTGAACACTGTGCACTAAACTTATTTGTAGCTTTAGCTGAACACTGTGAGAAGGACGCACTACGCTAACTTGTAGATTTAGCTGGACACTGTGCAGAAGTTGCACTACACTAACTTGTAGCTTTAGCATAACACTGTGAGGAGGACGAATTATACTAACTTGTAGCTTTAGCTGAACACTGTACACTACACTAACTTGTAGCTTTAGCTGAACACTGAGGAGGACGCACTACACTAACTTGTAGCTTTAGCTGAACACTGTGTAGAGGTCACACTACACTAACTTGTAGCTTTAGATGAACACTGTTCAGAGGATGCACTAAACTTACTTGTAGCTTTAGCTGAACACTGTGAGAAGGACGCACTACACTAACTTGTAGCTTTAGCTGGACACTGTGCAGAAGTTGCACTACACTAACTTGTAGCTTTAGATGAACACTGTGAGGAGGACACATTACACTAACTTGTAGCTTTAGCTGAACACTGTGCGCTACACTAACTTGTAGCTTTAGCTGAACACTGTGAGGTGGACGCACTACACTAACTTGTAGCTTTAGCTGAACACTGTGCAGAGGTCGCACTACACTAACTTGTAGCTTTAGATGAACACTGTTCAGAGGATGCACTAACCTAACTTGTAGCTTTAGCTGAACACTGTGAGGAGGACGCACTACACTAACTTGTAGCTTTAGCTGAACAATGTGAGGAAGACGCACTACACTAACTTGTAGCTTTAGCTGAACAGTGTGAAGAGGACGCACTACACAAACTTGAAGCTTTAGCTGAATACTGTGCACTACACTAACTTGTAGCTTTAGCTGAACACTGTGAGGAGGACGCACTACACTAACTTGTAGCTTTACCTGAACACTGTGCAGAGGTTGCACTACACTAACTTGTAGCTTTAGCTGAACACTGTGAGGAGGACGCATTACACTAACTTGTAGCTTTAGCTGAACACTGTGCAGAGGTCGCACAACACTAACTTGTAGCTTTAGCTGAACACTGTGAAGAGGATGCACTACACTAACTTGTAGCTTTGAATGAACACTGTGAGGAGGACGCACTACACTAACTTGTAGCTTTAGCTGAACACTGTGAGGAGGACGCACTACACTAACTTGTAGCTTTAGCTGAACACTGTGCAGAGGTCACACTACACTAACTTGTAGCTTTAGATGAACACTGTTCAGAGGATGCACTAAACTAACTTGTAGCTTTAGCTGAACACTGTGAGGAGGACGCACTACACTAACTTGTAGCTTTATCTGAACACTTTGCAGAGGTTGCACTACACTAACTTGTAGCTTTAGCTGAACACTGTGAGGAGGACGCATTACACTAACTTGTAGCTTTAGCTGAACACTGTGAGGAGGATGCACTACACTAACCTGTAGCTTTAGCTGAACACTGTGCAGAGGTCGCACTACACTAACTTGTAGCTTTAGCTGAACAATGTGAGGAGGACGCACTACACTAGCTTGTAGCTTTAGCTGAACACTGTGAGGAGGACGCACTACACTAAATTGTAGCTTTAGCTGAACACTGTGCACTACACTAACTTGTAGCTTTAGCTGAACACTGTGAGGAGGACGCACTACACTAACTTGTAGCTTTAGCTGAACACTGTGCAGAGGGCGCACTACACTAACTTCTAGTTTTAGCTGAACAGTGTTCAGAGGATGCACTAAACTAACTAGTAGCTTTAGCTGAACACTGTGAGGAGGACGCACTACACTAACTTGTAGCTTTAGCTGAACACTGTGCAGAAGTTGCACTACACTAACTTGTAGCTTTAGCTGAACACTGTGAGGAGGACGCATTACACTAACTTGTAGCTTTAGCTGAACACTGTGCAGAGGTCGCACTACACTAACTTGTAGCTTTAGCTGAACACTGTGAGGAGGACGCACTACACTAACTTGTAGCTTTAACTGAACACTGTGAGGAGGATGCACTACACTAACTTGTAGCTTTAGCTGAACACTGTGCACTACAGTAACTTGTAGCTTTAGATAAACACTGTTCAGAGGACGCACTTCAGTAACTTGTAGCTTTAGCTGAACACTGTATGCTACACTAACTTGTAGCTTTAGATGAACACTGTTCAGAGGACGCACTACACTAACTTGTAACTTTAGCTGAACACTGTGAGGAGGACACACTACACTAACTTGTAGCTTTAGCTGAATACTGGGAGGAGGACACACTACACTAACTTGTAGTTTTAGCTGAATACTGTGAAGAGGATGCACTACACTAACTTGTAGCTTTGGATGAACACTGTGAGGAGGACGCATTACACTAACTTGTAGCTTTAGCTGAACACTGTGAGGAGGATGCACTACACTAACTTGTAGCTTTAACTGAACACTGTGCACTACACTAACTTGTACCTTTAGCTGAACACTGTGCACTACACTAACTTGTAGCTTTAGCTGAACACTGTGCAGAGGTTGCACTACACTAACTTGTAGCTTTAGATGAACACTGTTCAGAGGATGCACTAAACTAACTTGTAGCTTTAGCTGAACACTGTGAGGAAGACGCACTGCACTAACTTGTAGCTTTAGCTGAACACTGTGCAGAGGTTGCACTACACTAACTTGTAGCTTTAGCTGAACACTGTGAGGAGGACGCATTACACTAACTTGTAGCTTTAGCTGAACACTGTGCAGAGGTCACACTACACTAACTTGCAGCTTTAGCTGAACACTGTGAGGAGGACGCACTACATTAACTTCTATCTTTAACTGAACACTGTGAGGAGGACGCACTACACTAACTTGTAGCTTTAACTGAACATTGTGCAGAGGTCGTACTACACTAACTTGTAGCTTTAGCTGAACACTGTTCAGAGGACGCACTTCACTAACTTGTAGCTTTAGCTAAACACTGTGCGCTACACTAACTTGTAGCTTTAGCTGAATACTGTGAGGAGGACGCACTACACTAACTTGTAGCTTTAACTGAACACTGTGACGAGGATGCACTACACTAACTTGCAGCTTTATCTGAACACTGTTCAGAGGATGCACTAAACTAACTTGTAGCTTTAGCTGAACACTGTGAGGAGGACGCACTACACTAACTTGTAGCTTTATCTGAACACTGTGCAGAGGTCGCACTACACTAACATGTAGCTTTTGATCAACAATGTGAGGAGGATGCACTACACTAACTTGTAGCTTTAGCTGAACAATGTGAGGAGGACGCACTACACTAACTTGTAGCTTTAGCTGAACACTGTGAGGAGGACGCACTACACTAACTTGTAGCTTTAGCTGAACACTGTGCACGACACTAACTTGTAGTTTTAGCTGAACACTGTGTAGAGGTCGCACTACACTAAATTGTAGCTTTAGATGAACACTGTTCAGAGGATGCACTAAACTAACTTGTAGCTTTAGCTGAACACTTTGAGGAGGACGCACTACACTAACTTGTAGCTTTAGCTGAACACTGTGAAGAGAATGCACTACACTAACTTGTAGCTTTGGATGAACACTGTGAGGAGGATGCATTACACTAACTTGTAGCTTTAGCTGAACACTGTGAGGAGGATGCACTACACTAACTTGTAGCTTTAACTGAACACTGTGCACTACACTAACTTGTAGCTTTAGCTGAACACTGTGCACTAAACTTATTTGTAGCTTTAGCTGAACACTGTGAGAAGGACGCACTACGCCAACTTGTAGCTTTAGCTGGACACTGTGCAGAAGTTGCACTACACTAACTTGTAGCTTTAGCATAACACTGTGAGGAGGACGAATTATACTAACTTGTAGCTTTAGCTGAACACTGTACACTACACTAACTTGTAGCTTTAGCTGAACACTGAGGAGGACGCACTACACTAACTTGTAGCTTTAGCTGAACACTGTGTAGTGGTCACACTACACTAACTTGTAGCTTTAGATGAACACTGTTCAGAGGATGCACTAAACTTACTTGTAGCTTTAGCTGAACACTGTGAGAAGGACGCACTACACTAACTTGTAGCTTTAGCTGGACACTGTGCAGAAGTTGCACTACACTCACTTGTAGCTTTAGCTGAACACTGTGAGGAGGACGCATTACACTAACTTGTAGCTTTAGCTGAACACTGTGCGCTACACTAACTTGTAGCTTTAGCTGAACACTGTGAGGTGGACGCACTACACTAACTTGTAGCTTTAGCTGAACACTGTGCAGAGGTCGCACTACACTAACTTGTAGCTTTAGATGAACACTGTTCAGAGGATGCACTAACCTAACTTGTAGCTTTAGCTGAACACTGTGAGGAGGACGCACTACACTAACTTGTAGCTTTATCTGAACACTGTGCAGAGGTTGCACTACACTAACTTGTAGCTTTAGCTGAACAATGTGAGGAAGACGCACTACACTAACTTGTAGCTTTAGCTGAACAGTGTGAAGAGGACGCACTACACAAACTTGAAGCTTTAGCTGAATACTGTGCACTACACTAACTTGTAGCTTTAGCTGAAAACTGTGAGGAGGACGCACTACACTAACTTGTAGCTTTACCTGAACACTGTGCAGAGGTTGCACTACACTAACTTGTAGCTTTAGCTGAACACTGTGAGGAGGACGCATTACACTAACTTGTAGCTTTAGCTGAACACTGTGCAGAGGTCGCACAACACTAACTTGTAGCTTTAGCTGAACACTGTGAAGAGGATGCACTACACTAACTTGTAGCTTTGAATGAACACTGTGAGGAGGACGCACTACACTAACTTGTAGCTTTAGCTGAACACTGTGAGGAGGACGCACTACACTAACTTGTAGCTTCAGCTGAACACTGTGCAGAGGTCACACTACACTAACTTGTAGCTTTAGATGAACACTGTTCAGAGGATGCACTAAACTAACTTGTAGCTTTAACTGAACACTGTGAGGAGGACGCACTACACTAACTTGTAGCTTTATCTGAACACTGTGCAGAGGTTGCACTACACTAACTTGTAGCTTTAGCTGAACACTGTGAGGAGGACGCATTACACTAACTTGTAGCTTTAGCTGAACACTGTGAGGAGGATGCACTACACTAACCTGTAGCTTTAGCTGAACACTGTGCAGAGGTCGCACTACACTAACTTGTAGCTTTAGCTGAACAATGTGAGGAGGACGCACTACACTAGCTTGTAGCTTTAGCTGAACACTGTGAGGAGGACGCACTACACTAAATTGTAGCTTTAGCTGAACACTGTGCACTACACTAACTTGTAGCTTTAGCTGAACACTGTGAGGAGGACGCACTACACTAACTTGTAGCTTTAGCTGAACACTATGCAGAGGGCGCACTACACTAACTTCTAGTTTTAGCTGAACAGTGTTCAGAGGATGCACTAAACTAACTAGTAGCTTTAGCTGAACACTGTGAGGAGGACGCACTACACTAACTTGTAGCTTTAGCTGAACACTGTGCAGAAGTTGCACTACACTAACTTGTAGCTTTAGCTGAACACTGTGAGGAGGACGCATTACACTAACTTGTAGCTTTAGCTGAACACTGTGCAGAGGTCGCACTACACTAACTTGTAGCTTTAGCTGAAAACTGTGAGGAGGACTCACTACACTAACTTGTAGCTTTAACTGAACACTGTGAGGAGGATGCACTACACTAACTTGTAGCTTTAGCTGAACACTGTGCACTACAGTAACTTGTAGCTTTAGATAAACACTGTTCAGAGGACGCACTTCACTAACTTGTAGCTTTAGCTGAACACTGTGTGCTACACTAACTTGTAGCTTTAGATGAACACTGTTCAGAGGACTCACTACACTAACTTGTAACTTTAGCTGAACACTGTGAGGAGGACACACTACACTAACTTGTAGCTTTAGCTGAATACTGGGAGGAGGACACACTACACTAACTTGTAGTTTTAGCTGAATACTGTGAAGAGGATGCACTACACTAACTTGTAGCTTTGGATGAACACTGTGAGGAGGACGCATTACACTAACTTGTAGCTTTAGCTGAACACTGTGAGGAGGATGCACTACACTAACTTGTAGCTTTAACTGAACACTGTGCACTACACTAACTTGTAGCTTTAGCTGAACACTGTGCACTACACTAACTTGTAGCTTTAGCTGAACACTGTGCAGAGGTTGCAATACACTAACTTGTAGCTTTAGATGAACACTGTTCAGAGGATGCACTAAACTAACTTGTAGCTTTAGCTGAACACTGTGAGGAAGACGCACTGCACTAACTTGTAGCTTTAGCTGAACACTGTGCAGAGGTTGCACTACACTAACTTGTAGCTTTAGCTGAACACTGTGAGGAGGACGCATTACACTAACTTGTAGCTTTAGCTGAACACTGTGCAGAGGTCACACTACACTAACTTGCAGCTTTAGCTGAACACTGTGAGGAGGACGCACTACACTAACTTGTATCTTTAACTGAACATTGTGCAGAGGTCGTACTACACTAACTTGTAGCTTTAGCTGAACACTGTTCAGAGGACGCACTTCACTAACTTGTAGCTTTAGCTAAACACTGTGCGCTACACTAACTTGTAGCTTTAGCTGAATACTGTGAGGAGGACGCACTACACCAACTTGTAGCTTTAACTGAACACTGTGACGAGGATGCACTACACTAACTTGCAGCTTTATCTGAACACTGTTCAGAGGATGCACTAAACTAACTTGTAGCTTTAGCTGAACACTGTGAGGAGGACGCACTACACTAACTTGTAGCTTTATCTGAACACTGTGCAGAGGTCGCACTACACTAACTTGTAGCTTTAGCTGAACAATGTGAGGAGGACGCACTACACTAACTTGTAGCTTTAGCTGAACACTGTGAGGAGGACGCACTACACTAACTTGTAGCTTTAGCTGAACACTGTGCACGACACTAACTTGTAGTTTTAGCTGAACACTGTGTAGAGGTCGCACTACACTAACTTGTAGCTTTAGATGAACACTGTGAGGAGGACGCATTACACTAACTTGTAGCTTTAGCTGAACACTGTGCAGAGGTCGCACTACACTAACTTGTAGCTTTAGCTGAACACTGTGTGCTACACTAACTTGTAGCTTTAGATGAACACTGTTCAGAGGACGCACTACACTAACTTGTAACTTTAGCTGAACACTGTGAGGAGGACACACTACACTAACTTGTAGCATTAGCTGAGTACTGTGAGGAGGACGCACTACACTAACTTGTAGTTTTAGCTGAATACTGTGAAGAGGATGCACTACACTAACTTGTAGCTTTGGATGAACACTGTGAGGAGGGCTCATTACACTAACTTGTAGCTTTAGCTGAACACTGTGAGGAGGATGCACTACACTAACTTGTAGCTTTAACTGAACACTGTGCACTACACTAACTTGTAGCTTTAGCTGAACACTGTGCACTTCACTAACTTGTAGCTTTAGCTGAACACTGTGAGGAGGACGCACTACACTAACTTGTAGCTTTAGCTGAACACTGTGCAGAGGTTGCACTACACTAACTTGTAGCTTTAGATGAACACTGTTCAGAGGATGCACTAAACTAACTTGTAGCTTTAGCTGAACACTGTGAGGAGGACGCACTGCACTAACTTGTAGCTTTAGCTGAACACTGTGCAGAGGTTGCACTACACTAACTTGTAGCTTTAGCTGAACACTGTGAGGAGGACGCATTACACTAACTTGTAGCTTTAGCTGAACACTGTGCAGAGGTCACACTACACTAACTTGCAGCTTTAGCTGAAGACTGTGAGGAGGACGCACTACACTAACTTGTAGCTTTAACTGAACACTGTGAAGAGGACGCACTACACTAACTTGTAGCTTTAACTGAACACTGTGCAGAGGTCGTACTACACTAACTTGTAGCTTTAGCTGAACACTGTTCAGAGGACGCACTTTACTAACTTGTAGCTTTAGCTAAACACTGTGCGCTACACTAACTTGTAGCTTTAGCTGAATACTGTGAGGAGGACGCACTACACTAACTTGTAGCTTTAACTGAACACTGTGACGAGGATGCACTACACTAACTTGCAGCTTTATCTGAACACTGTTCAGAGGATGCACTAAACTAACTTGTAGCTTTAGCTGAACACTGTGCAGAGGTCGCACTACACTAACATGTAGCTTTTGCTCAACAATGTGAGGAGGATGCATTACACTAACTTGTAGCTTTATCTGAACACTGTGCAGAGGTCGCACTACACTAACATGTAGCTTTTGCTCAACAATGTGAGGAGGATGCACTACACTAACTTGTAGCTTTAGCTGAACAATGTGAGGAGGATGCACTACACTAACTTGTAGCTTTAGCTGAACACTGTGAGGAGGACGCACTACACTAACTTGTAGCTTTAGCTGAACACTGTGCACTACACTAACTTGTAGTTTTAGCTGAATACTGAGGAGGACGCACTACACCAGTGGTTCTCAACTCCAGTCCTCAGGACCCACCAACAGGCCAGGTTTGCAAGATAGCTGAAATACATCACAGGTGATAAACCTTGCTGCTCAGTGATTGCAGTATTCTAGTCTGCAACTCCCCAAGGTAATACTTAAAATCTGGCCTGTTGGTGGGTCCCGAAGACTGGAGTTGAGAACCACTGCACTACACTAACTTGTAGCTTTAGCTGAACACTGTGTAGAGGTCGCACTACACTAACTTGTAGCTTTAGATGAACACTGTTCAGAGGATGCACTAAACTTACTTGTAGCTTTAGCTGAATACTGTGAGAAGGACGCACTACACTAACTTGTAGCTTTAGCTGGACACTGTGCAGAAGTTGCACTACACTAACATGTAGCTTTAGCTGAACACTGTGAGGAGGACGCATTACACTAACTTGTAGCATTAGCTGAACACTGTGCGCTACATTAACTTGTAGCTTTAGATGAACACTGTTTAGAGGACACACAACAATAATTTGTAACTTTAGCTGAACACTGTGAGGAGGACACACTACACTAACTTGTAGTTTTAGCTGAACACTGTGAGGAGGAGGCACTACACTAACTTGTAGCTTTAGCTGAACACTGTGCAGAGGTCGCACTACACTAACTTGTAGCTTTAGCTGGACACTGTGCAGAAGTTGCACTACACTAACTTGTAGCTTTAGCTGAACACTGTGAGGAGGACGCACTTCACTAACTTGTAGCTTTAGCTGAACACTGTGCGCTACACTAACTTGTAGCTTTAGATGAACACTGTTCAGAGGACGCACTACAGTAACTTGTTACTTTAGCTGAACACTGTGAGGAGGACGCACTACACTAACTTGTAGCTTTCGCTGAACACTGTGCAGAGGTTGCACTACACTAACTTGTAGCTTTAGATGAACACTGTTCATAGCATGCACTAAACTACCTTCTAGCTTTAACTGAACACTGTGAGGAGGACGCACTACACTAACTTGTAGCTTTAGCTGAACACCGTGCACTACACTAACTTGTAGCTTTAGCTGAACACTGTGAGGAGGACGCACTACACTAACTTGTAGCTTTAGCTGAACACTGTGCAGAGGTTGCACTACACTAACTTGTAGCTTTAGCTGAACACTGTGAGGAGGACGCATTACACTAACTTGTAGCTTTAGCTGAACACTGTGAGGAGGACACACTACACTAACTTGTAGCTTTAGCTGAATACTGTGAGGAGGACGCACTACACTAACTTGTAGTTTTAGCTGAATACTGTGAAGAGGATGCACTACACTAACTTGTAGCTTTGGATGAACACTGTGAGGAGGACGCATTACACTAACTTGTAGCTTTAGCTGAACACTGTGAGGAGGATGCACTACACTAACTTGTAGCTTTAACTGAACACTGTGCACTACACTAACTTGTAGCTTTAGCTTAACACTGTGCACTACACTAACTTGTAGCTTTAGATGAACACTGTGAGGAGGACGCACTACACTAACTTGTAGCTTTAGCTGAACACTGTGCAGAGGTTGCACTACACTAACTTGTAGCTTTAGATGAACACTGTTCAGAGGATGCACTAAACTAACTTGTAGCTTTAGCTGAAAACTGCGAGGAGGACGCACTGCATTAACTTGTAGCTTTAGCTGAACACTGTGCAGAGGTTGCACTACACTAACTTGTAGCTTTAGCTTAACACTGTGAGGAGGACGCATTACACTAACTTGTAGCTTTAGCTGAACACTGTGCAGAGGTCACACTAGACTAACTTGCAGCTTTAGCTGAACACTGTGAGGAGGACGCACTACACTAACTTGTAGCTTTAACTGAACACTGTGAGGAGGACGCACTACACTAACTTGTAGCTTTAACTGAACACTGTGCAGAGGTCGTACTACATTAACTTGTAGCTTTAGCTGAACACTGTTCAGAGGACGCACTTCACTAACTTGTAGCTTTAGCTAAACACTGTGCACTACACTAACTTGTAGCTTTAGCTGAATACTGTGAGGAGGACGCACTACACTAACTTGTAGCTTTAACTGAACACTGTGACGAGGATGCACTAAACTAACTTGTAGCTTTAGCTGAACACTGTGCAGAGGTCGTACTACACTAACATGTAGCTTTTGCTCAACAATGTGAGGAGGATGCACTACACTAACTTTTAGCTTTATCTGAACACTGTGCAGAGGTCGCACTACACTAACATGTAGCTTTTGCTCAACAATGTGAGGAGGATGCACTACACTAACTTGTAGCTTTAGCTTAACAATGTGAGGAGGACGCACTACACTAACTTGTAGCTTTAGCTGAACACTGTGAGGAGGACGCACTACACTAACTTGTAGCTTTAGCTGAACACTGTGCACTACACTAACTTGTAGTTTTAGCTGAATACTGAGGAGGACGCACTACACTAACTTGTAGCTTTAGCTGAACACTGTGCAGAGGTCGCACTACACTAACTTGTAGCTTTAGCTGGACACTGTGCAGAAGTTGCACTACACTAACTTGTAGCTTTAGCTGAATACTGTGAGGAGGACGCACTTCACTAACTTGTAGCTTTAGCTGAACACTGTGCGCTACACTAACTTGTAGCTTTAGATGAACACTGTTCAGAGGACGCACTACAGTAACTTGTAACTTTAGCTGAACACTGTGAGGAGGACGCACTACACTAACTTGTCGCTTTCGCTGAACACTGTGAGGAGGATGCACTACACTAACTTGTAGCTTTAGCTGAACACTGTGCAGAGGTCACACTACACTAACTTGTAGCTTTAGATGAAAACTGTTCAGAGGATGCATTAAACTACCTTCTAGCCTTAGCTGAACACTGTGAGGAGGACGCACTACACTAACTTGTAGCTTTAGCTGAACACTGTGCAGAGGTTGCACTACACTAACTTGTAGCTTTAGCTGAACACTGTGAGGAGCACGCATTACACTAACTTGTAGCTTTAGCTGAACACTGTGAAGAGGATGCACTACACTAACTTGTAGCTTTGGATGAACACTGAGGAGGACGCACTAGACTAACTTGTAGCTTTAGCTGAACACTGTGAGGAGGACGCACTACACTAACTTGTAGCTTTAGCTGAACACTGTGCAGAGGTTGCTCTACACTAAATTGTAGCTTTAGCTGAACACTGTTAGGAGGACGCATTACACTTACTTGTAGCTTTAGCTGAACACTGTGAGGAGGAAGCACTACACTAACTTGTAGCTGTAGCTGAACACTGTGCAGAGGTCACACTAGACTAACTTGTAGCTTTAGCTGAACAATGTGAGGAGGATGCACTACACTAACTTGTAGCTTAAGATGAACACTGTGAGGAGGACGCACTACACTAACTTGTAGCTTTAGCTGAACACTGTGCAGAGGTTGCACTACACTAACTTGTAGCTTTAGATAAACACTTTTCAGAGGATGAGCTAAAAGAAATTGTAGCTTTAGCTGTACACTGTGAGGAGGACGCACTACACTAACTTGTAGCTTTAGCTGAACACTATGCAGAGGTCACACTACACTAACTTGTAGCTTTAGCTGAACAATGTGAGGAGGACACACTACACTAACTTGTAGCTTTAGCTGAACACTGTGCACTACACTAACTTGTAGCTTTAGCTGAACACTGTGAGGAGGACGCACTACACTAACTTGTAGCTTTAGCTGAACACTGTGCAGAGGTTGCACTACAGTAACTTGTAGCTTTAGATGAACACTGTTCAGAGGATGCACTAAACGAACTTGTAGCTTTAGCTGTACACTGTGCAGAGGTTTCACTACACTAACTTGTAGCTTTAGCTGAACACTGTGAGGAGGACGCATTACACTAACTTGTAGCTTTAGCTGAACACTGTGCAGAGGTTGCACTACACTAACTTGTAACTTTAGCTGAACACTGTGCACTACACTAACTTGTAGTTTTAGCTGAATACTGAGGAGGACGCACTACACTAACTTGTAGCTTTAGCTGAACACTGTGTAGAGGTCGCACTACACTAACTTGTAGCTTTAGATGAACACTGTTCAGAGGATGCACTAAACTTACTTGTAGCTTTAGCTGAACACTGTGAGAAGGACGCACTACACTAACATGTAGCTTTAGCTGGACACTGTGCAGAAGTTGCACTATACTAACTTGTAGCTTTAGCTGAACACTGTGAGGAGGACGCATTACACTAACTTGTAGCATTAGCTGAACACTGTGCGCTACACTAACTTGTAGCTTTAGATGAACACTGTTTATGGGACACACAACAATAACTTGTAACTTTAGCTGAACGCTGTGAGGAGGACACACTACACTAACTTGTAGCTTTAGATGAACACTGTGAGGAAGACGCACTACACTAACTTGTAGCTTTAGCTGAACACTGTGCAGAGGTCGCACTACACTAACTTGTAGCTTTAGCTGGACACTGTGCAGAAGTTGCACTACACTAACTTGTAGCTTTAGCTGAACACTGTGAGGAGGACGCACTTCACTAACTTGTAGCTTTAGCTGAACACTGTGCGCTACACTAACTTGTAGCTTTAGATGAACACTGTTTAGAGGACGCACTACACTAACTTGTAACTTTAGCTGAACACTGTGAGGAGGAAGCACTACACTAACTTCTAGCTTTCGCTGAACACTGTGAAGAGGATGCACTACACTAACTTGTAGCTTTAGCTGAACACTGTGCAGAGGTCACACTACACTAACTTGTAGCTTTAGATGAACACTGTTCAGAGGATGCACTAAACTACCTTCTAGCTTTAGCTGAGCACTGTGA
Organism: Lithobates clamitans; assembly: GCA_037952925.1. Lineage (NCBI taxonomy): Eukaryota > Metazoa > Chordata > Amphibia > Anura > Ranidae > Lithobates > Lithobates clamitans. The sequence goes on from JBBGZY010000140.1 coordinate 10,387,076, forward strand.
GGAGGACGCACTACACTAACTTGTAGCTTTAGCTGAACACCGTGCACTACACTAACTTGTAGCTTTAGCTGAACACTGTGAGGAGGACGCACTACACTAACTTGTAGCTTTAGCTGAACACTGTGCAGAGGTTGCACTACACTAACTTGTAGCTTTAGCTGAACACTGTGAGGAGGACGCATTACACTAACTTGTAGCTTTAGCTGAACACTGTGAAGAGGATGCACTACACTAACTTGTAGCTTTGGATGAACACTGTGAGGAGGACGCACTAGACTAACTTGTAGCTTTAGCTGAACACTGTGAGGAGGACGCACTACACTAACTTGTAGCTTTAGCTGAACACTGTGCAGAGGTTGCACTACACTAAATTGTAGCTTTAGCTGAACACTGTTAGGAGGACGCATTACACTTACTTGTAGCTTTAGCTGAACATTGTGAGGAGGAAGCACTACACTAACTTGTAGCTGTAGCTGAACACTGTGCAGAGGTCACACTACACTAACTTGTAGCTTTAGCTGAACAATGTGAGGAGGATGCACTACACTAACTTGTAGCTTAAGATGAACACTGTGAGGAGGACGCACTACACTAACTTGTAGCTTTAGCTGAACACTGTGCAGAGGTTGCACTACACTAACTTGTAGCTTTAGATAAACACTTTTCAGAGGATGCACTAAACGAACTTGTAGCTTTAGCTGTACACTGTGAGGAGGACGCACTACACTAACTTGTAGCTTTAGCTGAACACTATGCAGAGGTCACACTACACTAACTTGTAGCTTTAGCTGAACAATGTGAGGAGGACACACTACACTAACTTGTAGCTTTAGCTGAACACTGTGAGGAGGACGCACTACACTAACTTGTAGCTTTAGCTGAACACTGTGCAGAGGTTGCACTACACTAACTTGTAGCTTTAGATGAACACTGTTCAGAGGATGCACTAAACGAACTTGTAGCTTTAGCTGTACACTGTGCAGAGGTTTCACTACACTAACTTGTAGCTTTAGCTGAACACTGTGAGGAGGACGCATTACACTAACTTGTAGCTTTAGCTGAACACTGTGCAGAGTTAGCACTACACTAACTTGTAACTTTAGCTGAACACTGTGCACTACACTAACTTGTAGTTTTAGCTGAATACTGAGGAGGACGCACTACACAAACTTGTAGCTTTAGCTGAACACTGTGTAGAGGTCGCACTACACTAACTTGTAGCTTTAGATGAACACTGTTCAGAGGATGCACTAAACCTACTTGTAGCTTTAGCTGAACACTGTGAGAAGGACGCACTACACTAACTTGTAGCTTTAGCTGGACACTGTGCAGAAGTTGCACTACACTAACTTGTAGCTTTAGCTGAACACTGTGAGGAGGACGCATTACACTAACTTGTAGCATTAGCTGAACACTGTGCGCTACACTAACTTGTAGCTTTAGATGAACACTGTTTAGAGGACACACAACAATAACTTGTAACTTTAGCTGAACACTGTGAGGAGGACACACTACACTAACTTGTAGCTTTAGCTGAACACTGTGAGGAGGACGCACTACACTAACTTGTAGCTTTAGCTGAACACTGTGCAGAGGTCGCACTACACTAACTTGTAGCTTTAGCTGGACACTGTGCAGAAGTTGCACTACACTAACTTGTAGCTTTAGCTGAACACTGTGAGGAGGACGCACTTCACTAACTTGTAGCTTTAGATGAACACTGTTCAGAGGATGCACTAAACTACCTTCTAGCTTTAGCTGAACACTGTGAGGAGGACGCACTACACTAACTTGTAGCTTTAGCTGAACACCGTGCACTACACAAACTTGTAGCTTTAGCTGAACACTGTGAAGAGGATGCACTACACTAACTTGTAGCTTTGGATGAACACTGTGAGGAGGACGCACTAGACTAACTTGTAGCTTTAGCTGAACACTGTGAGGAGGACGCACTACACTAACTTGTAGCTTTAGCTGAACACTATGCAGAGGTTGCACTACACTAAATTGTAGCTTTAGCTGAACACTGTTAGGAGGACGCATTACACTTACTTATAGCTTTAGCTGAACACTGTGAGGAGGATGCACTACACTAACTTGTAGCTTTAGCTGAACACTGTGCAGAGGTCACACTACACTAACTTGTAGCTTTAGCTGAACAATGTGAGGAGGACGCACTACACTAACTTGTAGCTTAAGATGAACACTGTGAGGAGGACGCACTACACTAACTTGTAGCTTTAGCTGAATACTGTGCACTACACTAACTTGTAGCTTTAGCTGAACACTGTGAGGAGGACGCACTACACTAACTTGTAGCTTTAGCTGAACACTGTTCAGAGGTTGAACTACACTAAATTGTAGCTTTAGCTGAACACTGTTAGGAGTATGCATTACACTAACTTGAAGATTTAGATGAACACTGTGAGGAGGATGCACTACACTAACTTGTAGCTTTAGCTGAACACTGTGCAGAGGTCACACTACACTAACTTGTAGCTTTAGCTGAACAATGTGAGGAGGACGCACTACACTAACTTCTAGCTTTAGATGAACACTGTTAGGAGGATGCACTACACTAACTTGTAGCTTTAGCTGAACACTGTGCAGAGGTTGCACTACACTAACTAGTAGCTTTAGATGAACACTGTTCAGAGCATGCACTAAACGAACTTGTAGCTTTAGCTGTATACTGTGAGGAGGACGCACTACACTAACTTGTAGCTTTTGCTGAACACTGTGCAGAAGTTTCACTACACTAACTTGTAGCTTTAGCTGAACACTGTGAGGAGGACGCATTACACTAACTTGTAGTTTTAGCTGAACACTGTGCAGAGGTCGCACTACACTAACTTGTAGCTTTAGCTGAACACTGTGAGGAGGACGCACTACACTAACTTGTAGCTTTAGCTGAACACTGTGCAGAGGTTGCACTACACTAACTTGTAGCTTTAGATGAACACTGTTCTCTACACTAACTTGTAGCTTTAGATGAACACTGTTCAGAGGACATACTACACTAACTTGTAACTTTAGCTGAACACTGTGAGGAGGACGCAGTACACTAACTTGTAGCTTTAGCTGAACACTGTGCAGAGGTCGCCCTACACTAACTTGTAGCTATAGCTGAACACTGTGAGGAGGACGCACTACACTAACTTGTAGCTTTAACTGAACACTGTGCAGAGTTCGCACTACACTAACTTGTAGCTTTAGATGAACACTGTTCAGAGGATGCACTAAACTAACTTGTAGCTTTAGCTGAACACTGTGAGAAGGACGCACTACACTAACTTGTAGCTTTAGCTGGACACTGTGCCGAAGTTGCACTACATTAGCTTGTAACTTTAGCTGAACACTGTAAGGAGGACGCACTACACTAACTTGTAACTTTAGCTGAACACTGTTCAGAGGACGCACTACACTAACTTGTAGCTTTAGCTGAACACTGTTTAGAGGACACACAACAATAACTTGTAACTTTAGCTGAACACTGTGAGGAGGACACACTACACTAACTTGTAGCTTTAGCTGAACACTGTGAGGAGGACGCACTACACTAACTTGTAGCTTTAGCTGAACACTGTGCAGAGGTCGCACTACACTAACTTGCAGCTTTAGATGAACACTGTTCAGAGGATGCACTAAACCTACTTGTAGCTTTAGCTGAACACTGTGAGAAGGACGCACTACACTAACTTGTAGCTTTAGCTGGACACTGTGCAGAAGTTGCACTACACTAACTTGTAGCTTTAGCTGAACACTGTGAGGAGGACGCATTACACTAACTTGTAGCATTAGCTGAACACTGTGCGCTACACTAACTTGTAGCTTTAGATGAACACTGTTTAGAGGACACACAACAATAACTTGTAACTTTAGCTGAACACTGTGAGGAGGACACACTACACTAACTTGTAGCTTTAGCTGAACACTGTGAGGAGGACGCACTACACTAACTTGTAGCTTTAGCTGAACACTGTGCAGAGGTCGCACTACACTAACTTGTAGCTTTAGCTGGACACTGTGCAGAAGTTGCACTACACTAACTTGTAGCTTTAGCTGAACACTGTGAGGAGGACGCACTTCACTAACTTTTAGCTTTAGATGAACACTGTTCAGAGGATGCACTCAACTACCTTCTAGCTTTAGCTGAACACTGTGAGGAGGACGCACTACACTAACTTGTAGCTTTAGCTGAACACCGTGCACTACACAAACTTGTAGCTTTAGCTGAACACTGTGAAGAGGATGCACTACACTAACTTGTAGCTTTGGATGAACACTGTGAGGAGGACGCACTAGACTAACTTGTAGCTTTAGCTGAACACTGTGAGGAGGACGCACTACACTAACTTGTAGCTTTAGCTGAACACTGTGCAGAGGTTGCACTACACTAAATTGTAGCTTTAGCTGAACACTGTTAGGAGGACGCATTACACTTACTTATAGCTTTAGCTGAACACTGTGAGGAGGATGCACTACACTAACTTGTAGCTTTAGCTGAACACTGTGCAGAGGTCACACTACACTAACTTGTAGCTTTAGCTGAACAATGTGAGGAGGACGCACTACACTAACTTGTAGCTTAAGATGAACACTGTGAGGAGGACGCACTACACTAACTTGTAGCTTTAGCTGAATACTGTGCACTACACTAACTTGTAGCTTTAGCTGAACACTGTGAGGAGGACGCACTACACTAACTTGTAGCTTTAGCTGAACACTGTTCAGAGGTTGCACTACACTAAATTGTAGCTTTAGCTGAACACTGTTAGGAGTATGCATTACACTAACTTGAAGATTTAGCTGAACACTGTGAGGAGGATGCACTACACTAACTTGTAGCTTTAGCTGAACACTGTGCAGAGGTCACACTACACTAACTTGTAGCTTTAGCTGAACAATGTGAGGAGGACGCACTACACTAACTTCTAGCTTTAGATGAACACTGTGAGGAGGATGCACTACACTAACTTGTAGCTTTAGCTGAACACTGTGCAGAGGTTGCACTACACTAACTAGTAGCTTTAGATGAACACTGTTCAGAGCATGCACTAAACGAACTTGTAGCTTTAGCTGTACACTGTGAGGAGGACGCACTACACTAACTTGTAGCTTTTGCTGAACACTGTGCAGAAGTTTCACTACACTAACTTGTAGCTTTAGCTGAACACTGTGAGGAGGACGCATTACACTAACTTGTAGTTTTAGCTGAACACTGTGCAGAGGTCGCACTACACTAACTTGTAGCTTTAGCTGAACACTGTGAGGAGGACGCACTACACTAACTTGTAGCTTTAGCTGAACACTGTGCAGAGGTTGCACTACACTAACTTGTAGCTTTAGATGAACACTGTTCGCTACACTAACTTGTAGCTTTAGATGAACACTGTTCAGAGGACACACTACACTAACTTGTAACTTTAGCTGAACACTGTGAGGAGGACGCAGTACACTAACTTGTAGCTTTAGCTGAACACTGTGCAGAGGTCGCCCTACACTAACTTGTAGCTTTAGCTGAACACTGTGAGGAGGACGCACTACACTAACTTGTAGCTTTAACTGAACACTGTGCAGAGTTCGCACTACACTAACTTGTAGCTTTAGATGAACACTGTTCAGAGGATGCACTAAACTAACTTGTAGCTTTAGCTGAACACTGTGAGAAGGACGCACTACACTAACTTGTAGCTTTAGCTGGACACTGTGCCGAAGTTGCACTACATTAGCTTGTAACTTTAGCTGAACACTGTAAGGAGGACGCACTACACTAACTTGTAACTTTAGCTGAACACTGTTCAGAGGACGCACTACACTAACTTGTAGCTTTAGCTGAACACTGTGAGGAGGATGCACTACACTAACTTGTAGCTTTAGCTGAACACTGTGCAGAGGTCGCACTACACTAACTTGTAGCTTTAGATGAACACTGTTCAGAGGATGCACTAAACTTACTTGTAGCTTTAGCTGAACACTGTGAGAAGGACGCACTACACTAACTTCTAGCTTTAGCTGGACACTGTGCAGAAGTTGCACTACACTAACTTGTAGCTTTAGCTGAACACTGTGAGGAGGATGCATTACACTAACTTGTAGCTTTAGCTGAACACTGTGCGCTACACTAACTTGTAGCTTTAGATGAACACTGTTTAGAGGACACACAACAATAACTTGTAACTTTAGCTGAACACTGTGAGGAGGACACACTACACTAACTTGTAGCTTTAGCTGAACACTGTGAGGAGGACGCACTACACTAACTTGTAGCTTTAGCTGAACACTGTGCAGAGGTCGCACTACACTAACTTGTAGCTTTAGATGAACACTGTTCAGAGGATGCACAAAACTAACTTGTAGCTTTAGCTGAACACTGTGAGAAGGACGCACTACACTAACTTGTAGCTTTAGCTGGACACTGTGCCGAAGTTGCACTACATTAACTTGTAACTTTAGCTGAACACTGTGAGGAGGACGCACTACACTAACTTGTAGCTTAAGATGAACACTGTGAGGAGGACACACTACACTAACTTGTAGCTTTAGCTTAACACTGTGCACTACACTAACTTGTAGCTTTAGCTGAACACTGTGAGGAGGACGCACTACACTAACTTGTAGCTTTAGCTGAACACTGTGCAGAGGTTGCACTACACTAAATTGTAGCTTTAGCTGAACACTGTTAGGAGTATGCATTACACTAACTTGAAGATTTAGCTGACCACTGTGAGGAGGATGCACTACACTAACTTGTAGCTTTAGCTGAACACTGTGCAGAGGTCACACTACACTAACTTGTAGCTTTAGCTGAACAATGTGAGGAGGACGCACTACACTAACTTCTAGCTTTAGATGAACACTGTGAGGAGGACACACTACACAACTTGTAGCTTTAGCTGAACACTGTGCACTACACTAACTTGTAGCTTTAGCTGAACACTGTGCAGAGGTTGCACTACACTAAATTGTAGCTTTAGCTGAACACTGTTAGGAGTACGCATTACACTAACTTGAAGATTTAGCTGAACACTGTGAGGAGGATGCACTACACTAACTTGTAGCTTTAGCTGAACACTGTGCAGAGGTCACACTACACTAACTTGTAGCTTTAGCTGAACAATGTGAGGAGGACGCACTACACTAACTTCTAGCTTTAGATGAACACTGTGAGGAGGACGCACTACACTAACTTGTAGCTTTAGCTGAACACTGTGCAGAGGTTGCACTACACTAACTAGTAGCTTTAGATGAACACTGTTCAGAGCATGCACTAAACGAACTTGTAGCTTTAGCTGTACATTGTGAGGAGGACGCACTACACTAACTTGTAGCTTTTGATGAACACTGTGCAGAGGTTTCACTACACTAACTTGTAGCTTTAGGTGAACACTGTGAGGAGGACGCATTACACTAACTTGTAGTTTTAGCTGAACACTGTGCAGAGGTCGCACTACACTAAGTTGTAGCTTTAGCTGAACACTGTGAGGAGGACGCACTACACTAACTTGTAGCTTTAGCTGAACACTGTGCACTACACTAACTTGTAGCTTTAGATGAACACTGTTCAGAGGACGCACTTCACTAACTTGTAGCTTTAGCTGAACACTGTTCGCTACACTAACTTGTAGCTTTAGATGAACACTGTTCAGAGGACGCACTACACTAAATTGTAACTTTAGCTGAACACTGTGAGGAGGACGCAGTACACTAACTTGTAGCTTTAGCTGAACACTGTGCAGAGGTCGCCCTACACTAACTTGTAGCTTTAGCTGAACACTGTGAGGAGGACGCACTACACTAACTTGTAGCTTTAACTGAACACTGTGCAGAGTTCGCACTACACTAACTTGTAGCTTTAGATGAACACTGTTCAGAGGATGCACTAAACTAACTTGTAGCTTTAGCTGAACAATGTGAGAAGGACGCACTACACTAACTTGTAGCTTTAGCTGGACACTGTGCCGAAGTTGCACTACATTAACTTGTAACTTTAGCTGAACACTGTTCAGAGGACGCACTACACTAACTTGTAACTTTAGCTGAACACTGTTCAGAGGACGCACTACACTAACTTGTAGCTTTAGCTGAACACTGTGAGGAGGATGCACTACACTAACTTGTAGCTTTAGCTGAACACTGTGCAGAGGTCGCACTACACTAACTTGTAGCTTTAGATGAACACTGTTCAGAGGATGCACTAAACTTACTTGTAGCTTTAGCTGAACACTGTGAGAAGGACGCACTACACTAACTTGTAGCTTTAGCTGGACACTGTGCAGAAGTTGCACTACACTAACTTGTAGCTTTAGCTGAACACTGTGAGGAGGATGCATTACACTAACTTGTAGCTTTAGCTGAACACTGTGCGCTACACTAACTTGTAGCTTTAGATGAACACTTTTAAGAGGACACACAACAATAACTTGTAACTTTAGCTGAACACTGTGAGGAGGACACACTACACTAACTTGTAGCTTTAGCTGAACACTGTGAGGAGGACGCACTACACTAACTTGTAGCTTTAGCTGAACACTGTGCAGAGGTCGCACTACACTAAATTATAGCTTTAGATGAACACTGTTCAGAAGATGCACTAAAATAACTTGTAGCTTTAGCTGAACACTGTGAGAAGGACGCACTATACTAACTTGTAGCTTTAGCTGGACACTGTGCCGAAGTTGCAATACATTAACTTGTAACTTTAGCTGAACACTGTGAGGAGGACGCACTACACTAACTTGTAGCTTTAGCTGAACACTGTGAGGAGGACGCACTACACTAACTTGTAGCTTTAGCTGGACACTGTGCAGAAGTTGCACTACACTAACTTGTAGCTTTAGCTGAACACTGTGAGGAGGACGCACTACACTAACTTGTAGCTTTTGCTGAACACTGTGCAGAGGTTGCACTACACTAAATTGTAGCTTTAGCTGAACACTGTTAGGAGGACGCATTACACTTATAGCTTTAGCTGAACACTGTGAGGAGGATGCACTACACTAACTTGTAGCTTTAGCTGAACACTGTGCAGAGGTCACACTACACTAACTTGTAGCTTTAGCTGAACAATGTGAGGAGGACGCACTACACTAACTTGTAGCTTAAGATGAACACTGTGAGGAGGACGCACTACACTAACTTGTAGCTTTAGCTGAATACTGTGCACTACACTAACTTGTAGCTTTAGCTGAACACTGTGAGGAGGACGCACTACACTAACTTGTAGCTTTAGCTGAACACTGTTCAGAGGTTGCACTACACTAAATTGTAGCTTTAGCTGAACACTGTTAGGAGTATGCATTACACTAACTTGAAGATTTAGCTGAACACTGTGAGGAGGATGCACTACACTAACTTGTAGCTTTAGCTGAACACTGTGCAGAGGTCACACTACACTAACTTGTAGCTTTAGCTGAACAATGTGAGGAGGACGCACTACACTAACTTCTAGCTTTAGATGAACACTGTGAGGAGGATGCACTACACTAACTTGTAGCTTTAGCTGAACACTGTGCAGAGGTTGCACTACACTAACTAGTAGCTTTAGATGAACACTGTTCAGAGCATGCACTAAACGAACTTGTAGCTTTAGCTGTACACTGTGAGGAGGACGCACTACACTAACTTGTAGCTTTTGCTGAACACTGTGCAGAAGTTTCACTACACTAACTTGTAGCTTTAGCTGAACACTGTGAGGAGGACGCATTACACTAACTTGTAGTTTTAGCTGAACACTGTGCAGAGGTCGCACTACACTAACTTGTAGCTTTAGCTGAACACTGTGAGGAGGACGCACTACACTAACTTGTAGCTTTAGCTGAACACTGTGCAGAGGTTGCACTACACTAACTTGTAGCTTTAGATGAACACTGTTCGCTACACTAACTTGTAGCTTTAGATGAACACTGTTCAGAGGACACACTACACTAACTTGTAACTTTAGCTGAACACTGTGAGGAGGACGCAGTACACTAACTTGTAGCTTTAGCTGAACACTGTGCAGAGGTCGCCCTACACTAACTTGTAGCTTTAGCTGAACACTGTGAGGAGGACGCACTACACTAACTTGTAGCTTTAACTGAACACTGTGCAGAGTTCGCACTACACTAACTTGTAGCTTTAGATGAACACTGTTCAGAGGATGCACTAAACTAACTTGTAGCTTTAGCTGAACACTGTGAGAAGGACGCACTACACTAACTTGTAGCTTTAGCTGGACACTGTGCCGAAGTTGCACTACATTAGCTTGTAACTTTAGCTGAACACTGTAAGGAGGACGCACTACACTAACTTGTAACTTTAGCTGAACACTGTTCAGAGGACGCACTACACTAACTTGTAGCTTTAGCTGAACACTGTGAGGAGGATGCACTACACTAACTTGTAGCTTTAGCTGAACACTGTGCAGAGGTCGCACTACACTAACTTGTAGCTTTAGATGAACACTGTTCAGAGGATGCACTAAACTTACTTGTAGCTTTAGCTGAACACTGTGAGAAGGACGCACTACACTAACTTGTAGCTTTAGCTGGACACTGTGCAGAAGTTGCACTACACTAACTTGTAGCTTTAGCTGAACACTGTGAGGAGGATGCATTACACTAACTTGTAGCTTTAGCTGAACACTGTGCGCTACACTAACTTGTAGCTTTAGATGAACACTGTTTAGAGGACACACAACAATAACTTGTAACTTTAGCTGAACACTGTGAGGAGGACACACTACACTAACTTGTAGCTTTAGCTGAACACTGTGAGGAGGACGCACTACACTAACTTGTAGCTTTAGCTGAACACTGTGCAGAGGTCGCACTACACTAACTTGTAGCTTTAGATGAACACTGTTCAGAGGATGCACAAAACTAACTTGTAGCTTTAGCTGAACACTGTGAGAAGGACGCACTACACTAACTTGTAGCTTTAGCTGGACACTGTGCCGAAGTTGCACTACATTAACTTGTAACTTTAGCTGAACACTGTGAGGAGGACGCACTACACTAACTTGTAGCTTAAGATGAACACTGTGAGGAGGACACACTACACTAACTTGTAGCTTTAGCTTAACACTGTGCACTACACTAACTTGTAGCTTTAGCTGAACACTGTGAGGAGGACGCACTACACTAACTTGTAGCTTTAGCTGAACACTGTGCAGAGGTTGCACTACACTAAATTGTAGCTTTAGCTGAACACTGTTAGGAGTATGCATTACACTAACTTGAAGATTTAGCTGACCACTGTGAGGAGGATGCACTACACTAACTTGTAGCTTTAGCTGAACACTGTGCAGAGGTCACACTACACTAACTTGTAGCTTTAGCTGAACAATGTGAGGAGGACGCACTACACTAACTTCTAGCTTTAGATGAACACTGTGAGGAGGACACACTACACAACTTGTAGCTTTAGCTGAACACTGTGCACTACACTAACTTGTAGCTTTAGCTGAACACTGTGCAGAGGTTGCACTACACTAAATTGTAGCTTTAGCTGAACACTGTTAGGAGTACGCATTACACTAACTTGAAGATTTAGCTGAACACTGTGAGGAGGATGCACTACACTAACTTGTAGCTTTAGCTGAACACTGTGCAGAGGTCACACTACACTAACTTGTAGCTTTAGCTGAACAATGTGAGGAGGACGCACTACACTAACTTCTAGCTTTAGATGAACACTGTGAGGAGGACGCACTACACTAACTTGTAGCTTTAGCTGAACACTGTGCAGAGGTTGCACTACACTAACTAGTAGCTTTAGATGAACACTGTTCAGAGCATGCACTAAACGAACTTGTAGCTTTAGCTGTACATTGTGAGGAGGACGCACTACACTAACTTGTAGCTTTTGATGAACACTGTGCAGAGGTTTCACTACACTAACTTGTAGCTTTAGGTGAACACTGTGAGGAGGACGCATTACACTAACTTGTAGTTTTAGCTGAACACTGTGCAGAGGTCGCACTACACTAAGTTGTAGCTTTAGCTGAACACTGTGAGGAGGACGCACTACACTAACTTGTAGCTTTAGCTGAACACTGTGCACTACACTAACTTGTAGCTTTAGATGAACACTGTTCAGAGGACGCACTTCACTAACTTGTAGCTTTAGCTGAACACTGTTCGCTACACTAACTTGTAGCTTTAGATGAACACTGTTCAGAGGACGCACTACACTAAATTGTAACTTTAGCTGAACACTGTGAGGAGGACGCAGTACACTAACTTGTAGCTTTAGCTGAACACTGTGCAGAGGTCGCCCTACACTAACTTGTAGCTTTAGCTGAACACTGTGAGGAGGACGCACTACACTAACTTGTAGCTTTAACTGAACACTGTGCAGAGTTCGCACTACACTAACTTGTAGCTTTAGATGAACACTGTTCAGAGGATGCACTAAACTAACTTGTAGCTTTAGCTGAACAATGTGAGAAGGACGCACTACACTAACTTGTAGCTTTAGCTGGACACTGTGCCGAAGTTGCACTACATTAACTTGTAACTTTAGCTGAACACTGTTCAGAGGACGCACTACACTAACTTGTAACTTTAGCTGAACACTGTTCAGAGGACGCACTACACTAACTTGTAGCTTTAGCTGAACACTGTGAGGAGGATGCACTACACTAACTTGTAGCTTTAGCTGAACACTGTGCAGAGGTCGCACTACACTAACTTGTACCTTTAGATGAACACTGTTCAGAGGATGCACTAAACTTACTTGTAGCTTTAGCTGAACACTGTGAGAAGGACGCACTACACTAACTTGTAGCTTTAGCTGGACACTGTGCAGAAGTTGCACTACACTAACTTGTAGCTTTAGCTGAACACTGTGAGGAGGATGCATTACACTAACTTGTAGCTTTAGCTGAACACTGTGCGCTACACTAACTTGTAGCTTTAGATGAACACTGTTTAGAGGACACACAACAATAACTTGTAACTTTAGCTGAACACTGTGAGGAGGACACACTACACTAACTTGTAGCTTTAGCTGAACACTGTGAGGAGGACGCACTACACTAACTTGTAGCTTTAGCTGAACACTGTGCAGAGGTCGCACTACACTAAATTGTAGCTTTAGATGAACACTGTTCAGAAGATGCACTAAAATAACTTGTAGCTTTAGCTGAACACTGTGAGAAGGACGCACTATACTAACTTGTAGCTTTAGCTGGACACTGTGCCGAAGTTGCACTACATTAACTTGTAACTTTAGCTGAACACTGTGAGGAGGACGCACTACACTAACTTGTAGCTTTAGCTGAACACTGTGAGGAGGACGCACTACACTAACTTGTAGCTTTAACTGAACACTGTGCAGAGGTCGCACTACACTAAATTGTAGCTTTAGATGAACACTGTTCAGAGGATGCACTAAACGAACTTGTAGCTTTAGCTGTACATTGTGAGGAGGACGCACTACACTAACTTGTAGCTTTTGATGAACACTGTGCAGAGGTTTCACTACACTAACTTGTAGCTTTAGGTGAACACTGTGAGGAGGACGCATTACACTAACTTGTAGTTTTAGCTGAACACTGTGCAGAGGTCGCACTACACTAAGTTGTAGCTTTAGCTGAACACTGTGAGGAGGACGCACTACACTAACTTGTAGCTTTAGCTGAACACTGTGCACTACACTAACTTGTAGCTTTAGATGAACACTGTTCAGAGGACGCACTTCACTAACTTGTAGCTTTAGCTGAACACTGTTCGCTACACTAACTTGTAGCTTTAGATGAACACTGTTCAGAGGACGCACTACACTAAATTGTAACTTTAGCTGAACACTGTGAGGAGGACGCAGTACACTAACTTGTAGCTTTAGCTGAACACTGTGCAGAGGTCGCCCTACACTAACTTGTAGCTTTAGCTGAACACTGTGAGGAGGACGCACTACACTAACTTGTAGCTTTAACTGAACACTGTGCAGAGTTCGCACTACACTAACTTGTAGCTTTAGATGAACACTGTTCAGAGGATGCACTAAACTAACTTGTAGCTTTAGCTGAACAATGTGAGAAGGACGCACTACACTAACTTGTAGCTTTAGCTGGACACTGTGCCGAAGTTGCACTACATTAACTTGTAACTTTAGCTGAACACTGTTCAGAGGACGCACTACACTAACTTGTAACTTTAGCTGAACACTGTTCAGAGGACGCACTACACTAACTTGTAGCTTTAGCTGAACACTGTGAGGAGGATGCACTACACTAACTTGTAGCTTTAGCTGAACACTGTGCAGAGGTCGCACTACACTAACTTGTACCTTTAGATGAACACTGTTCAGAGGATGCACTAAACTTACTTGTAGCTTTAGCTGAACACTGTGAGAAGGACGCACTACACTAACTTGTAGCTTTAGCTGGACACTGTGCAGAAGTTGCACTACACTAACTTGTAGCTTTAGCTGAACACTGTGAGGAGGATGCATTACACTAACTTGTAGCTTTAGCTGAACACTGTGCGCTACACTAACTTGTAGCTTTAGATGAACACTGTTTAGAGGACACACAACAATAACTTGTAACTTTAGCTGAACACTGTGAGGAGGACACACTACACTAACTTGTAGCTTTAGCTGAACACTGTGAGGAGGACGCACTACACTAACTTGTAGCTTTAGCTGAACACTGTGCAGAGGTCGCACTACACTAAATTGTAGCTTTAGATGAACACTGTTCAGAAGATGCACTAAAATAACTTGTAGCTTTAGCTGAACACTGTGAGAAGGACGCACTATACTAACTTGTAGCTTTAGCTGGACACTGTGCCGAAGTTGCACTACATTAACTTGTAACTTTAGCTGAACACTGTGAGGAGGACGCACTACACTAACTTGTAGCTTTAGCTGAACACTGTGAGGAGGACGCACTACACTAACTTGTAGCTTTAACTGAACACTGTGCAGAGGTCGCACTACACTAAATTGTAGCTTTAGATGAACACTGTTCAGAGGATGCACTAAACTAACTTGTAGCTTTAGCTGAACACTGTGAGGAGGACGCACTACACTAACTTGTAGCTTTCGCTGAACACTGTGAGGAGGATACACTACACTAACTTGTAGCTATAGCTGAACACTGTGCAGAGGTCACACTACACTAACTTGTAGCTTTAGCTGAACAATGTGAGGAGGACGCACTACACTACCTTCTAGCTTTAGCTGAACACTGTGAGGAGGACGCACTACACTAACTTGTAGCTTTAGCTGAACCCCGTGCACTACACTAACTTGTAGCTTTAGCTGAACACTGTGAGGAGGACGCACTACACTATCTTGTAGCTTTAGCTGAACACTGTGCAGAGGTTGCACTACACTAACTTGTAGCTTTAGCTGAACACTGTGAGGAGGACGCATTAAACTAACTTGTAGCTTTAGCTGAACACTGTGCAGAGGTCGCACTACACTAACTTGTAGCTTTAGCTGAACACTGTGAAGAGGATGCACTACACTAACTTGTAGCTTTGGATGAACACTGTGAGGAGGACGCACTACACTAACTTGTAGCTTTAGCTGAACACTGTGAGGAGGACGCACTACACTAACTTGTAGCTTTAGCTGAACACTGTGCAGAGGTTGCACTACACTAAATTGTAGCTTTAGCTAAACACTGTTAGGAGGACACATTACACTAACTTGTAGCTTTAGCTGAACACTGTGAGGAGGATGCACTACACTAACTTGTAGTTTTAGCTGGACACTGTGCAGAGGTCACACTACACTAACTTGTAGCTTTAGCTGAACAATGTGAGGAGGACGCACTACACTACCTTCTAGCTTTAGCTGAACACTGTGAGGAGGACGCACTACATTAACTTGTAGCTTTAGCTGAACACCGTGCACTATACTAACTTGTAGCTTTAGCTGAATACTTTGAGGAGGACGCACTACACTAACTTGTAGCTTTAGCTGAACACTGTGCAGAGGTTGCACTACACTAACTTGTAGCTTTAGCTGAACACTGTGAGGAGGACGCATTACAGTAACTTATAGCTTTAGCTGAACACTGTGCAGAGGTCGCACTACACTAACTTGTAGCTTTAGCTGAACACTGTGAAGAGGATGCACTACACTAACTTGTAGCTTTGGATGAACACTGTGAGGAGGACGCACTACACTAACTTGTAGCTTTAGCTGAACACTGTGAGGAGGACGCACTACATTAACTTGTACCTTTAGCTGAACACCGTGCACTATACTAACTCGTAGCTTTAGCTGAATACTTTGAGGAGGACGCAGTACACTAACTTGTAGCTTTAGCTGAACACTGTGCAGAGGTTGCACTACACTAACTTGTAGCTTTAGCTGAACACTGTGAGGAGGACGCATTACAGTAACTTGTAGCTTTAGCTGAACACTGTGCAGAGGTCGCACTACACTAACTTGTAGCTTTAGCTGAACACTGTGAAGAGGATGCACTACACTAACTTGTAGCTTTGGATGAACACTGTGAGGAGGACGCACTACACTAACTTGTAGCTTTAGCTGAACACTGTGAGGAGGACGCACTACACTAACTTGTAGCTTTAGCTGAACACTGTGCAGAGGTTGCACTACACTAAATTGTAGCTTTAGCTGAACACTGTGCAGAGGTTGCACTACACTAACTTGTAGCTTTAGATGAACACTGTTCAGAGGATGCACTAAACGAACTTGTAGCTTTAGCTGTACACTGTTAGGAGGACGCACTACACTAACTTGTAGCTTTAGCTGAACACTGTGCAGAGGTCACACTACATTAACTTGTAGCTTTAGCTGAACAATGTGAGGAGGACGCACTACACTAACTTGTAGCTTAAGATGAACACTGTGAGGAGGACACACTACACTAACTTGTAGCTTTAGCTGAACACTGTGCACTACACTAACTTGTAGCTTTAGCTGAACACTGTGAGGAGGACACAATACACTAACTTGTAGCTTTAGCTGAACACTGTGCAAAGGTTGCACTACACTAATTTGTAGCTTTAGATGAACACTGTTCAGAGGATGCACTAAACGAACTTGTAGTTTTAGCTGTACACTGTGCAGAGGTTTCACTACACTAACTTGTAGCTTTAGCTGAACACTGTGAGGAGGACGCATTACACTAACTTGTAGCTTTAGCTGAACACTGTGCAGAGGTCGCACTACACTAACTTGTAGCTTTAGGTGAACACTGTGAGGAGGACGCACTACACTAACTTGTAGCTTTAGCTGAACACTGTGCACTACTCTAACTTGTAGCTTTAGATGAACACTGTTTAGAGGACGCACTTCACTAACTTGTAGCTTTAGCTGAACACTGTTCGCTACACTAACTTGTAGCTTTAGATGAACACTGTTCAGAGGACGCACTACACTAACTTGTAACTTTAGCTGAAAACAGTGAGGAGGATGCAGTACACTAACTTGTAGCTTTAGCTGAACACTGTGCAGAGGTCACCCTACACTAACTTGTAGCTTTAGCTGAACTCTGTGAGGAGGAGGCACTACACTAACTTGTAGCTTTAACTGAACACTGTGCAGAGGTCGCACTACACTAACTTGTAGCTTTAGCTGAACACTGTAAGGAGGACGCACTACACTAACTTGTAGCTTTAGCTGAACACTGTTTAGAGGACGCACTACACTAACTTGTAGCTTTAGCTGAACACTTTGAGGAGGACGCACTACACTAATTTGTAGCTTTAGCTGAACACTGTGCAGAGGTCGCACTACACTAACTTGTAGCTTTAGCTGAACACTGTGAGGAGAACGCATTACACTAACTTGTAGCTTTAGCTGAACACTGTGCAGAGGTCGCACTACACTAACTTGTAGCTTTATCTGAACACTGTGAAGAGGATGCACTACACTAACTTGTAGCTTTGGATGAACACTGTGAGGAGGACGCACTACACTAACTTGTAGCTTTAGCTGAACACTGTGAGGAGGACGCACTACACTAACTTGTAGCTTTAGCTGATCACTGTGCAGAGGTTGCACTACACTAAATTGTGGCTTTAGCTGAACACTGTTAGGAGTACGCATTACACTAACTTGTAGATTTAGCTGAACACTGTGAGGAGGATGCACTACACTAACTTGTAGCTTTAGCTGAACACTGTGCAGAGGTCACACTACACTAACTTGTAGCTTTAGCTGAACAATGTGAGGAGGACGCACTACACTAACTTGTAGCTTTAGATGAACACTGTGAGGAGGACACACTACACTAACTTGTAGCTTTAGCTGAACACTGTGCACTACACTAACTTGTAGCTTTAGCTGAACACTGTGAGGAGGACGCACTACACTAACTTGTAGCTTTAGCTGAACACTGTGCAGAGGTTGCACTACACTAACTTGTAGCTTTAGATGAACACTGTTCAGAGGATGCACTAAACGAACTTGTAGCTTTAGCTGAACACTGTGAGGAGGACGCATTACACTAACTTGTAGTTTTAGCTGAACACTGTGCAGAGGTCGCACTACACTAACTTGTAGCTTTAGCTGAACACTGTGAGGAGGACGCACTACACTAACTTGTAGCTTTAGCTGAACACTGTGCACTACACTAACTTGTAGCTTTAGATGAACACTGTTCAGAGGACGCACTTCACTAACTTGTAGCTTTAGCTGAACACTGTTCGCTACACTAACTTGTAGCTTTAGATGAACACTGTTCAGAGGACACACTACACTAACCTGTAACTTTAGCTGAACACTGTGAGGAGGACGCAGTACACTAACTTGTAGCTTTAGCTGAACACTGTGTAGAGGTCGCCCTACACTAACTTGTAGCTTTAGCTGAACACTGTGAGGAGGACACACTACACTAACTTGTAGCTTTAACTGAACACTGTGCAGAGTTCGCACTACACTAACTTGTAGCTTTACCTGAACACTGTAAGGAGGACGCACTACACTAACTTGTAACTTTAGCTGAACACTGTTCAGAGGACGCACTACACTAACTTGTAGCTTTAGCTGAACACTGTGCAAAGGTCGCACTACACTAACTTGTAGCTTTAGATGAACACTGTTCAGAGGATGCACTAAACTAACTTGTAGCTTTAGCTGAACACTGTGAGAAGGACGCACTACACTAACTTGTAGCTTTAGCTGGACACTGTGCCGAAGTTGCACTACACTAACTTGTAGCTTTAGCTGAATGCTGTGAGGAGGACGCACTTTACTAACTTGTAGCTTTAGCTGAACACTGTGCGCTACACTAACTTGTAGCTTTAGATGAACACTGTTCAGAGGACGTACTACACTAACTTGTAACTTTAGCTGAACACTGTGAGGAGGACGCACTACACTAACTTGTAGCTTTAGCTGAACACT
Organism: Lithobates clamitans; assembly: GCA_037952925.1. NCBI lineage: Eukaryota > Metazoa > Chordata > Amphibia > Anura > Ranidae > Lithobates > Lithobates clamitans. Next base: position 10,406,396 of record JBBGZY010000140.1, read on the forward strand.
GTGAGGAGGACGCACTACACTAACTTGTAGCTTTAGCTGAACACTGTGCAGAGGTCGCACTACACTAACTTGTAGCTTTAGATGAACACTGTTCAGAGGATGCACTAAACTAACTTGTAGCTTTAGCTGAACACTGTGAGGAGGACGCACTACACTAACTTGTAGCTTTCGCTGAACACTGTGAGGAGGATGCACTACACTAACTTGTAGCTTTAGCTGAACACTGTGCAGAGGTCACACTACACTAACTTGTAGCTTTAGCTGAACAATGTGAGGAGGACGCACTACACTACCTTCTAGCTTTAGCTGAACACTGTGAGGAGGACGCACTACACTAACTTGTAGCTTTAGCTGAACACCGTGCACTACACTAACTTGTAGCTTTAGCTGAACACTGTGAGGAGGACACACTACACTAACTTGTAGCTTTTGCTGAACACTGTGCAAAGGTTGCACTACACTATCTTGTAGCTTTAGCTGAACACTGTGAGGAGGACGCATTACACTAACTTGTAGCTTTAGCTGAACACTGTGCAGAGGTCGCACTACACTAACTTGTAGCTTTAGCTGAACACTGTGAAGAGGATGCACTACACTAACTTGTAGCTTTGGATGAACACTGTGAGGAGGACGCACTACACTAACTTGTAGCTTTAGCTGAACACTGTGAGGAGGACGCACTACACTAACTTGTAGCTTTAGCTGAACACTGTGCAGAGGTTGCACTACACTAAATTGTAGCTTTAGCTGAACACTGTTAGGAGGACACATTACACTAACTTGTAGCTTTAGCTGAACACTGTTAGGAGGATGCACTACACTAACTTGTAGCTTTAGCTGAACACTGTGCAGAGGTCACACTACACTAACTTGTAGCTTTAGCTGAACAATGTGAGGAGGACGCACTACACTACCTTCTAGCTTTAGCTGAACACTGTGAGGAGGACGCACTACATTAACTTGTAGCTTTAGCTGAACACCGTGCACTACACTAACTTGTAGCTTTAGCTGAACACTGTGAGGAGGACGCACTACACTAACTTGTAGCTTTAGCTGAACACTGTGAGGAGGACGCACTACACTAACTTGTAGCTTTAGCTGAACACTGTGCAGAGGTCGCACTACACTAACTTGTAGCTTTAGATGAACACTGTTCAGAGGATGCACTAAACTAACTTGTAGCTTTAGCTGAACACTGTGAGGAGGACGCACTACACTAACTTGTAGCTTTCGCTGAACACTGTGAGGAGGATGCACTACACTAACTTGTAGCTTTAGCTGAACACTGTGCAGAGGTCACACTACACTAACTTGTAGCTTTAGCTGAACAATGTGAGGAGGACGCACTACACTAACTTGTAGCTTTAGATGAACACTGTGAGGAGGACACACTACACTAACTTGTAGCTTTAGCTGAACACTGTGCACTACACTAACTTGTAGCTTTAGCTGAACACTGTGAGGAGGACGCACTACACTAACTTGTAGCTTTAGCTGAACACTGTGCAGAGGTTGCACTACACTAACTTGTAGCTTTAGATGAACACTGTTCAGAGGATGCACTAAACGAACTTGTAGCTTTAGCTGAACACTGTGAGGAGGACGCATTACACTAACTTGTAGTTTTAGCTGAACACTGTGAGGAGGACGCACTACACTAACTTGTAGCTTTAGCTGAACACTGTGAGGAGGACGCACTACACTAACTTGTAGCTTTAGCTGAACACTGTGCACTACACTAACTTGTAGCTTTAGATGAACACTGTTCAGAGGACGCACTTCACTAACTTGTAGCTTTAGCTGAACACTGTTCGCTACACTAACTTGTAGCTTTAGATGAACACTGTTCAGAGGACACACTACACTAACCTGTAACTTTAGCTGAACACTGTGAGGAGGACGCAGTACACTAACTTGTAGCTTTAGCTGAACACTGTGCAGAGGTCGCCCTACACTAACTTGTAGCTTTAGCTTAACACTGTGAGGAGGACACACTACACTAACTTGTAGCTTTAACTGAACACTGTGCAGAGTTCGCACTACACTAACTTGTAGCTTTACCTGAACACTGTAAGGAGGACGCACTACACTAACTTGTAACTTTAGCTGAACACTGTTCAGAGGACGCACTACACTAACTTGTAGCTTTAGCTGAACACTGTGCAAAGGTCACACTACACTAACTTGTAGCTTTAGATGAACACTGTTCAGAGGATGCACTAAACTAACTTGTAGCTTTAGCTGAACACTGTGAGAAGGACGCACTACACTAACTTGTAGCTTTAGCTGGACACTGTGCCGAAGTTGCACTACACTAACTTGTAGCTTTAGCTGAATGCTGTGAGGAGGACGCACTTTACTAACTTGTAGCTTTAGCTGAACACTGTGCGCTACACTAACTTGTAGCTTTAGATGAACACTGTTCAGAGGATGCACTAAACTAACTTGTAGCTTTAGCTGAACACTGTGAGGAGGACGCACTACACTAACTTGTAGCTTTCGCTGAACACAGTGAGGAGGATGCACTACACTAACTTGTAGCTTTAGCTGAACACTGTGCAGAGGTCACACTACACTAACTTGTAGCTTTAGCTGAACAATGTGAGGAGGACGCACTACACTACCTTCTAGCTTTAGCTGAACACTGTGAGGAGGACGCACTACACTAACTTGTAGCTTTAGCTGAACACCGTGCACTACACTAACTTGTAGCTTTAGCTGAACACTGTGAGGAGGACACACTACACTAACTTGTAGCTTTTGCTGAACACTGTGCAAAGGTTGCACTACACTATCTTGTAGCTTTAGCTGAACACTGTGAGGAGGACGCATTACACTAACTTGTAGCTTTAGCTGAACACTGTGCAGAGGTCGCACTACACTAACTTGTAGCTTTAGCTGAACACTGTGAAGAGGATGCACTACACTAACTTGTAGCTTTGGATGAACACTGTGAGGAGGACGCACTACACTAACTTGTAGCTTTAGCTGAACACTGTGAGGAGGACGCACTACACTAACTTGTAGCTTTAGCTGAACACTGTGCAGAGGTTGCACTACACTAAATTGTAGCTTTAGCTGAACACTGTTAGGAGGACACATTACACTAACTTGTAGCTTTAGCTGAACACTGTGAGGAGGATGCACTACACTAACTTGTAGCTTTAGCTGAACACTGTGCAGAGGTCACACTACACTAACTTGTAGCTTTAGCTGAACAATGTGAGGAGGACGCACTACACTACCTTCTAGCTTTAGCTGAACACTGTGAGGAGGACGCACTACATTAACTTGTAGCTTTAGCTGAACACCGTGCACTACACTAACTTGTAGCTTTAGCTGAACACTGTGAGGAGGACGCACTACACTAACTTGTAACTTTAGCTGAACACTGTGAGGAGGACGCACTACACTAACTTGTAGCTTTAGCTGAACACTGTGAGGAGGACGCACTACACTAACTTGTAGCTTTAGCTGAACACTGTGCAGAGGTCGCACTACACTAACTTGTAGCTTTAGATGAACACTGTTCAGAGGATGCACTAAACTAACTTGTAGCTTTAGCTGAACACTGTGAGGAGGACGCACTACACTAACTTGTAGCTTTCGCTGAACACTGTGAGGAGGATGCACTACACTAACTTGTAGCTTTAGCTGAACACTGTGCAGAGGTCACACTACACTAACTTGTAGCTTTAGCTGAACAATGTGAGGAGGACGCACTACACTACCTTCTAGCTTTAGCTGAACACTGTGAGGAGGACGCACTACACTAACTTGTAGCTTTAGCTGAACACCGTGCACTACACTAACTTGTAGCTTTAGCTGAACACTGTGAGGAGGACACACTACACTAACTTGTAGCTTTAGCTGAACACTGTGCAGAGGTTGCACTACACTATCTTGTAGCTTTAGCTGAACACTGTGAGGAGGACGCATTACACTAACTTGTAGCTTTAGCTGAACACTGTGCAGAGGTCGCACTACACTAACTTGTAGCTTTAGCTGAACACTGTGAAGAGGATGCACTACACTAACTTGTAGCTTTGGATGAACACTGTGAGGAGGACGCACTACACTAACTTGTAGCTTTAGCTGAACACTGTGAGGAGGACGCACTACACTAACTTGTAGCTTTAGCTGAACACTGTGCAGAGGTTGCACTACACTAAATTGTAGCTTTAGCTGAACACTGTTAGGAGGACACATTACACTAACTTGTAGCTTTAGCTGAACACTGTGAGGAGGATGCACTACACTAACTTGTAGCTTTAGCTGAACACTGTGCAGAGGTCACACTACACTAACTTGTAGCTTTAGCTGAACAATGTGAGGAGGACGCACTACACTACCTTCTAGCTTTAGCTGAACACTGTGAGGAGGACGCACTACATTAACTTGTAGCTTTAGCTGAACACCGTGCACTACACTAACTTGTAGCTTTAGCTGAACACTGTGAGGAGGACGCACTACACTAACTTGTAGCTTTAGCTGAACACTGTGCAGAGGTTGCACTACACTAACTTGTAGCTTTAGCTGAACACTGTGAGGAGGACGCATTACACTAACTTGTAGCTTTAGTTGAACACTGTGCAGAGGTCGCACTACACTAACTTGTAGCTTTAGCTGAACACTGTGAAGAGGATGCACTACACTAACTTGTAGCTTTGGATGAACGCTGTGAGGAGGACGCACTACACTAACTTGTAGCTTTAGCTGAACACTGTGAGGAGGACGCACTACACTAACTTGTAGCTTTAGCTGAACACTGTGCAGAGGTTGTACTACACTAAATTGTAGCTTTAGCTGAACACTGTTAGGAGGACACATTACACTAACTTGTAGCTTTAGCTGAACACTGTGAGGAGGATGCACTACACTAACTTGTAGCTTTGGATGAACACTGTGCAGAGGTCACACTACACTAACTTGTAGCTTTAGCTGAACAATGTGAGGAGGACGCACTACAACAACTTGTAGCTTTAGATGAACACTGTGAGGAGGACACACTACACTAACTTGTAGCTTTAGATGAACACTGTGCACTACACTAACTTGTAGCTTTAGCTGAACACTGTGAGGAGGACGCACTACACTAACTTGTAACTTTAGCTGAACACTGTGCAGAGGTTTCACTACACTAACTTGTAGCTTTAGATGAACACTGTTCAGAGGATGCACTAAACGAACTTGTAGCTTTTGCTGTACACTGTGAGGAGGACGCACTACACTAACTTGTAGCTTTAGCTGAACACTGTGCAGAGGTTTCACTACACTAACTTGTAGCTTTAGCTGAACACTGTGAGGAGGACGCATTACACTAACTTGTAGCTTTAGCTGAACACTGTGCAGAGGTCGCACTACACTAACTTGTAGCTTTAGCTGAACACTGTGAGGAGGACGCACTACACTAACTTGTAGCTTTAGCTGAACACTGTGCACTACACTAACTTGTAGCTTTAGATGAACACTGTTCAGAGGACGCACTTCACTAACTTGTAGCTTTAGCTGAACACTGTTCGCTACACTAACTTGTAGCTTTAGATGAACACTGTTCAGAGGACGCACTACACTAACTTGTAGCTTTAGCTGAACACTGTGAGTAGGAGGCACTACACTAACTTGTAGCTTTAGCTGAACACTGTGCAGAGGACGCACTACACTAACTTGTAGCTTTTGCTGAACACTGTGAAGAGGACGCACTACACTAACTTGTAGCTTTAGCTAAACACTGTGCAGAGGTCGCACTACACTAACTTGTAGCTTTAGCTGAACACAGTAAGGAGGACGCACTACACTAACTGTAAATAGTCTAGCTGCCTAAATGTGGTACTAATAGGATCAGAAGAACACCAGCAATTTTCTTCAGGTAGCTGTAAATACTGTGTTACAACACAAGCCTGCCTTTCAGTAGGAAGATAATAACAAGAACGGATCTAGCTAAACTGAATACAGTGTGTGTATATATATATATATATATATATATATATATATATATATATATATATATATATATATATATATATATATATATATATATATACAACACCTGGGATGCATATATATACACAATGCACTGTGAGTGCAGCTAACTCACTGACTGTCCTGCCTAATCCATCTAACTTAAATCAAACAACACTGTCTCTCTGTTTCTGTCTCTCAATGCCGGAACATACACTACACAGGGCTGCCGTGCAGGCGGCCTTATATAGTGTGGGGTGTGTACTAAACCCCCTGAGCCATAATTGGCCAAAGCCATGGCGCTGTGATTGGCCATGCATGCCGGTCATAGTGCATAGTGCATAATGCATATATATACACAATGCACTGTGAGTGCAGCTAACTCACTGACTGTCCTGCCTAATCCATCTAACTTAAATCAAACGACACTGTCTCTCTGTTTCTGTCTCTCAATGCCGGAACATACACTACACAGGGCTGCCGTGCAGGCGGCCTTATATAGTGTGGGGTGTGTACTAAACCCCCTGAGCCATAATTGGCCAAAGCCATGGCGCTGTGATTGGCCAAGCATGCGGGTCATAGTGCATGCTTGGCCAATCATCAGCCAGCAATGCACTGCGATGCCGCAGTGAATTATGGGCCGTGACGTGCCACACTAATTTGGCGCGAATGGCCCATATCGTTCGCAATTCGGCGAACGGGCAAACAGATGATGTTCAAGTCGAACATGGGTTTGACTCGAACATGAAGCTCATCCCTAATGATGACAAATACAAGCACCTGGAATGGGTGGGAGGGAAGGAGGAACCGGCATGGAGACGCGCATCACGAAGTCTGTTTACACTGCAGTCTCTTCCGCAGGGAGCAGGGATTTGGGACCTGATCTACCCATCAATCACAGCTAGTTGATGGGTAGATTGGGTCCCGAAGTGGAAGCTATCATGGGGCCTCTTACTGGCCACGGGCCCTCGTTCAGTGCCAAAGTACCCGATGGTCAGTCCGCCCCTGGATCAGAGATTCCTGAATGTGCATGAGAGGAGCCTGGGAGACATATAAACCCAGAACAGTACTTTTCCTGGCTCTCTCTGGGACGCTCTGCTACATATCCCCCCCCCCTTGTTTCAACCTCCAGGGTTGGAACATCTGTGGCCCAACAGGAGTGAACACGGGACAGGGCATCTACATTCTCTATCTCAACACCTGACCTGTGTTTTACAGTGAAGGAGTAATCCTGTAGAGCCAAAAAAACACTGGTTCACCCATCTATTAGTCTCTTTCTTTTGGGACAACCATTTCAGGGGAGCATGGTCAGTTATTAACTCAAACTGGCGTCCTAACAAATAGTACCTGAGTGCGTCCACAGCCCACTTTATGGCTAAACATTCATTTTCAATGACTGCATACTTTTTCTCATGGTCATTTCTGCTTAGGTACACCACAGGGTGTTCTTCCCCACTGTGTACCTGTGATAGTACTGCCCCGATACCAACATCAGACGCATCCGTCTGAACCAAAAAATCTTTGGAGAAATTGGGGGAGTACAGTATTGGCTGTGCGCAAACTGCCTTCTTCAGGACTTGGAAATATTCCTCTGCTACTGAGGACCATTTCATCATTACAGAGTCTTTCCCTTTTGTAAGGTCTGTCAGTGGGGCAACTACAGTTGCAAAATTTGAGATAAATCTTCTATAATACCCCGCAATGCCAAGAAAGGCCTGACCTGCTTCTTGTTTGCAGGAAGTAGCCACTGCTGGATGGCTTCTATTTTAGCAGACGCGGTGCGTAAGGGAACTGCCTCAGGGTAACGGGTGGCATAATCCATGATTACAGGAATATGCTGATGACCCCGGGCAGACTTGGAGAGTGGACCCACAAGGTCCATGGCAATCCTCTCAAAGGGCACTTTAATAATGGGCAAGGGAACTAAAGGACTTCGGAATGGGGTAGTGGGGCTGAAATCTGACACACAGGACAGGATTGACAATAATATCTTTCTGTATCCCGGGCCAGTAAAACCCGCACAACACCTTTTCAGTAGCTTTCTCAACTCCTAAATGGCCTCCTAGCAAGTGCCCATGGGCAAGTTCTAACACCACCCGTCTGTATGGCTTAGGGACCACCAACTGTTCAACCACTTCATCATTCTTTTTACATACACGATACAGTAAATCCTCATTGCTGCTGAAATAAGGAAAACAGGGACTGTCCCCTGGTTTGACAGGTACATCATTAATCACTATTACATTTTCCCAGGCCCTGGCAAGGGTAGGGTATTTTCTCTGCTCGGTACCAAAATTTTCCTTGTGCCGATTAAGGTCAGCAAACTCCAACATAGGCTCAGATTCAGCAGATGGCTGTCCAGCTCTACTGGTTATGGGGACTTCCTCAGGCTCCTCCAGCTCTCCTGCCATAACTGAGAAAGGAAAACCCGGGGAGCCCTGAGAGTAGTCCCCTGAACCCATATTGTCAGTAGTGGCCAGGAGTTCTGGCTCTGCCACTGAGTCAGCTCCTGCAACCGAGTCGGCATGATCCCACAGTTCCAAAAACTTAGGGAAGTCCCTACCAATGATGGCCTTTTGCACCAAGTGGGGCACAAGTCTGATCAGATGGATCACCGTACCTAAGCCAGTTTTAAACTGAACAGTGGCTATAGGATACTCCCGGGTATTCCCATGTACACAGATCACAGCAACTTTTTTAGCATGAAAATTCACAGTTTCAACCATCTCAGCTGTAATCACTAGACTTCCACAGTCCAGCAAGGTCGTAATAGGCTTATTATTAACAGTCATTTGGCACATGTGTTTTCCCATATTTGGCGCTGGAGCGCATGAAACAGCCACAAACATAGACTGCCTTCTAATAGATAGATCACACTGCATTGGTTCATCTGTCAATGGACAGTTTGCTGCAACATGTCCCAGTTCTTGGCAATGAAAACACCTGATGTTTCCCCAGTTTGGTTTGCTGACAGGCAATGGCTTACCTTGTTTGGGATGCCAAACTTCGGTCCTGGCACCAAAAATCCTCCCCCCTATTTCCTTGTCATGCTTACCACCCACTTCCCCTGGAACAGTCTTACCAGTTGCCTGGAGAGACCATGGCTTTGAGTGGAAAGTCCGTGTGGCTGTAGGGGTGGTGACCAAGCTCTCTGCAGCAAAATACCTTTCAACGAGTTTCACCAGGTTGTCCGCTGAGTTAGGGTCTCCTTGACTCACCCACTTCTGCAGGGGAATGAACTGGTCCATGACCACACGCTCTACTATTTGTGGCCCAGACAGGGACTCTGGCTGTAGCCTTTTTCTCACCAGGTGAATTAGGTTGAACATTTGCGATCTTGGGGGCCTCTCTTCTCGGATGAACCAGCTGTGCACCCGCTGTGCTCGAACTGCCAAGTTGACACCAAGTCGCGCCAGGATTTCCCGGTTGACCTTTTCATAGTCTCCCGCTTTTGCTGACTCTAAATCATAGTAGGCCTTCTGCGATTCTTCAGAAAGCAAGAGGGTGACCAGTCCTGCCCACTGGGTTTTAGGCCAACCTTCCCTCTCAGAGGTCCGTTCAAACGTTAGCAGAAAGGTCTCTGGATTATCATCTGTAGTCATCTTAGAAAGAAAGCGACCCATATAGATGGCTGGGGGCTTGTCTCCAACATCAACTTTAGCAGGTGACCACTGTGCTAGCGTCTCCACAACTTCAGTCAAGGTTTTCCTATCCGCTTTTGCATCAGTGGCTAGCTGTTCAAACAGCCTCTGCGATTTCTTCTGTACAGCACCAATCTGTTGGCACAGCACCTTGGTTTGCTCCTGTGTGATAGCGCTGGTTTGCTGTTGTGTAGCGTTGGCTTGCTGCTGTGCAGCGTTGGATAACACCAATTGTTTTAGGATTTCCTCCATGTTTAGTCACTCTAGGTACTGGCCTTTTAAGTTGTAACTTACTACAGCTGATCGCAGCCTCCACCATATGTAACCTGGGGGACAGGTAGCAGGTACAAAAGCTTCCTGGGATAAGCAGGCTTTCAGGCACAGATACCAGAACAAGTAGTGACAAACAGTGAGGTGTTTAATAGTGACATTTACAAGTCTATAGAGGTGCCGTACAGTATTAAAAAAAAAAACATTACAAAATAGCCAAACAAAAACCTAGCCATGTCTCGGCTCTAACTATACACTATGCAGGCCCTAACTACCAGGCTGAGCAAGCCTACTGCTTTTCAGTTTCCACATAAACTGCTTAATAGCTTTTTACCAACCTTTTTGCTCTCACAGACCAGCGTTGTCTGTGTTTCCCAGGCAGAGAGCAAAGGCTGTCTGCTCAGGTGAGCTTAAATTAGCCTAGGGAAGAGGATCAAGACCCAAACTGGATCATGGATGAGAGATTCCTGAATGTGTGCGAGAGGAGCCTGGGAGACGTATAAACCCGAACAGGACTTTTCCTGGCTCTCTCTGGGATGCTCTGCTACAGTATGTAAACAGTAAAAAAGGGAGGACAGACCATATTGGCCCCATAAAGAGGAGGAAGGACATCTGGTTACAAAGGATGGGGAGATGGCAAAGGTATTGAATTTGTTCTTCTCCTCAGTCTTCACAAGGGAATCGGGGGCTTCAGTAACCAAAACTGCAGTGTCTATCCTCATGACACATCACAAGAAGCACCTTCATGGTTGACAGAGGACAGAATTAAAATTAGACTTGGGAAACCTAACATTAATAAATCACCAGGACCAGATGGCTTGCACCCAAGGGTACTTAGGGAACTCAGTTAAGTAATTGCCAGACCATTGTTCCTAATTTTTACTGACAGTCTTCTGACTGGAATGGTATCAGCTGATTGGAGAAAAGCCAATGTAGCACCAATATTTAAAAGGGGCTCAAAATACATCCCTGGGAATTACAGACCAGTTAGCCTAACATCAATAGTATGTAAACTCTTGGAGGGGATGATAAGGGACTATATACAAGATTTTAATAATGAAAACGGTATCATTAGCAGTAATCAGCATGGATTCATGAAGAATCATTCTTGCCAAACCAATCTATTAACCTTCTATGAGGAGGTAGTTGCCATCTAGATAAAGGAAGGCCCGTAGACATGGTGTATCTGGATTTTGCAAAACCATTTGACACAGTTCCCCATAAACGTTTACTGTACAAAATAAGATCCATTGGCATGGACCACAGGGTGAGTACATGGATTGAAAACTGGCTACAAGGGCGAGTTCAGAGAGTGGTGATAAATGTACTCGGAATGGTTAGGGGTGGGTAGTGAGGTCCCCCAGTTTTCTGTGCTGGGACCAATCCTATTTAATTTGTTCATAAACTACCTGGAGGATGGGGTAAACAGTTCAATCTCTGTATTTGTGGATGACACAAAGCTAAGCAGGGCAATAACTTCTCAGCAGAAAACTTGCAAAAAGATCTGAACAAATTAATGGGGTAGGCAACTACATGGCACATGAGGTTCAATGTAGAAAAAATGTAAAAAAATGCATTTGGGCGGCAAAAATATGAATGCAATCTATACACTGGGGGAGAACCTCTGGGGGAATCTAGGATAGAAAAGGACCTGGGGATCCTAGTAGATGATGGCATGCAATGCCAAGCTGCTGCTAACAAAGCAAACAGAATATTGGCATGCGTTAAAAAGGGGATCAACTCCAGATAATTCTCCCGCTCTACAAGACTCTGATTCGGCCGCACCTAGAGTACACTGTCTAGTTCTGGACACCAGTCCTCAGGAAGGATGTACTGGAAATAGAGCGAGTACAAAGAAGGGCAACAAAGCTAGTAAAGGGTCTGGAGGATATTAGTTATGAGGAAAGGTTGCGAGCACTGAACTTATTCTCTCTGGAGAAGAGATCCTTGAGAGGGGATATGATTTCAATATACAAATACCTTACTGGTGACCCCACAATTGGGATAAAACTTTTTTGCAGAAGGGAGTTTAACAAGACTTGTGGCCACCCATTAAATTTAGAAGAAAAAGAGGTTTAACCTTAAACTAAGTAGAGGGTTCTTTACTGTAAGAGCGGCAATGATGTAGAATTCCCTTCCACAGGCAGTGGTCTCAGCGGGGGGCATTGATAGTTTCAAGAAACTTTTAGATAAGCACCTGAACAACCGCAACATACAGGGATAATCTTCCCCTCACTCATCTCCATACCCAGCATGTGAAAGGATCCGATCGCCTCCGCTGCAGCCAACGGCTCCAGTAAGCAGAGGAGGGCACCGGAGCGCGACGGGAGGGGGCCCCTCTCTCTCTGCCGATAAATCTACTGCAGAGACCACTTTTATGTGAAAATGGACCACTGGCCAAAGAAGAGGATACTGGGGTTATGGCAGCTAGCTGCTGCCATAACAACGATATTCTCTTCAAAGTTAGGACGTATATCGGCGTGCGACAGTCCATAAGTGGTTAACATGTAAACAAGTATCAAAAAGAGGTTCGGTCCTTAAGTAGTTAAACCCCCTTCCTAACCAGACCAATTTTCAACTTTCAGTGCTCTCACATTTTGAATGAGAATTACTTAGTCATTCAACATTGTACCCATATTACATTTTTGAACTTTTGAACTATTTTTTTTTACACAAATAGAGCTTTCTTTTGGTGGTATTTGGTCACCTCCTGGGTTTTTAATTTTTTAATGAAAAAAATGCAGTTTTCTTCGTTTCTGTTATAAAAATTAGTAATTTTTCTTCATTCCTTTTCGACCAAAATTTTCAATGCTACATATCTTAGATAAAAATAAGCCAAATCAGTGTAAATAATTTGTTTTTTGTGAAAGTTACAAGCTATGGTGCCAATTGTTGAAAATTGATCACAGCTGATGTACTGATGGCCTCTCATTTCTTGAGACCCTAACAAGCCAGGACAGTACAAATACCCCCCAAATGACCCCTTTTTGGAAAGTAGATAGTCCAAGGTATTTAGTAAGAGGCATGGTAGAGGCATGGTGAGTTTTTTGAAGTTGTACTTTTTCCCACAATTCTTTGCAAAATGAAGATTCTTTCACAAAAAAAGAGAAATAACCCGTTAAGGTTATTTATCTCACACAGCATATGCATACCACAAACTACACCCCAAAACATATTCTGCTTTTCCTCCTGAATATGGCGATACCACATGTGTGAGACTTTTACACAGCCTGGCCACATACAGAGGCCCAAAATTTCTACACTTTCGAAGGCCCTGGAGCACCAGGACAATGGAAACGCTCAAAAAATTACCCCATTTTGGAAAGTAAACACCCCAACGTATATTATATGAGGCATTATGGGTCTTTTGAACATGCTATTTTTTTCACAAGTTTTTTGAAAATGTGGAAAGAAAATGAAAATGCATTTTTTTTAACACAAAGTTGTCCATGAATAAGTTATTTCTAACACATAACATGTATATAGAAAAAAATACACCCCAAAATATATTCTGCTACTCCTCCTGAGTATAGTGATACCACATGTGTGAGACTTTTACTCTCCCAGGCCACATACAAAGCCCAACATGCAGGGAGCACCATCAGGTATGGTAAGGGCATACATTTCAAATCTAATTTGACTACTTATTACACATGGATGTAGCATGGATAAGAACTGATGTGGCATGGATGAGCAGTGATGTGGCATGGATGAGCAGTGATGTGGCATGGATTTGGCACAGATGAGTACTGATGTGGCACGGATGACTACTGATATGGCATGGATATGGCATGGATGTGGCATGGTTGAGTACTGATGTGGCATGGATGTGGTATGAATGAGCACTGATGTGGCATGGATGTGGCATGGATAATCACTGATGTGGCACAGATGATCACTGATGGGACATGGATGTGACACAGATGATCACTGATGTGGCATGGATGATCACTGATGTGGCATGGATGTGGCACAGATGATCACTGATGTGGCATGGATGATCACTGATGTGGCATGGATGTGTCATGGATGAGCACTGATGTGGCATGGATGTGGCACGGATGATCACTGATGTGGCATTGATGTTGCACGGATGATCACTGATGTGGCATGGATGTGGCACGGATGATCACTGATGTGGCACGGATGATCACTGATCTAGTACGGATGACCACTGATGTGGCATGGATGATCACTGATGTGCATAGATGTGGAACGGATGACCAATGATGTGGCATGGATGTGGCACAGATGACCACTGATGTGGCATGGATGATCCCTGATTTGGCATTGATGTTGCACAAATGATCACTGATGTGGCATGGATGATCACTGATGTGGCATGGATGTGGCATGGATGTGGCACGGATGATCACTGATGTGGCATTGATGTTGCACGGATGATCACTGATGTGGCATGGATGTGGCACGGATGATCACTGATGTGGCACGGATGATCACTGATGTGGCACGGATGATCACTGATGTGGCACGGATGATCACTGATCTGGTACGGATGACCACTGATGTGGCATGGATGATCACTGATGTGCATGGATGTGGAACGGATGACCAATGATGTGGCATGGATGTGGCACGGGTGACCACTGATGTGGCACAGATGACCACTGATGTGGCATGGATGATCCCTGATTTGGCATTGATGTTGCACAAATGATCACTGATGTGGCAGGGATGATCACTGATGTGGCACGGATGACCACTGATGTGGCATGGATGATCACTGATGTGGCATTGATGCTGCACTGATGATCACTGATGTGGCATGGATGTGTCATGGATGATCACTGATGTTGCATGGATGACCACTGATGTGGCATGGATGATAACTGATGTGGCACGGATGACCACTGATGTGGCACGGATGACCACTAATGTGGCATGGATGATCACTGATGTGCATGGATGTGGCATGGATGACCAATGATGTGGCATGGATGTGGCATGGATGATCATTGATGTGGCATGGATAATCACTGATGTGGCACAACTGATCACTGATGTGGCATGGATGATCACTGATGTGGCACAGATGATCACTGATGTGGCACAGATGATCACTGATGTGGCATGTATGTGACACGGATGACCAATGATGTGGCATGGATGATCGCTGATGTGGCACAGAGGATCACTGATGTGGCATGGATGTGGCATGGATTATTACTAATGTGGCATGGATGAGCATGAATGAGCCATGGATGGGGATGGGTGAGCATGGGTGGGGATGGATGAGCCATGAATGTGGATGGATGAGCCATGGATGAGCCATAGATGGAGCATTAATGGATGGATAAGCCATGAATGGAGCACACATGGAGCATGGATCAAGCACGGATGGAGCATGGATGAATGGATGAGCCATGGACAGAGCATGGATGGAGCATGGATGGATGGATGAACCATGGGTGGAGCACGCATGGAGCATGGATGGAGGATTGATGGATACATGAGCCATGGATGTAGCACGCATGGATGGAGCACAGATGGAGCATGGATGGATGGATGAGCCATTGATGGAGCACACATGGATGGATGGATGGATGAGCCTAGGATAGAGCAGAGATGGATGGAGGAGCAATTGCTGGAGCACGCATGGAGCATGGATGGATGGATGAGCCATGGATGCAGCATGCATGGAGCCATGGCTGTGCACAGATCAGTGCTGTGGGAAATTCAGATCCAGCCTTCACCCAGTTCCCCCCTCTCCTCACACGCTGTACAGTTCGGAGTGAGAAGAGGGGGGAGCCTAGCCGGACAAGCTCCAGTTTGTTTACACGTGATCACGCTGTCATTGGACGATGTGATCAGGTGATGAAGGGCTGCTGTCATTGGCCCTTTACCCCAATCCGTGACCCGGTGGTCACAGAGATTCCCGGGTGCGCTGCCCATGGGGGGAAGGTGGAGAGTGATTTTTGGAGGACTTCATATGATGGCCTCCCAGAGTTTTCCAAAGTTGGCCCGGTCAGCGACTGGTTAACATAACTCCAAATCACAGTTTAAAAAAAAAGTAAAAAAAATTAAAACATATAAAAAGGCAATAAAATGTGCTTGGGAGAAATATTCACATAATAAAATGTAGTAATCAGGATGTTCCTTGTATATCAAATGTATCAGAGACAGCATAACATTGACATATAAATAATATAAAAAGTGTAAGGCTGACCGCAGGCGGCTTCTCTCTCTACTCGTGGCAAGTCTCGGCAGCATTACCTTGCGGCAAGGGTCTCGTGCGCTGCAGGCGCAGGTAAAGGGGTAGTGTTCTTCCCTCCATTTTTCACCTTACTCCGGTCGGCTCGGGGTTCAGGTAGCGCCATGTTCTGGGGTTTAAGGGTGAAGTGTGTGTGGGGGGCTTTTCAGGGGATGTTAGCAGGGTGTCATGTGACACGATGTCCCACCTGTCTGTTGGTTGTCGTGGTGGATTTATCGTGTTGCAGGTTGTGGTTGACACATGTCTGCATGCTGGGGCAGGGTGGTTTGAAGGGGTTTCACCTGGGCAGCCTTAGTTCAGAGGGAATGCTGGGTTTCATTGGGGACCACATCATCCTTTTACTGTCACTTGCTGGGGCTGGGGGGTCGTCATGTGCCCCCTTCCCTTTCAGGGCTCATGACCAGACCGCTGGCAGTCTCTCATTATATTCGTTTAGGGGTAGCGTGCAGCTCCAGGGCTCAGCTCCAGCAGCACCCACATCAGTTCAGGGGGGTCACTGTGCACGCATGGTTACACAAACTTTATCGGTTCTCTTGTTACTCAGCTGCAGCTCAGCAGGGACCCTCCCCAGTGCTCAGCAAAGAGGCACCCCACATCCAAAAGGGGGTGTTTCCAGGTAGGTATGGTCACTAACCATCCTCCCCTAGCCACCATACTTTGGTATGTTCAGGGCAGGTGTCTCCTTTAAGATCTTTTCTGTTATCTTAACTTCACATTTTCAACGTTTTATGTTCTGAGTGGTGGTTGTATGTTATGTTCCTGGTTTTGTTTCTACACATCTACTAGAGGCACGAAGTCGCATTATTTGCCTTTTTTCTTTTGTTTTCCCGTTCATTTCATTTAGGTATTATTTGTTTTCCTCACACCGGTTTTCAGGGGTGATTTTATTTTTCTTTATTCAAACCTGACGCTTCAGGTACATATGCGTTTTGAGTAGTTGCTGTGTACCCATCACGTCTATGGGTTTGTAACAGATTGAGGTGATCGTTTTTAATTGGCTTGTTCAGTGGCAAGTCTCCTCATCTGTTCTCATGCAGCTTACGTATCTCGTGCAACTCACGTTTTCTCATACTAACTTACGTTTCTCTTGCATTTTAAGTTTCTCTTGCAATTTTCGTTTTCTCATGCAATTTTCGTTTTCTCATGTAATTTTCAATTTCTCATGCAACTTACGTTTATCACACAACTTACGTTTATCACGCAACTTAAGTTTCTCATGTACTTAACGTTTCTCATGTAACTCACGTTGCCCATGCAACTTATGTTTCTCATGCATCTACATTTCTCGTGCGACTTGCGTTTTTCATACAGTTTGCGTTTCTCATGTAGCCTTGGTTCTCATGCAGCTCGCGTTTCACATAGTCGCACATTTCTCACGCTACTCACATTTCTCATTTAGTTAAGTTCCTTCATGCAGCTTACATTCCTGTCGTAGGTTACTTTTCTCAGTCTGCTCGCGTTTCTCACGCAGTTGTGTTCCGCACCCAGTTACGTGACATTTTCACTCGGTTACGTGGTTACTACTTTCATTGTTTGGCTGGGTGCCCTTCATAGGGTTTCTACAGATGTGGCATCACATCTTCACGGTAAGTCATGGCATCTCCACTGCAGCTACCTGTCACGTTTTCAGGTTCGCACGGATTGAGTTGATCGTTTTTAATTGGCTTGTGCAGTGGCAAGTCTCCTCATCCGTGTTACATACATTACATCTCGGTTGTCTGTTTCATAGTTACATGTTACCACCTACATCAGTACCCTGATACGTCTTCAGGTTTCAAGGCCTGAGTTTACATTTTTAATTTGCCTGTTAAGGTAACTCGGCCTGGTAATTGCACAAGACTGGCATGTGTCGGTCCTGTACTTACGTTGTGTTTGCCTGCAACACCTCAGGTTACTAATGTATAGGGATGAGCAGAACACCCCCCCGGTTTCTTTTGCACCAGAACCTGCAAAACTTTGCATGAACATTAGAACCCCATTGAAGTCTATGGGACTCGAACATTCAAAATCAAAAGTGCTAATTTTAACCACTTGCCAACCGCCCTATAGCCAAATGAAGGCTGCAGGGCGGCTGGATAACTCTGGGATCACGTCATATGACGTGATTCCAGAAAACTGCTCCCGCGCGCCCCCTGGGGTGCGCACACGGGAACATCCGTGACCGCCGGGTTCAGAGGATCGCGGCCGTTTACCATGTGATCGCTCCGTCAAATGATGGAGCAATCACATGTAAACAAACCGGCGTCATGTCATGACGCCGGTTCCTCCCTCCCCTCTCTGTACCGATCGGTACAGAGGGGGAGAGATCGGATGTGAGCCGCGCTGTGGGCTGGATGTGTAGTGCCCACAGCGCAGCTCAGTGACATGTCCAGTCACATCCATCCATCCCTCCACGCTCAGCCATCCCCCCCCCCTATGCTCTGCAATGACCCTGTGCAACCCTGTGAAATACTCTGCAACCCTGTGCAATACTCTGCAACCCTGTGCAACCCTGTGCAATACTCTGCAACCCTGTGAAATACTCTGCAACCCTGTGCAATACTCTGCAACCCTGTGAAATACTCTGCAACCCTGTGCAATACTCTGCAACCCTGTGCAACCATGTGCAATACTCTGCAACCCTGTGAAATACTCTGCAACCCTGTGCAATACTCTGCAACCCTGTGAAATACTCTGCAACCCTGTGAAATACTCTGCAACCCTGTGCAATACTCTGCAACCCTGTGCAATAATCTGCAACCCTGTGCAATAATCTGCAACCCTGTGCAATACTCTGCAACCCTGTGCAACCCTGTGAAATACTCTGCAACCCTGTGCAATACTCTGCAATACTCTGCAACCCTGTGCAATATTCTGCAACCCTGTGCAATACTCTGCAACCCTGTGCAATACTCTGCAACCCTGTGCAACCCTGTGCAATACTCTGCAACCCTGTGCAATACTCTGCAACCCTGTGCAACCCTGTGCAACCCTGTGCAATACTCTGCAACCCTGTGCAACCCTGTGAAATACTCTGCAACCCTGTGCAATACTCTGCAATGACCCTGTGCAACCCTGTGCAATACTCTGCAACCCTGTGCAATACTCTGCAACCCTGTGCAACCCTGTGCAATACTCTGCAACCCTGTGCAATACTCTGCAACCCTGTGCAACCCTGTGAAATACTCTGCAACCCTGTGAAATACTCTGCAACCCTGTGCAATACTCTGCAACCCTGTGCAATCCTGTGCAATACTCTGCAACCCTGTGCAATACTCTGCAACCCTGTTCAATACTCTGCAATGATCCTGTGCAACCCTGTGCCATACTCCGCCATACTCCGCCATAACCCGCCATACCCCGCCATGCTCCGCCATGCCCCGCCATACCCCGCCATGCCCCGCCATACTCCGCCATGCCCCACCATACTCCACCATACCCCACCATGCCCCACCATACTCCGCCATGCCCCGCCATACCCCGCCATACTCCGCCATGCCCCGCTATACTCCGCCATACTTTGCCATGCTCAGCCATACTCAGCCATGCTCGGCTGTACTCGGCCTCTGTATGTGGCCAGGCTGTGGAAGTCTCACACATGTGGTATCGCCGTACACAGGAGGAGCAGGAGAATCTATTTTGGGGGGTCATTTTTGGTATGTCATCATACGACATCCTTGACTTTGTGCGGGGATATCTGAATGATGGGTGCAGCTACAGGCATCATTCAGATATCATCTTTTTTCAGCCGGCGATTCCCTACACCATAAGAATGATCATAGCGGCTGTTCCACTGCTTGATCATTCTTACGGGAGGCGAGAGGGGACACCCCCCTCCTCTCGCCGCCCTCAGGTGCTTCTACCGACTCACCGCTATGATTGAAGCCAGGAACATTTTTTTATTTTTTTTATTTCAGGCTTCCCAGCCTAGAGGTGAGATGTGGGGTCTTATTGACCCCATATCTCACTGTAAAGAGGACCTGTCATGCCATATTCCTATTACAGGGGATGTTTACATTCCTTGTAATAAAAATAAATTTTTTGATCACTTTTATTTCTTGGAAAAAAGCCTCAAACTAAAATAAATAAAGTAAAATGAACAATAAAAAAAAAAAAAAAAAATTCCCTGTGTGCTCGCAGTCAGAAGCGAACGCATACGTAAGTTGCGCCCACATATGAAAATGGTGTTCAAACCACACATGTGAGGTATCGCTGCGATCGGTAGAGCGAGAGCAATAATTTTGGCCCTAGACCTCCTCTGTAACTCACAACATGTAACCAGTAAAATTTTTTAAAGTGTCCCCTATGGGGATTTTTAAGTAGCGAAGTTTGGCGCCATTCCACGAGCGTGTGCAATTTTGAAGGGTGACATGTTAGGTATCTATTTACTCAGCATAACTTCATTATTCACATTATGTAAAAACATTGGGCTAACTTTACTGTTTTGTTTTTTTTGAAAGCACAAAACTGTTTTTTTTTCAAACAAAACGTGTTCGAAAAATTGCTGCGCAAATACAGTGCGAGATAAAAAGTTACAACGACCGCCATTGTATTCTCTAGGGTCTTTGCTAAAAAAATATATATAATGTTTTGGGTTTCTATGTAATTTTCTAGCAAATAAATTATGATTTTTACATGTAGGAGAGAAATGTCAGAATTGAGTTGGGTGCTCCAGAACACCTGAAGGTGCTCCCCTGCATGTTGGGCCTCTGTATGTGGCAACGCTGTGTAAAAGTCTCACACATGTGATATCGCCGTACTCGGGAGTAATAGCAGAATGTGTTTTGGGGTGTAATTTGTGGTATGCATATGCGGTGTGTGAGAAATAACCTGCTAATATGACAATTTTGTGAAAAAAAAAAAAAGAAAAAAAAAATCTTGATATTGCAAAGAATTGTGGGAAAAAATGACAACTTCAAAAAACTCATCATGCATCTTTCTAAATACCTTGGAATGTCTTCTTTCCAAAAAGGGGTCATTTGGGGGGTATTTGTACTTTTCTGGCATGTTAGGGTCTCAAGAAATGAGATAGGCCGTCAGTACTTCAGGTGTGATCAATTTTCAGAGATTGGCACCATAGCGTGTGGACTCTATAACTTTCACAAAGACCAAATAATATTCACTAATTTGGGTTATTTTTACCAAAGATATGTAGCGGTATAAATTTTGGCCAAAATATATGAAAAAAAAATTACTAATTTGCAAAATTTTATAACAGAAACGAAGAAAAATGCATTTTTTTACAGAATTTTCGGTCTTTTTTCTTTTATAGCGCAAAAAATAAAGAACCCAGCGGTGATTAAATACCACCAAAAGAAAGCTCTATTTGTGTGGAAAAAAAGGACAAAAAATTCATTTGGGTACAGTGTTGCATGACTGAGTAATTGTCATTCAAAGTGTGAGAGCACCGAAAGCTGAAAATAGGTCTGGTTAGGAAGGGGTTTAAGTGCCCAGTGGTCAAGTGGTTAAAGACTAATTTGCATGATATTGTCCTAAAAAGTGTTTGGGGACCTGGGTCCTGCCCCAGGGGAAATGTATCAATGCAAAAAAAAGTTTTAAAAACGGCTGTTTTTTTTGGGAGCAGTGACTTTAATAAAGCTTAAAGTGAAAAAAAGAAAAGTAAAATATTCCTTTAAATATCATACCTGGGGGGTGTCTATAGTATGCCTGTAATGTGGCACGTGTTTCCTGTGCTTAGAACCGTCCCTGCACAAAATGACATTTTAAAAGGAATAAAAGTCATTTAAAACTGCTTACGGCTTTAATGTAATGTCAAGTCCCGGTAATATGGATGAAAATCAGTGAGACAAAAGGCATGGGTACCCCCCAGTCCATTACCAGGCCCTTTGGGTCTTGTATAGATATTAAGCGGAACCCCGCACCCAAATTAAAAAAAAGAAAGGCTTGGGGCCCCAGGCCCTCTGAACAGCAGAATACAGGCAGAGCAAACAAGACAGGGACTGTAGGTTTGTTGTTAAGTAGAATCTGTTTGTAATTTTGATTGGTACATTTTTAAAGTGTTTAGCTCCAGCCAAAAAAACTATTTTAAGCTTTTTGGAAAACATAGGGAAGGGTTATCCCTCCTGTGACATTTGTTTTGCTGTCTGTGCTCCACTTCAGAAGATTTCACCTCACTTTCTGTCCCAATGACAAATGTTTTTTAAAATATTGTTTTTTTTAGTGAAACAAGGATTGGTGATTAAGCATCAGTGGAAAGGAGAAATGTTTTTCCCATATTAAGAGAATTTCCCTTCCTATGGGTAGATTTCATGTCACTTCCTGTTGTCCCCTTCTGTTGAACAGGGGCAGAAAAATTGGGGCTTTGGTGGTGGTGGTCCTGGTGCCACAACACTGTAAGTCCTCACAGTTACTCTTGGTGGGCGCAGAAACGGGCCCTGCTGTGAAATATTAGATCAAGAATTGTAATTACATGTCCCTGTTGAACAGGGGGCAGAAAAATTGGTGCTACAACACTGCAACACTACAACCCCTCACAATTACTCTAGTTGGAGCGCAGGAATGAGCCCTGCTGCAAAGTATTGCATCAAAAATTGTAATTACACACCTCTGTTAAACAGGAGCAGAAAAATTGGGCATTAGGCACTGGTGCTGGTGCCACAACACTGCAACCCCTCACAGATACTCTAGCTGGAGCACAGGAATGAGCCCTGCTGCAAAGTATTGCATCAAAAATTTTAATTACACGCCCCTGTTAAACAGGGACAGAAAAATTGGGCCTTAGCCACTGTTGGCGGTGCCCAGAACCAAAAATATTCTTACAAGCTATCAGCGTGATCATTGAGGAGGAAGAGAATAGTCACTCAGCATAACAGGATAGTCACTCAGCATCAGCATAGGGAGTCTTGAAGGAATCTAACATTTCAAAAAAAAACTATTCGGTTACATCAGCATCAGGTGCTTGGTATCTGGTGGTGATCCAAGACTGATTCATTTTTATGAAGGTCAGTCGATCGACCGAGTCAGTGGACAGGCGCACCCTGTGGTCGGTTAAAAAGCCTCCAGCAGCACTGAATGTGCATTCCGAAAGAACGTTGGATGCAGGACAGGCCAGTAGCTCAATTGCATACTGTGCAAGCTCTGGCCAGTGATCGATCCTCAAGACCCAGTAACCCAGAGGATTTTCAGTGGGAAAGGTGTCCAAGTCAGATCTTGCCCCTAGGTATTCCTGCACCATGTAAAACAGATGCTGGCGATGGTTGCTGGAACCGATCATACCTTGGGGCTGCGGAGTAAAAAATTGTCTGAATGCATCGGTCCGATGGCCACCTTCTCCACCGCTCCTTCTTTGACTGACCGAAGCCTCAGCAACACGTTGTCCAGAAACAGGAGTTTGTAACCTCCCAGACTTTGGGGAACGCATTGCACAGACCTTTCTGCAAGGCCTCCCGAAGATGTTTCATCCTCTGCTCCCTCTGCGATGGCAACATAAGGTCCGCAACCTTACCCTTGTAACATGGATCAAGGAGGGTTGCCAGCCAGTAACAATCCCTCTCCTTGATACCACGAATACGAGGATCCTTCCGCAGGCTTTGCAGGATCAGGGAGGCCATGCAGCGTAGGTTTGCTGAGGCATTCGGTCCAGAGTCCCCTGGGTCACTAAGGACGACATGATCCGCAGCCACCTCCTCCCAGCCATGTACAAGTCCATGGGTTTCTTGGAAAAGTAAATGATCCGTTAAAGACTGTTGCTGATACTGAGTGCCAGGCTCTACCTCCATGCTGACACAATCCTTCCCCTCCTCCTTGTTCTCTTCCTGTGTGATCGGCGGGCACACAGGAACACTGTCTGGATAAAGGGAGCCTTAAGAGCTAAGGAAGTCCTCCTCTTCCTGCCTCTGTTCTGCCTCAAGTGCCCTGTCCATTATTCCACGCAGCGTGTGCTCCAACAGGTGGACAAGGGGGACAGTGTCATTTATACATGCACTGTCACTGCTCACCATCCTCGTGGCCTCCTCAAATGGTGACAGGACAGTGCATGCATCCCTGATCATGGCCCACTGGTGTGGGGAAAAAAAGCAAGCTCCCCTGACCCTGTCCTGGTGCCATAGTCACACAGGTACTCATTGATGGCCCTCTGCTGCGTGTGCAGCCGCTGCAGCATGGCCAATGTTGAGTTCCACCTGGTGGGCATGTCACAGATTAGGCGGTTCTTGGGCAGGTTAAATTCCTTTTGGAGGTCAACCAGCCGAGCACTGGCATTATACGACCGGCAGAAATGCACACAGACTTTCCTTGCCTGCCTCAGGACATGCTGTTAGCCCGGGTACCTGCCCAAGAACCGCTGCACCACCAAGTTAAGGATATGAGCCAAACAGGGCACAGGTAGTCCCAGGTTGTCCCTGTCAGAGGGCGGAGAGGAGGTTGGTGCCATTGGCGCAAACCACCATTTCTGGCTTAAGCTGGCGTGGCTTTAACCACCTCTGAACCTGCCCCTGCAGAGCTGACAGAATCTCTGCCCCAGTGTTGCTCCTGTCCCCAAAGCACACCAGCTCAAGCACTGCATGGCATCTTTTGGCCTGCGTACTTGCGTAACCTCTTGAACGCCTACAGAGCACCGCTGGTTCCGAGGACAAAGCACAGGACGTGGCCATGGAGGAAGAAGAAGAGGAGGGTGTGAAGGAGAGAGGTGTGTCAGAATCACCAGTAGTAGCGTTTTGGAGGCCTGGTGGCGGAACAACCTCCAACACTGTTTGTGTAAATATTTTCCTTCGCGCTAGTGGATGTGACACGATAAAGGTGATCAAATAAAAAGTGCTGTATTAAATAAACTGCTGTGCATAAATATTAATATTGCCGCAAAATGAGGGTGTTCACACAAAACACTATTGGAATAAATATTAAATGGAATTTCGCGCAATATTTGTGAAAAAAATCAAACTCTGATGACTGCTAAGTAATAAATTCCTTTTCCAAGCATATGGTGGTTACTGCGATTAGTTAGAAGGTGTGGAAAAAACAGCATAAACTATAATAATTGTACCACCCTGTAACTAGCATGTGCATAAATCTATAACATAATCTGGTGATAATATAACCATACAGTCTTCTATAACTAACAAATGCTGATCCACATTTAAAAAATTGATATGTCAATTGTGATCTTCTAAGGTTCCGCTAATAATGATCCGTGCAAATAGAACAAACGTGGAATCTAAAATTGCATAGTATGAATGTGCAGTCTTAAATAATAAATAATTAGTTCATGAAAAAGATTTTTTTTAAAAAGTCCGTTTTGTTAATGTGATTCCGTGCAGATTTTATGCTGTCAAAGTGAATCTAGTATAGGTGAGTGAATTTTAAAGAATATCTGTGAATAGTTTTTGTAAAAGTTCTTTTGTGATAGAAAATCTTTCTGCTGTGGGTGTCTCCCAGTATGGTCTCACAGAACTCTCACCTTACATAGGTGATAATCAGGCATTCAGTGGTTTGTCTTTGTGTAGAAGTGGTGTTCTGGCAGCTTCTTCCTTTCTGTGCTATATCCCCTCCAGCGTTCCTTTCCCTGCAGCTCCGCTCTAGTAGACTCAGTGTTGGGGAGATAAAATAGGTGGGGGGGGGGGGAGGAGAAAGGAGGCTCCACTAGTGTATTAACTTTTTAAAATCCAGGGGGTGACATTTATTAAGTAATACTCTTACATTTAGTATGATTAAAACAGGCAAAGTAAACGAAAAAACGATCTGGCGTACTCAGCGCCCTCTCACTTGTACTTCAGATGCTGTGTGTCGCTCCAGCCAATCCCTACGCGTTACGACACGATCACGTGTCTTCATCTGGGGATGTGATTGGCTGTTCTGTGTATGCTTATATGTGCTGATACCGGAAATTGCGAATCCGCCATTTTACTTGTGGTAAATGTAATTTAAGTTCGGCGGCCATTTTTCGTTGGTTTTTAGGCAAGATCTTCCTCTAGGGTTTGCAGCCTTCATGTGCGCGGCCATATTTTTGGTGGTATTCCTTCATAATAGAGATTATTGCTGCTATTTGGTATTGCAAACGTGCTGGATTGTGTAATTTAATAGGAGGAATCACCACTATTTTATTTCCAAAGTGTTAACTGCTGATATTTACTATAACAGCAAGGAAGAGCCATGTATATTAGTAAGATTACCTTCTCTAATCGGTTATTATAGTTACCTTTAGAATGGTTTTCTTTGATGTATGAAGCAGGTGTGGGAGTGCCCTGGTTACTATACCAGTTTGTATAGATATATTAAAAAATGAAATATTAAAAAATGAATACAATCCAAAGAGATACATAATAATTAAACATGCATAGGACCACTAGACAATTATTTTACATTTACAATTCTATCTCCACTCTGCTTTAGTGATAATGGGTTAAAAATATAATAAAATAAGATTATAACGATTATTTTAAAATTGTTTATATATTCCCACATAAAAAGTTGTGTTGTTAAAACATCAATGTTAAAAATTATTTTAAAATATATGTTGATCCTAAAATTTGAATCTAATGTTAGTCTAATAATTATTTAAAAAGCAATTTAAATCGAACTCTACATTGAGTCCCCCTGGCACCAAGGTGCGTAAGGAATGTATCCATTTGGATTCTTTGCGACTGATATCCCGGACCAGATGACTCCCTCTCCAAGACGGTTTATATTTTTCTATGCCCCAAAATTGGAGGTGTGATGGGTCTTTGTTGTGTACTAATGTGAAATGTTTGGATACATTATGTTTCGAAAAACCCGATTTTATGTTTTGTACGTGCTCCTTAATGCGTGTTTTCAATGCTCTTTTTGTTCGGCCCACATACTGTAGATTACCGCTGCATTGTAACACATAGACAACTCCTTCTGTATGGCATCCTATAAAGTCTTTAATATTATATCTTTGTCCCGTACTGGTGGCTGTAAATTCTTGACGTTTCCCCTGGAATTTCTTTGCATGACGACACGCATAGCAATTGCGACAGGGGTAAAAACCTTTTCCAGAGAAGAATGTGTATTCTGGTTTTAAGGGAGGGTCAATTACTGATTTGACTATTAAATCTCTTATAGTAGGAGCTCTTTTATATATTATATTAGGTTTCTCTGGTAATATTTCTTTGAGAAACCTAATATAATATATAAAAGAGCTCCTACTATAAGAGATTTAATAGTCAAATCAGTAATTGACCCTCCCTTAAAACCAGAATACACATTCTTCTCTGGAAAAGGTTTTTACCCCTGTCGCAATTGCTATGCGTGTCGTCATGCAAAGAAATTCCAGGGGAAACGTCAAGAATTTACAGCCACCAGTACGGGACAAAGATATAATATTAAAGACTTTATAGGATGCCATACAGAAGGAGTTGTCTATGTGTTACAATGCAGCTGTAATCTACAGTATGTGGGCCGAACAAAAAGAGCATTGAAAACACGCATTAAGGAGCACGTACAAAACATAAAATCGGGTTTTTCGAAACATAATGTATCCAAACATTTCACATTAGTACACAACAAAGACCCATCACACCTCCAATTTTGGGGCATAGAAAAATATAAACCGTCTTGGAGAGGGAGTCATCTGGTCCGGGATATCAGTCGCAAAGAATCCAAATGGATACATTCCTTACGCACCTTGGTGCCAGGGGGACTCAATGTAGAGTTCGATTTAAATTGCTTTTTAAATAATTATTAGACTAACATTAGATTCAAATTTTAGGATCAACATATATTTTAAAATAATTTTTAACATTGATGTTTTAACAACACAACTTTTTATGTGGGAATATATAAACAATTTTAAAATAATCGTTATAATCTTATTTTATTATATTTTTAACCCATTATCACTAAAGCAGAGTGGAGATAGAATTGTAAATGTAAAATAATTGTCTAGTGGTCCTATGCATGTTTAATTATTATGTATCTCTTTGGATTGTATTCATTTTTTAATATTTCATTTTTTAATATATCTATACAAACTGGTATAGTAACCAGGGCACTCCCACACCTGCTTCATACATCAAAGAAAACCATTCTAAAGGTAACTATAATAACCGATTAGAGAAGGTAATCTTACTAATATACATGGCTCTTCCTTGCTGTTATAGTAAATATCAGCAGTTAACACTTTGGAAATAAAATAGTGGTGATTCCTCCTATTAAATTACACAATCCAGCACGTTTGCAATACCAAATAGCAGCAATAATCTCTATTATGAAGGAATACCACCAAAAATATGGCCGCGCACATGAAGGCTGCAAACCCTAGAGGAAGATCTTGCCTAAAAACCAACGAAAAATGGCCGCCGAACTTAAATTACATTTACCACAAGTAAAATGGCGGATTCGCAATTTCCGGTATCAGCACATATAAGCATACACAGAACAGCCAATCACATCCCCAGATGAAGACACGTGATCGTGTCGTAACGCGTAGGGATTGGCTGGAGCGACACACAGCATCTGAAGTACAAGTGAAAGGGCGCTGAGTACGCCAGATCGTTTTTTCGTTTACTTTGCCTGTTTTAATCATACTAAATGTAAGAGTATTACTTAATAAATGTCACCCCCTGGATTTTAAAAAGTTAATACACTAGTGGAGCCTCCTTTCTCCTCCCCCCCCCCCACCTATTTTATCTCCCCAACACTGAGTCTACTAGAGCGGAGCTGCAGGGAAAGGAACGCTGGAGGGGATATAGCACAGAAAGGAAGAAGCTGCCAGAACACCACTTCTACACAAAGACAAACCACTGAATGCCTGATTATCACCTATGTAAGGTGAGAGTTCTGTGAGACCATACTGGGAGACACCCACAGCAGAAAGATTTTCTATCACAAAAGAACTTTTACAAAAACTATTCACAGATATTCTTTAAAATTCACTCACCTATACTAGATTCACTTTGACAGCATAAAATCTGCACGGAATCACATTAACAAAACGGACTTTTAAAAAAAAATCTTTTTCATGAACTAATTATTTATTATTTAAGACTGCACATTCATACTATGCAATTTTAGATTCCACGTTTGTTCTATTTGCACGGATCATTATTAGCGGAACCTTAGAAGATCACAATTGACATATCAATTTTTTAAATGTGGATCAGCATTTGTTAGTTATAGAAGACTGTATGGTTATATTATCACCAGATTATGTTATAGATTTATGCACATGCTAGTTACAGGGTGGTACAATTATTATAGTTTATGCTGTTTTTTCCACACCTTCTAACTAATCGCAGTAACCACCATATGCTTGGAAAAGGAATTTATTACTTAGCAGTCATCAGAGTTTGATTTTTTTCACAAATATTGCGCGAAATTCCATTTAATATTTAACCTCCAACACTACTGCACCTTGTCCTGCATCCTTCCCAGCTGCCAGCAGAGTCACCCAATGCGCCGTGAAACTTAGGTAATGTCCCTGTCCATGCCTGCTGGGCCATAAGTCAGCGGTAATATGCACCTTACCACTGATCGCCTTGTCCAGCGAGGCCAAGACATTGCCTTCCACATGCCAGTAGAGAGCTGGAATCGCCTTCCGTGAGAAAAAGTGGCGTTTGGGAACCTGCCACTGAGGAACCCCAAATTCCACAAACTCATGGAAGGGGGCAGAGTCTACCAACTGAAAAGGTATCAGTTGAAGTGCTGGCAATTTTGCCAAGCTAGCATTTAACTGCTGGGCATGGGGATGGCTGGGAGTGAACTTTTTTCTGCGGTGCAGCAGCTGGGGCAGGGAAATTTGCCTGGTACAATCTGACGTCGGTGCAGATTGCCCGCAAGTAATTGGCTGTGACACACCTAATTCTACACCTTCATTCCTCTCAGTGTAGATCTCAAAGAGGACTGAAGGTATAGTGGGGTTTGAGATCCCAGCTGACAAAGAGCAAGGAGAGGTCCTCTTTGTTCTTTGGTGTGGGTCTTTTAGGTACGCTTGCCAACGAACTGCATGGCAGGTCAACATATGTCTGGTCAAGCATGTGGTGCCCAAATGGGAGATGTTTTGGCCACGCGAGATATGCTTGAGACATATGTTGCAAATAGCAGCTGTGCAATCTGATGCACTCATCTCAAAAAATGCCCACACCAAAGAACTTTTGTAATAACGCGCAGAGACAGCAGCGCCCTGCACATGCGGAGCTCTGCGTTGTGATGCAGTCAGTGTGCTGCCCTTAAGCTGGCCCCTGGAGTGCATCCTACCTCGTTGGTGATGTGCCTCCTCCTCCTCCTCTCTCCTATCAGGCATCCACGTGAAGTCAGTGACCTGATCATCCCCTCCCTCCTCATCACTGGAGCAAACCTGGCAGTATGCTGCAGCAGGGGGAACATGACTGCCAGATTGCTGTCCTTCTTGGGCACACCCTCTGTCTGGGCTCACGTTACTGCCTTCCTCTAGCTGAGTACCATAATCAGAGCCTTCAAAATGCCTTGCATCCTCCTGGAGCATGTACCCAACACTGTGGTCAAACAGTTTGAGGGACTTCTCAGTAGAACATGGTGGGGCTAGGGAAGGAGTGACTGATGCCATTGAGCCGAGGAAGGAGGCCACGTTGGCAGCTGCTTTGCCAGACAAAGTACCCTGAGCCTGGGTGAGAAAGGATGAGGAGGATGAGGATGGCTTGGTCATCCACTCGACCAAGTCTTCCGCATGTTGCGGCTCAACACGGCCAGCTGCCGAAAAAAGGCCAAGCGTGTCCCACGGCTACGTGCTGATAAGGATGCACCACGTCCACGACCAGCACTGTTGCCTCTAGACACAGTGCCTGCTTGCCCTCTTTTATTGGCTTGTGACTGTCTACCTCTCCTTGTATGCCTTCCAGACATACTAATGGCCTGCAGTGAGATGTAGCTGCACAAAACTGGGATGTATATATATATATATATATATATATATATATATATATATATATATACCAAT
This sequence comes from Lithobates clamitans, assembly GCA_037952925.1. Lineage (NCBI taxonomy): Eukaryota > Metazoa > Chordata > Amphibia > Anura > Ranidae > Lithobates > Lithobates clamitans. The sequence continues at coordinate 10,437,369 of JBBGZY010000140.1, forward strand.
TATACTGCAGCTAGCAGAAATGACTGCCTGCCTGTAGTATTATTAGTATGAGAACACCTGCACTTGTCTTCAGGTAGCTATACTGTAGGTGCAACTGTGCAGGGTACACAGTACACTAACTGGAAATACTTCAAGAGCCTGCCTGTGCTATTAATAGGATCAGAAGAAGCACACAAGCACCTGTCTTCAGGTCGCTATACTGTAGGTGCAACTGTGCAGGGTACACAGTACACTAACTGCAAATACTTCAAGAGCCTGCCTGTGCTATTAATAGGATCAGAAGAAGCACACAAGCACCTGGCTTCAGGTAGCTATACTGTAGGTACAACTGTGCAGGGTACACAGTACACTAACTGGAAATACTTCAAGAGCCTGCCTGTGCTATTAATAGGATCAGAAGAAGCACACAAGCACTTGGCTTCAGGTAGCTATACTGTAGGTGCAACTGTGCAGGGTTACACAGTAAACTAACTGTAAATACCTCATATCCCATCATCCGTTTCCCACGGCTTACATTACAATTTCATACATCATGACATATCACTACTCACATTACTTGCCTGACACATCTTCGGGTTCATAGGCTTGAGTTTACATTTTTAATTTGTCTGATTTGCCTCAGGTAGCTTAGCATTGCTACTTTCATGAGACTGACACATTTTAAGTCTTGTGCAACGCATACTTCACAGGTTAAGCACAGTCACCTTTGGGAGGTTGTTAAAAAAAAAAAAACTAAAGATTTTTCCTTTCCGTAAGGTAAGTTTGGGGTACATTTGGTCGAATTCTTGCTTATGTTGGTGTTAGGGATGGGCGAAGGGTTCGGCCCGAGCATAAGTTAAGGCCGAACTTTCGTTGTTCGGACGTGCGGAGAACAGCCAAACAAACGGGTCATTCGACTGTTTGTTCGGCCCCACGAACCAACCACAATGCATTGTGGCGTTGAACAGTGCATTGCAAGCCCTGATTGGTAGTAAAAGCTTCAGCCACTCAGGGCACAGAGCACTGTCAGAGTCATGATTGGACACTGTCATCATGACTTTATCCAATCATGGCTCATTCCCGCCCCACAGCATAAAAGTATTCTTTCAATGGCAGCCATTTTCAGTGTGATCTTGGTGTGGAGAGAGATAGAACAGGGCTCTGTTCAGTGCTATTATTTAGTTTGCTATACTGTGCTATTTTGCTTCAATTGATTCAATTGATTCAATTCAATAGTTTAATGTCAGTCTAGGGATAGTGTGAGTGCACTGAGGAGTAGGGATGAGCTTCGAGTTCGAGTGGAAGTCATATTCGACTCGAAGATCGGCTGTTCGCCAGTTCGCCGAACAGCGAACAATTTGGGGTGTTCGCGGCAAATTCGAATGCCCTTTAAAAGTCTATGTGAGAAATCAAAAGTGATAATTTTAAAGGCTTATAGTCATGGTATTGTCATAAAAAGTGTTTAGGGACCTGGGTCCTGCCCCAGGGGACATGGATCAATGCAAAAAAAGTTTTAAAAACGGCCGTTTTTTCGGAAGCAGTGATTTAAATAATGCTTAAAGTGAAACAATAAAAGTGTAATATCCCTTTAAATTTTGTACCTGGGGGGTTTCTATAGTATGCCTGTAAAGGGGCACATGTTTCCTGTGTTTAGAACAGTCAGCAAAATGACATTTCAAAGGAAAAAAAGTCATCTAAACTACTTGCGGCTATTAATGAATTACCGGTCCGACAATACACATAAAAGTTCATTGATAAAAATGGCATGGGAATTTCCCACAGGGGAACCCCGAACCAATATAAAAAAAAATGACGTGGGGGTCCCCCTAAATTCCATACCAGGCCCTTCAGGTCTGGTATGGATATTAAGGGGAACCCCGGCCAAAATTTAAAAAAAAAAATGGCGTGGGGTCCCCCTCAAAATCTATACCAGACCCTTCAAGTTTGGTATGGATTTTAAGGGGAACCCCGTACCAAAATTTAAAAAAAACGGTGTGGGGTCCCCCAAAAATCCATACCAGACCCTTATCCGAGCACGCAACCTGGCAGGCTGCAGGAAAAAAGGGGGGGACGAGAGAGCGCCCCCCCTCCTGAACCGTACCAGGCCACATGCCCTCAACATTGGGAGGGTGCTTTGGGGTAGCCCCCCAAAACACCTTGTCCCAATGTTGATGGTTGTGGGGGTCTGCGGGCGTGGGGCTTATCGGAATCTGGAAGCCCCCTTTAACAAGGGGACCCCCAGATCCTGGCCCTCCCCCCTGTGTGAAATGGTAAGGGGGTACCCTACCATTTCACTAAAAAAGTGTCAAAAATGTTAAAAATGACAAGAGACAGTTTTTGACAATTCCTTTATTTAAATGCTTTAAATCCAGCCAAGGGTTGTGGGGATGAGGCCCTTGTCCTCATCAACATGGGGACAAGGTGTTTTGGGGGGCAACCCAAAGCACCCTCCCAATGTTGAGGGCATGTGGCCTAGTATGGTTCAGGAGGGGGGTTGCTCTCTTGTCCCCCCTCTTTTCCTGCGGCCTGCCAGGTTACATGCTTGGATAAGGGTCTGGTATGGGTTTTTGGGGGGACCCCACACCATTTTTTTTTTAATTCTGGCGCAAGGTTCCCCTTAAAATCCATACCAGACCTGAAGGGTCTGGTATAGATTTTGAGGGGGACCCCACGCCATTTTTTTAAAAATTTTGGCTGTGATTCCCCTTAATATCCATACCAGACCTGAAGGGCCTGGTATGGAATTTAGGGGGACCCCAACGTAATTTTTTTTAACATTTTGGTTCAGGGTTCCCCTTGTGGGGAATTCCCATGCCGTTTTATCAATAAACATTTATGTGTATTGTCAGACCGGCAATTCATTAATAGCCGCCAGTAGTTTTAAATGACTTTTTTCCTTTGAAATGTCATTTTGCTGTCAGACTGTTCTAAAAACGGGAAACGTGCGCCCCTTTACAGGCATACTATAGACACCCCCCAGGTACGAAATTTAAAGGGATATTACACTTTTATTGTTTCACTTTAAGCATTATTAAAATCACTGCTCCCAAAAAACGGCCGTTTTTAAAACTTTTTTTGCATTGATCCATGTCCCTTGGGGCAGGACCCAGGTCCCCAAACACTTTTTATGACAATAACTTGCATATAAGCCTTTAAAATTAGCACTATTGATTATTCATGTTCGTGTCCCATAGACTTTAACGGTGTCCGCATGTTCGAACAAATTTTTTGCCTGTTCGCAAGTTCTGGTACGAACCGAACAGGGGGGTGTTCGGCTCATCCCTAGTGAGGAGGATCATTCAGCTTTTCATAGTGTGCAGCTAGAGTAGGGACAGCTCAGATAATTTCAGTGTAGTGTAGTGAGACCGTGTCAGTAAACTTGACATTAGTATATAGCTAGAGTAGGGACAGTTCAAATAGCTTCAGTGTAGTGACGGTTGAACACCGTCTATTTGATTGCGTTACTGCCAGTTTAACACCATATAGTTTTGCATGCGTTACCACCTGTTTAACGCCATATCGTTTTGCGTGCGTTACTGCCAGTTTAACGCCATATAGTTTTGCGTGCGTTACTGCCTATTTAATGCCATATAGTTTTGCGTGCGTTACTGCCAGTTTAACGCCATATCATTTTGCGTGCGTTACTGCCAGTTTAACGCCATATCATTTTGCGTGCATTACTGCCAGTTTAACGCCATATCGTATTGCGTGTGTTACTGCCTGTTTAATGCTATATAGTTTTGCGTGCGTTATTTCCAGATTAACACCATATCGTTTTGCGTGCGTTACTGCCAGTTTAACACCATATTGTTTTGCAAGCGTTACTGCCAGTTTAATGCCATTTACTTCTGTGTGCATTACTGCCAGTTTAATGCCATATACTTCTGTGTGCGTTACTACAAGTTTAACGCCATTTAGTTTTGTGCGTTACTGCCAGTTTAAGGCCATATAGCATATAGCTTTGCATGCGTTACTGCCAGTTTAACGCCATATAGTTTTGCGTGCGTTACTGCCAGTTTAACGCCATATCGTTTTGCATGCGTTACTGCCAGTTTAAAGCCATATCGTTTTGCGTGCGTTACTGCCTGTTTAATGCCATATATTTTTGTGTGCATTACTACAAGTTTAACGTCATATAGTTTTGTGCGTTACTGCCAGTTTAGCGCCATATAGTTTTGCATGCGTTACTGCCAGTTTAGCGCCATATAGTTTTGCATGCGTTACTGCCAGTTTAACAACATATCGTTTTGCGTGCATTACTGCCAGTTTAACACCATATAGTTTTGTATGTTACTGCCAGTTTAACGCCATTTACTTCTGTATGTGTTACTGCCTGTGTGCATTACTACAAGTTTAACGCCATATAGTTTTGTGCTTTACTGCCAGTTTAACGCCATTTACTTCTGTGTGCATTACTGCCAGTTTAACACCATATAGGTCTGTGCATTACTGTACGTTTGGCACATTATATTGCAGTATATTATATTGTATCTGTGGAGTGTGTCTATGTAGTGTGAGTACTCAAATTAAAGGGCACCAAACACCTCTTTACATTGATTAAAGTGCATCTACGTACAGATTTCAACTTCTCCTTTACATTTGCTTATAAGCACTAATGTCTAGGAGAACAACAAGGAGAGGCAGATGTTCCCTTGGCACTGTAAGGGGGCCAGCAACAAATGTGTCCACAGGCAAAGGTGGACATGGTGGTTAGTCCTCAGGCAGGGCATCATTTCCTCTGTTTAGTGAGTTTGCCCGTGCTATCCAGACACAGCATGCAGAGGAGGTGGTGGACTGGCTTACTAAACCTTCCTCATCCTCCTCATCCTCCTCATGCTCTGTCACACAAGCAGAGACAAGTGTGCAGTCCCCTGCAGTTGCCAGAGTGGATAAACCTGCCTCCTTGTCCACATCTATTCCTGCCATAGTCCTAACATCAGCCATTGAGGAGTCAGCTGAGTTATTTGACCACAGCGTCAGCCACTTGCTCCTTGATGATGCCCAGCCATTACTGGATTCAGATGCTGGTTCTGAGGTTGATGATGACAGGAACATGAGCCTAGAGAGAGGGAGGAACACTGGTAGACAAATTGACATTCATGTTCCCCGAGCCGCAGCGTATTGCCAAGTTGTCTCCAATGGTAATGATGAAGATGGAGGGGATGGAGATGATGAGGTCACTGATGCGACTTGGGTGCCAGAGCAGAGGAGGAAACTGAAGGTGAGGCAGCACAACCCCAAGGAGGTTGGCATCAAGAAAGAGTAGAGAGCAGTCACCCTATTCCATCACATTCTGCAGCTGTTATCTCCCAGCCCACTCCCCACAGCTCAGCTGTCTGGGCCTTTTTCAGCACATCTGCAGCAGATCGCACTGATGCTATCTGAAAACTGTGTCACAGGCACATCAAACGTGGCAAAAACACCAACTATTTGGGTACCACATGCCTAACAAGGCATTTAACATCCAACCACTCAGCCGTTGGCAAGAGCACCTAAAAGCCACACAAAAGGGGCACAAATCTGTCCCTCCTCCTCCTTACCCACTTCAGTCTGCCTCTGTGATACCGAGCCTTTCAGCAGCCTCCACTGACAGGGATGATGGTATAGCACAGGGTGTCCAAGGTCCTAGCAGCTCATCTACCAGCAGCACACCACCAGCTGTAGACTGTAGCCGGCAAATTTCTCTGCCCCATCTTCTGCAGCGGAAAAAAAAATACAGTCCCTGCCACCCACATGCCCAGCACCTGAATGCAAGGTTGTCAAAGCTGTTGGCTCTCCGAATTCTGCCTTTCAGCCTGGTGGATTCTGCCCCCTTCTGTGAATTCACACAATGTGCTGCACCACAATGGGAGGTTCCCAGTCGATACTACTTTTCACGTAAGGCCGTTCCATCTCCCTACCGTTACGTGGAAGGGAATGTTCTGGCATCGTTGGGCAAGGCAGTCAGTTGTAGAATCCACTTTACTGATGACACGTGGTCCAGCAAGCATGGGCAGAGACGATATATTTTGTTCACAGCACACTGGGTAACACTGATTGCAACTCAAAAGGATGCAGGACAGGGCTCAGTGCTGCAGCTTGTTGTGCTCCCACGTCTCCATACAGCTGGTGGTGATGATGCCAGACCTGTGAGCTCTACCCCCTCCTCCGCCACCTCCATGCCCTCCTCTGTAGAATTGTCCTATGAACATCAGGTACCCCCTAAGCATTCAAAGGGCTTTTCCAAGACTCAGGCTAAAAGGTGCCATGCAGTGCTTCAGCTGGTGTGTTTAGGGGACAGGAACCACTCCGTAGCAGAGATTCTTGCAGCTCTGCAAGGACAGGCCCAGAGGTGGTTCACACTATGCCAGCTGGAGCCAGGAATGGTGGTGTCCGATAATGGCTCAAACCTCCTGTCCGCCCTTAGACAGGGAAAGTTGACACATGTGCCATGCCTGGCACATGTCCTCAATTTGGTGGTGCAGCATTTCCTAAGAATGTACCCAGGGTTGCAAGATGTACTAAAGCAGGCCAGAAGAGTCTGTAGCCATTTCAGGTGGTCATACACAGCCAGTGCTCGGTTGGCTGAAATTCAGTGGGAATTCCACCTGCCCATAAACTGCCTGATTTGTGACATGCCCACCAGGTGGAACTCAACTTTGGGAATGCTGCAGCGGCTATACATGCAGCAGAGGGCCATCAATGAGTACTTGTGTCATTACGGCACAATGACAGGCTCAGGCCACCTCTGATTTTTTTCCCCATGCCAATGGCTGATCATTAAGGATGCATGCACTGTATTGTCACCATTTGAGGAGGCCACAAGGATGGTGAGCAGTGACAGTGCATGCATCAGTGACACAATTCCTGTTGTGTTCCTGCTGGAGCAGACTCTGCGTGGCATTATGGACAGGGCACTGGAGGCAGAGCAGCAGGAGGAAGAGGAGGACTTCCTTTCCTCTCAAGGCTGACTTTATGCAGACACCATCATTCCTATGTCACAGAACACACAGGAGGAGAGAGGGGAGGTGGATGAGGAGGAGGATTCTGTCACTTTTATAAGCTTTGAAGAAGAGGAAGACATGCGTCAATCTGTAAGCGATGGCTTTCCAACCCCAGGACCCTTGGGAGTAGTACGTGGGAGGAGGAAGTTCCAGATGCTGTCATCCTGAGTGACCCGGAGAAGTATGCTTCTCAAGCCTCTGCAAATTTGAGGCGCATGGGCAACTTCATGCTTCAAAGCCTTTGAAAGGACCCAAGAATACGTGGCATAAAGGAGAAGGATGATTAGTGGTTGGCAACCCTCCTTGACCACCATTATAAGGGGAAGGTCTCTGAACTCATTCCATCCCCACAGAGAGTGCAGAGGATAGAATCTCTTGAGGACACATTAAAGAGAATTTTATTGAATGTTTTTCCTGACTCTAGTAGGTTACAGTGTGGTGGAAAACGTTGTTTTGAGTCTTCCGTTGGTCAAGAAAGGAGCATTGGAGAAGGCATCAGCCTAAGTGAGGCATTTCAGAATTTTTTTAGTCCTCGTGCCCAGGGCTGTCAGCTTCCACATCCCATCGACAGCGCCTGCATCACTTGGTGGACGATTACCTCGGGGCCAAAAAAGAGACAGAGAGCTTTCCAGCTGACGATCCACTGGCTTACTGGGTCATGAGAATAGACCACTGGCCAGAACTTGCCCAGTATGCTATTGAGTTGTTGAGCTACACTGCATCCAGTGTGCTTTCAGAAAGGGCATTCAGTGCAGCAGGAGGTTTTATTACTGATCATATAACACGTCTGTCCACAGACTCTGTGGACTGTTTGACTTTTATAAAAATGAATCAGTCCTGGATTACCAGCTATGAAGCCCCTGATGCCGATGTCACTGATTAAGTCTTTTTGGGATGTGGAATTTCTGCAGGATTTCGAGGCTGCCTAGCTTTGAGGGTGTTCAATCATTTCATCTGAAAGAATGTTTTTGGTATAGGTTTCATGGGCACAATTAACACCCAATTAACACCCCTGTTTGACAGGTGCATATCATTGCAATTTTTTACAGCAAGGCAAATTCTTGCTTTCATCAAGAGTACCTCTATAGGGTTACGGTGGGAAGGCACCACCGACACCCAAAGACCAATTTTTCTGCACCTGTTTGAGAGGTGCATATCATTGCAATTTTTTACAGCAAGGCAAATTCTTGCTTTCATCAAGAGTACCTCTATAGGGTTACGGAGGGAAGGCACCACCGACACCCAAAGACCAATTTTTCTGCACCTGTTTGACAGGTGCATATCATTGCAATTTTTTACAGCAAGGCAAATTCTTGCTTTCATCAAGAGTACCTCTATAGGGTTATGGTGGGAAGGCACCACCGACACCCAAAGACCAATTTTTCTGCACCTGTTTGACAGGTGCATATCATTGCAATTTTTTACAGCAAGGCAAATTCTTGCTTGCATCAAGAGTACCTCTATAGGGTTACGGTGGGAAGGCACCACCAACACCCAAAGACCAATTTTTCTGCACCTGTTTGACAGGTGCATATCATTGCAATTTTTTACAGCAAGGCAAATTCTTGCTTTCATCAAGAGTACCTCTATAGGGTTACGGTGGGAAGGCACCACCGACACCCAAAGACCAATTTTTCTGCACCTGTTTGACAGGTGCATATCATTGCAATTTTTTACAGCAAGGCAAATTCTTGCTTGCATCAAGAGTACCTCTATAGGGTTACGGTGGGAAGGCACCACCAACACCCAAAGACCAATTTTTCTGCACCTGTTTGACAGGTGCGAATCATTGCAATTTTTTACAGCAAGGCAAATTCTTGCTTTCATCAAGATCATCTCTATAAGGTTACGGTGGGAAGGTGCCACTGACACCCAAAGACCAATTTTAACGCTCCCATTACCTCTATTCAAAGTCAAAGTGACACCAGAATGTATCCAAAAAATCTCTAATCTTGTTCCCAGTGCACTACATTGTGGCCTCATCATACACACTGGCTCCCCAGCTGTTGCTGAGCAAAATAAAGGCAGCTTGCAGGAAAAATGTCATTTTTTTGGCTTAATAAATTCAATTATTGCTGCAGCAGATTCTAGAAATGGTACAGATCTGGCACTTTACAGTTAGACTAAGGGGACCCCCTGGCACTATATTGGAAGGAATTTTTCATTTTTAGGCTTTCACTTTAAAAATCCAAAAATCACTGCTCATTTAAAAATGAAGTTTTTCAAAAACTTTTTTTATTGATCCATGTCCCCCAGGGCCAGACCCTTACCCCTATAACCATTGTATGCCTAATTACTTGCATTTAAGCCTTCAAAATGGGCACTTTTGATATTTGAAGTTCGGGTCCCATTGACTTTAATGGGGTTCATTATTCGGGTCTGAACGTTCGCGGTGTTCGGAAGTTCTGGTTTGAACTGAACAGGGGTCCATTCAGCCCATCCCTAGATGGTGTTGTTTTCATTTCTTTGCATTTTATCCTTAGTGGCAGTAGTTGCTTTGTGTATTTGTTTTCCTTCCATAGTGATGGTTTCTACATTGCAACAGGTTTTTAGGAAGTCCATTGTTTGTTTCCCTGTCCAGTTTCAGGTGAGTATTTCGGTTTTCTCTTACTTAAGGTTTTAGCACTTTTACGTTTTGTCACTTTTTGTTAGGGCTGACAATGTTCCACCAATTCAGTTTACCCATCACGTTTTTAGGTACCTAACATGTTGAGGTGATCGTTTTTAATTGTTTTGTTCAGTGACAAGTCTTCTAATCTGTTCTCATGCAGCCTACGTTTATCACGCAGTGACGTTTCTCATTCAGCTTACGTTGTCACGCAACTGACGTTTCTCAGGCAGCTTTGTTTCTCATATAGCTACATTTCTAATGCAGTTTACGTTTCTCACACAGCTTTTGTTCCTCACGCAGCTTATATTTATCAGGCAACTCACATGTATCACGCAGCTTGTGTTCCTCGCACAGTTATGTTACAATCTTTCTCACGCAGACACGTTTTACCACTTACATCGGTTGGCTGGGTACTGTTCATTTTTTTCTCCACGTGGTGTTCTCATGTTATTTTCTGTGGTTACATGTGTTTTGCATCACATCTTCACAATTAGTTTGTGGCATCTCCACTGCAGTAGTACCTATCTCATTATAGGTTTGCACGGATTGAGTTGGCCGTGTCTACTGGCTTGGGCGGTGGCAAGTCTCCTCATCCGTGTCACATACGATTCCATCTCGATTTCTGTTTCTTATGCCCCATACACACGGTTGGAATTTCCGACAGAAAAAGTCCGATGGGAGCTTTTCATCGTATATTCTGACCGTGTGTATGCCCCATCAGACTTTTTACGTCGAAAATTCAGACAGACTTAGATAGAGAACATGTTCTATATTTTTTTGACGGAACAAATTCCTATCGGAAAAAACGCTCTTCTGTATGCTGTTCCGACGTACCAGAGATGACGCATGCTCTGAAGCAAGTATGAGACGTCGTATGTGTTGTCCCGTCGTACATATTGTACGTCACTGTGTTCTTTACGGTCGGAATTTGGTGTGACCATGAGTATGCAAGACAGCTTGAGCAGAATTCAGTCAGAATTCTGTCGGAATTCCGTTGGAAAAACCTTCAGAGTTTATTCTGACGACAAAACCGGTCATGTGTACAGGGCATTAGTTTAACATTGACTATTCACATCAGTAACCTGACACGTTTTCAGGTTTCAAGGCCTGAGGTTATGTTTTAATTTGCCTGTTACACCTTTGGTTCTCGGCCTGTTAATTTCACAGGACAGACACGTGTCGGTCCTGCACAACATTTTGTTATTTGCAGGAGGGGTGGCGTGTCTGTTAGGTCAAAGGTAAGTCATGGGGACGTTAAATTACGTTCCTTTGTTTATGTCAGTTTTATTCTCGGTTTATGCAGGTCATGTCACTAGCAGTGGATATTGAGGACTTCACGTCCAACCCTCCTTCTCTGGCTAGGGGTTTGGGATGCAGTAGCTCGCCCCCTCTCAGTACCTGGACCGTCCCAACGCTTATGGCAGAATTGCAGCGCAGGGGTATTTCATACCCTGCTTCAGCATGGAAAAGGCTGAGCTATTCAGGTTGCTGTTCCCCTGTGCTTCAGCCTCTAGTGCGGAGCATGTTACTCTTCAGACGGTGGCTTCTTGCCTGTTTCGAATCCACACTACCCTTAGTTCCTGGTTACTTCCTGGCGAGAGTTGCGTAGCAGAATTGAGGTTTTGGAGAGTCAGCCGAGTTCAGCTCCAGGAACTTCTACTGTCGCAGGGGCTTCGGCGGATTCTGTATCGGCCTGTACCGATAGGCTCAGCAGATCCCAGACATGGATGCCTGCATCACGCCTTCTCCTCATTTCCTGCAACTGATGATAGATTAGATTCCCATTGGGCTGTCACGGCAGCCTTGGTCAATAAGTCTTTGTCTGTGAATACCAGGAAGGCTTAGGGTGCAGCCTGGAAGGTTTTCCTGGCCCACCGGTCGTGGTATCCTAGTTTTGACAGCATCAACATCCAGTACCTACTGGCTTTTACCGCTTTTTGCCACTTTTCAGCTGAAACTGGCCCACAGCACCAGCACAACATATCTGGCAGGGATTCAGCATTTTATGTTTTTGGAAGATCCCTTTAGGCCCTCTATTTTTCCGCTCACCCCATCAGGGCCATCCTTAAATGGATTCAGAAGAGTAGCCCTCCGACCGTGCCGTGACATGCTCACCAGATCTCCTTTTGGGTTGCTACCTAGGTTGGTGCTCAAGGTAGCCATATATCTGGCGTTTTACGGTTTCCTGAGGCTGGGGGAGTTTACATGCGCTGGGTCAGGGTCTACTTTTGGCCAATCAGCTGGTCAGGCACCCCGGCCACTTCTGTTTGCATCTGCACACATGCAAGACGCTGCAGACAGGAGTCAGCACAGACATCAAGTTTTCCGGGACTGGCTAGGCAGGGTGCCTGGTTTGGGTATTAGACCAGCTCATCAGTGCTGCGTCTGATAAACCCAGGGATAGTCCTCTGTTGCCTTTTTCTAGTGCTCCCCTCTCCACAGCTCAGTTCGTGCTACGTTGCCGTACCCTATTGGCCAATTTTTGGGTCTGGACCCTAAAGCATACTCTGGCCATTCATTCAGAATGGGAGCGGCTTCCGGGGCTTCGCGCCAAGGAGTCCCTGCTCATATTGTCAGGAAATTGGGTTGGTGGAGGTCTTCATGTTTCTCTAAGCATATCCCATATCCACTGTTTGAGATGTCTCAAGCTTTTGTCAAGTTGGCCGGTTAATAGTTATTTAGTGTGTAACAAATCTTTGTTAAGCTTCACCCTACTGTGTTTATTTTTGCCCCCTTTTAGGCATACTGACCACGTGACCTCGGCACACCTCAGGTCAATGATCTCTGTTTCTCATTTCCTTTCCTATACTATCCATAGATAATGGCGCGTACACACGGTTGGACTTTTCAACTACAAAAGTCCGACAGCCCGTCTGACAGACTTTCGACGGACTTTTGGCAGACTTTCTAACGAACGGACTTGCCTACATAGATCACACAAAAGTCCGACAGCCTAGTACCCGGTGACGTACACCAAGTCCGACAAGACTATAAAATGGAAGTTCAATAGCCCGTACGACACCCTTTGGGCTCCTTCTGCTAATCTTGTGTTTATCTTGTGTTAGTAGAAGTTTGGTGAGAGACGTTTCGCGCTTGTGAGACTCGTATTTTTCAGTTCGTTTTAACTGTTCAATCTGTGCTTGTGAAGTTTGTATCTGCTTTTCAGTGCGTGTGGTCATTTCGCATTGAGTAATCAGTTTTATTGTCCACTCATTGCTGATTTTCAGGTCGCTCTTTACAGGCCTTGCTGTTCTTCAGTGCGTTCTGTTAAGTGCGTTCTGACCAGCCAACCGTTTCGAAGCCATGTTATGTGTACGTACTCGTCGTAGAGCTCATGCATTCTATGTGCTTGGTGCTGTAGTTCATTCTTCAGCCCAAGACCAGTCCATGAATAGGGCGAGGAGGAGTTCATGGACGAAGAATTGGTTGCTCCAGCTTGACCAATTCTGTCACATGCCATTGCTCCGTGAGATCCGTGAGAATAATCCTGAGGGTTTCAGGAACTTTCTCCGGATGACGGACCCGGTTTTTGACGTTTGGTGGCTTTGCTCACCCCTTATATCAGTAGGCAGGCTACCTGCATGAGGCAAGCCATCACTCCGGAGCAGAGGCTAGTCACCACGTTGCATTACTTTGTAACGGGGAGAAGCCTGCAGGACCTTAAGTTCTCGACAGGCATCTCCCCCCAGGCTCTGGGGATCATTATCCCAGAGACCTGTTCTGCTATAATTCAGGTCCTGCAGAAGGACTATATTAAGGTAAGAATTGTTATCCTTTATTAGCATCACATGTTATTTTATTTAATGTTTGATAATGTAATGTATTTCTTTACTCAAACACTACTTACCATCATTGCAATATAGTGTGAATGTCCCCTTTTTGTCCTCATGCATGCTGTAATCTTTTAATGCTCTTTTTTGTCCTGCATGCATATTTGCCTTCACTAACCTCCCCTAAAATGCATCCAAATAGTGTGTGTGTGTCATTAACTCGATTTACAATCCCCCCCTACAATTCATCCAAATAGTCTGTGTGTCATTAACTCGATTTACAATCCCCTCCCCCCTACAATTAATCCAAATAGTCTGTGTGTCAGTACCTCAATTTACAATCCCCCCCCCCCTACAATTCATCCAAATAGTCTGTGTGTCATTAACTCGATTTACAATCCCCCCCTACAATTCATCCAAATAGTCTGTGTGCCATTAACTCGATTTACAATCCCATCCCCCCCCTACAATTCATCCAAATAGTGTGTGTGTCATTAACTCAATTTACAATCCCCTCCCCCCCCTTAAATTCATCCAAATAGTCTGTGTGTCATTAACTCGATTTACAATCCCCCCCCCCTAATAATTTGTTAGAATGTTCTGTGGGGTTGATTTACAAAAAGCAAATATATGTTGCACTTTGCAAAATGCATTTGCACTCTGAAAGTACATTTGCTCCAGGGCTTTAGTAAATGAGCAGAAGCTCTGCTGATTTCCATCATCCAATCATGTGCAAGCAACAAAGTTTTTTGATTAATTGCCCTTGCATGTGATTGTGTACTCCTTGCAACATGAAGCCTTACCTCATTTACTAAGCTCTGGAGCAACTGCACTTGCAGAGTGCAACAACTGCACTTTTCAAAGTGCACAGTCTTAAATCAAACCCTGCGTGTCCTTAAACTTGATTTTGAATCCCCCCCCCAAACATGTAACAATGTGCCATCAGAGGGGGTGAGCAATCTGATAAGTGGGCCTTTATATATTATTTCATAAATAATATTTCAAATAATGTTATACTGATGCTGGGCAATAATGTTTTAAAAGTGTAACGTTCTTGGAATGTTATTTTAAAAATTACTGATTTTTTGTTTCTTGTTTGATTCCCCAGTTTCCTTCAACGCCACAGGAATGGCACACTGTGGCATCCCATTTTGCCACTCATTGGGACTTTCCCAACTGTGGAGGGGCTATAGATGGGAAACATGTCCACATCATGCCACCACCCCATTCGGGGTCATACTATTTTAATTATAAGGGGTTCCATAGTATTGTCTTAATGGCGGTGGTGTTGGCACAATTTAATTTCTGTATGTGGACGTGGGGAAGAATGGCCAGATGTCGTATGGAGTATTTGCCCAGATGGAGTTCTACCAGCGTCTCCAGAGTGATGGCCTAGGATTGCCACCTGATGCCAATAACGTGGAAGGACTCCCCTATGTCTTCATAGCAGATGAAGCCTTCAGTCTGAGCAAGCACCTCATGAGGCCATTCCCCCAAAGGACCCTCACCCCGTGCATCTTCCACAACTTTTTCTGTTCAAAGTTTTTTATTGAGAAGAAGACATAAAGTTCAACAGGCAATATTTATGCAACATGTAACCATGACATTTATACAAGTTCTTTTCCTGCGTCTAAAGTATTACGACGGACAGCAGGGACAATGTCATAACAGAAGGTCTAGAAAAAAATCATTGCAGAGATAACTGCGGACGCATTATATCTATCTCCAGTTATAATTGAAAATAAAACAAAAACTATAGTTTTGTACGATTACATGAAAAGTAAATTTGCGAATATGTACAGGGTCAAAATCTGGTAGACGTTTTGTAAATTGTAAAAAAAATTACCAGTGATATATCTGTAGATGAGATGTTAAGTGGGAAAGATAGAATGAGAAAAGCGGTAAGAAAAGGAAAGGTGAAGAAAGACTAGAGATAGGTGAGAAGGGGAGAGGGATGGTTGGGGGGGCGCATGAACCACCAAAGCACCATTAAGTCTGTCGGATGTTGTTGTGATTTAGTTAGGGTTTTAAAAGGTGTTTATCGAAGTCTGAGAGTACAAAGTGTTCAGCCCAAGGGTTCCAAATTTTAAGATGTTGGGGAATCCTATCAAGGATCGTTGCTTCAATTTTACTGTGGATCATGGCTTGAGTGACCCTGTTCTTGACTTCGGCTAGATTCAGTTTTGGGGTTTTCCAGGCCCTGGCTATCATCTGTTTAGCTGCTGTTGTGAGCTGAAGGAGGAGGTGGGTCTGGGATCTGGTGTAATCTGAAGAGATAAGATTCAACAGCACAATAGTCGGGTCAGGATCAATGTTATGTTGGAGTAAGGTGTAAGCCATTCGGAATATTGCAGCCCAGAATTCCTGTACTATTGGGCACGTCCACCAAATATGAATATGAGTACCCCTTTCATTACAGCCACGGAAACATATAGAAGGGTAATTTGGGAGGAATTTAGAGATCCTGGCAGGAACCAGGTACCATCTCATGAGCACTTTGTAGTTCGCTTCTTGAGCGATTACGTTGTGGGATGACATTTTCTTATTGGACCAGATACCAGACCAGTCCTCCACATTGAGATCTAATGAAAGGTCTTTGGACCACTGTGCAGCGTAAGAGGGAAGGTTGGTTGGGAGGGAGGTCAGATGAGTGTATAAAAGAGAAATTAAACCCGGGGCATGAGGGTCCGAGTTGCAAATCCCTTCAAAAATGGATAGATCATCTAGTGAGGTGTGTGCCTATAGTTGTACGAATGAAATGGGCTATCTGTAGGTATCTAAAGATTTCTGTAGGAGGGATGTCAGCTTGTTTTTGTAGCGAAGAGAACGTTTTTATAGAGGATCCAAAAGCAAAATAACATATGCGGTATAATCCCGCCCTAAACCAGATTTGAAATTATCTTGGGTTGGCATGAGCCGGGTAAAATTTCGGATGGTCTAGAAAAGAGAGTAACGGGGAATGAGGTAATTGCAACTTGAATGGGCCTCGGAGTTTGTCCCACAACTTAAGGGAGTGCCCAGTTATGGGATTACTGATTGGACCACGGGTTGAGGAGGGCAACCATAGTAGGTTAGACACTTTGAGGGGGTAAAGGTCGAAGGCTTCCAGACTAACCCAAAGTGGGATTTCATTTTTTGCATGATATAAAGTAATCTGGGCTAGCTGGGCAGCATGATAGTATCTCAGAAAGTTAGGTAAACCTAACCCCCCCTTGAGTTTACTACAAAGTAGTATAGCTTTAGATACCCTAGGTCTGGTGGAGTCCCATATGTATTTGGACACTCATGTCTGGATAATTCGGTGGTAGTATGAGGGAATATGGATCGGGAGGACTCTATATAAATAAAGCAGTTTTGGAAGCATAGACATCTTTACAGCCGCTATCCGGCCTAGCCATGAGATACATATCGGACGCCAGGATTCAAGCAGGGCTGTTAGATGCTTTAACATAGGGAGATAATTGGCTCGAAATAAGTGGGCTGTATCGCTAGTTAATTTGATACCAAGGTAGGCTATTGAGGATGTAGACCAGGTGAAAGGGAAAAATTCTTGTAAGTGTTCGAGTTCTGACTGTGGTAGAGACACATTGAGAGCCTTAGATTTGGACTGGTTGACTTCCAGGCCTGAAATTAGAGCAGATTTATCTAAGATTTGGATAAGGTTCGGGAGTGTGGTTCGTGGAGAGGTGATAAATAGTAGTGCATCATCGGCAAATAGGCATAGTTTATGTGATGTAGAGGCTATATCTAGGCCCTTAATATTTGAATTTGCCCTAAGGAGGGCTGCTAATAGTTCAATCACTAACGCAAACACTAGGGGAGAAAGGGGGTAGCCTTGTCTTCTACCCCGCTGTATCTGGAAACAGTCTGAGTGGAATCCTGAATATTTAACATATGCCTGCAGTTGGTTATAGAGGGAATTTACCCATTGTAGAAAATTGGGGCCAAATCCCCATCTTTGTAGTATATAGTGAAGGTAAGGCCAAGAGACAGTGTCAAATGCCTTACGAGTATCAAGAGAAAGAAGATGCATGGGGATTTGGCGCGTTCAAGCTAGGTGTTGGAGTATAATGACGCGACGGATGTTATCACTGGCCTGACGTCTTGGGATGAAGCCTACTTGGTCTTTGTGTATAAGGCTACCTATAATTGGGTTAAGGCGTAACGCCATAATCTTGGCCAGGATCTTTATGTCTAGATTGAGTAAGGAAATGGGCCTGTAATTGGACCAAAGAGAATTATCCGTGTTGGGCTTGGTTATCATGGAGATGATGGCTGTCAACGTGTCTCGACCAAAGGAATGTTGTTTAAGGAGGGCGTTAAAGGTGTTGGTGAGAAGGGGAGCCAGGATGGGAGCAAATTTTTTAAAGTAGGAGCTAGAGAGTCCGTCAGGGCCTGGTCTCTTGTGTGGTTTAAGAGACTTTAGAGCACTAAGAACTTCCTCGGACGTAACGGGGCATTCCATAGATTCTCGATTGGCCTCTGATAATTTAGGAAGGGAGATATTCTGAAATAATGACTCAGCTTGTTTCGCCGAGAAGGTGCGTGTTGGAGTGTATAGTTCAGCCAACTTTCTGCGGAATTCAAAGAGCACTTTCACCGGATTGCTCGTGAAATTATCCTTGGCCAATTTGAGTCTGATGGGGTTATGTACCCTTTCCGGACGACGTAGTCTTAGTGCCAGGAAAGTATCAGGTTTATTGGCTTTAGTATAAATTGTATGGTTAGATCTGCGAATGGATTTGTCCGCCGATTCTGCCAAGAGTAGGTCCAACTCTGTTTTCGTCTTTTCTAGCAAAATTCTGTGAGTTTCGGTTGGAGTGGATTGAAATTGGAGGATAAGGCGGTGAAAATCCGCCTCCAATTGCTGGGCTCTAAGTTTTTTTATCTCTTTTGAGGTGAGTAGATACTGATATGCAAGTCCCTCGGATCACGGGTTTGTGCGCCTCCCATAAAAGGACAGGGGAGATGTCAGGTGTGGAATTATGTTGTATGTATTCTTTAAGGGCAAATTGTATATCAAAACAATAGGACTGGTTAGTTAAATATGCCTCATTTATACACCAAGTGCGATCTCTAGATTGAGGGATCAGGGAAGAGACTGTTGTGATCACTGCACAGTGGTCTGACCAAGTTATTGGGTGGATGTTTGAGTGGAGTAGGGTTGGTGAGGATGAAACTGGTATAAAGATGTGATCAATCCTAGAAAAGGATTTGTGCGGGTATGAGTAAAAAGTAAAGTTTTTCTTAGCGGGGTTACATTCTCTCCAGGTATCCAGTAAAGAGGCCTGCTGGAATAATTTGCGAAAAAATATAGAGGGGAGTATTGCTCAGGGGCATAAGGCGATTTATCAAGATGCGGGTGCAATACTTGATTGGAATCGCCGCACAAGAAAAGAGTGCCCTTGCAGTGCGATCGTATTACCTGTAAGAGGTGGTTAAAGAAGGGGTTGGGATTATTATTGGGGGCATAATAGGAGACTACGGTGGTCATCACATCTTGCAAGTGCCCAACTAAAATAATGTAACGACCTTCAGGGTCTTTAATTTCATTTGTTAAGGTGAACGGAAGGGTATGGTGGAATGCAACGAGGACACCACCTTGCTTGGTGACAGCAGAGGCGGTGAACACTTGGGGGTAATTGGAACTGAAGTATTTAGGAGTTGCTTGGGCTGAAAAGTGGGTTTCTTGTAGGGCCACTATATTGGCCTTCAGGGAAGTGAAGGTGCGAAAGGCCTTAACCCTTTTATTAGGGGAATTAAGTCCCTTAACATTAAGGAAAATATGTTCAGGGGGGCCATTTATGTGCTCGGGGGGAGGAACTATAGGGTAGTTGTATGAGGAACATGCGACCCACCCGACCTAGTGGGAAATGAAGAGGGAAACGGAGAGAGGGGTCAGACGGAAAACAGCAAGAGGAGTCAAGAAACAGGACAAGGGTTTTGTAGAGAAAATAAGTAAGTGTAATAGCGACTGGTGCGTTGGACAAATTAGCCCAACAGGTTGATGCCCAAACTTCCCAACGAGCCAGCTGGCTAGGGAGTGTGTGCATCATACAAGGGTGGAGCAGTTACAGTTCCCCGCCGCAGACCCGGAAAACACAAGAAATTGTAGTGCTCAAACTATATAAACAGTACATTATTAAAGCTTTATCATTATATTCATTTATAAAATACAGGTGTTAGCCCCCCAGTTATGGGAGAGACTTGGTGCCCAAAAATTTGAAAAAGAATGGGAAGATAAAAGGGTGGTTGGGGGAGATTGGGGAAGAGGAGGGGAAAGGAAAAGAGGGGAATTAGGGAGGGTGGGGAGAGTCTAGGGGGGTGGGAGGGGAAAAAAGAGGGAATGGAGGGGTGGGAGAGGGGAGGAGGAGGGAGAAAAGAAGGGGAAGGGATAGGAGTGGGAAGAGGGAGGCAATTGGCACAACTGAGATCAAAGTTGTGAGAATCTAAAAAAAGATATAATCTTATCTATAATCTTATGAGTACTATAGTTAGCATTCCTGAAATCCCAACCGAACAAGTAAGGGAGAAATAATAAAGAAAATAACATAACATTTGGAATATACCAACATCAGAGTCTTAGCGCTCATTTTAAAGACATGTGTGAACCGAAAAAAGAAATATAAACGGAACAAAGCAAAAGGAATGTATCCAAGACATATGCGCCCTAAGATGGGATTAAGGGGGTTCGCATATGATGTGTCCCACAAAGGTGGGAGATCTTACCAGAACACAAACTCCTGCATCTTGGTAAAGAGAAAAAACCACAACCGTCACAGTTCCGCGTGGTATTAATTGTATAACCAAGAGTTCTCATGCGGCATTGAAGAAGAGCAATAGACGATCAAGCCTTGTTCAGCGAGATGTGTGTGATTTCGGATCAAAAAGGTTTGCTTGGCGAGACGGAGTTCCTTTTCGGATCAAGGAGGGGCCAGATTTAATCCGCTTTGGAGTGGTGGTGTATGGATAAGCTGCTGAGTGAGCTGGGGTACAAGGTAGCGAAGTCTCGGATTGGTGTACAGGGGGTGCCAGGTGGAGCGATTCAAGAAGAGATTCCGGAGAAGTGGAGGAGTGTTGCTGCCCCTGGAACGTAAACTGAAGGGAGAAGGGAAACCACCAGGTGTATTTTATCTGATGCTGTATTAGGATTTGTAGTTGCGGTTTCATGGCCCGCCGTTTAGCAATGGTAAGGGGTGCCAGGTCAGAAAAAATTTGGTAGCTGTGGTCTTGAAACTGGAGAGCATCCTTATTCTGGGCAGCTGTGAGTAGTTGCTCTTTTGTATGGAAAAAGTGTAGTTTAATTATTATGTCCCGTGGAGGGCCATCTTGTTGGCAGCGAGTAAGCGCCCTGTGAATTCTATCAAATTCAAGGCGTTCAATTGGTATGGAGGAGCAGAGTTCTTGAAAGAGGGCTGTGGTAAAGGATTGTATGTCATCAACCACTTCAGGGATGCCCCGGAGATGTAAATTGAACCTGCGTGAGCGGTTCTCGGCGTCTTCCAAGCGTGAGCGTAATGTAGCATTTTCCTCACGAAGGGATGCCTGCTCCTGAGCATGTTCTTGTATAGTAAGCTCTATATCGTCCACCCTGGTTTCCAAGTCTGCAGTGCGCTGACCCAGTTCCCTTATCTCCCGTGACAGTCTATTAGTAATTTGGTCATATGTAGCTTTCAGGGCATTGTTTAACATCTTCTCCATGTGTTTTAGGAAGTCTGGCTGATACATACCTGGTTGCGGAGGGGTAGGAGAACCGCTGTATACAGGCTCTGTGTCATCTTACTCCTCACTGTCTGCCCGTCTCGATCTAGCTGGGGATGCAGCATGTTGTTTGGCGAGGGCTTTCGCCACCATCTTGGAAGAGGCACGGGCCAGGGCCTCCTTGATTGGTTTGGACTTGTTTTTGCCTCTGTGGCCCGTCAGAACCATCCCGGATGAGGCTCGGGTGATGCGGGAGATGATCGCCAGTGTACTGGTTTGGCTAGGCTGTCAGGATGCGCTATACGATCCCGAGTCTGCGGCGGGAAATGCGGAGCTCTAAGAGGTAGCGTCCTCCATGTTGAGCCTCACGCATGCGCCCCCCCTGCACAACTTTTTAAAAAAACATTCCAACTATTATATTTCATCAGTTGGGCCTGAGGCCGGACTTATTAGTGACAATCCTCTGACGAGCCTGGATACTGTCCGTACTGGCTTGGCCCCCCAAAGTGCCCGTCAATTTCGGGATCAATATGTAGATTATTTTATAGGTAGAGGGGCCATTGCAATGCCACAGAATATTTAATTTTTTAAAATAAAAAAATCTTCATCAGATCAAATCTTGAATTATATTTATTGCTTGCCTTTCTTTTTGGCTTTCTCCTAGGTTATCCTAGAGCACTTGTAGTGCCAAGTGTATTTTCCTTTAGTAAATAAGAACCATTGTCACTGTAAACAACTAATAACTTACAAAACTGATATTGAGCATTGAAAGAAGAAGCCACACATCTTGTTCATTACTAACAGATTTTTAATTAATCTGTGCACATTCACTCGTGCGTTTGTAAAAAATGGTGATTGTCAAATATATATATATATTTTTAATTTTTTAACAATATAATTATGTTTTAGTTTTTTACATTATTTTATATTTTTTGGTTTTAACAAACAGGCCTCAATATTACCGTAATATTTTTATTTATTTTTTTACAAACAGGCCTCTATATTTTTTTTCTTTTTTGTTTTTTACAAACAGGTTTCTATATATATTTATTTTTTTTTTTACAAACAGGCCTCTATATTTTTTTTTTTTTTTACAAACAGGCCTCAATATATATTTTTTTGTTACAAACAGGCCTCTCTCTCTCTCTCTCTCTCTCTATATATATATATATATATATATATATATATATATGATATCTATGATTGTCAAATATATATATATATATATATATATATATATATATATATTTTTTTTTTTAAAAAAAATTTTTAACAATATAATTATGTTTTAGTTTTTTACATTATTTTATATATTTTTTTACAAACAGGCCTCTATATTTTTTTTTTGTTACAAACAGGCCTCTATATTTTTCTTTTTCTATTATATTACAAAAAGGCCTCAATATTTATTTATTTTTTAACAAACAGGCCTCTATATTTTTTTTCTTTTTTGTTTTTTACAAACAGGTCTTTATATATATATTTTTTTAAAACAGGCCTCTCTCTCTCTCTCTCTCTCTCTCTCTCTATATATATATATATATATTTACAAACAGGCCTCTATATTTGTTTTCTTTTTTGTTTTTTACAAACAGGCCTCTATATTTTATTTTTTTTACAAACAGGCCTCAATATAATATATTTTTTTGTCACAAACAGGGGTCTCGGTCTCTCTCTCTCTCTCTTTTTTTTTTTTTTCAAACAGGCCTCAATATTTTTTTTTTTAAACAAACCTATGCGTGTTCGACACATATATCTTGAGAATAAATAAAATCTATAAATTCAATTAAAAATTACTTAAAAACATGTAAGATTGGTTACATAGTGACAGCTTTTAACTATGCAGCGTCTTTGTATTGATTCGCAATACAGGAGATAGAGTAATGTAGCCCATTAGGATCTAGTCTGCGATCTCAGGAAAAATGGCCACCGGGAGAGTATTTAGGTGATAGAGCATCCGTCCAATCATATCCCCCTGATGAAGACACGTGACCCCCTGTGTCGAACACGCGTAGGGGAGGGGCCAGGATGGACGAGAAGCACACAGCTGAGCTGGGAGGAAAAACATACCCTGCGGCATACAAACTAGCGATTTTACATGGCGCTTTATTGTCTGGTGCACAGCAGCACCAGGAGAATGTGAGTACCCCTTTGTGGGAAGCGATTTTATATTTTAATAAAATAGTGGTTGATAGTATTACACTATGTAGTCTCTCTTCATTCTATATATGGATGTCTATGGAGCCTTGTCAACCTAGAGTGAGTGGAGATCGTATCTATATGACCTTGCAGAGCCCAATGAGTGGCTACCAAGCGTGATTTGACATAGCTAGCCACTGTGTCACACGCTCTGAGGTGAGCACAATCACTTTGGGGGGGTTTCCAGGATTCATCATGGTTGATTGCAGCACTCGGATTCATTTGCACTGGATGTGTTGGATTTCGCTGAACACAGATGCACTTTTAATTTGGACATTTTATGGACACTTTATTATGGAGAGATCACTAAGCGCAGATTATTTTGACTGCGTTTAAAAAGCACTGAGCGTGGGGCGTGGCTTGTCGCGCGGCTTGGATGGCAGCACACTAGAGGAGCTCCGTCAGACACACAGCCTGTTAGCCTGACACCCTTTCCAAGAACCCTCCATGCCGGCCAGGAAGCTACACAGCACCCCGCACACGCATTCCCGCAAAGGGCTGACGACTCCCACAGCCAGGAATATCGTGGATTTATTGAGACAAAAGCCGGAGGCTGAGAACGGCAAGGCCGAACCCAAGATGGCGCCGACGCAGCAGGCAGAGCTCCACGAGGAAGACTTCAGCGGTGAGTCAGACGTTAGTGAGGACATTAACAGGGGGAAATCAAGACTTCACAAGCCCCTAACATACGCAGATATGTCCGGTTTCACAGCCAAAATAAAATCAGCCTTTTCAGCCGCCATAACTGACCTCAAAACAAATCTGGCTGTCCTCACTGAAAAATTAGCATCGGCGGAACATGCTGGGAAACAGAGAGACGAGGCCCTGGACAGGATGGACAAGATTGCTGTGTCCCACACCTAACACTTTATAGATGTAAACAGACACCTGGAAGACCTCGACAATAGAGGCAGGAGGAATAATATTAGGGTGCGGGGGATCCCCGAAACTGTGGAGGCAGATCAAATAGCCCCGGCCTTACAGAGGGTTTTTAATAACCTTTTGGAAAGACAGGAGGAGACTGTGATTGATTTCATCAGGGCCCACAGAGCACTCAGGCCTAGAGGCCCCGACACTGCACCACCCCGGGACATCATTTGCTGCCTCCAAAGCTTCCAATTAAAGGAGGACATAATGCGCAAAGCGAGGAGGAATGAGAGGATCATTTTTAATGGAGAGAACATAATGTTATTCCAAGATCTATCCCAGATTACACTTAAAAACCGTAGGGCTCTGCGCCCACTACTGGACAAACTCTGTGAAAAGGACCTCAGATACACCTGGCGCTTCCCCTTTGCCCTCATTGTGGCGACAAATGGACACCAGCATATCCTACGCACCCCATTGGATCTTCCTGACTTCTGTGCAGGACTTGGCCTGGACCTAGTGGACTTGCCAGATTGGTATGCCGAGTTTGCATTACCACCACACAACAGGAGCCCATCCAGATCACCATTTTCCACACCCGAAAAAAGGTCTTCCAAGAAAATGAAGTCAGGCAAAGCAGGAAGCTCCAAATCCAACACACCAAATCCAAGAGCTCTTTGGGACCGTGACCACACGGAGGATTGATGCAGAGCTGTCCAGTCTACAGGCCTATACAATGACCTGACTATCTGTTTTGATCCCAGAGGGAATTATGTTTGCCCAGCTCAACTACCGATTTTTGTCCCCCTTTTTTTTTTTTGTGCCTCTTTTAAGGCTCAGCTTACTAGGGCCATGCCCCACTGACTCTCCTTTTCTTAAGGCAGACTTTAGCTTGCTTTATGCACATGTTGTGTACTACAGTTTATTTCAGGATGTCTTAGCATTAGTCTAAGTTATAGCAGTTCTGGGGCCCTCGCGGCAGTGGAGGCCGGCTTGACCGTGACACTTTAGAGGTGGCGGTCGGCTGGGTCTTCACGTCGCCGAGGAGACACTGATAGCGGGGCCTCTCGGTCCTCCTGTTTGGGGACGGAGGGGACCCTTTAATCTATAGGGTGAATTAAACATATATATGTTATTCTAGTTCAGAGATGTATATCTCTTATTAGCATTAGGCTGTGTGTCCGTTGGAGGACGGCTTTGCTAGTTATATCCTTCATAAGTTTTTTTGCTTAAACCTAACGGTTTGTTTTGTTAGTCTCATACACCAGGCAGCCGCCTCCCCTTACCCCCACAAGTGGTCTGTCACTGCATTAAGCTTTGCAGACGCACTACAGTTCTCTAGATAGGGCTCTATCTAGAGGTTGAACTTAATTCCTATTCTACTCATTCCTCTTCTCACCTCCACTTTCTTGTTTTCCTACTTTCTGCCCCTTTTCCCCTTTTTTGTTCTCTCACCCACCTCTCTATCTTACTTCTTGTCACACCTTCCAGAGGCCCTGACCACCCACGTCCTCGACCTTAAAAACGCCTTAACTGACCACCAGCATTTCTTTTTCAGATTAATAGAGTTTCGCACCGCTCCTGAGTCTGCACCATGGCTTACTCGCTTCTAGGGCGCAATCCCACCGTAATATCCCACAATATACAGGGATTGAATACCCCGGAGAAGAGATCCACATTACTTAGAGAAATAAAAAAAGGTAAGCCACATTTCATGCTACTACCGGAAACCCACTTTAAAACTGGCCGCGTCCCCAGGCTCACCGACTCGAACTACACAAGGGTTTATCATGCCACAAACAGCCTCGCTAAAACTAAAGGGGTCTCGATACTGGTCAGTAAGAATGCACCTTTTGACCTGACGGACCAACTGACAGACCCCGAGGGCAGATACATTTTCCTAAAAGGGAACTACAGTGGAACGCCCATCACAATAGCAAATGTGTATTTCCCAAACTCAGCACACCTGCTATTTTGCAAACAGATGGTTCATAAGCTGCAGCAGTTTGCTATGGGGTGTCTGATACTGGGGGGAGACTTCAACATCCCCCTGAATCCCCTAGTGGACACCTCCAATGGCAACACTAGCATTAGGTATAAAACCCTCAAAGGCATTAAATGCCTCCTCCATAAGCTGGGACTGATAGACTCGTGGAGATTTCGCAACCCACATGGACGAGACTACACATTCTATTCAGCACCGCACAAAAAATACACTCGGATAGACTATCTGTTTATAACTCAAAAAGACCTCCCTATCCTTTCCGACGCATGCATAGGCACTCAATCTCTTTCCGATCACGCTCCAGTGGCAGTAACATTAGACCTGACAAAGTCGCCAAAAAAGACCCAGATCTGGAGGCTTAACTCCTCGATACTTTCTGACCCCACCCATCTACCCAAACTTAAAGAGGCCCTGTCAAATTTTTTCACCCAGAATAACACCCCGGGGATGGACCCACTGATGATTTGGGAAGCCCACAAATGTACTCTAAGGGGGGAATTGATTTCGATAGGGGCTAGAAGGAAAAAGGAGAGAGAAAGGGAAATCAAAACACTAATAAGTCGTATCCATAAGTTAGAGTCCCAACATAAACAATCCCTTGCAGTGGATACAGCCACAGAATTATAGCCACATATATACAGCCAGGAAACAACTACAGACACTTTTTGATGCTAAAGCCAAATGGTTCTTATTTTTCAGGAAAAAAATCTACTATGAGGGGGGCAATAAACCAGGCAAGACGTTGGCGAGGGCGCTAAGAGTACACACCCAAAACAATAGTATTATAGGCATAAGACAGCAAAAAAATTGGACACTAGATGTCACCACAGAGGAGATTGCTAAACATTTCCATACATTTTACTCAAATCTATACAATTTACCGCCTCAGCACAAACAACCGGGTATGGATGGCAATAGAACACAAGTAATCAAAGACTACCTTAGTAAGAGTGTTCTCCCATCTCTTGACACGGCGGAAGCTAACACCCTTGAAGACACAATAACCACAACCGAAATTAGAATGGCCATTAAGAATTTGAAGCTAGGTAAGAGCCCCGGCCCGGATGGGTATACGGCTATCTACTACAAAACATTTACAGACCTATTGACAGATCCCCTGGCGGCGGCCTTGAACTCCTTGTCCGAACCCAGGACCACAACCCCAGATTTACTTTCAGCCTATATAACTGTAATACTGAAAGCAGGTAAAGACCCCTCCGATTGTGCCAGTTATCGTCCTATATCCCTGCTGAATTTGGACGTGAAAATCTTTGCGAGGATTCTTGCTGACAGACTGAGACCCTACCTCCAAAAAATAATTGGCCCGGAACAGGTGGGTTTTATGCCCGACCGTGAAGCTAAAGATAATGTCACTAAAGCCCTACTACTAATCCACCAAATGGGTTCGAGCGGATCAGAGGGCCTTCTCCTGTCCACGGATGCGGAGAAGGCCTTCGACCGTGTGGCATGGGACTACATGTTGTCTACTTGTAGACATATTGGACTGGGTGATAGGATGACCTGGATCTCTGCACTTTATCATAACCCCTCGGCTAGACTGAAAATAAACGTCACTCTCTCGGAGCGGGTACATATCGCGAATGGTACAAGACAAGGCTGCCCCCTTTCACCACTCCTATTCATTTTAACCCTAGAGCCATTTATTAGACAGGTCAATGCAAATAAATCGATCAGGGGATTCCGGGTGGGGGGGCGTGAGTTCAAGGTAGCCGCCTATGCCGATGATTTGTTATTTTTCATATCTAGGCCCCACACTACTCTTCCCAATCTTATGAAAGCCTTTGAACATTATAGCTATGTTTCCAACCTAAAAATAAACTACTCCAAATCCGAAGCAATGAATATATCCCTCCCCAACCACTTACTCACATCAGTGATAGAGAACTCACCCTTCAAGTGGGACCACAAAAAGCTGAAATATTTAGGGGTGTTTTTAACACCACAATTATCGACAATATACGAACAAAATTTCCCCCCTCTTTTAAAATCTATAGAAACGGACTTACGCAAGTGGCACGCTGGAACCTTCTCTTGGTTTGGAAGGGCAGCAGTCGTTAAAATGACAGTCCTCCCTAGGCTCCTTTACCTAATGCGCACATTACCGATTAAACTGCCACCTACCATGTTCAGGACACTGAGAACCATGTTTTTGAAATTTATCTGGGCACACAAAAATCCGAGAATCAAACTTGAAAACTCTGCAGAAAGCGAAGGCACTGGGAGGGTTAGGAGTACCCAACTTACAGGGTTATTACAAAGCATCCCACGTAACAAGGGTTATTGATTGGCACTGTCACAGAGATTCCAAAGACTGGGTGAAATTAGAAATGGACCTTCAGGCCTTACCACTTACCTTTGCACCTTGGCAACCTTGGCATTCATACACTGATGACCTGAAGCAACACCCCTTAACGGGTACCACTCTGAAAGTGATCCATGAGATCCCCGCTGACACAGGAGTTACATCCACCCTAGGCCCACTTACCCCACTGCGGGATAACCCAGATTTCATCCCAGGGGTGGGCAACCCTCACCTCGGATCCTCCCACTGTGACAGACCCCTTTTGGCAAGAGATTGCTATCACCAAGCCAAAATGAAAGACTTTCAGACACTTAAACAAAATGACAATGTGACGGACTTACCCTTTTGGACATACCTCCAAGTTAGAAGCTATGTAAGCACTAACCACAAGGTAGGAGATTTTTCAAGGCCTTTGACAGATTTCGAGTCGGTGTGCCTCGGGGGAGAGCCAATACGTGGGGCTACTTCAATTATCTATGCGTGGCTACAGAACACGAAGACACCCATGGATGACAGACTCAGAGAGCGGTGGTCAGAAGCTTTACAGGTAAACATAACTCCGAAACAGTGGAGGAACGCTTGCATCTTATCACACAAGTGCTCCATCAGCACCAAAGTGCAAGAGACAGCTTTCAAACTCTTGACTCAGTGGTACCTAACTCCAACAAAATTAAACAAAATGTTCCCCCAGACATCGGATCGATGCTGGAGGTGTATGGGAGACAGTGGAACTTTGCTACACATATGGTGGCAGTGTCCTTCGATTGCCCATTTCTGGGACAGTGTACGAGAATATATCCAAAAAATCACTGATACCACTCTATCTTTAGATGCAGCCTGTTGCCTGCTGCATATTTCGAGCTGGCCTCTGAGGAGATACAAGCGTTCGCTCACAAAACACTTACTAAATGCGGCCAAGTCCCTCATTCCACTTTATTGGAAATCAACGCACGTACCAACAACTAAGGAATGGCTAAATAGGGTCACAGAATTTTATGAAATGGAAGACACTTTGGCGCAAGCAAACGAACAAGTTGAAATCTTTCTCGATACTTGGCGCCCATGGATCGTGTTTAAATACTCCCAAGCATTTTCCGACATTTCCAGTGCCAAGGCTTAGGCGATAAACTAAATTAATCTTAGATACGGCGTTACAGCAGATCTGTGCTGGACTACTTATTTGGTCGACGTGGGTGGTCGAGGTCAATTAGGATCACTCAAGATCATTTCAGCTTCTTTTATATACTAAGATACTGAATAAACACAAACTTCATTCCTCCTACTTCACTTATGGCTTAGGTTTCTGTTTCCCCTTCTTTTACATGTATACTTTATTTTTTCCCCCCTTCTCATCTCTTTGATCCACTCAGAGGGTCAATTGCAATATTGCATATAATATTAATATAGGCCTAGGCGACATGGGTTGTGACATTGAACAGGTTTACTTCTGAGGTGATATGGTTCATGTAAAAGACACAACCGATACTACAGGGTTCAATTTTTGATTATTTTGAATCAACACTGCATAAACAACTGTAAACTGCGGCCTTGTTACTGAAACTTATGTACGATCAGAAGCATTTTTTATTGTACTCTCTGTTCTGTACTGTCTACCTAATACTTTGTAATAAACTTCTTTAATGGAAAAAAGCACTGAGCACTTTTATGCTATTTCATGTCTATGTGATTTGATTCTTTGCATGCTACACTAGATGCGAGATATTGCATGTTATCTGATATATCACTTGATTGAGTATGCTTTGGCGGGAGTGTACATGCACATTGCACTCTTATTGTTTGATATGTAAGCATATTATAGAGGTTAAGGTACACACTATATATAGGAAATTTGCAAGTTGTATTCGATATCTATACATTAGTGATCTTTGATACCATTTTTATAATATTTTTTTTGATATCAAGCACAGCGCAAACAATTTTTTCTATACTTGTGCACGGATATGAATACGTGAACTGCGTTTGCAGCTAGATATTCACAGTTATTTATATATATATATATTTTTATATTTTTTTTGTTTTGGAGTTTCACATTTATGCACATTGAGCACTGGATCATTGTGGCTCGCAAGATTTTCCTCTTTAAGTGATGCATTTCACAATTTTTTTTAGTACTCGTCGCTAAGGGCTGTCAGCTTCTGCATCCCATTGGCAGCATCTGTTTCACATGGTGGATGATTATCTAGGGGCAAAAACAGATGGAGAGCTTTCCAGTCGATAATCCACCGGCTTACTGGGTCATGAGGATAGACCACTGGCCAGAACTTGCCCAGTATGCAATTGGGCCGCCCTGCATCCAACGTTCTTTTCGAACGTGCTGCTGGAGGTTTTGTTACTGATACTCTGTGGACCATCTGAAATTTATCAAAATGAATCAGTCCTGGAGTACCATCAGCTATGAAGCCCCTGATGCCGATGTCACTGATTAAGTGTTTTTGGGGATGTGGAATCTCTGCAGTACCTTTAGGTTGTCTAGCGTTGTGGGTGTTAATTTCATCTGGAAGAATTTTTTTGGTGTAGGTTTCATGGGCACAATTAACACCCAAAGACCAATTTTCTGCACCTGTTTGACAGGTGCATATCATTTCAATTTTCAATTTCAATCGTTTTTTATTAACATTTTATGAAAATAGAAGAATCAGGTAGACATATAAGATACAAAAAAAAGTAAACACAAAGAATACAAAACCAAAGATATCATCTGCTATGTAACATATCAAATCAAATCAAGAACACCCGAGAGGTAACTGACGGTGATACCATGTATAGAGTGTGGGTATTGTATTGATGGGACCAGGCAGGCCCTCTAGCCCCGACACCCCCTCTGGGACCTAGCTGTGTCAAGGACTTTTGGGCTTGCCATAGTAGTTAGACCATAACGTATAAAACCTCTTTGTTACTTCTGTGCCACATATATTCAGAAATATCATAACTACAAAATAGTGCTCGATTAGAACCACGCAACTCGTGTATATACCAGTGTTTTTAAATAGGATTAAGGTACAACACTTCTGTGGGTCCCAAACAGTGGCATCTTTCAAACAATACAGCAGAATAATAATATAACTGAGAGAATGAAGATAAGAAAGAAAGGGGGGAGAAAATAGAAATTGGAAGCATGGATACACTTTGACAACAATACATGAGTACTATCTTAGAGAGACCAAGGAGGTCCAAATTGACCAGTTAGAGAAGTATCTAACCATACAACCATCTTTGAAGGCTATTATCTTTTCATATTCTGCAATGGTGTTAGCTTTTAAGATTAACTCTCTCACGCTTGGGATTACATTTGTTTTCCAATTACTTACTATCAAGGATCTAGCCGCGAATATAATATGCATTGCTATAGATTTAACTGAAATGGGGTATTCTGACATATTTACGCTCAGAATAGCTTTTTCAATAGAAGGCTGAGTGATGACCCCTGTGATTCTTGCTATCATTTTGAAAACTTCTGAACAAAACCCACAGATGTGAGGACATGCCCAAACCATATGGGCCAGTGTTCCGACCTGACCGCACCCCCTCCAACATAGATTTGAGTTGTTGTCATAAAACTTTGCAACACTTCGATGTGCTTGCCCCAATTGAAGGTTACGGGGAAGATGAAGTATCTTGGTGTTGTCCTGTCCAAGGACCCCAGCGCATTTATTGAAGACAACTTGGTCCCCCTCTTATCAAAATTTAAGAGAAAATGTGATACCTGGAGCAGACTCCCTCTGTCTGTGGCGGGTAGAGTTAACTTGATAAAAATGGTATGGATGCCGCAGTTGTTATATTTACTCCACAACTCCCCAGTTTGGATTGGGGAGAAGTGGTTTAAAAAAATTCAATCCCTCTTCAGGGAGTTAATATGGAAGAAAGGTCAGGCCAGGATTGGCCTACAAAAACTGCAGCGCCCTGCCACGGAGGGGGGTCTGGGGGTTCCCCAACCGTTTATCTATTTCTTGGCAGCCCAGCTACAACAACTAGGGGGATGCAACACCGAGGGAGGTGGAAGTAACAATGTCAAAATTACTCTACAGGGGAACCCACATAGCTCACTGGTGGGAGCACTGGAGGCAGATTCACTGCAAGGGGAGATTCCGACATTTAAAATGATTACCAGGGTCTGGCAGGCAACCAAGGGAATAATGGGGTACAAAGGGATTTCAGAACTCTCGCCAATGTGGAACAATAAGCAACTGCATGAATTACTAACTGTCGATAAGAACAAGATGTGGGAAAGGTGTGGGATAAACTGACTGATTCAATTATATGAGGGGGACACTCTGAAATCTTTCGAGGAATTGAGACATGAGTATGGATTACCAAACCAAGTATTCTATAGCGATCTACAGATTAGGCATGCATTGAGCAAGCAGTTCAATAGACAACCCCTAGTATGGTGTAGAATCCCGTTACTGCAAACAATAGTTAAGTCAGAGACTACCAAGGGTTTGATTTCAACGATATATACCCAGCTTACAAAGAGAATAAATACGCAGGCAGGTCCAACAGGGAGAAGGGACAGATGGGAGGCTGATGTGGGGGAGATAACGGACGAACAATGGAGAAGGATTCTTGAATTTGGATCGGAGGTGGCGGTCTCTCCCTCACGAAAAGCCTCCCACCTGATGTTGCTGCATAGGTCGTATCACACACCAAAAAAGTTGTTCATGTTTGGTCATAGAGTCAATGATGAGTGCCCTAGATGAAGGGGAACAGGCAATCTAATTCATATGGTCTGGAGGTGCCCAAAATTAGTTAGATACTGGCCTGAGATTCTAAAGAAAATAAACACCACCTTCAGAGTTAACTTAGAACTTGATCCCAAGACCTGTGTGTTGGGCTATGTGAATAACGGGCCGAGGGGTAGGAATACAGATTTAGCGATAGCAAGATGCTTGTTCCAAGCCAGAAAACTAATAGCACAATCCTGGCAATCGAGAACACCCCCAACCCCTGAAGCTTGGATTGAAACCATTACCGCTACAGTATGGAGCGAAAGGACATTCTATACCAGATCAGGCAATTACAATACATTTTTGAAACTATGGAATTTGTGGGTCCAAGCAATGCCGTGCTCTTTACCAGTGCTATTTTAGTGCCGAGAGCAATCCTCTTTCCACCCAGATAGAGGTGTCGTGCTGGGCATGGCTTGGAGTTTCGAAACCAAGAGAGAACAACGAAAAAGAACAGTAGCCAAATATAGGGTGTGCCTTGGAATTATGTGGGCCCGATAAGGGGGGGGGTGACTGGGGGGCGGAGGGGGGGAATGGTGTACCAGACAGAACAGTAATAATGTACTAACAGGCATGATAATAATAAGAGATTATGTGGCCGGTTGGCCTCGACGCACAAATTGGGTGTTTTATATGCTACACATTTGTATTATTGTAATTATTTAAATATGGAATGTATAAAGTAAAAGAAGGAAAGTTTGAAAGGCCACAATGATGTGACTAGGTAAGAGACACACATGAGTACTAAACTGAAAGCTGTCTCCGTATTAAGTTAACTGAAGTGGCTGAAAAGAAAAAAAAAAAAAAAAATGTATGGGGTATCATACCATCTAGCGAGAAGTTTTTGTGCTAATTCGTCGTAGTTCGAACACCTTGAAAATTGTTGGTTGCATTTGATCGCGCTCAACCATTGTTTATCTGTAGGATAAGACTTTGCCCAATTCTTTTTCCCATTTAATTTGTGGGCTGTTCTTTACATAAACCAATTTAGAGTTAAGTATGTCATAAATTAGGGAAATACCTTTTGCTTTGGGGTTAATGGAAGTTAAATCATTCCAAAGTGTTGTGGGGATTGGAAGGTTATTTGTGTTTATTTGTCTAAAGATGGATGCAATCTGAGAATACGTTAGAAACTCAGAGGCCGGTATACTATATTTAATCTGTATGTCTGAAAATGTCATTAATTTATCGTCCTTTGTGAGGTCATTTAAATGGAGAGTTTCTTCCTTTACCCAGTGACCTAGGGAGATGTTCGGAATTAACCAATTCAGGGATTCTAAAGGGATAGGGACCTTGGTAGATTGTATTTTGGAATGTGTTACCTCTTTTAAGTATGACCAGGCATGCAGGGAGGCCTGTATAATAGGATAATCTACCGATAATTTGGACTGTGATATGTTTTGTGCTATTAGGATGGAACTCGGTGAGTGAGGAAACAGCCAAGACTGTTCTAATTGGCACCATGGTTTAGTTGCAGGCTGTTTGAACCAGCCTTTAAGCTGGTCCAATATCGCCGCTATGTAATAATCTTTCAAGATTGGGATACCTAGCCCTCCCACTGATTTATGCTTCCTTTGTATCAATATGGGGAATCTTGCTCTCTTACCAGCCCATACAAAATTCATGAGTTGTTTCTGCATGGCTGTGAAGAAAGAGGAAGGGACAGAGATCGGAAGAGCTTGAAAGACGTAAGTCAGTTTTGGGAACACTAACATTTTGTATGCCGCAAGGCGACCGCCCCATGAAAGATAGTGTTTCTGAATTTTTGATAATTCCTGTTGCAATTTTGAGATTAGGGGGAAATAATTGGCTTCGTATAATTTTGAGATAGAAAAAGTTATTCGGACTCCCAAGTATGGAATAGAATCAAGGGTATGGAAGATTACGTTGGATAGCTAATTTGGAGGGATTATCTATTGCTATACCTAGAATGCTTGATTTGGAAGCGTTGACCTTGTAGTATGATACCTTACTAAATTGAGCAAGAGTATCATGAGCAGCACTGAGAGATAGATATGGGTTAGACAGTGTCAAAATTACATCGTCAGCGAAAAGTGAGATTCTATTTTGTTGGTTTCTGGAAGAAATTCCTTGAATTCCTGGGTGGGTTCTAATCTTTTCCACTAGGGGCTCCATGACCAAGGCAAAAATCAAAGGGGACAATGGGCACCCCTGTCTAGTCCCATTGGTTATCCTAAAATTTTTGGAGAACATACCTTCTGTGTATACATAAGCTGAGGGCGAGGAGTACAATGCCCTAATAGCTTTTTGAATAGGACCCGTTATGTTGAACTTCTCCAAGACCCTAGACAGGTATCCCCAATGCACTCTGTCGAAGGCCTTCTCTGCGTTCAATGTTAGGAGCAGAGAAGGCCCTTTCGACTTCTCAGCGGAATGTATAATATTGATCATTCTTCTAGTGGCGTTGTTCGCTTGACGGCCACTCACAAAGCCCACCTGGTCTTGATTAATATGTTTCGGCAAAAGAGAGGACACTCTATTTGCAATTAATTTGGCATATAAATTGACATTGACGTTCAACAATGAAATGGGTCTGAAATTTTGTGGTGTGGTAGGTTCCTTGCCTGGTTTAGGCAAGGTAATAATTGTTGCTGTTAACATTTCCGGTGGGAAAGAGGCTTTAGATATTGCGGCATCAAAGACCTGTTTTAGGTACAGTGATAGTTCATTTTGGAACAGCTGGTAATATTCGGAAGAGTAACCATCTGGACCAGGTGATTTATTGTGTGGCATACTTCTAATCAATTTTTCAATTTCAGGGACTGTGAATGGCAGGTTGAGCAAGGATAGTTCTGTCTGGGAAAGTTTTGGAAGGTGAATTGAAGCAAGGAATTCAGAAATGACTTCCTCCGAGGGTTCATGTGTATCAGGATCATCTTTAAGATTATACAAAGATTCGTAATAGTCGCTAAACGAGTCAACAATTTCTTTAGGATTTGATGCCAATTTCCCTGTTTTGAGGTTGAACATATGTTGGATTTTTTGGTGAATAATTTTGTCTTTCAGCTGATTTGCCAACAGTTTCCCCGCCTTGTTTCCACAACGGTAAGAATTGGCTTTTAAAGCACAAAAGCGGTTTTGCTGCCGGGAAATCAGGAGAGTACGAAGTTCCTGTCTTGCAAAAAATAATGAATCTCTAGTTTTTTGTGTTGTGTTCTATTTGTTGCTAGCTTCTAAGTTTTGAATTGTGGTTAACAAGTCGTTGAGCCGCTTACTCTGCTGCCTCTTAATCTTACTGCTCATTTGAATTAGCAACCCTCTTATATACACCTAGTGTGAAGGGATCCTCCACCGAGTGGGCATTCCTAATACTTTATAAATTTTCCGGTTGGGTTAAAGTAAGGATATCGTTCCTCTATCTATTTGCTCTAGTTTCTATTCCTTGATCCTCCACACTGATGAAAATGGGCGCATGGTCAGACCATGTGATAACATGAATATTCGACTTTACAATCTTTTGAAACATAAATTTATCTACCATAAACAAATCAATTTGCGAGTATGTGTGGTGCACATTAGAAAAAAAGGTAAAGTCACTTTCTGAAGAGTGTTGACATCCCCATACATCAAAAAGGTTGGAAGATGCAAGGAATTGGGATAAAGTTGCTCTTCTTTGTTGGGTTAGACAGGTCCAATTCTTTATTTGGGATTGTGTTGAAATCGTCAGTTAAAATGACATGCCCTTGTTTTAGGGATTCCACTTTTTTCCAAATCTTTTTCAGAAATCAAAGTTGGTGTACATTTGGCAGATATACGTTAACCAACGTGTATTTGGTCTTGAAAAGTTCACAAATTAAAATAATGTACCTTCCAGATGCATCAGTGTGTGTTTCCAACTTAGTGAATGGGATAGAGTCTTTAATGGCAATAGCTACACCACCTTTCTTTTTGGGGCCATTTGCTAGGAGCACATGAGGGTACTTTGGGTGGTGAAAGGCTGGTGGTTTGTTAGAGACAAAGTGTGTCTCTTGAAAACAAATAACATCACTCTTGA
The DNA here is from genome assembly GCA_037952925.1 of Lithobates clamitans. NCBI lineage: Eukaryota > Metazoa > Chordata > Amphibia > Anura > Ranidae > Lithobates > Lithobates clamitans. The sequence goes on from JBBGZY010000140.1 coordinate 10,474,567, forward strand.
GTCTGAGAGCTTCCTTCCAGGCCATTTGCCTTTTATAAGGGCTGTTCAGTCCTTTCACATTGAAAGAGGTGATGTTTAAGGCCATCTTGAAAATGCAAAAAATAATAAATTACGTACCGGATGAGGTGGTGAGTTTGGACCGTGTGACTGTCTATCACCTGGAAACAGTTATCTCAATCTAATTACTGCTGAGTCGTATGGCGTGAGTCCAAATGATGATACTCTGCAGATCTCTATGGTCTTCTATTACTTTCTGTCTATGTGTATCCTAAGGGAGGAAGATGTTAGAAAAGACAAGAAAAAGAAATAGGCTAAGATTTTAAAAAGTTGGCGATTCCGTTGGAACCTGTGCGGATAACAACCGCTAAGACTAGGGGGGAAATATAAAACGTAAACCAAAACTGTGTAGCGTTCTCCTGGGCCATCAGGGGAAAAATATGATATGGCAAATATGAGCATGAAATCAGCCTGATTCTGTATCAGAGTTGGGCCTTGTAGACGGTGGTGAACGGTATGTGTTCACGTGCAGGTTCTGAGGTTCCAGAATCTTCCATTCGTTCAGGAGGCGGAGGCCATCCTTAATTGAAGTGATCATGAAGGACTCTCCATCTTTTGTCACCATTAGCTTGGCTGGGTATATCCATCTATAAGGAATATGATGGTTGTTTAACGGTTTGGTGATAGTGGCCAGTTGTCTGCGTTGCTGCATGGTGAATGCAGAAAGATCTGCAAAGAAGGATAAGTCCTGCATCTCCTGCGGCATAGCGCCACGACGTCTAGCAGCGGCCATGAATTGGTCTTTAATGTGATAAAAGTGTATGCGGACTATTGTATCCCTGGGTAGATGAGCTGGGATATTTTTAGGCTTTGGCAGTCCATGAATCCAGTCAATGACCAGGTCTTCCAACGGGGCTTCTGGGAGAGCCAATTTCATGAGATCGACAAAATAGCTCAGATGCCCCCCCTCTTACTTCCCTCTTGCCTGGGGAATCACAATGAACCACTTTGTGGAGCGATCCACAGCCCGAACTGCCCCCACTCCTCCCCCCACTATCAGGGGACACAGCTCTTGCTGCAGCCAACATGGTGCCTGCTGCTTCATGTGCTGTGAATACAGCACAAGTGTCTGCTCTCTCTCAGGAGCCTTCCACACTCCTGGAAACTGACCCAGCCTCTCCTGCCAGCATAGCCCAGAATCTCTGAATCCTATTCCTCCTCCTCGCTCACCACCATCTGCTCCACCACCTTCCCGGAGCAGCTGGGGCTCCTTAGCCCTTGCCTGGTGGAATGGGCGCACCGTATTGGACAGCCAACGGAATCTCGCTCCAAACCCCATCCTGTGATTGTTAGGTACCTAAACTATGCGGATAAATAAGCCATACTTCAAAGATTCCGCCGTCAACGCAACCTCTCTGTGGATGACCACCCATTACTACTGTTTGCTGATTACTCTGTTGAAGTTATGCGACAATATAAGGCTTTCTCGGCAGTCTGTTCGTCCCTCTATAACAATCACCTCAGATTTACTCTGGCCTACCCAGCGATTCTGCATATCCAACCTGCCACGGGTGAACGTGTTTCCTTCACCTCTCCATCTGAAGCGGAGCACTACCTCAACGCGACACAACCTTCCGACATGTAATAGGTGGACCCTTCTGCCTCTAACTAGTCTGCTCTGTACAGGAAATCCCTTCTGTCCTCTAGGGGCCAGCAAAGTCCCCAAAAGCCCCCCCTACAAAAGGGTGCATGTCGGACTACCAGGGGACCGCTCTGAACACCGCTGACTACACGCTCCCGCTAACTCACGCGGTTTGCCCCTTCTCTATTTGAGCCTGACGTTTCAGGCCCTCTCTGACCTAGTGGTCCTAGCCCGCCATCTCTGACTTGCCTCCTTCGGTGGGCCATAATAATAATAATTTTTCACGCATCTAGCTACCCCCAACTTACTTAATACCTGTATGGGCCATCCCTGAATGAACTCAGATTATCATTTTCCCTCTCCCCCTTTCCCCTCTCCCCCTCCTATCTCCCTCTTCCTCCCCCTCTCTAATCTCATTCCTCTTTCCCTTACCCTCTTCCCACATCTTCCCCCTATCACCTTGGACCCTCCTCCTCAGAGCTACCCCAAGTTGACATATGCTGAGGAGGCACTCCTTGGCAGGGGGGCTTTAGGTGGTAGCTCCATGGGGAATAAAATTAAGTTCATGGAACATTTTTGGAGGCCTGTTCTCCTGTTTGTTACTGTTTTATGTATCTGGTCATTTAATCTTTTATCACTTGATTTTATCTCTAGGATTCTGCCAAGGTTCCAATGGTTCTGGATCTGATGGGGCGATGACTGCGGTAGTACTACCCCTAATGGGGCCATTTCACATCTATCTACTACTGCCTCAGCCATGGCTCCTTCGGATGATGGGAATCACCTAAAGGTAATCTCGTGGCATGTCAAGGAGGGCCATGCTCCCCTCATAAGCGTATGCAGATTTTGAGACACCTTAAGTGACTGCGAGCAGATGTCGCTCTTTTACAGGAGACCCATCTGACCGCAGATGACCTTTCTCGCCTGTGCAAATTATGGGTAGGTGAGGTTTATGTCTCACCAGCTGTGGGACGTAAAGCTGGGGTAGCAATTTTACTCCACAAAAAACTCCATTATACCATTTGTTCCATTGAGAGCGATTTGGAAGGTGGCAGAATCATCCTCCACCTGACGGCTGCCTCACGTGACATCTCTATATCCAACGTCTATGCCCCCAACTCCCCTAGACAGCTCTTCTTTCAAGATCTTACCTCCTGGGTCTTACAAATTCCTGAACACTGTCACCTAATTGGGGGGGGACTTCAATACTGTCATGCATATGGCTGAAGCCCGTAATTCGGGCCCTGCAAGCCGAGTCCACACGGGTGACACTCCGACAATTTTAGCTCAATCAGCTTCCTCACTTCACCTTGCAGACATTTGGTGCATCTCCCACCCCACTGATCGGAAATTTACCTTTTTCTCCCCTCCCCATAATTCATTTTCCTGTAAAGACTACCTTTTCTGCTCATCGGGTATACTCCCCTTTGTCTCCTCGTCGATCATTGAAGACATGGTCATCTCTGACCACTCCCCTATTAGTGTCCAGATCTCTGGGTTTTTAAACCCCCCCACAACACAGGCAACTGGCGTTTCCCATCTTTTTTTGGCTGACAACACTGATTTTTTTACACGCCCTTCGCACTGCCTGGGCTGAATTTGTAGAAACCATCGGGGCTTATCTCTCAACACCAAATTTGTTTTGGTAGACGGGGAAAGATTTTCCAAGAGGACGCATTATATCCTATACAGCTCAATTCAAGAAACAAACTCGTCTCCAATATTTGAAGGCCAGTGACTCCCTATGCCTGGCGCACTGTGCCTTAACGTTAAATCATACTGTAGCCACCACGCTTGCATGGCAAGCAGCTAAGCGTGCCTTTGACCACTGGTCTGCACAGCAAGAGATTACTAGGCAATCTTACTCTGCTCTCCATTTTCATAGATGCAGCAATAAGGCAGGCAAGCTCTTAGCGAAGTTATGCTCGGGACGCCATTAGCTGACCCATATTGGAGTTCTACGCTCCTCTAATGGACATATTACTAATGCGGCCTCTGAGATTAGTGCCATCCTCACTAAGTTCTACACCAACCTCTACTCGGAAGACCCTATCGACATTGAAGTGGCGAACAAAGTACTCAAGACAATTAAACTACCTACCCTATCTCCTGACCAGTTGGAGACTTTAAATGCCCCTATTTTCCTTGAGGACATCTGCTCTACTATTAAATCCATCTCTACTGAGAAAGCCCCTGGCCAAGATGGCTTTTCAGCAGAATTCTACAAATTAACTTCCCGAATATATTCCTCCTGATACCCTATCCCATGTTTATAGAGCAATGTGGGTTGATGGCCCATACCTTCCCTCGAGCGCTCAGGCACACATCAAACTCATTGCCAAAAAGGGAAAAGATCCCCTTCTACTGGGTTCATATAGGCCTATATCCCTAATCAACGTTGACACGAAAATTCTCTCCAAAATCGGTGCATCCCGTCTAGCACATATCCTTCCATCAATCCTCCATCCAGCCCAATCAGGTTTTGTCCTGGGGCGGTCTGCCATACATAACATTCGTAAGGTCCTCCTGACCCTTGAATTTGCCAAGACGCATCCTGACCTTGACACAGCAATTATCTCGCTGGATGCCGAGAAAGCTTTCGATAACATCAGCTTTTCTTGGCTTTTCATGGTCATGAGGGCAGTTGGAATGATTGGCCCCATATTACAATTTGTCCAAAAAATCTACTCCTCACCAACGGCCCGCCTCATTATTCCTAATTTCATGTCCTCTGACCTACCACTCACTAAAGGCATATGCCAAGGCTGCCCCTATCCCCTCTTCTTTTTAACATTGAACCACTCTCCAGACTTCTAAACTCATCATTAGGGATCAGTGGTGTCACGGTAAGCAACCAAGTCCTACGTTCGGCTCTATTCGCCGACAACATTCTTTTATTCTCAACCAAAAAAAGGGAGAGGGGGCTGTGTAATGACACAGGTGGGACTTTAAATGAGGCGCACCTAAAGTGTGCCTCCATCCCTGGTACTTTGTCACTATTTTATTCTCAACCAACCCTTTCTCGGATATCTCATTCCTCTGAGAACCTGTTTGCAACCTTCCAGGCTTGTTTGGGGATCTGGATTCATTTTGACAAGAGTGAAATTTTGGCTCCCAACCCACAGATGGCTCGAGTCTGGATGGGCTCATCCCTGTTCATAGTAGCGAAACATCAAATTACCTACCTAGGTGTCCGCGTTGGCAGGGAACCCTCCTCTTTATATAGCTTGAAGTACCCCCCCAGTGATAGCTAAGATTGTACAGGAGTTGGAAGTATGGGCGGACTTGCCCCTTTCACTATTTGGGAGATGCCACCTCTTTTAAAATGGCCTAGTTTGCTAGACTATTGTATCCATTACAGACCTTACCTCTATTAGTGAAACATATTGACGTCCAAAACATACACACTGCACTGCTCACATGCATTTGGCATGGCAGAAAACCTTGCATTGCACTTCAAAAACTCTGTCTCCCAAAGAGTGAAGGTGGAATGGGCCTGCCCAGTATTTAATTTTATAATCTTTCCTGCCTATTGAGACAGGGTATTGATTGGTTGTCCAAAAACTCTCATTACTCTAACTACATGCTGGAGGGCACCCTTGTGTCCCAGTTTATTCTCCAGGCTGTCCTTCACTCCAGGCTACATGCCCTTCCCCTGCAACTGAGATCCAACCTTTTGATTAGAGACATAGTGATTGCCTGGAGAGAAATACGGAGACTCCAGGGCTTACCCTTCACCGTCTCAAGCCACCTTCCCATACTTGGCAACCCAATGTTCCCCCCCTTCTATAGACCACAAGGCCTTCCCTCAATGGTCTTCCTCCAGCCTAACAACCATCTCTAAAGTCATCAATCCTGCCCAAGGTACTTTTAGACCCTTTTCAGAACTGACTAAACAGTACTCCCTCAGGCCATCACAGGTTTCACTATCATCAGCTAACCAGCTACCTCAGATCCTGCTTCAGCCCGCGCCAAAACTCTCAGCAATTACTTCTACCTAAGGACCCTTTGTTATGCCTTTTCAGCTGCGATATCTCGCAGGCTTCCTTGTCAACGCCTACCTGTGACTCTATTCTTCAGTGGGTCCATATCTGTCTTCTGAGAGCTCGCAGGGCAATAATGCAAGCTTGGATCTACCCTTCCCCACTTCAAATTGCCTCGGTAAAACAAGCACTCTTAACACTATTTAACATTAAGAAATTAGACACTATTGCCCAACATTCTACTTTACTGAAACACTTTATTGCAAGATGGCGTCTCTTCATGGAACACTCTTTCTCTCCAGAAGAGTTCTTTCCACATGACTCCCTTCCGCTATAGGGACTGGTACCTGCGTGCAGACCTTGCTAATACACTGGGTAAACTTAGGATCCAGGACACCTCCAATGCCTTAAGCCCTCATCCCCCCCAGGCATTCCACCTAGTCTTTGTGATTAAGTAGTACATTATTTGATGTGAAATGTTTTGATATTTCTTCAAAATTTTATTGATCTTTCTACCCGTTTCCGGGGTGAATGTTCACCTGCTTCCACTCCTTTGACCACCACTTTGGCAGAACCACCGGTCAGTTAATCTTGTTGGACCAGATACTGTGTTATTAGTTATCTCGTTAATGTTTGTAGGCTCCAAACCATGCAGTTTTATCCTGCTTACTATGTAGTATTATGTATTTTACTTTGTTGCCTTGCTGGTAGACTACTCCTTCAACAAATCTTGTACTTTTATATGAAAATTGAATAAATATATATAAAAAAATACTTTTTTTTACATTAATACATGTCGGCCAGGGCAGTACATGGACCCCCATAACCTATGTATGCCCAATTACTTGCATATAAGCCTTCAAAATGGGCACTTTTTGGATTTTTTCCAGTTCAGGTCCCATAGACTTCAAAATATATCTATTTTTGGACATGTATATACAGTGCATATATATAACTACCTCACATATTATTTTCACCTCTACTTCTATCAAATTTAACCTTACGTATGACAGCATCACTATCCAGCACATCATTTTTACTACATATGCATATACCCATTTTATTTTCCATATGCTATACCATTTTTTCGCACCATTATATCTCATATTCATCTTTTAGGCCCCTACTCATCATTCCTGACTATGATTATTACTTTGTTATACCCATTTATTTTAATTCCTAACTTTTTATATATTTTACCATCCGTTATTATCACTTTATATCTTATAATAATTTTTCATCCACATATTTTAATGAATACTATTTATGTTCATTGTTCATTTTATATAGTGGCATCTAGTTTCATTTGCTGCTTGATATTGAGGGTATTGATTACTACATAGTTATATTAAATATTTTTTTTGCATCCTTCCATTAGAAATCAAATATCATAATCCAACTATCTCCTTCTCTCTCTCTGTCTATCCTTCACACTGGTCTCAACCCTACCCACTAAAATACAGCTCATCCACCCCTCTACATCCAAAGGGGCCTCGGGAATACACCTTTCTTCATTATCCTGCATATCTATCTGTATCCAAAGGAGCCTTCGGGATGCACCTTTCCTCATTCTCTTGTATATTTATCTGTGTCCAAAGGAGCCTCCGGGATACACCTTTCTATCTGTTTCCCAGGCAGTTGCAGTTTAACACCACACTGAGGCTTTGTATCTTTTATATCACTTACCTACCTTCCTTTTTGCCTGCTACAGCAATAAAAAATAATAATTTCTGAGTACCTTCATTTCATGAGGCATTTCTAAGTTCCTTAATGTTCACTTGCCAAGTCTGAGCACTGTTACATTGGCTTGGGGGTGCCCGTAGTCTTTTTGTAAGACATCACCATATTGACTTGTAGCTTACATAGAGCAGGTGTTGTAACTACACTCCTTGATGGATGACACAGGTCCACTGGAAAAATGAGAAGATGATAAGAATGTTGATAGCCCCTCTTGGTAAATTTGTTGTACATTTGCTGCAACTGTTGCAAGACTCAGGCTCAGTGCAGATACATAATATTCTCAGGAACTGTGAGATTAGAAGGTTATTTTTTAAGATGTTCAGGGTGAGGGCTATGTTATCTAAGCACTCTAATGCCCCGTACACATGGTCGGACATTGATCGGACATTCCGACATCAAAATCCTAGGATTTTTTCCGACGGATGTTGGCTCAAACTTGTTTTACGTACACACAGTCGCACAAAGTTGTCGGAATTTCCAATCTCCAAGAACGCGGTGACGTCAACCACGTACGACGAGACTAGAAAAGGCCAGTTCAGAACCAAGCGCGGCACCCTTTGGGCTCCTTTTGCTAATCTCGTGTTAGTAAAAGTTTGGTGAGAGACGATTCGCGCTTTTTCAGACTCGTGGCTTTCAGATCGTTTTCTGCTGTTCAGTTTGTGCTTGTGGGTTTGTATCTGCTCTTCAGTACGTGCAAGCAAGTTACGCGTGACTTTGATTAGTCATTGTGTTCTTGTTCGTTCGTTACTGTTTTTCAGGTCGCTCTTCACCGGCCTTGCTGTTCTTCAGTGCGTTCTGTTACTTCGTTCTGAGCAGTCGACCGTTTTCTAGCCATGTTGCATATACGTACTCCTCGTAGAGTTCGTGCTGTAAGGGGGCTTGGTGTTGGGGTCCTGATCTTGACACAAGTCCAGTCCATGAACAGGGTGGGGAGGAGTTCATGGACCAAGAATTGGTTGTTTCAGCGTGACCAGTTCTGTCATATGCCTTTGCTCCGTGAGATCCGTGAGAATAATCCTGATGATTTCAGGAACTTTCTCCGGATGACGGACCCCGTATTTCACTGTTTGTTGGCTTTGCTGACCCCCTATATCAGCAGGCAGGATACCTGCATGAGGCAAGCCATCACTCTGGAGCAGAGGCTCGTCGCCACCCTGCGGTACTTGGCAACGGGGAGAAGTCTGCAGGACTTGAAGTTCATCTCCCCCCAGGCTCTGGGAATCATTATACCAGAGACCTGTTCTGCCATCATCCAGGCCCTGCAGGAGTATATGAAGGTAAGATTTTTATCCTTTAATATCACATTTTATTGTATATAATGTTTGCTAATATATTGTATTTCTTTCCTCATTCTCTAATTACCATAATTGTAATATGCTGTGAATGTCCCCTTTGTCCTCATTCATGCTGGAATTTTATGTAATTGTTTTTTTTTTTGTCCTTCACTTACCTCCCCAGCCTGGTCTCCTGCCTGGTCTCCTTCACCTCATGTAGACACTTAAAACAATGTATTTTGTCAGCTCCATAGTAGTGCTTTACCCCAAACACCCCTAAAATGTTTTTAAATGTGATTTGTGCTTTAAATTCAGGCAGAGTGCCAGAGGCTTTTTTTGGGGGGTCCCAAAATCATTTGGAACCCTCCCTCCCCCCAACTGCTAAGTCAGCTGATACCAATTCTCTATCTATCCTCAATCATCTATCTGCTGACTTTGCCAAACCCATACACACTATACCCATCTCTTTAGTGGTCAGATTTATGGATGAATTCCCCAAAGCATGCAGTGCAAGGGCCTACCTAAATACTCAAATGGTACTGTTTAAAGTTTTTGTATACTATTATTATCTTGATAGGTAATAGCAGAATGTCCAAATGTGCTCAAATGTGTACAGTGTGTATTTATATCTTTGTATTATGACACTTCTTACCTGTCCAGTGGGTTGCCAATAGTGTAACTAAGGAGGGGCTGTTCAAAGTAATATCCATTATTTAGGCATTCATCTCTCAATGAAGTGGAGAGGGTTACCTGTCCAAGAGTCCCCCCCACATAATGTTAGAAATGGCCCATGAGAGGGGGGGGGGGATTATGATAGGTGTACCTTATACTTTGGTGTTTAAAAATTCCCATTAATAAATGTTATCTTGATGTTGGCCAAGAATATTTGTGTCTAATCTGCTTTCCATATTTTAATGTGCAAAAAGACTAATTTTTTTCCTTTTACTCAACAGTTTCCTTCCACGCCACAGGAATGGCAGACTGTGGCCTCCCACTTTGCCCAGAGTTGGGACTTTCCTAACTGCGGAGGGGCAATTGATGGGAAACACGTCCACATTGTCCCACCACCCAACTTTGGGTCATACTATTATAATTCTAAGGGGTTCAATAGTATTGTGATGTTGGCGGTGGTGTCAGCTAATTACGAGTTCCTGTATGTGGACGTGGGGAAGAATGGCCGGATGTCCGATGGTGGAGTCATCACCCAGATGGAGTTTTACAGGCGTCTCCAGAATGGCAGCTTGGACTTGCCACCTCCAGAAGACAATGTGGAAGGACTCCCATTCGTCTTCATTGCGGATGAAGCCTTTGCACTGGGGGACCATCTTATGCGGCCATTCTTTCACGATTCCTTCTATGTACAATGCTGTGGAGCCTCCATGGGAGCAAAATTTTCTCCATCGTTAGCTAATTTATACATGGGATGGTGGGAAGAATGTTTTCTTTTTTCACATCTCAATATCTTTGCACCCCACATCCATTGGTATGGGCGATACATAGACGATCTGATCTTAATTTGGAATCATGCAGATTCCTCTTTAACTTCTTTTGTTTCATACCTTAACAATAACAGCCTTAATCTTGAATTCTCTCATGTGAGCAATAAGATCATGATTGATTTTCTAGATATCACACTCAGGGGTGACCCTAGCACTGGTCTTATAAATACTGGAACCTTCCGCAAACCTACTGCCGGAAATTCCTTACTTCTGGCCTCCAGCTGCCATCCACCCCACACCATTCGTTCCATCCCGGTGGGTGAGTTTATTAGAGCTAAGCGCAACTGTTCCACCCCGGAAAGTTTTCAGCTAGAATGCTCTAACATCTCAAAACGATTAAGCGATAGAGGCTATCAGAAGTGGCATATCAATAGAGCCATTTCCATAGCCTCAGAGAAGGACAGGTACAATCTATTGCATAACAGAGAGAAATCCCCTTGCCCTTCAAAATATACACAACATAAAAATCAAAAGAACAAGGACAAGAGTTCCATTACCTTTGTCACCACTTTCTCCACAGAGTTTAATCAGATCAAACAGATTATAAATAAACATCTTCCCATTCTCTATGGTGACAAGGACCTAATTGATGTGCTTTCCAAAGGGTGTAATTTCACTTGTCGTCGTGCCCCAACTTTAGGTAACTCTTTGTCGCCCAGTTTACACCAAACCACCACTACTTCCAAAACGTGGCTCAGTACTAATGGCTCGTATAGTTGTGGTTTAAATACTTGTAGGTATTGTAACAAACATAACAAGAATCACAAGTCTATCACCTCGTACCATAATAATAAGGTATTTCCTATTAAGGACTTTATAAATTGTAGTACTCAATATGTAGTCTACGTGATAGAATGTGATGTTTGTAAATTACAATATGTAGGATGCACCACTAGGCCCCTTCGCACAAGGATCAGCGAACATTACAACGGAGCAGCATACAGTAATGAGAGAAGGTTATCCAATGTATCTAAACACTTTAAATTCATACATGATGGTAACATGGATTCCTTCTCTTTCTCTGCAGTTCAAAAAATCAAAATGTCGGTACATGGAGGAGACAAGCACAGAAAGCTACTGGAACAGGAAGTTAAGTGGATTTTCCTGTTGGGGACACGTATCCCCACAGGCATGAACCACAGATGGGATGTGGATCTATTTCTCAAATGACACCTTCCTATTACATTCTCAGTTTTATTGTCACCTGCTTCAGTATTTGTCTTTTTGTCCCAGTATGTTCCACTAGTGCTTGTTTTCTGCCCTTTAAACAGAAGATGGGAAGGGGGGAGGAGGAGAGGAAAGAAAGAAGGAGAGGGGGGGAGGAGAAAAAGAGAATAGAAAAGGAAAATTTTTTTTTTTTTGATCCTGCCATTAACTGCATCCCCTTTTTCATTAACTGATGCCCTTTTTTCTTTCTTTTTTTTTTTTTTTTTTTCCCTCTTCCTTCTTTTGATCCTGCCATCAACTGCATCTTTCCTCTTTGATCCTGCCACAATTCCATCCCTCCTTCTTTAATCATTGAATTTTTTTTTTTTTTTCTCCCTCTTCCTTCTTTTGATCCTGCCATCAACTGCATCTTTCCTCTTTGATCCTGCCACAATTCCATCCCTCCTTCTTCATTCATTGTTTTTTTTTTTTTTTTCCTTCTTTTGATCCTGCCATTAATCTTGACTTTAGATTTTGTTGCTACTACGTAGTATTTTTATTTGAACACTTTGAACATTTTCCTTTCCTTTAAGGAATATATTTCTCCCTTTGAGTAATAAGGTCTCAATATCTCATGTAGCATTTTTTCTACACATTACTTTTTGGCTCAACAAAATAACTTTTTATATTGCCTTTTTTCCCTCTCCCTCTTCTCATGCTGGCTAAAAACGGGTGTAGTCACTAACCACTTGAATAATGGGTATCAATCAAATATGTTAATTTTCTGTGACACCAACCTGATAGGCCAATTTTGTAGAGATGGAGTTTGCATGTGTGTATGTGAGTATATATATATTTTACCATATCTGTTTCAAACTAGCTACGACTAGGGCTTTTGCCGAAACGCGTCAGCTTTATTGTTTTATTGTCACTCTGATGTACCAATAAACGTCACTTCAAGGATTACAGTTTTGCCGGCTCTCCTTATTACAGTTTCCTTCCACGCCACAGGAATGGCAGACTGTGGCCTCCCACTTTGCCCAGAGTTGGGACTTTCCTAACTGCGGAGGGGCAATTGATGGGAAACACGTCCACATTGTCCCACCACCCAACTTTGGGTCATACTATTATAATTCTAAGGGGTTCAATAGTATTGTGATGTTGGCGGTGGTGTCAGCTAATTACGAGTTCCTGTATGTGGACGTGGGGAAGAATGGCCGGATGTCCGATGGTGGAGTCATCACCCAGATGGATTTTTACAGGCGTCTCCAGAATGGCAGCTTGGACTTGCCACCTCCAGAAGACAATGTGGAAGGACTCCCATTCGTCTTCATTGCGGATGAAGCCTTTGCGCTGGGGGACCATCTTATGCGGCCATTACCGATGAGGACCCTCACCCCGGACCAGAGGGTTTTTAATTATGGGCTGGCCAGAGCCAGAAGAGTGGTGGAGAACACATTTGGAATTATGGCCTGCCGGTTCCGCCTATTTATTACACCCATACATATGGCTGAGTACAAACTGAATCACATTATCCTGGCGTGCTGTGTTCTACATAACTTTTTACGGCAACATTCTGCCAACTATGCTGGCTCAAGTGGGCCTGAGGCCGGAATTATAAATGAAACAACCCCGAAGGCGCTTGAAAGTGGCCGTCCTGGCTTGCCCTCCCTGAGTGCTCGTGATGTCTGGCTAAGATACCTTGAGTTCTTTGCGGGTAGGGGGGCCATCAATATGCCAGACAATGTGTGAAACCTTTAGCAAATAATCTTTGGCGACATTTACTGCTTGTGTTTGTTTTAGCTGACCCTGACAGAAATGTGGTGATTTGTGAAAATGGCGTGATTGTGTAACCTTTTATACAAAGCACTGTTGGGTGTTATTTACTAAAGGCAAAGACACTTTGCACTACAAGTGCACTTGAAACTGCACTGAAACTGCACTTGTAGTGCAAAGTGTATTTGCCCTTCTGAAATAACACCAATTGTCATAGAAAGCAGCAATTAGAGCACCACAAAAGTTTTGTAGCGTTGAGACAATAATCCACACATTCTTGATTAACAATCATTTTAATACCTGCACAATCACATGTGCATTTTGACAAGTTTTTTTAAAACAAACCAACATGTTTGCTGTATAACAATTTTTGGGGTGGCATTAGAAAAAGGATAAATGTCCTTTTAAGATAAAACAGGCATGTGTAAAACCAACAAGAAAGACACAAATCTTGAACTTACAAAGTTCACATTTGGTAGAACTTGAAGGCAATATCAGACATGAGTATTTAGGAACTGTGTTTGATGTTGCGTTCAGATGGAGTGAAGTCACCCCCGGAAAAGCCAAATTTTGAAGATGCACACAAATACCTGAATGTCAACATGTGCTACCTGCCATCACGGGGGATCAAGGGACATGTTTTGCGGGAGCAACCCCTTCCTCTCAGCTACTTTATTATTGAGGAAGGGGTTGCACCCCCAAAACGTGTCCATTGATCTCCCGTGATGGCAGATAGCACATGTTGACACACTGTGTGCATCTTCAAAATTTGGCTTTTCTACAATTCGCCAAAAAATTTTTACATTGTAGCACACCATAAAAGAAAGGGCTTTGGAGAGGTTTTAAACTCTCCCCAAAACATCAATGATGTTCTTATTTTTTTTAATAACATCATTAATGTTTTTCGTGATGTTTTCCAATGCAACATTACACCCCATGATCTCCCCAATCAGGATCTGTGCACTTTCCGAGGTGAAATGCCCTGGATCCACAACATCATGATCACCTAAAAAGAGAGAAACCAAAAAAAAACATGTATTATAAATATGTCGGCAGCCATCTCTTACCTGAGCCTGTGGTCGCAGACACTCACCTGTTGTGGTGACTAGTTCCACCACGTCTTCTTCCTCCTCCTGCTTTTCTTGTGTTTGGGGTATTTCCCCTTCTTCCAGAGGTGGGGGGTCTCTGGTCTCCTCGGATGAGGGGTGTCCTCCGAGTCTTTTCTCCCCTATGTTAAAAAAAATGGTATACTTAGCACACAGATATTTGATGGCAGAACTATAAATATGAAACATTGCTTGGAAGTGGGGTACAATTGTCTATTTTGGCAGAGTTCCAAGATGTAGAATTTTTAGTGTCCTTTGTCAAGCTTGAATACTTACCTGTTTTGTATAAGCTTCACAGATGGAGACCCACTCTATAGTATACACTGGAGCACCTGTGTGGGGCCCCCTAATAAAAAGGGTGTTCTGGTGTCCCACACTAGTGCTCCAGCGTCCAGATGTGTAAACAGCTGCTGAGTGTCCTCTCCTTGCACAGAATCTAGTTTGCATTTCATTCTAGTAACAAACCCATCTACACAACCAAATTAGTTTCACACAAGTAGGCCCTAAAAAATGTGGGCAAATGCATATGGCCAAAACAATGGTGTTTTATAGGCCGAAATAAACAAATAATGTGCCCATGTACATGAAAGTTGCCATTTTAAACTGTACAACAGTTCCTAAAAGCACATGGAGCAGCACGAATATAATAAACATAAAAAGAATAGGAGCACAGCACAACTACTTACTTTTTTGCAGCACTCTCCGGATCTTTCTGTACTGCTCATGCTCCCTTAATTTCAGGTCCGACCACCGCTTCCTGAGCTAATGTTTCGATCGTCGTACCCCGAAATTCCAGTGCAGACTCCTGACTACTTTCGCCATGATCTTGGGCTTTCTGACATTGGGGTTGGGGTAAGGTCCATACTTCCCATCATAGTCGGCCTTCTTCAGGATGTCCACCATCTCCAACATCTCCCCAAAGTACATATTTGATGCCTTAAATCTTCTCCTTCTGGATCCAGACTTTTCCGGCTCCAGGCTTTCCTCTCCCTCCTCCTCGTTGCTAAAATTAGCACGCACCTGCTGTGTCTCCGCCATGTGCTCTTCCCCCACTGCGCCAAACGAAAAGGGGCAGGGAATAGACTAGAAAGAACATCAGGGGCAGGCGGAGTTACACGCATACGCAGTGTGTATAAAGCGTAACACGCGTGCGTAGTACGTACGATCTGTGAGCAGAGGAAGGAGTATTGAAAGCGCCAATCGTGATAACAAAGGTAAGAGCCAAACTTGGGCCTATACTGCTTCTAGATTGAGGCCTATATTGTAACAAGATTAGGAGAGTTTTACCTGACATTAGGGTTTGTCTTGTGTTGTGTCTTGCAGTGAAAATGGATATCTTGAAAGATAATGACTTTATGGCAATCTTCATTGATATGTTCAGGGAGCTGACTTGTCTGTGGCAGATAAACCACCCTCAATTGCTGCAATTTGTGAAGATGGTGGTCCCCACGGCAGACATCACCTATTTGAAGATCCTAATTGGTGGCCTGAGGAGCACATATCTAAGGGAGCACAATAAGGTCCAGGATTCCCAGAGATCCGGAGCTGCAGATGACATCTATGTCCCCAGACTGTGGTACTATGACAGGCTGCATTTTCTGGCAGGTCAGACTGAACCCAGGTCATCACTCTCCACTCTTCCTTCCACGCTTCCTTCCCCCCCAGCTGAGGCTTCTGACGCCCAACCTGGGCCTTCCAGGCAGCAACATGTGGAGGACCCCAGATTGAGCCAGGTATAGCATTCTTCTAAATATTTCTGCTTGTCCAATTAATGATGTTAACTAGATGTTAGTTTGGAGTACTAATTTATGATTGTGATTGATGATTGCAAAAACTACAACCATGTCCCTTTTTCATACACAGGGAAGTCTCAGCCAGGAGGTGGCTGGGCCAAGCAGGCTGCCTGATATCCAGGTCCCTCCCCTACACCCGCAAAGACAGAGTGGCAGGAAGAGGAGTACCCTGGAGGAGGCTGCCTTAGGCCTCTTTTGGAAGGCTACAGAGGCCCTTAGAACCCCGCACACTGTGGAGGAGGGGCCAAATAACATCTGCTACCCACATTTGTGACGTCACACATGGTCCTCCTCCTCCTTCAGGTCCTACTACTCCTCCTCCTCCTCCAGGTCCTACTCCTCCTCCTACCACATCTCCAACACCAGAGTCACAGCTGGGAAGGAAGCGTGGAAAGAAGACCAGAAAGTGATGACCCTGGGTCCAGTCTGTTCTGGCAAAAGATGCAGGCTCTTGTAGTACCACAGCCTGGGGACACAGATGTCATCTGCTGCTTTCCGGATCTCTGGGACTTCTGAACCAGACTGTACTCCCTTATATATGGACTCCTCAGGCCACCAATTTTGATGTTAAATAATTGATGTCTGCCCTGGGGGTCCAAGGCTTCGCCAATTTCTGCTGTTTCTCCAGCGTTGCCTCCCTCTTTGTTTGGTTCTGAGCCCTTAATAAAGGATTTTTTGTTTCAATTATACTCTCCTATGTGTTTTTTCCTTCAAAAAGGACAGTTTGTTTGTGAGGATTCAGGTACATTTCTAAAGTACAATGTGAAATTAACAAGGGACGCCAACACCAAACAATCTACTTGAGATTAAATAATACAAGATAATAATGGTGTTGTGGTAACTTGACACACAAAACACACACAAAAATATTATGGAGTAAAACTAAAAATAAAATAAAACAAAGATCAGCCTTGAAAAAAATACAAACCTAAAAAACAAAAAAAAAAACAGCCTTTAAAAAAAAACAAAAAAAACAACCCAAAAAATTTTTTGGCAGATGTGACAAATCAAAATATATTGAGGGAGTCCCGATAAATAATAAAGAAAGACGTTTTTGAGAAGTCTGTGTGAATATGAACAGCAAAACTACCTAATTCTTCTCACATTATAAAGAAGAGGAGAAGAAGAGAGTGCGCGGAATTAAACCATTTTTTACATTGCACCGTGACGAAAATGCTGTATCCATTCCGAACGCTAATTTTACCAAACCGAGCTGTTCCGTCTCGGAATTTCTTCTGAGCATGCGTGGCACTTTGTGTGTCGGAACTGGCCACATACGGTCGGAATTGACGCGATCAGATTTTGTTGTCGGAAGATTTTACAGCCTGCTCTCAAACTTTGTGTGTCGGAAAATCCGATGGAAAATTTCCAATGGAGCCCACGCACGGTCGGAATGTCCGACAACACGCTCCGATCGGACATTTTCCATCGGAAAATCTGACCGTGTGTATGGGGCATAACACCCAAGAAGGGAATATCAGTGTGGGATATCTCCAGTTTAAAGAAACCTTCCTACTTAGAGGGGAACATTTATATCTTTTCTAGATGGCCAACAAAAAGCTTAGCATAGATGGGAGCTGCTGAACTGCCCATAGCAATTCCCTTGGTCAGAAGCAATTAGTCAATACAAAACAAGATGCTCCAGAATAAATTAGGATGGTAGTTGTGTAACTTCTTTGTTCCTCACAAAATGTTCAACATCTTTAAGTCAGTGGGGATGATAGTGTATAAGGAAGAGATGTCCATAAGTAATACAATCTAGCCAGATTCAAAATTTCCAATGCTGGTCACTTTTTTGAGGAAATCGCCATGTCCTGTGTGTACGATGGTTCACGCAAGGCACGGATTCCAAGCACCAGCTGATTTTCCCCAGAATTCCTGATGGTGGAGATTGTTTTTTCCTGAATGCTGGCACCCCAATTACAACCGTCAGGATCACCCCACCAAGGGGTGAATGGGGACAAGGAGGCTACAGTGTAGAGACTAGAGTGGTCTAGGTGGGGCAAGCTGAGAGTAGTGAAATAGCCCTGGTCAGCAATGAATAAACAGTAAACTAGGCTGGAGCTGAAATAGTACTCAAGGCCAGGGGTCCTTGTAAGCAGTAAGTAAAGAATAGTCAAGCAGTCTGGGTAGAAAACAAAGAAGGCAGGCGACAAGGCAAGAAACAAGAGATGGGTCAGGCAACCTTGGTAATCAACAACAGGACATAGGGTTCAGTATTATGTCTGTTCAAAAGCTGGTGATTAAATACCCTCCAGGCAACTCCCTTAATTGTTAATCTCTGCTGCACACACTGGAAAACCAGGTTTAAAGTGTAAAAAAGTCAAAAGGAAATTCTGGGCTGCAGAAACTCCAAAGAAGAGTTGTACAGAACTGTAATGCACAGTGCCTGAGCAGATCTGGACCAAGCTGTAATGTGCAATGCCTGAGGAAAGCTAGAAATAAGCAATGCCTGAACAGAGCTGAAAACAAGCAGTACCTAAAATTAAATGGACGGAGCTGTAACAGCAGGTGAGAGGAGTAAAGCTAATAAATAAACGTGGGACATTGCAGTTGCTGGGGATTCTGCACATGGCCTTAGTTGGCCTGATCTTGCTCCCCTCAGCTCCTCCAACTAAATAGGGGTTAATAAGTCCAAATGTGTGAATGCGTGAGACGTGCCTTTTGGGGGTTTTTTTTGTTTTGTTTTAGGCATTGGAAATGTTGGGTTGTCACATACCCAGCCAATTTGTTATAGCTAAGCAAAGAAGAGTGTTTTAGTTGTCTAGTAGGTTACACAACTGGATTTGACCGATATAAGGAGTACGTCATATGTTTATCAGCTTCTTTGCATGGATGAGCTAATTGTTATACAGTGGGGACGGAAAGTATTCAGACCCCCTTAAATTTTTCACTCTTTGTTATATTGCAGCCATTTGCTAAAATCATTTAAGTTCATTTTTTTTCCCTCATTAATGTACACACAGCACCCCATATTGACAGAAAAACACAGAATTGTTGATATTTTTGCAGATTTATTAAAAAAGAAAAACTGAAATATTGCATGGTCCTAAGTATTCAGACCCTTTGCTGTGACACTCATATATTTAACTCGGGTGCAGTCCATTTCTTCTGATCATCCTTGAGATGGTTCTACACCTTCATTTGAGTCCAGCTGTGTTTGATTATACTGATTGAACTTGATTAGGAAAGCCACACACCTGTCTATATAAGACCTTACAGCTCACAGTGCATGTCAGAGCAAATAAGAATCAAGAGGTCAAATTAACTACCTGAAGAGCTCAGAGACAGAATTATGGCAAGGCACAGATCTGGCCAAGGTTACTAAAAAATTTTTGCTGCACTTAAGGTTTCTTAAAAGCACAGTGGCCTCCAAAATCCTTAAATGGAAGACGTTTGGAATGACCAGAACTCTTCCTAGAGCTGGCCGTCTGGCTATCGGGAGAGAAGAGCCTTGGTGAGAGAGGTAAAGAAGAACCCAAAGATCACTGTGGCTGAGCTCCAAAGATGCAGTCGGTAGATGGGAGAAAGTTGTAGAAAGTCAACCATCACTGCAGCCCTCCACCAGTCGGGGCTTTATGGCAGAGTGGCCCGACGGAAGCCTCTCCTCAGCGCAAGACACATGAAAGCCCGCATGGAATTTGCTAAAAAACACCTGAAGGACTCCAAGATGGTGAGATGATTCTCTGGTCTGATGAGACCAAGATAGAACTTTTTGGCCTTAATTCTAAGCGGTATGTGTGGAGAAAACCAGGCACTGCTCATCACCCGTCCAATACAGTCCCAACAGTGAAACGTGGTGGCAGCATCATGCTGTGGGGGTGTTTTTCAGCTGAAGGGACAGGATGACTGGTTGCAATTGAGGGAAAGATGAATGCGGCCAAGTACAGGGATATCCTGGACGAAAACCTTCTCCAGAGTGCTCAGGACCTCAGACTGGGCCGAAGGTTTACCTTCCAACAAGACAATGACCCCAAGCACACAGCTAAAATAATGAAGGAGTGGCTTCACAACAACTCTGTGACTGTTCTTGAATGGCCCAGCCAGAGCCCTGACTTAAACCCAATTGAGCATCTCTGGAGAGACCTAAAAATGGCTGTCCACCAACCTTTACCATCCAACCTGAAAGAACTGGAGAGGATCTGCAAAGAGGAATGGCAGAGGATCCCAAAATCCAGGTGTGAAAAACTTGTTGCATCTTTCCCAAAAAGACTCATGGCTGTATTGGATCAAAAGGGTACTTCTACTATATACTGAGCAAAGGGTCTGAATACTTAGGACTAGGGATGAGCTTCGTGTTCGAGTTGAACCCATGTTCGACTCGAACATCGGCTGTTCGATCGTTTGCTGAATTTCGAATGATATGGGCCATTCGCGCCAAATTCGTGTGGCGCGTCACGGCCCATAATTCACTGCGGCATCGCAGTGCATTGCTGGCTGATGATTGGCCAAGCATGCACTATGACCCGCATGCTTGGCCAATCACAGCGCCGTCAGTAGAGAGAGCTGTAATTGGCCAAAGCCAGGGTGGCTTTGGCCAATTATGGCTCAGGGGGTTTAGAACACGCCCCACACTATATAAGGCCGCCTGCACGGCGGCCCTGTGTAGTGTGTGTTCCGGCGTTGAGATACATAGATAGACAGAGAGATAGTGTCATTTCATTTGAGTTAGCTAGATTAGGCAGGACAATCAGTGAGTTAGCTGCATTTACAGTGTATTGTGTATATATATGCATCCCAGGTGTTGCATATATATATATATATATATATATATATATATATACACTGTATTCAGTTTAGCTAGATCTGTTCCTGTTATCTTCTTACTGACAGGCAGGCTTGTCTTGTTACAGTATTTACAGCTACCTGAAGAAAATTGCTGGTGTTCTTTTGATCCTATTAGTACCACAGTCAGGCAGCTAGACTATTGACAGTTAGTGCAGTGCGTCCTGCTCACAGTGTTCAGCTAAAACTACAAGTTAGTGGGGTGCGTCCTGCTCACAGTGTTCAACTAAAATTACAAGTTAGTGCGGTGCGTCCTGCTCACAGTGTTCAGCTAAAACTACAAGTTAATGTGGTGCGTCCTGCTCACAGTGTTCAGCTAAAACTACAAGTTAGTGTAGTGAGACCTCTGCACAGTGTTCATCTAAAGCTACAAGTTAGTGCAGTGCATCCTGCTCACAGTGTTCAGCCAAAACTACAAGTTAGTGCGGTGCGTCCTGCTCACAGTGTTCAGCTAAAACTACAAGTTAGTGCGGTGCGTCCTGCTCACAGTGTTCAGCTAAAACTACAAGTTAGTGCGGTGCGTCCTGCTCACAGTGTTCAGCTAAAACTACAAGTTAGTGTAGTGAGACCTCTGCACAGTGTTCAGCTAAAACTACAAGTTAGTGCGGTGCGTCCTGCTCACAGTGTTCAGATAAAACTACAAGTTAGTGTAGTGAGACCTCTGCACAGTGTTCATCTAAAACTACAAGTTAGTGCAGTGCGTCCTGCTCACAGTGTTCAGCTAAAACTACAAGCTAGTGCGGTGCCTCCTGCTCACAGTGTTCAACTAAAACTACAAGTTAGTGGGGTGCGTCCTGCTTACAGTGTTCAGCTAAAACTACAAATTAGTGCGGTGCGTCCTGCTCACAGTGTTCAGCTAAAACTACAAGTTAGTGTAGTGAGACCTCTGCACAGTGTTCAGCTAAAACTACAAGCTAGTGCTGTGCGTCCTGCTCACAGTGTTCAGCTAAAACTACAAGTTAGTGCGGTGCGTCCTGCTCACAGTGTTCAGCTAAAACTACAAGTTAGTGCGGTGCGTCCTGCTCACAGTGTTCAGCTAAAACTACAAGTTAGTGTAGTGAGACCTCTGCACAGTGTTCATCTAAAACTATAAGTTAGTGCAGTGCGTCCTGCTCACAGTGTTCAGCTAAAACTACAAGTTAGTGCGGTGCGTCCTGCTCACAGTGTTCAGCTAAAACTACAAGTTAGTGGGGTGAGACCTCTGCACAGTGTTCAGCTAATACTACAAGTAAGTGCGGTGCGTCCTGCTCACAGTGTTCAGCTAAAACTACAAGTTAGTGTAGTGAGACCTCTGCACAGTGTTCAGCTAAAACTACAAGCTAGTGCTGTGCGTCCTGCTCACAGTGTTCAGCTAAAACTACAAGTTAGTGCGGTGCGTCCTGCTCACAGTGTTCAGCTAAAACTACAAGTTAGTGCGGTGCGTCCTGCTCACAGTGTTCAGCTAAAACTACAAGTTAGTGTAGTGAGACCTCTGCACAGTGTTCAGCTAAAACTACAAGTTAGTGCGGTGCGTCCTGCTCACAGTGTTCAGATAAAACTACAAGTTAGTGTAGTGAGACCTCTGCACAGTGTTCATCTAAAACTACAAGTTAGTGCAGTGCGTCCTGCTCACAGTGTTCAGCTAAAACTACAAGTTAGTGCGGTGCCTCCTGCTCACAGTGTTCAACTAAAACTACAAGTTAGTGGGGTGCGTCCTGCTTACAGTGTTCAGCTAAAACTACAAGTTAGTGTGGTGCATCCTGCTCACAGTGTTCAGCTAAAACTACAAGTTAGTGTAGTGAGACCTCTGCACAGTGTTCAGCTAAAACTACAAGCTAGTGCTGTGCGTCCTGCTCACAGTGTTCAGCTAAAACTACAAGTTAGTGCGGTGCGTCCTGCTCACAGTGTTCAGCTAAAACTACAAGTTAGTGCGGTGCGTCCTGCTCACAGTGTTCAGCTAAAACTACAAGTTAGTGTAGTGAGACCTCTGCACAGTGTTCATCTAAAACTATAAGTTAGTGCAGTGCGTCCTGCTCACAGTGTTCAGCTAAAACTACAAGTTAGTGCGGTGCGTCCTGCTCACAGTGTTCAGCTAAAACTACAAGTTAGTGCGGTGTGTCCTGCTCACAGTGTTCAGCTAAAACTACAAGTTAGTGTAGTGAGACCTCTGCACAGTGTTCATCTAAAACTACAAGTTAGTGCAGTGCGTCCTGCTCACAGTGTTCAGCTAAAACTACAAGTTAGTGCGGTGCGTCCTGCTCACAGTGTTCAGCTAAAACTACAAGTTAGTGGGGTGAGACCTCTGCACAGTGTTCAGCTAAAACTACAAGTTAGTGCGGTGCGTCCTGCTCACAGTGTTCAGCTAAAACTACAAGTTAGTGCGGTGCGTCCTGCTCACAGTGTTCAGCTAAAACTACAAGTTAGTGCTGTGCGTCCTGCTCACAGTGTTCAGCTAAAACTACAAGTTAGTGTGGTGCATCCTGCTCACAGTGTTCAGCTAAAACTACAAGTTAGTGTAGTGAGACCTCTGCACAGTGTTCAGCTAAAACTACAAGTTAGTGCGGTGCGTCCTGCTCACAGTGTTCAGCTAAAACTACAAGTTAGTGTAGTGAGACCTCTGCACAGTGTTCATCTAAAACTACAAGTTAGTGCAGTGCGTCCTGCTCACAGTGTTCAGCTAAAACTACAAGTTAGTGCGGTGCGTCCTGCTCACAGTGTTCAGCTAAAACTACAAGTTAGTGGGGTGAGACCTCTGCACAGTGTTCAGCTAAAACTACAAGTTAGTGCGGTGCGTCCTGCTCACAGTGTTCAGCTAAAACTACAAGTTAGTGCGGTGCGTCCTGCTCACAGTGTTCAGCTAAAACTACAAGTTAGTGCTGTGCGTCCTGCTCACAGTGTTCAGCTAAAACTACAAGTTAGTGTGGTGCATCCTGCTCACAGTGTTCAGCTAAAACTACAAGTTAGTGTAGTGAGACCTCTGCACAGTGTTCAGCTAAAACTACAAGTTAGTGCGGTGCGTCCTGCTCACAGTGTTCAGCTAAAACTACAAGTTAGTGTAGTGAGACCTCTGCACAGTGTTCATCTAAAACTACAAGTTAGTGCAGTGCGTCCTGCTCACAGTGTTCAGCTAAAACTACAAGTTAGTGCGGTGCGTCCTGCTCACAGTGTTCAGCTAAAACTACAAGTTAGTGTAGTGAGACCTCTGCACAGTGTTCAGCTAAAACTACAAGTTAGTGCGGTGCGTCCTGCTCACAGTGTTCAGCTAAAACTACAAGTTAGTGTAGTGAGACCTCTGCACAGTGTTCATCTAAAACTACAAGTTAGTGCAGTGCGTCCTGCTCACAGTGTTCAGCTAAAACTACAAGTTAGTGCGGTGCGTCCTGCTCACAGTGTTCAGCTAAAACTACAAGTTAGTGGGGTGAGACCTCTGCACAGTGTTCAGCTAAAACTACAAGTTAGTGTGGTGCGTCCTGCTCACAGTGTTCAGCTAAAACTACAAGTTAGTGTAGTGAGACCTCTGCACAGTGTTCATCTAAAGCTACAAGTTAGTGCTGTGCGTCCTGCTCACAGTGTTCAGCTAAAACTGCAAGTTAGTGGGGTGCGTCCTGCTCACAGTGTTCAGCTAAAACTACAAGTTAGTGCAGTGAGACCTCTGCACAGTGTTCATCTAAAACTACAAGTTAGTGCAGTGCGTCCTGCTCACAGTGTTCAGCTAAAACTACAAGTTAGTGCGGTGCGTCCTGCTCACAGTGTTCAGCTAAAACTACAAGTTAGTGGGGTGCGTCCTGCTTACAGTGTTCAGCTAAAACTACAAGTTAGTGGGGTGCGTCCTGCTCACAGTGTTCAGCTAAAACTACAAGTTAGTGCGGTGCGTCCTGCTCACAGTGTTCAGCTAAAACTACAAGTTAGTGCGGTGTGTCCTGCTCACAGTGTTCAGCTAAGACTACAAGTTAGTGGGGTGCATCCTGCTCACAGTGTTCAGATAAAAGTACAAGTTAGTGTGGTGCATCCTGCTCACAGTGTTCAGCTAAAACTACAAGTTAGTGTAGTGAGACCTCTGCACAGTGTTCAGCTAAAACTACAAGTTAGTGCGGTGCGTCCTGCTCACAGTGTTCAGCTAAAACTACAAGTTAGTGTAGTGAGACCTCTGCACAGTGTTCATCTAAAACTACAAGTTAGTGCAGTGCGTCCTGCTCACAGTGTTCAGCTAAAACTACAAGTTAGTGCGGTGCGTCCTGCTCACAGTGTTCAGCTAAAACTACAAGTTAGTGGGGTGAGACCTCTGCACAGTGTTCAGCTAAAACTACAAGTTAGTGCGGTGCGTCCTGCTCACAGTGTTCAGCTAAAACTACAAGTTAGTGCGGTGCGTCCTGCTCACAGTGTTCAGCTAAAACTACAAGTTAGTGCTGTGCGTCCTGCTCACAGTGTTCAGCTAAAACTACAAGTTAGTGTGGTGCATCCTGCTCACAGTGTTCAGCTAAAACTACAAGTTAGTGTAGTGAGACCTCTGCACAGTGTTCAGCTAAAACTACAAGTTAGTGCGGTGCGTCCTGCTCACAGTGTTCAGCTAAAACTACAAGTTAGTGTAGTGAGACCTCTGCACAGTGTTCATCTAAAACTACAAGTTAGTGCAGTGCGTCCTGCTCACAGTGTTCAGCTAAAACTACAAGTTAGTGCGGTGCGTCCTGCTCACAGTGTTCAGCTAAAACTACAAGTTAGTGTAGTGAGACCTCTGCACAGTGTTCAGCTAAAACTACAAGTTAGTGCGGTGCGTCCTGCTCACAGTGTTCAGCTAAAACTACAAGTTAGTGTAGTGAGACCTCTGCACAGTGTTCATCTAAAACTACAAGTTAGTGCAGTGCGTCCTGCTCACAGTGTTCAGCTAAAACTACAAGTTAGTGCGGTGCGTCCTGCTCACAGTGTTCAGCTAAAACTACAAGTTAGTGGGGTGAGACCTCTGCACAGTGTTCATCTAAAGCTACAAGTTAGTGCTGTGCGTCCTGCTCACAGTGTTTAGCTAAAACTGCAAGTTAGTGGGGTGCGTCCTGCTCACAGTGTTCAGCTAAAACTACAAGTTAGTGCAGTGAGACCTCTGCACAGTGTTCATCTAAAACTACAAGTTGGTGCAGTGCGTCCTGCTCACAGTGTTCAGCTAAAACTACAAGTTAGTGCGGTGCGTCCTGCTCACAGTGTTCAGCTAAAACTACAAGTTAGTGGGGTGCGTCCTGCTTACAGTGTTCAGCTAAAACTACAAGTTAGTGGGGTGCGTCCTGCTCACAGTGTTCAGCTAAAACTACAAGTTAGTGCGGTGCGTCCTGCTCACAGTGTTCAGCTAAAACTACAAGTTAGTGCGGTGTGTCCTGCTCACAGTGTTCAGCTAAGACTACAAGTTAGTGGGGTGCATCCTGCTCACAGTGTTCAGATAAAAGTACAAGCTAGTGCGGTGTGTCCTGCTCACAGTGTTCAGCTAAAACTACAAGTTAGTGGGGTGAGACCTCTGCACGGTGTTCAGCTAAAACTACAGGTTAGTGTGGTGCGTCCTGCTCACAGTGTTCAGCTAAAACTACAAGTTAGTGTGGTGCGTCCTCCTCACAGTGTTCAGCTAAACCTACAAGTTATTTTTTTGCGAGCTCTGCACAGTGTTCAGCTAAAGCTACCTGTAGAAGGTTGGTGGTGTTTTCCTGATTCTATCACTACCGCAGGCAGCTAAAAAAGCTACAAGTTAGCTTTTTGCGAGCTCTGCACAGTGTTCAGCTAAAGCTACTTGTAGAAGGTTGGTGGTGTTCTCATACTACAGGCAGGCAGTTGATTTTGCTAGCTGCAGTATCAGTAATATATATATATATGTATATATATATATATATATATATATATATATATATATATATATATATCCCAGCTTAATGCAGCTACAGGCCATTAGTATGTCTGGAAGGCCAAGAAGGAGAGGCAGACAGTCACAAGCCAATAAGAGAGGGCAAGCAGGCTCTGTGTCTAGTGCTGGTCGTGGAGACGGTGCATCCTCATCAGCACGTGGCCGTGGGACACGCTTGGCCTTTTTTTTGGCAGCTGGCCGTGTTGAGCCGCAACATGCGGAAGACTTGGTCGAGTGGATGACCAAGCCGTCCTCATCCTCCTCATCCTCTCTCACCCATGCCCAGGGTACTTTGTCTGGCAAAGCAGCGGCCTCTTCCCTCGGCTCAATGTCATCAGTGACTCCTTCCCTAGCCCCACCATGTCCTCCTGAGGAGGCCCTCGAACTGTTTGACCACAGTGCCCTGTTTGGCTCACGTCCTTAACTTGGTGGTGCAGCTGTTCTTGGGCAGGTACCCGGGCTTACAGGATGTCCTGAGGCAGGCAAGGAATGTCTGTGTGCATTTCTGCCGGTCATATAATGCCAGTGCTCAGCTGACGGACCTCCAAAAGAGTTTAACCTGCCCAAGAACCGCCTAATCTGTGACGTGCCCACCAGGTGGAACTCAACGTTGGCCATGCTGCAGCGGCTGCACATGCAGCAGAGGGCCATCAATGAGTACCTGTGCGACTATGGCACCAGGACAGGGTCAGGGGAGCTTGTTCAGTGGGCCATGATCAGGGATGCATGCACTGTCCTGTCACCATTTGAGGAGGCCACGAGGATGGTGAGCAGTGACAGTGCATGCATCAGTGACACTGTTCCCCTTGTCCACCTGTTGGAGCACACGCTGCATGGAATAATGGACAGGGCACTTAAGGCAGAACAGAGGCAGGAAGAGGAGGACTTCCTTCGCTCTCAAGGCCTCCTTTATCCAGATAGTGTTCCTGCGTGCCCACTGATCACACAGGAAGAGGACGAGGAGGAGGAGGAGGAAGATTGTGTCAGTATGGAGGTGGAGCCTGGCACTCAGCATCAGCAGCAGTCTTTAAGGGATCAGTCCCAAGAAACACATGGACTTGTATGTGGCTGGGAGGAGGTGGCTGCGGACCATATCGTCCTTAGTGACCCAGAGGACTCCGGACCGAATACCTCAGCAAACCTACGCTGCATGGCCTCCCTGATCCTGCAAAGCCTGCGTAAGGATCCTCGTATTCGTGGTATCAAGGAGAAGGACCAATACTGGCTGACAACCCGCCTTGATCCACGTTACAAGGGTAAGGTTGCGGACCTTTTCTTGCCATCGCAGAGGGAGCAGAGGATGAAACATCTTCGGGAGGCCTTGCAAAAAGGTCTGTGCAACGCGTTCCCAGAGACTGGGAGGTTACAAACTCCTGTTTCTGGACAACGTGTTGCTGAGGCTTCGGTCAAAGAAGGAGCAGTGGAGAAGGTGGCCATCTGACCGATGCGTTCAGACAATTTTTTGGTCCGCAGCCCCAAGGTATGATCGGTTCCAGCAACCATCGCCAGCGTCTGTTTTACATGGTGCAGAAATACCTAGGGTCAAGATCTGACTTGGACACCTTTCCCACCGAAAATCCTCTGGGTTACTGGGTCTTGTGCATGGATCACTGGCCAGAGCTTGTACAGTATGCAATTGAGCTACTGGCCTGTCCTGCATCCAGCGTTCTTTCGGAACGCACATTCAGTGCTGCTGGAGGCTTTGTAACCGATCACAGGGTGCGTCTGTCCACCGACTCGGTCGATCGACTGACCTTCATAAAAACGAATCAGTCTTGGATCACCACCACCTACCAAGCAACCGGTTGCTGATGTAACCGAATAATTTTTTTTTAAATCTCAGATCCCTTCAAGGACTGCCTATGCTGATGCTGAGTAACTATCCCTGAGTAATTATCCTCTTCCTCCTCAATCATCACGCTGATAGCTTGTAAGAACATTTTTGGTTCTGGGCGCCACCACCAGTGCCTAAGGCCCAATTTTTCAGCCCCTGTTTAACAGGGGCGTGTAATTACAATTTGTGATGCAATACTTTGCAGCAGGGCTCGTTTATGCGTTACAACTAGAGTATCTGTGATGGGTTGCAGTGTTGTGGCACCAGCACCAGTGCCTAAGGCACAATTTTTCAGCCCCTGTTTAACAGTGGCATGTTATTACAATTTTTGATGCAATACTTTGCAGCAGGGCTCATTTCTGCACCCACCAAGAGCGAGTGAGGACTTACAGTGTTGTGGCACCACCACCACCACCACCACCAAAGGCCCAATTTTTCTGCCCTTGTTCAACAGGGGCATGTAATTACAATTCTTGATCTAATATTTCACAGCAGGGCTCATTTCTGCACCTACCAAGAGCGAGTGAGGACTTACAGTGTTATGGCACCAGCACCACCACCACCAAAGGCCCAATTTTTCTGCCCTTGTTCAACAGGGGCATGTAATTACAATTCTTGATCTAATATTTCACAGCAGGGCCCTGTGAGGGCTTACAGTGTTGTGGCCACAACAACACCTAAGGCCCAAATTTCTGCTGAGTATATAGGGCAGGCCCCTACTTTCAAACATCTAACTTACAAACGACTCCTACTTGCAAACGGAAGGAGACAACAGGAAGTAAGATGAAATCTACCCCTAGGAAGGGAAATTTTCTCCTGTAAGAGTTAATATGGGAAAAACATTTCTCCTTTCCATTGATGCTTTCCAATCCTTGTTCCACAAAAAAACCCAAATTTTCAAAAAACATTTGTCATTGGGACAAAAAGTGAGGTGAAATCTTCTGAAGAGGAGGACAGACAGCAAAACAAATGTCACAGGGGTGATAACCCTTCCCTATGTTTTCCAAAAAGCTTAAAAAAGATTTTTTGGCTGGAGCTAAACACGTTAAAAATGTACCCGTTCAAAATTACAAACAGATTCTACTTAACAACAAACCTACAGTCCCTGTCTTGTTTGCACTGCCTGTATACTGCTGTTCAGAGTATATAGGGCCTGGTGGCCCCACACCTTTCCTTATTTTAATTTGGGTGCGGGGTTCCCCTTAATATACATACAAGACCCAAAGGGCCTGGTAATGGACTGGGGGGTACCCATGCCGTTTGTCTCACTGATTTTCATCCATATTGCTAGGACCCGACATTACATTAAACCCGCAAGCAGTTTTAAATGAGATTTTTTCCTTTAAAAATGACATTTTGTGCAGGGACTGTTCTAAACACGGGAAACACGTGCCACTTTACAGGCATACTATAGACACACCCCAGGTACAATATTTAAAGGAATATTTCACTTTTTTTTTTACTTTAAGCATCATTAAAATCACTGCTCCCGAAAAAATTGCCGTTTTTAAAAGTTCTTTTTGCATTGATACATGTCCCCAGGGGCAGGACCCAGGTCCCCAAACCCTTTTTAGGACAATACCATGCAAATTAGCTTTTAAAATGAGCACTTTTGATTTTGAACGTTCGAGTCCCATAGACATCAATGGGGTTCTAACGTTCGTTCGAATTTTCGGTCCGTTCGCAGGTTCTGGTGCGAACCGAACCGGGGGGTGTTCGGCTCATCCCTACTTAGGACCATGTGATATTTCAGTTTTTCTTTTTTAATAAATCTGCAAAAATGTCAACAATTCTGTGTTTTTCTGTCAATATGGAGTGCAGTATGTACATTAATGAGGAAAAAAAATGAACTTAAATGATTTTAGCAAATGGCTGCAATATAACAAAGAGTGAAAAATTTAAGGGGGTATGAATACTTTTCATCCCCACTGTAAATATATAGTAAACAATTTTGCACTTTCCTTTTTGCTGTTAAAGTGCCACGTTTAATAAACCTGGATTATATTTGCACTGCGAAAGACAGAGGTCTGAAGTTGAAAATACCCTGCAGTCCATTTTAATCCCTCCACTACAACCCAATCCATATATCATCGAATCCCTCTGATTGAGAACAAGCAGTTAAGGACTTCTGACTATGGATGAGCCGAACACCCCCCTGTTCGGTTCGCACCAGAACATGAGAACAGGAAAAAAGTTCGCTCGAACACGCGAACACCGTTAAAGTCTATGGGACACGAACATGAATAATCAAAAGTGCTCATTTGAAAGGCTTATATGCAAGTTATTGTCATAAAAAGTGTTTGGGGACCCGGGTCCTGCCCCAGGGGACATGGATCAATGCAAAAAAAAGTTTTAAAAACGGCCGTTTTTTCAGGAGCAGTGATTTTAATAATGCTTAAATTCAAACAATAAAAGTGTAATATCCCTTTAAATTTTGTACCTGGGGGGTGTCTATAGTATGCCTGTAAAGGGGCGCATGTTTCCCATGTTTAGAACAGTCTGACAGCAAAATTACATTTCGAAGGAAAAATTTCATTTAAAACTACCCGCGGCTATTGCATTGCCAACAATACACATAGAAGTTCATTGATAAAAACGGCATGGGAATTCAACACAGGGAAACCCTGAACCAAAATAAAAAAAAAATGACGTGGGAGTCCCCCTAAATTCCATACCAGGCCCTTCAGGTCTGGTATGGATATTAAGGGGAACCCCGGCCAAAATTTAAAAAAAATTACGTGGGGTTCCCCCTAAATTCCATACCAGACCCTTCAGGTCTGGTATGGATTTTAAGGGGAACCCCGCGCCCCCCCCCCAAAAAACGGCGTGGGGTCCCCCCAAAAATCCATACCTGACCCTTATCCGAGCATGCAACCTGGCAGGCCGCAGGAAAAGAGGGGGGGATGAGAGTGCAGCAGGTTAATTTATACAACATATTTAAATGAGGTGAATCTTTTCATTTTATCACATTTGCAATTTTTTGTGGATACAGTTAACAGTTTACTGATTCTACTTGCAATTGTTCCTTAGAATATAGGACTAGGAACAGATGTGCACCTCTTCCCCCCAAGGATAATGATTTATCCTTGCACTTTATTGCAATCTGACTCATCTCCATCTTCCAGAAAAAAACATCTCAGACAATGCAATGGGGGTCAGATTGTGGGGACCCCCCCCCCACTCCAACAATGGAATGATATGTTCCTTATGTAAATGTACCAGTTTATTATTAGTACAGTAAACGGCTTTCAAATTACATACTATTCATTTACACGCTGAAGTACTATACTGCTGCCAAGCTATTGCTGTCAGTTCTCAAATTAACTAGCATGCTGTCTTTCTATTAATTAATCTTTTAATTAATTTCTGTATGTCATTGGATAAAACAGAGTATAAAAACTGCTAAATGCTTAGTTGGATTCATTTTTTTTCTAATATGAGTCAGTTGCGTATGTGTATGTTATATTTATAGAAGACCTTACAAAAGTACATCAATGTTGGAATAGGTTAACAATAAAAAGATAACGTTAAAAACAATATGTTGACAGCAATTCATATTGACATTCAAGTATTTACATATTCTTTATTAGCTTTAAGACAAAATCTTACTGACCTCTATAACTGCATGCGCCATGGACTAATACATCTTCAATCACAGCAAAAGCACTGAGGATGACCAAGTGATTTTCTCAACAGTTTAGATCACCCTAAATCCCCTTCTCAGAGTACTATATGATCTGTGCTAACCTTTAAGGACTTTAAGGATTCAGAGCTCCACAATGCCTTTGGCTAGTGGGGGGAGTGAGAGCTTTTAAAAAGCATGTTTACTGCTTGTTATTAATATGTGCATATTAAAATAACTACAGTCTGGACATAAATATACTTTAAAGTGATTGTAAATCCTTACATATACCCAGTGAAGCTACAGGCCTTAGGTGATACACAGATATGAAACAAATCCTCCTGCATACGATCTACCTGTTTATCTACAGCCATCTGTCCTGTACAGCCTTCTAAAGGTGAAAGGATTTTTATTAGTAGCATAAAGCAGAGTGTGGGGATCTGATGTCATGCACACTGCACAGCTAGAGCACACAGCTAAGCACACAGCTAGAGCTGATTGTAAGAAAGTGACCTCCCCCTTCATCGGCTCAGAGAAACATAAAGCTGAAAGTATGAGTCATCTGCTGTGTGCTGGAGAGGAGGCAGGCCTTCACCTGAGAGGTGGGGGACCCCACGGCATTTTTTTACTTTATTTTTTTTTTACCGACACTTTATATTTATTCAGCTGTCAGCAGGGAAACCTATTGACAGCTAATGACTCATCCCTAACAACCAGCTTACACTGTGCCATAATTGGGCAAAGCTCTGCCCAATCAAGGCACAGATTGCACTGTGCAGCACTCAGCGTATTGCAGGGTGTTCGTCGGGACAAACACCGGGCGAACACCCTGCAAATTCAGGTGTTCGGCGAACAGAAAATGTTCAGCCTAAACTCATGTTCAGGCCAAACCATTCGCCCATCCCTACTGGGAGGCTAAAGTGTTGGCTTAATCTATTAGGAGTGAGGGCATAGAGGGGAGAGATCACAGAGGAACCAGACTCTGCTTTGGATTCAGCACATTATAGTGGGATGTGCTTTGTTAATTTTTAATTTCTGAGGTTTACAACCACTTTAAATCTAATTTCAAAACTAAACATTTACCATGTAACCTAACACTAACTAACATGAATGCACTGTAATGAAAGAAAACCTTGGAAGCTACTAAAAGTCTTAACTATATAAAAAAAAATAATCAACTTTAACAAAGTCAAGGATGGGTAACAAAGACTCCAGCTCAACTGCAATCAGTAAACTTGTATGCATCTTAAAACAGTTAACTTGGAATTGACAGTGGTTATTTAGCTGCAAAAGAATTTTTGAGCTTATGCTCAAATGGAAGCATATAGATCAGGGGTAGGCAACCTTAAAGAGGTGGAGATCTATCTAACCAACATGGGAGAAGTCAAAGATCACCAGTCACAGTGTGACCTCCTCAAACCTGATATAAACCTCTAAGGCTCCATTCACACCATGGCGTTCCGCTTTGTGGACAGAATCACCACTATTCTGCCAGCGATTCGGAAATGCCGAAAAATTGTTGGACGCCCTTGAGATTCCCCTTACTTTGTCACCAAATCGCAGTGCGATTCTGCCACAATTGTCACCCGACGAATCATGGTAAAATTGCGCAAACAGAATTAAAAGAACAAAAGAACTTCTTTTGGGCGTTGGGCGTCTCACAATTCTGTTTATGCGAGTTTTACCACGATTTGTCGGGCAACAATTGCTGCAGAATCGCACCGTGATTTGGTGACATTCAAAGTAATGGGGATCGCAAGGGTTTCCTGCAATTTGCGGTGTTGCAGAATCGTGTCTATTCTGGCGTGAACGGAGCCTAATTGCAAGATTACCATGTCGCAAATGCGTACACTGCATGACAATAGTAGGTTTAAATCAGGTGGTGAGAAGGCAACATATCGCCTCCTTACCACCTATCAACACACACTCGGATCACTTTTCAGAAGAGCAGCACTGGTACTCGTTCACACGTAAAGTTAGGGGGTGGTAAAACAGCAGGATTTAATATAAGTCTACGGCTAAGCACAGCAAACCCACAGGAAACTGCAGTTACACTGCACTGCATCCACGGTATATATAAATCACAGCGCATCAGTGGGAAAGCCACCCTATACTATTATGCCCAATGTATTGATTCACGCTGACCTGAAGATCTCTTCTTTCCTGCTACTGTCATCACTCTGGAGACCACTAGCCAGGATAAGAAATGGAGTGGAGTTGGTATCACTCCATGGAACAGGAGCCAGCACTACAGAGTAGGGATGAGCTGAACACCCCCCGGTTTGGTTCGCGGCAGAACATGCAAATTGACAAAAAGTTTGTGGAAACACCGTTAAAGTCTATAACATGCGAACATGAAAAATCAAAAGTGCTAATTTTAAAGGCTAATATGCAAGCTATTGTCATAAAAAGTGTTTGGGGACCCGGGTCCTGTCCCAGGGGACATGTATCAAAGCAAAAAAAAGTTTTAAAAATGGTCGTTTTTCGGGAGCAATGATTTTAATAATGCTTAAAGTGAAACAATAAAAGTGAAATATTCCTTTAAATATCGTGCCTGGGGGTGACTATAGTGTGCCTGTAATGTGGCGCATTTTTCCCGTGTTTAGAACAGTCCCTGCAGCAAAATGACATTTCTAAAGCAATAAAAGTAATTTAAAACTGCTTGCGGCTGTAATGTATTGTCGGGTCCCGGCAATATAGATGAAAATCATTGAGATAAACAGCATACCCCCCCCAGCCCATTACCAGGCCTTTGGGTTTGGTATGGATATTAGGGGGAACCCCGCACCCAAATAAAAAAAAAAAAGACGTGGGGCCCCAAGGCCCTATAAACTCTGAACAGTAGTATACAGGCGGTCCCCGGGTTACAAACAAGATAGGGACTGTAGGTTTGTTCTTAAGTTGAATCTGTTTGTAATTTGGAACAGGTACATTTTTTAAGTGTAGCTCCGGCCAAAAAATCTATTTTTAAGCTTTTTGGATAACATAGGGAAGGGTTATCACCCCTGTAACATTTGTTTTGCTGTCTGTGCCTCTGTTCAGAAGATTTCACCTCACTTTCTGTCCCAATGACAATTGGATTTTGAAAATTTTGGGTTATTAGGGAAACAAGGATTGGTGATAAAGCATCAGTGGAGACACCTTTTTCCCATATTAATTCTTACAGGAGAGAATTTCCCTTCCTAGGGGTAGATTTCCTCTCACTTCCTGTTGTCTCCCTCCATTTGTAAGTAGGAGTCGTTTGTAAGTCAGATGTTTGAAAATAGGGGACCGCCTGTATATACTATATGGCATGCCCTACATACTCTGTGGAAAATTGGGCCTTAGGTGTTGGTGGTACCAGAACACTTTAAGCCCTCACAGTTACTCTTGGTGGGCACTGGAACGGACCCTGCTGTGAAATATTATATCAAGAATTGTAATTACATGCCCCTGTTAAACAGGGGCAGAAAAATTGGGCCTTTGGTGGTGGTGCCCCAACACTGTAAGCCCTCACAGTTACTCTTGGTGAGCGCAAGAATGGGCCCTGCTGTGAAATATTATATCAAGAATTGTAATAACATGCCCCTGTTAAATGGGGACAGAAAAATTGGGCCTTTGGTGGTGGTGGTGGTGCCACAACACTGTAAGCTCTCACAATTACTCTTGGTAGGCACAGGAATGGGCCCTGCTGTGAAATATTATATCAAGAATTGTAATTACATGCCACTGTTAAACAGGGCCTGGGCCTTTGGTGATGGTGCCACAACACTGTAAGCCCTCACAGTTACTCCTGGTGGGCGCAGGAACGGCCCCTGCTGTGAAATATTATATCAATAATTGTAATTACATTCCACTGTTAAACAGGGGCAGAAAAATCGGGCCTTTGGTGGTGGTGATGCCACAACACTGTAAGCCCTCACAGTTACTCTTGTTGAGCGCAGGAACAACCCCTACTGTGAAATATTAGATCAAAAGTTGTAATTACATGTCTCTGTAAAACAGGGGCAGAAATATTGGGCCTCAGCAGTGGTGGTGGTGCCACAACATTGTATCCCCTCACAGATTCTCTTGTTGAGCGCAGGAACGAGCCCTGCTGTGAAATATTAGAGCAAAAATTGTAATTACATGCCCCTGTTAAACAGGGGCAGAAAAATTTGGCCTTAGGTGGTGGTGGTGGTGGTACAACACTGTAAAGCCTCACAGACACTCTTGTTGAGCACAGGAATGGGCCCTGCTGTGAAATATTAGATCAAAAATTGTAATTACGCACCCCTGTTAAACAGAGGAAGAAAAATTGGGCCTTAGGCAGTGGTGGTGGTGCCACAACACTGCAACCCCTCACAGATACTCTTGTTGAGCGCAGGAACGAGCCCTGCTGTGAAATATTTGGTCAAAAATTGTAGTTACATGCCCCTGTCAAACAGGGGCAGAAAAATTGGGCAATATGCCCTGTACAGACAACCGGTTTTGCCATCGGAATAAACTCTGAAGGTTTTTCCAGACGGAATTCCAATGGAATTCCTCTCAAGCTGTCTTGCATACACACGGTCACACCAAATTCCGACCGTCAAAAATGTGGTGACGTACAACACGTACGATGGGACAACCCGTACAACATCTCGTACTTGCTTCAGAGCATGCATCATTTTTGGTACGTCAGAACAGCATACAGACTAGCGGTTTTCCCGATGTTCTCTATCTAAGTCCGTCTGAATTTTTGATGTAAAAAGTCTGATGGGGCATACACACGGTCGGAATATATGATGAAAAGCTCCCATCTGACTATTTCTGTCTGAAATTCTGACCGTGTGTACGGGGCATTAGGCAGTGATGGTGGTGCCCTGAACCAAAAATATTCTTGGAAGCTATCATCATGAAGATTGAGGAGAAATAGGATAGTCACTCAGCATAATAGGATAGTCACTCAGCATAGGCAGTCTTCAAGGGATCCCACATCCATAGAAAAATCAATCGGTTACATCAGCATCAGTTGCTTGGTAGCTGGTGATCCAAGACTGATTCATTTTTATGAATGTGAGCCGATCAACAGAGTCTGTGGACAGACACTCTCTGTAATCAGTTACAAAGCCTCCAGCAGCACTGAATGTGTGTTCAGAAAGAACGCTGGATGCAGGACAGGCCAGTAGCTCAATTGGATATTGAGCAAGCTCTTGCCAGTGGTCCATCCTCAAGACCCACTAACCCAGTGGATGTTCTGTTGGAAAGGTCTCCAAGTCTGACCCCTAGATATTCCTGCACCATGTAATTCAGACGCTGGCGATGGTTGCTGGAACTGATCAGACCTTGGCACTGAGGACTGAAGAATTGTCTGAAGGCATCGGCCAGCCAGCCACCTTCTCCACCGCCTTCTGTGACTGAACGAAGCCTCAGCAACACCTTGTCAAGCACCAGGAAATTGTAACCTCCCAGGTTCTGGAAATGCATTGCACAAACCTTTTTGCAAGGCCTCCTGAAGATGTTTCATCCACTGCTCCCTCTGCGAAGGCTGGATAAGTTCTGCAACCTTACCCTTGTAACGTGGATCAAGAAGGGTTGCCAGCCAGTAATGATCCCTCTCCATGATACCACAAATCCTAGGGTCCTTTCACAGGCTTTGCAGGATCAGGGAGGCAACGTAAGTTTGCAGAGGCATTCGATCCTTAGTCTTCTGGGTCACTATGGATCACATGATCTGCAATCGCCTCCTCCCAGTCACGTACAACTCCATGGGTTTCTGGGGACTGAAAACGATCCCTTAAAGACTGCTGCTGATGCTGAGTGTTATCCTCCACCTCAATGCTGACACAATCCTCCTCCTCCTTCTCCCCTTCTTCCTCCTGTGTGATCGGTGGGCCTTCAGGAATACTATCCGGATAAAGGGGGTCTTGAGAGATAAGGAAGTCCTCCTCTTCCTCCCGCTGTTCTGCCTCAAGTGCCCTGTCCATTATTCCACGAAGCATGTGCTCCAACAGGAAGACAAGAGGGACAGTATCACTGATGCATGCATTGTTACTGCTCACCATCCTCATGGCATCCTCAAATGGTGACAGGACAGTGCATGCATACTTGATCAGTAGCCACTGGAGTGGCGAAAAAAAGCCAAGCTCCCCTGACCCTGTCCTGGGACCCTGTCCTGGTGCTTTACTCACACAGGTACTCATTGATGGCCCTCTGCTATGTGTGCAGCTGCTGCAGCATTGCCAAAATTGAGTTCCACCTGGTGGGCATGTCACAAATGAGGCGGTTCTTGGGCAGGTTGCATTCCCTTTGAAGGTCAGCCAGCCGAGCACTGGCATTATATAACCAGCGGAAATGACCACAGACTTTCCTGGCCTACCTCAAGAGATCCTGTAGGCCCGGGTACCTTCTCAAGAACTTCTGCACCACCAAATTCAGGACATGACCCAAACAGGGAACATGGGTCAAGTGTCCCTGCCAGAGGACGGAGAGGAGGTTGGTGCCATTGTCGCATACAACCATTCCTGGCTGAAGCTGGTGTGACGTCAACCACCTCTGAGCCGACCCCTGCAGAGCTGACAGAATCTCTGCCCCAGTGTGGCTCCTGTCCCCTAAACAGACCAACTCAAGCACCGCATGGCATCTTTTTGCCTGAGTGCTTGAGTAGCCCCTTGAACGTCTACGGAGCACCACTGCTTCAGAGGACAAATCTGCAGAGGAAGAGGCCATAGAGGAAGAAGAAGAGGAGGGGGTGAAGGGGAGAGCTGTGGCAGAATCACCACTAGCATTTTGGAGGCGTGGTGGCAGAACAAGCTCCAACAATACTGATCCCTGTCCTGCATCCTTCCCAGCTGCCAGCAGAGTTACCCAGTGCGCCATGAAAGAAAGGTAACATCTCTGTCCATGCCTGCTGGACCATGAGTCAGCGGTAATATGCACCTTACTGCTGACCGCCCTGTCCAACGAGGCTAAGACATTGCCTTCCACATGCTGGTAGAGGGGCCGGAATGACCTTCCATGAAAAGAAATGGCGTTTGGGAACCTGCCACTGGGGTACCCTACATTCCACAAATTCACCAAAGGGGGCAGTCTACCAGCTGAAAAGGCAGCAGTTTCAGTGCTAGCAATTTGACCAAGCTAGCATTTAGGCGCTGAGCATGTGGATGGCTGTGACCGAATTTCTTTTGATGATTTAGCAACTGGGGTAGGGAAATTTGCCTGCTAAAATTGGATATTGGTGTACCGCTAGCAGATTGGCCGCAAGTACTTGGGACACCAATTTCTATACCTTCATTTCTGTCAGTGCAGGTTTCTGAGAGGACTGGAGGTATAGTGGGGTTGGAGATCCCAGCTGATGAGGAGCAAGGAGAAGTCCACCTTGTTCTTTGATGTGGGTCTTTTAAGTGTTGATGCCCAAGGACTGCATGGGAGGTCGTCATATGTCTGGTCAAGCATGTGGTGCCCAAGAAGCTGCTGTTTTGGCCACGCTTGATACACTTCAGACATATGTTGCAAACAGCAATGATGCGATCTGCTGCACACGTGTCAAAAAAGTCCCACACCAAAGAACTTTTCAAAATATGCAGGGAGTCAGCAGCGCCCTGCACCTTAACTCTGCGGTGTGATGCAATAGGGTGGCTGCCCTTCAGTTGCCCCCTGGAGGGCATCCTGCCTTATTGGAGATGTGTCTCCTCCCCCTCCTCCTCCTTACCTCTTCTATCAGGCACCCAAGTAGAGTCAGTGACCTCATCATCCCCTCCCTCCTCGTCACTGCAGCAAACTTGGCAGTATGCTGCAGCTGGGGGAACATGACTGCCAGTTTCTTGTCCTTCTAGAGCACCCCCTCTCTCTAGGCTCTTGTTACTCCCTTCCTCAACCTGGATCCCATCATCGGAGTCTTCAAATCGCTCCACATCGTCCTGCAGCATGTACCTGAAACTGTGGTCGAATAGTTCGGGGGATTCCTCCATGCATGATGGTGGGGCTAGAAAAGGAGTGACTGTTGACATGGAGCCGATGGAATAGGCCGCTTTGGCAGCTGCATTGGCAGGCAAACTACTCTGAGCCTGGTTGACAGAGGATGAGGAGGATAAGGAGGGCTTTGTTTTCCATTCCACCAACTCTTCTGCATGTTGTGGCTCAATAACATGGCCAGCTGCAGAAAAAAAGGACAAGTGTGCCCCATGGCCACGTGCTGAGGATGCACCGTGTCCACGACCAGCACTGTTGACTGTAGACACAGAGCCTGTTTGCCCTCTTTTAGTGGCATGTGAGCATCTGCCTCTCCTTGGTGGCCTTCTGGACATGCTGTAAATTTTGTTTCGCAAAACCACACTACACTGTACACCAGAAAAGTAGTAGCAACTGCATATGGGTGCACTGTACTGTGTACACCACCAGAAGTCTAAAAGCAACTATGGGTGAACTGTATTGTGTACTGTGTACACCACCAGAAAAGTAGTAGCAACTGCACTATGGGTGCACGGTACTGTGTACATCACCAGAAGTGTAATAACTATGGGTGCACTGTATTGTGTACTGTGTACACCACCAGAAAAGTAGTAGCATCTGCACTATGTGTGCACGGTACTGTGTACACCACCAGAAGTCTAATAGCAACTATGGGTGCACTGTATTGTGTACTCTGTACAACACCAGAAAAGTAGTAGCAACTGCACTATGGGTGCACGGTACTGTGTACACCACCAGAAGTGTAATAACAACTATGGGTGCACTGTATTGTGTACTGTGTACACCACCAGAAAAGTAGTAGCAACTGCACTATGGGTGCACGGTACTGTGTACACCACCAGAAGTGTAATAACTATGGGTGCACTGTATTGTGTACTGTGTACACCACCAGAAAAGTAGTAGCATCTGCACTATGTGTGCACGGTACTGTGTACACCACCAGAAGTCTAATAGCAACTATGGGTGCACTGTATTGTGTACTCTGTACAACACCAGAAAAGTAGTAGCAACTGCACTATGGGTGCACTGTACTGTGTACACCACCAGAAATCTAATAGCTACTATGGGTGCACTGTATTGTGTACTGTATACACCACCAAAAAAGTAGTAGCAACTGCACTATAGGTGCACGGTACTGTGTACACCACCAGAAGTGTAATAACAACTATGGGTGCACTGTATTGTTTACTGTGTACACCACCAGAAAAGTAGTAGCAACTGCACTATGGGTGCACGGTACTGTGTACACGACCAGAAGTGTAACAACAACTATGGGTGCACTGCATTGTGTACGGTGTACACCGCCAGAAAAGTAGCAGCAACTGCACCATGGGTGCATGGTACTGTGTACACCCCCTGAAGTATATTAGAAAAAGTACACCAGGAATGGCTTGCAGTCAGATATAGGCTTGGCTACACTGGATGCAGTGTATATACACACACACATATATATATATATATATATATATATATATATATATATATATATATATATATACACATGAGACTAACTGTATATGTATCTTAAATGCACTGCAGCTAACTGAATAACCTGCCTGCCTGCTCAATCTAAATCACACTCTCTCTCCGTCCATGCCAAAAACACACTACACAGGGCTGCCATGCAGGCAGCCTTATATAGTGTGGGGTGTGGACTTAGTCCCCCTGGCCAATTATGGCTCTCTTAGCTGACAGCGCTGGGATTGGCCAAAGCATGCAGGTCATGGTGCATGCTTTGGCCAATCATCATACAGCAATCTCGCAGTGCATTATGGGGCATTACGCGGCACTCAAATTTTCCGAGAATGCCCCATAATGTTTGTTTTTCAGTGAACGGGCATACACACAATGTTTGAGTTGAACTCATGTTCGACACGAACATAAAGCTCATCCCTACTACAGAGGCATCGGCTCTTTTAGCTGAGGGTGCTAGGATTGGCCAAAGCATGCACGTCATGGTGCATGCTTTTTGCCAATCATCATACAGCAATGCACTGCGATCTTGCAGTGCATTATGGGGCGTTATGCAGCGTTTGAATTTGCCGCAAATGCCCCATAATGTTCGTTTTTTGATGAACGGGCGAACACCCGATGTTCGAGTTGAACTCATGTTTGACCCGAACCTAAAGCTCATTCCCACTATAGAGGAGGCATCAGATTTTGCAGCTCCTGTTCCCTACTGCAACTCCAACTTTACAAGTAATCCCTCTGCATTGCAATCTGATGCTCTGGAATGACGGGTCAGCAAAACCAGACCTTGATCTACCAGCCACCTGTCCGCATTCTACTGGTATATTGAGATCTACAAGTCCTCCGATATAGACAAAATCAGGAGTTTGGACTTTCACGCATAATGGTGTTGTTAAACAGTGATGTGTAAAAGCAAAATTGGCATGAACGTGCACCACCTATTTGCAAATGAGCAACAAGAAAAGTAAATGACATATAGCAAGTACTATCTGTGAGACTTTTTCTTCACTTCAGACGCTGTCATTAATTAATGCTTTTATGTTAACTTGATTCTTGTAAATTATATCAGAAATTGTGGCTGATGGCTTTTTTTTTTATTTACATATTTTTATGCATTTTGTATATGGATATGTTTAAAATGATTGCTTACAGATAATCACTTATCTTACTAGATAAATATAAAAATAATACTAAATGTAACTCTTACATAATTTTTTTATCTTGAAAAAGTTCAGTAAACCTATATGTAATTCAATGTTAGTGTTTTAGTGTCTAAGGTGGGTAAGCATAGAGTAGAGCCCAGTGTATTTAGCTTTCCCATTCACTCATTCATCTTCTGGGCTGCTATGAATGCATAAATTACTTATTAAAAGCAAAAAAATTCTTGCCTGTGAAAGTATTGCTTTGTATCCATTATCACCTCCAGGTGGTGGTAAAACTACCTGAAGTCTCTTTTCTGACTATTCTGTAATATTCCATGTATCATTTAAAAAAAATCCTCTTTGTGTAACCGTTCTAAAAATGTTATTATTGTAATCCCTTTAATAAGTATTCAACGGTTTATATAAATGAATATGCTAAAATAAGTTTGACAAATATAATTTACTGAAAAAAGCTGCATAGTTAAGTAGACATTTCTTTTCATTTGCAGAAGTCATTTTGTACAGTTCTAAGGATGTGCTAAGATTAGTAAACCATTTTTTTATTTAACAAGGATGTACTTTAAAACAATAACTTTAGTACATTTAAACAAAGGGAACTTATTTTAAGGTGCAATAAAAATGTAACTACAAATATAGTTATTTTGATAGTTATTTTGCTATACACAAAGAAAAGTGCTCACATTCAGACAAGTATAGAAAGGGCAAAGGACAGATAACAAAAAATGTAGAAGGTGAAAACACAGATGGTATAGAAAGGCACAATGATGAAAAAAGAAGATAAATAAAATAGAATAGAGGCACAATCTGTCTTGAAAATAAATTGAACGTATTCAAGTAACAATAAAAATTTTGACAAGTGTAACAACTCAGCCTTGAAGGTCTGCATTTTTGGTACATTCATTTTAGCAACAAAACAAAATCTAAATGTTTTGACTTGGGATATTATTTTTGGAGCAATAAATAGGGCATATAAATACTTTGTCTAAAAATAAATCTCATGGATTTTGGAGTTATAAGACTTTTTTCATGGAACAGAATAAAAAAATAATAATAGGTGAAAAAAGGCCATCTTATCGAGATGATCTACTTTTGTTTTTCTTACTTTTGACATATGATGTGACTGTTGATTGTGACAGGGAATGACAGTTTTGTAAGGCAATAAATTCAGCAGTCAGGCAGTTAGATAAAGAATGCCTGTTTTCCAGCACTTCAGGATTAAACAGCTTGCCTGACAATTTTTCTGAAGGGACTTTATCAGTGCCAGAAATAATGTGAATCCAGTGATGAGAACTCTCCCGTGTCAGCTTGTGCTAAAAATGAACCTTTACATTCACAGTGAATGTATATAAACTAGAAAAATGTTGATCACATTTACAGTATATTTGGATTTTTTAAATCTGGTTTACAAATTGTATTTGTGGTTTTGTACTATTCAAATACGCTTACAGACATTTCTGTTAGAGGGAAATTAAATGGTATGGGTTAGCTTTGTTTTATTTTATCAATTTGTTTTTTTTTTTGTTTGTTTTTTTAGTATATAGTAGGTCTTCACATGGTCGGCAAGAAATACATTATTTGTAGCTTCAACACTTTCCCACTCTACTTTAAAAATTATTTTAATTTTTTTATCTAATTTGAAGAGGTTTCCTATCACCTCTGGAACATGTCAATGATGGAAGCAACCAGTAGTAAAAAAAAGTCCACAGGCTAAATGCTTTATGCATTAACCACTTCAGTCCCGGAAGGATTTACCCCCTTCCTGACCAGAGCACGTTTTACAATTTGGCACTGCGTCGCTTTTACTGCTAATTGCTGGTTCTCCTCCTACCTATCTCAGCGCACTTTCAGTGTCACTTACAACTCCATCTCCTCCGCTCCCCTTCCTCTTTCTGTTGGTGAAGAATATTATTAATATCTAAATATTCTTGTATTTCAGAGGCGCTTCTGGATGAATAGCATTGATTGTCACACAATTGGCATCATAAATACAATGTAAAAATATAATAGTTCAGTTCAGTGTGGGTAAAATATATGAAATAGAATAAAAAGTTATAAAGCTGTAATAAGCTTATGAAAGCATGTGTGCTTTATGGATGCTGCCCTCCTGTCTCCATGCTGTCTTGTGTGTCGTTCAAGAAGAAACAGGAAATGACGTTCTTAGACTTCTGGCAGAATTGACAGCTGTCCCAACTTATCAAAGTGTCTTGTGAACATGTCAGTATCATCTATCCTAGTGACTGTGTGTGTCTGTCTGTGTC
Organism: Lithobates clamitans; assembly: GCA_037952925.1. Taxonomy (NCBI): domain Eukaryota; kingdom Metazoa; phylum Chordata; class Amphibia; order Anura; family Ranidae; genus Lithobates; species Lithobates clamitans. Next base: position 10,519,420 of record JBBGZY010000140.1, read on the forward strand.
TGACTGTGTGTCCTTCAATATGGAAGCATTGGCTTTATATGTTACATGTGAAGGTGTGAACGTCATAACCTCACACCAACTTAGAACCTTGTATGGCACATATTCATTTCTGCTAACTTTAGCAATATGCTATCCAAGAGAAGACTCTAACTCGGAGTCATATATAGCATAGGATTGACAAGCCCACATGTAACACTCCATACTTGAAGTAATGGGCTGATCATGTAATGTCATATAACCAAACATCTACATAATATTAACACATTTTACCAACTTTACATTAAGTAACTATATACTAGTACTTATTAATATGACTGGAACTACAAACTAACTTAACTTAACAGCATATAATCCACAATGTATATTCCTTTAGCTGCGTGGACATGTGTCTATTTTTGTCTTCTCATGACATTCTACACCAAGATACCTTATATGTCATACTCAAATTGGCTACACTAGAAAAATCCAGCAATGCTCAGCTTTAGAAGAAGAATCATGTCGAATCTATTGATCAAGGTCATTTACACATACTCTATTTATTATGATTAATCATAAAACCAAATATATTTTGCAAGCTTGCCATGAATATATTATAACACCTATAAGTGCCGAATTATGAATTTGGAATAATATTCTAACAATCCCCCCTGAATTATGATTAATCATATCAAAATATTCTAATACATTCATAACATCATTCATGCCACATTTACACATCCTTGTATCAAATGATCGAACACAATATTTCTCAGAACTGAAGCAGCTAGAAATAACTCTCCTTCTAATCGCTTTTTTCTTTACTTTAACTCCTCTTAGATCTATCTATTCAAAATCTTAAAATAATGATATAGAATTTAAAAATGTATAACATAATGATTACTCATATCTATAATTACTATTATTAACAATAATAATAGTTATTATTATTACTATTAAAATAAATTATGCAATAATATATTTCCATATTTGTGCTCAAATAATATTTTAGCTCTTTGGAAATATACTTTACACTCTAAAACTTGACATAACTTTCCATAGTTCTATTAAGAGTGATGTTTCTTAAGTTATGAACAAAAGATGTTCTATAAACTAGAATGAGTTGTGCAGTTGTTACCTAAAAATATTCAATATATGAATAAGGAAAAATAAATAAAAATAATAATGATAATCCTAACTTAATATGAACATTAATATCAGAATAATGGAATTATCAAAAAATGTATATGAACAAATGTTTGAGTCCCAAATTGTTTATCTATAGTAGATAAACTTTCTTCTGATTAATTTTTTTCTTCATGAAGTGTCTTTAAAGTTTCTTCTTTAAGTTCTGTTTGATTAGAAAAATTTTGTTGAATAAGATAAAACAGTCATAAATCTGAAGTATAAATCTTTTGTCCAACATTCTTCCCTAGAGGATTCCTTCTTTAACTTTGAATTTTCCTGATATTCTTTTTGCTCTTCATATTAGCTTGTTATCTTCCATATTTATTTGATTTTAGATGTCATTTCCGTAAAAGAAATGCAGTATCATTAATCAGGCATAAAATATTTTCATTAAATTCTTCTAACTTTTTTCCAACAAATGTTAAAACATTATGAGACAATAAATTTGTGAATTTATTAAACTATATGTAAAATAACACTATCTTATTTTTTCCTTCAAAGAGAACTTCTGTATGACAATGTACTGTCCTTATCCTGTCTAAGATGGCCTAAACTATAAATCATATGTACTGTGAAGTTTAGGTATGACAGGACGCAACACCTCCTTTGGTCATGATACAAATCTCTGTTTTCACAAACAAAAGAAAAGTTTTGTACCACCCAGAGATGACAATGGACTATGCCTTTGTTCTCATCTCTAAAAGATTAGAAATGTGTGTAACTGTATTCTGTGTTGAAGCTCTTACTCTAGTGTTAGACTGTTCTGCAGTAACAAATACTGGCTCTATGTCCTTCTCTGTTCTTATGCTGGAAACTTGAGATAAAGACTTCTCAGATACAGCTGTAAAAACATGTGCTGGTGTACATTCCTGAAGATGTCTTCATTTTACATCTATCTGAATGTGTTTGGATGATAAAGCTCTGAACCATAGAGGATATGTTTTATGACATTCTTTAAAACTATCTTCCTCAAAAATACCTTTTAGTGAGCAGTCAGGTGTCTGTACAATGATTTCGTTTGATTTCACTATGCTCTCTGTAGCTTTAATTGCATAGTAAACACTTAGCAGTTGCTTTACACCTGACTCAAAAGTTTTTTCCAAAAATGATAAAACTCTGGAGAAATAGGCAATTATTTTCTCCTTACCTTCTTGTAATTGAGACAACGTTACTGAGATGGCATTCTCAGATACATGAGTTTTCAAAACAAAAGATGCTTCAGAACAAACCTCTATTGTACTTAATGCTGGAGCATTCTGCAAATCTTTTTTCAACATTTCAAAAGCATTTTTCTCCTTTGGACCCCATTGGTCAACTATATTACCTTTATTTCTCAAAAGATTATATAGTGGATTAACTTTTTCTGCGAAACAGTGTACAAACTCTTTGCAATGATTTATTTTATGCAAAAATTGATGCAATGCCTTATGAGTTGTTGGAGTTGGGATTGCAGTGATATCTCTAACAGTTTCTTGCAACAATTGTCTCTTTCCTTGACTAATTTGCATGTGACTTTTCATCAGCTGAACTTTTGTTGTGTTTAATTTTAAACCTTCAGCTTGTAACATCATAAACAACTCAGACAAAAGAGCCATATGTTCATCGATATTCTGAGTACTCAGCAAAATCGTATCCACATGCTGACAAATGCAGTCTGGCCTAGAACATTTTGAAAGTATTTTTGCTATAGATTCATGAACTATACCATCACCAATACCTAGGCCAGGTATTAATCGAGTGAACGTATAAGTCTCTTTTCTGAATGTGAATGCAAATTTGTACTGGCTGCTATTCGCTAAAGAAAGGGAAAAATGGCTATTCATAATTTTTAATACAGAGAACACTTTGTCCTCAGCATTCAAATTTAACTTTAAGTTAGATTTATCAGGAAGAACTGGGTTATTTGTGATATGTTTATTCAATGTCCTTAAGTCAACTGATAAAGAATATGAATTATCAGTATTTTTGATAGGCAAATACAGTTATTTACCACTGATTTAGCTTTCTTTACAATTCCAAGTTGTACAAACTCTTGAATAATGGCAGAAAGTGGACCAATTGATTCTAGTAGTAACTCATACTGATTAAGGGGTTCTGGATCTTTTCCCTCAATATTCAATTCAGTATTTTTCAAAGTTCCAATGTCATTTTTGAACTTTGACCACAAACTTGGAAAACATTGTACCACTTCCTTTAAAGCACAATTACCATCAACGTCAGGCCACTTTTGTTCTGTAGACATATTGGTAATGGAACCAACTTTACTGTATACAGAGGGATCAATAAGCACTGATTTGGGCCTAGATGGATCTTTCCAAATACTTTTATTAGCCAAATCGATCAGCCATTTTTGTTCATTGATTACATCAATGCCGAGTATATTCTCTGCTTTGTGACATACCCAAATGTTAATGTTAGTTTTCACTAATCCAGGTACTTCAAATGTTACATTAGATACCTGTCTAGCAGTGGAATTACCTGTATTATTAAAACCCACTATATTACACATAGGAGAATTTGGTTTCACAGGTATGTTTTCTTTGGTAAGGCTAATCTCAGATCCACTGTCAATGAGACAATTAATATTTTTACCATTCAGCAAACATTGTATATATGGCCTACCATTCTTGTCCAAAATAATTGGTGCTACATATTGTAATGGCAGAGAAATTGAATCCCGATGTGATTCTATTTTTGGCAATGGCAATAAACCCTCTCTTTCAGTGACAGTGTTGTCTGAACTGCTGTTAACAGTCAAATTACTGATCTGTTTGACTTCAGTGGCATAAGGCAATTCAGTCAAAATGTTATCTTGACATGAAAAAACAGGTTGTACAAAAGCTGATTTTTCATTCTCTATATCTTTAGTTTTTATTTGCGAGTCTCTCTTAAATTTACAGCAATGTTTTCTCATATGACCAGATCTATGACAGTAAAGGCACGTGATAGGGTCTCCTTGTCTCACTTGTCTGCAGCTGTCCTTGTCATTCCTGCCAAGACCTGTCGTTTCTGACATGTCTGCAGCCTGACTATTTTTGTCACATTGAATTATAGCTATCTCATGTGTGAGATTGCTTTGATTCAATTGTCACCTAATTTTATCAATGAAGCTTACCACATCATTTAAATTTTGACGTTCCTGTGCTATGGCTACTGAAGTTGGGTCAAGGTATTTAAATTTTTTATGAAAGCTGTTTTTAAACCTGGGTCATTGTCATCATCTACTCCAAATATCATTTCATAAACCTTGCAAAATTTTACTTTAAAGTCAATTGGATTTTCTTCTACAGTAGTCTGTAAAAGATCTAACATTTCTATGGTCAGTATTTGCTCACCAGTCATACATAGCAATAATTGTCGCAGTCTATCTGTCGCATCATTTTGTTTTTCCTGACCTTCGTCATCAATAACAGGTGTGTTAATTCGTTTAGCGAAATTAACAGGAACCCACAACTGAAATATATAATTGCGTTGATCATTTGACAGATTAAAACGATCCGCAAACATTTCAAATAAATCCCAATTGGAAAATACAGTTGCCTCAGTGTCATAAATAGGAAAGTCTTTTAAAACTTTCATAAGTTGGTCATGTATTTGCAACTTTAGTTTTGCAGTTCTACATATTAAGTTTTTATGTTTCATTTCTTTTTCATCAGTAGCATCAACATTCTCCATATCCGAACTTTCCGGAATATAAGAGGATTGTTGCTTACATTTAGATTCAGTCTTTTTGTCATCTGTGGTTATTACAGCAATCTGTGTCAATCTACTGTCATTCTGAAGTTTTTCCAAAAGATTTGTTTTGGAGTCAATTTGTTCCTCAAGATTCTCTATATAATTACAAAAAATCTCACAGTTTGGACAATTAAGAGAATCTTGAGACAAATTTTCATGTTTCCCTGTTTTCAGTACAGTGTTACATTCTGTCTGCTGTAATGTACACACATTTTTAGCAGGTAAATCAACATTCATAATCATTTTGTTAAATATTCTCACTAAGCTTAATACGTTATTTATTTTCTTACGTAATTTATGTACAGTGAACCTGGATTTATCAATCTGTGTATTGGCATTTAAGCATTCATTGTACATATATCTCCACAAGTGACTGTCATTTGGATATAAAGACACATCTTTAACCACTTCAGCCCCGGAAGATTTTACCCCCTTCCTGACCAGAGCACTTTTTACAATTCGGCACTGCGTCGCTTTAACTGCTAATTGCGCGGTCATGCAATGCTGTACCCAAATGAAATTTGCGTCCTTTTCTTCCCACAAATAGAGCTTTCTTTTGATGGTATTTGATCACCTCTGCCGTTTTTATTTTTTGCGCTATAAACGGAAAAAGACTGAAAATTTTGAAAAAAAATGATATTTTCTACTTTTTGTTCTAAAAAAAATCCAATAAACTAAATTTTAGTCATACATTTAGGCCAAAATGTATTCAGCCACATGTCTTTGGTAAAAAAAATGTCAATAAGCGTATATTTATTGGTTTGCGCAAAAGTTATAGCGTCTACAAACTAGGGTACATTTTCTGTAATTTACACAGCATTTAGTTTATGACTGCCTAAGTCATTTCTTGAGGTGCTAAAATGGCAGGGCAGTACAACCCCCCCAAATGACCCCATTTTGGAAAGTAGACACCCCAAGAAAATTGCTGAGAGGCATGTTGAACCCATTGAATATTTTTTTTTTTTGTCCCAAGTGATTGAATAATGACAAAAAAAAAAAAAAAATTACAAAAAGTTGTCACTAAATGATATATTGCTCACACAGGCCATGGGCATATGTGGAATTGCACCCCAAAATACATTCAGCTGCTTCTCCTGAGTATGGGGATACCACATGTGTGGGACTTTTTGGGAGCCTAGCCGCGTACGGGGCCCCGAAAACCAAGCACCGCCTTCAGGATTTCTAAGGGCATAAATTTTTGATTTCACGCCTCACTACCTATCACAGTTTTGAAGGCCATAAAATGCCAAGATGGCACAAAACGCCCCCAAATGACCCCATTTTGGAAAGTAGACACCCCAAGCTATTTGCTGAGAGGCATGGTGAGTATTTTGCAGCTCTCATTTGTTTTTGAAAATGAAGAAAGACCAGAAAAAAATTTTTTTTTTTCTTTTTTCAATTTTCAAAACTTTGTGACAAAAAGTGAGGTCTGCAAAATACTCACTATACCTCTCAGCAAATAGCTTGGGGTGTCTACTTTCCAAAATGGGGTCATTTGGGGGGGGGGGGGGTTGTGCCACCTGGGCATTCCATGGCCTCCGAAACTGTGATAGGCAGTGAAGAGTGAAATCAAAAATTTACGCCCTTAGAAAGCCTGAAGGCGGTGATTGGTTTTCGGGGTCCCGTGCGCGGCTAGGCTCCCAAAAAGTCCCACACATGTGGTATCCCCGTACTCAGGAGAAGCAGCAGAATGTATTTTGGGGTGTAATTTCACATATCCCCATGGCATGTTTGAGCAATATATCATTTAGTGACAACTTTCTGCAAAAAAAAAAAAAATGTGTCTCTTTCCCGCAACTTGTGTCACAATATAAAATATTCCATGGACTCGACATGACTCTCAGCAAATAGCTTGGGGTGTCTACTTTCCAAAATGGGGTTTTGAACTGTCCTGGCATTTTATGCACAACATTTAGAAGCTTATATCACACATCACCCACTCTTCTAACCACTTGAAGACAAAGCCCTTTCTGACACTTTTTGATTACGTGAAAAAAATATATTTTTTTGCAAGAAAATTACTTTGAACCCCCAAACATTATATATTTTTTTAAAGCAAATGCCCTACAGATTAAAATGGTGAGTGTTTCATTTTTTTTTTTTCACACGGTATTTGCGCAGTTCTCAGTTTTTTTCTCAGTTTTCAAACGCATTTTTTGTGGAAAAAACACACTTTTTTAAATTTTAATGCACTAAAACACACTATATTGCCCAAATGTTTGATGGAATAAAAAAGATGATCTTAAGCTGAGTACATGGATATCAAACATGACATGCTTTAAAATTGCGCACAAACGTGCAGTGGCAACAAAATTAATACATTTTTAAAAGCCTTTAAAAGCCTTTACAGGTTACCACTTTAGATTTACAGAGGAGGTCTACTGCTAAAAATACTGCCCTCGATCTGACCTTCGCGGTGATACCTCACATGCATGGTGCAATTGCTGTTTACATTTGACGCCAGACCGACGCTTGCGTTCGCCTTAGCGCAAGAGCAGGGGGGACAGGGGTGCTTTTTTTTTTTTTTTTTTTCTTTATTATTTTTTTTCTTTTTTATCTTATTTTTAAACTGTTCCTTTCATATTTTTTTTTAAATCATTTTTATTGTTATCTCAGGGAATGTAAATATCCCCTATGATAGCAATAGGTAGTGACAGGTACTCTTTTTTGAAAAAATTGGGGTCTATTAGACCCTAGATCTCTCCTCTGCCCTCAAAGCATCTGACCACACCAAGATCGGTGTGATAAAATGCTTCCCCAATTTCCCAATGGCGCTGTTTACATCCGGCGAAATCTAAGTCATAAAATGCTCGTAGCTTCCGGTTTCTTAGGCCATAGAGATGTTTGGAGCCACTCTGGTCTCTGATCAGCTCTATGGTCAGCTGGCTGAATCACCGGCTGCTTTCTCAGGTTCCCTGTTGAGACAGGAGAGCCAGAGATAAACACGGAAGACGGTGAGGGGGGGGGGCATTCCCTCCCACTGCTTGTAAAAGCAGTTTAGAGGCTAATTAGCCGCTAGGATTGCTTTTACATGAAAGCCGACCGCTGGCTGAAAAGAATGATACCAAGATGATACCTAAACCTGCAGGCATCATTCTGGTATAACCACTCAAAGTCGTGAATGGCGTACCTGAAGACAAAAAAATGGTTAACAATAAAGCACAGTAAACGGTAAAGTATAAAAAATTGCATACCTGAAAAGCAAACATGATAAAACATAATAACAATAAGACATTGCAGAATAGAATACAGTAAAAAAGAGCAGAACAATAGAGAGAGAATAGAGAGAGAGAGAACAATAAAACGACAACTATTTTTTTTTATTTTTGTTTGTGGTTTTTTTTGCAAACTTGTAACTTTTATAACTGTAACCGGTTCCAGGTTCGGGTCTCTCAAAATGCGATGGCATCTTGGGAGACCCTGTGAAAGTGTGCCTAGTCTGTGGAATGCTGTACCCTACGCTAATACTCAACTAGTGAATGGTAGCGTTCAAAACATTCACCAATGCAAAGACCAGGATTGTCAGGACAGGAGGGACAATAATAGCGGGTGTCACGCCTATATCCACGCTTGCTGCAGACACGACATCTATTTTGGGGGGGTTTGTTGGGTAGGGGTACTCGGGAGGACATAAAAATGCCTCTCATGCAGCCGACTGCATTTGGTTGGGGATGTGAATGGGGGGTAAGTACGGGCGCTGCAGAAGCGGTGGGTTCCCAATTAGGATTGGCGAATGCAGTAGGAAGGGCATTATGGGCACGACGGGCCTGTGTTTGTCTTCTTTTTGGTGGCAGCGGGACACTACTTGTGCTTGCCACCTCACCAGCTTGAACTGCACTTATGGGACTCACCACGTCACCAAGTGTTACTGCAGTGCTGGTTTGACTACGACCGGGGTGTACTAGGCCGCTGGCGCTTGCCAGTTCACCAAAACGCTACCAAAAAAACTGTTAGCGATCGCAGGGATCAGGCCTGACTCTGCGAACGCTGCAGTTATGCGTTTAGTGTTTTGTAAGTGACAGTGATCGATCGATACTGCACTTGGGTGGGCTGGGCTGGGCCAGGCGGAGGGGCAAAATGCAGGTGCTAGCAGGTATCTGGGCTGATCCCGCTAACACTGCGTTTTTGGGAACCCTAAACTGCTGGGGACGCTAGTATAGATCTGATCGGATCAGATATTGATCCGTTCAGATACTATACCACTAAGGGAGGTGTACGGTGCGTGCGTGGGTGTTAGCTGTACTGGCGCTAACCTGACGCTGCCTGGGGCTAGTGCTTACCAGTTCACCAAAACGCTACCAAAAAAACTGTTAGCGATCGCAGGGATCAGGCCTGACTCTGCGAACGCTGCAGTTATGCGTTTAGTGTTTTGTAAGTGTCAGTGATCGATCGATACTGCACTTGGGTGGGCTGGGCTAGGCTGGGCGGAGGGGCAAAACGCAGGTGCTAGCAGGTATCTAGGCTGATCCCGCTAACACTGCGTTTTTGGGAACCCTAAACTGCTGGGGACGCTAGTATAGATCTGATCGGATCAGATATTGATCCGTTCAGATACTATACCACTAAGGGAGGTGTATGCTGCGTGCGTGGGTGTTAGCGGTACTGGCGCTAATCTGACGCTGCCTGGGGCGACGCATATCACCGCCGGGCGATCAGGGGGCTAAACCTTTATTCAGTAATAAACGGTGGGTGCCCTGACACTATAAAAAATAAGCGAACTAACCAGCATCACCCGTAACAGTTATACGGTGATCAGTGGGGAAAGGGTTAACTAGGGGGCAATCAAGGGGTTAAAACATTTATTAGGTAGTATATGGGGGTCCCTGACGCTATAAAACGCTGACGGCGAACCTAAATATTTACCTCCCTAACTACCGTCACCAGCGACACTAATACAGCGATCAGAAAAATGATCGCTTAGCGACACTGGTGAGGGGGGGTGATCAAGGGGTTAAAACTTTATTAGGGGGGTTAGGGGGGTACCCTAGACCTACAGGGGGCTAACCCTAATTGTCCTACCACAGTAACTGTCACAAACTGACACTATGCAGTAATCAGAAAAAAAAAAAAAAAAAAAAAAAAAAAAAAAACCTGCTTGGTGTCAGTTTGTGACAGGGGGGGGTGATTGGGGGGGGATCGGGGGTGTTTAGTGTGCCTGGCATGTTCTACTGTGTGTGTTTGTGTTGTGCACTTACTTACATGTCATCTCCCCTCGGCGCTGGAACGGAAACTGCCGAGCCGAGGAGAGATGACATCACATCCTCTGCCTCTGTGTACTATACAGAGGCAGGGGATGTTTCTCATTGGCTGGGAGCGATCGCGAGGGGGGGGCCACGATCGGATGGCCTCCCCCTCGTCTCTCAACTCTCCCAGCCAAATGCCGACCGCAGCTGGCACCGGGGGGGTCCGATCAGACCCCCCGCCCGCGGGAAGGCAAGGTACGTGATTTTGCCTGCCCGTGACGCTCTGCTCACGTATATAGGCGTGAGGCGGTCGGCAAGTGGTTAAACTCTAGTTTGCTTTCTCTCGCTATTTCATCAATAAATTCCATAACTTTTACTCACCGTATTTAGAAGAATTTCTCGTCTTCAACCGCCTGTTGCTGAACTGTTGTCCACATCTGATGCAACACAAACGCCTCTTGGTTGATAGGTTCTGAACCGTCTTTTTCTCGAGACTTGAATATTCGCAAAACTGCGCTAATCTCTCCCCCCTCAGCAAGGATCGAGATTTCCGTAAAAATTGAGAAATGATGGAAGTTTCTGGCAAAATAAAGAATATTATTAATATCTAAATATTCTTGTATCTCAGAGGCGCTTCTGGATGAATAGCATTGATAGTCAAACTGACTTAAAACAAAGTGTGAGTTTATTGTCACACAATTGGCATCATAAATACAATGTAAAAATATAATAGTTCAGTTCAGTGTGGGTAAAAATATATGAAATAGAATAAAAAGTTATAAAGCTGTAATAAGCTTATGAAAGCATGTGTGCTTCATGGATGCTGTCCTCCTGTCTCCATGCTGTCTTGTGTGTCGTTCAAGAAGAAACAGGAAATGACGTTCTTAGACTTCTGGCAGAATTGACAGCTGTCCCAACTTATCAAAGTGTCTTGTGAACATGTCAGTATCATCTATCCTAGTGACTGTGTGTGTCTGTCTGTGTCTGACTGTGTGTCCTTCAATATGGAAGCATTGGCTTTATATGTTACATGTGAAGGTTTGAACGTCATAACCTCACACCAACTTAGAACCTTGTATGGCACATATTCATTTCTGCTAACTTTAGCAATATGCTATCCAAGAGAAGACTCTAACTCGGAGTCATATATAGCATAGGATTGACAAGCCCACATGTAACACTCCATACTTGAAGTAATGGGCTGATCATGTAATGTCATATAACCAAACATCTACATAATATTAACACATTTTACCAACTTTACATTAAGTAACTATATACTAGTACTTATTAATATGACTGGAACTACAAACTAACTTAACTTAACAGTATATAATCCACAATGTATATTCCTTTAGCTGCGTGGACACGTGTCTATTTTTGTCTTCTCATGACATTCTACACCGAGATACCTTATATGTCATACTCAAATTGGCTACACTAGAAAAATCCAGCAATGCTCAGCTTTAGAAGAAGAATCATGTCAAATCTATTGATCAAGGTCATTCACACATACTCTATTTATTATGATTAACCATAAAACCAAATATATTTTGCAAGCTTGCCATGAATATAATATAACACCTATAAGTGCCGAATTATGAATTTGGAATAATATTCTAACAGTTGGGGTACCCCAAGGCTCCGTCCTTGGGCCTCTCCTTTTCTCACTCTATACCTCTTCCCTGGGCCAGTTGATAACCTCCCATGGCTTCCAATACCACCTCTATGCCGATGACACACAGATCTATCTCTCCACTCCTCAACTCACCCCCACTATCTCCTCACGGATCTCAAACTTGCTGAATGACATATCGGTATGGATGTCACACCACTTCCTCAAACTTAATCTTTCTAAAACTGAGCTTGTTATATTTCCTCCTTCATGGTCCCCCTCCTGTGACTTCACCATTAATATCAGCAACACAACCATTGGTCCCTCCACACATGCCAGGGTCCTGGGTGTAATCCTTGACTCTGACCTCTCCTTCAGCCCCCATATCCAATCACTGGCTAAATCCTGCCGCCTTAACCTCCGCAACATCTCCAGAATTCGACTCTTCCTGACTAATGACACCACAAAGCAACTTATTCACTCCTTGATTATTTCCCACCTCAACTACTGCAACTCTCTCCTTAATGGCCTACCCTTAAGCAGGCTATCCCCCCTTCAGTCTATTATGAATGCTGCTGCTAGACTAATACACCTCACTAATCGATCCATGACTGCTGCTCCTCTCTGCCAATCCCTTCACTGGCTTCCCCTACCCCACCGTGTAAAATTCAAAATGCTAACCATAACATACAAGGCCATTCACAACATCGCCCCCATCTACATCACCAACCTCATCTGCAGATATCACCCAAATCGCCCCCTCCGCTCCTCCCAGGACCTCCTGCTCTCTAGCTCCCTTGTTACCTCCTCTCATGCTCGCCTTCAGGACTTCTCCAGAGCCTCTCCCATCCTCTGGAATTCCCTGCCCCAGTATGTCCGATCAGCCCCTACCCTGTCCACCTTTAGGAGATCCCTGAAAACTCATTTATTCAGGGAAGCCTACCCCACACCCACATAACTGTCCCTGAGCCACCCCCATAAAATCATTCTTTGCAGCTATTACCTTTTGTACCACCACCCCCTCCCTTTAGAATGTAAGCTCTACGAGCAGGGCCCTCCTGTACCTTTTGTATTGAACTGTACTGTAATTGTGTTGTCCCCCTTATACATTGTAAAGCGCTGCGTAAACTGTTGGCGCTATATAAATCTCATATAATAATAATAATAATTGCGCGGTCATGCAATGCTGTACCCAAACAAAATTTGCGTCCTTTTCTTCCCACAAATAGAGCTTTCTTTTGATGGCATTTGATCACCTCTGCCATTTTTATTTTTTGCGCTATACACGGAAAAAGACCGAAAATTTTGAAAATAAATGATATTTTCTACTTTTTGTTCTAAAAAAAATCCAATAAACTCAATTTTAGTCATACATTTAGGTCAAAATGTATTCGGCCACATGTCTTTGGTAAAAAAAATGTCAAAGAGTGTATATTTATTGGTTTGCGCAAAAGTTATAGCACCTACAAACTAGGGTACATTTTCTGGAATTTACACAGCCTTTAATTTATGACTGCCTATGTCGGTTCTTGAGGTGCTAAAATGGCAGGGCAGTACAAAACCCCCACAAATGACCCCATTTTGGAAAGAAGACACCCCAAGGAAATTACTGAGAGGCATGTTGAGCCCATTGAATATTCATTTTTTTTGTCCCAAGTGATTGAATAATGACAAAAAAAAAAAAAAAAAGTTGTCACTAAATGATATATTGCTCACACAGGTCATGGGCATATGTGGAATTGCACCCCAAAATACATTTAGCTGCTTCTCCTGAGTATGGGGATACCACATGTGTGGGACTTTTTAGGAGCCTAGTTGCGTACGGGGCCCCGAAATCCAATTACCGCCTTTAGGATTTCTAAGGGTGTAAATTTTTGATTTCACTCTTCACTGCCTATCACAGTTTCGGAGGTCATGGAATGCCCAGGTGGCAGAACCCTCCCCAAATGACCCCATTTTGGAAAGTAGACACCCCAAGCCAATTTGCTGAGAGGCATGGTGAGTATTTTGCAGCTCTCATTTGTTTTTGAAAATGAAGAAAGACAAGAAATTTTTTTTTTCTTTTTTCAATTTTCAAAACTTTGTGACAAAAAGTGAGGTCTGCAAAATACTCACTATACCTCTCAGCAAATAGCTTGGGGTGTCTACTTTCCAAAATGGGGTCATTTGGGTTTTTTTTTATGCCACCTGGGCATTCCATGGCCTCCGAAACTGTGATAGGCAGTGAAGAGTGAAATCAAAAATTTACACCCTTAGAAAGCCTGAAGGCGGTGCTTGGTTTTCGGGGTCCCATGCCCGGCTAGGTTCCCAAAAAGTCCCACACATGTGGTATCCCCATACTCAGGAGAAGCAACAGAATATATTTTGGGGTGTAATTTCACATATTCCCATGGCATGTTTGAGCAATATATCATTTAGTGACAACTTTGTGCAAAAAAAAAAAAATTGTCTCTTTCCCGCAACTTGTGTCACAATATAAAATATTCCATGGACTCGACATGCCTCTCAGCAAATAGCTTGGGGTGTCTACTTTCCAAAATTGGGTAATTTGGAGGGGTTTTGAACTGTCCTGGCATTTTATGCACAACATTTAGAAGCTTATGTCACACATCACCCACTCTTCTAACCACTTGAAGACAAAGCCCTTTCTGCCACTTTTGATTACATGAAAAAAATATTTTTTTTGCAAGAAAATTACTTTGAACCCCCAAATATTATATATTTTTTTAAAGCAAATGCCCTACAGATTAAAATGGTGGGTATTTAATTTTTTTTTTTCACACAGTATTTGCGCAGCGATTTTTCAAACGCATTTTTTGGGGAAAAAACACACACTTTTTTAAATTTTAATGCACTAAAACACACTATATTGCCCAAATGTTTGATGAAATAAAAAAGATGATCTTAGGCCGAGTACATGGATGCCAAACATGGCATGCTTTAAAAGTGCGCACAAACGTGCAGTGGCAACAAAATTAATACATTTTTAAAAGCCTTTAAAAGCCTTTACAGATTACCACTTTAGATTTACAGAGGAAGTCTACTGCTAAAATTACTGCCCTCGATCTGACCTTCGCGGTGATACCTCACATGCATGGTGCAATTGCTGTTTACATTTGATGCCAGACCTACGCTTGCGTTCGCCTTAACGCGAGAGCAGGGGGGATAGGGGTGCTTTTTTTTTTTCTTTATTATTTTTTTGCTTTTTTATCTTATTTTTAAACTGTTCCTTTCATTTTTTTTAAATCATTTTTATTGTTATCTCAGGGAATGTAAATATCCCCTATGATAGCAATAGGTAGTGACAGGTACTCTTTTTTGAAAAAATTGGGGTCTATTAGACCCTAGATTTCTCCTCTGCCCTCAAAGCATCTGACCACACCAAGATCGGTGTGATAAAATGCTTCCCCAATTTCCCAATGGCACTGTTTACATCCGGCGAAATCTAAGTCATAAAATGCTCATAGCTTCCGGTTTCTTAGGCCATAGAGATGTTTGGAGCCACTCTGGTCTCTGATCAGCTCTATGGTCAGCTGGCTGAATCACCGGCTGCATTCTCAGGTTCCCTGTTGAGACAGGAGAGCCAGAGAAAAACACGGAAGACAGTGGGGGGGCATTCCCTCCCACTGCTTGTAAAAGCAGTCTAGAGGCTAATTAGCCACTAGGATTGCTTTTACATGAAAGCCGACCGCTGGCTGAAAAGAATGATACCAAGATGATACCTAAACCTGTAGGCATCATTCTGGTATAACCACTCAAAGTCGGGAATGGCGTACCTGAAGACAAAAAAATGGTTAACAATAAAGCACAGTAAATGGTAAAGTATAAAAAATTGCATACCTGAAAAGCAAACATGATAAAACATAATAACAATAAAACATTGCAGAATAGAATACAGTAAAAAAGAGCAGAACAATAGAGAGAGAATAGAGAGAGAGAGAGAACAATAAAAGGACAACTATTTTTTTTTATTTTATATTTTTGTTTTTGTTTTTTTTGTTGTTTTTTTACACTTTTTTTGTAATTGTAACTTTTATAACTGTAACCGGTTCCAGGTTCGGGTCTCTCAAAATGCGATGGCATCTTGGGAGACCCTGTGAAATGGTGCCTGGTCTGTGGAATGCTGTACCCTATGCTAATATTCAACTAGTGTATGGTAGCGTTCAAAACATTCACCAATGCAAAGACCAGGATTGTCAGGACAGGAGGGACAATAATAGCGGGTGTCACGCCTATATCCGCGCTTGCTGCAGACACAACATCTTTTTGTGGGGGGTTCGTTGGGTAGGGGTACTCGGGAGGACATAAAGAAAATGCCTCTCATGCAGCCGACTGCATTTGGTTGGGGATGTGAATGGGGGAAGTACGGATGCTGCAGGAGCGGTGGGTTCCCATTAGGATTGGCGAATGCAGCAGGAAGGGCATTATGGGCACGACGGGCCTGTGTTTGTCTTTTTGGTGGCAGCGGGACACTACTTGTGCTTGCCACCTCACCAGCTTGAACTGCACTTATGGGACTCGCCATGTCACCAAGTATTACTGTGGTGCTGGTTCGACTACGACCGGGGTGTACTAGGCCGCTGATGCTTGCCAGTTCACCAAAATGCTACCAAAAAAACTGTTAGCAATCGCAGGGATCAGGCCTGACTCTGCGAACGCTGCAGTTATGCGTTTAGTGTTTTGTAAGTGTCAGTGATTGATAGATACTGCACTTGGGTGGGCTGGGCTGGGCAGTGGTGCAAAACGCAGGTGCTAGCAGGTATCTGGGCTGATCCCGATAACACTGTGTTTTTGGGAACCCTAAACTGCTGGGGATGCCAGTATAGATCTGATCGGATCAGATATTGATCCGTTCAGATACTATACCACTAAGGGAGGCGTATGCTGCATGCGTGGGTGTTAGCGGTACTGGCGCTAGCCTGACACTGCCTGGGGCTGGTGCTTGCCAGTTCACCAAACAAGATATGGGGGGCACACTCTAAAAAATGCATTAAAGATGGTGCAGCCATAAGACCATACAGTAGAAGAAAATATTACAGCGCACACATGCAAAAAAGACATTTACCTCAAGCAAGGCTAGTTTAAAACACCTAAGCATTTCTAGAAAAACATTATCAAAAAATATGGGGATTTGGTCACACCATATTGCTATATGGTGCTAAGCCCACTTACTGCGACAAAGTACCCCATAATCAGTGGGCCTACACTATCCATGGAGTGGGAGAACCTGCATCTCTGAACCATGAGAGCATTGCACTCTTCTAAATGGGAGAATCATAAGGTCTTCACCCATGACACAAGTGGACACTAATTAAATGTACTTATGTTATGTAGTGAGGTGCTCCGCGGAGCACCTCACTACATAACATAAGTACCTTTAATTAGTGTCCACTTGTGTCATGGGTGGAGACCTTATGATTCTCCCATTTAGAAGAGTGCAATGCTCTCATGGTTCATGGTTTCATGGTTCCGCGGAGCACCTCACTACATAACATAAGTACCTTTAATTAGTGTCCACTTGTGTCATGGGTGGAGACCTTATGATTCTCCCATTTAGAAGAGTGCAATGCTCTCATGGTTCAGGGATGCAGGTTCTCCCACTCCATGGATAGTGTAGGACCCACTGATTATGGGGTACTTTGTCGCAGTAAGTGGGCTTAGCACCATATAGCAATATGGTGTGACCAAATCCCCATAGTTTTTGATAATGTTTTTCTAGAAATGCTTAGGTGTTTTAAACTAGCCTTGCTTGAGGTAAATGTCTTTTTTGCATGTGTGCGCTGTAATATTTTCTTCTTTTGCCAGTTCACCAAAACGCTACCAAAAAAACTGTTAGGGATCGCAGGGATCAGGCCTGACTCTGCGAACGCTGCAGTTATGCATTTAGTGTTTTGTAAATGACAGTGATCGATCGCTACTCCACTTGGGTGGGCTGGGCTGGGCCGGGCGGAGGGGCAAAACGCAGGTGCTAGCAGGTATCTGGGCTGATACCGCTAACACTGCGTTTTTGGGAACCCTAAACTGCTGGGGACGCTAGTATAGATCTGATCAGATATTGATCCGTTCAGATACTATACCACTAAGGGAGGTGTACGGTGCGTGCGTGGGTGTTAGCGGTACTGGCGCTAACCTGATGCTGCCTGGGGTTGGTGCTTCCCAGTTCACCAAAACGCTACCAAAAAAACTGTTAGCGATCGCAGGGATCAGGCCTGACTCTGCGAACGCTGCAGTTATGCATTTAGTGTTTTGTAAGTGACAGTGATCGATTGATACTGCACTTGGGTGGGCTGGGCTGGGCCGGACGGAGGGGCAAAACGCAGGTGCTAGCAGGTATCTGGGCTGATCCCGCTAACATTGTGTTTTTGGGAACCCTAAACTGCTGGGGACGCTAGTATAGATCTGATCGGATCAGATATTGATCCATTCAGATACTATACCACTAAGGGAGGCGTATGCTGCGTGCGTGGGTGTTAGCGGTACTGGCGCTAATCTGATGCTGCCTGGGGCAAAGCATATCACCGCCGGGTGATCAGGGGCTAAACCTTTATTCGGTAATAAATGGCGGGTGCCCTGACACTATAAAAAATAGACGAACTAACCAGCATCACCCGTAACACTTATACGGTGATCAGTGGTGAAAGGGTTAACTAGGGGGCAATCAAGGGGTTAAAACATTTATTAGGTAGTATATGGGGGTCCCTGTCGCTATAAAATGCTGACGGCAAACCTAAATGTTTACATCCCTAGCTAGCGTCACCAGCGACACTAATACAGCGATCAGAAAAATGTTTGCTTAGCGACACTGGTGACGGGGGGTGATCAAGGGGTTAAAACTTTATTAGGGGGGGTTAGGGGGGTATCCTAGACCTAAAGGGGGCTAATACTAACTGCCCTAACACTTCTAACTGACACCATGCAGTAATCAGAAAAAAAAAAAACTGCTTGGTGTCAGTGTGACAGGGGGGGAGGGAGAATTGGGGGGTGATCGGGGCTGTAAAGTGTTCCTGGCATGTTCTACTGTGTGTGTTTGTGTTTTACACTCACTCAGATGTCTTCTCTCCTCGGCGCCGGAACGGAAACTGCCGAGCCGAGGAGAGATGACATCACATCCTCTGCCTGTGTGTACTACACACAGGCAGGGGAGGATTCTCATTGGCTGGGAGCGACCGTGAAGGGGGGGCATGATCGGATGGCCTCCCCCTCATCTCTGAACGCTCCCAGACCAAAGCCGACTGCCGTTGGCACCGGGGGGTCCGATCGGACCCCCCGCCCGCGGGAACGCAATCACGTACCAGGTACGTGATTTTGCCTGCCCGTGCCATTCTGTTGACGTATATCGTCGTTAGGCGGTCGGCAAGTGGTTATCAGTCACCTTTTCCATTACCCTAACTTACCCAACAACCATTTACAAAAAATATCACCCTGCTGCTTTAAAAGAAAGAGCATTTCTAGTAAGAACATTTTCTTAAAGCAGTAGTAAAGTGGCAACAATATTTTAAGGATGGGGCTCCCTGCAGTTTTATGCCATAATATGCTAGTATGCACCCCATATTATAAGCACATTATAACCAATTTTCCTGTCAAACTGAGTCCTCCAGCACTGCGCTGACACCACTCCTGCTGTTCCCAGATATTTTCATCTTCACCTTCAGGGTTCTGTCTCTTCAGCCGCTTGATTGGCTGGGCTGTGATGATGTCACTCCCAAGCATACGCATAGGAGTCACATCAACATGGCCCAAAGCAGGTGCCATACATGTGGTTTGAGTTTCAAGTGTGCAGCTCAGATTACATTACCACTGATAGGCAGAGGAGGCATTTATAACAGATGAGACCACTAGTTGTTTTTCAACATCTAACTTTAGTACTGTTACGGGTTACTATTGCATTTCACCTTAAAGTGAACCTGTGTGTGTGGACATGACCAGATGGTTGTAAAGCTACCTCAATCACTTCCAACAGAAAGCCGACAGTCAGATGAACAATTGTAAACCATTCTGACTGCTATAGCAACACACCAACATTGGTCAAACAACTTGAAGACTTGTTTTATCCACTTAAAGCGGAACTTTACCCAAAACAACTTGATAAAAAATAATGTTCTTTAGCAAGGAACACATTAATAATTATGCTACCAAAATTAGTGTGTTCTGTAAATTGCCTCCAGCATTGTTCCTGTTTGTTCCCACCAGAGGCTGACATTTTTTTGAAGCCCAAAGCCCCGAAACAGCAGTAAATCATATAGTGGAACTAAACTCATTAATTTAACAACTTAAAAAAATTACATTCCTGGAATGCCGGGATTGCTAACAGTCACATTTGCTTGTGTCCTCAACCAAACTGTCAAACCATCAAATGGCTGGAGTCATAACTGATTACATGTGCAGCACCATGGCGGTTGCAGCTCAAACAGAAGCAGCTTCCTTGGTTATAAAGGATAGGAGGATTTATTTTCTCTTTAACCACTTGCTGACCAGCCGCCGTCATTATACTTCGGCAGGTTGGCATGGCTGCGCTAAACGCCGTAGGTGTATGTCGGCTGCTTTAAGAGCTCTAGGAGGCGTGGCAATGCTGGAAGCGATGCATGTGGCCGATGTCCGCCGGCCACCTGCGTTCACTCCTCAGAGAGCCAGAACTGTCTGTTCAGATCCTGCCTGTACTTCCCTGACAGATCCCCATTCTCTCAGGGAAGTAGAGAGAGATCTGCTGTTTCCTAGTGATCAGGAACAGCGATCTCTCTCTCTCTCTACTCCCTGTCAGTACACCCCCCCACAGTTAAAAACACCTCCCTAGGGAACACTTAACCCCTTGATCACCCCCATAGTGTTAACCCCTTCCCTGCCAGTGACATTTATACAGTAATCAGTGGCTATTTTTAGCTCTGATCGCAGTATAAATGTCAATGGTCCCAAAATTGTCAAAAGTGTCCAATCTGTCCGCCGCAATGTCACAGCCCCGCAAAAAATTGCTGATCACCGCCATTACTAGTAAAAAAGAAATAATAATAAAAATGCCAAAAATATGTAGAAGAGAGTGCGCATTCGCTGGACTTCTGGATCGCCAGGCTAGCTAGGAGCTCCACACCGCTCCGGCCCTCCAGCGCACCTAACGCCTGCTATACCGAGCGGTTCCCCTCTGTGAGACCCCCACCGATCTCCGGAGAGCGCCAGGCACCCACCTGTATTTCGGGAGCCCACCCTAAGAAGGACATTAATCGTCAGCTAAACTTCGGCCTGGATACCCTTGAGCCTCCCAAGATGGCGGCCGCTGCTCATCCATGCGGAGACACAGAGACCCTGCACAGCATAACAGACCCTCCACCTCCTTCTCTGCCTTCTTCCACAAATGTGAGTAACATCCAGGGAATCCGGGGCTTTCTGGCATCCCCAGCCTCAACTGAATCACTCCTGGGCAGAATACAGAACAGCAACCCATATTCTCCTCTGATTAACACCCCCAACAGCCTGGCTGATCCACTACAGGCCTCTCCCATGCCGCTCAATTACCCCCCAGATATGGCTCAGCTATTAGGCAGCTTTTCTGACATGCTGGCTGCTGGACTAGCACAGAACGCAATGCAGATTACATCCTCAATCAAAGCAGACCCACAGAGCCTAGGGGCCAGAATGGATGCAATTGAACAGGCTGTAGATGATTCTGCAGCATGCACAAATCAGAACACCACATGCATCCAGACACTACAAGATCAACTTGAAACCGCACTCTCCAAATTAGACGATTTGGAGAACAGGAGCAGACAGTATAACTTCCGTATCAGAGGAATTCCCGAATCTAACATTGATGTACACAATACCGTTAAATCTTTAATCAAGCATATCATCCCAGATATCCCGGATCACAGGCTTGAATTGGATAGGGCCCACAAAGTGCTGCAACCCCCCCGCCAAGATGGTCTCCCCCAGGACATTGTGGTCAAACCACATTTCTATGGGGTGAAGGAGGAAATCATGAAGAGATCTCGTCGGGACAATCTCACTATACATGGCAATAAAATCCAAATTTTTGTAGATATCTTCCCCGCCACAATTCAGATAACTGATCCCTCAGACCTCTGCTTGACATTCTCACCCAAAAGATGATAAAGTACAGATGGGCCTTCCCCTTCCGCCTGCAATTCCAGTACATGGATAAATCCTACAGCTTCACAAACTTTCAAAATGGGGAATGTATACTTCTTCAACTGGGGTTTATTTTGCAGGGACTACCTCCTCACCAAACAGAGAATCATCCAAGCTCCTTCAAGAGACCTCCACCGAACAGCCCCCTCACTCCATTGTGGGTGAAACAGCAACCGAAGAGGCAGTGTGACTCTATTCCCCCAAGCTTAACCGACCGGTCCCTAGGGGTCTGATTCCAACCTTTCCGTTTTTATCCAGAACCCTCGATTGTGTAGTGGCTACTCCTACACCCACTTAGTCCTTTTCAAGACATTCTGGACCTGTCCCCCCCAGGCAGCCATGCCCTTATCTTCACCCCCCCACCCCTTACCTTTCCTCTTTGTTATTTTATCCCAAGCTCCACTCTCCATACTCCCCACCATCCCACAAAAGCTGCAGTTACCCATTTATGTCATGGACTAAAACCGACATGACTGGTACAGTTCTCATCCTATGATTGCACTACCCTACCCCCCTATTCCTTATCCATCCCCCCCTTCCCTACCCCCTCAGCCCTCACCTACCTCTTTCCTATCCCTTCCCTTCCTCATTACCACTGGAATTGTGGCCATAAGGCTGACTTAAATGCTGGTTTTATGTTTTTTTTCTGTCTCAGTTCAGGAGATACATGTTTACTCGCACAATACGATTGCAACTTCTGCATAACATTTGATTAATTCTTCTGGGGGTCACCCCTTGACTATATTTTTCAAGGTGCCCAGTGGCCGGAGCAGGGCTGCTTGTCACGCCACCTGCTGTGACCTTGTAGAGTTTTCCTCCCGTGGTGACACCAGGATTGCAACCCCAACTTGGGCTGCCCTTTAACCGTACCCTACAAATTATAGGGCTTCAGAGCAGGTCTTGGCCTCCCAAACCTGCTAACAGAGAGTCCAGGATATTTTATATGATGGACTTATCCTCTCTCATTCTCTTCCTCTCTCTTTTTCTATCCTGATCTTTCTTCACTTCCTCTGCTCTTATTTCTCCCAGGTGCCTTCAAGGAGAGCTTACCGATTCAGGTTTTCTCGGATCCCAGGCTTGCTCCAACCTCCCCAGCTGGATGAATTTAATCAAATGGACCGGGTAAGAAATATATGCACGCACTCGCTCTCATCCCCTCATGTCCATGGCTGATAATACCCCCAAACAGATGTCTCTCAAAATAGCATCCCATAACACACAGGGTCTGAATTCCTCGATCAAAAGACGTAAGGCCTTCCACAACTACCACTCCAGGGGGCTAGACATCATCCTAATCCAGGAGACCCACTTCCCAAAGAGCTTCAACCCTACCTTTTATACACTGTAATTACCCTACCTTTTTTCTAGCCAATGCAGATGATAAAGAGGGGTTGCCATCCTCATATCCAAATACACCCCATTCACTCTTTCCGAAACTATCAAGGACGGAGAAGGAAGGTACATCCTAGTCAAAGAACAAATAAAATGGGACACTATTCTCCCTCATCTCGTATTATGCCCCTAACAAAGGCCAAGCTTCCTTTTTCTCTTCCATGCTAACCTTCCTCTCCTCCCATCTTGAAGGCAAGGTGATCATGGGAGGCGATTCAAACGTCGCCTTTGATCATCTACTAGATAAATCGACACAAGGCAAAACCCAACTTAAATGACCCCCCAAACAGAGCCTCCGTATAGCTCGGCTCTTTCATTCAATAGGCATGATAGACACTTGGGGGGAACTACATCCTACAGCTAGGGATTACACCCATTTCTCTGCACCTCACAGGACTTATACTCACATAGATCATATTTTCCTACATACTTCAGGCCTCTATAAGTGAAGTCCCCTGGTCGGATCACGCCTTCGTATCCCTTAAAATCATTGGTTTCTAAAACCAAGCTAGTCCCCCACAATGGCGCCTTAACAAAACTCTCCTCACCAATACTGTACACTACACTGTGATTGAAAGAGATCTAAAGGAATACTAACACATTAATGATACCCCGGACATATCTCCAAGTGCGTTTTGGGGAGCCCACAAAGCGGTCGTAAGGGGTAATCTTATCCAGCTAGCCTCACGCCTTAAACACAAGAAGCAAATAGACATAATCAATCTAGAGAAAAACTTTCAATCCATAAGCAAGACAAACAAAAACAATCCCTCACCCACTTCCCTTGCTCACCTAGATGCAGCTAGGATTGCCCTAAACATGGCTCTCACTTCAAGCGCAGAGAAACACTTAAGATGGGTGAGTGGTAGATTTTATCTCCACAAATTTGGCCCCCAGCTCGCAGCAAAGTTCTCACCTAAGCACAGAGATTACGCCCTGCCCAAAATTAAATCACTAACCGGTACCCTGACCCAAAACCCCAAACAAATCCTCGAGGCGTTCCACTCGTTCTACTCAAACCTATACTAAGTTTTCGAATCCCGACAACACACTCAACTTTTTCCTAGATAACATCCCCCTCCCCAAAATCTCCGACCAACATCGTTCTATAATGGAAGCCCCCATTTCCGAAGAAGAAGTTAGAGAGGTTATAAAAGAGTAAAAAAGAGGCTCTGCCCCAGGCCCTGATGGTTTCTTGACACAGTACCTGGTCCGGTTTTTCAATTCCCTTAAGATTCCCCCTTAGACTCAGCAGCGAATTTAGCTTAGATCTCTGTCATCCCCAAACCTGGCAAGGATCAGAGCCAAGTGAGCAATTATAGACCCATATCACTAATTAACAATGATCTAAAAATAATGACGAAAATTCTTTCCAACAGATTAGGCTTCTTCATAGGGTCCTATGTGCATAAAGACCAGGTAGGCTTCATCCCGGGGAGGCAGGGTCCGGACCAGATAAGGAGGGCAGTAGACATCATATCCCTACTGAAGTCAAGCTGGGACAGCAATCCTTCACAAGAAGGCTTTCTCTTATCCATCGACCTCCAAAAGGCCTTTGACACCGTCACATGGCCATACCTATTCAACACTTTAGAAAGGTGGGGCTTTGGCTCGCACTTTATCAACCTTCTTGAAGCCCTCTACTCCCACCCTAAGGCACAGGTCAGACTCCAAGGACACCTCTCAGACCATTTTCCCATCACCAAAGGAACGAGACAAGGCTGCCCACTATCCCCCCTCCTTTTTGCCATAGGAATAGAAACGTTAGCTATTGCCATTAGAAATCACCCAGATATTCACAGAGTCAAATGTGGCCATTCAACACACAAATGCACGGTCTTCACGGATGACATCCTCCTTTTTATAACCCCCCCCCTTCATCACCACCCCTAATGTCTTACAACTCCTTCACAAATTTGGTCAGGTCTCGGGATTGCTAGTTAATATGTCTTTTTTTTTTTTTTGCCACCTCAGTGATTATAGTTGGAGACCTGATCCACTTAGTCAGTGTCATCTGTGTCTCTCCTTTTTTTCACATCATTTGTAGCTTACTGAACAAGTGTACATATCTTATATTCAATTCAGCAAATACAAAAGGAAAAGGAACCCCAACCCCTATCCCTCCCTCCCACCCCCCCGCCCTCCCCCCCCCCCCGCGCCTCTTGTGTACATTAGATGTTATCTCTATTTTAATCAATTCTTATTCTCAAACCTTCAGTAATACTCCATGATTTTTTAAACTCCTTCCAGTTTTGCCAGTTGTTCCTCCCTTCTGCTGATTCAACTTCACTTTCAGGTCCTCCTTCCTCCATATACCGAATCCCTTCTACTACATCAACCCACTCCCATATTGATGGGCCCTCTAACTTCTTCCAGTTCTTTGCTATAACCTTTTTTGCCGCATTCAACAGGTGTGGTACTAGGGTGTTTTTATAAATTTTTACCTCCCCACTTGTCCCATGATGTAGCACTATCCAGGGGTCTAATTTAACCTCAATCTTAGTTATCTGCTTGATGTATCCCAAAATTTTTAGCCAGTACCGTTTGATTATGGGGCAATCCCACCAGATGTGAGCCATGTTTCCTACACCTTTACACCCCCTCCAACACTCCGCAGTTTTATCTTTTTGATATTTACTTGCCTTATCCGGGGTAATGTACCAGCCTGTTAGGATTTTGTAGTTCATTTCGGCAACACTGATGTCAGTTGACGAACTGTGGGTCAGCTCCAGAGTTTTCTTTAATCTATTACTATCTAACTGTACTCCTAATTCATTTTCCCATTTAATAATAAATGGTGGTATCTCCCTGCTACTCTTTGCCAAACCCAGTTTGTAAAGTTTTGATATTATACCTTTAGTATTATTTGACGTACATATCTTTTCCAAGTCCGATAGCTCCTCTCCTGATCTTATTGGATGTGGTAGGCGGCTGATAAAGTGGCTTAACTGCAGGTATCTCCAGCGATCTAATACCCAAATATCTGTTTTGTGCTTTAATTCCTGAAACGTGACTATCTTCCCCTCTTTAATAATATCTCTCAACTGTAGTGTTCCCTTTTTTATCCAGCTCCCCCCAATTTCCTTTTTACCAGGTGCAAAATAATCATTCTCTGAAAGTGAGATTAACGGAGAATTATAAGTGTTATTTACTTGTTTGTAAACTATATCCCAAACTCTAAAGACCACCTTTGTCAGTGAATGTGTATTTATATCTAATACCCTATAGTGTGGAGGATTCCAAATCAAATGTCCTAAGTGCGCCTTACTCAAACTATTCTCTATATTTACCCATCTTTTCTGTGTGTTCTCTCTAAACCACTCTATCGCTCTTGAAACCAGTATTGCCCTATAATAACCCTGAATGTCAGGTATCGCCAAGCCCCCTTTTCTTTTTTCCTGTTTTAAGATATCAAAAGACACTCTAGCCCTTCTATTTTTCCAAACAGCTCTCATAATGATTGATTTCAATTTTTTAAAATAGTACTGAGGGATATTCAGTGGAAGCATCTGTAGTTTATAGGTGATTTTAGGTAATAATATCATTTTTATGGCGTTAATACGTCTGATCCATGAAAGTGGTTTAGTTATAATCCTTTTACTCTCTGATCTTATTTCGTCTAGTAGTGGGATAAAATTTACTTTATAGATCTTCCCTAGTGAATTGGCCAGTTTTATACCCAAATAATTTATTTCTTTTTTCCATATAAATTTAAATTCCTTTTTCAACTTTTTTTCCTCCCTCTTTCCCAGGTTGATATTCAGGATTTCCGATTTTGCCAAGTTGATTTTGAAGTTTGATACTTCACCATATTGCCTCATGACTTCGAGGAAGTTAGGCATCGAAATTCTGGGGTTGGTCATGAACAGCAGAACATCGTCGGCGAAAGCCGCGATCTTGTGCTCCTCATCCCCAACCCTTATACCCCAAATGTCCGGGTCCGCCCTAATCACTGACAACAGTGGCTCCAGGGAGAGAACGAAAAGCAGGGGGGACAAAGGGCACCCCTGCCTCGTTCCATTTTCCATTTCAAAAGCCTCTGAAAGGGAGCCGTTAATTTTTATCGAAGCAGTAGGGTGATTATACAGAGCACGTATCCTATTCATCATTTTTGGACCTATACCCATAAATTCCAGAGTTTGGAACATGAACCCCCAGTCTACTCTATCAAACGCTTTCTCCGCGTCTATAGACAAGAGTAGACCTGGGGGTCCCCTGTCCTTGATATGCTGCAGCAAGAGGAGTGCCCTCACGCCATTGTCTCGCCCTTCTCTTTTTGGGATGAACCCCACTTGGTCCGGATGTACCAGACCATTGAGGCTCTCTTTTAGCCGATTTGCTAAGACTCTGGCATATAATTTAACATCGGTGTTGATCAACGATATCGGCCTATAGCCAGAGCATAGTGTAGGGTTTTTCCCCTCTTTTGGGATAACCGTGATCTCTGCTCTAAGAGCTTCTCTACTCAAGTCAAAGTCTCTACCCAACCCGTTCATGTACTCACATAGTCTGGGAATCAGTATTTCTTTAAATTTTGTATAGTACCTACAAGTAAATCCATCGGGCCCCGGGCTTTTGCCTGAAGCTGATTCTGATAATGCTCTGTTAATATCTTCTATCGTTATGGGGTTTTCTAGGATTTCTCTGTCGATCTCATTAATCTTCGGGAGGTTGGCTTTATTCAAGAATTCTACTGTTTTCCTGTCCTTTGCACCTCTTAGCCTTGTATTTTTAGCTACTGAATATAATTCACTGTAATATTCCTTAAAGGATTCCCCTATCTCTTTTGTTGTATGAAGCATTTCTCCTTTACTATTTTGGATTTTATCAATGTAGTTTCTAGTTTTTTTCTTTCTTATTGTTTTAGCTAGTAGTCTACTGCTCTTATTTCGACTTTCGGTAATTTTCTTTCGCCACCTTATAGAATGCTTTTTTTATTTCTAGATCTGTATGCTCCTTTAGCTCTTCCCTTTTTTTTACCAATTTTTGATAGACCTTCTTTCCTTGGCCCGGGCCCTCCTTATGTTCTTGCTCCAGATCATATATTTCTTCTGTTAGTTTTTTAATTTTTTCCCTTGTTTCCCTTTTCCTCATTGCCCCTAACTTCATTATTACTCCCCTTATGTAGGCCTTATGGGCCTCCCACAAGGATGATCCTGAGATCCCTGCTGTATCATTCGTTGAAAAATATTGTTTTAATTCCTGTTCTATTTTCTCCACATTAGATACTTCTTGTAAAAGATCTTCGTCTAATCTCCAAGTTATTGGGGTTCTCTGATTTCCTGGTATCGACAATCTCATACTAACTGGGGCATGGTCTGATAAGGTAATAACTTCTATCTTAGCCTCCCGGACTCTTTCCAACAATGAGTGTTCCGTCAATATATAATCAATCCTAGAGTACGTCCCGTGCGCAGAGGAATAGAACGAAAAATCCATCTTATTTGGGTTCATAATCCTCCATACATCCACCAGTTGACACGAATGCAGCTTTTGTTTTAGTTTCTTCAACTTCCCATTCATTGTCCCCTGCGCACGAGACGTACTGTCAACCCCTGGAGCCATACCGACATTGAAGTCACCCATCATGATCAGGTTGCCTTCTTTAAATTCTATTAGTTTCTCTAATATTGTTACTAGAAAACCACTCGGCTCTTTGTTTGGTGCATAAATATTTGCCAGTGTAACCTTCCATCCCTCCAAAGAACCTCTCAGGAACATATATCTTCCTCCCTGGTCTATTAACCTCTCTTCGACCCTAAAATTTATCCCTCTTGCTATTCCTATTGCCACTCCTCTCGCTCTTGATGTTATTGAGTCTCCGTAAAACCAAGTTGGGTACATATTTGACTTTATCTTAATCTTTGAGTAATATGTTAAGTGGGTTTCTTGGAGGAACACAACCTCAGCCCCGTATCTCTCTAATTCCCTCAAGATCTTATGTCTCTTAGTGGGCTCATTAAGACACTTTACATTATAGGTCATGAATTTCAATTTTCTCATCTCCTCGCCTTTTTTTTTTTTTTTTTTGATTTTTGTTGGATTCGTATTACTGAGCTATTCTGATTCCTATCTTTGTTATCTTGTTTCTTTTCTTCTTCCCTCTTACTTCCTTGTACACCGGGTTCCCCTTTCCCCTCTCTTCTCCCCAACCCTCCCTCCCTACCCCTCAGCCACCCCCTGGCTCCCCATTCGCCCAGCGCCATGGATACCATGGAGCCTAACGAATCACATATTTGAGGTGGGAGCCCGAGTTGTGCCCTTTACCCCCCCCTGCCTGGTGTTTTAAGCAGAGAGGGGCAATCCGGATACACACAGAGCAACTCCTCCTCCCTCCCGCCACCCTTCCACTCCACTAATCTAATAAACCACCAAACCAACCCTCCCTACCCCACCTCACCCCCCCCCCGCCCCCCCCCCCACACACACACCCAGTCACCCCTCTACCCAGCCTGGCAGCTCCGGTTCTTTCATATCAAGCCTATCACAGAAGTCCTTTAAATCCTCTGGGAACCTCAATCTTGCCGATCTTCCATTTCTAAAGCCTCTCAGACAC
Organism: Lithobates clamitans; assembly: GCA_037952925.1. NCBI lineage: Eukaryota > Metazoa > Chordata > Amphibia > Anura > Ranidae > Lithobates > Lithobates clamitans. The sequence goes on from JBBGZY010000140.1 coordinate 10,549,202, forward strand.
GCCGGGAAACCCCAGCTATACTTAATGTTTAGTTCTCTCATCTGATCTAATAAGGGCTTCAACAGCCTTCTCCTAGCGAGGGTTTCGGGGGCAAGATCCGCATAGATTTGGAACTCTGACCCTTCAAATTTTTCCGTGGGTTTGCCTCTCATTTTGGATAGGATTCGAGCTTTGTCCTCATAGAACCTAAAACGAATTATTATATCTCTCGGCCTCTGGTGGTCCGAGTTGAGTAATTTTCCAACTCGGTGAGTCCTTTCTATTTTTGGGAATTCCTTATCCTCCTCTCCAACCAGAGGCCCCAGTATTTGGGGAATCATCCTTCTCAGATCTTCTCCTTTGTTTTCTGGGATATTACGAAGTCTTATATTTTGTCTCCTATCTCGGTTTTCCTGATCCTCGATCTTATATAAAATTATCTTCTGATTTTGTCTAGAGGTTTTAATTTGTTCTTTGAGGTTCATTATCTCCTTTTCCAATTCCTCCGTTCTTTTTTCCGTTGTTTCTACCCTCTCCAATAAGTTTCCCAGGTCTGCTCTCACCAGGCCTATTTCAACTTTTATTGAGAACTCCAGATTTTTAAGCATGTCTCTCATTTCCTCCTTTGAAAGCATTGGGGCACTTGTGCTTCTCCCTTCCACCCGGCTTAAATCTCCTTCACTTTCAACACTTTCCACTACTGAATTTTCTTTTGATTGAATCGTTTTGTCCCCCTTTTTATCTGGAGTTCCCCCTCTTCCTCCTTGGGCTCCTTGCTCCCCTCCTTTTGGACTCCCACCTTGGGACATGAACTGTTTTATTGAGCTTCCAGCTGTCCTATCCCTCGGCGTTTTAGGTGCCCCTCCTTTTTTTGTTGTCGCTTTATTCATTCCTCCTTTCTTCCTCTGACCCCCTGTTGGTTTCCCCAGGATTAACTGAACTTCTTCCCACCTCTTATAGGTATGGATCCTTCAGGGGTATCAGCCCTGGTGGTTATTTTCTGAGTCCTGCTCCAGACAGTACCCCACCTTTATACTGTTAAATTATTCAGTCCGGGGGAAGGGGGGGGTAAAACGCCTCCCAGAAATGACCCAGGCCCTCTCAGGAACCGGTATCTCAGAGATGCATCACTCTTATCAGTCCCCAGTCTGGGATTTTCCACCTAGGAACCCTTTTTCACAGATTTGAGACAGGCTTCATTGCTCCATCGGGGGAAAATACCTTCCCAAAACCGAAACTTCAATCAGTTTACTTCTGTCCCCGATATATCCAGCATATGTTAACAGATATTAGTAATGACATTAGCAATAACACCCAAGCTGAGGGAATCAATCAGAACACCTGCTCCAAACACCTTGTCATTCATTAACCTCTTAGACTGTTATAGTAGGTTGTGAAGAGAATTTTCTCTATATAATCATGTCTGCAGGCTTCCAGTACAGCAATAGCTTTAGATTCTATCCTCCTTCAAATAACTTTTGTCATCTACATAACAGATATTATAATATATCTTACTTACAATCCCAAGGCTAAGGAAGGTTTCAAATAGATACAGCAGTTTCAGCTACCGTCTTTAGTCATTAGCTTCTAACGCCGTTATATCAAGCTGTTGTAGTGAAATGACACTGAAACATATAAACTGGTACGTATGGACAGGTATTGTATGCAGGTATTGTGTACATTGTATACGGAGTTATTCCTACTTTACCACCACCGGACTCAGCCGAACTCCAACGGGGTCACACGTTGCCTGGAGAATCTTGTGGGGTGACCGAGGGGGGGGGAAGCCGGAGGGGGGGGAAGAGGGGGGGACGCCGTCAAATCCTCCCTTCCTCTCTGTCTGTGTTGAATCCGCAGCCGCCTCTCATGTCCCAGCAGCGGCGTGTGGAGCGGCGTGTGGAGCGGCGTGTGGAGCTTCTGTGTTCTTCCCCTGTTGGAATCAGGGAACCTCAGCAGCAGCACTCGTAATGGCGATCGGGGATCTTCCTCCCCTCTTTAGCCACGGGCATGTCCTGTGTGGCGGCTGGATGAACACGCTCCGGGGATCCTAGGAGAGTCTGCTTCTCCTTCTGACACCCTCACCTCCCTCCCTCCGTGATGCGCGCTAAGTCATCACGTGCAGGCAGCGATATTCTCCTGTTTACTCGGTGGCCTCTGTAATAGGAAGTCTCGCCTCCGATAGTTAATATGTCTTAATCAGTTGCACTTAATATTTCTTCTCCCACGTCCCTGGTCGATAGACTACGGAACCACTTCCCCTTCGCTTGGAGTACTACCTCCATCCCTTACCTGGGCGTCCACCTGACTTTCAATATTGACCAACTATTTAAATACAATTACCCACCCATATTCAAAAATCTTAAGAATGATCTTGATCAATGGTCGCTACACAAATTGTCCTGGCTAGGAAGGATAAATTCCGTCAAAATGACCCTCCTGCCAAGGTTACTATACCTCTTTCGCTCTCTTCCTATACCGGTCCCCAAACTCTATATCCATAACCTACAGTCATCAATAATCCGATTTACCTGGGGAAAATCAAACCACAGACTTTCCAAAAAGACCCTCTTCAGACCCAGACGGAAAGGAGGTTTAGGACTGCCCAATATCTAGTGGTACTACGAGGCAACACAACTAAGCCAAATATCAGCTATTTATTCTAGAGGGCGTAAACCTGACTGGATAGGAACTGAGAGACAGGCTATCCCTAACTTTACTATTGACTACCTTATTTGGCACCCCCCTAAATCTAGGCCTCTGATCCTATCCCCTACCCTTTCTCACTCCTTAGCATTATGCGACTCATTACATAAATTAAACACCATAACATCCAGGTAGCAACCCCTAACCCACATTTCAATAACCCCCTATTCCTGCCAGGGATGGATATCAAGGCATTTCAGTGGTGGCTTGATAAAGGTCTATACCGAATAGGACATTTTTTTCAACCCGAGCGGCCACTTATACTGAACCAATGCACCTCAAACTGGAAATGCCTCCCTCAGAAAAATTTCGCTTCCACCAGATAGCCCACTTTCTACATTCAATCACCTCCCAAGAATCGCTCCCCCTAACTGTTACCCCCTATGAACAGTGGTGTTCCACAGCCATGGACATGAGGGGGGGGGATCTCCCTGATTTACTCAGCCTTAGCTGAACTGCTGGAGAAAGCGACATACATGCAGAGCTGGGAGCGTGACCTTGAGTTCGAATGGGACTTGGACACCTGGCATTCCCACTTCACAAGAGCCTACAAAGGGATCCTAAACATTTCCCTAATTGAAGCAGACCTCAAGGTCTTATCACGCTGGTACCTGGTACCAACACTCCTAGCTAAATTTTATCCACAGTCCTCTCCTCTATGCTTCAGGGGATGCGGGCATCTGGGATCCCTCCTCCATATTTTATGGGAGTGCCCCAGAATCGGGGGCTACTGGAATAAACTTTTCAATCTAATCCGCAAAGTCACGGATACTGCGGTCCCCCAAAACCCTTTAATAGCCCTTAAACCAGAAAATTCCCAAACTCTCTAAAAACAACCAAATTTTGATAAACTATATCCTCACTGGAGCTAAGCTGACAATAGCTTGAGCCTGGAAGTCCCCAAAGGTCTCCATCCATTTAACCAAACAAAAAATTTCCTGGACGACCCCAAAGCACCCTCCCAATGTTGAGGGCATGTGGCCTGGTAAGGTTCAGGAGGGGGAGGCTCTCTCGTCCCCCCCCTCTTTTCCTGCTGCCTGCCAGGTTGCGTGCTCGGATAAGGGCCTGGCATGGAATTTAGGGGCACCCTCATGCCATTTTTTCATATTTTTTCAAATTTTGGTTCGGGGTTCCCCTGTGGGGAAATCCCATGCCGTTTTTATCAATTAACTTTTATGTGTATCGTCGGACCAACAATTCATTCATAGCCGCGAGTAGTTTTAAATGACTTTTTTTCCTTTGAAATGTCATTTTGCTCTCAGACTGTTCTAAACACGGGAAACATGCGCCCCTTTACAGGCATACTATAGACACCCCCCAGGTACGAAATTTAAAGGAATATTACACTTTTATTGTTTCACTTTAAGCATTATTAAAATCACTGCTCCCCAAAAAAACGGCTGTTTTAAAAAAAAATGTTTGCATTGATCCATGTCCCCTGGGGTAGGACCCAGGTCCCCAAACACTTTTTATGACAATAACTTGCCTATAAGCCTTTAAAATTAGCACTTTTTATTAGTTATGTTCGAGTCCCATAGACTTTAACGGTGTTTGCGTGTTCGAACAAATTTTTTGCCTGTTAGCATGTTCTGGTGCGAACCGAACAGGGGAGTGTTTGGCTCATCCCTAGAGTGAACACAATTCTGACGCACCAAATTCCAGGCATGCTCTGAAACAAGTACGAGACAGAAGTGCTCGGTCTGGTAAAACTAGCGTTTGTAATGGAGATAGCACATTCGTCACACTGCAAATGTAATAATCTTTTAATGCAGCGCAATCTCTTCTTCTTTATAATGCTAGAATAATGAAGTTTTTACTGCTCATATTCACACAGAGTTTTCAGAAACTGATTTCTTTATTATTTCTCGTGATCTCCTGAATAATATATTTATTTATTTTTGTCAGATCTCCTTAATAGTGTTTTGATTTTATTTTTATAGTGCTCTTTTTAAAAAAATTTTTTTATCAAGATCTCCTTTTTTTATAGTGATCTCCATAATATTTTTTGTTGTTTTGTGTGTCAAGTTAACACAACACCATTATTATCTTTTTTAACCTCAAGGAGATTGGTTGGTGTTGGTGTCCCTTGTTAATTTGACATAGTATTTTTGAAATGTACCTGCCTACTCACAAACAAACTGTCCTTTTTTAATTAAAACACATAGCCAATGATTTTTGTAAAAAAAAGACATTTATTAAGGGGTCCTAACAAAATAAAGAGGAAGGCAATGCTGGATAAACTTCGGAAATTAGCGAAGCCTTTGTACCCCAGGGCACACATCAACTATTTGACATGCAAAATTGTTAGCCTGAGGAGTCCATTTAATAGAGAGCTCAATCCGGTCCAGGTCTCCGAGAGATCAGGAACAGCAGCAGTGTCAGGAGATCCCTGATACCCTGACCTCTGCCTGTATAACGGACTTTGCCTATGCTGATTGCCTGATACCCTGACCTCTGCCTGTATAACGGACTTTACCTCTGCTAATTGCCTGATACCCTGACCTCTGCCTGCATAAACGGACTTGCCTCTGCCTGATACCCGGTCCGGACCATTGGTTCCCCATACGGATTCCAGTGCACCAGATTCCCATCTACGGATCTCCTGCCTACCGGAGGCCCGTGCCTCCGTGTGCCCCCAGCTCTCTGTACCCACTTCGGGGGTCTGGGTGCGCGTGGTCGCAAGGGTAAGCCGCTCTCGGCATCTCGGCCTCGGTGAGTATTAGTCCGTGACAGTACGAACCAGCCAGATGTCCGAGGCCGACAGAGCGCGCTCTCCTCTGGAGATCCTGTGCCAACAGGTATCTACTCTTGCTGACTCAGTGCAAAAGTTACAGGAAGGTTATACCCAAATTGATAACCGCCTTCAGCAGATCACAGGGTCACTGCCCTCTGCAGCCGCAGCTCCCGCACCCAGCAGTGGGGGTTCGCTCCCTCGGGCTTCCGCCAACCCCACCGTCATCATGGCACTTCCGGAACCCAGGGTTTCCACACCGGAACGGTTCTCAGGGGACCGCAAGAAGTTTAGGGCCTTCAAAAATGCATGCTCCCTCTACTTCGCCCTCCAACTGAGAACCTTTTCTTCAGAAATTGTTAAGGTGGGATTTGCAATTTCTCTACTGTCTGAAGAACCCCAAGCTTGGGCCCACGGCTTGATGCAACAGAGCAGTCCTGTTCTGAATACAATCGAGGCCTTCTTCGAGAGTATGTCCCAGCTCTATGATGACCCGCAACGTATGGCTACAACTGAGGCCATCCTGCACCATCTGTCCCAAGGAAGAAGACCCATCGAAGACTATACGGTGGAATTCCGTAAATGGGCGGCCGATACAAATTGGAACGAGCCGGCCCTACGCTACCAGTACCACCAAGGCTTGTCTGAGTTACTCAAGGACGAATTAGCTAGGATGGAAACCCCTGCTTCCCTGGAAGAACTCATTCAAGTGGCCACGAAACTGGATAGGCGACTGCGGGAGCGACACTCAGAGCGCTTCCAAGGTCCACGCCCCACCTGGGCGTTACCAAGACCCCACTCAGCGCAGACCCCGACCTCAACTACGGCTGTCTCTGCACCGGTCCCTGAGGTCGAACCGATGCAGCTCGGCCTGGTTCGGGGTCCGTTAACCTCTGAAGAGAAGCAACGCAGACGACAGTCCAACTTGTGTCTCTACTGCGGAGGAGCCGGACATTTCCTGCGCAGCTGTCCGATCAGGCCCAGTAAGTCCTCTCAGCCAAATGTATTGAACTATCCAAACAATAGTATCACAAAGACTTATGTGATGTTGTTTATCTCCCTACAGCTTCCGGGAGGGGAGACCTGCTTGCAGGCCAACATTGATTCCGGAGCATGCAGTTGCTTCATAGATTCTGCCTTGGCGCACAGTTTGAACATCCCTCTGCAAACCAAAGATCAAGGTTTACGGGTACATCTGGCCGACGGATCCCTTCCTCGCTCAGGACCCATCACCCAGGAAACCCAACCTATCCCGGTAACCACTGATTCCGGCCACCGGGAGTTTTTACGGCTCGACCTGATTCACTCACCCATCTTCCCCGTTATACTAGGCTTGCCCTGGTTACAGGCTCACGACCCACAGATTAAATGGAGCACTAAGGCGGTATCCTTCCCGTCTCAGTATTGCTCCCAACATTGTCTTCTCATGGCTCCTAAAGTTTGTGCTACGATTGCTGCTCCACCAGGCAACCTCCAACATGTTCCCTCCGAGTATCTTGAATTTCAAGAGGTCTTCAGTAAACAGATGGCTGACCGCCTACCCCCCCATCGTTCCTACGACTGTCCAATCGACCTCCTGATCCAAGATCCCGTTCGGTCGGATATTCCTTCTCTCAGAAACCGAGCTAGAAGCTCTTAAACAATATATAGACGAAAACCTCAAGAAAGGCTTCATCCGTCCCTCATCCTCACCTGCTGGAGCAGGTATCTTTTTCATTGGGAAGAAGGATGGTACCTTGAGACCCTGTGTAGATTATCGGCAGCTCAACAATATCACTGTTAAGAACCGGTATCCTCTACCACTCATTCCCGAGCTATTCCAACGGTTCCGATCGGCTAAGGTGTTCTCTAAACTTGACCTCTGGTGGTGCCTACAATCTCGTCAGGATCAGGTCTGGGGACGAGTGGAAGACAGCTTTTAGGTCCAGATTCGGGCATTTCGAGTACTTAGTGATGCCATTCGAACTCTGTAATGCCACGGCCACCTTTTAACACCTGGTGAATGATATATTCCGAGAATACCTGGATGATTTCCTTGTTGTATACCTGGATGATATTCTTATCTTTTCCCCCACTCTGGAGATACACAAAAGACACGTAAAGAAGGTTCTTACCATACTTCGACAGCACAAGCTATACCTGAAATCTGAAAAATGCAAATTCGAAAAGTCGACCATACAATTTCTGGGGTTCATCCTTTCAACCAATGGGGTCGCAATGGACCCAGAGAAGATTCAGGCAATTCAGGAGTGGCCGGCTCCATCTAACAAGAAAGGGGTACAGAGGTTTATCGGGTTCGCTAACTTCTATCGAAAATTTATTGTTGGATTCTCTGCTATTGTGGCACCCATCACCCAACTAACTCGGCAACACAGTTCTTTCCAGTGGCCCCCAGCCGCTCAAGAGGCTTTTTTAAAATTAAAGAAGTAGTTCAGCTCCGCCCCGATTCTTTGTCATCCTGACCCGACTCAACCTTTCATACTAGAGGTAGACGCATCAGAGATCGCAACTGGAGCAATTTTCTCCCAGAGACAGGGACCTAAGGCCATTCTACATCCTGTAGCCTTCGCTTCCAGGAAACTCAGTCCACCGGAACTCAACTATGATGTGGGTGACAGGGAGCTGCTGGCCATAAAGTTCGCTTTAGAGGAGTGGAGGTATTTGCTGGAGGGTGCAATACACCCGGTTATGATCTTTACGGATCACAAAAATCTAGAGTACCTCCGAACAGCAAGACGACTAAAACCCCGCCAAGCCCGTTGGGCCCTCTTCTTCTCCCGTTTCAACTTTCATATAGCCTACAGACCTGGAGCAAAAAACGGGAAGGCCGACGCCCTCTTTCGGATGTTCTCCGCAGACTCTCAAACATCAGCACCAAGCACAATCCTCTCTCCGCAAAACTTCCTTGGATTAACTCAGGCGGACTTAATGTCATCCATTAGATCCTCATCTAGCTCGTGTCCTGAACCAGTAGTACACTCCTTGAGGAAATGAGGATCTTTTTTGGATTCGGGGAAAAATATTCGTACCGCAAGTGACACGGTCCTTAACCCTTAAGATGTGTCACGACCATAAGATGGCAGGACACTTTGGAATTAAGAAGACGTCTGAGATACTTTCTCGCTCCTTCTGGTGGCCTGGATGGAGACGAGACTGTAAGGAGTATGTGGCATCCTGCTCTCTGTGCCAGCGGAACAAGGGCCAAAACACTAGGTCCTGGGGCTTGCTCAAACCATTACCCATCCCGGAACGGCCATGGGCTGATGTGTCCATGGATTTTATTGTCGATCTACCAACCTCAGAAAATTTTTCTACCATTCTTGTGGTTATCGACCGTCTCTCCAAGATGGCCCATTTCTTACCTATGAGGGGCACTCCCTCCGCCGTAGACATAGCCAATGTTTTTCTGAAAGAGGTCGTTAGGCTCCATGGTGTACCAAGGAGCATTGTGTCGGATAGGGGCGTGCAATTTACGTCCAAATTCTGGAGGGAACTCTGCAAATCCCTGGGCATCAAAGTTTGTCTCTCTTCAGCTTATCACCCCCAAAGCAACGGTGAAACGGAGAGGACAAACCAAACGTTGGAGCAATACCTCCGTTGCTTTTGCTCAGGTTCCCAGGATGATTGGGCGAGTCTTCTCCCCTACGCTGAATTTGCGTATAATAATTAAATTCATGCCTCTACCAACCAAACACCCTTCTGGGCAAATTTTGGGTTCCATCCCACGTTCTTCTCTAACGACGTTCCCGAAATGACAGTCCCTGCAGTCCAGGACAGGATAACTTTGTTGCAATCCAACTTTCAGAGAATCCAAGATATGTTACACAAGGCGCAAGAAGACTACAAGAAACAGTACGATCAGGGCAGAAGGGCGAACCCAAAGTTTGACTTAGGAGAAGAGGTCTGGCTATTCACCGCTAACCTTAAATTACCGTTGTCATCTTGAAAACTTGGACCCAAGTTCATTGGTCCTTTCCAAGTCAAGAGAATCAATAACCCTGTGGCTGTTGAGCTAGCACTACCCAAGACATATCGGATTCATCCTGTCTTCCACGTATCATTATTGAAGCCTGTGGTGCCTATACCCTGACCTCTGCCTGTATTACGGACTTTGCCTATGCTGATTGCCTGATACCCTGACCTCTGCCTGCATAAACGGACTTGCCTCTGCCTGATACCCGGTCTGGACCATTGGTTCCCCATACAGATTCCAGTGCACCAGATTCCCATCTACGGATCTCCTGCCTACCGGAGGCCCGTGCCTCCACGTGCCCCCAGCTCTCTGTACCCACTTCGGGGGTCTGGGTGCGCATGGTCGCAAGGGTAAGCCGCTCTCGGCATCTCGTTCTCGGTGAGTATTAGTCCGTGACAAGCAGGTGACATATATGCCCCCAGGCTGTGGTCATACTACAGCCTGCGTCTTTTGCCAGACCAGACCGAACCTAGGCCATCGCTCTTTTGTCTTCCTTACATGCTTCCTTCGACGCTTGCTTCCAGGCTGTGGCTCTGGTGTTGGAGTTGTGGCAGGAGATGGAGGAGGAGGAGGATGGTCCAACTCACACAGGTGGGTTTTGCTTGTGAGTTCACCCCTCAACCCCTTACTTAGGACCATATGTATATCACTTCCTCACAAAAGAAGCATTGGCCCACCACCATTTCCTGCATTTTGTTGGCAACCATGCAGGCATAAGCCTCAAGAAGACTGGGGGGTGTTCTGAGGGCCGCAGAAGCCTTCCGAATTAAATGCTGACTCCTCCACCCTCCTCCCCTTCCTGGGCCTTTTTTGTTGAAGGTAGAGGGGAGGGACCTGGGATTCGGTCAGGCTACTGGGCCCCGCCACCTCCTGGCTGCCACTTCCCCCTGCCACCTCCTGGCTGCCACTTTCCCCTGCCGCCTCCTGGCTGCCACTTTCCCCTGCCACCTTCTGGCTGCCACATTCCACAGCCTCCTCCTGCCTGAGGCTTTCCTGTGTATAAAAAAGGACATAGTTTTAGTTTATTGTTCATCAATCACACACAATTGTGGGAAATCTGTTTAACAATGCTATACCTGACTCAAGCTGGGCTCCTCCACATCTTCTTCCTGGGTGGAAGGCCCAGGTTGGACATCAGAAGCCTCATCTGGAGTGGAAGGAAGAGTGGAAGGAAGGAGTCTGTCGTAGTACCACAGCCTGGGTACATAAATGTAATCTGCTGCAGCTCCTGATCTCTGGGAATCCTGGACCTTCTTGCGCTCCCTATTATAAGTGCTCCTCAGGTCACCAATTTTGCACTTCAAATAGTTGATGTCTGCCGTGGGAATCTGCGGCTTCACAAATTACAGCAAATTATCCAGTGCTGCCTTTCTCTTTAGTCGATTTGTATAAAAGGGGTGTTTTGTCTGCCACAGACAGGGCAGCTCTCTGCACAAATCAATGAATTGGGGGAGGAAAATATGATCGATGAATCGATCCATTTTATCTGCAAGACACAACACAAGACAAACCCTAATGTCAGGCTAAACTCTCCTAATCTTGTCCCAATAAAGGCCTCAATCTATAAGCAGTATAGGCCACTGATGCCCCAAGTTAAAATTGTACCTTTGTTTGAATGATCGGCGCTTCCGCTACTCCTTCCTCCGCTCACAGATCGTACGTATGACGCATGGGTGTTCCACTTTGAATACACTGTGCATGCATTAAACTCCGCTCGCCCCTGACCTTCTTTCTGGTCTATTCCCCGCCCCTTCTCTTTCGGCACAGTGGGAGAGCACATGGCGGAGAAAGAACAAGTGCATGAAGACAGCAGCAATGACGAAAGCCTGGAGCCACGAACCTCCCTATCCCGGAGGAGATTTAAGGCCTCAAATATGTCCTTTGTAGAGATGGTGGAGATGGTGGATATCTTGAAGAGGGCCGACTATGATGGGAAGCATGGACCTTACCCAAACCCAAATGTGAGAAATGCCAAGATCATGAGTAAAGTTGTGAAAAGTCTGCACAGGAATTTTGGTGTACGACGATCCAAGGATGGGATTGAGGAATAGGGATGAGCCAAACACCCCCCTGTTCGGTTCGCACCAGAACATGCGAACAGGCAAAAAATTTGTTTGAACACGCGACCATCATTAAAGTCTACGGGACACGAACATGAATAATCAAAAGTGCTAATTTTAAAGGCTTATATGCAAGTTTTTGTCATAAAAAGTGTTTGGGGACCTGGGTCCTGCCCCAGGGGACATGGATCAATGCACAAAAAAGTTTAAAAAACGGCCGTTTTTTCAGGAGCAGTGATTTTAATAATGCTTAAAGTCAAACAATTAAAGTGTAATATTCCTTTAAATTTTGTTCCTGGGGGTGTCTATAGTATGCCTGTAAAGGGGTGCATGTTTCCTGTGTTTAGAACAGTCTGACAGCAAAATGACATTTCAAAGGAAAAAAAGTCATTTAAAACTACTCGCGGCCAATAATGAATTGCCGGTCCGACAATACACATAAAAGTTCATTGATAAAAACAGCATGGGAATTCCCCACAGGGGAACCCCAAGCAAAAATTTAAAAAAAATGATGTGGGGGGTCGCCCTAAATTCCACACCAGGCCCTTCAGGTCTGGTATGGATTTTAAGGGGAACCACGTGCCAAAATTAAAAAAAAATGGCATGGGGTCCCCCCAAAAATCCATACCAGACCTTTATCCGAGCACGCAACCTAGCAGGCCGCAGTAAAAGAGGGGGGAAGAGAGTGCCCCCCCCCTCCTGAACCGTACCAGGCCACATGCCCTCAACATTGGGAGGGTGCTTTGGGGTAGCCCCCCAAAACACCTTGTCCCCATGTTGATGGGGATAAGGGCCTCATCCCCACAACCCTTGCCCGGTGGTTGTGGGGGTCTGCGGGCCGGGGGCTTATCGGAATCTGGAAGCCCCCTTTAACAAGGGGACCCCCAGATCCCGGCCCTCCCCCCTGTGTGAAATGGTAGGGGGGTACAAAAGTACCCCTACCATTTCACAAAAAAGTGTCAAAAATGACAAGAGACAGTTTTTGACAATTCCTTTATTTAAATGCTTCTTCTTTCTTCTATCTTCTTTCTTCTACCTTCTATCTTCTATCTTTCTTCGGTTTCTTCCTCCATCTTCTTCTTCTGGTTCTTCTGGTTCTTCCTCCGGTGTTCTCGTCTGGCATCTTCCTCCACGGCGCCGGCATCTTCTTCCCTTCGTCTTCTGGGCCACTCTGCATCCAGCATGATGGGATGGGTGGCTTCCGCTGTGTGACGCTTCTCCTCATCTGACAGTTCTTAAAAAATGGAGGGCGGGGCCACCCGGTGACCCCGCCCCCTCTGACGCACGGAGACTTCCCTGTGGCATTCTCCATGACGTCAGAGGGGCGGACAGGGAAGTCACCGTGTGTCAGAGGGGTCACTGGGTGGCCCCGCCCTCTGTTATTTAAGAACCGTCAGAAGAGGAGAAGCATCACACAGCGGGAGCCTCCCATCATGCTGGATGCGGAGCAGCCCAGAAGACGAAGGGAAGAAGATGCCGGCACCGCGGAGGAAGGTGTCGGACGAGAACACCGGAGGAAGAACCAGAAGAACCAGAAGAAGATGAAGATGAAAATGAAGGAAGAAACCGAAGGAAGAAACCAAAGGAAGATAGAAGATAGAGGAAAGAAGATAGAAGAAAGAAGAAGCATTTAAATAAAGGAATTGTCAAAAACTGTCTCTTGTCATTTTTAACATTTTTGACACTTTTTTTGTGAAATGGTAGGGGTAAAGTACCCCCTTACCATTTTACACAGGGGGGAGGGCCAGGATCTGGGGGTCCGCTTGTTGAAATGGGCTTCCAGATTCTGATAATCCCCCCACCCGCAGACCCCCACAACCACCGGGCAAGGGTTGTGGGGATGAGGCCCTTGTCCCCATCAACATGGGGACAAGGTGTTTTGGGGGGCTACCCCAAAGCACCCTCCCAATGTTGAGGGCATGTGGCCTGGTACGGTTCAGGAGGGGGGGCGCTCTCTTGTCCCCCCTCTTTTCCTGCAGCCTGCCAGGTTGCGTGCTCGGATAAGGGTCTGGTGTAGATTTTGAGGGGGACCCCACGCCATTTTTAAAAAAAATTTTGGCCGGGGTTCCCCTTAATAACCATACCAGACCTGAAGGGCCTGGTATGGAATTTAGGGGGACCCCCACGTCATTTTTTTTAAAATTTTGGTTCGTGGTTCCCCTGTGAGGAATTCCCATGCCGTTTTTATCAATGAACTTTTATGTATATTGTCGGACCGACAATTCATTAATAGCGAGTAGTTTTAAATTACTTTTTTTCCTTTTGAAATGTCATTTTGCTGTCAGACTGTTCTAAACACAGGAAACATGCGCCCCTTTACAGGCATACTATAGACATCCCCCAGGTACAAAATTTAAAGGGATATTACACTTTTATTGTTTCACTTTAAACATTATTAAAATCACTGCTCCCGAAAAAACGTCAGTTTTTAAAACTTTTTTTGCATTGATCTATGTCTCCTGGGGCAGGACCCAGGCCCCCAAACATTTTTTAAGACAATAACTGGCATTTAAGCCTTTAAAATTAGCACTTTTGATTTCTCCCATAGACTTTTAAAGGGTGTTCCGCAGCTTTCAAATTTGCCGCGAACACCCCAATTTGTTCTTTGTTCAGCAAACTGGCAAACAGCCGATGTTCGAGTCGAACATGAGTTTGACTCGAACTCGAAGCTCATCCCTAGTGAGGAAGAGGAGATGTATGTTATATGGAGATATAACATGGTTGGTACCCATCTGTAGTATGGGGTTTGTCAGGTACCTTCCGGTTACGAGGGGTTAACCAGGAAGGGGTAAAAAGGTAGGTCACTGTGAAGGTTGTGTACCGTCTCACAGTCCGGGGGTTGCGACTGGAGGCCTAAAGTTTATACGAAGTTTGTTGCAGTGACCAGTGGTGTGTGTTCCCCTTCAAGACCCCAAAAAGTACTGAAAAGGTTATTAAAAGTTATTTAAAAATGTTATTTATTTCATTTTATGTTATTTTGTAATTAAAAAATAAACAAAAGGCCGTCAAGGCTATTTACTCCAGCACCTTGTCACATCATGTTGATCATCATCATTATGTTTAAGGGGTGGCGTAGAAGACTGGGAGTTAAGTCCTTCATGTCATGAAATGCAAACTTGATTCAGTGTAAGGAGAGGACACTCAGCAGCTGTATACACATCTGGACGCAGGAGCACTAGTGTGGGACACCCTAACAAACTTTTTAGGATGTCCCACACAGGTGCTCTAGTGGATACTAGGGGGGTCTCCATGTGTGAAATTTGACCAAAAAAGGTAAGTATTCCAGCTTGAAGAAAGGGAAAAAATCATGTCTTCAGCTTAGAACTCTGCCAAAACAGACAATTGTATGACACTTCCAAGCAATGTTTCATATTACTATTTCTGCCCTCAAATATCAGTGTGCTAAGTATAGCTTTTTTTTTATTCACATAGGGGAGAAAAGATTCAGGACATCAGAGGACACCAGGGAGCCCCAACCTCCTACAGAAGGGGAAATCCCCACACCACAACCAGAGGATGTGGAGGAAGGAGGGGTTTATGAAGGGGGCGAAATAGTGACCCCAACAGGTCAGTGTCTGAGACCATAGCTTCAGGTAATAGATGTATGCCTGAATATGTATAATACATGGTGTGTTTTTTTTAATTTTAGGTGATGTGGATGTTGTGGAAGAAGAAACACATTTCACAAGTGCAAGTGCACACGTCCTCATCGGGGAGATCATTGTGTGCAATCGTGATTTACAGAAGATCAAGGAAGGCATCAATGATGTGGAAAAAAGACTCAAAAACATCATTGTTGTTTTAGGCAGAATCTAAAACACACCAAAATTTAGCAAAATTGTTTGTATTTTTAGAACTTTTCTTTAAAAATCTGAAAGCCAAATTTTGAAGATGCACACAGTGTGTCAACATGTGCTATCTGCCATCACGGGATATCAATGTACGCGTTTTGGGGGTGCAACCCCTTCCTTAGAACTAAAGTAGATGAGAGGAAGGGTGTCAGACTTACAAGTACCTGACTGACGAACCCAGTATAGCAGGGGAGGCCTCCCGTACGTATCTGGTTCCCGGCCCCTGGTAGTGTAAACAGAAGGCACAGGAGCGCAGAGTGGTAAGAGAGCCTGGTGGATGACTTGTGGAGGTAAGGCCCAGGATCCTGATGCGTATGGTCTGGAAGTCCTAGAAAGTAAGGGACTGAGCAGCTGGTGCAGAGCAGGAGCAGAAAGGGCAGGTCCGGTCCCAGGCAGAGTTGGCAGCAGACGGTCAGCAAGGTACAGAGGAACAGGCAGGCTCAGAGTCCGGGTCACAGGCAGGGTTGGCAGCAGGTGGGCAACGTGGTACAGAGGAGCAGGCAGAGACGTAGTCAAGGGAAGCCGTGGTCAAGTGCAGGCGGATAACAAGAGAAGTCCAGGACAAACCGGGGTCACTAGGAGATCAGACAGACAAACAGGAAGAGGACAGGAAACAGGAACTCAGGCACTGGGAGCTGCAGATCGGACAACACCGAGCAGAAGGTTCCAGCACATTAAATAGGGCGGTTGGCGCCAAGCTCCGTGCACGCCCTCGCCGACGCGCCCAGGCGCGAACCGGCGCACACCGGAGCGCCCAATAGCCGATCTTCTTGGAGAGCTTCTCTGACAGTGCCCCCTCCTAAAGGGCAGCCTCCGGATGCCCATCTGGGCCAGTCTATCAGCGTGAGCACTCCAGAAGTCTCTTAAAAGTTCCTTAGTGTGCAGATTGCTTTCTGGTTCCCAGGAGTTATCTTCTGGTCCATACCCCCTCCATTTGATCAAATATTGGACTTGATCATGTCTCTTCCTGCAGTCCAGGATTGCTTCCACTTCAAATTCTGTCTCGTTATCCACAATTACAGGTTCAGGTGGGCCGGTATTATGACCCAGCAAGGATATGTGGAAGACCGGATGAACTCTTAATGTATTGGGTAGATCCAGTTCATAGGTCACGTCAATAATTTTCCTTTTGATTGGAAAGGGACCCATGAATTTGGGACCCAACTTCTTTGAGGGACAGGCCAACTTTAAGTTGAGCGTGGATAGCCAAACCTGGTTGCTAGGTTCCAGAATGAGTTCTCCGCGCTTTTTCCTATCGAACATCCTTTTATTATATTCTTGGGTTTTAGCCACGGTTTTGCGTAGTAATTTATTATTGGTGACGAAGAAATCCATTGTTTCAGCAGCCGCAGGAATAGAGCACTCGGGTAAGGATTCAGGCAGAAATGACGGATGAAAACCATAATTGGCGAAGAATGGTGTCTGTTTAATAGCTGAGTGCACAGAGTTGTTGTATGCAAACTCAACGATAGGCAGAAGAGAGACCCAATCGTTCTGTGAGAAGGTGGAAAAGCATCGGAGGTATTGCTCCAGGGTTTGGTTAGTCCTCTCTGTCTGCCTGTTTGTCTGGGGGTGATAGGCGGATGAGAACGTCAACTCAATTTCAAGTGACCCACAGAGAGCCTTCCAGAACCTGGAAGTGAACTGAAAACCTCTATCGGAGACTATACTTGCTGGTACTCCATGTAATCTTACGATTTCTCTGACAAAAATTTTCGCAGTTTCCACGGCAGGAGGTGTACCTTTTATGGGTAAAAAATGAGCCATCTTAGACAGCCTATCCACAATGACAAAAATGGTGGAAAAACCCTCTGCCAGAGGGAGTTCCATGATGAAGTCCATCGCAATCATCTTCCAGCGTCTTTCTGGAACGGGTAAAGGTTTAAGTAGACCCCAGGCCTTTGTCCGACTATTTTTGCTCTGAGCACAGGTGGTGCAGGATGCCACATAACTCTTACAATCCTTTACCAGTTGGGGCCACCAAAATGTACGTTGCACCAGCTCTGTCGTCTTCAGTACGCCAAAATGCCCAGCTAACTTATGATCATGGCAGAGTTCCAGTACTGCCACTCTTAGATTCTCTGGGACCAAGATCTTGTCTTTGAACCGGAACAACCCATTTTGCAAGCATAAGTCGACTCCTATAGGTGGGGACAGATTCCTGGAGGCCTGTTTAATTTGGGATATGATATCCCCCTGTAGCAACAGAAAATTTCCAGCAGGAAGGATGGTGTCAGAAGGTAAAGGTTCCTCGGAATCCTGGAATATGCGGGATAATGCATCCAACTTGGTGTTCTTGGAGCCAGGTCTGTACGTGATGTGAAACTGGAACCTAGAGAAGAACAGAGCCCACCTTGCCTGCTGAGGTCTCAGTCTCTTGGCTGTTCTCAAGTACTCGAGATTCTTGTGGTCAGTATAGACCAAAATGGGATGTGCAGCACCCTCTAAGAGGTAACGCCACTCTTCCAATGCGGCCTTAATAGCTAGAAGCTCTCTGTCTCCAACATCGTAGTTCCTTTCGGCAGTGGAGAGTTTCAGAGAAAAAAAAGCTACTGGATAAAGCAGGGACTTGGCACCTTGCCACTGAGAGAGTACTGCCCCCACAGCAACTTCTGAAGCGTCCACTTTAAGGAAGAAAGGTAAGGCAGGGTTTGGATGTTTCAGGAGGGAGGCAGAGGTAAACAAATTTTAAGTTTGTCAAAGGCAGATTGCGCCTCGGTGGACCAACAAAAATGGTTCCCTTGTTTGGTTAGTGCAGTAATTGGTGTAATAATTGCAGAGAAGCCTTTAATAAAATTTGCGATAAAAGTTGGTGAAGCCAATAAAGCGTTGGACCCCTTTTTCATCGGAGGAAGCGGGCCAGTCGAGGATAGCTGCCACTTTTTGCGGATCCATCTTAATGCCGTCACTAGCAATGATTAGGCCGAGGAACTGGATACATTGGCGTTCGAATTCACACTTTTCTAATTTGGCATAAAGTTCATGCTGCCTGAGCCGGGTTAGAACATTTCTGACATGCCTGCAATGTTCGATGACTGAGGAGGAGAAAATCAAGATGTCATCTAGATATACTATAACGTATAGGTCCAGGAGGTCACGGAAAATGTTGTTAATGAAGTGCTGAAACATTGCGGGCGCGTTGCACAGACCAAAGGGCATAACAAGATATTCAAAGTGCCCGAACTGGGTACGGAGGGCAGTTTTCCACTCATCTCCCTCTCTCATGCGGATTAGGTTATAGGCCCCACGGAGATCGAGTTTAGTGAAGATTGTTGCTGAACCTAGTCTTTGGAAGAGTTCGGGTACCAGAGGTAAGCGGTAGCGATTCTTGATGGTTATTTTGTTTAACTCTCTATAGTCGATACAAGGCCGAAGGGAGTGGTCCTTCTTCTCCATGAAGAAAATGCCGGCCCCGGACGGTGACGTGGATGGACAGATGAATCCTCTCTTTAAGTTCTCATCAATATAAGTCTTGAGAGTAGCCAGCTCTTGCTCTGTTAACGGGAAAATTCGTCCAAACGGAACTTCAGACCCAGGCAAAAGTTCTATCGGGCAATCATAAGGTCTGTGAGGAGAAAGGGTTTCCGCCCCCTTTTACTGAAGACGTCAAGAAAATCCCGATACGGAGTGGGAATCGCTTGCTGCGATTCGGGGTCCACGTCCAGACACATGAGTTGAGAGGCATCTGTAGGGGTACTGGGCAAACAGTGTTGATGACAATAGCGGGAGCAGAATTTAATTTCTCCGGAAGCCCAATCAATACTAGGTTTATGGGCTTGTAGCCACGGCATTCCCAAAATTATCGGAAAAAGTGGAGAAGAAATCGCATCAAAACGAAGGAATTCTCGATGGTAAGTATCCATAATGGCCAATAGAGGAATAGTCTCCTGGGTGACGGGACCCGAGCTGAGAGTGGAGCCGTCAGCGAGATGGACCGCAAGTCCCTGTGATTTTGCTTGGAGAGGAATGCGGTGGTTAGCGGCAAAGGTTAGGTCTATAAAGCAGATACAAGCTCCGGAGTCAATTATGACCAAGACTGTAAGGTCCTGTCCTGGAAGCTGTAGAACAATGGGGAGAGCAAGATGATTAGCTGGATTACGTATGACAGGAGTACACTTAGTAGAGGCTGAAAGAGACTTACGTGTCTTGTTAGGGCAAGATCTCACGTAGTGGCCTGACTCCCCACAGTACATGCATAGGTTGTTGACCCGTCGACGCTGTCACTCTTTAGGTGTGAGGGATGGTCAGAGAAGGCCAAGCTGCATTGGCTCAGGGGCATCAACCACCGGAGTAAGCGGTACACAAAGGTTTGGGCCGACAGAGCTGGTGGCACTAGGGACCTTTGGGAGGACCCAGGTAGGACGGAACTGACTGGTGGTTCTTTCGGATCGGCGCTCTCTGAGGCGCCGGTCTATCTGAACGGACAGGTTGATGAGGTCCTCCAACGTCTGTGGTACTCCAACCCGCGCCAACTCGTCCTTAAGTGGATTGGAAAGACCCATGCGAAATTGGTAACGCAGGGTCGCGACTTTCCAATCCGTGTCTGAACTCCAACGCCTGAATTCCAGGACGTAATCTTCGGCGGGTCTACGCCCTTGTTGTAGGGCGTGCAAGGCGGACTCAGTGGTGGCTTTCAACTGGGGGTCCTCATACAATTAGGACATGGCAGCAAAGAATGCATCCAGGTTGTCTAGGGTTGCTGATTTTTGTTCCAGGAGACGGTGGGCCCAGGTCTGTGGTTCGCCAGACAGGAGAGAAATTACAAAGCCCACCTTCGTTGCTTCCAAGGAGAAGGTTCGTGGTAGCAGAGCAAAGTATAATTCGCAGGCATTGTGGAAGGATCGATACTTGCTATGTTCACCGGAAAATCTGTCGGGTGTAGGTACCCTTGGCTCAGGAGGAAGCATGACCACGGAGGGAGGAGATGAGAGTCCGGAAGCAGCAGCAGCTAAAGGGTTAGCAGGTGAGGAGAACACCTGGACTCTCTCTACCAGCCTAGTGTAGCCTTTCTGAAGGCTCTTTACAGCTTGAGTGAGACCCGCCAGGTGTCTGCATAGCTCCTCCATGGGAGAGGATCCCTGCTCGGGCTCGGACATGGCTGTCCAATACTGTCAGACTTACAAGTACCTGACTGACGAACCTGGTATAGCAGGGGAGGCCTCCCGTACGTATCTGGTTCCCGGCCCCTGGTAGTGTAAACAGAAGGCACAGGAGCGCAGAGTGGTAAGAGAGCCTGGCGGGTGACTTGTGGAGGTAAGGCCCAGGATCCTGATGCGTATGGTCTGGAAGTCCTAGAAAGTAAGGGACTAAGCAGCTGGTGCAGAGCAGGAGCAGAAAGGGCAGATCTGGTCCCAGGCAGAGTTGGCAGCAGACGGTCAGCAAGGTACAGAGGAACAGGCAGGCTCAGAGTCTGGGTCACAGGCAGGGTTGGCAGCAGGCGGGCAACGTGGTACAGAGGAGCAGGCAGAGATGTAGTCAAGGGAAGCCGTGGTCAGGTGCAGGCGGATATCAAGAGAAGTCCAGGACAAGCCGGGGTCACTAGGAGATCAGACAGGCAAACAGGACGTGGACAGGAAACAGGAACTCAGGCACTGGGAGCTGCAGATCAGACAGCACCGAGCAGAAGGTTCCAGCACATTAAATAGGGCGGTTGGCGCACACCGGAGCGCCCAATAGCTGATCTTCTTGGAGAGCTTCTCTGACAAAGGGGTTGCACCCCCGAAACACGTCCATTGATCCTCCATGATGGGAGCTAGCACATGTTGACATTAGGCATGGGATCAGGAGGGAAATCCCCATTTTGACTTTCAATTTGTGTGCATCTTCAAAATATGGCTTTCACAGGGGTGACATCACCCCATCTGCAATATCAAGACAGTTTGGACATACTAATGTCTGATATTGCCTTCAATTTATCAAAGTTGAACTTTGTAAGTTCCTGAGTTGTGTATTGTTTTATGTTTTTAAAAACATGCCTGTTTACCACAAAAAAAGGATATATATTCTAGTCTTTTTTATTAGAATTCAATTTCATTCTATTTCTATATAACCATCTTCTGAAATTCGAATTTCGTATAAAATGAATTTGAATTCAAATAGAAAAGATTAGAATACAGTAGAAAAGAATTGACTAGAAAAACAATAGAACAGAATAGAATAAAATATAATATATATATTATATTTTATTCTATTGTTTTTCTAGTCTATTTTCTATTATTTTCTATTCTAATCTTTTCTATTCAAATTCGAATTCATTCTATACGGAAGCCGTCTTCTGAAATTCGAATTTCATATAGAATGAATTCAAATTCGAATAGAAAAGTTTAGAATAGAAAAGAATAGCATAGAAAAATAATTGAACAGAATAGAAAAAAATATTATATCACATCTTCAGAAATTCGAATTTCATATAGACTGAAATCAAATTTGAATAGAAAAGATTAGAATAGAAAATAATAGAAAAGAATAGCATAGAAAACAATAGAACAGAATAGTGTATATATATATATATATATATATATATATATATATATATATATATATATATATATATATATATATATATATATATATATATATATATGTATATATATGTATATATATATATGTAGAGGGGAACTACACACAGCATTCAATCTAGTGTCAGCAAACAGGTCCTCCCACTGACCTTGTATATATAAAAGTAAAGTTCAGATGTGTTCTGACTGATCTAAGGAAGGGTGCGAACAAATCAGCCCGAAACGTAATCTTTGTCTAAACAGATGATTGTAATGATTTTGTTTGGAATGACTCTACTTGCTTTGTATTTGAATAGAAAAGACTATTATAGAATAGAAAATAATAGAAAAGAAAAGAAAAGCATAGAAAAACAATAAAACAGAATAAAAAAATATTATATATATGTATTCTAATGCTTTATGATTTCATATTCTATTTTATTGTATTTTTTAGAAAAAAATTGATTTCTATTGTTTTCAAATTTGATTTGAATTTGTTTTCAAATTTGATTATGTTTTCGAATTCGATTCGAATATATTTTCAAATTCGATTCGAATTTATTCGCATTTTTTTCGGATTAGTTTAAATTCATTACTTTTGTAATTCGGAAATTCGGATGCATCCGAATTTCCGAATAATGAAAAATTTGTCCGAATTTGGATTCGGAACGAAACAAAATGCACATGTCTAGCAAATCCACTTTGCACTACAAGTGCACTTTCAGTGCACTTGTAATGCAAAGTGAATTTTCATATAGTAAATAACACCCACAGTGCTTTATAATTTGCAACAATCAGGCCATTTTCGTCACTCCAAAAAATTAATTCATGGTGCTGAAAATGATGATCCTTTATCCTTAATGCATTACATACATTAACAACCTTAAACAAGGGGTGTGTGTAGCAGGCCCACAAAATAATAGGTAGCTGAAGAAGGGATGGTCACCTCATGTATCAAATAAATTAAGTTTGCACTATTTAAGAAAATGGTCAAAAAGAAAAGCCCATTAGATAAACTAGGAGACAGCTAAAAGAAACACAAGCAGTAAATCAAAGGAAATATTTTACTGTTTAAAATACACATTTATTTAAAAAAATGTTTCTTATACATTTTCTGGCATATCAATGGCCCCCCTACCCACAAAGAACTCCATATATTTTAGACGGACCTCACAGGCGCTTTGGGGGGAAAGCCAGGATGGCCAGCTTCAAGCGCCCTCAGGGTTTGGTCTTGAAATCCGGCCTCAGGGCCAACTGAGGCCACATAATTCATCAGATTTCTCCTTAAAAAGTTGTGGAGAATGCAGCATGCAAGGATTATATGGTTAAGTTTATATTCCGCCATGTTGATTGGCGTAAGGAATAGGCGGAACCGGCTGGCCATTATCCCGAAAGCATTCTCCACCACTCTTTTGGCTCTGGGCAGCCGGTAGTTAAAAACCCTCTGGTCCGGGATGAGGGTCCACATGTGGAAGGGCCGCATCAAGTGATCACCCAGCCCAAACGCTTCATCAGCGACAAAGACGAACGGCAGACCAGCCACGTTGTCTTCCGGAGGTGGAAATCCCAAGCCACCACTCTGGAGCCATCCATAGAACTCGGTCTTGGCGATGACTCCACCATCTGACATCTGGCCATTCTTCCCCACATCCACATAGAGAAACTCATATGTCGCCGACACCACCGCCAACATCACCATACTATTAAACCCCTCATAGTTGTAATATTATGACCCTGAGTTGGGGGTGGGACTATGTGGACATGTTTCCCATCTATGCCCCTCCGCAGTTGGGAAAGTCCCAACGCTGGGCAAATTGGAAAGCCACAGTCTGCCATTCCTGTGGTGCTGAAGGAAACTGTGGAGTGAAAAAATAAGTACTTTTGCACATAACATTGTAAGCAGACTAGACACAAACATTCTTGGCCAACATCAGTATAACATTGATTTTAAGCAGTATTTAAAGAAAAAAATCTAAGGTCCACTTATCAGATTCCTCCCCCCCTCTGATGGCCCATTGTACAAATTTTAGGGGGGGGTGAGATGTTTTGGACAGGTAACCCTCTCCACTTGATTGAGAGCTGAATGCATAAACAATATGTGTTACTTTGGCCAGCCCCTCTTTACTTACACTATTGGCAGCCCACTGGACAGGTAAGAAGTGTCATAATACAAAAATATAAATACACACTGTACAAATTGAAGTGCATTTTTACATTCTGCAATTACCTATCAAGATAATAGAAGAACAAAACTTTAAACAGTACCAAATATGCATGAAGGACAAAAAATGAACTTTCAAAACTTCCAGCATGCATGAGGATAAGGAGGACATTCCGAGCATATTACAATCATGGTAATTAGGGAATGATGAAATACATTAACAATACATTAGCAAACATTAAATACATAGAATGTGATGTTAAAGGATTAAACTTACCTTAATATAGTGCTTCTGCAGGACCTGTATGATAGCAGAACAGGTCTCTGGAATAATGATCCACAGAGCCTGGGGGGAGATGCCAGTTGAGAACTTGATGTCCTACAGACTTCTCCCTGTCGCCAAGTACCCCAAGGTGGCGACTAGCCTCTGTTCAGGAGAGATGACTGGCTGCATGCAGGTGTCCTGCTTCGTAATATAAGGGGACAGCAAAGCCAACAAACGGTGAAAAACCAGGTCCGTCATCCAGAGATAATTCCTGAAATCATCAGGATTATTCTCACGGATCTCCCGCAACAAATGTATATGAGAGAATTGGTCATGCTGGAGCAACCAATTCTTGGTCCATGAACTCCTCCCCGCCCTGTTCATAGACTGGGCTTGGGTCAAAGTAAGAACCCCAACACCAAGTCCCTGCACAGCACGAACTCTACAATGAATACATACCCGCAACATGGCTTCAAAACGTTCGGCTGGTCAGAACACACTAACAGAACTCACTGACAATCAGAAAGGCCTGAGAAGAGCGAGCTGAAAATCAGAAACAAGTGGACAAGCACTGATGATCAAATACGTAATATAAAAATATGCACTGAAAACCAGATACGAACTGACTACACGCACTGAAAACCAGATACGAACCCACAAGCACAAACTGAAGAGCAGTAACGATCTGAAAAGCACAAGGCTGAAAAGCGCAAATCGTCTCTCAACAAACTTCTACTAACACGAGATTAGCAGAAGGAGCCCAAAGGGTGGCACACTGGCTATCGAACTTTCTCTTTATAGTGCCGTCATATGTGTTGTACGTCAGTGCGTTCTTGACAATTGGAATTTCTGACAACATTTGTGCGACCGTGTGTATGCAAGACAAGTTTGAGCCAACATCCGTCGGAAATAAATCACAGGATTTCGTTGTCGGAATGTTCGATTGTGTGTACGCGGCTTTAAAGTTTTTTGTGGTGTTACAGAACCAGTGTAGTATTTAGGGGCAGCTTCAGTAACAGCATACATTGGCTTAATATTATTTAGTGTGGAATTATATTTTATGTTCTTCTTCAGTTATCTTTCCTTACAGACAGCAGCATCACCCTAAACTAATATTATTTGATTAATTTCAGTAAAAAGAAGGCTTTCAGGTAGTTTTAGCAATGGCACATATTCCTATCAAGTAGTACTAAGCTTACTATCATCTGCAAAAATAGCAGCCACAACAGACTAAAATTATCCTGTGGTCCCACGGTTTAGTTTTTCAGTTGTCACATATACAGTAATAGTCCCAATAAGGACTTGTAGGTTTAATGATCAACTGTGAACATGGGTAGGTGTTTAAGGAGAAAATCAAAATGTAAATGCATCATTTAATAAATTAGTATCTCATCCCCAAGTATAAGTAGTGTGGCTAATTGGCCACATATAACCAAACCCCCCCCAAAAAATCATTGGTTTGACATGCCTGCAATATTGACATTTAGTCAGGTATACTAATAATGCAGCACTGAGACATGAGCAAGGGCGTATGTCGCCACTAGTTAGCAGGAATGGCCCTTGATGCAGGGTTTGTGGCTAAGGGCATGCTGGCATGCAGTCTTAGCCTGTGAATGCCCCATTTGTAAGCCACTGGGTCCCTAAACCCATGTTCCTCCACTCTGATGCCTGCCTCCAACTCCTGGCAACCTTTTCACTGTACTTATTTCCAAGATGGCCTTGAGGCAGTCCTGCCCAACTCTAAGATGGCCACTGGAGGAGTGCTTGCCCAAACCAGAGATGAGCTCTATCCATGTCACATGTTCAGGATTATGCATCATTTACTTGTATGTAGACACTTACTGTCTACTTCCACAATGGACACTAGAATGTACACTGGAACACAGTGCAGCTGCAGCTTATCCAAGAGAATATGTAACACACAACTTATAATTACATTAACAGATAAAATCCACAAACTGAGAAAGCATTCTTGTCATGGAAATGTGGTGTCACAGTTCCATGGATCGGCTCACTTCTGGGAGGCAGGCTTCAGACACAGACCACACTTCTGGGGAACATAGCCCTGGGTGCACTGCTGTATGCAGGGCTAGTTAGCACCCAATTATTTACCCCAAAATATCC
Organism: Lithobates clamitans; assembly: GCA_037952925.1. Classification (NCBI taxonomy): domain Eukaryota; kingdom Metazoa; phylum Chordata; class Amphibia; order Anura; family Ranidae; genus Lithobates; species Lithobates clamitans. The sequence continues at coordinate 10,575,546 of JBBGZY010000140.1, forward strand.
ACAGAAGGAGTTCCCTGCCTTTATCAGAGAATTTAGCATCCCAAAGTCATGGACTGCACTACAGGAGAGGCTGAACCTGCAAGGAAAACCACCAAAGGTGGCCTCCAAAATTGTGACAGGTAATCAGGGAAATTAGATGCATAATTTATGCATAATATATACTCCTTGAAAGCCCAAAGGCACTCTTCGGATTTCCGGCCCCCTTTTGCATCTAGGCTGTGAAAATGTCTCATACATGTGGTATCTGCATACTTGGGAGGCATAGCAGAATGTTTTTGGGGTGTAATTGCAAATATGCCTATGCTGTGCATGAGAAAAAACTTGTTAAAATGACAACTTTGTGAAAAAACACACAATGTTTAACATTTTCTAAAAAAATGTGACAAAAAATTACAACTTCAAAAAACTCACATTGACTTTTATTAAATATCCTGGACTGTCTACTTTCCAAAAAGGGGTCATTTGGAAGTTATTTACACTGTCCTGGCATTTTAGGGCCTAAAGAAATGAGATGTCAGTACATCAGGACTGATTATCAAATATACCATAGTTTGTATAACTTACACAGAGACTAAATAATACATATACAGTATTTGGATGTTTACCAAAGTAATGTAGCAGAATACATTTTGGCCTACATCTTTTGAACAAAACATATTTATTTCTAAATCTTTATAACAGAAACTAAGAAAATCAAGTTTTCATATTCAAAATGTTTGGTATTTTTTTCATGTATATACAGTCAGGTCCATAAATATTGAGACATCGACACAATTCTAATCTTTTTGGCTCTATACACCACCACAATGGATTTGAAATGAAACTAACATGATGTGCTTTAACTGCAGACTTTCATGTTTAATTTGAGGGTATTTACATCCAAATCAGGTGAATGGTGTAGGAATTACAACAGTTTGTATATGTGCCACCCACTTTTTAAGGGACCAAAAGTAATGAGACAGATTAACAATCATCCATCAAACTTTCACCTTTTAATACTTGGTTGCAAATCCTTTGCAGTCAATTACAGCCTGAAGTCTGGAATGCATAGGCATCACTAGAAGCTGGGTTTCATCCCTGGTGAAGCTCTGCCAGGCCTCTACTGCAACTGTCTTCAGTTCCTGCTTGTTCTTGGGGCATTTTGCCTTCAGTTTTGTCTTCAGCAAGTGAAATGCATGCTCAATCGGATTCAGGTCAGGTGATTGACTTGGCCATTGCATAACATTCCACTTCTTTCCCTTAAAAAACTTTTTGGTTGCTTTCGTAGTATGCTTCGGGTCATTGTCCATCTGCACTGTGAAGTGCTATCCAATGAGTTCTGAAGCATTTTGCTGAATATGAGCAAATGATGGCTTGCTTCACTGATAGTGACAACTCTTTGGATCTCATATTGAGAGTTGACAGCAACAGATTCCAAATGCAAATAGCACACTTGAAATTAACTCTGGACCTTTTATCTGCTCCTTGTTAATGGGATAATGAGGGAATAACACACACCTGGCCATGAAACAGCTGAGCAGCCAATTGTCCCATTACTTTTGGTCCCTTAAAAAGTGGGAGGCACATATACAAACTGTTGTAATTCCTACACTGTTCACCTGATTTGGATGTAAATACCCTCAAATTAAAGCTGAAAGTCTGCAGTTAAAGCACATCTTGTTTGTTTCATTTCAAATCCATGGTGGTGGTGTATAGAGCCAAAAATATTAGAATTGTGTTGATGTCCCAATATTTATGGACCTGACTGTAACAAAAAAAACCCTATGATCATTAAATACCACCAAAAGAAAGCTCCATCTATTAAAAAAAAATTATAAGAATTTAATAAGGGTACGGTGTGCATGTCTAATTGTCATTTGAAATGTGACAGCGCTGATTACAGGCCTGGGCAGGAAAGGGGGGTTTGGTTTTGAGGTGGTTAAGCACATGTACATTTTTGATATCAGAAGTTGGATTCCTTTTATATATTTACAACGGAATGTATTATCTAAAAATTAAATTATGTTTCATTTCAATCCAAATGCAATAAAACACAACTAGTGGGTGCAAAGCTTGAGTTTCTCAATACACAAAAAATATGGTGTAATGCCCTGTACAGACGGTCAGATTTTCCGACGGAAAATGTGTGATAGGACCTTGTTGTTGGAAATTCGGACCGTGTGTGGGCTCCATCACACATTTTCCATCGGAATTTCCGACACACAAAGTTTGAGAGCTTGCTATAAAATTTTCCGACAACAAAATCCGTTGTCGGAAATTCCGATCGTGTATACACAAATCCGATGCACAAAGTGCCACGCATGCTCAGAATAAATTAAGAGACGAAAGCCATTGGCTACTGCCCTGTTTATAGTCCCGACGTACGTGTTTTACGTCACCACGTTCAGAACGATCAGATTTTCCGACAACTTTGTGTGACCATGTTTATGAAAGACAAGTTTGAGCCAACATTTGTCGGAAAAAATCCATGGATTTTGTTGTATGAATGTCCGATCAATGTCTGACCATGCGTACAGGGCATAAGAGTTAACTTAATGAAGCAAAAATGTAGTTGATTTTTTTTCATAACTGACAATTTTTATTATTTTTTAACAGAAAAAGAAATACAGCATTTTGGCATTGGGTACAAGAAGAGATATAGATTATGATATCACAGTGCAATTTGGTACAGTATCTCCCACCTATTGGGCGGCAAGTCTTTACAGTGCAAACATTTTGTGACAGAAGGAGATAGGTTTACCGGGTATTAATACATCTCAAGCAGTATAACCTCTAGCACCATATGCTCAAACATATAAAATCTTAGATAGGGAGAAAGAAGAAGAAAGGAGGAAAAGGCAGAGGAAAAGGAAGGGAAGGGGGGGGAGGGGGGGGGGACGCTCGCCTCCAGGGTCCCGAACAGGCCGGCGGGGAATGGGGCATTAATACATACGCAACATATATTTTTAGGTCGCAGGGGTTTCCAACAGAACCCAGGGTTCCCAGATACGATTATGTTTGTCAAGTGTATCGTTTAATGAGGCCGTGAGATATTCCATTCTCTTGACATCTCTGATCCTGGAATGCAACTCATTTAATGAGGGAGGTTCTCTTTTTTTCCACTTTAAAGCCACCAGGCAGCGTGCTGCAGTAAGCACATGGGCTAAAAGTTTTTTGGACACTTTAGAGAAGGTGGCAGGTGGAAGGCCCAAGAGAAAGGTCTTCGGATCAAGGAGCATTTCAACATCAAAGATGGACTGGAGTAGGGAGTGAACCATACTCCAGTAGGGAGCAATTATAGGGCAGGTCCAATAGACATGAAATAGTGTACCTCTATCTTTGTAGCATCTCCAACAACGGGAATCGGCCGTGGGATATATGGAGTGGAGCAGGTCGGGGGTCTGATACCAGTGGTATAGAATCTTAAATTGATTCTCTTTATAAAGCGTGCATATGGAGCTTTTAGTAGCCTGGGTCCATATGGATTGCCAGGTCTTTAAGGATATCTCTGTGCCCAGCGCCTGCTCCCATTTAGCCATATATGGATGTCGCGGCCCGTCTGGAGAGAAATCTGTGATCAGTATTTGGTAGGTGCGGGAGATCATGCCTCTAGGGGACGAACCCTCTAAGCAAAGCTTTTCAAAGTCTGTGAGGGGGGAAAAACTCAAATTCGACCCCAGTGATTGTGCATAATGGCGTAGTTGTAGGTAACTGAAAAAGGCCTGCTTGGGGATGTCAAAAGACTTTTGTAGGTCTGAGAAGGTTCGTAGCATTCTGGTTTTGGGATCAATTAATTGTCCATAACGGAATATGGCTTTGTCCATCCAAAAGTGGGACATCTGTGAGGTTAGACTGTCAGGGATATTGGGTGTGAATAGGAATGAAGTGACTGGGGATGACGTGGTGGTGAGCGGGTATTTCGATTTAGCCCGACGCCATAGGGTACGCAGTAGAGCCATCGGTCCTAACAGTTGTTCGCTGCCGAGAAGTATATCAGAGCTCCAAAGCATGGAATTTGGGTGTATGGGGGCTAGCCATAGCTTTTCTATCTGTGTCCACCTATTGTAAGCATGTAGAGAACACCAGGAGGCTATAGGTCTCAGCTGAGCTGCCAGATAATACTTAGCTATGTTAGGGAACGCCAGCCCACCTTGGTTACGTGGGGCATATAGAACCGATCTAGCAACTCGGTGTCTTTTATAATTCCAGAAAAAGTTTATCATGTCGGCTTGGAGTTTTTTAAGATGTGAGCACGGAATGGTAATAGGGAGTGTCTCAAAGAGATATAGAAGTCTGGGTAGTATAGTCATCTTCAAAGTAGCAAGTCTACCAAAAAGGGACAGTTTCAGAGATTTCCATTTGGTTAGGGATGCTCTAATAGAGGAGAACATCTGGGGGAAGTTGGCTTTGTATAGAGTATCGTATGTAGATGTTATATGTATCCCCAGATATTTTAAGGAAGAAGACCGCCAAGAGTATGGAAATGATTGTGAGAGTACGGATAGTGTATGGGGGGATAAGTTAAGAGGGAGGGCCTCCGTCTTGGAACTATTAATTTTATATCCTGAGAGGATGCTATATTTCTCCAGCTCCACTTGTAGATTTGGGAGGGATATGCGGGGTTGGGCGAGAGTGAGAAGAACATCATCCGCAAATAAGGAAATCTTAAATTCTCTAGTACGGACTGGAATACCATGGATATTTGAATTGTTTCTAATATGGGCTGCTAATGGTTCTATGCATAGGGCGTATAGCAAAGGGGAGAGTGGACAACCTTGTCGGGTCCCGTTGGAGATCAAAAAGGTGGGGGAGGTGGCAAAGTTAGTGCGAACCTGGGCTGTTGGGGTTGAGTATAGATGAGCAATAGCTCGGAGAAATGGGCCCTCTATACCGGCCCGGTTGAGAGTCGCAAACAGGAAAGGCCAGCCCAGCCTGTCAAAGGCTTTTTCGGCGTCCAGGCTGAGCAGTATTGCCTCCAATGAGTTCTTGTTCGCAACCTCCACTAGGTCAATAACCCTCCGGGTGTTATCCCCAGCCTGGCGGCAAGGGATAAAACCCACCTGGTCCCTATGGACCAGGGATGGCATAAAGTTGTTTAGTCTATTTGCCAACAGCTTTGTAAAAATTTTTAGGTCTGTGTTGAGGAGAGCTATCGGTCTGTAATTGGCCGGGATAGTGTGGTCTTTCCCTGGTTTTGGAATTAACGTCAAGTAGGAGTTTTGCATATCTCTGGGAATAGGTGTGTCAGAAAGAAATGAGTTAAAGAGATTTGTCATATGGGGGAGTAACTGTGGTAGGAACGTCTTATAATAAAAGTAAGGTAATCCATCGGGCCCAGGGGCCTTGTTGTTTGGTAACATTTTGATTGTTTCTGTCACCTCTTCCTCTGTGATGGAGGCATTAAGAGTCTCCAGAGCAGAGGAGGTAAGCCTAGGAGTGTCCGTTTCCGCCAAATAGGTATGGATGGCTTGGGATAGGTCAGGAGGGGGTGGGTTGTGCGGAACACTCGGGTCATTATACAGGGCAGAATAGAAGTCATGAAAAATTTGTGCTATTTTATTAGGGTGAGACTGGAGAGCCCCATTTGTCTCCCTAAGTTGCGTAGTTGTGGTAGTTGCTGCTTTGTCGCGAAGCTGTTTCGCCAAGAGTGTATGTGATTTGTTGGCTTTGTCGTAGTAGGTCTGTCTGAGCCTAGTTAACGCCTTTTCTATTTTACCCATTTCAATATCTTTCAGCCCGGCCCTAACACTTGTGAGTTCTCTAAGGGTTGTTAGGGACGGGGACGCGAGCAGGCGCGCTTCGAGGTGTTTAAGTCTGTCTAAAAGGGCGTTGCGAGTTGCATTAGCGTTTCTCTTCAGGGCAGTAGAGAGCGAGATACATTGACCTCGGAAGACCGCCTTATGTGCTTCCCACAGGGTTGAGGTGGAGATCTCAGAGGAGCCATTTTCCGCAAAATAAAGTTTTAGAGTTTGCTCTAGTTCTATTCTGGATGGGTCATGTTTAAGTAGAAAGTCGTTTAGGCGCCAGTGGCATTTACGAAAGGAGCTTGGGGAGAGTGTCAGGGAGAGTGTAATCGGGGCATGATCCGACCAAGAAATAGCTTGGATGTCTGGGTTCATGCATGCACGTAGGGTCGGAGCATTGACAAAGAAATAATCCAGTCGTGAGTGGGACATGTGGGGGTGGGAATAGAAAGTAAATTGTTTAGCAGATGGGTAAGTGGTGCGCCAGGTATCAAACAGGGCATATTTCCTAGTAAGTTGGCGAAACTGGGCGGCCATTCTATTGACGGTTACTTGGGATTTCTTCTGGCCCACTGAGTGTTTATCAAGACCCGGGGAGTGGACAAGGTTAAAGTCTCCTCCAACCACCAAATATTGATGGGGAGCCTCAAACAAGCGATCAAAGACCTTAGACAAGAAGGAGATTTGATTCGTGTTTGGGGCATAGATGTTACAAAAAGTAACATTCGCACCTCCCCAAAGGCCTCGCAGGATGAGGTAGTGTCCCAGTGGGTCAGAATATAGAGATTGCAGCTGGAAGGGGGAGCCTTGTCTAAAAAGAATTGCCACCCCTGCCCGTTTATGTGGGCCAGAGGCCTGGTATATATGAGGGTATTGTCGCCGTGCAAATGTCATAGTGCCCATTTTATCAAGGTGGGTCTCCTGGATAAAAATAATGTCAGCTTTGGACCGTTTGAACTCTCGTAGCGCTAGGCTTCTTTTAACATTTGAGTTAAGGCCCTTTACATTTAGTGAAAATATGTCAATCATGGTGGATACGTTGTGTAAAGAAGCGGTTGCTTACCTAGTGGGTGTAGTAGGGTCTTGGAATATAGGGTGTCCCTATTTGGGGTCTCCATGATGAGTACGGTGTGGAGATCTGCAGCCCCTCGAACCTGAACCAGGTCCCAGAGGCGAGCGGCGCCCATAGAGTTAGAGAAAAGAGGAGAGATGGAGATAGTAGTGGGGGAGAAGCAGAAGAAAAAAAAAATAAAAAATAGAAAAAAAAACACAGAAATTAGTACGAAGTCAAGTTTAGTTAACCATTCACAATATAACCCATCTACATAGAGTGATGGGGTGGGAGACTCCGGAGGGCCCCTTCTGACTTCAGAGGCAAAAGTGCCATTGTCAAAAAAGACAAAGGAAGGAGCCATTCGGAGAGCCCCGGGGGGGGAGGAGAGGACGGACCCAACGAGGGGACGACCCCCTCCAGACCTGCCTGCATCTAAATTCAAAAAACTAGATAACAGAAAAAACATGGAACCTGCATGCATAAACTGGCAACTGACATATCTATGCTCCTGATTATGACCCGAATAAAAGTAAAAGTATAAACCTTTGAGGCCATCAGTACATGAGATTTGAGGCATTAGTAAGATGTGTTCTGCAAATTAAACAAAAGAAAACACAATTGCAAAGGATACCTCTCTACTTGATGGTATTCTCCTATAATTTGGCCCCCTACAGGGGAGGGAAGGGGGGGGGGGGGGGGGGGAGGGGAAGGGGGGAAGAGGAGAGGGTAAGTGTAAAAGGGAAGGAACATGGGGGAAGGGGGGAGAGGGGGATGGCCTATCCCTGTTCGATAAGCAGTTTCTATCAAAACTTTATCGTCATAATCAAACATATGTTGTTAACTCGATAGAGGGTCAACTTGGTGGGTATGTCCATACAGCAAATGGGTAGGATGTACAGAATTTAGTGTCGGATTCTTAGCTATAAAAATAGGGGAAACTAATCAAGTAAACCTGGAGTCAGTTTGAAGTAAGGAATTTAAATGAGCAGTGGATCATCTTTGACGGGGTGGTGGGGAAGGACCTGCAGATCGCGGTCTTGTGCGTTTCCGGCCTGCGACTTGGATCCAAGGATCTGGGCGAGGTGGGGGTGCTGGTAGCGGTTCCCATCCAGGAGTGGGTGGTACCGGGATGTCCAGTTCTCTGCAGAAAAATTGTAGATCTTCTGGATATCGGAGGGTTGTGGACCTGCCATCTTTTTTTGCCGTGAGGCTAAAGGGGAAGCCCCAGTGATAGCGAAAGTCATTTTCTCTTAACAGGGTGAGGAGTGGTTGCAAAGATCTTCTTTGTTGAAGGGTGATCCATGAAAGGTCTGGGAAAAGCTGTAGGGAGGCCCCGTCAAAATCAATGGTATGCATGTTTCGCGCCTTTCTCATAATGTCCTCTTTGAGGGTGTAGTTATGTACCCTGCAGATCACGTCCCGAGGGCGGGATCCTGGTCCCCGGGGGCGCAGAGCGCGATGCGCACGGTCCAGCTTAACTCGTTGGTGTTCCGGGCGGCCTAAAATATTGTTAAAGATGGTTTGCAGGGTCACATTCAATGATAAATTATATAATGTAATCGCGCTAAAGTCCATGGATATACAATAAAATATATAAATTATAATATATAGGAATATATACGAAAAAATAAATAAAAATGATTCAAGAATTAGACAATGAATGATTCCAAGGAAAAGTCTCTAATTCGTGGGTCAATGGAATTCAAGGAACCATGGGAATCTATTTCTCCAAGATATCAAGGGCAGCTTCCTGTTGAGTGAAGTCAATCCTCCGTATGTGCATAAGAAATCAGAAAAGAAAGCGCCTCTTAGGTATAATGGATTAATTCACATCTTAAAAACATAGTAAACACTTACATTGAGGTAGATAATGTGCTGCTTCCATAAAGAACTGGTCCCGGAGTCTCTCAGTAGTTCCCAGTGATCAGGGGTGCTCAGATGGACGCCGTGCGGATGGCCGCGGACCTCCGCTCGGAAGCACCGGCTGTGCAAGCGGTATAGTGAAACATTCACTTCCGCGTTCCAGGGAATCACGTGGGGGATGACGTCACTAGGACAGTTCAAGTTAGCCGGAGACCACTACGCGTTTCAGAGCATGCGCGAAGCTCGTAGCGGGCATGCGCGCTCCTTTTTCAAGTGTATACAGGGTCACATTCAGGTCTTCCTCTTGTGTCGCCTCCGGTAGGCCTCTGACCCTAATATTGTTACGCCTACCTCTATTGTCGAGGTCCTCAAGGTGGCGTTGGAAGTCTCTGAGGGTAGCAGCTTGCGAAGTTAAGCGGTCATGTATTTGTGAGATTTCAAATTTAGTATCATTTGTTTCTTCCTCTAAGGATGCGACTTTAGTGGACAGTTGATGGAGGTCAGTGCGAAGCATATTAATCTCAGTTCTGCAAGTGTCCCGTACTTCTTGAATTAGCATACGAAAGTCCTGTTTTGTGGGCATACAACGGACGTAGTCGCGCCAGGATGTACATGCTTCAGGGTCAGGATCAGAGTCTGATGCATTGTGAGCATGTGAGCCCTGCACTACAGCTGAATAGGAAGCTGGTGTGGGGGGTCTCCTCTGTGGTGGTAATGATGAGGGAGTAGTGCTTGCATGCTTAGTTAGCAGCGGGCCATGCGGACTCCCCGGTTGTGAATGAGCCCCCTGCAATCCTAGCGGCCCTGAGGCCTGTGAGAGTGCTGAGGTCTGGGCTGCATCTCTCTGGAGAGGGGTGAGAGAGGGGGCTCTGTCCCTGTGTGGTTGGGAACGCTGCGGCAGGGAACGGGGGTCCCATTCCGGGGCATAGGAGTCCCAGGAGGGGGATGGCTGGCCGGAGGACGCGGATGGCGTAGGCCCTATGAGGCATGGGGGAAAAGTTTGTGAGAGACTGCCCATCATATGGCCTCCAGAAGGGGAGCCGATCAAGAGGTCAGCAGGGGGGATCGGAGAGCGGATGGTAGGTAGGTCACCTTCGGATCCGTACCTGTTATTCCTGCGATCCACAGAGGCTTGTGGAGAAGGAGAGGGTGAAGTTGCTGTGTGCGGCGCCGGCGCCATCTTGGCCTCGTGATGTCCGGCCGTGACTCCCTGCCCGAAATATTCGGTGATGAGTGGCGGAGGGACCGAGGATGAGCGAGTTGTGTGTCCCCTGGGGTCCGTTTCTTTGTTTTTTCGTGGTTTGCCCATGTTTTGCTGCGGAGAGAAGCAGGTTCCAGCTCTATGCAGGCAGGCCGGAGCGGGAGCTTCAGTGGAACACGTCTGCCCGGGAAGCCATCCAAGCCACGCCCGTAGTTGATTTTTTAATGCTTAATAATGAGCAAAGACTCTGTAATTTTTCTAGGAAAATATTTCATCTTGAAACATTTTTCTTATATCCAAATCATATCCAGTAATAAACCGCAAAATGCAGGAATAAAATTAACATTTCTACTCTCTCTCTGCCTAGCACAGTTCCAAATTTAGATGCTCTGCTTCTATTTTGCAGCAGGTTAAGTGGACTTGTAATATAGAAATCCTGGCAGGTAGACAAGTGAAAATATTTACCACTTGTTCTTTATGCCATCTTGAAATAATCCTATGAGGAAAAAAAAAAAAAACACACTCCCTCATGCCAACACCCTTCTCATCTTACTGTCCCCATAAAGTCTCTAGCATACACTTTTCCCCCTAGGGCAGCACAAAAGGGAATTTTCAGTGTTAACATATGGTCACACCCATCTAGCAACACATAAGTATATACTGTATATGTACAGTAAATTAAAAAGAATATGTAAATAAAAAAGAAACAGTGAGTGCTCAACAAAAAAAATAACAAACAAGGAGCAGCTAGCATTAAATTGGTGACCACCCTGTCACACAATGAATCAAAAAAGAAAAAGTAGCGCTAATAAACAATTGATATAACTCATAAAAATATTACTCATAAAAACATATGAATCAAGGTGCTAGAAATGTGTATCACACCCATGCACAAAAAGGTATAAATGTTCAAATAAAAAAAACATATCAATAAATCAACATTAAAACGTCAAAATGTGCTAGCCCAGGCCCGCCACCATCGTGGGGCCTACAGAGTACCCCACGCTGTCCTACTGACCCACGGGTGATCCCTGTCCTGGACCCAGCTTGAAGTGAGGTGCCTGGCCAGCTATCTGCCCTCTCATCTGACCCGTGGCAGGCTCAACAGCACAGGGATCCCCCGCCATCTTACGGCCTACAAAGCCTCCATCATCCCCGGTCTAGAGTACCGCGAGTGGTGGGGAATGTGGTGGACCACCCAGACGCTCCTGGGCCTGCATCTAAGGGGGTAGTCACAGGACTGTGCACCGGAGGCTTGCCTGGGTGTTCCTACTGGCCGATCATACACATTTGGGGTCCGCCGCCATCTTGCGGCCTGTAGGCTTGTGGACTCCCCAGCATCCCCCAGCCTGAAAGTTCTGCGATCCGCAGATTGAGCAGTCATCCGCCCTCCTCCAATTGTGATAGTATCCCTGAAGGGGGCAGAGGAATAGTGTACAAACGGAGGCCTGCCTGAGGTCCCCTGATGGCCGGCCTCCTGCACCAACATCCCACAGCCACCCTGAAGTCTTAGCTGTCAGTCTACTCCTCCTCACCTGGGGACAGTACTCCATAGGGGCCATCCACATAGCCTGTGTAGAAACACCTGGCTCCAAGAAGCAAGCTTACATCTACACCAACCACAGTTACTTACTTGCTGGCCTTGCAGCTTACCCTCTACTGTACCTTCAGCAGGCTCTTAAAGGAGCATACCCCCAAGACTCTAGCTAACCTAACTGCGCCCTTAAAGCACAAAATAGGGGGGTGCAGGTGCAACTAGCACTGAGGGTGGACATGTCTTAGACCCGCTCCGGTCCCCGCTCCTTTTCTAAGGGATCCTGTACCGCTTCAAAAGCTTCCACAGCCACAGGATCATTGCCAGCTGCCTCCAGAGAACCTCTGGGCACTACATGGGCAAAGTAGGATTTCAGAAGAACATATGCCAAGGTTTTATCCCGCCATCGACAACTCGGTCTGCACAAAACATGGAGCGATTCTTATATAGGCCGCAGTCCCCGGCCTCGAGTGCGCCCACAGAACCGACAGATGCCGCAGACCTCCTGGCCTCTGCACCAGGTATTTTTCACATGGGCAATGCATCCCAGCAGACAAACCCTGCCAAAACAGTCACGGTAGCAGTCTTATAGGGCATACACACGGTCGGACTTTGTTCGGACATTCCGACAACAAAATCCTATGATTTTCTCAGACGGATGTTGGCTCAAACTTGTTTTGTCTACACAAGGTCGCACAAAGTTGTCGGAAAATCCGATCGTTCTAAACGCGGTGACGTAAAACACGTACGTCGGGACTATAAACGGGGCAGTGGCCAATAGCTTTCATCTCTTTATTTAATCTGAGCATGCGTGGCACTTTGTCCGTCGGATTTGTGTACACACGATCGGAATTTCCGACAACGGATTTTGTTGTCGGAAAATTTTATCTCCTGCTCTCCAACTTTGTGTGTCGGAAAATCCGATGGAAAATGTCCGATGGAGCCCACACACGGTCGGAATTTCCGACAACACGCTCCAATCGGACATTTTCCATCGGAAAATCCGACCGTGTGTACGGGGCATTAGACTTGATACTTCAAACACTTTTACAGGATTTAACACGCAATATAGCTAAAGAGGTTGGGAAGATTGCTCTGGAGCTCAGGGGGGAGATTGATCAGCTTGGAGAGTGCACTGCCACTCTGGAAACTAAATTTGATGAGACTATACAATATATGCATGCACTGGAGGAAGAAAATGCATTTCTTAAACACACAGTTTCCCAAATACAGCTCCAACAGGAAGATTTAGAGAATAGAGAACGTTGTTCAAATGTGAGGATCCGTGGAGTCCCTGAAACGGTTAATGATAAAGAGCTACGGTTATATCTATTAATCTTTTTGTCACGCTGGCTCCGCACATACCCGGTATTGATTGGCGCCTAGATAGGGCCTGTCAGACTTTCACGTACCTGACTGATGAATTCTATACAGCATGGGAAGGCCTCCCTTACGTATCTGGTTCCCGACCCCTGGTAGTGTAAACAGAAGGCACGGGAGCACAGAATGGTATGAGAGCCTGGCGGGTGACTTGTGGAGTTAAGGCCCAGGATCCTGGTGCAAGTGGACTGGAGGTGCTTGGTAAGCTGGAGCACAGTCATCCGGTGCAGAGCAGGAGCTGAGTAGGCAGGTCCGGTCACAGGCAGAGTTGGCAACAGGTAGTCGGCACAGTACAGAAGAGCAGGCAGGTTCAAAGTCCAGGTCACAGGCAGGGTCGGCAGCAGGCGGTCAGCATTGTACAAATGGGGCAGGCAGATTCAACGTCAAAGGCAAGCCGGGGTCAGATGCAGGCAGATAGCAGAGAGGAATCCAATACACAAGCTGGGTAACAAAGAGATCAACTTTAAGACAGGTAACAGGAAACACAGGACTGGGAGCTGCAGATCGGACAGCACCGAGCAAAGTGTACCAGTACACTAAATAGGGAGGTTGGCGCCAAACACCATGCGTGCGCGCGCCAATGTGTACGGGCATGCACCGATGCGCACGGACGTGCACCGATGCACACAGGCGTACACCGATGTGCACGGGCGTGCACCCACACAATGGCGCGCATGGGCGCGTGCCGGCGCGAACCGGCGCCCAACAGAGTGCCTGCTATTAATTCTGTTCTGGGATCCTCTCTGACAGGGGCCATAGATCTCTGGCTCCCAAACCCTCCCCGGATCCAATTCGAGGGATATAATAGTCCATTTTCACTATTATGACAGTAAGGAAGCTCTAACAGCAGCTACACGTAACAAAAATCGCAAGGGCTCCAAAATCCAGATCTTCAGTGATCTCTCCCCATCACCCTGGCAAAAAGATGCAATCTTCGTCCAGTCACGGCCCACCTCCAACTCCATCAAGTCCCATTTCAGCTCTCAGCATCCAAAGATGGCACACAATACTCCATCAGAGATCTTCATGAATGTGAAGCCTTTGGCAATTTGGGACTGCCACCTGTTCCAGAAGAAGATCTCCAGCTCCCTCTGCCTGGCCCCTGCTCTGGCCTCCAAGCCCCTTCAGGCTCCCGCAGCAATCTGGACCCCAGTACGTTGGAGACAACCGAAGGCTTTATCTACATCGCAACGTTCCAACCAACCTAGACCCCCCACCTAAAGCCCCATGGCTCTCCTGATTTGTACCTCCTTGCTTTTTGGATCCCAGATACCCAGGATCTCGGCTGACTTCTTTAGGTATCTGCGGGGAGTGTTCTCCCCTATACCCCTTCCCTTTTCTGTTATGCTCAGTAAGCCCCATTTTTATTTATGATTTATGAGTTATGTCAAAATGTCATATGCTTATTACTCTATGAATGTAATATGGCTTTAAAGATATTTTCTTGTAATGTTAAGGGCTTGAATTCCTTACGCAAACGCTGGCTAGCTTTGAAGGAATTCAAATCCTCCGGAGCTGATGTGGTGATGGTTCAGGAGACACATTTCTGCCCAGGGGGCTCTTTTAAATTTGCTTCTAAACTATTTCCCACAGTTTATATGGCCTCAGATCCGCCTGGGAAGGCTGAAGTGGCCATATTGATTAAGTGTTCTTGCCCTATACGGATCCTAGCTTCGACTCTGGACCCCCGGGGTCGGTATGTCCTCCTGAACTGTACCCACCTGAATACCTCCTTTACTCTAGCTAATGTTTCTGCACCCAATACGGGACAGATTGGTTTTCCCACCGGAGTTCTTGATTGGCTGCGTTCTTTCTCTCAGCCTTTCACGATAGTAGGCGGGGATTTCAACATGTGTATGTCTCCTAGTAGGGATAGATGTGCTTTATTTCAACAAACCCCACCCACCCAAATCCTTAAATTGTCCACTTCTTTTCGCAAACGAATTCACTCCCACAATCTTTCTGATGCGTGGAGAGTGAAACATCCTATCCATCGTCAATACTCCTTTTACTCCCCTCCACATAAGCTATATTCTCGATTGGACCACTTTCTAATATCCGCCCCCTTGCTACCCTACATAGTCTCTTTGGAGATAGATCCTATTACGTGGTCTGATCATGCCCCCATTACTCTGAGTATGGTGCTCCATGCCGCATCTCCCATAACATGTCATTGGAGACTCAACAAGTCTCTTTTGCAGCATGCCGAAACTAAGTACAGGCTTCTTAAAAAATTTGATGAATTTTTACATTTAAATGTAGGCTCAGTCTCTGATACATCTACTGTATGGGAAGCCCATAAGGCAGTTTTTAGGGGTGAGTGCATCTCAGCCGGTAAACGCCTGAAACGTAACTCCATTAGGCCGAGGTCGGAGCTTGTGACCCAGCTACGGATGGCGGAGGCACAGCTACTCCGCTTCCCTAAGGTGGGTCGCTTATGTACAGTGATTACTACCCACAATTGCATTAGGACGCAGGATACGAATAAAATATCAAAGTCAATGTTATGGTCTAAGTAAAAGTTTTATGAGTATACAGACAAACCACACAGGATGCTTGTCCATAGGCTTAAGCCCCGGCCTTTTTTGTCCATTCCTGATCATATAGTTTAATCAGATGGTACACCTACACATTGTCCTTTAGACCATGTCCGGAGTTTTTGGGGAGTATTATAATAAACTCTACAATTGCCCGAGCACAGACTCACAGGCCCAGTTCTCACAAGACAGACTAGACTCCTTCTTATCATCTATACACCTTTCAAAACTAGACCAACGCTCCTCATTAAACCAATCTATCTCAGTTGAAGAATGAACTGAAATAATTAATCACCTTCCCTCACATAAAGCCCCAGAGCCAGATGGTCTTCCATATTCCTACTACAAGATGTTTTTACCGACCCTAACCCCGCATCTGCTATCCTAGTTCTCCTCATTACTCCAAGGCAAATCACCACACTCCTCGTTTTTACACTCTTTTGTAACCGTTATCCCTAAACTGGGCACAGACCCATCCCTTCCCGATAACTACCGTCCCTTCGCCCTATTAAACTCAGACTATAAAATTTTCACTAAGATCTTAGCGAACAGACTCTCCCTGCTTCTGTCAGAACTAATTCATAGAGATCAGGTGGGATTCGTTCCCACGAGGCACGCGGGTGACAACACGCGTCGCACAATTGACCTTAAAGACCTACTCACCAAAACCAAAAATCCCGATTTGTTACTTAGTTTAGACACCCAAAAAGCGTTTGATCGCCTTAGATCACCTTAGTTGGCCATTTATGTTTGCAATACTAACTCATTACGGTTTCTCTGGCCCATTTATCCAAGCTCTTCGGGCCTTATATTCGAAACCCACATCACAAGTGTAACTCTCCTCCCACCTATCTCATCCATTTCCCCTTGGTACAAGACAGGGATGCCCTTTATCGCCACTGCTCTTTATTCTTATTTTGGAACCCTTGGCTGTGGTTATACAGGAATGTCCAGATATCAAAGGCGTTCATCTTAGACACACGGAATATAAACTATCCTTATTTGCAGACAACGTTCTTCTAACTCTCACCCACCCACACACCTCCCTGCCACACCTCCTTAACATATTAACCACATTTAGTGGCCTATCAAGTTTTAAAATTAATGCTGCTAAAACAGAAGCACTACCCATAAACATTTCCCCTTCCTTTCTATCTTCCGTTTAAAGCAAGTATAATTATCATTGGTGTTCTCAGTCACTTAAATACCTGGGGGTTCAAGTCACTGCCTCTTATGCTGTGGCGGCGCCAGGTGGGTGCTTGGGTGTGCTGAAGCTCCCTCAACAAATCTTCAAGCACCCTCATAGCACCCCTAAAATTTCCACAGAGGTATTACAGTACAGTCACAGGATTTTAAACAAATTATTTGGTACCTGCTATGAATCCTGTCTGCAAGAGGCTAGGGACTCTTTTGTAAAGGGGAGGGATACAGCTGAATAAGCCGCTAATGATCAGTTAGACCCGGCAGGGGCTGGGTGGTGAGGAGCCTGCATCAGTGGCGGATTGATCCAGTGCTGGTCTCCTGCATCTGCTGCCAAAAGAAGAATTTGGATGAAAGCAGCAGAGAGAGCCCAGCCCTGTGCAGTGCCCCAGGAAACCTGGAGGAAGCAGGTATTCTAAGGAGAGAGAGGAGGAGAGAAGCTGTGTTTCCTTATATGGTGGGGGGAGGAGTGAGGGAGCAGAACGGAGCTGCTGCACCCAGTGCATTGCAGTCTGCAGGGCTTACTGAGCCTGACAGTGCCAGAGGACAAGAGTGGTGTGTGTGTCACATGGTGTGGTCCATGAGGAGGAAGGCTTAGGAGGAGCAAGGTTGCTGCAGGCATCATTCTGTTTTTATTGTAGCTGCTGAGCCTGGAAGGGAGGGGGGCTTTTCAGTCCTCTGATCTATAGCAGCATGCTGCATTACACTGATTGAGGGGCATGCCGTATCTGGACTGAGCAGTGGACACTGAGGGAAATCCTCTGATATCAGCCCTCTCTTTGGGTTTGGAGACATGTACTGCAATTATTAGAATGCCACGCAGATCAGGCGTGCCTGTGCCTGCTACTTACAGTGCTCAAATGATCAGGTGTCCCCATAACAGTCCACCATTGGACTATGTGGTCACTGTTCTGCTGTGGGCACTGTGTATGGGGTCACTGTTGTGTTGTGGAAACTGTGTATGGGATCACTGTTGTGTTGTGGACACTGTGTATGGGGTCACCGTCGTGCTTTGGACACTGTGTATGTGGTCACCTTCCTGCAGTGTGCTCGGTGCATGGGGTCACCGTTGTGCTGTGGGTACTGTGTATGGAGCCACCCTCCTGGGGGCACTGTGTAAGGGGTCACTGTCATGCTGTGGGCACTGTGTATGGGGTCACTGTTGTGCTGTGGGCACTGTGTATGGGGTCACCGCTGTGCTGTGGGCACTGTGTATGGGGTCATCGCTGTGCTGTGGGCACTGTGTATGGGGTCACCATTGTGCTGTGGGCACTGTGTATGGGGTCACCGTTGTGCTGTGGACACTGTGTTTGGGGTCACCGTTGTGCTGTGGACACTGTGTATGGGGTCACCGTTGTGCTGTGGACACTGTGTATGGGGTCACCCTTGTGCTGTGGACACTGTGTATGGGGTAGGGATGAGCTTCGTGTTCGAGTCGAACCCATGTTCGACTCAAACATCGGCTGTTCGACCGTCCGTCGAATTGCGAACGATATGGGCCGTTCGCGCCAAATTCGTGTGGCGCGTCACGGCCCATAATTCACTGCGGCATCGCAGTGCATTGCTGGCTGATGATTGGCCAAGCATGCACTATGACCCGCATGCTTGGCCAATCACAGCGCCGTCAGTAGAGAGAGCTGTAATTGGCCAAAGCCAGGGTGGCTTTGGCCAATTATGGCTCAGGGGATTTAGTACACACCCCACACTATATAAGGCCGCCTGCACGGCGGCCCTGTGTAGTGTGTGTTCCGGTGTGCTGAGAGATAGAGAGAGAGAGAGACAGTGTCATTTGATTTGAGTTAGATAGATTAGGCAGAACAGTCAGTCAGTTAGCTGCACTTACAGTGTATTGTGTATATATATGCATCCCAGGTGTTGCATATATATATATACACTGTATTCAGTTTAGCTAGATCCGTTCCTGTTATCTTCTATCTAGACTATTTACATTTAGTGCAGTGTGTCCTGCTCACAGTGTTCAGCTAGATCCGTTCCTGCTATTTACATTCAGTGCAGTGCGTCCTGCTCACAGTGTTCAGCTAGATCCGTTCCTGCTATTTACATTCAGTGCAGTGCGTCCTGCTCACAGTGTTCAGCTAGATCCGTTCCTGCTATTTACATTCAGTGCAGTGCGTCCTGCTCACAGTGTTCAGCTAGATCCGTTCCTGCTATTTACATTCAGTGCAGTGCGTCCTGCTCACAGTGTTCAGCTAGATCCGTTCCTGCTATTTACATTCAGTGCAGTGCGTCCTGCTCACAGTGTTCAGCTAGATCCGTTCCTGCTATTTACATTCAGTGCAGTGCGTCCTGCTCACAGTGTTCAGCTAGATCCGTTCCTGCTATTTACATTCAGTGCAGTGCGTCCTGCTCACAGTGTTCAGCTAGATCCGTTCCTGCTATTTACATTCAGTGCAGTGCGTCCTGCTCACAGTGTTCAGCTAGATCCGTTCCTGCTATTTACATTCAGTGCAGTGCGTCCTGCTCACAGTGTTCAGCTAGATCCGTTCCTGGTATTTACATTTAGTGCAGTGCGTCCTGCTCACAGTGTTCAGCTACATCCGTTCCTGCTATTTACATTCAGTGCAGTGCGTCCTGCTCACAGTGTTCAGCTAGATCCGTTCCTGCTATTTACATTCAGTGCAGTGCGTCCTGCTCACAGTGTTCAGCTACATCCGTTCCTGCTGTTTACATTCAGTGCAGTGCGTCCTGCTCACAGTGTTCAGCTAGATCCGTTCCTGCTATTTACATTCAGTGCAGTGCGTCCTGCTCACAGTGTTCAGCTAGATCCGTTCCTGCTATTTACATTCAGTGCAGTGCGTCCTGCTCACAGTGTTCAGCTAGATCCGTTCCTGCTATTTACATTCAGTGCAGTGCGTCCTGCTCACAGTGTTCAGCTAGATCCGTTCCTGCTATTTACATTCAGTGCAGTGCGTCCTGCTCACAGTGTTCAGCTAGATCCGTTCCTGCTATATACATTTAGTGCAGTACGTCCTGCTCACAGTGTTCAGCTAGATCCGTTCCTGTTATCTTCCTACTGACAGGCAGGCTTGTCTGGTTACAGTATATAAAGCTACCTGAAGAAAATTACAGGTGTTCTTTTTGATCCTATTAGTACCACGGTCAGGCAGCTAGACTATTTACATTTAGTACAGTGTGTCCTGCTCACAGTGTTCAGCTAGATCCGTTCCTGTTATCTTCCTACTGACAGGCAGGCTTGTCTGGTTACAGTATATAAAGCTACCTTAAGAAAATTACAGGTGTTCTTTTTGATCCTATTAGTACCACGGTCAGGCAGCTAGACTATTTACATTTAGTACAGTGTGTCCTGCTCACAGTGTTCAGCTAGATCCGTTCCTGTTATCTTCCTACTGACAGGCAGGCTTGTCTGGTTACAGTATATAAAGCTACCTTAAGAAAATTACAGGTGTTCTTTTTGATCCTATTAGTACCACGGTCAGGCAGCTAGACTATTTACATTCAGTGCAGTGCGTCCTGCTCACAGTGTTCAGCTAGATCCGTTCCTGGTATTTACATTCAGTGCAGTGCGTCCTGCTCACAGTGTTCAGCTAGATCCGTTCCTGGTATTTACATTTAGTGCAGTGCGTCCTGCTCACAGTGTTCAGCTAGATCCGTTCCTGCTATTTACATTCAGTGCAGTGCGTCCTGCTCACAGTGTTCAGCTAGATCCGTTCCTGGTATTTACATTCAGTGCAGTGCGTCCTGCTCACAGTGTTCAGCTAGATCCGTTCCTGGTATTTACATTTAGTGCAGTGCGTCCTGCTCACAGTGTTCAGCTAGATCCGTTCCTGCTATTTACATTCAGTGCAGTGCGTCCTGCTCACAGTGTTCAGCTAGATCCGTTCCTGGTATTTACATTTAGTGCAGTGCGTCCTGCTCACAGTGTTCAGCTAGATCCGTTCCTGCTATTTACATTCAGTGCAGTGCGTCCTGCTCACAGTGTTCAGCTAGATCCGTTCCTGGTATTTACATTCAGTGCAGTGCGTCCTGCTCACAGTGTTCAGCTAGATCCGTTCCTGGTATTTACATTTAGTGCAGTGCGTCCTGCTCACAGTGTTCAGCTAGAACCGTTCCTGCTATTTACATTCAGTGCAGTGCGTCCTGCTCACAGTGTTCAGCTAGATCCGTTCCTGGTATTTACATTTAGTGCAGTGCGTCCTGCTCACAGTGTTCAGCTAGATCCGTTCCTGCTATTTACATTCAGTGCAGTGCGTCCTGCTCACAGTGTTCAGCTAGATCCGTTCCTGCTATTTACATTCAGTGCAGTGCGTCCTGCTCACAGTGTTCAGCTAGATCCGTTCCTGCTATTTACATTCAGTGCAGTGCGTCCTGCTCACAGTGTTCAGCTAGATCCGTTCCTGGTATTTACATTTAGTGCAGTGCGTCCTGCTCACAGTGTTCAGCTACATCCGTTCCTGCTATTTACATTCAGTGCAGTGCGTCCTGCTCACAGTGTTCAGCTAGATCCGTTCCTGCTATTTACATTCAGTGCAGTGCGTCCTGCTCACAGTGTTCAGCTACATCCGTTCCTGCTGTTTACATTCAGTGCAGTGCGTCCTGCTCACAGTGTTCAGCTAGATCCGTTCCTGCTATATACATTTAGTGCAGTACGTCCTGCTCACAGTGTTCAGCTAGATCCGTTCCTGTTATCTTCCTACTGACAGGCAGGCTTGTCTGGTTACAGTATATAAAGCTACCTGAAGAAAATTACAGGTGTTCTTTTTGATCCTATTAGTACCACGGTCAGGCAGCTAGACTATTTACATTTAGTACAGTGTGTCCTGCTCACAGTGTTCAGCTAGATCCGTTCCTGTTATCTTCCTACTGACAGGCAGGCTTGTCTGGTTACAGTATATAAAGCTACCTTAAGAAAATTACAGGTGTTCTTTTTGATCCTATTAGTACCACGGTCAGGCAGCTAGACTATTTACATTCAGTGCAGTGCGTCCTGCTCACAGTGTTTAGCTAGATCCGTTCTTGCTATTTACATTCAGTGCAGTGCGTCCTGCTCACAGTGTTCAGCTAGATCCGTTCCTGGTATTTACATTCAGTGCAGTGCGTCCTGCTCACAGTGTTCAGCTAGATCCGTTCCTGCTATATACATTTAGTGCAGTACGTCCTGCTCACAGTGTTCAGCTAGATCCGTTCCTGTTATCTTCCTACTGACAGGCAGGCTTGTCTGGTTACAGTATATAAAGCTACCTGAAGAAAATTACAGGTGTTCTATCCCACCATTAGTATGTCTGGAAGGCCAAGAAGGAGAGGCAGACAGTCACAAGCCAATAAGAGAGGGCAAGCAGGCTCTGTGTCTAGTGCTGGTCGTGGAGACGGTGCATCCTCATCAGCACGTGGCCATGGGACACGCTTGGCCTTTTTTTCGGCAGCTGGCCGTGTTGAGCCGCAACATGCGGAAGACTTGGTCGAGTGGATGACCAAGCCGTCCTCATCCTCCTCATCCTCTCTCACCCATGCCCAGGGTGCTTTGTCTGGCAAAGCAGCGGCCTCTTCCCTCAGCTCAATGTCATCAGTGACTCCTTCCCTAGCTCCACCATGTCCTCATGAGGATTCCCTCGAACTGTTTGACCACAGTGTTGGGTACATGCTCCAGGAGGATGCCCAGCGTTTGGAAGGCTCTGATGATGATACTGAGCTCAATGAAGGCAGTAACATGAGCACGGACAGAGGGGGTGCCCAAGAAGGACAGCAATCTGGCAGTCATGCTCCCCCTGCTGCAGCATACTGCCAGGTTTGCTCCAGTGATGAGGAGGGAGGGGATGATGAGGTCACTGACTCAACGTGGGTGCCTGATAGGAGAGAGGAGGAGGAGGAGGAGGAGGAGGTGGCACATCACCAACTAGGCAGGATGCCCTCCAGGGGCCAGCCTAAGGGCAGCACATTGACTGCATCACACCCCAAAGCTCCACATGTGCAGGGCGCTGCAGTCTCTGCGCGTTATTCAAAAAGTTCTTTGGTGTGGGCCTTTTTTGAGACGAGTGCATCAGATCGCACCGCTGCTATTTGCAACATATGTCTCAAGCGTATCTCGCGTGGCCAAAACATCTCCCGCTTGGGTACCACATGCTTGACCAGACATATGTTGACCTGCCATGCAGTTCGTTGGCAAGCGTATCTAAAAGACCCACACCAAAGAACAAAGACGATCTCTCCTTGCTCCTCATCAGCTGAGATTTCCAACCCCACTAGACCTTCAGTCCTCTCTGCGACCTGCAGTGAGAGGAATGAAGGTGTAGAATTAGGTGTGTCACAGCCAAGTACTTGTGGGCAATCTGCTTTTGGTACACCGACGTCAGATTGTACCAGGCAAATTTCCCTGCCCCAGCTGCTGCACCGCCGAAAGAAGTTTGCTCCCAGCCATCCACATGCCCAGCGGTTGAATGCTAGCTTGGCAAAATTGCTAGCACTTCAACTGCTGCCTTTTCAGTTGGTAGACTCTGCCCCCTTCCGTGAGTTTGTGGAATGTGCGGTTCCTCAGTGGCAGGTACCCAAACGCCACTTTTTCTCACGGAAGGCGATTCCGGCTCTCTACCGGCATGTGGAAGGCAATGTCCATGCCTCGCTGGACAGGGCGGTCAGCGGTAAGGTGCATATTACCGCTGACTCATGGTCCAGCAGGCATGGACAGGGACGTTACTTAAGTTTCACGGTGCATTGGGTGACTCTGCTGGCAGCTGGGAAGGATGCAGGACAAGGTGCAGTAGTGTTGGAGGTTGTTCCGCCACCACGCCTCCAAAATGCTGATTGTGACACACCTCTCTCCTCCACCCCCTCCTCTTCTTCTTCCTCCATGGCCTCTTCCTCGGAACCAGCGGTGCTCCGTAGGCGTTCAAGGGGCTACGCAAGTACGCAGGCCAAAAGATGCCATGCGGTGCTTGAGCTGGTGTGCTTGGGGGACAGGAGCCACACTGGGGCAGAGGTTCTGTCAGCTCTGCAGGGGCAGGTTCAGAGGTGGTTGACGCCACGCCAACTTAAGGCAGGAATGGTGGTTTGCGACAATGGCACCAACCTCCTCTCTGCCCTCCGACAGGGACAACTGACCCATGTGCCCTGTTTGGCTCACGTCCTTAACTTGGTGGTGCAGCGGTTCTTGGGCAGGTACCCGGGCTTACAGGATGTCCTGAGGCAGGCCAGGAAAGTCTGTGTGCATTTCCGCCGGTCATATAATGCCAGTGCTCGGCTGACGGACCTCCAAAAGGAGTTTAACCTGCCCAAGAACCGCCTAATCTGTGACATGCCCACCAGGTGGAACTCGACGTTGGCCATGCTGCAGCGGCTGCACACGCAGCAGAGGGCCATCAATGAGTACCTGTGCGACTATGGCACCAGGACAGGGTCAGGGGACCTTGGTTTTTTTTCCCCACGCCAGTGGGCCATGATCAGGGATGCATGCACTGTCCTGTCACCATTCGAGGAGGCCACGAGGATGGTGAGCACTGACAGTGCATGCATCAGTGACACTGTCCCCCTTGTCCACCTGTTGGAGCACACGCTGCGTGGAATAATGGACAGGGCACTTGAGGCAGAACAGAGGCAGGAAGAGGAGGACTTCCTTAGCTCTCAAGGCCCCCTTTATCCAGACAGTGTTCCTGCGTGCCCGCCGATCACACAGGAAGAGGACGAGGAGGAGGAGGAGGAGGAGGAAGATTGTGTCAGTATGGAGGTGGAGCCTGGCACTCAGCATCAGCAGTCTTTAAGGGATCAGTCCCAAGGAACACATGGACTTGTACGTGGCTGGGAGGAGGTGGCTGCGGACGTTGTTGTCCTTAGTGACCCAGAGGACTCCGGACCGAATGCCTCAGCAAACCTACGCTGCATGGCCTCCCTGATCCTGCAAAGCCTGCGTAAGGATCCTCGTATTCGTGGTATCAAGGAGAAGGACCAATACTGGCTGGCAACCCTCCTTGATCCACGTTACAAGGGTAAGGTTGCGGACCTTATCTTGCCATCGCAGAGGGAGCAGAGGATGAAACATCTTCGGGAGGCCTTGCAGAAAGGTCTGTGCAACGCGTTCCCAGAGACTGGGAGGTTACAAACTCCTGTTTCTGGACAACGTGTTGCTGAGGCTTCGGGCAGTCAAAGAAGGAGCGGTGGAGAAGGTGGCCGTCTGACCGATGCGTTCAGACAATTTTTTGGTCCGCAGCCCCAAGGTATGATCGGTTCCAGCAACCATTGCCAGCGTCTGTTTTACATGGTGCAGGAATACCTAGGGGCAAGATCAGACTTGGACACCTTTCCCACCGAAAATCCTCTGGGTTACTGGGTCTTGAGGATGGATCACTGGCCAGAGCTTGCACAGTATGCAATTGAGCTACTGGCCTGTCCTGCATCCAGCGTTCTTTCGGAACGCACATTCAGTGCTGCTGGAGGCGTGGTAACCGATCACAGGGTGCGTCTGTCCACCGACTCGGTCGATCGGCTGACCTTCATAAAAATGAATCAGTCTTGGATCACCACCAGCTACCAAGCACCTGATGCAGATGTAACCGAATAATTTTTTTTGAAATCTCAGATCCCTTCAAAGACTGCCTATGCTGATGCTGAGTGACTATCCCTGAGTAATTATCCTCTTCCTCCTCAATCATCACGCTGATAGCTTGTAAGAACATTTTTGGTTCTGGGCGCCACCACCAGTGCCTAAGGCACAATTTTTCAGCCCCTGTTTAACAGGGGCGTGTAATTACAATTTTTGATGTAATACTTTGCAGCAGGGCTCGTTCCTGCATTCCAACTAGAGTGTCTGTGAGGGGTTGCAGTGTTGTGGCACCAGCACCAGTGCCTAAGACCCAATTTTTCAGCCCCTGTCTAACAGGGGCGTGTAATTACAATTTTTGATGCAATACTTTGCAGCAGGGCTTGTTCCTGCGTTTCAACTAGAGTGTCTGTGAGGGGTTGCAGTGTTGTGGCACCAGCACCAGTGCCTAAGACCCAATTTTTCTGCCCCTGTCTAACAGGGGCGTGTAATTACAATTTTTGATGCAATACTTTGCAGCAGGGCTCGTTCCTGCGTTCCAACTAGAGTGTCTGTGAGGGGTTGCAGTGTTGTGGCACCAGCACCAGTGCCTAAGGCCTAATTTTTCAGCTCCTGTTCAACAGGGGCATGTAATTACAATTCTTGATCTAATATTTCACAGCAGGGCCCTGTGAGGGCTTACAGTGTTTTGGCCACAGCAACACCTAAGGCCCAAATTTCTGCTGAGTATATAGGGCAGGACCCTACTTTCAAACATCTAACTTACAAACGACTCCTACTTGCAAACGGAAGGAGACAACAGGAAGTGAGATGAAATCTACCCCTAAGGAAGGGAAATTCTCTCCTGTAAGAGTTAATATGGGAAAACAATTTCTCCTTTCCACTGATGCTTTCCAATCCTTGTTCCACAAAAAAACCCAAATTTTCCAAAAACATTTTTCATTGGGACAAAAAAGTGAGGTGAAATCTTCTGAAGAGGAGGAAAGACGCAAAACAAATGTCACAGGGGTGATAACCCTTCCCTATGTTTTCCAAAAAGCTTAGAAAAGATTTTTTGGCTGGAGCTAAACACATTAAAAATGTTCAAAATTACAAACAGATTCTACTTAACAACAAACCTACAGTCCCTGTCTTGTTTGCACCGCCTGAATACTGCTGTTCAGAGTATATAGGGACCTTTCCTTATTTTAATTTGGGTGCGGGGTTCCCCTTAATATCCATACAAGACCCAAAGGGCCTGGTAATGGACTGGGGGGTACCCATGCCGTTTGTCTCACTGATTTTCATCCATATTGCCATGACCCGACATGACATTAAACCCGCAAGCAGTTTTAAATGAGATTTTTTCCTTTAAAAATGACATTTGGTGCAGGGACTGTTCTAAACATGGGAAACACGCGTCACTTTACAGGCATACTATAGACACCCCCCAGGTACGATATTTAAAGGAATATTTCACTTTTTTTTTTTTACTTTAAGCATCATTAAAATCACTGCTCCCGAAAAAACGGCCGTTTTTAAAAGTTTTTTTTGCATTGATACATGTCCCCTGGGGTAGGACCCGGGTCCCCAAACCCTTTTTAGGACAATACCATGCAAATTAGCCTTTAAAATGAGCACTTTTGATTTCGAACGTTCGAGTCTCATAGACGTCAATGGGGTTCTAACGTTCGTGCGAACTTGCGGTCCGTTCGCGGGTTCTGGTGCGAACCGAACCGGGGGGTGTTCGGCTCATCCCTAGTATGGGGTCACCGTTGTGCTGTGGACACTGTGTATGGGGTCACCGTTGTGCTGTGGACACTGTGTATGGGGTCACCCTCCTGCTGTGGACACTGTGTATGGGGTCACCCTTCTGCTGTGGACACTGTGTATGGGGTCACCCTCCTGTTGTGGACACTGTGTATGGGGTACTCCTCCTGTGGTGGACACTGTGTATGGGGTCAACCCTCTGCTGTGGACACTGTGTATGGGGTCACCCTCCTGCTGGGAACACTGTGTATGAGGTCACCGTTGTGCTGTGGGCACTGTGTATGGGGTTACCGTTGTGCTGTGCGCACTGTGTATGGGGTCACTGTTTTGCTGTGGACACTGTGTATGGGGTCACCCTTGTGCTGTGGACACTGTGTATGGGGTCACCCTCCTGCTGGGGACACTGTGTATAGGGTCACCGTTGTGCTGTGGGCACTGTGTATGGGGTCACCGTTGTGCTGTGGGTACTGTGTATGGGGTCACCGTTGTGCTGTGGGTACTGTGTATGGGGTCACCGTTGTGCTGTGGACACTGTGTATGGGGTCACCCTCCTGCTGGGGACACTGTGTATGGGGTCACCGTTGTGCTGTGGGTACTGTGTATTGAGTCACCCTCCTGCGGGCACTGTGTATGGGGTCACCATTGTGCTGTGGACACTGTGTATGGGGTGACCCTCCTGCTGTGGGCACTGTGTATGGGGTCACCCTCCTGCTGTGGACACTGTGTATGGGGTCACCCTCCTGCTGTGGACACTGTGTATGGGGTCACCCTCCTGCTGTGGACACTGTGTATGGGGTCACCCTCCTGCTGTGGACACTGTGTATGGGGTCACCCTCCTGCTGTGGACACTGTGTATGGGGTCACCCTCCTACTATGGACACTGTATGGGGTCACCGTTGTGCTGTGGGCACTGTGTATGGGGTCACCGTTGTGCTGTGGACACTGTGTATGGGGTCACCCTCCTGCTGTGGACACTGTGCATGGGGTCACTTTCCTGCAGTGTGCTCGTTGCATGGGGTCACTGTTGGGCTGTGGGCACTGTGTATGGGGTCATCGTTGTGCTGTGGGCACTGTGTATGGGGTCACCGTTGTGCTGTGGGCACTGTGTATGGGGTCACCGTTGTGCTGTGGGCACTGTGTATGGGGTCACCGTTGTGCTGTGGGCACCGTGTATGGGGTCACTGTTGTGCTGTGGGCACCGTGTATGGGGTCACTGTTGTGCTGTGGGCACCGTGTATGGGGTCACTGTTGTGCTGTGGACACTGCATGGGGTCACCCTCCTGCTGGGGACGCTGTATGGGGTCATCCTCCTGCTATGGACACTGTGTATGGGGTCACTGTTGCGCTGTGGGTGCTGTGTATGGGGTCACTTTCCTGCAGTGTGCTCCGTGAATGGTGTCACCCTCCTGCTGTGGGCGCTGTGTATGGGGTCACCCTCCTGCTGTGGGCACTGTGTATGGGGTCACCCTCCTGCTGTGGGCACTGTGTATGGGGTCACCGTTGTGCTGTGGGTACTGTGTATCGGGTCATCCTCCTGCTGTGGGCACTGTGTATGGGGTCACTGTTGTGCTGTGGGTTCTGTGTATGGGGTCATCCTCCTGCTGTGGGCACTGTGTATGGGGTCACTGTTGTGTTGTGGACACTGTGTATGGTGTCACTGTCATGTTATGGACACTGTGTATGGGGTCACTGTCGTGCTGTGGACACTGTATGCGGTCACCTTTCTGAACTGTGCTCGGTGCATGGGGTCACCGTTGTGCTGTGGGTACTGTGTATAGTGTCACCCTCCTGCGGGCACTGTGTATGGGGTCACTGTCGTGCTGTGGGCACTGTGCATGGGGTCACTGTCGTGCTGTGGGCACTGTGCATGGGGGTCACTGTCGTGCTGTGGGCACTGTGTATGGGGTCACTGTCATGCTGTGGGCACTGTGTATGGGGTCACTGTTGTGCTGTGGACACTGTGTATGGGGTCACCCTTCTGCTGGGGACACTGTATGGGGTCACCCTCCTGCTATGGACACTGTGTATGGGGTCACTGTTGCGCTGTGGGTACTGTGTATGGGGTCACCTTCCTGCAGTGTGCTCGGTGCATGGGGTCACCCTCCTGCTGTGGGCACTGTGTATGGGGTCACTGTCGTGCTGTGGGCACTGTGTATGGGGTCACTGTCATGTTGTGGGCACTGTGTATGGGGTCACTGTCGTGCTGTGGGCACTGTGTATGGGGGTCACTGTCGTGCTGTGGGCACTGTGTATGGGGTCACTGTGTAATGGATGTGATTATGAGTGTTATGGTGAAATGTCTATTTCCTGTTTTCAAGAACTGGAAACAAGACACCCTATTTAGCTATGATAGTCTGCTCTTCCCTTATATAGCTATAACCCAGCTAAAAGCTTATACTTTGTCACAATAATGACTATGTATATCTTGTGGTCTGAATACGCTTGTCTTATTTGATATTTGATTTGATAACAAAATATCTGGCTCACAGTATATTAGCCGGGCTCCAGGAAGTAATAAAAGCAGAAGTATTAATCTGCTGAACTTGTGTATGTGTCAGTAATTTGCTTCAAGTGTGCATACTTTTACATTGAAGGTTAATTTGGCCAGGGGGACAGAAACAAAAGTATCCAATGGTTCTGGTTGGTCCAAAACACTGTTGTGCTGTGGGCACTGTGTATGGGGTCACTGTTGTGCTGTGGACACTGTGTATGGGGTCACCCTCCTGCTGGGGACACTGTATGGGGTCACCCTCCTGCTATGGACACTGTGTATGGGGTCACTGTTGCGCTGTGGGTACTGTGTATGGGGTCACCTTCCTGCAGTGTGCTCGGTGCATGGGGTCACCCTCCTGCGGGCACTGTGTATGGGGTCACTGTCGTGCTGTGGGCACTGTGTATGGGGTCACTGTCATGCTGTGGGCACTGTGTATGGGGGTCACTGTCGTGCTGTGGGCACTGTGTATGGGGGTCACTGTCGTGCTGTGGGCACTGTGTATGGGGGTCACTGTCGTGCTGTGGGCACTGTGTATGGGGTCACTGTACATGTTACAAGAGATGGTCAGAGACTGCAGACATGTTACAAGAGATGGTCAGAGACTGCAGACATGTTACAAGAGATGGTCAGAGACTGCAGACATGTTACAAGAGATGGTCAGAGACTGCAGACATGTTATAAGAGATGGTCAGAGATTGCAGACATGTTACAAGAGATGGTCAGAGACTGCAGACATGTTACAAGAGATGGTCAGAGACTGCAGACATGTTACAAGAGATGGTCAGAGACTGCAGACATGTTACAAGAGATGGTCAGAGACTGCAGACATAGTACAGGAGATGGTCAGAGAATGCGGACATATTACAGGAGATGGTCAGAGATTGCAGACATACTACAGGAGACATTCAGAGACTTGAGATATAATACAGGAGATGGTCAGAGACTGCAGACATGATACAAGAGATGGTCGGAGACTGCAGTTCCTATGGACGTTAGTAGATAATGGCTGATCATAGTGCGCCGTTCTCTAGTACAGCACCCCCCCTCCACCAACTATAGTCGCCCCTCAGTACAGATCCCCCTCCACTAAGTATAGACCCCCCTCCGTCAGTGCAGACCCCCCACTAAGTATAAACCCCTCCCTCAGTACAGACCCCCCATCAGTATAGACCCCCCCAGGACAAAACACCCCCCTCTATCTGTATAGACCCCCCTCAGGACAAACCAACCACCCCTCCATTAGTACAGACCCCCCTCAAGACAAACCACCCCCCCTCCATTAGTACAGAACCACCCCCCTCCGTGAGTACAGACCCCCCAGAACAAACCACCTCCTACATTAGTACAGAACCACCCCTCCTCCATTAGTACAGACCCCACCTGAACAAACCACCCCCCTCCATTAGTACAGACCCCCCTCAGGACAAACCACCCCCCTATATTAGTACAAAACCACCCCCCTCCATTAGTACAGACTCCCCCAAAACAAACCACCCCCTCCATTAGTACAGACCCCCCAAAACAAACCACCCCCCTCCATTAGTACAGACCCCGCAGAACAAACCACCCCCCCTCCATTAGTACAGACCCCCGGGACAAACCACCCACTCTCCATTAGTACAGATCCCCCAGAACAAACCACCCCCCTCCATTAGCACAGGCCCCCCCACGACTAACCACCCCCCTCCATTAGTACAGACCCCCCCAGAACAAACCACCCCCCCTCCATTAGTACAAACCCCCCAGAACAAACCACCCCCCCTCCATTAGTACAAACCCCCCAGAACAAACCACCCCCCCTCCATTAGTACAGACCCCCTGGACAACCCCCCCACCATTAGTACAGACCCCCCAGGACAAACCACCCCCCTCATTAGTACAGACCCCCCAGGACAAACCACCCCCCACCATTAGTACACACCCCCCCAGGACAAACCACCCCCCTCCATTAGTACAGCACCCCCAGGACAACCCCCCCTACATTAGTACAGACTCCCCCAGGACAAATCCCCCCTCTATTAGTACAGATCCCCCCAGGACAAACCACCCCCCTCCATTAGTATAGACCCCCTGGACAAACCACCCCCACTCCATTAGTATAGACCCCCTGGACAAACCACCCCCTCCATTAGTACAGACCCCCTAGAACAAACCACCCCCCTCAATTAGTACAGACCCCCCAGGACAAACCCCCCATTAGTACAGACCCCCCCTCAATTAGTATAGACGCCCCTAGGACAACCCCCTCTTCATTAGTATAGAACCTCCCAGGACACCCCCCTCCATTAGTATAGACCGCCCCAGGACAACCCCTCTTCATTAGTATAGACCCCCCAGGACAAACCCCTCCCCTCCATTAGTATAGACCCCCCCAGGACAACCCCCCCTTCATTAGTATAGACCCCCAGGACAAACCCCTCCCCTCCATTAGTATAGACCCCCCAGGACAACCCCCCTTCATTAGTATTGACCCCCACAGGACAACCCCCCTTCATTAGTATAGACCCCCCCAGGACAACCCCCCCTCCATTAGTATAGACCTCCCCAGGACAAACCCCCCTTCATTAGTATAGACCCCCCCAGGACAACCCCCCTTCATTAGTATAGACCCCCCGGGACAAACCCCCCTCCATTAGTATAGACCCCCCAGGACAACCCCCCTTCATTAGTATAGACCCCCCAGGACAACCCCCCCTTAATTAGTATAGAGCCCCCAGGACAAACCCCCCCTCCATTAGTATAGACCCTTGACAAACCAGCCCCCCCTCCATTGAGCTAATTAAAAAACACCCGGGCGGCAGCTGGAGAGGAGAGGACAGTGTGCAGCCGCGCCGCCTGGGTGGAGAACAGAGCGTGTCAGGCTTGGGCAGCAGGCGGGAGTTACACACAGGAGGAGGAGAGCTGGAACACGTCGGAACAGACCGCCCCCTCATGACATCACTGCGCGGCTAGTCTCTCTGCACACAGAGACACAGCCGCTACGATCTCCAGCTATCTCCGCTCTCCTCCTCTGACAGGAGGAGGGAGGTGCATGGGCTTCGGCAAGAGACACGGCGGCGGCTGCGGTGACCGGTGGAAAGAGCCGCCTACGCTACGGACAAGGAAAGGAGGAGGAGGAGGGAGGGGAGCACTCTAGCGCTTCAGCGCCCCCACCTCTGTGGCGCCTGGGTGCACTGCACTCCGTGCACCCCGGCCAGGATCGTCCCTGGCTCCAATTATGTTCACGCTGGCCATTTGGAAAAGATGTTCTGAGCGTTACTCCTTGTCCTCACCGTGCCCACCACTCTTGAATATCCTATTCAACCCAGACATCCCAGATAGTCTTTCTTATGAACGTATGCTATCATGGACCCAGGTAGGACTTTTCCAACTACGACATTTTGTTAACCCAGTGACACAACATTTATTGACCTTTCTTGACTTGCAGACATAGCATCATATTCCCCAACGGCTTTTACACTCATACTTACAGATTAGACATTTTTTCTCCACCAGATCCCCTTCTTTGACTTTGGAGCAGCCAACGGACTTTGAGGCCCTGTGCGCTAAAGGTCCATATGAGCCCCAAATGATCTCCACCATCTATAAAATATTGCATGAGGCTGTCCCTTTGACGGTAAATGACCACCATTACATGAGGAAATGGTCTCAGATCTTGCAGCATGACATCTCCTTGTTGGATTGGGGGAACATCTGGGAACAACCTTCCAGGATATCTCAATGTGTGACCCATAAGGAAACTGCATACAAAGTCCTGATGCACTGGTACAGGACCCCAGATATTCTACACGCCTGCAATCAATCAATCAATCCCAAGGCAATGTTGGAGATGTAATGATGCAGTAGGCTCTCACTACCACATTTTTTGGGAATGTCCCTCTGTTCACTTATTTTGGCTCCGAGTCCAGAAATTGTTAGAAACACTGGTTGGCAACCCCATCCCTCTGACGCCCATGCATTTGTTAGGCCTCCCATTCCCTGGTATCACTAAGGCTCTGCGCCGACTGATGTCTTTTATTTTATTGGCTGCCAAACGGGTCATACCTAGACTTTGGCTGTCCACCTCACCCCCAACACTCACAACTGCTCACCACTGTACCTGACATACGTAGAATGGAACATTTGACAGCTGCAGTGGAGGGCACGGAGCAGAAATTTTCTAAATTAAGGTCAGCATGGGATGATTCTGTATATGGTTTTGACTGAAATTAACCTAGTTAGTTGACTTCAATTGTGTACATATTCATGTATGATTGTATGCTGATTACTTTTCTTTGGGTACAGATCTATATGTAAGGTCCTACAGTAGGTTTACATTAACTCTACAATTCCTCCACAGATAGGTTAGGAGGATGTTTAAATCAATTTTTTTTTTGAGTCTGACTACCTCTATCCCATTCAAGTCAACAGTTTAACCACATCATTATTCCTTTATTTGTACAAATTATGTGTGTCTTGTAGATCTCAAAGTCAGTATACCTGCATTATTTCAAATGTCAATGTTTCACATGTATTTTCTTTTGTTTGACTTGCAAAAACTTATAAGTAAACAATTAAAAAAAAAAAAATGTGCTAGTCCATTAATACAGTCCAAACTGTAGTAATCCCCGGAAGCAGTTACTACTCCCAGCTGTTAACCATAAAGTGCATCAGTGTAGCAAAAAAGGGGAACGGTGGGGTGTGGTTTGACTTTGATAGAAGATGGCTGCTTAGCCTGAGATCTCCCACCAACAGAGACATCTATCTAGCACCATCGGAGACTTCCAACTTGCTTTGTGACCAGACACAATAGGGACTGCATCCTGCAGAACCTCAGCTACACGGTCTCCCTGAGGCACTACCGGGCATATGAGCCAAACTATTCTGGAGATATTCTACATACAGGCCTGAAGCATGGCAACTAACACGGCGGGATCCAACACCTCTTTCCAGCATCCGACTTACCACCCTCCCCCCTCGCCAGTGGGTCCCACTCTGCAACTATCACAACTAAACCTCAATGACCTACGGGCGATTGCAACCGACATCAAAAACACACTGTCAGCGGCAATCATGGATCTCTGCCATGACATCCAGCACTTGCGGGCATAGTACAGGAGGAAAAAACTGTTGCACACGACAGCACAGCCTTGAGGCACATGCACCAAGAATTAGACACCCATACCCTACAGCTGCGGGACCTAAATTGCCACATGGAAGACCTGGACAACAGGGGGAGAAGGCACAACCTAATTATATGGAGCCTTCCAGAATCAGTGGAACCAGGCCAACTTACACAAACAGTGGTAAGTCTGTTCAATAACTTTCTTGACAGATCCCCTACCCTCCCTATAGAATTGTAGCGTATTCACAGAGCCCTTAGAGCACGAAGCAGGGATGCAGACCCACCCCGGAATGTTGTTTGCCGTCTAGTGGACTTTCGATTAAAAGAGGGGATTTTGAGAAAGGTCCACAATAGAATTCAACTCTCCCATGGTAGCACTGACATTGGAATATACTGAGATTTGTCAGCAATCATTTTACAGCACCGCAGAGACCTGCGGCCCTTACTGGAAACCCTGCGCATGAATTGAATCACACTACAGGTGGAAATTCCCTTTCTGCCTCTCAGCAACATTTCAAGGGAGAATAAAATCTCTAAGAGTACCTGAGGATCTCTCACAATTCTGCAACACCCTCAACATTCCACTAGCAGAAGCCCCTAACTGGTACATGGAATTCCGACCAACCAACAGGAGAATCGCAAAACACCCAGGGAAGAACCCATGAATGACCAAGACCAGAGGCAACGCCATCACCATTCTCCATCCACAACCCGAGCTCACTCTGCCTATCTAGGCCAACAACAAGGCACCAGCCCAACAAAAGCTCTGCAACCTTGACGTGCCCACCGAGAACAGTGACATGGATCCCTTGTCACTTTCCAACCTGAGATAAGTACCAACCTTGTTTTATATACATATCTTTCCCTGACTCTAACCCTGGCAATGAGAAGTGGACGCACTACCTATGATATCTCACACCTTGCCTGACCACATCACTATCTTCTATTTGAGATAAACTGGGAACTTGCAATCGGCTATATGCCAACTGACACTCGCGCTCACCAATGCCTCCAAAAAATGTTACTATGTGTCTTATATGTATCCTATATAATCCTAACAAGGAATGAGAGACTGGGCACCCCGACCCTAAAATGGAGACCACATTTACATTACACAATCCCAAGGATCTTATCCAGATACTGTGTCTGGTCCCAGGTCCTGTATGCAAAACCTTATGGGACCCTGTGCTCTCTGACCCCTAATGACCATAGTCATGTGTTTTGGACTATACACCCATTAAAACATAGTTACATAGTAGGTCAGGTTCAAAAAATACACAAGTCCATCAAGTCCAACCTATGTGTGTGATTATATGTCAGTATTACACGCTTACTAGCCATAGATGGAGCTCTATTACTCGCCCGATCCAAAAAAGACTACAACTCAACTAGAGTCTTCTTGGCTCCAAAAGTCATTCTTCCTTTTTAAAAGGCAACATTGGTAATAGTGTCAAGGGGCACTGAACTAACTCAAATTTTTCCTTACAAGTGGAGGGTGGTAGTGATGACTCTAGAGATGGGGAATACTAAAAACAATATACTGGGGCGCATACGCGGCTCTGGACATGGCGGATGTATAGAGGCTGAGCTCCGGATCCCGTCTGCTCTCCAGGCCCCGCACCGCTTCTAACCTGCTCTAATCACCACAGGGGTAAGCACTAACACTCCCTGAATGCCTACAGCACCTACAGCTCAACTCCAATTACAACAGGAGGATCTGGAAAATAGAGAGAGACGTCAGAACCTACGTTTCCGAGGTATACCAGAAAATGTGGGAGACAATACTCTGCGACCATACTTGCTGGGTCTCTTCAATACTCTAGCTCCCAAAATTGCGGACATAGACTTGAGATTATACCTTGCCCATAGGTAATTGGACCCTAAACCACCCTCTGTAGCTAGACCGAGAGACGTCATAGTTCGCTTTAATTTTTATGACATCAAAGAGGCCCTGACCCTTGCCACGCGCAATGAGTATAAGGGGGCAAAAATCCAGAGCTTTAATGATTTGTCCCCGATCACTCTGGCTAAACGCAGAAACCTCCATCCAATTACCTCCCATCTACAAAATCAACGCATCCCATATTTTTGGGGCTTCCCGTTTTGCCTGATTGTCCCTCGAGATGGCTCTCAACATTGCCTTTGTGACATACATGAAGGGGAAGCATTCATAAAAAGTCTGGGACTGCCTCCTTTACGAGAAGATTTTATGCTCCCACCTGCTACTATGTCAGCCCGTGCTGCTCCTACTACACCTAGCAGAATGTGGACCCCAGTCCAAAATAAACAGAAGAGATCCTTCTCCACCCCGCAACGCCCTTCTAGACATCCTCCTTGAAAAGATGTCAGTTACAATTGGCTCTAATCTACAGGCAGGCCTGCCTTCACCCTGGTGACAGAATATACCTTTTATTCTTTTTTTTTTAGTTTTATGCGGTTTTTGATCTGGACACTAGGTGGAATATTTCTCCAAAAATTGGAGACAATACTCTACATACCCATGGGGTATAGTTTATATAGAAAGTTTATATACTTGGATCTTTTTCTATATTCAGCTTCCTTGTTTACACCATGTTATGAGAATGAAAAAGACCTAATTACATTTTCATGTACTGTTATTTTTCAAGTTGCTACACACCTGCTGGAGAGTGGGTAGATCCCTCCTCTATACATCTCCAGTTGATGGGAATCGCCAAGTGGCCTGAAAGGTCCAAGACTTCGGTCTGGGACTCCTGAGTAATCCCTGTTGCTCAGGCGTATTGACTCTGTTTTTTCTTTTTTTTGTCTTAGATCCTCCTAAAGTGAGTTTGTACTTTCTTTTTTTTCCTATTGTTGTTTTTTATTTTTGTTGATCCATGGGCTGTTTAAATTTCATGCATTTTTCTACCGGTTTAGGATAATATCTCCATTACACAAACTACAGGTGCCATGGTCTATGGCCTCAATATGCAGACACACTGTTAATGTATTATGGCGTTAAAAATAATCTCTTACAATGTAAAGGGCCTAAACTCCATCCAGAAGTGATGGCTTGCCCTTAAAGACTTTAGAAGGTCAGGTGCTGATATTGTGCTGATACAGGAGACTCACTTCCGAGCTGGGGGTTGAAATTTGCATCAAAATATTTTCCTAATTCTTATGTAGCCTCTGACCCTTCTGGCAAGGCTGGTGTTGCTATACTCATCAAAAAATCTTGCCCTCTTAAGGTCAAAGACAAATGCATCAACTCCCATTGGAGGTTTGTCATCCTGATTTGTGAATATTTGACATCTACGTTCATGTTGGTAAATGTGTATGCACCCAATTCTGGTCAAACTGCTTTTCTAGATGACATTTTTTGTAAGATACAACACTATTCTCAACCCTTTATGATAATAGGGGGAGAATTCAATTTGATTATGTCCCATAGAAGAGATAGACACACACTTTTTGGAGACACTACATCTCAGCGGGTGATCTCCCAGGCCACCTCCTTTAGGAAACTAATCAGGTCTCATCGAATGTTGGATGCCTGGAGAATTAAACACCCAACACAAAAGCAATATACCTTTTACTCCATGGCCCACAAAATGTATTCTAGACTAGACCATTTTTTTATAACGACACCTCTACTTCCCTACACAGTTGATTCTAATATCTCGCCTACCACGTGGTTAGACCACGCCCCTATCTCATTAGACCTCTCATTGCAAAACACTAACACTAGGGCCTTCCACTGGCGGCTTAATGAACATCTTCTTAGCTCCATACCTGTCAGGGAGAGATTGACCAGGGAATTGGGCACATTTTTTAAACTGAATGTAGGTTCCGTGCAAAAGGTGTCGACCCTTTGGGAGGCTCACAAGGCCTGCTTCCGTGGCTTCTGAATTGCAGAGGGCTCTCGCCTGAAGAAAGATAGCGAGAGTCGTCGAGTATCTTTAATAGCAGACCTGAAGTGGGCGGAGCATGGTTTTGTGGGCTCCCCAACGGTTGAAAGCCTTCGTAAGGTAGTGGCACTACGTAACCAGCTGAAATCATTAATACAGTAAAGCAGCAAAATCTCTTGTGTGGGCTAAACAAAAACTTAATTTTTTTTTTAAATAAGCCACACAGAATGTTGGTTAATGAGCTACGTCCACGCCCATTTCATTCTTTCCCTGAACTATTAATTCAAAAGGACGGCAT
Source organism: Lithobates clamitans (assembly GCA_037952925.1). Classification (NCBI taxonomy): domain Eukaryota; kingdom Metazoa; phylum Chordata; class Amphibia; order Anura; family Ranidae; genus Lithobates; species Lithobates clamitans. The sequence continues at coordinate 10,614,055 of JBBGZY010000140.1, forward strand.
GCCTACCCGTTGTCCTCAAACTATGACCAACACTTTTGGTGACTTCTATAGAGAGCTTTATAACTGTCTTACACCCGGAAAACAGTTTAAGTTTACGCAAGATAATTTTGAGCGGTTCATCAAAGACCTATCTCTACCTAAACTGACATCTTCAGGCCTTGAAAAAATGTTAACTAGAATAGTCAAAGATCTTCCCCTACACAAGGCCCCAGGGGAAACTTTATTACAAAACTTACTTGCCCACTTTAATGTCACATATGTTGAATCTCTTTGATACATTGTTGCAAGGTGATACCCCACACTCCCAATACACTCACTCATACATATCAGTGATTCCAAAACCAGGAAAGGATCCCTCTATACCTGACAACTATAGGCCTATAGCCCTACTGAATTCGGTCTTTAAGATATTTACTAAAATCCTGTCATCTAGATTGTCCCAATATATACCCAAATTGATCAACAGGGACCAGGTGGGTTTTGTACCTTCCAGACATGCTGGGGACAACACAAGGCATACTATAGATCTGATTGACCCATTGAATAAGTTCCCTCGTCCAGCTCTTATTTTAAGTTTAGACGCCAAAAAGGCGTTTGATCGCCTAAGCTGGCCCTATATGTTCTCTACGCTTTTGCATTTCGGGTTTAAGGGTCCTTTCCTTAAAGCTATACAGGCCTTGTACACCCACACATCTGCACAGGTGCAGATGGCATTATTTTTATCCCCCTGTTTTTCCATGTCAAATGGCACCAAGCAGGGATGCCCTCTGTCCCCCCTCCTTTTCATCCTATGCCTGGAGCCCCTGGCAGAAGCAATAAGATGTCATCCTGATATTAAGGGGTTACAGATGAGTACAAGTTATCTCTCTTTGCTGATGACATTCTTTTGACACTGATGAAACCTCTTATTTCACTCCCTTCCCTACACGCTCTTCTACATACCTTTGGGTCCATATCAGGCTATAAAATTAATACTACCAAGACTGAAACACTCCCCTTGCATATTTCACCAGATATTTTAACACAACTTAAAAAAACTCATATCCCTATAAATGGTGGCCCCAAGCTCTTACATACCTGGGTATTAAGCTTACCTCCTCATATACTAGCATATACTCCACTAACTTTCCCCCTTTGTTCCAGGACATATACAGATGCCTTCACCAATGGGCTACATACCCTATCACTATGCTAGGTAGAATTAACTTTCTGAAAATGTCAGTGTTACCACGGTTATTATACCTCTTTGAAACTCTACCAGTGGCAGTACCTATCAATCAACTTAAGGCCCTTCACAGGGGTATTTTGAAATTTACTAGGAATAATAAGATGCACCGGATAGCTAGCTGTCAGACTTACCCGTATCAGACTGACGAACCCGATATAGCAGAGGATGGCCTCCCGTACGTATCTGGTTCCCGGCCCCTGATAGAGCACACAGAAGGCACGGGAGCACAGAATGGTATGAGAGCCTGGCGGGTGGTTAGCAGGGATGAGGCCCAAAGTCCTGATGCAAGCTGGCAGGAGATGATAGGTAGGCTGTAGGTCAGCTACAGGTGCAGAGCAGGAGCAGGCAGATCCGAACACAAGCAATGGTTGGCAACAGGCAGTCAGCATGGTACAAAAGGAGCAGGCAGATACAAAGTCCAGGTTACAAGCAGGTTTGGCAGCAGGCGGTCGGCACGGTACAGAGGGGTCAGGCAGGTTCAAAGTCGGAGGCAGGCCAGGGGTCAGATGCAGGCGGATAGCATAGCAGAGTCCAGTAAACAAGCCGGGTCACAGAGAGATCAAACAGTACACAGGAAACAGGAAGCACGGGAACAGGAAGCTGATGATCGGACAGCACCGAGCACAGCATCCCAGCAACCTAAATAGGGCAACTGGCGCCAAACACCGCGACCGTGCCGGCGTGCCCACGCGCACCCGCACGCGCCTGCATGGGAGCCAGCATGACGCGTCGCACTCCAGAGTGCCCAGCAAGTGTCCTGAACCGAGATCCTCTCTGACAGTGCCCCCTCCTTAAGGGCAGCCTCCGGATGCCCAGTCGGGCTAACCTATCCGCATGGGTACTCTGAAAATCCCTTAAGAGTTCTTCAGCATGCAAGTTGGCCTCTGGTTCCCAAGAATTGTCTTCTGGTCCATACCCCCTCCACTTGATCAAGTACTGGATTTGGTTGCGTCTCTTCCTACAATCCAAAATTGCCTCCACCTCAAACTCCTCCTCGTTGTCGATAATTACGGGTTCAGGCGGGCCAGTATTGCGACCCGAAAAAGAGTTGGGGATAACGGGTTTAAGTAGGGATACATGAAAAACCGGATGGATTTTCAATGAATTAGATAAGTCCAGCTCATAGTCCACATCATTGATTTTTCTCTTGACTGAAAAGGGACCCATGAACCTGGGACCTAACTTTCTCGAAGGACAAGCCATCCTTAAGTTACTGGTAGACAGCCAGACCTGATTGCCAGGTTCTAGCAATAGTTGTCCTCGCTTCTTCCTGTCATACATTTTTTTTGTTGTATTCCTGGGTTCTAGCCATAGTTTCTTGCAATAGTTCGTTGTTGTTGATGAAGAAGTTCATAGTTTCAGAAACCGCGGGAATCGCACATTCAGGTAAGGAACTGGTTAAAAAGGATGGGTGAAACCCGTAGTTCGCAAAAAACGGTGTCTGTTTGATGGCCAAATGCACAGAGTTGTTGTAGGCAAACTCGGCAATAGACAGGAGAGAGACCCAGTTGTCTTGTGAGAAGGCAGGAAAGCAACAAAGGTACTGTTCCAGCGACTGATTAGTTTTCTCCGTCTGCCCATTCGCCTGGGGGTGGTAGGCCGAAGAGAATGCCAATTCTATCTCCAGAGACCTACAGAGAGCTTTCCAGAATCTGGAGGTAAACTGAACCCCACGATCGGATACTATACTTGAGGGAACTCCGTGGAGGCGTACAATTTCCTTAATGAATATTTTTGCGGTTTCCAAAGCTGATGGGGTACCCTTCATGGGTAGAAAGTGGGCCATCTTGGACAGTCTGTCTACAATGACGAAGATGGTGGAGTAGCCTTCTGCCAATGGGAGCTGAACGATGAAGTCCATCACAATCATTTTCCATGGCCTTTCTGGCACGGGTAAGGGCCTTAATAGCCCCCAGGCCTTCGTTCGTCTGCTCTTGCTCCGAGCGCAGGTAATACAGGACTCCACAAAGCTCTTGCAGTCGCTTACCAGCTGGGGCCACCAAAAAGTACGCTGTACAAGTTCTGTTGTTTTCAACACACCAAAATGCCCAGCCAATTTGTGGTCATAGCAGAGTTCCAGTACAGCAATCCTCAGATCCTCTGGGACCAAGATTTTATCCTTGTATCGGAATAAGCCATCTTGCAAGCTTATCTCGCCTTCCATAGAAGGGGACCAATTTCTTGAGGCCTGTTTGATCCGGGATTTAAGATCTCCCTGAAAAAGCAGAAAACTTCCAGCAGGGAGAATGGTGTCTGGAGGCAGAGATTCCCTGGAGTCATGAAACATACGGGATAATGCATCTGGTTTGGTGTTCTTGGTACCTGGCCTATACGTAATGTGGAATTGAAATCTCAAGAAGAACAGAGCCCATCTTGCCTGTCGTGGTCTCAATCTCTTGGCCGTTCTCAAATACCCAAGATTTTTATGGTCCGTGTAAATCAGAATGGGGTGAGAAGCCCCCTCCAATAGGTAGCGCCACTCTTCAAGTGCGGCTTTAATGGCCAGCAACTCACGATCTCCTACATCATAATTTTTTTCTGCATCAGAAAGTTTTCCTGAGAAGAAGGCTACGGGATGAAGGAGAGCCTTGGCACCTTGCTGCTGAGACAGTACTGCCCCTACCGCGACCTCCGATGAGTCCACCTCAAGGACAAACGGCAAGGCAGGGTCTGGGTGCTTCAGGACAGAAGCGGAAGTAAAAAGTTCCTTGAGTTTATCAAAGGCTGCTTGCGCCTGAGGAGACCAACAAAATCGATTTCCCTGTTTCGTCAGTTCTGTGATGGATGCGATTATAGTAGAAAAACTCCTTATAAATTTCCAATAAAAATTGGCGAAACCGATAAAGCGTTGGACCCCTTTTTTATCGGAGGGAGCGGGCCAGTCCAGAATAGCTGCCACCTTTTGCGGGTCCATTTTAACACCATCGGTAGAGATGATTAGGCCAAGGAACTGAATGCACTGGAGCTCAAATTCGCATTTGTCCAATTTAGCATAGAGTCCATGCTGCCTGAGCCGGGTTAACACATTCCTGACATGCCTGCGATGTTCGGTAACAGAAGAGGAGAAGATCAGAATGTCGTCCAGGTATACAATAACATAAAAATCCAGGAGGTCACGAAAAATGTAATTTACGAAATGTTGAAAAGTTGCCGGTGCGTTGCACAGGCCGAAGGGCATGACGAGGTATTCAAAATGTCCAAACCTGGTACGGAAGGCTGTTTTCCACTCGTCCCCCTCTCTGATGTGAATCAAGTTATAGGCCCCACGGAGGTCGAGTTTGGTAAATATTTTTGTCGAACCCAATCTTTGGAACAGTTCTGGCACAAAAGGTAAGGGATATCGATTTTTGATGGTCACCTTGTTGAGTTCTCTATAATCGATGCAGGGACGTAGCGAGTGGTTCTTTTTCTCGACAAAAAAGATGCCTGCCCCGGCTGGTGATGTCGAAGGACGGATTAAGCCTCTCTTAAGATTTTCATCGATATTCACCTTGAGAGTACCCAGCTCCTGCTCTGTTAAAGGGAATATTCTCCCAAAAGGAACTTCAGATCCGGGCAACAACTCAATAGGACAGTCGTAGGGTCTATGAGGTGGAAGGGTCTCAGCCCCTTTTTTGCTAAAGACATCGGAGAAGTCCTGGTAAGGGATGAGAATCGCCTGCTGCGATTCCGTGTCAGTGTTCAGACACAAGAGTTGACTGGGTTTTGCAGGAGTTCCGTGCAAACAGTGCTGTTGGCAGTAACTGGAAGAGAACTTGACTTCCCCAGAAACCTAATCGATACTGGGGTTATGCGCCTGCAATCAAGGCATTCCTAGAATAATAGGAAAGAGTGGTGAAGAAATGGCGCCCAGCCGGAGAAATTCCTGATGACAGGTGTTCATGGTGGCTAGCAGTGGGATGGTTTCCAAGGTGACCGGACCAGAGCTGAGGGTGGAACCATCCGCGAGATAGACAGCAAGTCCCTGAGATTTTGTCTGGAGAAGGATACGGTGTTGAGTCGCAAAGGTGAGATCAATGAAGCAACTGCACGCTCCTGAGTCAATGATGACCGGGGTAAGCAGATCCTGTCCTGGAAGCTGGAGGGTAATGGAGAGAGCCAGATGGTTACCAAGGTTAGGCAAGGCGGGTGCGATTTTAGAAGTAGCTGAAAGACTTACGTGTCTTATTTGGGCAAGATCTCACGTAGTGACCTGATTCCCCGCAGTACATGCATAAGTTGTTGACCCATTGACGTTGTCGTTCTTCGGGAGTGAGGGATGGGTGGAGAAGCCCCAGTTGCATCGGTTCAGAAGTGTCAAGGGCTGAGGCAGCCGATACCTGAAGGCTTTGGCCTAGGGAGCTGGTAACACTAGGGACCTTGGGGAGGACCCAAGTGGGGCGGAACTGGTTGACTGACCTCTCGGAACGACGCTCTCTCAAGCGCCGATCAATCTGCACCGACAGGTTAATAAGGTCTTCAAGAGTTTGGGGTACGCCTACCCATGTCGTCTTTGAGCGAATCGGATAATCCTAAGCAGAATTGGTATCGCAGGGCCGCATCATTCCATTCAGTGTCTGAACTCCTAAGCCTAAATTTTCAGAACATAGTCTTCTGCAGGCCTGCGCCCCTGTTGTAGGGCGTGTAAGGCGGATTCAGCCGTGGCTTTTAACTGAGGGTCCTCATACAATTGAGACATGGCAGTAGAGAAGGTATCCAGATTATCCAAGCAGACTGACTTTTGCTCCAGAAGACGGTGGGCCCAGGCCTGTGGTTCTCCAGATAGAAGAGAGATGACAAAACCCACCCTGGTTGCTTCCAAGGAGAAGGTGCGTGGTTGCAAGGCAAAGTACAGTTCGCAAGCGTTAACGAAATGCTCGATACTTGTTGCGCTCTCCAGTAAACCTTTCGGGTGTAGGGACCCTGGGTTCGGGAGGTAGCATAACCACTGAGGGTGCAGGTGAGAGCCCGGTAGCAGAAGCACCTTGCGGGTTAGCAGGTGAGGATAGCACCTGAACTCGTTCCTCCAGTCTGGTATAACCTTCTTGAAGGCTTTTCACGGCCTGCGTGAGACCTACCAGGTGTCTGCATAGCTCCTCCATGGGAGAGGTCCCCTGCTCGGGCTCGGACATGGCTGTCCGATACTGTCAGACTTACCCGTATCAGACTGACGAACCCGATATAGCAGAGGATGGCCTCCCATACGTATCTGGTTCCCGGCCCCTGATAGAGCACACAGAAGGCACGGGAGCACAGAATGGTATGAGAGCCTGGCAGGTGGTTAGCAGGGATGAGGCCCAAAGTCCTGATGCAAGCTGGCAAGAGATGATAGGTAGGCTGTAGGTTAGCTACAGGTGCAGAGCAGGAGCAGGCAGATCCAAACACAAGCAAGGTTGGCAACAGGCAGTCAGCACGGTACAAAAGGAGCAGGCAGATACAAAGTCCAGGTCACAAGCAGGTTTGGCAGCAGGCGGTCGGCACGGTACAGAGGGGTCAGGCAGGTTCAAAGTCGGAGGCAGGCCAGGGGTCAGATGCAGGCGGATAGCATAGCAGAGTCCAGTAAACAAGCCGGGTCACAGAGAGATGAAACAGTACACAGGAAACAGGAAGCACGGGAACAGGAAGCTGATGATCGGACAGCACTGAGCACAGCATCCCAGCAACCTAAATAGGGCAACTGGCGCCAAACACCGCGACCGCGCCGGCACACCCACGCACTCCCGCACGTGCCCGCACGGGAGCCAGCGCGACGCGGCGCACTCCAGAGTGCCCAGCAAGTGTCCTGAACCGAGATCCTCTCTGACACTAGCTCAGTGGTTTTCTCCCTAAAATCCCAGGGAGGTTTGGGGGCCCCTGACATCATCAGGTATTATTTAGCCTTTCACCTCCGAGCGGTGATCTCCTGGTCCTGTCGGGTGGCTCCAAATCGATGGTCAGAAATTGAGAGGGGTGCTATTTATCCACTTCACCCTTGCTGAATGGTATGGTCCCACTCTCTGCTAACTGATCCTGTATTGAAACATATGTGCTTAGCACCAGTGTTATTTACCTTGTCCTTATGGGGTAAATTTGTATCGAAATACCAACTTTCCTCTGTTTGTCCTCCACTATGTAACATATTGTTGAACCCGGCTATACCAGATAGTTTGGCCTTACTGCCTTGGATGCAGACAGCCCTCTTTCAACTACGCAACCTGGTTCATCTGGTTACTCGCAAATTTCATGCCTTTGCAACATTGCAAGAAAAATTCTCTATTCCTCAAAGTCTATTTTATTTTTACCTTCAAATTAGACATTTTTCCACTCACTATCCCCGACTCTAACCTTGGATGCTCCCACTCCCTTTGAACATTTATATGCTGAGGGTCCTCACCAATTACATTTAACATCCTCCATATACCATATCCTGCATGAATTCACAAAGATACTACCTAATACCCACCTATATATGCGTAAATGGAATATATTACTGGGACGTCCAATCCCTATGCAGATATGGGCTAAAATATGGATATCAACTTTTAAGTCTTCCAAATGTGTGGTTCAGAGAGAGATGGTGGTGAAGATCTTAATGTTCTGGTACAGGACCCCAGAGCGTATTCACCATATCGATTCCACCCTCCCATCTGGGTGCTGGAGGTGTTGTACGGAGACAGGTTCTCACTTTCATATTTTTTGGACTTGCTCACTTATACAGGCATTTTGGTTAGAAGTTATGCAAACACTTCAGAATGTGACAGACCTGACACTCCCCTGAGATCCTATTCATTACCTACTGGGGCTCCCCTTTCCAGGTATTCCTAAACCAACTATATGTTTGATCTCATATATTCCTCTAGCTGCCAAGAGAGCTATACCAATGTGTTGGCTGTCCACTACCCCTCCCTCCCACCTACAATTTCTACAAATAACAGCAGAGATTAGGAAGATGGAATTTCTCACAGCCATGGTAAATGACTCGGTCTCTCAGTTTAACAAAATTTGGGAGCCCTGGGACCAATTGAAATACGGGGACCACACGAGCTGAATGATGACGGGACCGCGCACGCCCACTAACACCAGGCGGGCTATTTAAACCAGACTGACACACTGGGACTTTGCTGTCTGCTCTATAGCATTACGTGTGTTCTTGGTATCCGAGATCTGTTCCTGGGATTGCCTCTGACCATCCTTGCCATCTGCCTGCATCCCACCCCAGCCTGTCTGACTTCTCTTCTGCCTGCTCCTCTGGTTCCTCCACTGCCCGCTTGATAACCGACCCAGCTTGCCTGACCTTCCTGAGTTCCTGTCCAGTGGTAATCTTCCTATAGTCTGCTGTCCAGTTCTAGTCTGATGCACCTGTCTGCTGATCCTGCCTGTTCCAGGTTCCAGTCTGCTGTCCAGTTCCAGTCTGCTGCACCTGTCTGCTGATCCAGCCTGTTCCAGGTTCCAGTCTGCTGTCCCTGTCTGCTGATCCAGCCTGTTCCAGGTTCCAGTCTGCTGTTCCAGGTTCCAGTCTGCTGTCTCCCTGCACAGAGCCTCCAGAACTCCAGACCGACCTCTTGCTGTTGATCCTGCCAGGTGCTCGTGCCACTCCTCACTCCTGTGCCTCCTGTCCACTCTACCAGGGGCCTTGAGTCGGAGGCATAAGAGATGCCTTCCTCTGCAGATCAGGCACATCTACTAGGTATGTGACAGTAGCAGACAGCCATGTCTGAGCCTGAGCAGAGAGCCTCTCCTATGGAGGAACTTTGCCTACACCTGGCAGGCCTAACCCAGACCGTTAAGAATCTTCAGGAAGGGTACACATGACTGGAGGAACGATTCAAGTACATTCACCTCCCACCGGCACCCAGGGGTCTTTCCACACCTCTACTTCTTCAGCCAGTACAGCCTCTTCTACAGTTGTTATGCTTCCACCCGAACCAAGAGTTCCCACTCCTGAAAAGTTTTCTGGGGAACGAAGCAAATTCAGGACATTCCGAAATGCTTGCGAACTACACTTTGCTGTGCAACCACGTACACCTTTTCCTTAGAAGCCACCCAAGTGGGTTTCGATGTTTCTTTGCTCCTGGGTGAACCCCAAACTTGGGCCCACCGCCTTCTGGAACAGAAAGATGAAGTGGTAACCAACCTAACCACCTTTTTTATGCGATGGCCCAGCTATATGAGAATCCACAGCTCTCCACAACCGCAGAAGCCGCACTGCATACCTTTCAACAAGGACGCAGGGCGGCGGAAGATTATGTTGCCGAATTCAGGGGATGGAATGCAGACACTAGTTGGAATGACGCTGTCCTCCGTTACTAGTTCCGCATGGGGTTGTCAGACCCATTGAAGAATGAATTGGCCCGAGTTGGAATACCCCAGACCTTGGATGCACTAGTCAATTTAGCTATACAGATTGACTGGCGTCTGAGGGAGCGAAGAGCAGAAAGGGGAACTGGGCCTTCCCATCCTACTTGGTTGTTGTCAAAAGTTTCCAATTACTCTCACCTGGCTCCTCCAGCACAGCCAGCCTGCACACCTGACACATCTGAGCCCATGCAGCTAGGGGTATTTCGCCCTTCCCTTACCGTGGAAGAACACCAACATCACGGGGTGAATAACCTATGCCTGTACTGTGGAGAACCTGGACATTTCATTAGAAATTGCCCCGCCAAGCTCTTCTGATTATGCATCCACTTGGGCCAATACTTCTTCTCACCTTGCTCTCTCTATCTTGTTACAGCTCCCAGGAAGGACTTTAAAGTTTCTGCCATTATTGATTCCGGAGCCTGTAGTTGCTTTATGGACTCATCCTTTGCAGCCAAACACCAGATTCCCTTGCTATACAAGGCCCCAGGACTTTCTATTCACCTGGCTGATAGTTCAGCTATTAAATCTGGACCAGTTACGCAAGAGGCTACTCCTCTACCTGTTACCATTGCCAACATACACCAAGAATGCATGGATATCATCTCCTCACTGTTATTCCCAGATTCAGAGAAGGGGATGAGTGGAAAACAGCTTTTCGCACTCGATTTGATCACTTTGAGTACTTGGTAGTGCCCTTTGGGCTGTGTAACACCCCTGCTACATTCCAGTACTTCATCAATGATGTCTTCCAGGACTATTTGGATCTGTTCGTCATTGTCTACTTAGACGATATCCTAATCTTCTCCTCTTCTCTAGATTCCCATCGCAAGCATGTCAGATGTGTGTTAGCTTGGCTCCGGCAGCATGGTCTGTACGCTAAGTCTGAAAAGTGCGAGTTTGAGCAAAAAAGTATTCCATTTCTGGGACTAATCATTTCTGTAGAGGGTATCAAGATAGACCCTCAAAAGATTGCTGCAATTATAGATTGGCCAGTCCCTGCAGACAAAAAACGATTCGTAGGATTTGCAAATTTCTACAGAAAATTCATTAAGGGGTTCTCAGCCATCATCAACCCTATCACTCAATTAACCAAACAGGGAGTCTGCTTCCATTGGTCTGCTGAGGCCCAAACTGCCTTTGAGTCCCTCAAAAAACTGTTCCCCTCTGCTTCCGTCATGAAGCATTCTGACTCATTTGAAGCATTCTGACCATTTGTTCCAGAAGTAGACGCTTCTGAAATCGCTGTTGGGGCAGTGCTTTCCCAGTGACGGGACCAAAGCCCTGTTACACCCGGTAGCTTTTTTTTTGTAAGTTATCAACAGCAGAAAGAAACTATGACATGGGAGACCGAGAACTACTGGCAATAAAATCCACACTGGAAGAGTGGCGATACCTGTTAGAGGGAGCTGACCACCCAATTCTAATCTACACAGATCACAAGAACCTAGAATACCTGAAGTCTGCAAAAAGGTTAAACCCACGACAAGCCAGGTGGGCATTATTCTTTTCCAGGTTCTCTTTCCATGTCACCTACCGGCCGGGCTCGAAGAACACAAAACCTGGCGCTCTGTCTAGGGTGTTTCATAAATCTAAAGAAACCCCTCCTCCAGACACTATTCTTTCCCCAGGAAAATTTCTTCTAGTACAAGAAGATTTGCTTTTGCGTATCAAGCAAGCCTCCATGGGGTTGGCACCTGCCGTTGAAACAGAGTTACAAGCAAAGGATGGTCTGTTCTGGTACAGGAGCAAGATTTTCTTACCCGAAGGTCTACGAGTCACTAAACTGGATCTTTTGACAATGCACTGGTGGGACATTTTGGCATCACCAAAACTACTGATCTTGTGCAACGCACCTTCTGGTGGCCTCAAGTAGTTGGAGACTGCAAGAGGTACGTGGAATCCTGCAACACCTGCATCCAGAAAAAGAACGGTAGAACAAAGGCCTGGGGGTTGTTAAAACCATTGCCTGTTCCAGACATACCATCGAAGATGTTATCCATAGACTTTATTGTCGAATTGAGTCCGGAAGAAGGTCATATCACCATATTTGTAGTGGTAGACCGGTTGTCAAAAATGTCTCACTTCATTCCAATGAAGGGTACTCCCTCAGCCCCTGAAGTAGGCTTGCCCCTCAATGAAGTTGGGCCCTAAGTTCATGGGTCCATTCCCTGTAAAGAGGAAGATTATCAAGGTAACCTATGAGCTTGAACTTCCGGATTCACTCAGGATTCATCCTGTCTTTCATGTTTCACTATTGAAGCCTTCTGTTTCCAACCCCTTTTCTGACCAAAATTTTGATCCTCCTGACCCTGTAATAGTGGACGGAGAGGAGGAATTCAAAGTGGAAGCAATCAAATCCAATTCTTGATGAAATGGAAGGGATACCGGCCTGAGGAGAACTCATGGGAACCTGAAGGTAACATCCACGCTAAGAGTCTAATTCAGTCCTTTAAGAGATCTCATCCTGAGAAGTTGGCCCAGTTGGACATCTGGAGGCTGCCCCTTGGGGGGGGCATGTCAGGAAGATCCTGCCAGTAACAGGCATTCTGGATCTGCTGGTGCACGATCACAGGTGCCAATGCGCATGCATGCACGTGCTTGCACTCCCACTAATGCCAGGCGTCTATTTAAGCCAGACTGACACACTGGGACTTTGCTGTCTGCTCTACAGCGTTACATGTGTTCTTGGTATCTGAAATCTGTTACTGTGCTTTACCCGGCTTGCCTCTGACTATCCCTACATCCGACCCTGGCCTGTCTTACTTCTCTTCTGCCTACTCTTCTGGTTCCTCCACTGCCCGCCTGATAACCGACCCAGCTTGCCTGACCTTCCTGAGCTTCTGTCCAGTGGTAATCTTCCTTCAGTCTGCTGTTCAGTTCCAGTCTGCTGCACCTGTCTGCTGATCCAGCCTGTTCCAGGTTCCAGTCTGCTGTCCAGTTCTAGTCTGCTGCACCTGTCTGCTGATCCTGCCTGTTCCAGGTTCCAGTCTGCTGTCCAATTCCAGTCTGCTACACCTGTCTACTGATGCGGCCTGTTCCAGGTTCCAGTCTGCTGACCAGTTCCAGTCTGCTGCACCTGTCTGCTGATGCAGCCTGTTCCAGGTTCCAGTCTGCTATTCCAGGTTCCAGTCTGCTATTCCAGTTCCAATCTGCTGTCTCCCTGCACAGAGCCTCCAGAACTCCAGACCAACCTCTTGCTGTTGATCCTGCCAGGCGCTTGTGCCACTCCTCACTCCTGTGCCTTCTGTTCTCTCTACCAGGGGCCTTGAGTCGGAGGCGTAAGAGAGGCCTTCCTCTACAGATTTGGCTCGTCTACTAGGTACATGACACAATCAAAAGCCCATATCATCTAAAACACTTCTCCCATCCAACTTTCCCTTGATATACAAATAATAAGCTTATAACTATGGCTGAAACTGAATTAAGGACTCATTATTGGATGCCCTCTGGTTTCCCCTTTTTTCTACCTTTTGTAAATGAGAATTATTACATTTCATCTACCCCTGCCTAGCTACTCTGTTATATTATCTAGTAAGTTTATATGCTTTAAATTTTGTACAACCTCAGTGCAATACATACTCTATTTTATTGAGACTGTTCATATCTTATTCTACTTCATAGTTTCTAAACACATCTTATCTTGGCTATACATGACAATAGATTCCAACTAAGGTACCTATTTGATGTTCATTTTCTGATCCGTATATTCACAAGTGCCCAGTGCATGACTTTTATTTCTGAACAGTTATGTTTTTGTATTACTTGTGGTTTAAATATAATATATATATCTCGTTTCAGATAGAGAAACATATTCTCTTATCTGCTCCGTCTGTAAAACTTGGCCGCGTCCTGAAGAAAAACGCATAGACATACAAGGGCTCACTGCACAAATAACATATAGATGCATTTGTGCAACATTTTTTAGTCGTGTCTTGTCTTTTTGTATATTGTTAACCTAAATAAATTTAATTGTTTATAATTTATTGTCTCTCCATTGTTTCTTAGCCTATAACGTCTGCCTGTTTGGTAATACTTAGTATTGCCTAAATTTGTTCCCCTTAATCATTTACGGACATGGCTGTCTGCTGTGCACTTTTCCTATCTAGTTACTTATAACTATGGCCTCCTCTCAACCGAAAGATAACAAGGTTGTCCTGAAAATTATCTCTCTCAATGCTCACAGCCTTAATGTACCAGAAAAACATTCACAGTTACTTTAAACAATGGAGAAGAATAAGGTTGATATAGTATTCCTACAAGAGACACACTTCCAAAAAGGCTCTGTCCCCAAACTAAATCTAAAACCCACTATACCACAATCACTCGTACTACTAATCTGGCATCTAAGTCCAAGGGAGTATCGATGCTGTTAGCCAAAAATTGCCCCTTTCAAGTCTCAGATTCGCTTTTGGATAAGGAAGATAGATACCTCTTCTTGAAAAGGCAAAACACAAGGAAAACCTTTTTCCCTAGCCAATACCTACGCTCCTAATTCCCAACAAGTCACCTTTTTCCACAAAATCACTCGCTTGCATCGTTCAGAGAGGGAGTCTTGAATACAGTCATTCCGAATACATATTTAACTGAGATGTTCATTAAAGTTATAATTACTAAATCACTTAGCTTTTATAATAATACATTTCTTAAAAAAAAAAAAAAAAAACCTTCTCTATTTATTCGGAGCGACAAAAAAAAAAGGGGGGGGGAGGATGAATAGGGAAAAAACATAAATAATAGTGTCTCACATTAACAAAATCATAGAATCATTCTTCAACCCTTATGCCCTGTACACACAGTCGGACATTGATCGGACATTCCGACAACAAAATCCATGGATTTTTTCCGACGGATGTTGGCTCAAACTTGTCTTGCATACACACGGTCACACAAAGTTGATGGAAAATCCGATTGTTCTGAACGCGGTGACGTAAAACACATACGTCGGGACTATAAACGGAGCAGTAGACAATAGTTTTCATTTCTTAATTTATTCTGAGCATGCGTGGCACTTTGTGCGTCGGATTTGTTTACACACGATCGGAATTTTCAGAGGACGGATTTTGTTGCCGGAAAATTTTATAGCAAGCTCTCAAACTTTGTGTGTCGGAAATTCCTATGGAAAATGTGTGATGGAGCCTACACACGGTCGGAATTTCTGACAACAAGGTCCTATCACACATTTTCCATTGTAAAATCCTATCGTGTGTACAGGGCTTAAGAGTAATTTCAAACAAAATAGAATATATATGCTCCAACAACAATAAATTTGAAAATTAAAAAAATTCCAAAAATGTTGATGAATTTTTAAATGTTATCCAGGTCTGCCACACCCTATTAAACTTCTGTGTAGTATCATTATTTTCAGCTACCAGTATCTCCATATGCATAATACTATCAAGAGTCTCAATCCACTCCAGAATTGTAGAACAATAGGGGATTTACAGTATCTTGGTATCAATTGTCTAACTGCTGACAAAAAAAAACAAAGAAGAGATTTTTAGGTAATAATTGAGGTAAGAAAGAAAAAAGAGCCAATTTGACAAAGTTATTGATTGATTCATCCACAACAGTATTATAAAAGTTAATGACTTGATCCCATAGTTTATAAATAGAGGGACAGGCCCACCATAGATGGGATAAGTTACCTGTAGCGACAAAACAATGGCAGCATCTGACTGGGATGGAATATTTGGTTTAAGTAACTGGAGTGTGGTACCATCTGGATGCGCTCTTGGGTGTCACAAGCTATTGAAAATGTATGAGTATTAATAAAAATTCGATCCCAATCTTCTTCTTGTGTTAACCGGTTTAATTCCAGCTCCCATTTGGTCATATATGATGGTAAACCAGGTGAATTGAGAGTAGATAATAATGTATATATCTTAGATATAGTATGTTTTGGTGGTTCTAGAGATATACATAACTGCTCAAAATCTGTGAATGGTCGATGGATAGAATATTTCAGAGTCAAGGAGGAGTAAAAACTCTGCAATTGCAAATAAACAAACCATATACCTTTCCTCTGATCGTGAAGAAAGGATTTGTTGAGAATGGGACTTTAAGGGTACTTCATATATGAAGGAAAACAATTCATTTAATTCAAATATAAATAATTTATTCAAAAAAATATGCATTTAAGACACAATAAAAATATGCAACTACAGTTACATTCATGGTCCTGGGTATGCAAACCTAAACCCTGACCTAATGAGAAAACTGGAGTTGTATACACGTCCTAAAATGTCAACATGTTTCGCCGGGACAGCTTCATCAGGAAAAGGATGAAGGCATTCAGGTACTAAGTATTAAAACCAATGAATTGTACAGAACCTTAGGTGTATAAAAAACAAAGTTCAAATTAATTAACATATCACAATACACAAATACAATTTTAATTTACACAATATAACATTGTAAATGCATGACTCATGTTGGTATAAAAAAAAAAAAAAACCCACACTGCACCTTGAGCCCTGCTGACCACAGTTTTTGAATCCGTCATTTATGGTTTTCATTCATGCCATCTCTTCGGGTCTGTTGGGGACCCGTGTATGTGCGCCTTGCCATTGGCCTAGCTGCTGCCTATGAGATGGTGTTATCAGTTGCTTGCCCGCCGGGTAGCAAATGAAATCTAAACTAAATGACATATGTGATATAATTGTGTATACATGTTGACTACTTGCCCATGTTAATTGAGTATTGATAAGTGGGTTGTTTATGCATGGCTTTACTGGATTTGGTTGTCATTTTGAGGGGTTGGGGTTTTTTTTTGTCACACCGCTGCTTCACCTGAGTCCTGTCCTGTTCCTGTCTTTTGACTCCCATACGGACGCCCAAGAGTGCGTATTAGGAGCAGCAATGTACCTCTTTGGGTGATGCTCTCCCAATACATGCCCGCTCTGAGGTGCTCTGTCTTTCACGGTGTCCCGGCCATATATTACATCTGCAGGACAGTTCATCTATCCCGCACTGTCTGCAGGGTCTGCATTTCCACCCTGCTAGATGGAAACCGGATGTGGTCATCATTTCTGGTTTCCGGATGTCAGTCCATGTTGCTTGCACCTCCTTCTTTGCGTCCGCGGGGCGTCATTGTGGCATGACGTCACACGCCGTTTTTGGTGCCACAGGGGGGATATTTAAACCTCAGATTATGCAGATGCATTTTGACACAGCCCGGGAGATCATGGCACTACACAGTGGGGTTTTGTAAGGTAACTACTCAGTTCTGGTACTGAAATTGCTTGTGTTCCTATTTTGGAAGTCTGAGGGACTCTATCTTGATCTAGAAACACTTTTCATGTTGCAGAGATCACCTTCAGCCACCTTTTCCCTTTTGGCAATTTGGCTTTGTGCCTCTCTGCCACCCCCGTGCATCTTCCCAGTTTATGCGCTTGTTAAGGACGGGATCAGTTCAAGCATCAGTCATTTTGAGGTGAGAAAACCCTTTACTCTATATATACTTCCTGATCCTGTGAGATGGGGGCTGGGTGTCTCTTGTAGATGACGTGAAGTTTATCACACGGAGTGAACTGTTAATGGTTGCCCTGTCCGCATGTGCTCGGGGCATGTACACTATTATATTTATAGAGATATGAGAGTGTGGTGAGTATGGTTCATTTACAATTGGTTATGGACTGGTGCTTCCCCTACCCTCAAGCTGCTTTATGTATTTATTATTTACTGATGTATAATTTGTTGCAGACACTGCTGCACTTTTTACCTGCTTGATCCAATCGAAAACTACATCTCCCCTACGGGAAGTCTGACACTATAGGGACTAGTTTGGGGTCCAGGCAGCGGGGGTTTGTGGCTTCCCCCAGCTGTGCTCACTCCAGGACCCACCAAGGTACAGGGTTAGGGTTCTGGGTTGTGTGTGAGTTTTGGGGGGGTGGGGTTTGGGTGTGGAGGGGCTGTGTGGGGTTTTTTTTATACCAACATGAGTCATGCATTTACAATGTTATATTGTGTAAATTAAAATTTTCTTTGTGTATTGTGATATGTTAATTAATTTGAATTTTGTTTTTTGTTTATACACCTAAGGTTCTGTACAATACATTGGTTTTAATACTTAGTACCTGAATGCCTTCATCCTTTTCCTGATGAAGCTGTCCCGGGGAAACATGTCAAAATTTTAGGATGTAGGAACTATGTATATACAACTCCAGTTTTCTCATTAGGTCAGGGTTTGCATACCCAGGACCATGAATGTAACTGTAGTTGCATATTTTTATTGTGTCTTAAATGCATATTTTTTTGAATAAATTATTTATATTTTTATTAAATTAATTGTTTTCCTTCATATATGAAGTACATTTAAAGTCCCATTCTCAACAAATCCTTTCTTCACCATTTTTTAGGGATGTTGGTACATTTGTATAATATGTTTTTTGTTTGGTGCTGACCTCTTTCCATATACATCTAGGTCTTTCCTCTTATCGTGTAAAGTCTAAAAATTCACAAATGGCACAAAGGTACCCTCCAAAACCATATGTCTAATCTGGGGCCAATAAGATTTGTCCCAGCTTAGAATAGCATTTGAATGAACACAATAAAAAGAGAAGGATGGTCTATTAAAGGAATAAGTGGAGCTGGAATAGAAGACAAAGGAAAAAAATTAAGTAATGATGCCAACACTCCAAAACCGTATAAGTGAGCAAAGACCAAGAAGAACGTAGTCCTATATCCTTAAAACAAAGCCATAGAGCAGCTTTAGGATTCAATGGAGAAGAACCCATTTCCAATTGGACCCATTGTTTAACATCGGGATGATGGAACCAATCCAGAACACGAGAAAATATGGCTGCTTTATAATAGCACTCAAAATCTGGCAAACCTACTCCTCCAAGATCTTTTGATCGACATAGTGTTTTCCATAGGAGGGATTGGGGAGGAAATGACAAGGACTACTCCAAAACAAGTCTTATCTCACCATAAAGAAAAATTTGTGGACTATTGCGGTACCTTATAATGACATACAATGTAGATAAAATTTCAGTTTATTCAGTTATAAACACTAAAAAATCTATATAAACAATACAGATTGATAACAGTACAATTTAAGAACTGTTACAGAACAATAATCATTCTTAAGGAGCAATATATAGAGCCCGCATGGATAAATTAAGGCAAGCTGATATACTTAAGGACGTGAGCCTCAACAGTTTTGCGGCGAAGCCGCTTCCTCAGGAGGCGTCCAAGTAAAGTATCTACAAAGTAAAACAGTCAGAATTACATATAAATATTGATAACAGGTAGTGCAGAGTATATAGCATAATTTTGGAGTGATTAATCAAGTTTTATAAACACTCATCAACCACTGCCCCTTCGGGCTTAGACGGCACTTGTGAGACGCCCACTTGGGGCGTTCCCCCGGGGCGAGCACGGGGGATTTTGTGGCAAGATAAGCTAGTGTAAAAGAAATAATGTATAATGAGTGTTGGTGTGGGGTATAGGCTATATATAAATGAAGTGACTGTCACCACAGTGAAAGGACTGAGAGAAATCGTGAGGGAAATAGAGGGGGAGGGAGAAAGCAGGAAGGGAAAAAAGGGGGGGAGAAGAAAAGGAAAAGAAAGGGGGAGGATGGGGGAGAAAATGGATGGGGATAGAGGGGAGGGGAAGGAAAAGAGGGGGAGGGAAGAGAGGGGGGCTGAGAGGGAGGAAGAGGGAAGGGGGGGGGGGAAGGGGGGGGAAGGGGAGGGGGAAGGAAGGAGGGGGATAGGAGGAGGGGAAGGGGGAAAAGGGGGGGAGAAGGAAAAGAGGAAAGGGAGGGGGATAGGAAAAGGGAGAGGAATGAGGGGAGGGGGGCTAAGGAAAGAGGATGGGGGAGGGGGAGAGGGAGAGGAGTGGTGACAAGGAGGGATGATGGGATGAGTAGAAATTCCCTTCCACAATAATAAAGCACTCAAGGGGTAATGTTGTACTGGAGTATAACCCATTAACAATTTAAGTAAAAAAGTCAAAATAATTGTTACTGGTTATTGTTAATTGTAATTAGTGTTTAATATTTCCAAAAGAGGTTTTACTGATCTCCTCAATTGTAATGTACGTTTAGAAAGATCAGACAGAAGCGTTATAGGGGAGGCTTTAAACTGAACACCCTTAGATTTCCTAGAAGCTGATATAATGGCTTCCTTAACCGCAAAAAAATGTATGCGGCAGATAATATCTCTTGTTTTACCTGGTTCTAAACTTCTCACACCTGCAATTCTGTGTGCTCTATCAATTTCAATGACCATTGCTGGATCTTTATTTAATAAATTATTAAACATTTGTTGAAGTACAGTTAATAAATCTTTATGCTCTATAGTCTCCTGTAATCCTCAAATTCTTATATTATTTCGTCTTGCTCTATTTTCTTGATCATCCAATTGCAATATCATTTCCTGTAATTGTAATGTATGTTCATTCAAAACATCATAACGCTTATCTATACTTTCATTAGAAACATTAGCAGTGTTTTCTATATCATTAATCCAAGATCCAATATGAGAAACTTCAGCTTTAAGGACAGAGATCTCAGTTTTACACATTGTCTCTAATCGAGAAACATAATTTTCCATATCTGATCTCGTCGGTAGTGAACGAATATAAGATTGAAGATCTATATCCTCTCTTGACAGTTCAGACAAGGGTTCAAGCATAGGCTTCCTCAAGCTCAAACTTTCACCTTGCAGCTGTAGATTAGCATGCAGCAGCTCTGAACCTGACAGTATATCAAACACTTTATCAGTTTTGTTAAGCAGTGTATCAGACAATGTATCAGATAGTGTATCAGAGAAAGCAGGGAGAGCATTGGGTTCATCAAAAACAACCAGAGCTGGGATTGCTGACTCAACTGGATTGTTACCTGACACAAGCTTAGCGGTCTCTGCATCCTTAGCAGTGCATCCTCCCACAAAACTTTTAGCATTTAATACGGTATTCTGATGATCCAGAGAGATAGACCGAGTTCCAGGAATATTAAAGCCGGCTCCAGAAGCAGCCATATGGGTCAGTACTTGCTCATCCATCGTAGAACTCTACTCAGTGGGCATGGCATAGCTGGGAATAGAAACTGCTCCTGGAACAATAGGATAATCTGAAACAGATGAAACAGATGAGGGGCCAGGAATAACAGTGAGACCAGAAACAAACATCAGCCAGCCAGAGGCAGCAGAGGAAGCAGAAACAGCTATAGCATCACCAGTACCAGCATCAGCATTAGCATCAGCATTAGCATTAGTATTAGCACTAGTAATAACTGAATGGCATCAGGGAATTCAGAGAATTTACATGGGGGCTGGATATTAACTGCCGGCTTATATCTTGTATATGAGAATCTGGCATAATAAGCAAGGAAGCTTGAAGCTGGCAGGGAAGGAGTCTGTAAATCTGTGAAGCCAGAAAGCCAAAAAGCTGAAGAGCAGGTAAGCTGGTGAACTAGAAATCCAGAAAAACCAAGGAAATTCAAAGTCAAACTTATCTG
Source organism: Lithobates clamitans (assembly GCA_037952925.1). Taxonomy (NCBI): domain Eukaryota; kingdom Metazoa; phylum Chordata; class Amphibia; order Anura; family Ranidae; genus Lithobates; species Lithobates clamitans. The sequence goes on from JBBGZY010000140.1 coordinate 10,635,066, forward strand.
CTAAGTATAGCTGGTAATAGCTATTTATGCCGTTATACAGTTATACCGTTCTGCCGTTCTGCCGAAAACACTAATGCCGAGAGCCAGTAAGCATAGAAGGCATAAGGCTATAAAGCCATAGAGCTTGCAAAAGCCGTGGACCCATTGAGCAGGCAAGCTGGTAAGCCAGGTAAGCCAGGTAAGCCAGGTAAGCCAGGTAAGATGCTACAGAACCAGGCAGATAGGCTTCTTTCCAGAGGTAAAAAATTAACTGCTCAGGTAGTCGGGTGCTTTCAGGTAAGGTAGGGCTCAATGAGAGCGGTAAGCTGGGAAGCTGAGGAAGCCGAGGAGACGTGGAGTCGTGGAGCCGGAGAGAGCCGATAAGCAGGTAAAGGAAAGCCACGCCAAGCAGACACGTACCTTTCAGGTTCCTCTCAGGTTCCTTTCAGGCTTCTCAGATTTTGCTCAGCGCTTCAGAAAAGGTTCAGTGGAGGAACCCAGAGAAGCCATAGAAGCTATCCAAACAGCGCTGGTAAGGCAGGAGAGGCAAACCGGGAAGGGAGCCAGGAAAGGAGCCGGCAGGCAGGCTTCTCAGGTGCTTCTCAGGTGGTGCATAATGCCCCTGCGCTTAAAGCCTCAAGCAAGGCTCTGTGGTACAATATATGTACAATATACAATATATCCAGGAGATCCAAGACCCAAGAAACCAGGTAACTTGAAAGGAGAGACAAGCTTCTTGCCGGTCTGTCCGCCAAGGTAGAGAGCTCAGGTGAGACACATCTCACACCATCATCACCCTTGATTGACTACACCCTAACTGTTTATATGGAAAGAAGCCTGTCTGCCTGGTTCTGTAGCATTTTACCTGGCTTACCTGGGAGGCAATTTTAATGTCACACTGAACCCCCTTTAGCATACCTGAAATGGTGCCTCCTCCCTCCCTTACAAAGCTCTCTGAGCAATTAAAACGTACCCGAGGGAACTCACACTACATGATGCTTGGTGCACATTAAATCCAATGACTATACATTTTTCTCAGACCCACACCAACTTTACTCGAGACTCGGCTACCTTTTCATATCTCAGAAAGACTTAACAATAATTCTCCCCTTGTTCTCCCCATCCAGCGATCTCTCCCCCTGCCTCCCCCGCTCTCTGTCCCTCACATTGCTCGGCAGTCCAGGAGAGGAGCCCAGGGGCTCCCTGCAGTGGGCTCCACGAGGCACCCAGCCCTCCCAGCTCTCCTTATCAGGTGCGCCTCTGCCCCATATCCAACAGCCACAAGCCACAATGTGTGCCGCTCCTCTGGCTTTGCCCACACATGAACCCTCTCCCTTGCACTGTAATCAACAGGCAATATGGGCACTACTGCAGAAGCTACCCACTAAAGATGGCCTAGATTCTGTGGCTTCCAGGATGGAGGCAGCATTCCACGGAGAAATTGTGGGGATTAAACAAGAAGGAACAGAGGTGTCCGCCGGAGTCTCCTCACTGGAAATTAACTTCACAGCCCTCCGCCATGATGTCTCCAGCCTATAGGTAACGCATGAGGAGATGGCAGACCAGATCACACAATTACACCTATTAATGGATGATCTGGAAAATCGTAACCGTAGGTGCAATTTCAGAATTTGCGGCTTGCCAGAGGCCACCCGACAGAATGACCTTAAAATGACAGTGACCTCCATATATAACGACTGCCTAGAGCACCCACCGGAGACACCTATTGCAATCGACAGGGTTCATAGAACTCTTGGCCCTAGAGGTTCCACAGAAGATAGACCCAGGGATGTCCTTTGTTGCCTGCACAATTATTCGGTCAAAGAAGATATTCTTGGCACAAAGGGAACATTGACTTTGACGGAGCCCAGATTACTCTCCTGCCAGACGTGTCCAGCAGAACCCTTCAGATGCGCTGATGCATGAGGCCCCTGCTTGAGAAATTCAACGAACAGGGGATCACTTACAAGTGGGGTCATCCTTTTTACCTGATTGCTCGCAAGGGAGGCAGAACGTATACCCTTCGACATCCCGCAGATGTCCCTATGTTTCTTAGCTCCCTGGGGTTACCACTGATATTGCTGCCTAATTGGCTAGCGTTTGTCCTTCCAGCAACAACAACCCTACAGCAGACCCCACTAGCAGACCTCAACAAGCCCGGCGCAGCCGCCGGTCCAAGCGCAGAAGAGCACAGGCTCCTGAGGACAACGAGTCATGAGCCTCTTTGATCCAAATTGCTCTCAGATAAAAGACTTCCCAGGACTTTGATGTCTCCCTTCACAAGTAAGTGTTGCATTTCACTACACTGTTCCAGCTGCCTCATATACAACTGACTTTTGGGTTTTGAGACTCTCGTTGGAGGTGGTCCTTAGTTCACCTGGGCTGATTGCCGCAGGCCCCCCAGGATCATCAGTCCAGGGGAATACCTCTTGATGTTTGTGCTCCTGACCTAAACTATTCAAGGAGGAGAAGATGTACTGTAGATTTACCTGTGGATCTCACAGGGAGGTTTGCACTGAAAGAGGTCAGACCCGATTGAACTTACCACTATGGACTGGACTTATTGCACAACATAGAAGCTCATTGGGTGGCCCCTTCTCACTGGGACCCTACCTGCTATACAGGACTATACTACAGGGGGATAAATGTTTGATCACCCAGAGTATTGTGCCCATCATTGCTAGCATACATTACTGACGTGGGGGTAGACACTGTGGAGAGGTTTTGCTAACTTTTGCTCAGCAACAGGCTGGATATAGATTGCAGTTCCTCTGCAATCAATATGATTTCAGCTCCCTAAGTGTCTCTCTCAGCCTACCTGTGGTTCTTGTATAATGGCTTTTACATGTTTGTCAAGTTATAATTTTGGTTATTGATGTCGGTGTATAGTGGGGTATGTTCTGCCACACTTGGCCCCCTGCATTATCATAAAAGTAAAGGAGAAAAAGAGAAAATGGGGGATTCTTTTTCTCTCCCTCTTTCTCTTGGCTGCGGGAGGACACGCTCCCTCTGCCCTGGCTAATTTTTCAGTGACCAGAACCCATGTGGCAGTAAGGTCATTAAATGCCCCGGGTGAGGGCCCAAAGGTTGTCCCAGATGGGAACTCATTCTAATAGCACTACAGGTCTAAAGCTGAAGTTTTGAACGTGGTATATTGTTATATATGAAGGTTGCACTTTTGTTACCACTCCTGACACTCTTGGAAGTTTAATTTTTACCTCATATTTTCCTTTTTGTACTACCTCTTAACAGAGAAGCTTAACATGACAAAGCGGCTCCCATTTGGACCGCCTTTAGCGGGGGAGTTGTTAGGGAGGTCCTGTGCTTTGGGGGCCTAACCTCTGAATTGCCCAACCTCTTCCCCCACTAGGACATAACTGCCAAATTAGGCAGTAGCACTCTGATTGGAGATTTAGGGAACTCTCACTCTTTCCTACCCTTCACTTACCTTTTTCTATCCTACCCTTTTCCGATCTCCTTTTTGTCTTCTTTTTCTCCTCTTCGCCTCAACCTACTCTCCTTAGCCTCCCCACGCTACCTACCGATCTGGGTTCTGGCGGGGTTCGGCGACCCGATCCCACTCCATCAAAAATTCCATTAAAATTTTTTGCTCTGGAATGTAAAGAGCTTAAATGTTCCAGAAAAATGCTCCAGTTGTCTTACTGAGCTCTGGAGGCAAAGACCTCAGGTTGCATTCTTGCAAGAGACAAATTTCCAGGCAGACAAGCTCCCAAAACTTTACAGTAAACATTTCCCAATAGCCTACCACAGTGTGTCGCCCACTACAAAATCAAAGGGCACGTGTATACTCCTGGCCAAAACTGTACCCAGGCAGCTGATAGATCTTCATACTGATCGATAAGGTAGATACCTTTTTGTCAAAGGTATGCTCCAATTGCAAACATTCACCCTGGCTAACCTGTACCTGCCGAATGTCGACCAGCTCTCGGTACTGCCTATCCGCCCTGGTTTCATTCGCTGAGAGAACCCTGGTGTTAGGGGGAGACCTTAATCTCACCATTGACCCCCACAAGGATTCATCAACGTGTTCCTTAGCCTTGTCCCTGAGAGCTCGAAACCAAATCAGGGACCTGTTGCACTCTCACAGTTTATTCGACATTTGGCATATCCTCTATCCGCTAGAGAGAGACTACACATTTTTCTCGGCGGTACATGGCTCGTATTCTAGGATAGACCTTTTCCTAGTCTCCCACGCCATGATCCCTATGGTCTCCAGTGCCCAGATTGGTCACATTGCACTTTTGGATCATGCCCTGATCTCCATTGTATTAGCCTCACAACACTCGATGCCTAGAGCAGCTCCATGGCAACTAAATGAATCCTTTTTCCAAGATCCTGAGGTTAAAGCGGACATCCTGTGTGAATTGGGACTTTTCTTTGAGAACAACAAAGATTCGGTCCCTAACCCTCTAACTATTTGGGCTGCACACAAGTGCTACATTAGAGGAATATTCATTAAACATGATCACAGACTTAAAGTGGCCAGAGCAAAAACGCTGTCCAAGTTGCTAGCAAAGCTTCACGACTCCAAAAAACGCCATAAAACTCACCCAGACAGGTCATTAGAAGCAGAAGTAACTAGCCTTCGAGAACAAATCCGGGAGCACTCTCTCATCCCTGTTAGTCTCTCTCATACTGTGAGTCATACTTATTGAGACAATTTTGGGGTAAGGTTCTTTCTTTTTCTAGTAGCCTTACAATTATTATTGCTTGTTATTTGTCTTTCTCCATACCCTATTGTGATAATACATTTCTACTTAGTCATGTTTTTACATTATGCTCAAATAATTGATGTATACCTTATCTATGGATCTACTTATACCTAAACATGAGTTTTTTTCCTTTTGATCTATAGTATAATATGATGCCACACCTAAATTCACCTGAAGAAGCTCCATAGAGCGAAACATGTTGAGAAAGTGGTATTGTTCATGCACTATGTCTCATTGAATTTTATGAATTTATGTATCTAGTCTTGTCTCATGTTTTTTTAAATAATGTATAATAAAATTCTGTTTTATTCAATATGGTTGATGAATTGTTAATCCCTTACCATTTATACAACACCTTCAAAGTTTGAGGTCCTTTCATGTGACCTTTAGTTGTTCACAAAAATTTTGGCCGAACGACTAGGTTCTGTCCTCCAATGCATAATTCCCAATAGACCAGGTAGGATTCATCTATAACAGAGAGGCACTGGGAAACACAATAAGGATGATAGACATGATAGCAAGGGCCAGGCGCCTTAATATACCATTCATCCTACTGTCCACAGACGCCAAAAAGGCATTCAACAGGGTGGACTGGACTTTCCTCCTAGCCACCCTGCGACGCCATGGAATGCCGACCTCCATTTTGTCCTGGATATCTGCCATTTATTCTTCCCCTACTGCGTCAGTTAGGGTAAACCCCTTCAAGAGAAGTAACGGCATGAGACAGGGATGTCCACTTTCCCCGTTCCTCTTTATACTTACCTTAGAACCCCTATTGCAACACATTAGACTTAACCCTGACATTAGAGGACTGGAAATTAGCTCATACCACCATAAAATTGTAGCTTACGCAGACGACATGCTGTTTTACATCTCAGAACCGCATACCTCTCTCCCGGTCCTCTTATCGGCTATTCGCCAATATGGTGATTTATCAAATTTTAAAATTAACCTGCAAAAGTCAGAGGCACTTAACTTCTCCCTTACTCCTAGCTTACAGACTCGCCTTTGCGGCAACTTTCCCTTCCGATGGACTCCTCAGGCAATTCAATATTTGGCACCAAGATTCCTTTGAATCTACATCTAATCTACCAACTTAACTTCCACCCCTCTCCAATCCTCAGATTTAGACAGATGGAGGAACTTGGCAGTTTCATGGTTTGGTAGATGCAACGTTTTAAAGATTAATATTATGCCAAGGTTGCTTTACCTCTTACAAGCTCTGCTCAAGATACCCCAGACCTTCTTCCGTAAATTACGGATCGTCTTCATTAACTATGTATGGCAGGGTAAACCTGCGCGACTTAAAAGATCCCTATTACAGCAACCAAAACCCAGAGGAGGGGTGGGCCTTTCGGACCCAGCCTTGTACTATACAGCTGTTCACATGAATAGAGCGGTGGATTGGTGCAGACACTTACCCCATTAAATTATGGGTCTGCCTGGAACGGGAAAAGCTGCCATTTCTCCTTGAGGGTCTGCCCTGGAGTGGGACTTGATTTTCCAGATTCTCCTCTCCACACCCACTAATTGAGCCCACCTTTCAGGAACTTAACAGATATTTTAAGATGGTGAGAACGCCATGCTTTCCCTCTCCCTTAACGCCTATAATTGGTCACCCGGACGTTCTACCGGTTATCTATGATAGATTCTTCCGGCTCCACCCAGACCAGAGTTTAGTTAGAGCCTCCTCTTTTATTGGACCTTCTGGATGGAGTGACCCCTCGGGCATATACCCTAGCTCTGGCTCCTCCATCTTGGGCAGATGGAGGATTTTGTAAGTTTCATACTTCCTCAGATCCCTCCCGGAAGCCAGCGGTTTCTGCAGACAGCCGACGTCCTTTGAAGATTTATGCCTGGGAAATGAGCCTATACGGAAATCCCTTTCAAGCACCTATAATATCCTACTCGCACAAACATCCCAACATGATCCCCCGTATCTGGGGAATTGGGAGAGGGATCTTAACACCACATTCACGGAAGATCAAAAGAATCCTATACTCCTTTTCGCACATAAGGCCTCCTTATGTAGCAAATACCAGGAAAATACATACAAGATCCTGACACACTGGTACAGGATGCCCTCCATACTAGCCTCCATATTCCCAGGACACATCCCTCTGTGTTGGAAATGTGGTACTCAGATTGGCACTGTCAGAAAAGTTAGTAGACCAGACTGTGTGGACTGCACAGAGATAACCAAAAACGCATGAAAAGTGAATAGTAATGATATTTATTAAGATAGGTGATAAATAAGAAAATACAAACAGTGCACAACCAACCCAACAAACCCACCAACAACAGTATATATAGCAAGGGGCAGTACCAGAATCACAGATGTCAGCCAGGCCAGGGTCACACACAGCAGATCAGCAGAAACACAAGAGATGTTCCAGAAACGTAAACATTAGCCAGGCCAAAGTCATACACAGGAGATCAGTAGATGAGGGACTGGGAACCAACAGGACAGGGAGGGGATGGATCAGGCTGAAGGGTAAGGAAAGGGTACAGGAACACAGAAGGGACCGGGTCAGGATAAGCACGGAACAAGGTCAGTTGCAAACTCAGGAATGGGTAACAGGCAAACAAGGTCAGGGCTCAAGGAGAGAGATACCAAGGCAAGCATGTGAGGGCTTTCCGGGTATTTATGGGACTGACAACAATTGTCTTTATGTAACACCTGAGTGCAGGGAGTGTTGTCTGCTATATACTGCCAGGATCCATCCGCTGGTGGATGTCAGTACTGCGGCCAAAAGATGAAATAACATCAGCAGGGAAAGATTCCCCTACAAGTTCCAAACTGCCAGGAGACACCTGCTGGTGGACCCCAGTACTGCATGCCAAATGATATATCTTACCAGCGGATGGACCCTTTCCTGACAGTACCCCCCTAAAGGAGCGGCCTCCGAATGCTCCAACTAGACTTAATTGTCCACAGTCTATGGTATCGGGCAGAACGGTGGAAGAGAGTATTTCAGGCTGGTCGTCAGGCAAATCTGGGCAGACAGCTGGCACATCAGGGTCATTAAGCTGGGCAGCAGGCTCCCTACTGGCAAGCTGTGTAACAGGCACTGACTCAGCAAGCAGAATAATGGGCATTGGTTTAACAGACTGGGGCACCAATATCAAGACAACAGGCTGGAAAGCAGGCACAGCAGACTGGGAAGTGGGCACATCAGACTGGGAAGCGGGCACATCAGGCTGGAAAGCGAGCACATCAGGATGGAAAGTGGGCATCAAGACATCAGGCTGAAAGGCAGGCATCGAGACAACAGGCTGGAAAGCGGGCACATCAGACTGGAAAGCGGGAACATCAGACTGGAAAGCGGGAACATCAGGCTGAAAAGCGGGAACATCAGGCTGAAAAGCGGGAACATCAGACTGGAAAGCGGGCACATCAGACTCGAAAGCGGGCACATCAGACTGGAAGGTAGGCACATTAGGCTGGAAGGCAGACACCAAGACATCAGGCTGGAAGGCAGGCATCAAGACATCAGGCTGAAAGGCAGACACCGAGACATCAGGCTGAAAGGCAGACACCGAGACATCAGGCTGAAAGGCAGACACCGAGACATCAGGCTGAAAGGCAGACACCGAGACATCAGGCTGAAAGGCAAGCTTCGAGACATCAGGCTGAAAGGCAAGCTTCGAGACATCAGGCTAAAAGGCAGGCACATCAGACTGGAAAGCGGGCACATCAGGCTGGAAAGCTGGCACATCAGGCTGGAAAGTGGAGACATCAGACTGGTAGGCAGGAACCAAGACATCAGGCTGGAAGGCAGGCAGCGAGACATCAGGCTGAAAGGCAGACACTGAGACATCAGGCTGAAAGGTAAGCTTCAAGACATCAAGCTGAAAGGCAAGCTTCGAGACATCAGGCTGGAAGGCAAGCACTGAGACAACAGGCTGGAAAGCGGGCACTGAGACAACAGGCTGGAAAGTGGGCACATCAGACTGGAAAGCGGGCACATCAGGCTGGAAGGTAGGCACATCAGGCTGGAAGGCAGGCACATCAGGCTGGAAGGCAGGCACATCAGGCTGAAAGGCAGGCACATCAGGCTGGAAGGCAGGCACATCAGGCTGGAAAGCAGGCATCAAGACATCACATTGGGAAGCGGGCACATCAGACTGAAAAGCGGGCACCGAGACTTCGGGCTGGAAGGCAGGCATCAGGACATCAGACTGGAAAGCAGAGACATCAAGCTGGAAGGCAGGCACAAGACATCCGGCTGGAAGGCAAGCACCGAGACATCCGGCTGGAAGGCAAGCTTCGAGACATCCAGCTGGAAGGCGGGCACCGAGACATCAGGCTGGAAGGCAGGCATCAGGACATCAGACTGGGAGGCAGGCACATCGGACTGGATAGCAGGCACATCAGACTGGAAAGCAGGCACTGAGACTTCAGGCTGGAAGGCAGGCATCAGGACAGACTGGAAAGGAAGCACATCAGACTGGACAGCGGGCACATCAGACTGGGCAGCAGGCACATCAGACTGGGAAGCAGAGACATCAAGCTGGGAGGCCGGCAGGAGACATCCAGCTGGAATGTAAACACCGAGACATCCGGCTGGAAGGCAAGCACTCAGACATCCGGCTGGAAGGTGGGCACATCAGACTGGAAAGTGGGAACATCAGATTGGGGCACAGGAACTTCAGGTGGAGACACTGGCTGGATAGCAGGCAGAGGTTTGGCAGGATCAGGTGGATTATCAGGTTTAGCTGGCATGCAAGCCGACTGGAGCAGGTTGGTTGGTGTGGAAGCAAGTTGGGTTACTGGCAGGATCGTGTGGGTAGGTAGGAAAGAAATTTTGTTTCTTTTTTGGTTTAGCCAGTGCAGCCTTTTAGGTAATTGCAGGGCTGTAAGAAAGGGAAGTAACTGGGCAAGAGGAAGACCAGGGAACAGTGGCTGGAGGAGGGGATTGTGGGATTGTTATAGGTGGAAGAGAAGAGGCAGGTGGATTGAAAGCAGGATAGGTGCAGTGAGTAGAGACTGGGTAATAGTACTTAGTGGGAAGCTGTGTATACTGGACTGTAGCTGAGGTTGCCATGGGTGACTGGGAGAAAGATTCTTGGGAAAGTAGGTGACTAATGGCGGGGCTGGATTGCTGTGGCTTAGCTAAATGCAGGAGATCTGACCATGCTTGTAACACAGGTTGAACAAAAGTTGGTTCACATACAGCCTGTCTAATCAGAGATTGTACTGAACGAAATCGGATAACACCTGCTGGGAACAAGAGGAATAATGTTCATCAAAAAAAGCCGGATCATCCTCTAACAACCATACCAGGGATTCAACCTGGTCACAGCTGAAAGGAGGGGAGAAATCGTCACTTCCTTCGGGAAAGCATGACAAGGCTGGCTTTGCACATAATTGGATCAAAGGCTGAACATCCTCAAATAACATATGACCCTGATCTACTAGAAAATGGGCTGATCAGATCGTTTCCAGCAGTTGGCCACTGGTCCAATCTTTAAGAGTCTGGTGGCAATATTCATTATCCTCTGCTGCCAGCAGAAAATAATAGACAATTTCATTAAAGTCCATCTTTTGCGCGCCCACCGTGCCAGGATGGTTTCTCAGTGCAGCCACGTCTGGTCAGGGATGGCCTTGGTATACTGTCAGAAGAGTTAGTAGACCAGACTGTGTGAACTGCACAGAGATAACCAAAATTAAAAGTGAATAGTAATGATATTTATTAAGATAGGTGATAAATAAGAAAATACAAACAGTGCACAACCAACTCAACAAACCCACCAACAACAACAGTATATACAGCAAGGGGCAGTACCAGAATCACATATGTCAGCCAGGCCAGGGTCATACACAGCAGATCAGCAGAAAGACAAGGGATGTTCCAGGAAAGTAAACATTAGCCAGGCCAAGGTCATACACGGAGATCAGTAGATGAGGGACTGGGAACCAACAGGACAGGGAGGGGATGGATCAGGCTGAAGGGTAAGGAAAGGGTACAGGAACACAGGAGGGACCGGGTTAGGATAAGCACAGAACAAGGTCAGATGCAGGCTCAGGATTGGGTAACAGGCAAACAAGGTCAGGGCTCAAGGAGAGAGATACCAAAGCAAGCATGTGAGGGCTTGCCGGGTATTTATGGGACTGACAATAATTGTCTTCATGTATCACCTGAGCGCAGGGAGTGTTGTCTGCTCCATACTGCCAGGATCCATCCGCTGGTGGACATCAGTACTACGGCCAAAAGATGAAATAACACCAGCAGGGAAAGATTGCCAAATGATATATCTTACCAGCGGATGGACCCTTTCCTGACAGGCACATTGCTTCACATCTTCTGGGAATGCCCAGTCCTGACCCCTTTCTGGAGAAAATCATCGTTCACAAGCTTACTAATGTTGCTTTACAGGATAACCCGGCAGCAGTACTTCTAAATCTGACTCCCATGTCCTGTAAGCGTTACCGCACATCTCTTTTGAAACAGCTCTTAAATGCATCCAGGGCGTGTGTCCCCAGCATGTGGAAGCAGCAATCCCCATCGACAGTGTTGCAGTGGTTCACTAGGGTTTGCGATATTCAGTGGATGGAACATCTCACAGCTGCTTTAGGGGAAAAGGAGGAGTAGCACAACACCCGCTGAACACATTGGAACCTGTTCCGATTTTCAGACGAGTACAAGTCCTACATTTGAGTAGCTTGACTTAAGATTATTTGAAGTCTAGGGTAGTCGGCCTTGCCGGAACTCCACATCCCTCCACCCTCCCCTCTTACTTCCCCTCTATTGCCCCTCCTTTACTCTTTTCTTTTCTTCCCCCTATTGACACCTTTGGTGTCACCCACCCTCATTGCCTACAAAAGAAAAAATCCCCCTGGTTTGCGGTTATCTTTTAGTACCATTCCTGCTAATCAAGGACTAAGAGCTATAACCTATGTAATCTATGTAATAGAAAGAATAAGCTCAGTTCTCTAAAATGTAAGGGCTCGGTACCTGATCAATAGAGGTAAGCTTGCTTTACTCTCCAGATGGTATCTCTCCTCCCTACTAATTTTACTCAATGGACTGCACATGTTTATTACAACTATGTTTTATGCTTGTTGGGAGGTTTCCTCTACGGTTCCAGTTAATCTGCAGAGTTTCCTGCTAAACAAGGACTAAGAGCTATAACCTATATGTAATATAAAGATTAAGCTCAGTTCTCTAAAATGTAAGGGCTCGGTACCTGATCAATAGAGGTAAGCTTGCTTTACTCTCCAGATGGTATCTCTCCTCCCTACTAATTTTACTCAATGGACTGCACATGTTTATTACAACTATGTTTTATGCTTGTTGGGAGGTTTCCTCTACGGTTCCAGTTAATCTGCAGAGTTTAACTGTTGTGGAGTCTTTAGACCATAGTTGTATGTTTTATTATAACGAGGTAATAGAACCTGGATTGTTATCCCACTAATGTACAAAGACCTGACTGAAAAGTTTCTATCATTATTTAATAATGGAAATGGTTGGTTGACATGTTTGATTTCTTATTCTTTTGTAAAAGCCGCACTCCTTAAAGATTACAAAAAAAAAAAATAATAATAATTTCTCGAACATTTATAGATCCAATGTTTCTATCGGATCACCACCCCATAAAATTTTTCTTGGAACTTCCAGAGACCATTGCCCGCACTTCACTTTAGCACCTAGACCCATCCCTCCTCACTGAACTGACCATCATGCCAAAATACACAAGCACTTACTCTAATACTTCTCAGAAAATGGTATTCCTGATACTTCCAACTAATTAGATGGGAAGCGCACAAATGTGTGATGAGAGAGGAGCTAATAGCCTCTGCAGCCAAGCGTAGACGTGAGTGACAAGCACATCTTGACACCTTGATTGCTCATATCCACAGTTTGGAAAGGGCACACAAGATGCCACAGACGACACACTCTCTTACAGACCTCATCCAAGCTAGAACTGACCTTCTGGAAGTGTTAGGTAAATAAAAAGAAAATATATTTTATCCCAAAAAGTGTTTTATGAATATGCAAATAAATCTAGGAAGCTGCTGGCAAGATCACTACAATCCAAAACAGCAGCTACCTCGGTACATTCATTGACAGACCCCTTTGTCCACAAACTAGTATCAAATACCGACTTGGCAAACCAATTTGTACAATACTACGACAATCTCTACAATTTGTCTCCCGTCAGAGCTGCAGAGAGAGGACATGACCAGACTCCAGAAGCTCAAAGGCTTCTTCCAACCCAGAAGTAAAGGACGGTAGGTTATTACAAAGCTTTTTTTTTTTTTCTTTTTTTTTTTCCACATCAGCGAACATTGTTAGAGGGCTAAATCAGCTTGGTGTTCATTAACTGTCGCCTTCTCAAATTCACATCATTGTGGTATATGCATTTCCTCGTTTCCGTTTATAAAATCACAACTTGAAACTTTATTAAATTAATTTACTAACACACCCTAGTTTTCTTATACTCAAATACCTAGTTGTAATCAGACTGGGAGCCAGGGAACAGTTGGGCCTTATCTTTTGCTGAGTATATTAGGAAAAAAAGGCAAACAAAGAAAAACAAAAAAAAACTGAAAAAAACAAACCAGTGGGCTCCCCGTGCCCACCACCTACTATCATAACCAGTGTTGTTCAGAATAATAAATGTTCCTGATTACACCCTTCCCACCCTCCCCCCCAGTCAGCCCACTCCCTCCTTACGAAGCATCCCATACTTTAATACATACCCAAATACTCTTTACAGACATTCTTCTATTGGCTAGAATTGTGCTTAACAAAACTACCACCCTAAAGCACTCATTACAGTCTAGGGTTAATGTTACCCGTAAGCCTATGTTGAAACTATAGCTCGCTCTGCTGAACTCTGAACTCACCATTGAGGGCACCTCACCTTTTTCACCCACGGCTTCCACATTCTGTCAAATTCCTGGAGTTTGCCCCTCTTAATGTACTCCAATCTTTCCCTTCCCAGGGTTTCTCTAAGTGTAGCAATCCAATCTTTCACAGTTGGGGGTCCTTTGATTGCCATCTTAATGCTATCATTTTCCTGGCTTGAAACAAGCTTCTCGTGATGGCTAGTGTAGTACTCATCCTCTCCCCCTTCACCTCTCTATGCCCCAAAATACATACTATAGCCTCCTTCTCCACTAAGATGCCAAAGATATTTCCCAAGCTTTTAGTCACCCCTCCCAATACCGGAACAGCTTGGGGCACCTCCACAGCATGTGAATAAGATCTCCTGTCCCCCGACATCTAGGGCAGCTATCATTGGGCCTTCTACCAAACTTAAAAAGACGTCTGTGTGTATAATAGGCTCTATTTAGCAGCATCAAATGCAAGATCTTCTGTGGAGGGGAGACCGAAACCAGTGGCCCCAGCTCCAAAATCCTCTCCCATTGTTCCTGGGTCACTACTCCTATGTCCTCTTCCCATTTGGCTCCTACACCCTGGAATAGCCCCCCACTGTTATCTGATTTACTTAGTTGACCATAAATTTTAGCTATTAACCCCCTAGTGGGAACTACCTGGATTACACTTTGAAGTAGAGGCGCTTCTTCCCATCTCAAAATCTGATCCTTAAATTGAGCTTAAAGGGCATGTTCTAACTGAAGATACGAGAAAAGGGAACTCTGTGGTAGCTTAAATTCCCTTACCAACTCCGGAAATTTCTTCAGCATGTTGCCTATGTAAAGTTGTCTTAACCTTCTGATGCCAAGATTCTCCCACTCTCTAAATATTCCAATTTTAAGGACTTCCTGTAAGTTGCGATTATTCCAAATAGGGGTATAAACTGTTAGGCCTTCATACCTCATAAGTTTCTTAACTGTTTTCCAAAGTTTAATTATCAATTTAATTGTTGGAAATTAGCGATGAAACATATCTGCCTCTAAAGCTTCAATTATTGTATTATGTAGGGTGTTTAACAATAAAAGCCTACCATTTGGGGTGCCACCTTCCGAAATCCCACATCCCAGTAACTGCTGCAATTGTGTTGAGAGAAAGTAATGCTCTGGGTGCGGGAGGGCAAAGCCCCCATCCCGAGTGGGAAGTTGGAGTACTCAAAGTCGTATCCTGGCTTGCCACCCTTTCTATATCAGCTCCCTGAAAAGGCCCTCAAGTCTTTTAAACCACCTCTTGCAGATCCACACTGTAGAGTTGTGCAGAACATATAACAATTGTGGCATCCAGATCATTTTTATTAAGCTACATCTTCCTGCAACTGACAAGGGTAGGCGTCTCCATATACCTATCTTTTGTTTAAATTTTGTTAAAAGTGGAACAAGGTTTTTGCTAATATATAAAGTAGGGTCCTTCATCAAAACGATTCCCAAATACCTCAATGCTTCCACAATTACCAGCTGGGGCATTTCACATACTATTGGTTCACCTATGGGGTCTAATGGTAAAAACTCAGACTTCTCCCAGTTTATCTCCAGGCCGGAAAAACTACCAAATTCCTCCACGATTCTCATCCCCCCCCGACAGTGAGTTTGTTTCCTTGCCCAACTTTCACTGAAAGCCAGTTTTTTAATGGCTCTCCCTTATGGAGATGGCCAGGGGTTCCATCGCCAGTGCGAAGAGCAATGGGGAAAGTGGACACCCCTGTCTCGTCCCCCTCTCCAGTTCAAACCAGTCCTAGAACTCGTTATTAATTTTTAATCTTGCCTTAGGGCAGATGTAAAGCATTTTAATCCACCCGATAAAAGAAGGGTCAAATCCGAATTTCTCCGGCACACGCCACATATAGCCCCAATCCACGCTGTCAAAAGCCTTAGATACAGCCTTAGGTCATTAAGGCTCTCGAACTGTAAATTCAAGAAAGCCCTTCTGATATTCAAACTTGTGGATCTATTAGCTATGAAACCCGCCTGGTCCTCATGGATCAGCTTATGAATGACTATTCAATCTTACCGCCAAAACTTTGGCCAAGATTTTTGCATCGGTGTATAAAAGGGAGATTGGCCTATAAGCAGCCATGTCTAGGGGGTCTTTCCCGTCTTTTTGTAGCACTATAATTGTTGCCTCTAGCATTGATGCGGGCAGCTGCCCCCCCCTAAATGCCCCTCCCAGTGCTTTTAGCAGTTCGGGGATTAATACTTCCCCATAGTATTCATAGGTCTCAATTGGGAGTCCGTGGGGACCAGGCGACTTAAGGCTTGCCATACACGCTATTGCTTGATGTAATTCTGCAATTGTTATTGGGGTTTCTAATATGTCCCTTTCCTCTTGTGATATGGCCGGGATCGACAACTTCCCCAGGAAGTCCTCCATCTCTGCTTCCTGTCCTTTTTTCTGAGAGGTATACAGGTTTTTATAGTAGTCCCTAAAGGCTTGTACTATGGAGCAGTATTGGATGGAGCAGTATTGTATTTTACCAACATCGCCAACAACCTCCCCACTCTTTCGCCCTCCACCAGGGATACCTGTCGCTGGAGGAGATGCCTAGTCTCTGCCTTCTGCATGATAACTAGCTTATACGCTTGTTGTTTACCTTGCCACGCTATTTCCTTCTCCGGAGTTGGATTTCTAATAAAGTTATTTTCAGCCTCAAGAGCTTCCCTTAGAGAGTTCTCTTCCTCACTCCTAGCCTCTTTATTGAATTTGACCATCTGTTGTATTAGGACCCCCCTAAGAAAAGCCTTAAGGGTGTCCCATAGCACAAGGGGCGTTACCGTTCCCTGGTTAATTTTAACAAACTCTCTCAGAATAGGGAGAATCCCATCCGACTTTTTAATTACTTCGAACCAGTACGGGCTTATACTCGACACCTTCCGAGGTCTAAACTCTCCTAAATTCAGTGTAACCACCATGGGGGAGTGGTCTGAGATACCTCTTGGCCAATATAGGATTTTTTCTAGTATCTGGAGCGCTCTGTCATTCCCCAAGACTAGGTCTATCCTTGAAAGCGTAGAGTGTGACGCTGAACGACAAGTATATTGTAGCACACCCGGATTCCGCACCCTCCACAAATCCACTAACCCCACTTCATCTTCTTCTCTGCACCCTCTGAGCCGGTTCGTACCGGGAATCTATCCAGCCTTCTGTCTAGGATCTCATTAAAGTCCCCTACTGCTATAATCGGCACCTCTTTTTTATCTAACAGAAATTCATTTAATTTGAGCATAACATCCAGATTGAAAGGCGGAGGAATATATATGTTTGCCACCACATACATAACACTATCAATAGAGCAAAATAGAAAAATATATCTACCCAATTAGTCTATACTGGACTGTCTGCAGGAAAATATAGATGAATTGTCTGCAGGAAAATTTCACCCCAGATTTCACCAAGATGCTCACCCCCCTGCTAAAAGAGGAGTGGACCGCATGGAATTGATATTGAAATTTTCGTATCTGTAGATGCTGAATTGTATCTTTGGTTAGGTGAGTTTCCTGCAGGCAGACCAGGTCTGCCCCACACCTCTCCAACATAGAGATCACTGCCAGCTTTTTGAGCTGTGCCCCCAGACCCCTAACGTTCCAGGATACTATTTTCAAAGTTTTAGCTTGCATCGGGATACTGAGAAACATAAACTGCCCTGACTAGTACTACTATGTGAAACTAATTTCTTTACAACATGAAATTTTTGCACCCCTCTACTCAAAAATAATTTTACCCTAGTGAATTCTGTGCCTCTTCTACCTGCATAAACATTAAAGTCTCTAAACAACGTGCTCAACATAGCCATGTCAACCCAGCCTTAAGTAAAAATTTGCTAAGAAATGTGCTTACATGTGCAAGTTTAGGAGCCAATTTCCTAAAAACAAATCTATAAGTGAAAACCTGGGTCCATCCAGGGTGATTTCCAATAGTATATATGCTTACAATAAGTACTTTGCCTGCAATACCTCCCCTCCCTCCCCCCCTCCAGCCCCTTCCCTTTCCCACCCCCCTCCCACCCCTCCTCGCAGCCCCCCCACCTAGCTAGGTGAACCCCCTGGGGGTTTACCGTGACCATTGACCCATCTACCAAAACCACACTTTTACTCCTGAATTCCCTTCCCATTCACCACCCCTCATACAGACATCTGTGTGCGCCCACCCCCCCCACACCCCAAATAGCGAAGAGCACTGACAGGGGGCAGGGGAAAAAAAATTGAATACACAAAAATCACATATACCTCCCAATGACCTAGTATATCCCGGGCCTATTACACCTCCCCTATCCCTCTATGTGGAACTTAAAAATTTCTCTTTATTATCTTCAAGCCACTTCTCAACCCCAGCTGGAGAGTCAAAAAACAGGGTTCCCCCAGAGCTGTTACACCTAGCCTTGCCGGGTAGAGAAGAGCATATGACAACTTAAATTTTTGCAAGTTACGCTTTGCCTGAATAAACTCCGCCCTGCACCTCTGCAGGTCTGGTGAAAAATCTGAATAAAATGATATTTTAGCACCTTTGAAGAAAACCTCCCCTGCCTCCCTTATTTTCCGAAGCAACATCACTTTGTCCTTATAATTAAGAAACCTCAAGAGCAGGGGTCTAGAAAGTCCACCCGCCGGCGGTGCCCTAAAGGGGATCCTGTGGGCTCTTATAATAGCGAAAAAGGTTGAAAATGATTCTTTCCCAAACAGTTCCTCCAGCCATTTTTCTAGGAACTCAATCGGGTTGGCGCCCTCACTTTTTTCAGGTAACCCCACCAGCCTCACATTGTCTCTTCGACTCCTATTCTCCTTTTTATCCAGTTTAGAGGCTTGCTTGGATATCTGTTCCTTCATCCATTTTATTTCTTTAATTAGTGGGGACATGTCATCTTCTAGCCCGCTGACTCTTTCTTCAAGGGCTGTTCTCTCTGCAGTTTTCTGTAGATCTTGCCTGACCAATAGCAGGTCTGCTTTAACTCCCTTCATCTGTTCACAGAGTTCTTTAAGCGAGCTGTTACACACCCTTACTGCCATAAATACATCCGTTAAAGTTGGCTCTTTCTCTGGGGGCAGATTTGGGTCATTTATTACCTCCATGTTTACATCTATGTTTTGATCACTTGGCCCTGGACCTTTATTACTATGTGTTTTAGATGACTGAGTAGCCGAAGCAGCACTAGAAGACTGAGTGAGGCTGGCCCTGGCTTTTCCTATCCAGTGCCCCCCTTGTTGTGTTTTCAACTGTGACCCCTTTTTTGGAGGGGTCAGAGCGGGGGTATAAGTATATTGCTCCAGTTTCGCTGCTGCTGATGCTGCTGCTGTGAGCTGCGGATTTTTGTCTCTAGAAGAACATAGATTCTGCATCGTGTACTCTTTAGCAGTAAATTAGTTTCTGTCAGTGTTCCAGTACAAAAAGAAAAAGGAAAAAAAAAACTGTACACCTTTCCGCACGCTATGCAGAGGCGGCACCACAGCACTTAAGGAAGACCCGGCGTGGGTCAGCTCCCTCCGCTCACATGCACCCCAGCTGAACTTAGTAGTTAGTGCTGCCCCCCCAGCGGGCTTCACCGTTAGCACCGGTTATGGTTCAGGATACAGGTCCACACTATATAGCATACTCTTATTAAGCCGCCACTGACTGAGGTACCCACCGAATTTGAAAGAAGTGATTAAGACCCCTAGGGTAATCACCCTAGTGAGGTGTGTACACAAAGTATCCCGGCAATCACCTAAACCTACAGCCCTATGGCTACCGAGAGTGACTGAGGCTTTGGCTAGATTATAGTCAGTGATTTGGGGGTAACAACACCTAAGGATAGGGGGTTTAATAGGTACTTAAGGGCACCCAGGGATTCTCCCCACAGCTCCTGGTCCCCAAAGCCAGTCACTGTACAGGAAGAGAGGTATTTACTTACTATATTGGTGTTTTCTGCTCCCCGTCTTTATAAAATGATCAGAGCTAACAAAGCAAGGCACTGATATACACAGTAAACTTATGCTTTTACAAAAGTGACATATTACCAGGGATTGTTCTAATCCAACGACCATCTGAGTTTCTTTGTCAGCATATGGTTTTGCATACTGATGTGCACTTACTGTACCCGGGGTTGTTCAAAGAAGCACTATAGACTGTACCTGCTTATGAAGCCTTCGATTCTCTGGCTGGCTGTGTGCATGTAGACGAGAGCCTCTTGCCGAGTACCTCTCAATAGTGTGCGGGGAGTGACGTCACTCCCAGGAGATTCTTCTGCATTCTGAGCCCGAAGAGAGCCCGGAGAGATTGAAGGGGATTAATGGAGGAAGCAGTGAGAGACCACGTTCCCGGGCCCCCCTCCACGCTCTTCTACCACATCCATCCACCACGCGAGCACCGCCACAGAGATCCCGCACCGCCGGATATGTTGCCCGTATATCCGAGGGAGAGAAGGGAGCGGAGGTGGGATAGAGCACACAGCGTCCTCACTCTCACTCACTTCATGCTGCAGCCCAGCACGCGCCCGCCCATCCGGTCACGCTCCTCCTATTACAAAACTTTAATATGTAAAAAAACTCGAAGGTTAACTAGAAATAAAGAAAACAAAATATATTGAAAAAAATAAATAAAAGCTGCCAGCACCAAAAGTCTTATACAAAAACTCAAATGCAATGTGATAAATAAAGATGCAGCGTTAATAATGTGAAATAATGGAAAAACCAATGATCGGGAAGTAATAGTGAAAAAACTCTCAACTGGAAAACTAAGGCAAATACCACAAGAAAAACTAAAAAGTGATAAGTGATATACCAAATAAATCAGATATAATAATGAAACCAACATCAATTGTAATTGAAAAAATTAATGAATGAAATAATGGTGAAAAAACCTTCACCCAAAAAAACTAAGGCAGATACCACAAAAATGTGTTAAAAATAAAATAATCATAAATAATAAAACCACATATTAAATATAAAAATCTAAAACATATACAAAAATTGAATGAAGTGAAATTGTTTTGCAAATCAATGATGAAAAACAAAAGCAGTAAAAATCCATATACAGTGTAAAAAATGGTACTCCAAAAAGAAAGTATAGGGAAGAAAGATTCTTTATCCAAGATGCTTCACACCCGAGTGAGTATTAAATCTCCTTACCGACTAAAAATTATTGAATAGGAAGCCTGTGGAGATGAAAGGATCTTTGATTTACATTGCTACTACGCTTATGAAGGATAAAAAATCTTGTAAGTACAATTAATTTGGCTCTTTAAACTACCTTTTGAGTACTACACTTATGGAGCATTCTTTGTTTTTATCTTTCGAGTGCAACGATTATAGCCTCAACTACAGACCTGAATTCCCTATGCCTGCTGTTCATTTTTAGTCGGTAAGGAGATTTAATACTCACTCGGATGTGAAGCATCTTGGATAAAGGATCTTTCTTTTTTGGAGTACCATTTTTTACACTGTATATGGATTTTTACTGATTTCTTTTGTTACACGGATTCTCTACTTAAATGGGACTTTGCTTTTGTTTTTCATCATTGATTTGCAAAACAATTTCACTTCATTCAATTTTTGTATATGTTTTAGATTTTTATATTTATTATTTATGATTCTTTGTTATATCACTTTTATTTTTAACAAATTTTTGTGGTATCTGCTTTAGTTTTTTTAGGTGAGGGTTTTTTCACCATTATTTCATTCATTAATTTTTTCAATTATAATTGATGCTGGTTTCATTATTATATCTGATTCATTTGGTATATCACTTATCAATTTTTAGTTTTTCTTGTGGTATTTGCCTTAGTTTTCCAGTTGAGGGTTTTCTCACTATTACTTTCCGATCATTGGTTTTTCCATTATTTCACATTATAAGCGCTGCATCTTTAATACAAAACTTTCACAGATACCCTTGCCCAACTCCCTTGGATGGAGCCAAAAACAAATCCCACCAACATGTAGAACTCACCCCTTTATAGACAACACTTTGCACATCTTTAAAGAAGCTTGCCTAAAACATAAAATCTCTTCAGCTCCGGGCCCCCTAACCCCCATTTTGCAGTAATCCACACTTCCCCCGGGATCTGACACATTTCTAAATGATGTTTGGCCACACTCCAAAATCTGAGCAGAACATTTCTTTGACAAAGGACACTTTCTGACCCTGTCCTCACTTTCCTCTCGCATGACAACACACACGTTTCCATTCAGGACCTATATCCAAATCTGACACTTCCTAAACAATCTCAAACTAACCCCATGCACAAAATCTATCCCATGGTCTTGCCAAAATGTTGGCGATGCAACGATATCGAAGGCTCGCTGGTACACATATGGTGGTTGTGTCCACAAATCCAATCGTTCTGGAAGGAAGTTCACCGCCTTACAAACCAAATCATGGCATATTCTTTAGGCTACTCCCCAGCACAATTTATGCTGCATCACTCCTCATTTCCGATAAAAAGCATATTTTTGCTCTTTAGCCATGCATATGGTAAATGCAGCGAAAATGTGCATACCATTCCGATGCATTAAATTTCCTTACTTGAAATAATGTTTTTGGAAAAAAGAACTGAGTGTGGGTGGTGTTGTCTCCACCCCCGACACAGCTTGATCCCGCATGGTGTGTGGGGGTGTGTGTGTCAGACTCTAACCATTTCTTTATCGTACACAGAGCCACAGTAATTACTGTATGGGTTATATAGGCACCTTTAGGTGATGGACACTGGCACACCCTAGACAGGATGTTTAGCTCCCTATGTAACCCCTCCCCTTACTGGGAGCACCTCAGTTTTTTTCGCCAGTGTCTTAGGTGTTGGTCACTAGTAAAGATGTGCTAGGCTGAGCTCCACTGGAATATTCCTTTGCTGGTGCCAGCTATGTAACTGGATCCATTCAAAGTGTCTTTTCAAGCCGAATTGGTACCTGGGCCTCGTGTTGGAAGAAACAAGGTTTTGCCTGTAACTTTTTAGAGAGCTGGACCCCAGAATCCAGTGCCTGTTTTTTTCAGCCATATTTTCTGGCGGGGTGCTTTACGGGTCCAGGTGTGTGCATCTCCCGATAAAAAGGGTCCCTGGTCCCTGAAGGTTTTTTAAACGGAGCCCACCGTGAGTGGTGAAGATTGGATCTGTCTGGTTTACCACAGAACCCTGCAGTTGGATAAGGTAAGTAGAGATTCCTAAGGAATTTTCTAATTCTTGTGGGTTTTCTCCTTTAAGTAAAATGTTGTCATGCCTAAAGTCGTCACCGGGGCTGTCAAGAGCACGTGCCTGATTCCATGCTCATCAGTCTTGCTCAGGCAGCACGCTTCCTCCAGCCCAAGCCCAGGTAAGATGTTGGAAAGGGGGACATTTTCTTGTGGAATCCCCCACCTGGACAGATATTTCTTCTCTCCAGGAGGCCAAGGGAGCAGGGGTCAGTCGGCGGTATGCCATGCCACTTCCGCCATCATGGCCATAGTACGGCGGTTTTCTCCAGCAGCTCTCCTCCTCTCCTCCACCCCAGCCCCCCCCCTGCATGCCAGTCCGGTCGGATCGGAGCCCTGCTCGCGCGGAAAGCAGTTTTTTTTTTTTTTTTAAAGTGAGGGACATGGTGGGAAGTCGGAGGGAGGGGGGTAGGGCTTAGTGTGGCGTTGACGTGTCTCAGACTTTCACAAACGCGGGTCTGTGTAAAGCTGTGTAAAGTGCACCATTTGCAGGTGCATTCAGATAACAGAGGGACACAGAGCAGACGGGGCATGTGAGTGTTGGTGACACGGGCATTCCCAGGGCACGTTTACTTAGCATCAGGCTGAGCTTTTTGCAGTGGCAGTTGCTGGACTATTTGCTCAGCAATTGGTGCATTTTTGGTAGTACCTCCGCATTTGTGCTTAGCACTATAGGCAGAAGGAGAGGTACAAGTACAACAAAAACAAGGGCTCAAAGGGTTCGCCCTCAGGCTCTAAGGACCATGCCTCTGCAACACCATCCCCCTGAAGGGCTAGGAAGGCTGGTCAGAGTGAGCCTTCGGGGTCGTCCGGGGTTGCAATTGCTTCTGACATTTCAGGCCCTGTCTATATTACTGAAGAGGTTTTCTCCTCAGCCATGATTGGATTACAGGAAAGGTTAGCATTTTTAATCGCATCTCCACAGAGTGGAAGAAAACGCATTAGGTCCCCTTCTACCACCAGGACCTTCAAACAGAGGAACAGTGGGAGGGGGAAGAGGAACCCCCCCTCAGGGGACCGTAAAGAGGCTGATGACTCCTCTTCCGAGGGATCAAGTGGCGAAGGACCTTCTTCAGCTTCACAAGTTCACTAAAGTCTCCTCAAGCTTGAGTGCCTTTCCTGTCCATTCATTGCTGGAAAAGCTTATGTATTCTGAGTGGGATCACCCAGATAAGCATTTTTTCCCTCCTAAAAAAGTTTTCAACACTTTATCCTATGAAGGAAAAAATTTACTAAGAGGTGGAGTATACCAGCAATTGACGCTGCTATATCCTCTGCGAATAAAAATTTGACTTGTCTGGCTGACAATGCTCAAATGCTTAGGAATCCATCTGATGAAATATTGGAATTCTTGTTAAAAAACATTTTTTCTTTGGCATGTTCAGTAGCTTAACCTACAGTGGCAGCAATTGGGGTATGTCAATCCCTGAGAGACCATTTGAGACAAGTGCTCAAGGTTTTCCCTGAACAACAGGCCCAGGCCAAGCTGCCAGGGGCTTTGTGTTTTGCAATTGACGCAATCAGAGATTCTATTCTGCAAACCTCTGCCTTTACGCTTTGGTTGAGGCATATCTGTAGAATCTTATGGTTGAAAAATGGTCATCCGAAGCGCCATGCAAAAAGCTCTTGGCTGGTTTCCCTTTCTGTGGTGAAAGGCTGTTTGGGGATGGGGAAAGGTACCCTTTTGTCAGTTAAGAAAAGGAGTAAAACATCCCTAATTTAAACAGGATCTTTCTCCAGTGTCAGGGGTGTCTGCCGGTCATCCATCACTGTAACCAAACTAAATTTATCTTAAACTTTATCATTTTGTTCCCACAAATAGAGCTTTCTTTTGGTAGTATTTGATCACCTCTGCGGTTTTAATTTTTTGCTGAACAAATTAAAAAAGATCGAAAATTTTGAAAAAAAATAAAACTTTTGCTTTTCCTTCTGTAATAAAATTTTGGAAATAAGTAAGTTTTCTCTTTCACTGATGGGCACTGATAAGGCGGCACTGACAGGCACTGATAAGGTGGCACCGATGAGGTGGCACCAATGTGCGGGCACTGACGGGCACTGACGATGGGCACTGGTAGGTGACACTGATGGGTGGCACTGATATGCAGCACTGATGGGCATTGATAGGCGGCACTGATGGGCACTCATGGGTGGCACTGGTGGGCACTGATAGGCGACACTGATGGGCACTGAAAGGCTGCAAAGATGGGTTCTTGTGGGTGGCACTGATAGGCAGCACTGCTGAGCACTGATGGGCACTGATAGGCGGCACTGCTGGGCACTTATGGGCACTGATAGGTGGCACTGATGGGCACTGATATGCAGCACTGATAGGCATCCCTGGTGGCACTGGCAGTGGTAGGCATTGTGAGTGGGCACTGATTGGCATCTGCCTGGGTATTGATTGGCAACTGCCTGGGCACAGATTAGTATTTCCCTGGGGGTCTAGGGTGGCATACCTGGTGGTCCAGTGTGGTGGCCATCCTGGTGGTCCTGGGTGGCATGATGGTGGTCCTGGGCAGTATCTGAGGGGGGCTGTGCTGATAAACAATCAGTACAGACCCTCCCGTCAGGAGAGCAGCCGATCGGCTCTCCTCTACTTGCGTCTGTCAGACGCGACTGAGGAAAAGCCGATCATCGACTCTTCGGTGTTGTGGGGTTTCAGACTGACACACCACCACAACAATCGCCACGATGCGTGCCCCCGGGGGCGTGCAGCGGCTTAAAATCCTGAGGACGTCATATGACACCCAGTCAGGATATTGAAACCATTTTGCCGCCGTCATTCTGCTATATGGCGGGCGGCAAGTGGTTAAAACCATTAAGAAGACTAAGAATACTTGGGTCTGGTTATAGATACAGCCCAGAAGAGGATGGTTTTTACCCCAGGCAAAGATCAGTCCTGTTATTGCATTAAATGTTTCATTATGTACTATATTAGTTAGGCTATACCGTGGAAGTTTCAACAACTCCTTACTGTAATACATATACCTACGAATGTGCTTTTTTTTTGTTTGCTCATTTCTGTCCTGTTCTGTCATTTTTAGATTTAAAATTCATTGTGACCAAACCTGCCACCCCTGTAGAAGAGGTCTACCTCATTATGCCTCGAAACATTGGGTCATTTTCTATTGTTGTAAATCAGTTTTTTCAATAGAATTGGTCATTGTCCTATGTTTACAATTCCCTCCCATTCACCAATGTTTATCCATTTTAATTATGCATAATTGTCATATGTCATAGTGAACTTTTTTTTAAACCTTTTCAAATAAATATAATATATTTTAATATTTTCTTCTACTTTTGTACTTATATTGTGAGTGACCCATTCTAAAAGTGTCATTAGAGGAACCACACTCCTTGTGAGTGATTTTGTGTTTTTTGCAAAACTTCTGGCCCTTCCTCTGGCCAGATTAAGGACTCAAGGTATAACAATTGTAGCATACCTAGATGACCTGCTCTTGATAGACAGGTCGGTAGCCCGCTTAGACCAAAGCATGGTCACCACAATCAGCTACCTGGCTGGAATACCTGGAATACCTAGGTTGGGTCCTTAAAGATCTTCTTTAAAACCATTAAGAAGACTAAGAATACTTGGGTCTGGTTATAGATACAGCCCAGAAGAGGATGGTTTTTACCCCAGGCAAAGATCAGTTCCGTAAAGGAGCTGGTTCAGGGCAAAGAAGTGTCCTTCTATTTGCCTTTGCATGTGGTTGTTGGGAAAGATGGTGGCTTCATTTGAAGCGGTTCCCTATGCTCAGTCTCTTTTGAGACTGCTGCAAAACAGTATATTGTATACCTGGAGCAAGAGGGTCCAAGCGCTACATTTTCCAATGCGTCTGTCGCCAAAGGTGCGCCAGAGCCTCAGTTGGTGGAGGATATCCAAGAATCTGCAGAAAGGGAAACCCTTCGTACCAGTTACCTGAAAGGTGGTAACAACAGCTGCCAGCCTTGCGGGTTGAGGAGCAGTCCTGGAAGAGGTGACTGTCCAAGGGAAATGGTCCAGAACTTAAAGAACCTTGCCCATCAACATTCTAGAGATTTGGGAAGCGCACCTAGCCTAAGGGCCTGGACATTCAGGTTGCGGAATTGACCTGTCAGGATTCAATCCGACTATGCCACAGCAGTGGCTTATATCAATCACCAAGGGGGCACCAGAAGTCATGCAGCCCAGGGAGAGGTAAACCACATCCTAACCTGGGCAGAAAGCATGTGTCATGCACATTGGCAATCTTTATCCCAGGGGTAGAAAATTGGCAGGCGGACTACTTGAGTTGCCAGCAGTTGTTCCCGGAGGAATGGTCCCTTCACCCCAACATCTTCCTGGCTATTTTCCAAAGAAGGTGGATCCTGGACGTAGATCTGTATCTGTAGATCTTGCATCCAGGTTCAACAACAAAATCAACAACTTTGTGTCAAGAACAAGGGATCCACTCATATACGGAATAGTTGCGTTGGTGACCCAGTGGAATCAGTTTTTTCAATGATTTATGCATTCCCTCCTATTCTGCTGCTACCACGACTTCTTCGCAGGATCAAGCAGGAAGGGAAGTCAGTGGTTCTTGTGGCCCCAGCATGGCCCAGAACATTTTGGTATGCAGCGATAGTAAAGATGGCGGTAGGGGCCCCATGGACCCTACCACCACGTCCAGACCTGCTATCGCAGGGAACGGTATTCCGTCCTACCTTATACATGCTGAATTTAACGGTTTGGCTATTGAAACCCACATTCTGAAGAATTATGGGCTTTCAGGCTCAGTGATATCTACCTTGATTAATGCAAGGAAGCCAGCTTCCAGAGTCATTTATTATAGAATCTGGAAGGCATACAGTATGTTTCCTGGTGTGAGTCCAGGGGTTAGCATCCTAGAAAGTATGTTATAGGTAGAAGCCTTGCTTTTCTGCAAATAGGATTAGAAATAAAGCTGCCCTTGAGTACCATCAAAGGCCGGGTCTCTGAATAAATAAGTGCAGCGCTAAGGTTGCAAAAAGCAAATTTGCATAAATAAATTATATAAATGTGACTTAAACATAAATATATCAAATAAACAGAGATTCATACATGGTGAAATGTGAATCAAACTAAGAAAAAGTGAAATTTCTGAAAAAAATACAGGTATGGTGAAAAATGTGCTAGTATGGTGACTATACCATAAATCAGGTGAGAGATAGAAATCAGGGTGCTAATATTGAACAGAAACACATCAAATAAACAAGGATTAACACATAATGAATGTGAGTCCAAACTCAGAAAAAATGAGAGTCATTTCTGAAAAATGTGCTAGTATAATAATGTGCTAGTATAATAACGGCACAATAAACAAAGTCCAAAAAACGAAAATGGTGAATTATAAAGTCCAAAAAAAATCCAATTAGATGTGCAGTCCCGTTAAAAAAGAAACATAAGAAAAAAATGCTGGTATAGTGAAAAATGTGCTAGTATGGTGACTATACCATAAATAAGGTGAGAGATAGAAATTAGGGTGGTAATATTGAACAAAAACACATCAAATAAACAAGGATTAACATATAATGAATGCGAGTTCAAACTCAGAAAAAATTTGAATAATTTCTGAAAAATGTGCTAGTATAATAATGTGCTAGTATAGAAACAAACAGAAGAACTCCTGCGCTGCTAGCGGACTCCTATACTACCAAGGGGATACTGCTGCAACACCTATAAGACTGCTCCAAACAGACAAATACAAGCATGAATACTAAGGGGGTGGTGGTTGCGCTGTGATGGGAAGGGGGATAGGGAAAGGGAGAGACTACACTAAAGTGCATGTGACAAACATGCCGAGTGACCTAAAAAAAAACCCATAAAACAAAAACAACACACTGATAAGTGCGATTGTATAAGTAAAATCACTATGAACTTACAAAAGTTGTCAGCTGGGGGGTTTTATTTTTTATGTTTTATGTTACACTTCATTTTCATGTTTTCACTGGTCGAGTGCCTCTGATTTATGTATGAGACCATTTGTTATCCATCATTTATTTGTCCATTTGTGCACTTAGTGTCGCATGCACTGATTGTTTATTATTTTTAATATCTCATTAGCTTGATTGCCCCTTTTATCATGTGCATTATTCACTTCCATGCGAATTAATTCCACTCTTTTTTCATGCTAACACTTTTTAGTGGTTTTTTTCATTTGTTTATTATATGCACTAGTCAGTGTGCCTTTTCAGTCGTTCACCATATACACTTATCAGTGTGTTGTTTTTGTTTTATGTTTTTTTTTAGGTCACTCGGCATGTTTGTCACATGCACTTTAGTGTAGTCTCTCCCTTTCCCTATCCCCCTTCCCATCACAGCGCAACCACCACCCCCTTAGTATTCAATGTGCTAGTATAATAACTGCACAATAAACAAAGTTAAAAAAACGAAAATGATGAATTATAAAGTCCAAAGAAATCCAATTAGATGTGCAGTCCCGTTAGACATATGGGGGATTCCAATCACTGGTATGAACTGTGAAGGAAAAAACAGAGGTATCACCAGCATAAACAGGGGGGGGCTTACCAGATTGACTTGGCTGGGCTTACACCACCCAAGTCTGCAGAGCTTATTAGGTTGAACACATCTGTTGGAAACAACTGGTCCTAGATCTGTATCAATCAATCGACCTTGGACTGTCACTGAATAGTGACTTGAAGGCTCCAATCATCGTGAGGAGGGTGGAAGGTAAATGCCAGGAGGGATATATCATGCAATGAAAAGATGGGCTAACATAGCGTGATACCGTATAAAAAAGGCAATTTATTAAAAATAAAATAAAACACTCACATTTGGAAGAGTAGAAAAAAAAGCATGTATGTAATAAAGAACGATGCAAACAGGAGGTCCAACCAACGCGTTTTGACTCCATGGTCATCATCTGGGGTGTGGACCCCCTGCAACAGCATCGCTTATAAAGTGAAAATGACCCCAGAACCTGCTAAACGCCGGAAATGGCTCCACATGACATCACTTCCGGTTCCTGTGACACGATCCCGGAAGGAAATGGATATCTAGATATTTCAGGTCAACAATATGCGCGTGTCTCCATAGTATATGATGTACATGACATAAAATAAAAGGCGGATAAAGGCCAGGTCTCGGCCTTATCAGTATTGTTCCAATGACCACTTGCTTAACATTTCCTGGTCCATAGTTTTATACAGGGGGTGACACAGCTTAATCCGCCGGTTAGGTCACCCTTAAAACCTTGGAACTTGGATTTGGTTTTGTCGGTTTTAGAAAAACAGCCTTTTGAGCCGAAACTACATACTCCCTTGATCCTTTTCACAATAAAGTTGGTTTCTGGTTGCCATATCTTCTGCAAGAAGGGTATCAGAATTGGCTGCTCTTTCTTGTAAAGAGCCAAATTTAATTATTCATTAGGATAAGGTGGTAATGCGTCCTCATCCTAGCTTTCTGCCGAAGGTGGTTTCAGATTTTCATTTAAACCAGGATTTTTCTCTACCTTCATTTTTC
Organism: Lithobates clamitans; assembly: GCA_037952925.1. Taxonomy (NCBI): domain Eukaryota; kingdom Metazoa; phylum Chordata; class Amphibia; order Anura; family Ranidae; genus Lithobates; species Lithobates clamitans. The sequence continues at coordinate 10,665,290 of JBBGZY010000140.1, forward strand.
CAGAACTCTGTTCTATGGAAGAAGAGCCGCTACATTCTTTGGATGTAGTGAGAGCAGTCAAAATCTATTTGAAGGCGACTGCTTAGTTTCAGAAAACAGATGTTTGTTTGTGTTGCCTTAAGGTCCTAGGAAAGGACAGGCAGTGTCGAAATCCACTATTGCCGAATGGATTCGGCAAATAATTATTCAAGCTTATGGTTTGAAGAGGAAAGTTCCACCTTTTCAAATCAAAGCGCACTCCACCAGGGCTGTTAGTGCTTCGTGGGCAGTGCATCACCAAGCCTCCATGGCTCAAATCTACTAGGCCGTAACTTGGTCTTCAGTCCATACATGCACGAGATTCTATCAGGTGGATGTAAGAAGGCATGAGAATATCGCCTTTGGCTGCAGTGTGCTGCAGGCAGCAGTATAGGTCCTCAGGTCTGATTGCATCTGCTTTTGTTGGTGTCCCCTCCTCTCAGATAGCATTGCTCTGGGACATCCCATACAGTAATTACTGTGGCTCTGTGTCCCGTGATGTACGATAAAGAAAATAGGATTTTTATAACAGCTTACCTGTAAAATCCTTTTCTTGGAGTATATCACGGGACACAGAGGTCCCTCCCCTCTTTTATCCCTCCCCTCTTTTAATGCACATATATTGCTTTGCTACAAAACTGAGGTACTCCCAGTAAGGGGAGAGGTTATATAGGGAGCTAAACTTCCTGTCTAGGGTGTGCCAGTATTCATCACCTAAAGGTGCCCATATAACCCATACAGTAATTACTGTGGCTCTGTGTCCCGTGATGTACTTCAAGGAATGGATTTTGCAGGTAAGCTGTACTAAAAATCCTATTATTCCTGTTTTTCAGAATGATCAAATCTCTATCTAGGATGTTCACATTTGTTAATACCCTGCTATATCATAAGTATCAAACCAAATGACTCGCTCATTGCTGGATCTCAATGTATGTCAAAGTCAACAACCGTTCTCATCTTCTTTGATCTCTGTTGTTTGCAAAACTCTTCAATAAAAGTTATTGGGAAAAAGGGGTAAAGGTGCGTGTTCAATTCACTCGTCCGCTGGTGTAGATCCTCCACCACATTGCACTCACCAGAAGACTAATGATTATTAGCCTGTAATAATAATCCACCTTCCCAGAGACTTTGTTAAATATCTGTTCCCCTAAATGCAAAGTGCTGCCCGGTATCCATTCCTTAGAGGAAATGCCCACCAACCGGAGCCAAAATTTGGTATATGGTGTAGTATTTATTGGTAATCATAAAATAATGTAAAAATCCACGTGGATGCTAAACAAACAAATATGGTCAAAACTTACTCCAATTGCCCCACTGCTATGGTCGGATCTCTCAGACCTGTCTCACCCAACTCATAGTTACATAGTAGGGGAGGTTGAAAAAAGACACAAGCCTGTCAAGTCCAACCTATGTGTATGATTTTATGTCAGTATTACATTGTATATCCCTGTATGTTGCGGTCATTCAGATGCTTTTCTAATAGTTTGACGCTATCGATGCCCCCCTGCTGAAACCACTGCCTGTGGAAGGGAATTCCACATCCTTGATGCTCTTACAGTAAAGAACCCTCTAAGCAGTTTAAGGTTAAACCTATTTTCTTCTCATTTTAATGAGTGGCCATGTGTCTTATTAAACTCCTTTCCGTGAAAAAGTTTTATCCTTATTTTGGGGTCCCCAGTATGGTATTTGTAAATTGAAATCATATCCCCTCTCAAGCGCCTCTTCTCCAGAGAGAATAAGTTCAGTGCTCGCAACCTTTCTTCATAACTAATATCCCCCAGACCCTTTTTTAGCTTTGTTGCCCTTCTTTGTACTCGCTCCATTTCCAGTACATCCTTCCTAAGGACTGGTGCTCAGAACTGGACAGCATACTCCAGATGAGGCCAGACCAAAGTCTTGTAGAGTGGGAGAATTATCGCTTTATCCCTGGAGTTAATCCCCTTTTTAATGCATGCCAATATTCTGTTTGCTTTGTTAGCAGCAGCTTTGCATTGCATGCTATTGCTGAGCATGTCATCTACTAGGACCCCCAGGTCCTTTCCCATCCTAGATTCCCCCAGAGGTTCACCCCCTAGTGAGTAGATTGCATTTATACTTTTGCCACCCAAATGTATTATTTCACTTTTTTTTACATTAAACACCTTTTTCCATGTAGTTGCCCACCACATTAATTTGTTCAGATCTTCTTGCAAGGTTTCCACATCCTACAAAGAAGTTATTGCCCTGCTTAGCTTAGTATTGTCCGCAAATACAGAGATTGAACTGTTTACCCCATGCTCCAGGTTGTTTATGAAAAAATTAAATAGGATTGGTCCCAGCACAGAACCTTGTGGGACCCCACTACATACCACTGACCATTCCGAGTATTCCCCATTTATCACCACCCTCTGAACTTGCCCTTGTAGCCAGTTTTCAATCCATGTACTCACCCTATGGTCCATGTCAACGGACCTTATTTTGTACAGTAAACATTTATGGGGAACTGTGTCAAATGCTTTTGCAAAATCCAGATACACCACGTCTACAGGCCTTCCTTTATTTAGCTGGCAACTCATAGAAGGTTAATAAATTGGTTTGGCAAGAACGATTCTTCATGAATCCATGCTGATTACTGCTAATGATACCGTTTTCATTACTAAAATCTTTTATATAGTCCCTTATTATCCCCTCCAAGAGCTTGCATACTATTGATGTTAGGCTAACTGGTCTGTAATTCCCAGGGATGTATTTTGGCCCTTTTTAAATGTTGGTGCTACATTGGCTTCTCCCCAATCCGCTGGTACCATTCCAGTCAGTAGACTGTCAGTAAAAATTTGGAACAATGGTCTGGCAATTAATTGACTGAGTTCCCTAAGTACCCTCGGTGCAAGCCATCTAGTCCAGGTGATTTATTAATGTTAAGTTTCCCAAGTCTAATTCTAATTCTGTCCTCTGTTAGTCATGAAGGTGCTTCCTGTGATGTGTCACGAGGATAAACACTGCAGTTTTGGTTACTGAAGCCCCCCTGATTCCATTGTGAAGACCAAGGAGAAGAATAAATTCAATACCTTCGCTATCTCCCCATGCTTTGTAACCAGATGTCCTTCCTCATTCTTTATGGGGCCAATATGGTCTGTCCTACCTTTTTTCCTGTTTACATATGTAAAGAATTTCTTGGGATTTGTTTTTCTCTCCTCCGCTATGTGTCTTTCATGTTCTATCTTAGCCACCCTAATTGCACCCTTACATTTCTTGTTGCATTATTTATAAAATTTGAATGCTGATGATGATCCCTCAACCCTGTATTTTTTGAAGGCCTTCTCTTTTGCTTTTATGTGCATTTTTACATTGGCGTGAAGGTGCCAAGACTTTTGTTCGCTCTTTTAAATTTATTACCCAATGGGATGCACTGGTTAAATTCCTTATTTAACATGCTCTTAAAGCGAACCCATCTCTCCTCTGTGTTCTTTGTTCCTAAGAGTTTATCCCAATTTACATCTTCTAGCAAGGTTTGTAGTTTAGGGAAGTTGGCTCTTTTGAAATTCAGTTTCTTTGTGTTCCCCTTGTGTTTCCTATTTTTGTGATTTATACTGAAGCCAATTGACCTGTGATCGCTGTTTCCTAAATTGTCCCGTATTCCCACATCCATGATCAGGTCTGTATTGTTTGTAATCAGTAGATCTAGTAACACCTAGTTGGTGCATCTACCATCTGACCCATGAAATTGTCCTGCAAGACATTTAGGAACTTGCAAGCCTTAGATGAATGTGTGGTTCCCTCCGCCCGGTCTATGTCTAGATAATTAAAATCCTCCATTATGATAACACTTCCCATCCTTGCTGCTAATCCAAATTGTGATAGGAGGTCCATCTCCCCCTCCTCCCTCAGGTTAGGGGGCCTATAGCATACTCCCTGTATTATTTCCCCTTAGATTCATCCCTTTAGAGCGATACCCATAAGGATTCCTAGCTCTCTTATTGATGTCATCTCTCACATTCACTTGTACATTATTCTTGATATATAGGCATACCCCTCCCCCTTTTTTACCTTCTCTATCCCTGCGATAAAGGGAATACCCTTGAATGGTTGCCAGCCAATCATGAGCATGGTTGAACCAGGTCTCTGAAATTCCCACAAAATCGAAATCCTCCTCGTTCAACGGTATCTCTGTTTCACCCATCTTGTCCGCTAGGCTCTTGGCATTGGTGAACATGCCACATAGTTTTGACTGGTCGCACTGGGTGCTCCAAGATTGTAAATAGGACTTGTCACTATACTTACCTTAGGTTTATGTGCTTTAGACATCCTACCACTAATGCCCCCAATACTACCTTCTGGAATAAGTTCATTGCAAACTATCTCTACCTCTGGACCCTCCCCCCGTCGCCTAGTTTAAAAACCCCTCTAACTTTTCAGCCATCTTCACTCCCAGCAGATCTGCACCCTCCTCATTTAGGTGGCATCTGTCCCTTCTATAGAACTGGTAACTCCTCAGCCACTTGTTTACTTCCCTAATCTCTGGTGTGGCTCAAGATACCGGTAGCATTCCTGAGAATAGTACCTTGGAGGTCCTTTTCCTTAATTTAGCTCCAAAGTCCCTAAAATTGTTCTTTAGAACACTCCATCTGCCTCTGACTTTGTCATTGGTGCCAACGTGCACCATGACAGCCAAGTCTTCCCAAGGCCCCTCTCAGTAATCTGTCCATCAGATTCGTGATGTGCCGAACCCGAGCGCCCGGTAGACAGCATGTAGTTCAGCGCTTCAGGTCTTTGTCACAGATTATCATCCAGAGTTGAGTAACTACCTCAACTTTCGCAGTCCTATGAACATAGAATCTCTCCAACATGGAGTGTAGTCTTCAAGATAGAGCTGTTGTCAAAAGATATTTGTGGGGGGGGGCGTGGCTTGGATGGCTTCCGGATCGGACATGTCTCCCTGAAGCTCCCGGCCAGGCCTGCCTGCATACCACTAAAAACAGCACAACAGCTGCAGAACCATGGGCAAACCTTGCAAGGCTAAAGAAGCAGACCTCAGGGGCATGCTACAAGGTCTTCCTCGGCTCCCCCACCTCTCATAACAGGGTTTTTCGGGCACGGAGCTCCGGCGGGACAGCACAAGGCCAAGATGGCGCCGACGCCGGCTAAAGCATCATATGCTGCGACCCCTCTCCTCTCCTCCACCGCGGATCTCTCCAGGGCACAGGACTGACAGGTATGCTTCTGAGGGGGATCTGTTGCCTGATCGCCCCCCAACTTCTCTAGCTAACATCCTGATTGGGCTCCCTCTGGGGAACATGTGCTGGGAAGCCTGTCGAGACGTTTCCCCCCTGCCTCGTGGAGCCCCAGCCATCAGCACTTACCGGCCAGATGTCTCCCTCCTGGGAACCTTCAGTCTCTGACTGGGACCCCCGCTCCCTCCCACAAAGGCCCCAGACCTCCAGAGACAGAATCCCCTTTCTATCTCCGCCACACAAGGACTCATATCAGGCCTCAGTGCCTTCCCTAACCCCACAGCATGTAAGACCTCAGGGGGCTCATTCACTTGCCGGTCACCAGCATGGAGCAAGCACAGCAGGGAAAATTACATCCACTGCTCCCCCACACACACCCCAGTGGGGTTATCCTCCACCTACCACCCACTCAATCACAACGCAGGACTTTTATGCCCATGCTACAATAGACTCTGAACCTGAAGAGTGCACATCATGGAGGGATTATGTCCGCTGTATGCCCACAAAACAGGACTTTCGCTTACTTATACAAGAAGTGCACGACATATGCAGATCTGTAAGCAATATGCTTCGCACTGATCTACACCAGCTAACTACCAAAGTCACGTCTTTGGAGGAAGATGCATGTGACACAAAGCTTGAAATCTCGCAAATACATGATCGCCCGACTTCCCAAGCCTCAACTCTCCGAGACTTTCAACGCCACCTTGAAGACCTCGACAACAGAGGCAGGCGCAACAACATCAGGGTTTGTGGCCTCCCAGAAGCTACTCAAGATGAGGATTTGCACGTGACGCTGCAAGCTATCTTCAATAACATACTGGGTCGCCCAGAAAACCAGTGAGGTAAAATGGACCGTGCCCATCGTGCACTCCACCCAAGAGGACCGGGACCTAGACCACGCGACGAGTTCATAACTATGCTCTGAAAGAGAACATAATGAGGAAAGCACGTAATATGCATACCATTGATTTTGATGGCGCTTCCATACAGCTCTTCCCAGACCTGTCCTGGATCACCCTCCAGCAATGACACTCCCTGCAACCGCTCCTCACCTCCCTGAAGGAACATGACTTTCGCTACCATTGGGGCTTTCCTTTCAGTCTCACAGCTAAGAAAGATGGGAGGTCCAACACCCTACGGTATCCCGAAGACCTCTCTTTTTGCAGAGAGTTGAATATCCTGGTTCCACCTACTCCTGGATGGGACCCTCTCCCAGCCCCTCCACCTCGCCCGGAACCTTGGATCCAGGTGAATGGGAGAAAACGCCCGAGACCGCATCCTACCGGACCTCCCTGGTTCTCCTACCAGAGATAACTCTTCTCTTTTTTGAGACACCTAACTACACCGCTGTGCTACTATCTGGGTCTCTTTTTCCGACCACTTTTTTATTTCTCTTGAGCTCAAGAACCCTGTTGGTTCCCTTACTTAAATAATGGATAATATCTACCAAGCATCCAGGTTCATGGTTTTTGATATGTAACCTGTTAAGACTATACCTAGCTGATAGTATTTAACTCTTTCAAATAGCAGAAGGTACACCCCGTCCCCTCCCTATCCCTATCCACCTACCCCTCCCATCCTATCCTTCCTCTCCTCCCCCCCTACCCTCCCACTCCCTACTATTCCCCTATCCTTCATGTACCAAGGTAAAGTGTTATACCTAGAAGGACATCTCCACCCCTCCTGGGCTCCTTTATGGGGCACCAGGACGGATGACATGCTTCTATTTTTGATGTCAGATTGTTCAACTATGGTTGTCTATTGAGCAAATTATCATATCAGTTTCCTCTATATGAGGTCATAGTACTGGTTAAATGACATATTAGTTACCATCTGATAAAAGCAGGTTTCTTTTCTGATCTATATTGTTGTGCCGCAAATTTAATTAAATGCAGGCAGGCCTGGGAGAGTGTCGCACCCATCCTGGGTCTATCCTATCCTCCCTCAGGAGATCTTCGAATGGCTTCCTATTCAACTACCCTTTGGTGTTTTTTTTTCCCTCCTCTGCAGTGGGGGGCCCTTTGGAGATCTCCAACCCATCGCCTTTTTCAGGTGGGTTAAATAGTGTATGGTTACCATCTAATTTTGTACTAAATTTTTTTTTTTTTCACCTACCTCTCTCATCTTTTTTCTATTACTGGAATTTCTCCCCCTCTCTCTCTCTTTCACTACTGTCCCATGGATATTTCCTGCCTCTGGAGCCCGGACTTCATCTATAGAATCGGGAATTCCGGATATGTACCTCCTTGGTGGACTCAACTGCCCCACTTCCTAAATATCAAGATTACGTTCAACTGGCTGGGTAAGCTATTGCCTTTCCTCCCTACCCATCCACCATGATTGACATACTATCTCTAAATGTGAAAAGCCTCAACTCCAACACCAAACGTAGCTTAGCACTGCGGGAATTCAAACGGTCCAGGGCTGACATAATTTTCATTCAGCAGACACATCTCACTAAAACTGACAACATGGCATTTGCATCCAAACATTATCCCCAATATACCTAGCCTCTAACCCACGTAAACGAGCTGGGGTGGCAATTCTTTTCAAGCAAGGTTCACCCTTCCAGTTACAATCCATATACTCTGACCCTCTAGGGCACTATTTTATTCTACGAGGTACATGAAAAGGTGCCAATCTCACTCTGTGCAACATTTACGCCCCGAACACTAACCAAAACTTCTTTTTATCTAAAGTGTATAAACGACTGTTTGCATCCCCCCACCAAAATCTAGTCATCGGAGGAGACTTCAATCTAATTTATTCCCCATGCCTGGATATACACTCTCTAGGGCAAGGACAGGCCCCTAAAGCCCTTGATAGAAAATCCACTCTTTTCCGCCAATTGACTAGGAAATATCCCTTGTTTGATTCTTGGCGAACCACTTATCCGTCAGCTAAACAATTCACCTTCTACTCCCACCCGCATAAATCCCACTCACGGCTGGACTACTTTTTCGTAAATGCTCCGACCCTGAGAGCTTGTACAGGCTCAGACATTCAGGCTATCTCATGGTCGGACTGTGCCCCGATCAAACTCTCCATTGCACTCTCCCCGGGAACTTTTCGCACTTGTCATTGGCGCTTGAATTACTTTCTGCTCAAACATGACCCCTCCAGGGTGGAACTGGGACAAACCCTGAAGCTATACTTTGCAGAAAACCACTCTTCTGAGGTTTCCACTTCCTCCCTGTGGGAGGGCCATAAAGCGGTCTTTAGAGGCCAATGCATCTCACTCTCCACTGCGCTTAAAAGAAACACTAACCCAACTCGCCGGGCTCTATTGGATAAGCTCAAGCTTTTAGAAGCACGATTGCTTTCCTCCCTGTCCCTACACATCCTTAGAGAACTTGTAAGCATCAGGGCAGGACTAAAATATGTCGATCTGGGTAGGATTGAGAAAGCACTACTACGACACACCTACTACGACAAGGCTAATAAACCACATACACTACTAGCGAGACAACTACGAGAACGCGTGGCGATCGCCTCAACTTCTCATCTTAAGGATGAGAGAGGCATTCTTCAATCCCACCCCACCAAAATTGCCCAGATCTTCCATGACTACTACTCCACATTGTATAATGATCCGACTGTTCCACATGATCCTTCCCCACCTGACCTTTCCCAAACGATTCATTCCTACCTAGCGGACTGTGACCTACCCCAGCTTTCCCCTTCTGCCCTAGCAACCCTAAACGCATCCATTACAGAGGAGGAAGTCACTGACACGATTAAAACCTTGCTGAATAATAATGCCCCAGATTTGAAAATTTTTACGAAGCTATTGGCAAATAGACTAAACAATTTTATGCCGTCGCTGATACATAAGGACCAGGTGGGATTTATCCCTCTTCGTCAAGCAGGGGACAACACTCAAAGGGTCATTGACCTTGTGGAGGTTGCCAACAGGAACAAGTTAGAGGCACTGTTGCTCAGTCTTGAAGCGGAAAAAGCTTTCGATAGGCTGAGTTGGCCCTTCCTGTTCGCAACCCTCCGCAGAGCCGGAATTGAAGGCCCCTTTTTCAGAGCCATTTCCCACTTAAACTCATCCTCCTCGGCATTGGTCCGCACTCAATTCGCTTCATTCTCTACCTTTCCAATATCAAATGGAACCCGACAAGGCTGCCCATTATCCCCTCTCCTTTACGCCTTGTGTATTGAACCCCTAGTAGCCCATATAAGGGAGAATCCAAACATCCACGGCATCCCAGTTCGTACCAGAGACTTTAAAATTTCCTTATACGCTGACGACGTCCTCCTCACCCTGACACGACCTCCTGTTTCTCTTCTGAACCTACATTCAGAGCTGGATCGATATAGCGCCCTTTCAGGGTATAAAATTAATAACTTTATACCTCATCAGACATTAACGACTCTCTCGCAAACATTTAACTATTCCTGGAAAATCTCCTCCTTAAAAATATCTTGGGGTCCACCTCACTCCCACATATGACACTCTTTATAAGGCCAACTTTCCCCAGTTATACACTTCTATTAGAGCCTCATTGGCCAAATGGAAGTCCCTGAAGTTGTCTCTTTTTGGTCACCTAGCGACCCTGAAGATGACAATTTTACCCCAGCTCTTATACCTCTTTGAGATGCTCCCTATACCCATTCCATCCTCACATCTCAAGAGGCTCCAGGGCGACCTGATAAACTTCTTTTGGAACTATAAGAGGCACTGGATAGCTAAATCGGTTTTGTACGCTCCGCGCAGTCAAGGTGGCCTGGCATTTCCTAACATAGCCAAATACTATCTTTCTACCCAGCTATGCCCTGTAGCCTCTTGGTGCACCCTTCATGCTTTTAACCGTTGGACGCAGATTGAGAAGTTGTGGTTAGCCCCTGTCCACCCGAACTCCATGTTATGGAGTTCTGATGTGCCTACCGATGGCTTAAATTTATTGGGGCCAATGTCTCTTTTACACCTGTTGTGGCGACGAGCCAAATCGACATATTCACTTACCACCTCTTCTTCACCAGTTACGTCCTTTTTATTTACATCTAATATCTCAGACAGTCTGACCTCACGGATGTCACACTTTTGGATGGAGAAGGCCCTATTTCGATATGGCCAGCTGATAGACCCTAGAACCCGATTGTTGAGATCTTTCCAGGATCTGCAAAATGACTTTGATATTTCCAAACAGGCCTTTTTTAGTTACCTGCAAATACGACATTATGCTCAATCCTTGGTACCCAATCTTCAATTCTCTCCTCTAACTGAATTTGAAAAACTGTGCTTAGAGGGCTCGTCCCCTAAGGGTATGATCTCGCACACCTATCAACTCCCAACTTGGGATTTCTCGCCAACTGGACCTCGTCATACTTACATGGACAAGTGGGAGCAGGCCCTGGGTGTAGACCTCCCTCTACTTACATGGCAGCTCATATGGTCTCAGGCCTCTAAGAGCTCTGTTTGCATGCTCTATAAAGAGAATCAATATAACATTCTGTTTCATTGGTATCAGACCGTGAACCTGCTCCACTCCATATATCCATCGACTGACTCTCACTGTTGGCGTTGCTGTAAAGATAGGGGGACGCTATTTCATATCTACTGGACCTGCCCTTTGATTACTCCCTATTGGCAAATGGTACATTCCCTGCTCCAGTCCGTCTTTGATGCTAAAGTGCTCTTTGATCCGAAGACCTTTTTATTGGGTTTTCCACCGATCTCTCTCTCTAAATTGCCCAAAAAACTTTTGTCACACATATTAACTGCTGCATGATGCTTGGTGGCCTTTAAATGGAAACAGAGAGAACCCCCCTCATTAACCGAACTGCACTCCAGGATCAGAGATGTCAAGAGAATGGAATACTGTATCTGACAGCCTCCATGAACGATACTCTTGAGAAACATAATTGCATATGGGAACTATGGGTCTTCTTTGAAAACCCCATAACTTAATGTTCCTTACCCTTTGATGTGCTTGTATGGCTCCCTTTTCTCTTTTGGGAGACTCCGGGCTCCAGAGGCGGACGGCTACTCCTCCCTCTTCCTCATCCGTTACCACTCTTCCTCTCTTTTTACTTTCTCTATTCTACTTCCCCTTTTGTTCATTTATTCTCTGATTAATTACACAAGGTATAAATGATGTACTATCTGAATAATAATCCGATGATGATACCTCCTGGCAGTTGTTCAACTAGATGGATTGTCTCTCTGTTCATTCAAATACTCCTCTGCTGATTTTTGACCAGAAGTACTTATAATGCTACAAAGTCGTATCTCCTTGTAACTCTTGTTGTTAATTCTTTATTTCTTTGGAAAATCAATAAAAATTGTCAATTTTCAAAAAAAAAAAAGATATTTGTGCAAACTTATGTGAAAACCTACTCTCCAGGCAATTGTCCTAATATTTGTGATTGCAGCTATCATGTTGGGCAGTGTGCATCCCTGAACGGGCAGTGGGCATCCCTGAACGGGCGGAGAGCAAAAATCCTGTAGCTTTTATTGAGGCCTGGCTTATCAATACCTTTGGCCAGGATGCATTTTCACCCATGTTTGCAGTGGAGAGGGCCCACAGAGTTCCTGCCCGGCCAACACAACAGGGAGCCCCACCGCACCCTTTTTGTTTTGCCTCCTGAACTATAAGGATTGTGGTGCTATTCTAAAGCTCGGTCAGCTGGAGTCCTAAAAGTGGACAATGCAAAAATATCCTTGTTCCCGGATTTATCAGCCGAAGTGCAGAGGCAGAGATCCAAATTCATGCACATAAAGAAATGGCTACTTGTACTCAATGTCCAATTCTTTGTTATATCCCACAAAGCTAAATGTCATTGCCAATGGAATCTCACACTTCGTTGACAACCCTGCTGCTGCATTGCATTGGCTTGACAGAGAGGAACAGCTTCTGGCACAACATCCTACATAGGAACAGCGAGATGTTTATTCTGATTTTCTTTTGCCCACAGTGCTATGTTGCTATTGAATGGCTCGTCAGAGACAGTTCTGACACTTTGGTTTCCCCCTCCGCACAGAGGTACTATTTGTTCTACCTTGAATTTAGCAATGTAATGTTGATCGAGTTGAATAATTAACGCTTAGTTTTTCCACAGAAGATTTTTCCAAGTTCTTTGCCCTCAGGGCTACATTAGTGCCTCCCAAGGAATGGTCCTGCGTGGACTCTATCCCCTCTATGTTTGGGAATGCGTACTGTTCGATCAGGCCTGGTTGGCCACAAACTATCTTGACTCTGATTTTACACATGTGGTTTTCCCTCCTTGTTTCCCTCTTTTTACACTTTTTCTCCTACAGGTGAAACTTTGTTATGTTTGTACATCACTAACGGCGGCTCGAGCCCTCACTAGGGGGTGCATTGAACTAGGTTTCGATACTCCTGCAGAATTGGTATGCTCTACTGTATATTATATGCATACAGTATGTATCTAGAGATCAGCTTGGGTAACATGAAGGATATATCCTACAGTGAGAGAGTCCCTTGAACTATCCTCCCCTTCAAATTATATCTCCAATGTTGAATAAGAATACCAAGGGCTTATTTTTTCTCTCGTGGAACATAAGAGGTATGGGAGGTAAGGTCAAGAGGGGTGCAGTCTTTAAAAATTTATTTGGATTGCAGCCCCACTTGATTTGTCTCCAGGAGATTCATTCTCCACAGACCCCCTTAAGAAATTAGCCCACTTTATGGCCCTATACCACAATGTACTGGTAGTGGCTATAGGGGGATTTTAACAACATTCTTTTTTTTTTTATCCAAGAAAAAGTTTTTATTGAAAAACAAGTACATACAGTCCAAGAAATCCACAGTTAAATTGTGCATAGTAGCCTAATCAGGCGTAGTTCCATAAAAGAATCAAACTCATACAATAGTATAAAGTACATCCCACTGTTAGAGAATAAAAAAGGAATTGAGATCACTGCCTCCTACTTTTTGCAAATTCTAACCCTCTATCTGTAACCATCCGGAGCCCAAAGCTCCAATCAGGGCTAATGCAGGGTGCACCATGCCTTCAGCCATTATTAAGGCGCAGTAATCTATCCATGACCAGGTCCTCAGGAGCTAACCCAGGAGTACCTAGCCATGGTTCCCATAGTTTTTCAAATTTTCTTGAACATCCCCTGTGTTGGTATATAATCTTCTCCATTCTTAATATATGTCCTAGTGCAGTAATCCATTCCTTGACTGAGGGAGGTGTTTCAGATTTCCAGTGTACCATGATTAGCTTATGGGCCACAAAAGGGCTCTAGTTAAAGCTTCCCTGACGTGGGGTTCCCACTCTAGTTCATATAACACATTCAAAATACAGTGTCTAGGGTCCAGCGGAATTGAGACCCCAAACACTGCGTTCAGCGTGTCCACCACCCCCCTCCAGTACACATGCAATCTGGGACATCTCCATAGCATATGTATTAAATCTCCATGATCTCTCTTACATCTAGTACAGGTTGGGGTGGAAAGAAGTCCCATATTATGTAGCCTATGGGATGTATAATACGCTCTCAAAAGTGTATATAGTTGCGTTAGTCTTTGCGTTACATTCGGTGAACATATGGAAACTGACTGCAAGACCTCCTCCCATTGATCCTCATCCAAGGGTCCAACATCCAACTCCCATTTCCCTTTCACTGTCAAAGGATGTTTTAGAAGGTATTTGTGGAGCAAGGTGCTATAGCTCTGGGAAATGAATCCTTTAGAGGTCTCCGCCCCTTTTAACAACATTCTTGATCCGCAATTAGATAGACTCCATGACCAGCTCAATCTACTGTAGGTAAACCTATTTTTGCTTCTTTCGTTTTGGATTTGGGTCTGTGCGATGTGTGGCGTGAGAGGCATGCTCAGACTAAATGCTATTCTTGTTATTCAGCATCCCATAATGGATTCTTCCCATATTGATTTGGGTCTGGGGAATGCGATGCTTCTACAAAATGTGCTGGATTCCGCGTACAAGCCCAGCCTCCTTTCAGATCATTCTTCATTCTGGGTACGGCTGGATGTGACAATCTCACTGACTAGAACATTGTGGCGGGTAAACCCCTTCTGGTTAACTCTGTTTCCAACCTCAGATAGTATCCCTGGTGCACTGATAGAGTTCATCCGATTTAACAGGGGATCCGCTAGCACGACTGTTGTGTGGGACTCTCTCAAGGCATTTCTGAGGGGCTGCCTTATCCGGGGTATTACAGGTATTAAAAGACGATCATGAGAATGGGAGACTAGGGTACGTGACAACCTACAGAGCAGAGAGCAGCCATTGGTAACTAATCCTACTCAACTTAATCAGGATTCATGGGCAGAGGCCAATCTTTGTATAATTCAATCCTCATGTCAGCAGCTGAAAAGAGGAGATACTTTCCTCAGCAGGGCTATTTTGAGGAACGCAAGAACACGGGTCATTTTTTGGCTCTGGTGGCTAGGGAACAGCGAGATGCTTCTTCAATTTCTACTATTTGATCAGTGTCCGGGGAGCTATAAACTCTTAGTCCTGACATATTCCATGTTTTCCACCAGTTTTATACTGACCTCTACAAGTCTAATGCCCCGTACACACAGTCGGAATTTCCGACAGAAAAAGTCAGATGGGAGCTTTTGGTCGGATATTCCGACCATGTGTATGCCCCATCAGACTTTTTCTGTTGGAATTTCCGATGGACTTAGATATAGAACATGTTCTAAATTTATCCATCAGAAATGCCAACGGAGGTTATCCCTTTGGCAAGTCCGACCGTGTGTACGTGGCATAAAGCTCACACTATTCCTTTTGCACTGGTAATCTACTTACAGAACTGCCCCTTTCCCCAGGTATCTGATTATGAGATAACCCTACTGAACTCTCTAATTATTCTGGGGGATGTGACAAAGGGCCTAGCGGCAGCTCCCCCTCATGAATCCCCTGGCTCGGATGGCCTCCCGACGGAGGTATACTCATGGTATGGTGGTGTCCTTCTGACGCAGCTTTTGCGGGCTCTATCTGAGGCAGCTGAGATGGGTCATTTGCCTGCTAGTATGCAAGAGGCCATTGTTGTAGTGATCCCCAAACCAGGAAAGGATAAACTTCTCCCAGACTTTTACCGCCCTATCTCATTAAATACAGATGTTAAGCTCCTTGCTAAGGTCTGGCCACCAGACTTTCAAAAGTGCTAGGTAGATTGGTCCACCGAGACCAATATGGATTTATTTCCATTCATTCCACAGCTGATAAAATCCGGCAATTGTTTCTAAATTTACAAATACCTGTGGATAATCCTGGGGGTAGGGCCACCCTGTCTTTGGATGTCGCTAAGGCTTTTGATAGCGTGAAATTGCCCTACCTTTGGGAAATTCTGACAAAATTTGGTTTAGGAGACAGTTTTATCAATTGGGTGAGAGTCCTTTATTCAGCACCCAGGGCTAGCCTCTGTATTAATAACACCCTTTCCCCTCCTTGGTCTCTACACCGGGGCACTCATCAAGGGTGCCCACTAACCCCATTACTGTTTGCCCTGGTGGTAGAGCAACTAGCTATACTGATCCGTAACACGCCCGCAATTGTAAGGTTTCGCAGAGGTCCATTAGAGGAGAAAGTGTCTCTCTATGCAGACAATGCTTTGCTTTATCTGGGAGACACTGCCTGCTTCTTGCAGACACTGATGGAGACTGTTATTGAATTTGGTAGGTTTTCAGGCTTTACCATTATTGGTCTAAATCTATCCTTATGCCACTTGACCCACTGACAGCACCCCTGCCAACGGAAGTTGACCAAATAACAATTCCAAATACCTTTCGATATTTGGGGGTAGTGGTGTCTCCAGACCCATCTAGTTATCTTCAGTTGAATCTGGGCCCATTGTTGGATAAACAACAGGAAAATGTTGTAGCTGGTGTAAGCTTCCCTTAAAGGTGGTAGGCAGGGTGAATTTGCCAAAAATGATCTGGGCCCCACAGCTCCTATACAATTTTTACAGTTCACCTGTCTGGATTTCTAATAAACGGTTTAGGCGAGTTGACTCCCAGATGCGAGATCTCATCTGGAAGCAAAAAAGGGCTCAGATCAGCCTATATACTTTACAATTTGGAAAGGATCTGAGTGGGCTCATGGTTCCTCACTCTAAAATGTATTTCTTAGCATCCCAAATGCAGCAATTGGCTGGATGGGGTCGTAATGATAACCTGGACCCCACGGTGCAGTTGGTGACTTTGTCCAATCCCACATCAGAAGCCAGCTCTCATATGGAACTGCACCTGCCAAGTGTGCCCCCCTCTTCCCCGACAGTGGATCTCCTTAAAAAAGTGTGGAGGACCTTTCAGAAGACTTTGTCTATTGAGGGCCCACTAGAATTCACCCCTATGTGGAATAATCCAAATGACCTGGAATTATATAAGCTGTAAGGATTCTCTACATGGTCACAAAAGGCGGTTTGGTTCTTTTCACAAATATATATAGGGACCGTTTTAAAATCCTATGAACAACTTTGTGCTGAATTCCAATTACCTTTGAGAGATTTCTATCAATATCTCCAACTCAGACACGCTATACAAGCACAAAACCACACTCCCTCTGACTGTCGGCCTCTCCTCTCCTGCTGGAGATTCTTCGGGAGGACACCCACAAACCCTAATATCTAAGGTGTACTCAATATTACTGTCTTCTATACAAGACCATACCTCCCTGAAATGTAAAGCCTGGTGGGTGACTGATATTGGAGATATAGACGGAGAACAATGGGGTATGGTCCTAGAATCTATCCCAGCGTTCTCTGTTTCGGCCTCTCATAAGCTCTCGCAATTGTTTATTCTGCATATAGCTTATCGGATGCCTGAGCAATTACATGCATGGGGAACCCCCCCGTGCCCAAAATGTAAGGTGCATCAAGGTAATTTCATACATTTGATCTGGTGTTGCCCGAAACTCCAACACTATTGGGTGGAAGTCCTCCAGCGTATTAATAAACTAGTCCAAGTGCCTGTACCTCTGAGTCCTTTAGTGTGCCTTCTGGGAGCCATCGATGCTGAAATGTACCCGAAGGAAATGTACCTTATGATAACCAGGCTGCTATATCTGGCCAGAAAGCTCATAGCCAGACATTGGGTAGCACCTACAGTGCCCACTGAGAAACAATGGATTACCTATGTTAATTCCCCTCTGCTCAGGGAGCAACTGCCATATCGTCTCAGCAATGCTGCACAAAAATTTGACCTTATTTGGCAGCCCTGGTTGGCTAACCCTGGCCTGGGACCACCGCAGTTGGTAATGGACAGACTCCTGTGAATGTAACCCACCGTGGAACTTATATGGGGGGGGGGGGGAGAGGGGAAAACAAGTTAAGTTATTTTTCTTTAGGTTGTAGGGTGCTCGGCTCCCCAACATCCGCTAGTTGACAACAGTGTTTTCTCCTGACTTCCTACATTAAATACCGAGTGGCAGTTTTGATTTCTTTTTTTTTCTCTAGTTTTGTTTACGTTATGTTTAACTGTATATTATGTGACTTGTAACTGTTTAATTCTTGAGTATATGTGATATACTGTTTCTCATGAGGTGTCTCTATTCACTGGTCAGCTGTGTAGCCACTTTATGTATTGACAATGGAAACAAATAAAAAATGTTTTTGATAAAAAAATATATATATATATTAAATAAAGTCCTGAAGCAACACCTTCGTGCCTATAAACAAAACTGCAACATCCACTGCTTGTTTTATCCTCCAGGTGAGTCCTAACCCCATTCACTACATGTGCTTATCTCAGCTCCATTGACCTATATACATAATTTTTTTGTGCATTTTTATTCTTCCACAACCATGATGATATAATTCGCTGCCTTCTCCTTCACCTCAGACACAATCTTTAGTATATTAGTAAAATGGCCCTGAATCAGCATGCAAGAATGGCCCCTCCACCTAAAAACATAAAAAAAAAAAAACAAGAAAGTGCTTCACCCTTTTTAGAACCACTTTACCCCAATAAAAAAAAGGTAAGATCAGTGTTCATGATCCAACAATAAGAAAGACAGGGCATCCACTGGATAGTTCCAAGGCCAAAGCCATTGCTGACCAAAAAGAACACAAAAGGCTCCTCTTACATTTACCAAAAAAACATCTTGATTATCCCCAAGACTTTTAGGCAAATATTCTGTGTACTGATGAGACAAAAAATGTAGTTTTTGGAAGGCGTGCATCCCGTTACATCTGGCATAAAACGAATACAGCATTTCATAACAAGAACATCATACCAACATTCAGACATGGTGGTGGTAGCATGATGGTCTGGGGCTGCTTTGCAGCTTTAGGACCTGGACGACTTACCATAATTGATGTAACCATGAATTCTGAACTCTACCAGAAAATCCTAAAGGAGAATGTCTGGCCATCAGTTTGTGACCTCAAGCTCAAGTGCACTTGGGTTATGCAGGAGGACAATGATCCAAAACACAATAGCAAGTCCACTTACAGATGGTTCAAACAAAGGAAAATTTAGGTTTTGGAGTGGCCTAGTCAAAACCCATATTTAAATGCAATAAGATGCTGCATCATGACCTTACACAAAAAGAAAAAATCAGAAAGGGGCAAATACTTTTTCATTGCATTGTATATATCACCACAGTAGTGGCACAGGTGATGTGGTCTCTAATTTGGTTTCCCTGTGCTAGTAGATATGAACTCTTTCCTCTTTTTGATACTAATCTTAGTGTGCCGACATGCCAAACACCTACCATATGCATGAAACCCTGTCAAGAAAACAAAAAGCATACTTTTCTTCTGCTTAGGTGGATCTATATCCCCAAGTGCTAATTTGTCTTTTAAGGTGGGGGCTTTCCTGTAAATGAAGCCAGGAAGGGTTGGCAAGAGTAATATTTTACTTCCTTCCTAAGAATACTCCAATGATTTTTTATAATGTTTTCTACCTTCTTAACCACTTCCCGACTATCCGCCATTGTACTGCGGGAAGGTGGTAGGGTAGCGCGAATAGCCATCATTGTATGTCGGTCCGTGCATGTGAACCGCAAAGGTGATCAAATACCACCAAAAGAAAGCTCAATTTGTGGGAAAAAAAGGATGTATATTTTGTTTGGGTAAACGTTGCACGTCCGTGCTATTGTCAGTTAAAGTGATGCAGTACCGTATCATAAAAAAATGGCCTGGTCATTAAGGGGGAAAATCTTCCGGTCCTTAAGTGGTTAAACTGTACATTGTAGTCCAAAATGATTTTATACTCAAAAGAACGACTATCGCTTCTATGGCCATTCTGTAGAAGCGTTCCTCTGTCTATTTCTGATACTTTCTTCTGATCATTTAGGATAACCGAGGAATGGTAACCTTTTTCAATAAATCTATTGACTAGAATATTAAATTTAAGAAAATAATCTGATGATTTGGAACAGTTTCTCCGCAATCGGATAAACTGTCCCTTGGGGATGTTATTAAGCCAGGTATGGTGAGGACAGCTGTCTAAGGGCAAATAGGCATTCATATAGGTAGGTTTAACGTAATTTCTAGTTAGAACTCTATCACCATCCTTAAATATCTCCAAATCAAGAGACAATATTTGGTCAGTGCCCATGGTCCAGGTAAATTTGATATTCTTCGAATTGCTATTCATCTTGGCTATGAACCTATCAAAAGACACCTGGTCATGCCTGGATAGAGTGGGGTCTATCCAGGCTTGCATGATAGCTCCGCGGGACGCTAAGAGACAGATGTGGGCCCATTGAGGGAGAGAGTCACAGGTGGACATGGACAATGAGGCCAGCAGAGTGTCACAGCTGAAAATATATAACAAGGGGTCCCTGGGTAGGGCTATTTGCTGGATCTTGTCAATAAACTTAAATACCTGGTCCCAGAAGGTGGAGATCTCTTGGCAGATCCATAGTGTGTGGAAAAGAGATGGTCTGGGGGTGGCACACCAGTGGGCAGGATGCAGTGGAGGCCCGTCAATAGGTGGCGCTCGGGCGCCGCCCCCAAAGCTGAACATGGAAAAAAAGTGGTCCTTTAAGAGCATCCGGTCACCAGACACTGAGCTGTCCATTAGAAGCTTGACTGCTGCAATCAGGTGATTGCAGCTGAAATGCTTCATTGGGGTGGTCTTTGGAGTGTAAACAGGGTGCAGGCCATGCATCCTGAACACTCCCAGTCTCACTCTACATCCATTCATTCATGATTCCACCCTGCTGCACCTTTCTGATTGGCGGGTCCGGAGGATGGTAGGCAGGGCTTATCGTGGAAACGTCACTTTTCCATCACTCAGAGAGCATGGCCTGATGGAATGGATGGGTAAGCTAATGACTTAGCTAAGCAGCACCGATCCATCAGTCTCAGTGCCCCCCGTGGGCCTCTGCTGGTCTGGACATTGTGTCAGCGACGTTGATTGATGGGCACAGTGACACTGATTGATGGGTACCGTCAGGCTGAATTTTGATGGGCACAGTGATGCTGATTGATTGGCACAGTGATGCTGAATGAGGGGCATAGTGAGGCTGCATTTTGATGGGCACAGTGATGCTGATTGATTGGCACAGTGACGCTGAATGATGGGCATAGTGAGGCTGCATTTTGATGGGCACAGTGATGCTGATTGATGGGCTGCATTTGACGGGCCCGGGTGGACCTACTTACATACCGCTTTTGTTCCTGTATATGCCTTTGATGATCTGTATCATGTGAGTTTATCCTTTTTAATAAATACATTTTTATACATACATATGCGAGTATTTTATTTATCTTTGCATGGTATGTGAATATCAGATCTGAGCTCCCTATTGGAGTATTACCCACAAGTTGCTGTCCGGAATCGTTTGCATCAAGGTAAATTCCTGATCTGGGATTTATTGTGGCTGTCCAAGCAGGTGCACCTTTCCAGTAAGCTGGTTTAAAAGTCTTTACGACTTGGGCGGTATATGCCTTCCCAAGTCACCAACATCTGGTAAGCCTCCTTATGACTATTGGTCGTGGCTTACTTACTATCCCAACCTCCTTTCAAGTGATGTCTGTTGAATATGTGTCCTGATATGTAGGATCATCTTCTTCATTTTTTGGACTTTTTCTTTATATCTGCTGACATCCTTCGGACTTTTGTATTATTAGATCTCTTGTGTCCATAGTGTGGCACATCTTCAAACCACTATATATATAACTTTTCACAATTGTTATTCACTTATTTTTCTAAGTTATTAGAGTCACTTGTTGTGCACATGTGTATTTGTTATATGGTTAAAATGTTTTATTTCCTTATCGGGTAAGTTTGGACCATTAATAATCCTCTTTTGTGACATTATATCACTCCATTATTAATCTAATGGTTAATTTATGATTTACAGCACTACACTTTTACTGAGGCTGCCATTGATGGGCACAGGTGTACAGACCCGGGAACTCAGCACAGGGATGGTGGGAACCCCTCATAATGGACACAATGAGGGTGTAATTGGTGGGCACAGTGAGGCTACAATTAATGGACACAGTGAGGCTGCCATTGATGGCCACAGTGACGCTGCATTTGACGGGCACAGTGAAGCTGCATTTGACGGGCACAGTGACGCTGCATTTGATGGGCACAGTGAAGCTGCATTTGACGGGCACAGTGACGCTGTAATCGATGGGCACAGTGAGGCTGCAATTGATGGGCACAGAGAGGCTCCAATTGATGGGCACAGTGACGCTGCATTTGATGGGCACAGTGACGCTGCATTTGATGGGCACAATGAGGCTGCAATTGATGGGCACAGTGAGGCTGCAATTGATGGGCACAGTGACGCTGCATTTGATGGGCACAGTGACACTGCATTTGATGGGCGCAGTGATGCTGCATTTGATGGGCACAGTGAGGCTGCAATTGATGGGCACAGTGAGGCTGCATATGATGTGCACTTCTCTTATTACTATTTTTGTATTGTGTTCACCTGTCATTAGGATTATTTATGGTAAAGGATGTGGTTTTATACCTTATACATATCTAACCACACGTGTTAATTATTTATATCACATTTGGTATATTAACACTTTTTTATTAATTACCTCCGTGTTGGAGGTTGCACCTTGTGATATTAGGAGGTTAATATCAGCGCATTATTTATTTATAATTTCTTTTTTCTGTGTGGTATCAGTTCACATGAACAATAATTGCAACTACTATTATTATTTAGTCATCTTCTAATAGTTATCACCTATTTATTTATTTAGCAGTTCATATCAGCGCTTTAGTACATTTTTTTCATTGATAAAGGATTGTTGGCAGAGGTTTTGACACGGGCAAAAGCAGGATTTAAGGTAGCTTGTAACTGATAATAGTATAACATCTGAGAAGATGGTATGGAGTATTCATTGGCCAGCTCCGCGGGAAGGGTTTGAAAGTTCCCCGGGCAGGGTTAAAAACATTGGAGGTAGTCTTCAAGCCTGAAAAAGACTCATTTGCTAGTTTTTATGGATTATGTTCTATATGTCCTGCAAGCAGAGCTCATATTTTAAAACTTTGTGAATTTTAACATTTGTATAATAAAAATACTTTTTTAAATAACTCATCACGTTTGATAAATCACTTTGCTGAAACAAAACCCTTGGAGGAACCATCCTATTTTTCTCAGGACATTCCAAAAAACTCCATGCCGATGGACAGTACTGAAGGTTATTATATCCTTCCTTTTTTTGGCCAATTATTGGTCAGTGGTGAACAGTGAAAGGAGCAATCTGAGCAGCCTATTCAGAAACAGTGTTGAAGGGATAGATAAAGCACGTATTGGTGCTTTATAAATATATTGAGCATCACTCTTGTAAAACACTTCGCTTCTCAGACATCATGGTTGTGAAACACAGTTGCTTTATTAATGTGATGGCATGAAGAAATAACAGTAAAGCTGCAGTACTCAACGTAAATCTGCTCAATGTATGTTTATACATAAGCCCCTTAGTAGCTGTAAATGAGATCACATAATCCATTACAAGAAGCAGTTAATATAACATCAGAAGACCCATGCCATTCTTTTCTGCTTTACCTCTTCCAAAGGTTTTTGTTTTTAAATACTAGAGATACGTACTGTATGGATATTAGACAACTTTCTTTTGACAACAATAAAATATTCTTACATGTATAAAAAAAATTATTTGTCATGTATAGAGTAGGTTAAGGAAGATTTATGATATTAACATTTAAAATGTACTACTATAATATTTTTAAAGGGGTCCTTTGGAGCTGAATATACAGGTGGACTTCCATAGCGTAGGCTAACATTGATACTGAGCAAAGATTCAAGTCTGCTTTAATTATGAGCATCAAGGATATTTTAGTTCGGCTTTGTCAAACCCCATTTGTAAATTCCTGCAAGCAAATACTATCTATTAACACTGTGTGAGACAAAATATATTTCTTTCCATTTGATATGCCGAGCTAATAATAAGGATCGCTGTTTTGTCACCTCTGATTTGTATGTGTGTTTTAACACTCTCTAATGTTTTTTGATGTTTTGAAAATAATTATTATTAAGTCAGGATGACATCTGCTCAGTGCTGGATCAATTCCCAACAAGGGCATCTGAATGGTGTTTATATGTTCTCTTAATGTTTCTGTGGGTTCTTCTGTGTACTACAGTTTTCTCACACAAACCAAAAAATGTATTAGTAGGTTAATTGGCTTTTCAGTCAAATTGTCCCTATTGTACCTCTGCATGGCCATGTGATCTCTTTCCACATGAATCTCCATTTACAGCTTTTCTTTCTAAGAGCTAGAGTGGACAGTGCTCAGAACAAAGAAGATACTTTGACCAGCATATTTAAAGATATAACTACAGGGTCAATATGAAAAAAGATGCTGGCATAAGGATTTACAGTCCCCTGAGTGATTATATATGAAAATTATAACTTTCAGCTTGGAGTGTACCTCGAATTTTATGATTGCAAGGGAACAATATAATCTTCTATCATGTTTAAAATGCAAAGGCTCTTGGCTATAACAATAGCTGTTTTATTGTTTTAATAAAAGTATAGACTACATTTTGTTCATTCAGCCTGGGTTCACACTATAGCAATGCTGGAACCAGCGTGATTCCAGTGCCGGTTCCCACATCGCATCTCTCCCGCAGGAAGTTCACACTGCCCTCTGTAAACCACTGCGGGTGTCAATACAATGTTAATGTCACCCCCAGATCGGTTCACAGATCGCAGGGCGAACTGTGGATTTGGACAGGAATCAGATATTCCAGTGCAGGAAAAAAAAAGTCCCTGCACCTTTTTTTGTGTGAATGCAATGCGAGTTGAGCCATACAACTGTATGGCTCAACTCACACTGCACAGACATCGCATGTGAGCGGCACAGAAATGCGGGTGCTACTCACATGCTATGTCTGTGTTCGCATATGTGTGAACCCAGACTAAAAGATATGCAAAAAAAAATCTTAATTATCCATGGAGTCCAGTGCTGTCTTCTTGTAGTTGAAGCTCCTCCTGCTCTGATACCACATTGCCATCTCAGAACAGGAGCCAGCACAGTTGTAGACATCTCATGGTTCTCTGTCAAGTCCTGTAGACCTGGCAAAGACCCATGGCATGTCTGCACATGCGCTGTATCCCCCCACTGGACTCTACCAGGGACTTAGCAGGGACCCACAGTGTGTCTGTATATGCACAGGTGCACTGCTTCCTGGGATGTGTGATGCAGACATCCCAGAAGACAGTTGGATTTTTCATCTTCACCTAGTAAAAGTGAAGATGTAAATAAAATAAAATAAAAGCTGTATTTGCAGTCTGTTTTCCCTGCAATTGTTTGAGGAAGGAAGAGGAATTGTGTAAGAGGAAGAGGAAGGAGGCAGGAAATAGAATGTTATGCAAATGATATAGGGTCCACTTTAAAGACTGTAGCAGTTTTAACATTTCAGCTAAGCGCTTATTGACTTGGAAACAGCTTTGACATTGCTTATGATACTATAGACAGGGCTGTCTTTTGGTGATATTGTCTTCCAAAAATCATATTATTTTTAATACAATCCAAAGACAAAAAGATGCATTAACATCACTTTTCTGTCAGTTCAATCTTTTAGAAATACCTGTGCCTAATCCAGTCAAGTACATTACCAACATGTGCATCAAATTCAGGTAGATCTAAATATTACTGTGCTCACAAAGGGGGGGAATATGGGGGTTGTGAATATGAATGTATAAACACACCTAAGTAAATACATGTTTATATACAAATTTTTGACATTCTCCAAATAATTGTCGACCAGAGCCATTCTATAGTTGGATATCCACCATTCATGTTATAGTAGTATTCTGTTTGACATCTTTTTACATTTCAATAATGCCACTCTTTCTGACTACATTTCTGTGGATACTCTCCATATAATCTTCAGTTTTTCTTTGGAGCTTAAAATTTACACTCCTATATATTTCTATATACATATATAAACATGTACTTGTGTTTATACATTCATATTCACAACCCCCCTTTTCTCCCCTTTCTGAGCACTGTATTATACTCACCCCACCCCCTTTTTACCTAATATTTATAATGTATTTTTAATTTGAGACCATATTTAGAGACAACACAGTATTTTATTAAAGATAGATTCACCTTTACCAAGATGGATACACTGTACAATAACATAATAGAATTATGCTTTGATCATCATATATTTTTATTGACTTATTTTTTTGCCATTCATTTATTGTTTCTCTGATAGTGTGTTTTATATCCAACCATTAATATGATAATATAATTGATCTTAGGTTGAACTGTTCCAATATATTCTGGTCATTTTACGATTTATTATCTCTATATTTAATACTGAACTGGTGGTTATATATTTAAGATTGATAACTTTTAATACATCTATTATTACTACTATTATTATATATTTATACATTTTTATTTTTAGTTATTTTTATATTTATTTATAATCCAGTTTATTATTTTATATCATCTAGGTGATATAAACTAGGTGCTTTTTAAGCTGCAGCTTCCACTAGAAAGCTATCTATTTATATTTGCCTTTAATTCCTTGGGCAACATAAGGTTAATTGCAGCTGTTTAATTTGCTATAAATTCCTGGAGGTTAGGGCAATAGTCGGGCTGATGAAGGAGGCGTGGTTAAGTTTGAAAAACTCTTTGCTGGTTGATCAGAGCATCCCTGACTACTTGACATTTTTTCAGTTAAAATTACTAAATCTTACTTTATCTCATAGATACTAACTGAAAAACAATTTTGTTTTTATTGATAGTGTGTATCAGTGGTGTACTCCAAGGTTCAGTGTTGGGACCCTTTCTTTTTAACATCTTTTTAAATGATATAGGGTCTGGGATTAAAAGTATAATTTCAGTTTTTGCAGAAGACACCAAGCTATGTAGTGGAATACCATCCTTACTAGATGTCTCCAACTTACAAGCCAACCTCAATGCACTTCATTTGGCAACTATGTGGCAAATGAGGTTTAATGTTCATAAATGTAAAGTTATGCACTTGGGGGCTAAGACTATGCATGCATCATACATACTAGGAGAAGTACAGCTGGGTGAATCAATGGTGGAGAAGGATATGGGGGTTTTGGTAGATCATAAGCTTAATAATAGCATGCAATGCCAAGCTGTGGTTTCCAAAGCAAGCAAAGTTCTTTCTTGTATTAAGAGAGGTATGGACTTCAGAGAGAGAGATATCATTTTGCCCCTGTACAAATCATTAGTAAGACCTCTTCTGAAATATGCAGTTAGGTTTTGGGCACCAGTTGTCAAAAAGGATATCAGGGAACTATGTAACTATGATAGTATTCCAGTGATTAGAGCTTTTCATTGTATTGTATTGTATTGTTTTGTATCACTTGTTCTCCGATTTCTCTTAATTGACATGTAATATGATTGTCAAGAGGGAATTGGCGGTGTGTTCTCAGGTTAAAAGCTAAGTTCACCTTTGTTCACCTTCTTTTTCTTCTAAATTCCAGCTCCCCTATGTGCCAATATAGCATTGATGTACTTTTGCAAAAATAATACAGCTTTCCATTTATTTATTCTACACACGCTTAGCTCACTCTCTTCTTGACTGTTTAATAACACTGCTCCAATACTTCTGCCTTACTTCCTGAACAGACTTATGACACAGGAATGAGTTAACCAACTGATCTCATTAGCACACACCCTGCATCATCTACCCTCAGCTGATAAACTACTTCCAGTGTCATGACCTAAAGTCTGTTCAGGAAGTAAGGCAGAAGTAATGGAGCAGTGCTATTTAACAGCCATAAAGACAATGAGATAAGCGTTTGTAGAATCAATGGAAAGCTGTTTGCAAAAGAAGTACATTATTGCTATATTGGTACATAGACAAGCTGGGGATGAAATAAAAAAAAGATTTCTACGGTATTGCCAGAAGACCCAATGTGCTTGGTGCAATTGACTGTACCCATGTTGCCTTTTTTGCACAATTATTTAAGGAGCACATATACAGGAACAGGAAAGGTTACCACTCCTTAAAAATCCAGGTGGTTTGTGGTGACAATCTGATCATCCCTAATCTGTGAGAATTTTGAAGCTCAAAATATATCCGCAGGTTGGCTGATAGATAAGACACCTACATGTTCCATCCTTTTTTCTAAGCTTGTGTTCTTACTCTTTAAAAAACTAGATGCTTGAGTTAACTTACCACACGTTGGCATGTGGTATTTTCAAATAGATAACCCATGTGAGTTATATAACAATAGTTTCTTCATGAATTGCACCATTTTTTTAAAATGTTGTGCGATATGTTACCGGAAACTCAAATGCGGTAACATATCTCTTAGTGAATTGTGCCCACTTTGTTCTCTCCAGTTTGAAGTATGTGCAAGCTTGCTGTACAATTTCTGTTGTGACCAAAGCCAGTTTGTCTGCCTAACACATACCTGTACAAGCCATTTACAGTACATACACGAACAAACAACTGTTTGCAAATTAGAACTGGGCAGAGTTCACAGGGTCACCTTATCCATCAATAGACCTACCTCTTCCACTGGGAATGTGCTCTGCCATGTCTACTTCTATACTGTGAAACACGGGATCCTCCGGCAGGCCTGGAAAAAAGGACAGCTGGAATTAGATGGAGCTTATACCCATACCTTGCATGACCTTTCTGGCAACAAGCTATGGATGAGAGCCCTGTTGTATGTTTTCTTTTAATGAAACTGACATAAGTTGTTTGATAGGAATGCCTGTTTTGCAAATGGGGTTGTAGAATTTCATACATTTCAGAGATTTGCTGGAGGGGTGGGGGTTTCTCTCTGCCATTCTCATTTTAGGTTTGCTGTAACTTAATACTGGGCAGTACACAGGTGTGTCATGGTGGCTCCCTGGCCACTGAGTATCAGGTGATCTACATTGTTACACCCAGGACTTTAACAGTTTATGTATGTATTTAAATCCCTTGTACTATGTGTTAATATTTTGCTGTCAGTTGGCCTGCTGAAGTATTTGAGTGAGGGTACTTGACAGCCTTAGCTGCCCTGCTTTTGTTAATTTGAAGTATTCTTAACCAAAGTTTTTATAGTGGACAGTGATTGTATCTTAACTGCATGAGTGTGATACAACAGCGTGTCAATGATATGGGAGATGCATATGCACTGTGGCATGGAGCTTTTATCTGAGAATGATGACATGGTTACTGCAGTTAGCATTTCCTAAATGGTTGTGTAATTCACATTGCAGCTCATTGCATGGGCTTGCCTCCATGACTTGCCAGGCTCCTGGAGGCTATGAGGCCTAGGATCTCCATGGTTCATCCTAAGTGTATGTTATCTTTAGGCCCAGCGAGGCTAACAAGGGGCTCTGCCTGTCATTCAGGCATACTCATGTGCTGTAGTTTGTAACACTTATATGAGTTCTCTCTCAGTGTGAACTTCTTTTAGGTTTTATTACAAGGCCATGGAGCTTCCCTCTGTTTAAATTCTTTTTTTTCTTGTTAACTAGACCATTATAGGCTTTGGCATTACACTTAGGAGAACTCCTTTTAACAGAGGACAGTTTTTCTCTTCTTTTCTTGTTGGGACAGAGAGAGTGGACATTGTTTTCCTTTTTTTATAATTTCAGTCCTCTCTGACCTAGGAAACTGTGACATACTATGCCCCCTTTATTTTTCTTTTTTACAATCCTTCTTGTTTATTTGTCATTTTCCTGGGCCTCAGCAGAGCATGCTTGCTAAATTACATCTCCAACCTAACTCCCACATAGGATTTCCCTTCCGCTAGGGTGAGTGGGAACAGTGTTTCTTTTTAATACTCAGGGAGACTAGCTCCCTCTTTACATCTTTTCTTTCTTTGGTTTAGTTTTTCTTGCCCCTTCTCCCCCCCCCACATTTTTTTTCCTTTCTCTCTCTCTCCTCCACCCCTCCCCACCCTTATCCTTTCCTTTTCCCTTCCTTTTCCCTCATTCCTCCTCAGGGGGCTCGAGAAACAGTTTCAGTCTAACACAGAACCAATCAAAGGGACATTACTCAACGTAAATGACCTTAATATATCAGAGAAGTGCTCTCATCTGCTTTCTGATATGGCCAGAATGAGCAGTCATGTCCAAGAAACACACTTTTACAGACAAGATTACCAATCTGTCTAATTGTTTTTTTTCCCCACAGTTTATCATTGTACAGCTCACAGGGCCAAACTCAAGGGTGTTAAAGTCCTGTTTTTTTATTTCTCAAAATTTGGATGGCAATGGCCATGTTCTCATGGTCTCAAATTGTTAGAGCATTAGTGACTTTTATTAAATGTCTTTTTTTTTTTTTTTCGGAATTTGGTTAAAGCTTTCTACTCCTGGGCGGAGACTTAAATTTTGCCTACGAGTCAAACTTCATACCTCCAATTTGATAGCAAAGGAATTTAAGTCATTCTGTCACAAACTGTATAATTTATCTACACAATTTTCAGACCTGATCACTCCTATACAACCTCTCATTGATTCGTTCCTTAACTGTGTGCCATGTGTTAAAATCTGCATTCTCTTGCCAGAAAGTTACTAACAAAATCCAAAGTATTATATATTTTATGAAATCAGAGGCCCTGAGGAATAAAATTGTAGCTGTTGCAGTTGTATTTGTTGCACAATATTTGTGCAGCCATTTATCAAATGCAAATTTTCAGGAAAAAATGCACTTTAATGAATTTTAGTGAACAATGTTTTGGTAAAATTTTAATGCTTCCCGACCAGCCACCGCAGTTTTACTGCAGCAGAATGGCGTGGGTGGGTGAAGAGATTTTACCTTATGTTCGGCGTACGGCCATTTAGGGGCACACGCGTGCCCCCTAGGCGGCCACAGCGATCAAATTTGTTTCAAAACCGATAAGTCTCCAGGCCCAGGCCAATGATTTCTGGACTGGACCTGCTGATCGGTTCTGAGGAATGAAATCCTCCCCTGCCTGTGTAAGTGTAAACTCTTTTCCGTTCCAGAAAGAGGAGAGAGGACATCCAAACATGAGTTGCACCAATGCTACACTGACATAGTACACATAGGCACACATTTTACTACCTGATCGCCCCCCCAGTTAACCCTTTCTCTCCCTGTCACAGTGTCACCCAGTGCAGTTTTCATATTTTTCTTTGATCACTGTACTGGTGTCATTCGTGACACTAATCAGTGTTAGGGTACTTAGTAGTAACTCCAGATAGGTCTAAACCCCCCTAATAAAGGTTTAGCCCCGTGATCACCGTATTAGTGTTACGGCTGATGCTGGTTAGCTAGTTTTTTTTTATAGCGTTAGGGCACCCGCCATATATTACCCATTAAAGATTTAACCCCCTGATCACCCGGTGGTTAACATCAGTTAGGTTTTAGCATCAGTTAGGGTCAGATTAGTGGCAGTAGCGCTAACACCCACGCATGCACCATACACCTCCCTTAGTAGTATAGTGTCTGAACAGATTGATATCTTTGATCCGATGAAAACTATATTAGCGTCCCCAATAGTTTTGCAGTTTATGCAGCATTAGCGGGATCAGCCCAGATACCTGCTAGCACCTGCGTTTAGCCCCTCCCAGCCCAGCCCACCCAAGTGCAGTATCAATCGATCACTGTCTCTTACAAAACACTAATGACATAACTGCAGCATTCGCGGAGTGAGGCCTGGTCCCTGCGAACACCAACAGTGTTTTTGGTAGCATTTGAAGCAGTCGCTGACAATCAGGTGCTCTTTTTTCCTGTGAGTCACACTAGTGTACCAGTAAATTTAGAGGCTAAAATGTCCAATCGACGGTACACTAGTGAAGAGGCCTACACATTTCTGAGCATGACAGATTAGAGTGAAAAGGAACTCACCTGTCAGATTCAGGCTCAGAATACGAACCTGTAGACAGCAGTGGCACCCTGACAGATAGCTCTGACAAGGGAGTAGTGATCCCTGCCAAGGTCAGGCGTACCCAACCCTGTTCTTCTGCTGTTGTTGAGGTGCAAGAACCGCAGGGCTCTCGTATGGAGCCAGTACTGTTGCTGCTCATCCTTCTGGTGAACTGGCAAGCACCGGTGGCCTAATATATCCTGGTCGTACATCCAGCAATGCAGTATCACGTGGTGACATGGCGAGTCCCATAAGTGCAGTTCAAGCTGGAGAGGTGGCTAGCACAAGTGATGTCCCGCAGCCACCAAGAAGACAAAGACAGGCCCGTTGAGCCTATAGTGCCTTTGCTGTTGCATTTGCCAATCCGAATTGGGAGGCCACCACTTCTGCAGCACCCGTACTTCCCCATTCACTGGCCAAATCAGAATTCAGGTAGAAACAGTTGATTTTACATCACTTGATTTTTATTCGTTGTGTTTTATGGAAGATCTCTATAGATCTATTGTGGACCAAAGCAATTTGTATGCTGGTCAATTCATCACCGCTAATCCCCAGTTGACCCTTGCCAGCTTTCGAAGACCTATTACGGTCTCTGAATTTAAGACCCTCCTGGGCCTATCCCTGCTTATGGGCACAACTAAAAAAGTGAGTTGTGGTCATATTGGTCCACTGACCCAATTCAACATATGCCCTTGTTCTCTGCCTCCATGACCAAGACACGATACAAGAAGATCTTGCGGTTCATTAATTTAAATAACAATGAACTCTGTCGTCCTTGGGGTGACCCTGAATACGATCGGCTCTACAAAATTCGGCCCCTCATAAACCACTTCAACCAGCAGTTTGCAGCCTTGTTTACTCCCGATCAAGTTGTCTGCGTTGATGAGTCCCTGATTAAGTTTTCTGGCCGCTTGTCATTCAATCAGTATCTTCCCAGCAAGCGTGCCAGATATGGGGTCAAGATGTATAAGCTCTGTGACGGGGCAACAGGCTATACATATAGTTTTATGGTTTACAAGGGAAGAGATAGTTACGTAGAGCCGGAGAACTGCCCAGACTACATAGGGAGCGCTGGTAAGATTGTGTGGGACTTGGTGTCACCCTTATTCGGAAAGGGGCACCACTTGTATATGGATAATTATTACACAAGCGTGCCACTTTTTAGTCACTTGTTTGATCATGGAACTGGCGCAAGTGGCACTGTTCGATATAATCGCTGGGGCTTACGCCAGCGCCTTATAGATTCCCATCTTAAGCTGGGGGAGAGAGCCTGCTTGAGATGTTATAATTTGCTCGCTGTGAAGTGGAGGGATAATAAGAATCTTTTAGTTCTGTCCTCCCTTCATGCAGACACGGCGGTCCAAATTTGAATGGCGACTGGTGTTGTGAAGAAACCCCTCTGTGTCTACGAATATAAGCTTAATATGGGAGGTGTGGACCTCAACAACCAGTTGTTGGCACCGTACCTAATTGCCCGTAAGGCCAGACGATGGTATAAAAAAGTGTCTGTATATTTATTCCAATTGGCGCTGCTGAATGCTTATGTGCTATACAAAGCTTCAGGACAAACTGGATACTTCCTTAAATTCCAAGAAGAGATCATCACAGCCCTTCTGTTTCCAGACAGTGCTGTGGCCCAACTTCCCAATCCAAATGCATGAGAGGCATTTTCCGTATGTCCTCCCTGGTACCCCTACTCAAAGAAATCCCCAAAGAAGATGTTGTGTTTGTAGAAATCACGGATATAGGCATGACACCCACTTTTATTGTCCCTCCTGTCCTGACCAACCTGGTCTTTGCATTGGTGAATGTTTTGAATGCTACCACACACTAGTGGAGTATTAGCATAGGGTACAGCATTGCACAGTTCTAGGGCACACTTACACAGGGTCTCGAAAGATGAGATGGCCATCACATTTTGAGAGACCCTAATCTGGAACATTTACAGTTTATATAAAAGTGCAAGAAAACCCCAAAAAACACAAAAAAAGCCAAAAATAGTTGGTTTTATTTTTCTTCTCTTTATTGTTCTCTCTTATGGTCGCTCTCTATTGTCCACTCTATTGTTCACTCTCTATTGTTCTATATCTATTGTTCTCTCTCTATTGTTACTATATTTTAGAACTATAATGTTTTATTTTCACTATGTTTTATTGTATCTGCTTTGCAGGTATGGTATGTCTTACTGTTATACTGTAAAGTTACTTTGTTTTATTGTTAGCCATCATTTGCTTAGCAGGTATGCCATTTCAGCTGCAGCACAGGTTTATTTAATCTGACAGCAACAGCCATTGCTCCCACAATACGTAAAGCTGTAACTTCAGCACTGTAGGAGGTGATTTCACCACCACAGTTAAAACAGTTAAAAAAGAGCATATATGCCGAAGCATGGGGGAAGGGGTGGAGGAGCGATTTGCTCCTAATATTAGGGGCAGATTGCCCCTAATGCCCCCCTCCCACTGTCTTCCATGGTTTTCTCGGGTTCTCCTGTCCCAACAGGAAAACCTAGAATGTAGCTGGTGGTTCCGTCAGCTGACCATAGAGCTGATCGGAGACCATAATGGCTCCAATCATCTCTATGGCCTAAGATAATTTAAGCTACAAGCATGTCATGACTAATGCCGCGTACACATGGTCGGACTTTCTGTCCTACTTGGTCCGGCACACTTTCCGACGGACTTTGTCTGCCAGGTGCGCCGGACTTTAAAACGGACGGACTTGCCCACACACGACCGGACTTTGCAGCGGGCTAAGTCCGCCCGTTTTTCCGACGGACTTTCGCCGGACTTTCAGAATGAACGAACTTGCCCACACATGGACAAGTCCGTTCATTTTGAGCGTGACTCAGGTGCGACGGGACTAGAAAAGGATGTCAATCTTGCCGCTTTTATCGGCGAGATTGACACCTTGCAAGCCCCGTCGCGGGGCATGCCAGGCCCTTAGGTCTGATATGGATTATAAAGGGGAACCCCCCTACGCCAAAAAAACGGCGTGGGGTCCCCTCTAAAATCCATACCAGACCCCGACCAGGCCCCCCCACCCCAAAGCACCTTGTCCCCATGTTGATGAGGACAAGGGCCTCTTCCCCAACAACCCTGGCCATTGGTTGTCGGGGTCTGCGGGTGGGGGGCTTATCGGAATCTGGGAGCCCCCTATAATAAGAGGGCCCCCAGATCCCGGCCCCCCACCCTATGTGAATGAGTATGGGGTACATGGTACCCCTACCCATTCACCTAGGGAAAAAGTGTAAATAATAAAACACTACACAGGTTTTTAAAATATTTTATTAAACAGCTCCGGGGGGGGTCTTCCTCCGTCTTCGGGGGTCTTCTTCCGGCTTCGGGGGTCCCTCCGGTTCATCTTCTCCCGGCGTCCGGTTGGTTCTTCTCCACTCTCTTCTCCCGGTGTTCCAGTCCTTCGGCCGGCTCCTCCGCTGTCTTCAGGTAGCTCTCTTGCCAGCAGAGTCCGGACTTCTGGGCTTCTTGTCTTCTCTTCTCCAGATGTTGACACGACACTCTCTCCGGCTGGACTGTTCTCTGAGGGCTGCGTTGTGACTTATATAGGCGGAGACCCCGTCCCCTTATGATGTCACAGTCCCTGGGCATGCTGGGACTGCGACGTTTTAGGGGGTGTGGTCAACATCACCCAGTGACCACACCCCCTAAAACATCACAGTCCCAGCATGTCCAGGGACTGTGACATCATAAGGGGGCGGGGTCTCCGCCTATATAAGTCACAACGCAGCCCTCAGAGAACAGTCCAGCCGGAGAGAGCATCATGTCAACATCTGGAGAAGAGAAGAGAAGACAAGAAGCCCAGAAGTCCGGACCTCTGCTGGCAAGAGAGCTACCTGAAGACAGCGGAGGAGCCGGACGAAGGACTGGAACACCGGGAGAAGAGATCGGAGAAGAACCAACCGGACGCCGGGAGAAGATGAACCGGAGGGACCCCCGAAGCCGGAAGAGGACCCCCGAAGACGTAGGAAGACCCCCCCAGAGCTGTTTAATACAATATTTTATAAACCTGTGTAGTGTTTTATTATTTACACTTTTTACCTAGGTGAATGGGTAGGGGTACCATGTACCCCATACTCATTCACATAGGGTGGGGGGCCGGGATCTGGGGGCCCTCTTATTATAGGGGGCTCCCGGATTCCGATAAGCCCCCCGCCCGCAGACCCCGACAACCAACGGCCAGGGTTGTTGGGAAGAGGCCCTTGTCCTCATCAACATGGGGACAAGGTGCTTTGGGGTGGGGGGGCCCGCAGGGCGCCCCACTCACCCAAAGCACCCACCCCTCATATTGAGGGCATGTGGCCTGGTACGGATCAGGAGGGGGGGCGCTCGTTCGTCCCCACCCCCTTTCCTGACCGGCCAGGATGCGTGCTCGGATCGGGGTCTGGTATGGATTTTAGGGGGGACCCCACGCCGTTTTTTTGGCGTAGGGGGGTTCCCCTCTATAATTCATACCAGACCTAAGGGCCTAGTATGCCCCGCGCTCGCCGCAATAGGAAAATTTGTTTTTCCTATTGCAGCGAGCGCGAGATGCAATACCCTGCCCTCGCGTCGCATCTGGTCCGTTGGACCAGCATACACACAAGCGGGCTTTCCGTCGGACCAGCACACAGACGAGCGGACTGTCCGCCAGAAACTGAGTCCGACGGAAAGATTTAAAACTTGTTTCAAATCTAGGTCCGGCGGGTTTTTGGGAAAAAGTCCGCCGGAAAAGTCCGCCGGCGCCTACACACGGGCGGATTGTCCGGCACACTCTGGTCTGCCGGACCAAGTATGCCAGAACGTGTGTACGCGGCATTAGGTTTTGCCGGATATGAACAGCACCATTGGGAAATTGGGAAAGCATTTTATCACACCGATCTTGGTGTGGTCAGATGCTTTGAGGGCAGAGAAGAGATCTAGAGTCAAATGGACCCTGATTTTTACAAAAAAGAGTACCTGTCACTACCTATTGCTATCATAGGAGATATTTACATTCCCTGAGATAACAATGAAAATGATTTTTAAAAAATGAAAGGAACAGTTTAAAAATAAAATAAAAAAGCAAAATAAATAATAAAAAAAAGGCAAACGTAAGCGTCGGTCTGGTGTCATATATAAACAGCAATTGCACCATGCATGTGAGGTATTACCGCGAAGGTCAGATTGAGGGCAGTAATATTAGCAGTAGATCTCCTCTGTAAATCTAAAGTGGTAACCTGTAAAGGATTTTAAAGGCTTTCAAAATGTATGTAATTTGTCACCGTTGCACGTTTGTGCGCAGTTTTAAAGCATGTCATATTTGATATCCATGTACTCGGCATAAGATCATCTTTTTTACTTCTTAAAACATTTGGGCAATATAGTGTGTTTTAGTGCATCAAAATTTAAAAAAAGTATTTTTTTCCCAAAAAATTGCGTTTGAAAAATCGCTGCGCAAATACTGTGTGGAAAAAAATTGCAACACCCACCATTTTAATCTGTAGGGCCTTTGCTTTATAAAAATATATAATGTTTGAGGGTTCAAAGTAATTTTTTGGCAAAATTTTTTTTTTTATGTAAACAAACATTGTCAGAAAGGGCTTTGTCTTCAAGTGGTTAGAAGAGTGGGTGATGTGTGACATAAGCTTCTAAGGTTGTGCATAAAACAGTTCAACCCCCCAAAATAACCCCTTTTTGTAAAGAAGACACCCCAAGATATATTTTGATAGGCATGTTGAGTCCATGAAATATTTTATATTTTGCCACAAGTTTTGGGAAAATTACAAACTTTTTTTTTTTTTTTTGCACAATGTTGTCACTAAATGATATATTGCTCAAACATGAAAACCAATCACCGCCTTCAGGCTTTCTAAGGGCGTAAAATGGTGATTTCACTTCCTCACTACCTATCACAGTTTCGGAGGCCATGAAATGTCAAGATAGTTCAACCCCCCCCAAATGACCCCTTTTTGGAAAGTAGACACCCCAAGCCATTTGTTGATAAGCATGTTGAGTCCATGGAATATTTTATATTTTGCCACAAGTTTTGGGAAAATGACAAACTTTTTTTTTTGCACAAAGTTGTTACTAAATGATATATTGTTCAAACATGGCATGGTTATATGTGGAATTACACCCCAAAATACATTCTGCTGCTTCTCCTGAGTATGGGGATACCACATGTGAGACTTTTTGGCAGCCTAGCCGAGTACAGGACCCCAAAAACCAAGCACCGCCTTCAGGCTTTCTAAAGGCGTAAAATTGTGATTTTACACCTCACTACCTATCACAGTTATGGAGGCCCTGAAATGTCCAGATAGCACAAAACCCCCCAAAATGACCCCATTTTAGAAAGTAGACACCCCAAGGTATTCGCCAAGAGGCATAGTGAGTATTTTTCAGCTCTCATTTGTTTTTTGAAAATGAAGAAAGAAAAGAAAAATGTATTTTTTTTCTTTTTTAAATTTTCAAAACTTTTGACAAAAAGCGAGATCTGCAAAATACTCAACATGCCTCTCAGCAAATAGCTTGGGGGTGTCTACTTTCCAAAATGGGGTCATTTGGGGTATCTTGGCATTTCATGGCCTTTCAAAACTGTGATAGTTAGTAAGTAGTGAAATCAAAAATGTACCAAAAGTGTACCCAAAAGTCTTACACAAGTGGTATTCCCATACTCAGGAGAAGCAGCAAAATGTACTTTAGGGTGTAATTCCACATATGTCCATGGCATGTGTGAGTAATATATCATTTAGTGACAACTTTGTGTATTTTTTTTTGTCATTTTTCAATCACTTGTACTGCCTTGCCATTTTAGCACCTCAAGAAATGGGATAGGCAGTCATAAACTAAAAGCTGCGTAAATTCCAGAAAATATACCCTAGTTTGTAGACGCTATAACTTTTGCGCAAACCAATAAATATACACTTATTGACATTTTTTCTACCAAAGATATGTGGCTGAATACATTTTAGCCTACATGTATGACTAAAATTGAGTTTATTGAATTGTTTTATCCCCCCACCTCTCTCTCTTTCCTCTTTCCTTTCCCTAATCTTATCCCCTCTTCCCTCATTTTCTTACCCCCCGGTTTAGCCAACCAAAAATTATCCCCAGACACCCCAATAAAAATACTTGAATGATCACCGCTTCATAGTAGTCAAGGTTTATGTAATTTTCATTACCCAGGTTGGACCTGATGATATTGGTCTCATGAGTATAGCACCCATTCACAATGTTACTTGACCCAGCTTGGGTGCCTCTTCCTTAAAAGGTTAATGTGTTGGTTGTTCATTTATTGTTATGTTTCGCCTTTTGGCAATATATATATATATATATATATATATATATATATATATATATATATATAATAAATATGTATCGCACTGTTCTATTTACCATGACCTTTACTGCGCTAATTTATCCTTATCTCTTCGTTGTACAAAAGAGGTCATGGTTGCACTTGGGATGTACAATTACCAGTTAAAGCAGCGCACTGCCAAATTGTAAAAAGTCCGCTGGTCATTGAGCAGCCAAATCTTCCAGGGCTGAAATGGTTAAAAGATGGTGTTATGTCAAGTAAAAAGAACATGTCAAGATTTAAAATTATACATGCCTGTGAAATGGCGACAAACTATGGTACCTAAAATTGTCCATTGGATGACACTTTTAAAGTCTTTACAGGTTATCAGTTTAGAATCATTGCTCTGAAATTCACGTTAATACCTCGCATGTGTGGTGCAGTCACAGTTTACATGTGTGCAAGACCTACAATCGTGTTTGCATTTGCGCATGAGGAGATGGGGGTACTTGATTATTTTTTTATTTTATACTTTTTTTTACATTATTTTAATTTAACTTTATTGCTATCACAAGAGGTTAGCAAGTCACTATATGATAGCTTTGGGTAGTGACAGACACTCTTCACTGAGACGTCAGGGGTCTATTAGACCCCCCAATATCTCCTTCAAAGTACCACTGTAAGCCGTCAGGGCGGCTGCCCACAGAGGAGAAATACTTGATACCCCATCCCCTCTGTGACTAACAAAGCTGGAAGCAATGAGGTTTTTTATCACTTCCGGTATCAGTGCTGCGTTTCCCTGGTCACTACAGCCAATTAAGCATCTGATCAAACTCGATCTTGGGCACTGTGAGCAGCCTGCTGTAAAGCCACCCTGATTGCATTGACATGAAAGCTGATCATTTCCTGAAAAACTGAAAATTGTATCATACTTACCATAATTTTCCTTTCCTGGTGCCTATTCATGGCAGCACACCCGTGATAGAGCGCCGCTTCGACTCCTCCCTCAGGACTAGTGAATAGCATAAATTAAAGACATAGCCCCTCCCCCATCATTCTCTAATATAGAATGCCGAGGGTGGGAACGTATGCTGCCATGGATAGGCACCAGGAAAGGAAAATTATGGTAAGTATGATACAATTTTCCATTTTCTGGTGCCTTCATGGCAGCAAACCTGTGATAAATAACTAGCTCACATGGGTGGGTTTAATGCTTTAACAAAATTTTTTTTTAATTAGACACAGATATAGCAGCATGAACTGCTCTTCTCCTGAACTATACTTTTGTAAGAGCCCTGGGGTTAATACAGTAGTGTTTAAGAAATGTGGACCGAGCAGACCAAGTGGCAAATGTTTCTAAAGAAACATTTACCCTCGCTTCCCAAGATGCTGATACCGTTCTCATTGAATGAGCATTCACCTGAGATGGAGGTTCCAAGTTCTTCACCCTGTAAACTTTTTGTATTAACTTGACAACCCAGGATGCCAAGGTTCTAGCAGAAGCTTCCCTTCCTCTATTTTTGCCCCATGGGATGATGAATAATCTTTCAGAATTCCTGAATCTTGCTCTTGCTGTAGCTTCCAAGTAGGCCCTCTGGATATATCTAACTCATGGCAGGAGTTTGATTCTGAGTCAGAAAAACTGAGTTACTTACCGGTAACATCCTTTTCCAGGAGTCTTTCAGGACAGCACCATAGGGAGACCTTGGCTCCTCCCATCTCAGGAAACACCGCCTTAAAATTCAAGATTTAAGCCTCACCGTCCCGCCGGACCCTCAGTTCTTCAAGAGTACCTCCGGCCAGCTGGGGAGACACAAGAACATGTCATAATAAATTTTTATCTTACCTGATGTTCTCATGCGATGAGTTCCTCAGGAATATCCAATAATTTGGGTGGGTACCAGTGCTGTCCTGAAAGACTCCTGGAAAAGGATGTTACCGGTAAGTAACTCAGTTTTTCCCCATTCCGTCTTTCAGGACAGCACCATAGAGAGGATAAGCGAGCACCTTACCTTAGGGTGGGACTACTGCCTGCAGTACTTTACGACCAAAAGCCTGGTCTTTTGCTGACAGTAGGTCCAATCTGTAGTGCTTCACAAACGTGTCAAACCTGGACCACGTTGCAGCCCTACAGATCTGCTCTGGGGAAGCACCAGCCCACTCTGCCTGAGAAGTTGCCATTGCCCTGGTGGAATGTGCCTTAATACCTTCTGGGGGCTCCAACCCCCTAACTACGTAAGCCTGAATAATGGCTAACCTTAACCATCTGGCTATTGTACGCTTAGAGGCTTTTAATCCTTTCTTAGCCCCTGAAAACAACACAAAAAAGGAATCCGACTTCCTAAACGGTTTTGTACTATCCAATTACTGAAGGATGCACCTTCTAACGTCCAATTTATGAAAAATATGTTCCTGTTCCCTCACAGGATTCGAACAGAAGGTAGGCAAAATAATTTCTTGGCCTCTATGAAAACTCGAGGCCACCTTTGGCAAAAAGTCTGGATCGGTTCTAAAAATCACACGGTCCGGAAACACCTGAAAAAAAGGTGCCCTAATAGAGAGCGCTTCAAGTTCACTCACTCTCCTTGTCATAGTGATCGCCACCAAAAACACAGTTTTGAGGGTGATCAATTTTAACGTACAGGTCTCTAACGGCTCAAATGGTTCCACCGTGAAGGCCTGTAAAACTAAAGAAAGATCCCACATTGGGAAGGGGGAGGCCCTACTTGGTCTCCGTCTGCTTAAGGCTCTAAAAAACCTGACTATCCACGGATCTGTTGCTGTTTTTCCAGAAAAACGCTCAAAGCGAATACCTGTCCTTTCAGGGTGCTAAGGGCTAACCCCTTGTCCGCCCCTGATTGCAGAAATTCTAATACCGCTATGGAGCTGCGTACATCGAAGGAACTTTCTGTGCACCAGCTATTGAAACGTTTCCACGCTTTTAGGTAGATAACTTGCGTTTCCCTTTTTCTGCAACTTAGGAGGGTTTTAACTAAACGATCCGAGAAACCCTTGCCCCTCAGCAATTCCTCTTCAGTAGCCAAGGTGCGAGGTTCCACCTCTCCACCTGAGGACAACAGATTGGCCCCTGAGAAAGAAGATTCTCCTAGGCTGGCAGAATCCAGGGAGGTTCCACTGCTAGGTTCTTTAGTAGAGATGAGCTTCGTGTTCGAGTCGAACCCATGTTCGACTCGAACATCGGCTGTTCGATCGTTCGCCGAATTGCGCGTCACGGCCCATAATTCACTGCGGCATCGCAGTGCATTGCTGGCTGATGATTGGCCAAGCATGCACTATGACCCGCATGCTTGGCCAATCATAGCGCCATCGGTAGAGAGAACTGTAATTGGCCAAAGCCAGGGTGGCTTTGGCCAATTATGGCTCAGGGGGTTTAGAACACGCCCCACACTATATAAGGCCGCCTGTGTAGTGTGTTTCGGCGTGCTGAGAGATAGACAGAGAGACAGTGTCAGTTCATTTGAGTTAGCTAGATTAGGCAGGACAGTCAGTGAGTTAGCTGCACTTACAGTGTATTGTGTATATATATGCATCCCATATATATACTGTATTCAGTTTAGCTAGATCCGTTCCTGTTATCTTCCTACTGACAGGCAGGCTTGTCTTGTTACAGTATTTACAGCTACCTGAAGAAAATTGCTGGTGTTCTTTTGATCCTATTTAGTACCACAGTCAGGCAGCTAGACTATTTACAGTTAGTGTAGTGCGTCCTGCTCACAGTGTTCAGCTAAAACTATAAGTTAGTGTAGTGAGACCTCTGCACAGTGTTCAGCTAAAGCTACAAGTTAGTGTAGTGCGTCCTGCTCACAGTGTTCAGCTAAAACTATAAGTTAGTGTAGTGAGACCTCTGCACAGTGTTCAGCTAAAGCTACAAGTTAGTGTAGTGCGTCCTGCTCACAGTGTTCAGCTAAAACTACAAGTTAG
Organism: Lithobates clamitans; assembly: GCA_037952925.1. Classification (NCBI taxonomy): domain Eukaryota; kingdom Metazoa; phylum Chordata; class Amphibia; order Anura; family Ranidae; genus Lithobates; species Lithobates clamitans. Next base: position 10,707,950 of record JBBGZY010000140.1, read on the forward strand.
TGTAGTGAGACCTCTGCACAGTGTTCATCTAAAGCTACAAGTTAGTGTAGTGCGTCCTGCTCACAGTGTTCAGCTAAAACTATAAGTTAGTGTAGTGAGACCTCTGCACAGTGTTCAGCTAAAGCTACAAGTTAGTGTAGTGTGTCCTGCTCACAGCGTTCAGCTAAAAGTTATTTTTTTGCGAGTTCTGCACAGTGTTCACCTAAAGCTACCTGTAGAAGGTTGGTGGTGTTTTCCTGGTCCTATCGCTACCGCAGGCAGCTAAATAAGCTACAAGTTAGTTTTTTGCGAGCTCTGCACAGTGTTCAGTTAAAGCTACCTGTAGAAGGTTGGTGTTGTTCTCATACTACAGGCAAGCAGGCTCTGGGTCTAGTGCTGGTCGTGGAGACGGTGCATCCTCATCAGCATGTGGCTGTGTGACACGCTTGGCCTTTTTTCGGCAGCTGGCCGTGTTGTGCCGCAACATGCGGAAGACTTGGTCGAGTGGATGACCAAGCCGTCCTCATCCTCCTCATTCTCTCACCCATGCTCAGGGTACTTTTCTGGCAAAGCAGCGGCCTCTTCCCTTGGCTCAATGTCATCAGTGACTCCTTCCCTAGCCCCACCATGTCCTCCTGAGTCCCTTGAACTGTTTGACCACAGTGTTGGGTACATGCTCCAGGAGGATGCCCAGCGTTTGGAAGGCTCTGATGATGATACTGAGCTAGATGAAGGCAGTAACATGAGCACGGACAGAGGGGGTGCCCAAGAAGGACAGAAATCTGGCAGTCATGCTCCCCCTGCTGCAGCATACTGCCAGGTTTGCTCCAGTGATGAGGAGGGAGGGGATGATGAGGTCACTGACTCAACGTGGGTGCCTGAGAGGAGGAGGAGGCGGCACATCACCAACGAGGCAGGATGCCCTCCAGGGGCCAGCCTAAGGGCAGCACACTGACTGCATCACACCCCAAAGCTCCACATGTGCAGGGCGCTGTAGTCTCTGCGCGTTATTCAAAAAGTTCTTTGGTGTGGGCCTTTTTTGAGAGTGCATCAGATCGCACCGCTGCTATTTGCAACATATGTCTCAAGCGTATCTCACGTGGCCAAAACATCTCCCGCTTGGGTACTACATGCTTGACCAGACATATGTTGACCTGCCATGCAGTTCGTTGGCAAGTGTGTCTAAAAGACCCACACCAAAGAACAAAGAGGACCTCTCCTTGCTCCTCATCAGCTGAGATCTCCAACCCCACTATACCTTCAGTCTTCTCTGAGACCTGCACTGAGAGGAATGAAGGTGTAGAATTAGGTGTGTCACAGCCAAGTACTTGTGGGCAATCTGCTTTCGGTACACCGATGTCAGATTGTATCAGGCAAATTTCCCTGCCCCAGCTGCTGCACCGCCGAAAGAAGTTTGCTCCCAGCCATCCACATGCCCAGCGGTTGAATGCTAGCTTGGCAAAATTGCTAGCACTTCAACTGCTGCCTTTTTAGTTGGTAGACTCTGCCCTCTTCTGTGAGTTTGTGGAATGTGCGGTTCCTCAGTGGCAGGTACCCAAACGCCACTTTTTCTCATGGAAGGCAATTCCGGCTCTGTACCGGCATGTGTAAGGCAATGTCAACACTTTCTGGTTCACACTGAAATGTTTGCTTTGAAGTCACTTAATGTTTAGGATTTTTTTATCATTTTGATATATTTATTCATCACCTATTTACGGAGCTTATAGCGCCACACTTTTGAATTTTCTATTGTTTATTTATCTTTTTATTGTCTATTGTTATTTTGATCCTGAGTCTACGGGTGTGTTGGCTGCTGTTTTAGTTTACTTCCAGCGCAGCGCTGTACTTAACCCTTGTATACCAAGGCAATGTCCATGCCTCGCTGGACAGGGCGGTCAGCGGTAAGGTGCATATTACAGCTGACTCATGGTCCAGCAGGCATGGACAGGAGACGTTACCTAAGTTTCACGGCGCATTGGGTGACTCTGATGGCAGCTGGGAAGGATGCAGCACAAGGTGCAGTAGTGTTGGAGGTTGTTCCGCCACCACGCCTCCAAAATGCCACTACTAATGATTGTGACACACCATTCTCTTCCACCCCCTCCTCTTCTTCTTCCTCCATGGCCTCTTCCTGTGCTTTGTCCTCGGAACCAGCAGTGCTCCGTAGGCGTTCAAGGGGCTATGCATGTACGCAGGCCAAAAGATGCCATGCGGTGCTTGAGCTGGTGTGCTTGGGGGACAGGAGCCACACTGGGGCAGAGGTTCTGTCAGCTCTGCAAGGGCAGGTTCAGAGGTGGTTGATGCCATGCCAACTTAAGGCAGGAATGGTGGTTTGTGACAATGGCACCAACCTCCTCTCTGCCCTCCGACAGGGACAAATGACCCATGTGCCCTGTTTGGCTCACGTCCTTAACTTGGTGGTGCAGCGGTTCTTGGGCAGGTACCCAGGCTTACAGGATGTCCTGAGGCAGGCCAGGAAAGTCTGTGTGCATTTCCGCCGGTCATATAATGCCAGTGCTCGGCTGGCGGACCTCCAAAAGGAGTTTAACCTGCCCAAGAACCGCCTAATCTGTGACATGCCCACCAGGTGGAACTCAACGTTAGCCATGCTGCAGCGGCTGCACACGCAGCAGAGGGCCATCAATGCATACCTATGCGACTATGGCACCAGGACAGGGTCAGGGGAGCTTGGTTTTTTTTCCCCACGCCAGTGGGCCATGATGAGGGATGTATGCACTGTCCTGTCACCATTTGAGGAAGCCACGAGGATGGTGAGCAGTGACAGTGCATGCATCAGTGACACTGTCCCCCTTGTCCACCTGTTGGAGCACACGCTGCGTGGAATAATGGACAGGGCACTTGAGGCAGAACAGAGACAGGAAGAGGAGGACTTCCTTAGCTCTCAAGGCCCCCTTTATCCAGACAGTGTTCCTGCGTGCCCACCGATCACACAGGAAGAGGAGGAGGAGGATTGTGTCAGCATGGAGGTGGAGCCTGGCACTCAGCATCAGCAGCAGTCTTTAAGGGATTAGTCCCAAGAAACACATGGACTTGTACATGGCTGGGAGGAGGTGGCTGCGGACCATGTCATCCTTAGTGACCCAGAGGACTCAGGACCGAATGCCTCAGCAAACCTACACTGCATGGCCTCCCTGATCCTGCAAAGCCTACGTAAGGATCCTCGTATTTGTGGTATCAAGGAGAAGGACCAATACTGGCTGGCAACCCTCCTTGATCCACATTACAAGGGTAAGGTTGCGGACCTTATCTTGCCGTCGCAGAGGGAGCAGAGGATGAAATATCTTCGGGAGGCCTTGCAGAAAGGTTTGTTCAATGTGTTCCCAGAGACTGGGAGGTTACAAACTCCTGTTTCTGGACAACGTGTTGCTGAGGATTCGGTCAGTCAAAGAAGGAGCGGTGGAGAAGGTGGCCGTCTGACCGATGCGTTCAGACAATTTTTTAGTCCGCAGCCCCAAGGTATAATCGGTTCCAGCAACCATCGCCAGCGTCTGTTTTACATGGTGCAGGAATACCTAGGGGCAAGACCTGACTTGGACACCTTTTCCACCAAAAATCCTCTAGGTTACTGGGTCTTGAGGATGGATCACTGGCCAGAGCTTGCACAGTATGCAATTGAGCTACTGGCCTGTCCTGCATCCAGCGTTCTTTCGGAACGCACATTCAGTGCTGCTGGAGGCTTTGTAACCGATCACAGGGTGCGTCTGTCCACCGACTTGGTCGATCGACTGACCTTCATAAAAATGAATCAGTCTTGGATCACCACCAGCTACCAAAGCACCTGATGCTGATGTAACCGAATATTTTTTTTTGAAATCTCAGATCCCTTCAAAGACTGCCTATGCTGATGCTGAGTGACTATCCTGAGTAATTATCCTCTTCCTCCTCAATGATCACACTAATAGCTTGTAAGAACATTTTTGGTTCTGGGCGCCGTCACCAGTGCCTAAGGCCCAATTTTTCAGCCCCTGTTTAACAGGGGCGAGTAATTACAATTTTTGATGCAATAATTTGCAGCAGGGCTCGTTCCTGCGTTCCAACTAGAGTATCTGTGAGGGGTTGCAGTGTTGTGGCACCAGTGCCTAAGGCCCAATTTTTCAGCCCCTATTCAACAGGGGCATGTAATTACAACTCTTGATCTAATATTTCACAGCAGGGCCCTGTGAGGGCTTACAGTGTTGTGGCCACAACAACACCTAAGGCCCAAATTTCTGCTGAGTATATAGGGCAGGCCCCTACTTTCAAACATCCAACTTACAAACGACTCCTACTTGCAAACGGAAGGAGACAACAGGAAGTGAGATGAAATCTACCCCTAGGAAGGGAAATTCTCCCCTGTAATGCCCCGTACACACGGTCGGATTTTCCAATGGAAAATGTCCGATCGGAGCGTGTTGTCGGAAATTCCGACCGTGTGGGCTCCATCGGACATTTTCCATCGGATTTTCCGACACACAAAGTTGGAGAGCAGGAGATAAAATTTTCCGACAACAAAATCCGTTGTCGGAAATTCCGATCGTGTGTACACAAATCCGACGGACAAAGTGCCACGCATGCTCAGAATAAATAAAGAGATGAAAGCTATTGGCCACTGCCCCGTTTATAGTCCCGACGTACATGTTTTACGTCACCACGTTTAAAACGATCGGATTTTCCGACAACTTTGTGTGACCGTGTGTATGCAAGACAGGTTTGAGCCAACATCCGTCGGAAAAAATCCTAGGATTTTGTTGTCGGAATGTCCGAACAAAGTCCGACCTGTGTACGGGGCATAAGAGTTAATATGGGAAAAACATTTCTCCTTTCCACTGATGCTTTATCACCAATCCTTGTTTCACAAAAAAACCCAAATTTTCAAAAAACTTTTGTCATTGGGACAAAAAGTGAGGAGAAATCTTCTAATGAGGAGCACAGACAGCAAAACAAATGTCACAGGGGGGATAACCCTTCCCTATGTTTTCCAAAAAGCTTAAAAAAGATTTTTTGGCTGGAGCTAAACACGTTAAAAATGTACCCATTCAAAATTACAAACAGATTCTACTTAACAACAAACCTACAGTCCCTGTCTTGTTTGCACCGACTGTATACTGCTGTTCAGAGTATATAGGGCCTGGTGGCCCCACACCTTTCCTTTTTTTAATTTAGGTGCGGGGTTCCCCTTAATATCCATACAAGACCCAAAGGGCCAGGTAATGGACTGGGGGGTACCCATACCATTTGTCTCACTGATTTACATCCATATTGCCAGGACCTGACATTACATTAAACCCGCAAGCAGTTTTAAATGACATTTTTTCCTTTAAAAATGACATTTTGTGCAGGGACTGTTCTACGCACGGGAAACACGTGCCACTTTACAGGCATACTATAGACACCCCAGGTACGATATTTAAAGGAATATTTCACTTTTTTTTACTTTAAGCATCCTTAAAATCACTGCTCCCGAAAAAAAGTTTTTTTTGCATTGATGTCACCTGGGGCAGGACCCATGCCCCAGGTGCAAATTAACCTTTAAAATGAGCACTTTTGATTTTGAACATTCGAATCCCCATAGACGTCAATGGGGTTCTAACGTTTGTGCAAATTTTCAGTCCGTTCGCAGGTTTTGGTGCAAACCGAACCGGGGGGGGTGTTCGGCTCATCCCTACTCTTTAGGATGGAAAACCATGGTCTCCTGGGCCAATGTGGTACAATCAGAATGAGAGTTGTACTCTCCAACTGGAACTTTCTCAGTACTGCTGGAATCAGTACAGGAGGGGGGAAGGCCAGCTCTGCGCCAGTGCGTCCACTCCCAGTGCCCCGTCCCATTTGTTCAGGGAGAAGAAAAGATGCATCTTTCTGTTTTCTCTCAACGCGAAGAGGTCTACACATGGCATCCCCCACTTTTGAGATATTGCCTCGAAAACCTCCTGGCTCAAAACCCAGTTGCCTTCTCTCAGCATTTTCCTGCTGAGGAAATCTGCCACCTGATTTTGTTCCCCCTTCAAATGTTCGCCGAGAGGGACAGAATATTTGCCTCGGCCCATTTGAAAATGGTTTCTGTTAGGACCCACAGGGATCTGCTTTTGGTACCCCCCTGCCTGTTTATATAGGCTACTGCTGAGGAGTTGTCCGATCGGACTCGCACATGCTGTCCCTGGAGTTCCCTATGAAAGGCTCTGAGTGCCAAGGCTATAGCGCTCAGTTCCCTCCAGTTCGAGGACTTTCTTGCGACCTTTCTCAGCCAGACGCCCTGAACCATCCGGGATTCTAGATGTGCACCCCAACCTGTGCCGCTCGCATCGGTCGTGATACTCCTGAACACTGGTAGGACCCAATCCAGACCTTGTGAAAGATTGAGGGATCTCTTGAACCCCAATCTTCCTCCCATTGTGGTCTTTTTGGGCTGTTCAGGAGGGTGAAAAATAGCCCCCCCATGCCCTTTGCCCTTCTGCCCCCAAACTTTCTTCTGTTGTTCAGTTTTTGGGGGGTCAAACTTCCTCCAAGGGTGAGACTCTTTTAGTCTCTGCAAATTTCCTTTTAAAAGGAAAGGCCTTTTTCTTGTCGGCCGTCCGATCAAAGACGGCCTCCAAACCAGGACCAAACAACAAGTTCTCTGAGAGGGATCCCACAGAGTTTGACCTGCCACGTCTTAAACCATAAGGCTCTCCTTGCTGAATTGGATAAGGCTGCAGACCTTGCGGACATCTGCACTGATTCTGCTGAGGCATCCGCAAGATAAGCTACCCCCTTAAGAAGCATGGGAAAAGACAGGATCGTTTCTTTAGACATTCCTGCTTCTATGTGCGCTTTAATTTGTGTCAACCAATATTCCATGTTCCGTGCCACCACTGTGGACGCCATGGCGGGCTTGAGATTACCCAGGGAAGAATCCCAGGATTTTTTCAAGAGCGAATCTATCCTCCTATCCATGGGATCTGGAAGCGCCCCCATGTCCTCGAAGGCCAGATCAGTATGCCTGTGAAACCGCGTGTAGTTTAGGAGATTTGTTCCATACTAGCGCCTCCTCTTCTGCAAAGGGAAACCTTCTTTTCAAAGTTCTTGAAAAGAAAGGCTTCCTTTTCGGGTCTTGCCACTCCTTCTTAATGACATTGACCAAGACATCATGGACCGGAAACACCTTTTTAGGTTCCCCTAGGCCCTTATACATCTGGTCATGGAGCGACAATTTCTTTCTTTCTTCCTGGATTCCTAAAGTGGTATGGATAGCTCCTAAGAGCTCTTCCACTTCTTCCAGGGAAAGTTTGTACCGAGAGGCTCTTGTGGATTCCCCATCCACTTCCTCTCCCTCCGATTCCCCTTGGGAATCTGAAGAAATGCTATCTGGCTCCTCCTCAATTTCCTCTCTGGAGCCTTCTGGATTTTCGCCACTCCCAGAGGGAACATCCATTAAGCTTGGTGCCAAATTCTTCTGTGCCGGTGGAGGGCTAACCTGGGGCTGTGGCAACTGGAAACTAGAGAAAAGCGTCCTAAAAGACTGCACAGTGCTAGAAAGCTCCTTGACGGATGCTGCTAGATCCGTACACTGTTCCGCCCATTTCCCGCTGAGGATCGGTGGTCTCCTTAGCCTCCGTGTGCTGTCCCCACAGCAGAAAATGAGGCAGCACCAGCCAGGCGCACAGTCCACTTTCAAACCCTGCGACCGGAACCGGAAGTTGCGGGTCAGATGGAAGCACTGACCCCCTCTGGAACGGATGTCACCCGCCGTTCGACCCAGCGCTCAGAGCTCCCACGCTGGCAGGGGCGGCTTCTATGTACTTCTGCCTTATGTCACCCCCGGACAGAAGAAAGCAGACCCCTCCAGCTTTACTGCTTCGCCAAGAGAAGCTGGAGGCGTGCAATGTGCAGTCCATCCAGGCACCCGGGCTCACTAGCCTCTCAAACTGCAGGTAGTAGAGAGGGAGAGAGACCTTGGTCCCCCCTCCCCCGCTCAGGAAACGATCAGCCTCAGCCTCCCCGGCTGTTTAGCCCTTGGTCCCTTAGCGGTGTCTCCCCACTGGAGGAAACACCAGAACTGAGGGGCCGGCGGGACAGTGAGGCTTAAATCTTGAATTTTAAGGTGGTGTTTCTTGAGATGGGAGGAGCCAAGGTCTCTGTATGGTGCTGTCCTGAAAGACGGAATGGGAAAAAAACTGGTAACGCCCATGGTTCCAATAGATGTGCTGTTGTGGTGACTTTAGGTGTGAACCTTCGGAGAGGGCGAAGCTCTACCCTGTCTGGGAAAAAGGAAATATGTTCGTCCCCCATGCCCAGGGAGTGGAGTTCTGAAATTCTCCTGCTGGATGCGAAAGCCAGAAGAAAAGTTGTTTTTAGGGTTAGATCTCAAATTGAGATTTATTATACAGGTGCGAATGGATGAGTGGATAAGACTTCTAGTATTAAAGGAAGATCCCATTTCGGAAAGGAACGCCTGAGGGGCGGACATATCTTCAGTACCCCTCTAAAGGAATGTGACCACTAGAGGATCTTCTGCCCACTTTGTGTTAGTTGTCGCAGAAATTGCTGACACTTGTACCTTAAGGGAGCTCTGGCTGAGCCCCAGTTCGAGACCAGTCTATAGGAAGCCTAAGACATCGGCAGTGGAAGGAGAGACTGGATCAATCCCCCTTCCTGTGGCATAGTTTAAGAACGTGTCTCAAATCCTTGCATATATTGCATTTGTTGTTGGTTTTCTGGCCTTAAGCAGGGTTAATATGACCTCCTGGGAGCAGCCTAAAGACTCAAACCTCCTCCGTTCAACCTCTATATTCGAAGATTCAGTTTTTGTGGGTATGGATGAGCCAGCTTGCCTTGGGTCAATAGCTGGGGGAAGGGAGCAATTCTGATAGGAGGACTCACACTGAGGTGCATGGCTAACGGGAACCATGGTCTCTTCAGCCAATTAGGTAACACAGCTAGTATTTGGACTGGTTCCCTTAGAAGCCTGAGAAGAAATTGAGATGAGTGGGCGAGGAGGAAAGGTGTATGCCGCTGTGAAGTTCCAAGGACATGATAACGCGTCCACTCCCTCCACTTGTGGATGTGGAAGGTGAGAGAAGGACCTCCTGGGTTTGGTATTCTCCTGGGTAGAAAAGAGGTCCACCTGCGGGGTTTGCCATAGATTGGAAACTTGGTTGAACACATGGGGGTGAAGTGACCACTCGTTGTTCCCAAATTTCCTTGATAAGGTGTCTGCCTCTGTGTTCATTTTGCCTGGGAGATATATTGCTCTGAGAACTACCAGGTTCCTTTCAGCCCAGATCATTATAGGTTCTACTTCCCTCAGAAGTGTTTTGCTGTTGGTGCCTCCTTGTCTCTGTAGATACGAAACTGCTGCTCTGTTGTGCAGATGCAGAAGCACCCTCCGCCCCTTGGTCTGAGGTGCAAAAGAGGTCAAGTCTAGAAATGCTGCTCTCATTTCTAAGATGTTGGATACTATCCCTCTGGTGGGAAAGGACCATCTTCCCTGAATCCTGAACTCTCTGCAATAAGCGACATATGCCCAGCACTTTTTGCTTGACGCCCGAGGTGGGGGCGAAGGAGAGTGACGATCCAGATCTCCTAGAAGACTTATGATGTGAAGAGCGTGATCCCCGCTCTGGGCTGTTGTCATTGTCATAGAGTCTTGAAGATTTTCTGGATCGCTTTGAGGGAACAGGGCTGAAACAAACTGAGTCTGTTCATCAGTGGTGTATGTTAGAATCTAATATTCATCAATTAACAAATATTAACAAATTATTGAATGAATGAGATCTTTTCAGAATAATTGAGTTGAATATATATATTTATATCTCTTTTTTGTATGAATAAGGAGAAATTATATAGATTCTTATACTTGTAAAAGTATACATATAGCTTCATAATAATTCTTACGGAGAATTATACATGTGTTAGTAATTAGTAGGGATGAGCTGCATGTTTGACTCGAACATCGTGTGTTCGGTCATTCGACGAATTACGAATGTTATGGGCTGTTCGCGCCAAATTTGAGTGGCGTGTCATGGCCCATAATTCACTGCGGCATTGCAGTGTATTGCTGGCTGATGATTGGCCAAGCATAGCAGGTCAATCACAGCGCCGTGTGTACAGAGAGCCGTAACTGGCCAAAGCCAGGGAGGCTTTGGCCAATTATGGCTCAGGGGGTTTAGTACACGCCACACACTATATAAGGCCACCTGCACGTCGGCCCTGTGTAGTGTGTTGCGGTGGAGAGAGATAGACAGACAGAGAGACAGTGTCATTTGATTTAAGTTAGATAAAGTAGACAGGTCGAGTCAGTTAGCTGCACTTGCAGTGTATTGTGTGTGTGTATAATATATATATATATATATATATATATATATATATATATATATATCCCAGGTGTTGAATATGTATATATACACTGTATTCAGTTTAGCTAGAACTGTTCATGCTGTTCTCTTCCTAACATACTGACAGGCAGGCAGGTGTTTTTACAGTATTTCCAGTTAGTGTACTGTGTACCCTGCACAGTTGCACCTACAGTATAGCTACCTGAAGCCAGGTGCTTGTGTGCTTCTTCTGATACTATTAATAGCACAGGCAGGCTCTTGAAGTATTTCCAGTTAGTGTAATGTGTAACACTGCACAGTTGCACCTACAGTATAGCTACCTGAAGCCAGGTGCTTGTGTGCTTCTTCTGATACTATTACTAGCACAGGCAGGCTCTTCAAGTATTTCCAGTTAGTGTACTGTGTACCCTGCACAGTTGCACCTACAGTATAGCTACCTGAAGACAAGTGCCGGTGTTTTCATACTAATAATACTACAGGCAGGCAGTTGATTCTGCTAACTGCAGTATAATCGGTATATATATACATCCCAGTTTTGTGCAGCTACATCTCCCTGCAGGCCAATAGTATGTCTGGAAGGCCAACAAGAAGAGGCAGACAGTCACAAGCCAATAAAAGAGGGCAAGCAGGCTCTGAGTCTAGAGGCAACAGTGCTGGTCATGGACACGGTGCATCCTCATGAGCACATGGCCGTGGGACACGCTTGGCCTTTTTTTCGGCAGCTGGCGGTGTTGAGCCACAACATGCAGAAGACTTGGTCGAGTGGATGACCAAGCCGTTCTCATCCTCTCTCACCCAGGTTCAGGGTACTTTGTCTGGCAAAGCAGCTGCCAACGCGGCCTCTTCCCTCGGCTCAATGGCATCGGTCACTGCTTCCCTAGCCCCACCATGTCCTCCTGAGGAGTCCCCCAAACTGTTTGACCACAGCGTTGGGTACATGCTCCAGGAAGATGTCCAGCGTTTTGAAGGCTCAGATGATGGTACTCAGCTAGAGGAAGGCAGTATTGTGAGCCCAGACAGAGGGGGTGCCCAAGTAGGACAGCAATCTAGCAGTCATGTTCCCCCCGCTGCAGCATACTGCTAGGTTTTCTCCAGTGATGAGGAGGGAGGGTATGATGAGGTCACTGACTCCACATGGGTGCCTGATAGGAGAGAGGAGGAGGAGGCACATCACCGAGGCGGAATGCCCTCGGGGGCCAGCTTAAGGGCAGCACACCGACTGCGTCACACCACAGAGCTCCACATGTGCAGGGCACTGCTGTCTCTGCGCATTATTCCAAAAGTTCTTTCGTGTGGGCCTTTTTTGAGATGAGTGCATCAGATCGCACCGCTGCTATTTGCAACATATGTCTCAAGCGTATCTCGCATGGCCAAAACATCTCCCGCTTGGGCACCACATGCTTGACCAGACATATTGACCTGCCATGCAGTTTGTTGGCAAGCGTACCTAAAAGACCCACACCAAAGAATAAAGAGGACCTCTCCTTGCTCCTCATCAGCTGGGATCTCCAACCCCACTATACCTTCAGTCTTCTCTGAGACCTGCACTGAGAGGAATGAAGGTGTAGAATTAAGGGTGTCACAGCCAAGTACTTGCGGGTAATCTTCTATCGGTACACCGATGTTAGATTGTATCAGGCAAATTTCCCTGCCCCAGCTGCTGCACCGCAGAAAGAAGTTCGCTCCCAGCCATCCACATGCCCAGCGGTTGAATGCTAGCTTGGCAAAATTGCTAGCACTTCAACTGCTACCTTTTCAGTTGGTAGACTCTGCCCCCTTCCGTGAGTTTGTGGAATGTGCGGTTCCTCAGTGGCAGGTTCCCAAACGTCACTTATTCTCATGGAAGGCGATTCTGGCTCTCTACCGGCATGTGGAAGGCAATGTCTTGGCCTCGCTGGACAGGGCGGTCAGCGGTAGGGTGCATAATACCGCTGACTCATGGTCCAGCAGGCATGGACAGGGACATTACCTAAGTTTCACGGGGTATTAAGTGACTCTGCTGGCAGCTGGGAAGGATGCAGGACAAGGTGCAGTAGTGTTGGAGGTTGTTCCACCACCACGCCTCCAAAATGCTACTACTGGTGATTCTGACACACCTCTCTCCTCCACCCCCTCCTCTTCTTCTTCCTCCATGGAATCTTTTTGTGCTTTGTCCTCAGAACCAGCAGTGCTCCGTAGGAATTCAAGGGGCTACGCAAGTACGCAGGCCAAAAGATGCCATGCGGTGCTTGAGCTGGTGTGCTTGGGGGACAGGAGCCACACTGGGGCAGAGATTCTGTCAGCTCTGCAGGGGCAGGTTCAGAAGTGGTTGATGCCACGCCAGCTTAAGCCAGGAATGGTGGTTTGCGACAATGGCACCAGCCTCCTCTCTGCCCTCCGACAGGGACAACTGACCCATGTGCCCTGTTTGGCTCATGTCCTTAACTTGGTGGTGCATCGGTTCTTGGGCAGGTACCCAGGCTTACAGGATGTCCGGAGGCAGGCCAGGAAAGTCTGGGTGCATTTCCGCCGGTCATATAATGCTAGTGCTCGGCTGGCTGACCTCCAAAAAGGAGTTCAACCTGCCCAAGAACCGCCTAATCTGTGACATGCCCACCAGGTGGAACTTAACGTTGGCCATGCTGCAGCGGCTGCACATGCAGCAGAGGGCCATCAATGAGTACATGTACGACTATGGCACCAGGAGAGGGTCAGGGGAGCTTGTTTATTTTTCCCCACACCAGAGGGCCATGATCAGAGATGCATGCACTGTCCTGTCACCATTTGAGGAGGCCACGAGGATGGTGAGCAGTGACAGTGCATGCATCAGTGACACTGTCCCCCTTGTCCACCTGTTGGAGCACACGCTGCGTGGAATAATGGACAGGGCACTTGAGGCAGAACAGAGGCAGGAAGAGGAGGACTTCCTTAGCTCTCAAGGCCCCCTTTATCCAGACAGTGTTCCTGCGTGTCCGCCGATCACACAGGTAGAGGAGGAGAATTGTGTCAGCAGGGAGGTGGAGCCTGGCCCTCAGCATCAGCAGCAGTCTTTAAGGGATCATTTACAGTCCCAAGAAACCCATGGACTTGTACGTGGCTGGGAGGGGCTGTGTCATGGACATACTACTTCCAGACCTGCAACAGGGCTCAGGCGCATCCCCACCAACAGGTTCCCAGTAATGAACAGGCGTGCGCCAATGAGCGTGCGCTGATCGCGGAGATCGCACGCACAGTGACGCGACTTTGGCGCCCAGTGGCCTTTAAGAGGGGCTTCCACCATTCAGCTCTTGCTGTTTGATCTGCAGCTTCACCTGTGACCTGTTCCTGTAATCTGCATCCGATCACCTGACCTGGCTCTCTGACCACACTGCTGTCTCCAATCCTGAACCTTGGCTTTCCCTGACTCTGATCCTGGTTACCTGCCTGCCTGATCTCCTGTTACCAGAAACCAGCCTGAACTTGACCATTCCTTGCCTGCCGATTCTGTTGAACCGATCCACTGTGTATGACCCGGCTTGTCTGACCTTGCTTCTGCCTGCTGTGTGCACCCTGCTGACTTGCATCCAGCTCACCTGCACCCTGCTGACCTGCATCCAGCTTACCTGCATCCTGCTGACCTGCATCCAGCTTACCTGCAGCCTGCTGAGCTGCATCCAGCTCACCTGCAGCCTGCTGAGCTGCATCCAGCTCACATGCAGCCTGCTGACCTGCATCCAGCTCACCTGCAGCCTGCTGACCTGCATCCAGCTCACCTGCAGCCTGCTGACCTGCATCCAGCTTACCTGCAGCCTGCTGACTTGTATCCAGCTTACCTGCACCCGGCACTCCAGCCAGTTCCAGTGTCTCCCAGTGGACATCATCTCCAGTTCCAGAGAATCCACCAGGCACTCATACCCCACTGTGCTCCTACGGTCACTGTCCTCAACTCCAGTGATCTGGGAACCAGGGCTGTATGAGAGGTCTCCCTCTGCACGTCAGGCTCACATATGAGGTACGTGTCAGTATCAAACAGCCATGCCTGAGCCTGCAAGAGGGACCTCCGCTACTGATGAAATCTGCCAATTACTCTCCGTCCTCACTCAAGAGGTGAAATCCCTTCAGGACAGCTATGAACACCTGGTGAGACAAGTGCAGTCCCAGACGAGTATTACAAATCTTTCTTGCAGTGGGTTGTCATCAGAGGCTTCCCCCCGCACTCCCTGTAATGATGTTATCTCCAGAACCCAGGGTCCCAATTCCAGAGAAGTTTTCTGGGTATCGAAGCAAGTTTCGGACTTTCCGTAATGCATGTGAGCTGTACTTTTCCTTACTACCCTTAACCTTTTTGCGGGAAAACACCAAGGTGGGTTTGTTGTCCCACTTCTGCTGGGAGAACCACAAGCCTGGGCTCATCATCTGCTGGAAGAACACCATGTTTCTCTGGACTCTTTGTCATCCTTCTTCGACGCAATGTCACTCTTATATGATGACCCCCAACGAACTTTCACTGCTGAAGCTGCTCTTAGCACGCTCCAGCAGGGCCGCAGAGTGGTCGAAGATTATATAATGGACTTTAGACGCTGGAGCGCGGATACATAGTGGAACCATGCAGCTTTACGGCACCAGTTTCGCCTAGGCTTGTCAGAAGGACTAAAGGATGAACTGGCTCGGGTCGGTGTACCAAATTCCCTGGAATCCTTGATGACCCTAACTATTCAGATAGACCGTCATCTTCGGGGACGCAGGATGGAGAGGGTGACCCAGCAGACTCAACCAACTTGGATGTTACCCCAAGTGCCTATGACCTCTCGTCCTGTTCCTCTTAGACCGGTCCCAGTTAATCCTGCACCAACCAAACTAATACTGGACTTTCATAAATCTGGGCAGGTTGGACTAATGAGATCTGCATTGTCTGCCGAGGAACGTCTACGTCGGCAACAGCTCAACCTGTGTTTGTACTGCGGGGGACCGGGCCATTATGTACATTCGTGTCCTGCCAAGTATCATAGATCTTCATCCATCCCACCACACAGTCACCCAGCTCTCTCTACTCTCCTGGCTATTCCCATCACCCTTCAGTTTTCTGCAAAGACTGTGTCTGTTACTGCAATAATAGACTCTGGTGCATGCAGTTGTTTTATTGATTTGAACTTTGCCAACCAACAACGCATTGCACTCCAGCACAGGGCTCAAGGACTTTCCGTTTTCTTGGCAGATGGATCCCGTATTAAATCTGGCCAGGTGACTCAAGAGACTCCCCCACTGCCTGTAATTACTGTCTTGAACCACAAGGAACTGCTTAAGTTTGATGCTATTGCTTCCCCTCTGTTCCTGATCATCTTGGCCCTACCGTTGCTTCAGGCCCACAACCCGCAAATCGACTGGGGCTCCGGAGAAATCAGGTTTCAGTCCCTCTACTGTCAAGAACATGGTCTGCCCTTACCTTCCAAGATATCTGGCCCTTTGCTGTGCCTGGAAGCTGACTCAGAATTACGCTCAGCAGTACCTGAACAGTATCACGAGTTCTTAGAAGTTTTTAGTAAACGAGGGGCAGAGACACTTCCTCCTCATCGTTCCTACGATTGCCCGATTGAGTTACTGCCCGGAGCTGAAATCCCCTTTGGGCGAATTTTCCCTCTGTCTGAGTGGGAGTTGGAGGTTTTAAAGGAATAGGTTGACGAAAACTTTAAGAGGGGGTTCATCCGGCCATCCACCTCTCCGGCTGGGGCAGGGATCTTTTTTGTGGAGAAGGAGGACCACTCATTGCGTCCTTGTGTGGATTACCGGGAGCTGAACAAGGTCACGGTCAAGAACCGGTATCCCTTACCCCTGGTACCTGAGCTTTTTCAACGATTAAGAACTACTGTTGTGTTCACCAAACTCAATCTTCCTGGGGCCTACAATTTGGTTCGCATTCGTGCAGGGGACGAGTGGAAAACGGCCTTCCGTACCAGGTTTGGCCACTACGAATATCTGGTGATGCCCTTCGGCCTGTGTAATGCCCCTGCTACCTTCCAGCACCTGATAAATGATATCTTCAGAGACTATTTGGACATTTTCGTCATAACCTACTTAGACGATATCCTGATCTTTTCCTCATCCTTGGATCAGCACCGGAAACACGTCAAGATGGTACTCTGCCGACTCCGTCAGCATGGCAGAGTATCCAATTTCTGGGCCTGGTAATTTCCACAGAAGGGTTCAAGATGGACCCACAGAAGGTCACAGCTGTTCTGGACTGGCCTGCACCCTCAGATAAAAAGAGGGTGCAACGTTTTGTTGGCTTCGCCAATTTTTACAGAGGGTTCATCAAAGGATTTTCTGCAATTATCTCTCGGATCACCCAACTAACAAGACAAAACGTCCAATTCCAGTGGAATCCCCAGGCTCAAGCTGCCTTTTCTACCCTAAAGGGACTCTTTACCTCTGCCCCCATCTTGAGCCATCCGGATCCCTCTCCTCCTTACCTACTCGAGGTTGATGCCTCAGAAACAGCTGTGGGGGCAGTTATTTCTCACCGCCAAGGACTCAAGGATCTCATGCACCCCATAGCTTTCTTCTCTCGGAAACTTTCGCCTGCAGAGAAGAATTACGATGTGGGGGACCGCAAATATTTGGCCATTAAAGCCGCACTCGAAGAATGGCGATACCTGCTAGAGGGAGCGGCACATTCCATACTTATCTACACGGATCATAAAAATCTGAAATATTTACGAACTGCCAAACGTTTGAAGCTGCGTCAGGCACGATGGGCATTATTCTTTTCCAGATTTTCACTTCACATCACCTACCGGCCAGGATTAAAGAACATCAAGCCTGACGCTCTCTCTCGGATGTACGATGACCCCAAGGAAACTTCAGTTCCGGACACATCCTATCTGAGGGTAACTTTCTGCTTTTCCAGACAGACCTGATGTCCGGTCTAAAACAAGCCTCAGAGGGGGTGTCCGGTCCTCCAGGATCAATCTTGATACCCAGGGAAGGGATGCTTTGGAAGGACCGCAAAATTTTCATGTCAGAAAGTTGCCGGACAGAAGTGCTGAGCCTGTGTCACGACCACCCACTGGCCGGGCATTTTGGGGTTCACAAGACTCGTGAACTAATGCAGCGCATGTTTTGGTGGCCGAAGCTTGAGGAAGATTGCAAGGACTATGTTAAGTCATGTGTCATCTGTACCCAAAGCAAGTGTGCCAGGACCAAGTCCTGGGGCCTCCTCAGACCACTACCAATTCCTGACAGACCCTGGAGCATGATTGCCATGAACTTTGTAGTGGAACTACCCCCTTCTGAAGGACATACAGCTATCTTTGTAGTGGTTGACGGTCTGTCTAAGATGGCCCACTTCATACCCCTAAAGAGTATGCCGTCTGCTTTGGAAACCGCCCGGGTGTTCATCAGGGAGATCGTAAGGCTGCATGGGGTACCAACAAACATTGTATCTGACAGGGGAGTCCAGTTTACCTCCCGTTTCTGGAGGTCACTATGCCAAATTCTGAAAATGTTACTTTCCATGTCATCTGCTTTCCACCCCCAGACTAACGGACAAACTGAAAGGACAAACCAAACCCTGGAACAGTACATCCGTTGCTTTACCTCATTTGTCCAAGATGATTGGGTAGCACTTTTGCCTCTAGCGTAATTTGCTTTCAACAATGCCAGCCATTCAGGCACAGGTCAGTCACCGTTCTTTGCGAACTATGGGTTCCATCCTGTCTGCCTGCCTAACATTATTCCGGAATCTCCTGTTCCAGCAGTACAAAGCACTGTTGAGTTCCTGGGTCGCAACAACAAGTTGTTGCAAGAAGCTATGGCCAAGGCGCAGGCAACCAACAAGAGGCTTTATGACAGGAAGAGAAGAGGTGAATTACGTCTCCAACCAGGTGATCAGGTGTGGTTATCTACCACCAACCTCAAGATGGCTTGCCCTTCAAAGAAGCTGGCACCCAGATTCATTGGCCCTTTCCCAGTTAAAAGTAAATTGAATGAGGTCTCCTATGAACTTACCCTGCCTGAGTCGCTCAAAGTGCACCCAGTGTTTCACGTGTCTCTGCTTAAACCCACAGTACTCGACCCTTTCCCGGACAGAGGATCGGGGCCACCCGGACCCGTTATTATTAATAAGGATGAGGAGTATGAGGTGGAGGTTGTCGTAGACTGCAGGAGGAGAGGTAACCAACTTCAATTTTTAATCAAATGGAAGGGTTATGGACCAGAGGAGAACTCATGGGAACCTAAGCAAAATGTGCATGCTCAAGAACTGATCCAGGCCTTCTTCCGCAGACATCCTCAGAAAAGAGCTCTTTTGGGCACCCGGAGGGGCAATGTCATGGACATACTACTTCCAGACCTGCAACAGGGCTCAGGCGCATCCCCAGCAACAGGTTCCCAGTAACGAACAGGCGTGCGCCAATGCGTGTGCACCAATCGCGGAGATCGCACGCACAGTGACGCGGCTTTGGTGCCCAGTGGCCTTTAAGAGGGGCTTCCGCCATTCAGCTCTTGCTGTTTGATCTGCAGCTTCACCTGTGACCTGTTCCTGTAATCTGCATCCGATCACCTGACCTGGCTCTCTGACCATGCTGTTGTCTCCAATCCTGAACCTTGGCTTTCCCTGACTCGGATCCTGGTTACCTGCCTGCCTGATCGCCTGTTACCAGAAACCAGCCTGAACTTGACCATTCCTTGCCTGCCGATTCTGTTGAACTGATCCACTGTGTATGACCCGGCTTGTCTGACCTTGCTTCTGCCTGCTGTGTGCACCCTGCTGACCTGCATCCAGCTTTCCTGTATCCTGCTGACCTGCATCCAGCTTACCTGCAGCCTGCTGACCTGCATCCAGCTCACCTGCACCATGCTGACCTGCATCCAGCTTACCTGCATCCTGCTGACCTGCATCCAGCTCACCTGCTGACCTGCAGCCTGCTGACCTGCATCCAGCTCACCTGCATCCAGCTCACCTGCACCCAGCACTCCAGCCAGTTCCAGTGTCTCCCAGTGGACATCATCTCCAGTTCCAGAGAATGCACCAGGCACTCATACCCCACTGTGCTCCTACGGTCACTGTCCTCAACTCCAGTGATCTGGGAACCAGGGCTGTACGAGAGGTCTCCCTCTGGCCGTCAGGCTCACATACGAGGTACGTGTCAGGGTGGCTGCGGATTATGTCGTCCTTAGTGACCCAGAGGACTCTGGACTGAATGCCTCAGCAAACCTACGCTGCATGGCCTCCCTAATCCTGCAAAGCCTGCGGAAGGATCCTCGTATTTGTGGTATCAAGGAGAGGGATCATTACTGGCTGGCAACCCTCCTTGATCCACGTTACAAGGGTAAGGTTGCAGACCTTATCTTGCCGTCGCCGAAGGGGCAGAGGATGAAACATCTTCAGGAGTCCTTGCAGAAAGGTCTGTGCAACGCGTTCCCAGTGACTGGGAGGTTACAAACTCCTGTTTCTGAACATGTTGCTGAGGCTTCGGTCAGTCAAAGAAGGAGCGGTGGAGAAGGTGGCCGTCTGACCGATGCGTTCAGACAATTTTTTAGTCCGCAGCCCCAAGGTATGATCGGTTCCAGCAACCATCGCCAGTGTCTGTTTTACATGGTGCAGGAATACCTAGGGGCAAGATCTGACTTGGACACCTTTCCCACTCAAAATCCTTTGGGTTACTGCGTCTTGAGGTTGGATCACTGGCCAGAGCTTGCACAGTATGCAATTGAGCTACTGGCCTGTCCTGCATCCAGCGTTCTTTAAGAACGCACATTCAGTGCTGCTGGAGGCTTTGTAAGCGATCACAGGGTGCACCTGTCCACCGACTTGGTCGATTGGCTGACCTTCATAAAAATGAATCAGTCTTGGATCAACACCAGATACCAAGCACCTGATGCTGATGTAACCGAATAATTTTTTGAAATGTCAGATTCCTTCAAGACTCCCTATGCTGAAGCTGAGTGACTATCCTGTTATGCTGAGTGACTATCCTCTTTCTCCATGATCATGCTGATAGCTTGTAAGAATATTTTTGGTTCTGGGTGCCGCCACCAGTGGCTAAGGCCCAATTTTTCAGCCCCTGTTTAACAGGGACATGTAATTACAATTCTTGATCTAATATTTCACATCAGGGCCCATTTCTGCACCCACCAAGAGTAACTGTGAGGACTTACAGTGTTGTGATACCAGCACCACCAAAGGCCCAATTTTTCTGCCCCTGTTCAACTGGTGCATGTAATTACTATTCTTGATCTAATATTTCACAGCAAGGCCTGTTCTAGCGCCCACCAAGAGTAACTGTGAGGACTTACACCAGCACCACCATCACCAAAGGCCCAATTTTTCTGACCCTGTTCAACAGGGGCATGTCATTACAATTCTTGATCTAATATTTCACAGCAGGGCCCTGTGAGGGCTTACAGTGTTGTGGCAACACCAACACCTAAGGCCCCAATTTCTGCAGAGTATATAGGGCAGGCCCCTACTTTCAAACATCCAACTTACAAACGACTCCTACTGGCAAACGGAAGGAGACAACAGGAAGTGAGATGAAATCTACCCCTAGGAAGGGAAATTCTCTCCTGTAAGAGTTAATATGGGAAAAGCGTTTCTCCTCTCCACTGATGCTTTATCACCAATCCTTGTTTCACTAAAAACCCCAAATTGTCAGAAAACATTTGTCATTAGGACAGAAAGTGAGGTGAAATCTTCTGAAGAGGTGCACAGACAGGAAAACAAATGTCACAGGGGTGATAATCCTTCCCTATATTTTCCAAAAAGCTTAAAATAGATTTTTGGCTGGAGCTACACTTTAAAAATGTACCAGTTCAAAATTACAAACAGATTCTACTTAACAACAAACCTACAGTCCCTGTCTTGTTTGCACCGCCTGTATACTGCTGTTCAGAGCATATAAGGCCTGGGGGACCCACACCTTTCCTTTTTTTAATTTGGGTAATGGACTGGGGGTACCCATGCCGTTTGTCTCACTGATTTTCATCCATATTGCCGGGACCCGACATTACATTAAAGCCGCAAGCAGGTTTAAATGACTTATTCCTTTAAAAATGTAATTTTGTGCAGGGACTGTTCTAAGCACGAGAAACACGTGCCACTTTACAGGCATACTATAGACACTTTAAGCATCATTAAAATCATTGTTCCTGAAAAAAACGGCCATTTTTAAAACTTTTCTTTGCATTGATACATGTGCCCTGGGGCAGGACCCGGGTCCCCAAACCCTTGTTAGGACAATACCATGCAAATTTGCCTTTAAAATTAGAAAATTAGCACTTTTGATTTTGAACGTTCGAGTCCCATAGACTTCAATGGGGTTCTAACGTTCGTGCATAGTTTTGGTCCCTTCGCAAGTTCTGGTGCCAACCGAACCGCTGGATGTTCGACTCATTCCTAGTAATTAGGAATCTTGCGCTGGGTTCTTAACTCCCCCCATCACAGATGGAGAAGTAAGGTTTCATATTTCTTAAGATGCATAAGTTCATGCTTTAGTTAAGATTATACATTTTTATACTACAATATTTCTTGATTAGGATATTAACCTATATAAAAGGGAGTGTGAAAGTTTAACCACCCCAACCACACACCGCTCCGCGCCAGGAACCAAATCAACGATGATATATGATATAGTATATAAATGAATACATAAAATAAAGCAGCTAATTGAATAATAGAATAATAGGATATTGGGGCGTGGCTTGGCGCTTGATGGCGACGGAAGTACACTAGCAGAGCTCCGTGAAGGAACCCGGCCTGCAGCCAGATACCTCGCCACCAGCGACACAGCTATGGGAGAAAGTTGTACCAGACTCCCCAGACTCGCCCTAAACGTAGCACCGCTGCCTCCCAGACCAGAAACATCCCGGATATCTTCAAAAGCCAAGCGGTATCCCGCGGCAGCATGGCGGGGCACAAAATGGTGCGGACGCAACGAATGGAGGAAGACTCGAGCTAGGACTCCATGTCCACAGCAGGAGAGTCAGGTAGGGGATACTCCCAGACAAACCAACCTCTGACTTATGCAGATATGTCCGGCTTTGCAGCGGACATAAAGTCCACGTTCTCTGCCGCCATTACCGACCTGAAATCCAACCTGCTGGTTCTCACTGACAAGCTGGCTACAGTAGAAGCTAATGGGAAACACAGAGATAGGAGGATGGATAGATTAGAAAATGTGGCTGCTTCTCACTCCTCATCTAATCGAAATGAATAGACACCTCCAGGATTTAGATAATAGGGGAAGAAGGTGCAATATAAGGGTGAGAGGTATCCCCGAATCTGTTGACTCAGCACAGATAATCCCAGCTATCCAGAGAGTCTTCAATACTCTCCTTGAAAGACAGGAAGACACCTCCATTGACTTTGTAAGGGCTCACAGAGCTCTCAGACCCAAAGGTCCTGACACCGCTCCCCCCAGGGATATAATCTGTTTACAGAGCTTCCCACTAAAGGAATCCATCATGATTAAAGCTAGGGGCAATGACAGCATTGTATTCAACGGAGAGACCATTATGTTGTTCCATGACCTCTCCCAAATTACTCTACGCAATTGCAGGGCCCTGCGACCCCTCCTTGACAAGCTGAGGGCGAGTGACTTGAGATACACATGGCGATTCCCCTTTGCCCTTACTGTAACGCATGCAGGCAAGCAGCATGTGTTACGCACCCCCGCTGATCTGCCTGATTTCTTTGAATCATTGCACATGGAACCTGTGGCACTGCCTGAATGGTATCAGGAATTTCTTCTTCCCAGATCTGAAGGGAGCCCACACAGATCGCCTCTCTTCACCTGAAAAAAGGATGTCCAAAAAGTCCAGACACAACAGAGGTTCTGGAGCTCACGGCGGCACACCCAACCCCAGACAGGCCACTCCGAAAGCAGTAGAGGAGGATCAAGCCGAATCAAATGACTGGTGAGCCGCAGCTTCCCTTTTGCCAGGATCACCATGGCACACAATAAGGAATTTTGCCACTCATTGGGATACACGTGCCTTTGGACAGTACACTCAAGCACCACCTGTGCTAGGAGCTTCTGCCTCTCTTGCAGTACGGGTTGTGTAAAGGGGGTCAGCTTATTTCATCTTGATAGGACTGCCAACCAGGCGGAATTATTTTCTTTTTTTTTATGTTTTTTTTTTTTTCTGCCTGTCTACCAAGGGAGTTACAAACTGAAGCTGCAAAGCCTCTTATTTTTCATTGGTACTTTATCCAACCCAGTTTATAATTTTCTTTTTTTGCTATGGTTCACTCTGTTTTACCTTCTTGCCTCCCATACGGCAAAAGACATTGTCTATAAGTTTCTACCTTTGCTACCTTTCAGGGGCTGGAAACAGTCCTTGAATATAACGGACTATTTGAAGCTCAGAACTGCTAGCTGGGAGGGCGGAGGGGCGGCTACCGATGGAATATACCAAAGCCACCATCAGGGGCTCATTACAATTCCAGAGGGCAACTGGAGATTTATTACTGTTTTAGTTGTACTTTGAAACCAAACGCAAGGTTTCTTTGATTTTTTTTTCTTTTTATTAATGTGTGGTGTCTCATGCGCGGCGCCTGTTGGGCGTGGCGGGTGGGATACCTCACGTGACTTAATAGGCCGGGTTCCGTTGTTTTTACGTTTTGGCTGTACTATAAACATTACGTATAATTTTGGTTGTTACTGGTGATATATCATTGATCCTATAAAGTGAGTGTTTGTAGGATAGGTAATAACCACTGCTTCCTGGAAGCAGCCTAGCTACGTTACCTCAATAGTGGTAATACTAAATACAGACCATAGGATGATAGTTTAGTTCTGAGGTGAACTGATTACTCTCCGTAGAGTGTTTCTTCTTTTTGTTTGTTTCTTTTTTTTTTTTTTTCTCCTCTTCTACCACCTTTTTTATTCTTCATCTTTTCCTACCCCTCTTCCCCTTCCACCCTTAACATTTAAAGTGTGCTGGTCAACTCTGAGCTTCATTACATTTTCAGCGTAAGAACTGGTGTTCGTGGGTCCTCCAGATGGCTTATTCCTCCCTGGGTCGCAGACCAATGGTCATATCGCACAATGTAAAAGAGCTGAATGTCCCAGAAAAACGATCCACACTGACAAGAGAATTAAAGAAAGGTAGGCCACACTTCGCCTTTTTGCAGGAAACCCACTTTCAAACAAAGTACCAAAAATGACTGGCTCTTATTTTGTAGAAGCAATACATGCTACAAACTCATTAGCTAAAACTAAAGGTGTGTCAATTTTGATCAGCAAGGATGCTCCGTTCAATTTGACAGATAAAATGATAGACCCAGATGGAAGATACATCTTCGTGAAGGGTACTTATGCTGGCTCCCTGATTACCCTCGCTAATGTATATTTCCCCAATTCCTCACATGTGGCTTTTTGTCAGCGTCTGATACGGGACCTTTCGGACTTTGCAACGGGTTGCCTAATATTAGGAGGAGACTTCAACATCCCTCTTAATCCACTTTTAGACACGTCAACAGGAAAGACTTGCATAACCTATAAAATACTCAAAAAAATTAAGCTAATGTTAAACTCACTAAACTTAATTGATACGTGGTGATTTCTACACCCAACAGATAAGGATTATACCTTTCACTCCATACCGCCCAACCGTTATTCCCGTATAGATCACCTATACATTTCACAAAGAGATCTTACAAGAGTGATAAGGATTGAATTCCTATTCTAGCCTCTATCAGACCACGCCCCTATTTCCCTGACATTGGTAGAGAATCCGACGACTTTTAACTCGGCTTCCTGGAGACTTAATGCGTCTCTCTTGACCTATATAAAATTACTACCCAAAATTAAAATTAAACTCAAAGAATTCTTCCAACTAAATGATACGCCAGGAGCAGACCCTCTAGCGATATGGGGAGCCCACAAATGTACTTTGAGAGGTGACCTGATTCGCATGGGGGCACATCGTAAGAGACTCCAGGAAGCCGAAATCAAAAAATTGCTAAGACAGATTACCTCACTTGAAACAAAACACAAACAATCTTTATCTGAAGCCTCTGCCAGTAACCTTCTGGAGGCCAGAAAAAATTTACAACAAATTTTACATACTAAAACAAAACGCCTTCTTTTTTTCCGGAAGAAGGTATATTATGAGGCAGGTGACAAATCAGGCAAACTTCTAGCTAGGGCCTTAAGAGAACCACACAACTCTAAAAACATTTCAGGAATCAGAAACGCAAATGGAACCGTAGAGGTTACAACAGAAGACATAGCCAGACACTTCCACACATATTACTTAAAACTTTATAACCTGCCACCCCAACAGAGACCACCGGGTGTTCCGGCTAACAGAACACAGGCCATACAAGAATATGTGCAACAGAGTGGACTACCCAAGTTAAAAACAGAAGATGTTAGTCAACTAGATGAACCAATCACCCCAATGGAATTGCAACAAGCTATCAAAGCACTCAAACCAGGAAAGAGCCCAGGACCAGACAGCTATACTGCCATATACTATAAGACTTTTATGGACATTCTGTTAGACCCCCTGCTAAAAGCCTTTAACTCCCTGACTGATACTAGACCTATTCCATCAGACATACTAGCTGCACACATTACGGTAATTCCCAAACCAGACAAAGACACAGAAATCTGCTCGAGCTATAGGCCCATCTCCCTATTGAATATCGATATAAAAGTTACTAGCCAAAATCCTTGCAAACAGACTCAGACCATTACTACCAGAGATAATAGGACTGGAACAGGTAGGCTTCATGCCAGGAAGGGAAGCAAAAGATAATATCATCACTCCTTCTCACACAAGCTTCACACTCCCTACAAGTTGAAAGCCTTCTCCTGTCAACAGACATGGAGAAGGCTTTCGACAGGGTAGCTTGGTATTTTTATGTTTGCGACATGTGCACATATTGGCTTAAATCCTAATATGATGGCATGGATCACAACACTTTACCAGACACCGTCAGTGAGGATAAAGATCAATGGGTCCTTGTCAGAAAAAGTAGGAATGATGAATGGTACGAGGCAAGGATGCCCCTTGTCCCCACTGCTGTTCATCCTCTCGCTGGAACCTTTCATAAGAATGATTAATAAAGATGAATCAATTCAAGGTATCACCATACATAAGACATATAAAACAGCAGCATATGCGGACGATCTACTATTTTTTGTAACAAGCCCACACACCACACTACCTAATCTCATGAAAGCTTTCATGCACTATGGGTATCTATAAAAAACCCCACAAGCAGGAGCGAGCGAGTGGGGGAAAAGGAAGTGGGACTTTGAATGAAGCCAGTGGTTTGCAAGCCGACACATAACGGTGGGTCAATAGAATCTTTATTGCATATTCATACAGACAATGGTATCAAACAATGTCAAGTTAACACTTGGTAAAATGTTAGCAGTGATAACCAAAGATCAGTGTAAAGATCATTAGCATAGTCATCAAAGATAAAACAGGTAACATGAGTAATAACATAGGTATGAGAGATATTGCTAAATAAAAACAAGGGATCGCCAGGTTTTTTTATATACTGTAGTCAGAGGGATGGAAAAGTGCGACCCTACCCGGCGCAATTTCATTTAAAGTCCCAATTTCCTTTTCCCCTCTTTTTGTTGTTCACTATGGGTATCTCTCTAACCTTAAAATTAACCTCACAAAATCAGAAGCTATGAACGTCAACTTATTACCATCTACCTTGATATTGACACAAGCCAACTGCCCATTTAAATGGGAACAGAAGGCCTTAAAATACCTGGGAGTATGGCTGACTCCTAAGACGGCTATGATCTTTGAGGCTAACTTTCCACCATTACTTCTTAAAATAGAAAAAGATCTGAAGCTTTGGAACGCAGGATACTTTTCGTGGTTTGGAAGGGCAGCCATTTTAAAAATGGTGATACTACCTAGGCTCCTGTACCTCCTGAGGGCACTGCCGGTCAACCTACCTCAAAAATTCTATCGAAGATTACACACTTCCTCCCTAAATTTCCTCTGGGCACATAAAAGAGCTAGGATAAAATTTTCACTTATGACCAGACCCAAAGAGGTGGGAGGAATGGGACTTCCAGACTACAAAAAATATCATCAAGCAGCTCATCTTACAAGGGTGGTTGACTGGCACTTTCCACGGAGGGGACAAGGACTGGGTCGAACTGGAAAAAAAACCTAAGCTCCTACCCACTTTTGCTTTCCCCATTGAATCCTGGTTTAAAAAGACTCACTAAGTCTCAACAAAATTCAATACAACATAACACACTAGCCATATGCAAAAAAATAGACAAAAAATTTGATACTGACCTCCCCGCTGAGTCCCCTTACCCCTTTAACTGATAACCTGGACTTTTCACCAGGTGTAAATAACAAACTACTCTGGAAACCTCTCACAGACAAGACTTTACAAGCAGGAGAATGTTTTCAAAATGGGAAATTTAAAGACTACCTGACCTTAAAGAAAGATAGTGGGATACTCAACTTACCACTCTGGACTTATTTTCAAATACGTAGCTATGTGAATGATAAGTCCAACTAACTGACTTGGAAAAGGTATACGAGGAAGGTGAATGGATGACAAAAACTACCTCTATCACATATAAATGGCTGCAAAACTCAATCATTGACACAGATGACAGATTCAAAACACATTGGTCTCAGGCACTAAGCCACATGATTACTGACAGACAGTGGACGAAAGCTTGCATTCTAGCACACAAGTGCTCTATAAAGCACAAAGACACAGGAAACATCCTGCAAATTACTCACGAACTGGCACATCACTCCGGCAAAATTGCATTCTTGGTACACACAGACGCCTGATGTTTGCTGGAGATGTGGGAATGGAGGAGGCACACTAATACACATCTGGTGGCAGTGTCCCAGCTTGACCAAATTTTGGCAAAGGTTAGAGACACTATTAAATTGATTACCGAAACTAAGATCATATTAGATGCAGCGTGCTGCCTTCACCACATTCCCATTAAAGAGATACAAACACTCGCTGACCAAACATCTACTAAATGCGGCCAAAACTTTGATTCCTGCCCTCTGAAGAACCACACAGACCCCGACCATCTCACAGTGGTTAACAAAAGTTTCCGAGATTTGCGAAATGGAAGATACTCTGGCACAGGCCTCAGATGGAGTGGACAGGTTTCATACAACATGGACCCCATGGTTTGAAGTTCGCTATTCCGATGCTTATAAAGACTTAAGAGGAAGCGGAGCAAAGCCGTAATCTACCTTTCTTGACACAGAACACAAAAGTACTTCCAATCTGTGTCCGATACCCCTTCCCTATTCTTCTTTCTCTTCATCACTTTACAATCTATCTTTTTCTTTACAAATAAAAACATACTGGTATGGAATGATTCTGATTAAAATCTGATCGTGCCTATTTGGGTTCCAAGTAAAACATGGTTATAGATGTTATTTATGTATTAACGAGCTAAGGAACCAATACCAGAAGTTAGATAGCCAAGAAATATATGTATAACGCTTAACTGATCTCAGGTTCAAAGGTGTCAATGCGTTATATAATATAATTAGATGCCATATAAGCAGTGGATTTTTGAATGTAAGGTATGTTTTTGATGTAAACTTGTATACTTTTCTATACGGTTATGAAATTTAATAAACTTTTAATGTTTAAAAAAAAAACCTTAGTTAGACTTACCGGTGACGGTATTTCTACGAGCCTTTCAGGACAGCACCTTGGAGAGAGCGTAGCTCCACCTCTTAGACAGGAAACACTGCGTGACAACGCCCCTTTAAAAAGCAGCTGCTTCCACCATGCCATCAGTTGTTACCGAGAAATCCTCCGACATGCTGAAAAATATAATCAGACAATTACCAGGTCCTATAATTATACTTTACATATGATAACCAAGGGAGGGAAGTAGGCTGCTGTCCTGAAAGGCTCGTAGAAATACCGTCACCGGTAAGTCTAACTAAGGTTTTCTCCCTTCGCCTTTCAGGACAGCACCTTGGAGAGGATAACCGAGAAACTTACTTCAGGGTGGGACTACTGCCTGCAAAACCTTCCTACCAAATGATTGGTCCGAGGCTGATAGTAGATCCAAGCGGTAGTGCCTTATGAAGGTCGAAAAACTGGACCATGTGGCAGCCTTGCAGATTTGCTCAGGAGATGCCCCAGCCCTTTCTGCCCATGATGCCGCCACTGCTCGAGTAGAATGAGGTAATACCCCTTCCGGAGGTTCCAGACCCAAAGATATGTATGCCTCTTTGATGGCCTGCTTTAACCATCTTCCAAGGGTGCTTTTGGAAGCTTTACCTCCTTTGTGAGTACCTTCCATTAAAACAAAGAGTGAGGATGACTTTCTGATTTCCTTTGTTCTTTCCAGATATTTAAGCAGGCACCTCCTGACATCAAGGGTATGGAAAGCTTCTTCTCCTGCTCCCGAAGGTAAAGGACAAAAAGTAGGGAGAATGATTTCCTGTGTACGGTGAAAAACTGAAGCCACCTTTGGTAGAAATGCTGGATCCGTCCTTAAGACTACCCTATCCTGTAGACATCTCATGAAGGGCTCTTTAATTGAAAGGGCTTGTAACTCACTAATTCTACGTGCGGAAGTTACTGCTACCAATAAAATAGTCTTTAACGTCAAGAAACGTAATGATGCTTCTTCTATGGGTTCAAACGGTGCCATAGTTAGACCCTGAAGAACTAAAGATAAATCCCATTTGGGAAAACTAACAACAGGTCTAGGCTTTACTTTTGCCATTGCCCTAAAAAATCTGATTATTAAAGGTTCCCCTGACAGGGTTCTTTCCAAAAAAACTGATAAAGCAGCTACCTGCGTCTTGAGCGTACTTGCTGCTAACCCCTTCTCCAATCCCTCTTGAAGAAATTCCAAAACTGAAAATGTGGTACGAAAATCAAAGTTTTTACTGGAACACCAAGAATTATAGATCTTCCAGACTTTAAAGTAAATGTCTCTCGTCACTTTTTTTCTACTTGCAAGAAGGGTAGAAATAAGCCTCTCTGATAAACCCTTCCGTCTTAAGATTTGTTCTTCAGAAACCAAGCTGTTAGTTTGAGGTAAGCTGGATCTGGATGGAGAATTCGGCCCTGACTCAACAGGTCTGTCCTGATTGGTAATCTCCAAGCAGGTTTCACTGAGAGGTTCATCAAGGTTGAAAACCAGGGTCTTTTTGGCCAATAAGGAGCTATTAATATTAGCTCCGTGGACTCCAATTTGAATTTGGCTAACACCTTTGGTATCAGTTGGAACGGGGGAAAAGCGTAGGACAGATGGAAGTCCCATTTGTGAGCTAACGCATCTACTCCGAGAGCTTGATCCTGTCTCTGAAGAGAGAAGAAGACTGGTATTTTTGCATTTTCCTCTTTTGCAAAGAGGTCCACTTGGGGATGACCCCAACTCTTGGAAATCTTTTCGAATAATTCCTGATTGAGAGACCACTCTGCTTCCCTTATTTCTTTCCTGCTGAGGAGATCTGCTAAGGTGTTTTCCGTCCCCTTTAGATGGACTGCTGATAGAGAGGCCACATTGTTCTCTGCCCATCTTAGGATCTGATGCGCTAGACCCATTAGGGTTTTGCTTTTTGTGCCCCCTTGCTTTGTTAAATATAATACTGTCGTCATATTGTCTGACAATATTTGGACATGTTGATTCACTAGAAATTCCTGGAGGGAGAGGAGGCTTAAGTGAACAGCCTTTAACTCTCTCCAATTTGAAGATCTTCTTGCTTCTGGTTTGGTCCAAACTCCCTGAACCGTTTTTTCTTCCAGGTGAGCTCCCCATCCCCAGGCGCTGGCATCTGTAGTCAGCCTTCTGGTTACCGGAAAGACCCAAGGAAGCCCTTTTGAAACGTTTCCTAGGTTCCTCCACCACCAGAGAGACCTTTTTGCTCTTGCCCCCAAGTTGAATTTCTTCTCCAGAGGTTCCTGGTATGACCAATTCATCAGGATATCCGATTGCAGAGGACGGGAATGCAACCTGGCCCACTGTACCGAAGGAATTGCTGCTGTCAACAGTCCCAGAGCGGACATGGCTTGTCTTACAGAGATCTCTGCGTTGGATTGAAGTGTTATCAGGGTCAACTGCATCTTCTCTATTTTCTCCTGGGGTAGAAAAATTCTCTGTTCTATCGAGTCTATTTCGTACCCCAGAAACCTTACCCTTTGAGATGGAATTAAGTTTGACTTCTGAAGATTGAGAAGCCATCCCAAACCTCTTAAATGTGTTTGAACTGTCTGTAGGTTGACCTCTACTTGACCCCTTGAGTCTGCAAACAGTAGCAGATCGTCCAAATAGGGTACTATTGAAATCCCCTTCAGTCTCAGGGGCTCCAAAGATTCCGCCATCACTTTTGTGAATACCCTGGGAGAAGAGGAAAGACCGAAAGGCAGAGCCCGAAACTGCAGGTGCCAAATCTCCCCTCCCCCCAGATTGACTGCAAGACGCAGGAAACTTTGTGATGGGGGCGCTATTGGTATATGGAGATAGGCATCTCTCAAATCGATGGAAGCCATATGACATTTGGGGGTTAGCAAGTTCCTTACTGAGAAAATCGTATCCATCCTGAATTTTTTGTATTTTATGGATCGATTTAGAACCTTTAAATTGAGAATCAGGCGGAACTTTCCTGATGGCTTTTTGACCATAAAAATGTGGGAGTAAAACCCCTTCCCCTCTTGATCTTTCGGAACCTGGGAAATGACCTTCTGTTGCATCAGTTCCTGTAACAGAGACTTCATGGCCAGAGCCTTTTCCCGATCCTTTGGCAGGTTTGTGATGTAAAACCGACTTGGGGGGCTTTGTGAAAATTCCAATTGATAACCCTTTTTGATTAACCCCAGAACAAAAGGACTCTTTGTTGTTTTTTCCCAGATTGGTAAGAAGTCCTGTAGTCTCCCCCCTACTAGATGGTCATTGTTTTTTAGGGGTTTGTTCTGGGGTTCTAAAGAGTACCCCACCTCTACCTCTTCCTCTCTGAGAAGACCAGGGTCTCTTCTGTGTGTGGTCCTTTTCCTTATCGGTTTGTCGAAAAGGACGAAAATTTTTCCTCTGCTGTACCGTTTTCTTCTTCTGTGGGAAAGCTTTCTTCTTGTCTGCTGTCCTGTCAAGGACAGTCTCTAGTTCTGGCCCAAACATCAGGTCTCCTGAAAAGGGAATTCCGCACAGTTTTACTTTAGAAGCTGAATCCCCTGACCAGGTCTTTAGCCAGAGTGCTCTTCTTGCTGAGTTAACAAGCGCAGAGGACCTGGCTGAAATCCTGATAGATTCTGCAGAGGCATCTGCCATATATTTTACTGCCTTAAGCAGGGTAGGGAAGGACTCCAATAAGTCTTTTCTGGAGGTACCTGCCACAACATGATTTTTAAGTTGCTCTAACCAGCACTCCAGATTCCTAGCCACAACCGTAGCCGCCATTGCTGGCTTAAGATTAGCTAGAGATGAGTCCCAGGCTTTCTTCAGTAGCCCATCTGCCCTCTTATCCATAGCATCTTTGAGAATACCCATGTCCTCAAAAGCTAAATCAGTCTTCCTAGATACTTGAGAAAAGGCAGCGTCTATTTTTGGTTTTTTATTCCACAATAGTTCCTCATTCTCCTCAAAAGGAAACCTCCTTTTGAGGGTTTTAGAAAAAAAACTGTCCTCTCTCTGGGTTCTTCCATTCCTTTTTAATAGTGTCTGTTAACACTTTATGCACAGGGAACACCCTGTGTTTAATTTCCTCCAGCCCCAGGTACATCTTGTCATGCACAGACAGCTGAGCCTTTTCTTCCTGGATCTCCAGGGTAGTATAAATTGCCTTGAGTAATTCATCCACCTCCTCAAGTGACAGCTTATATCTAGATGATCTTGACTCTTCTTCCACCTCCTCCTCCTCAGAATCAATGGTTGAGGGTGGAATGCTTTCCCTTTCCTCCTCCGACTCACTTTCCACCTGTCTGGAAGTGGACTGAGGGAAACTGGAGTGAGAACTCTGCTCTTGGCTGGAACTCTGGCCGTGCTTTACAAGGGAACGCACTGTCCCTAGGGCCTCTGCTAACTCCTTCCTCACAGAAGATAAGAGCTCTTTGCACTCTTGTGAGGATTCTTCTTTTACTAAATCCACAATGCAGGATTTGCACAGTGGTTTGGGCCAAGAGTCCCTTAAAGGATTTTTGCATGAGGGGCACTTTCTCCCTGTTCTCTCTGATTTGGCAGTAGCTTTCTGAAACAGAGAAACAAGAAAAACCCAGGTCCTTTAGAACTAAGGCTTCAGAGAAAAGTAGTACCTCCAGCCAACACCCTAAGTGCCCAGAGTCTCACTCCTTTGCTGAACTGCTAATGGAAACTGTTACCCCATAGCAGACAGCAGCAGGTTTTGAATAACCACATCAAAGATAAAACACCCAGTGATATAAAAGGAAAGAGGTGCCACCGCACCTCTCCTACCTGGGCCTGGCCGGGAACCTGGGCGCCTGCATCCGCCATTGCTGCTGACGATTCCGCTGTCTCCATAGTGCAATCCGCAGCTGCTGCACTGTGTACTAGGCTCCATGTGCCAAACAAAAGGAAGTCCCGGCCAGAGGACCCGCCCCTTCCTCCTGCGTTCCAGCAGCAGGAACCAATCGCTGCTACGCCCCGCCGGAAGTATCTGCCCACCGGAACTGACATCACCTGCTGTCCGGGATTCGGCGCCGCCATGCAGAGGCCTGGCATGGACGCTCTTACTGAGCACAACCGCGGCCCCCCGAACACCCCGGGTGGAAAACTTCCGGCAGACCATTACTCCTGTGAGCCGGAGAAGGAAGGGACACCGGAGCACCCTCCTCACGTAAGGGAAGGAGCTGGGTTGGTCTGAGTACCCAAACGTGGAGGTCCTGCCAAAACCCTCTCCTTGGAGAGAGCGCAGCCCCTCTGGTTCCCCAAGCAGTGCTTCCACCATGGCGGAGGAAACACTAAAACTGATGGCATGGTGGAAGCAGCTGCTTTTTAAAGGGGCGTTGTCACGCAGTGTTTCCTGTCTAAGAGGTGGAGCTACGCTCTCTCCAAGGTGCTGTCCTGAAAGGCGAAGGGAGAAAAATAGGATATTAACCTCCCTGATGGTATTCCCGAGTGTGGCTCGGGGTTAAATTTCAGCACCATTAGCGGTAACCCTAAGCCACGCTCGGGATTACATCTCAGGATTCTGGTGCAGGTTACTTACCTTGTCCCCAGGATCCTGCGATGTCCCCCTGCCCTGTCTGTGGGCTCCATCCTCCTCCCGAAGCCTCTCTGTGCCAGGCTCCGTTCCCTGCGAGCGTCGTGACGCACAGGGGTGGAGCCTGGCGGAAATTTTAAAAAAATGTAAAAATCATAACACATACAGTACTGTAATCTTACAGATTACAGTACTGTATGAAATCATTTCACTTCCCTTTTGTCCCCAGTGCTTTGGCCCATCCCCTGCATGTAGTTTTATATTATATATACTGTTCTTTCTGCCTGGAAACTTGAGATTGTCCATAGCAACCAAAAAGTGTCCCTTTACGTCAAAAGTGGCTTTAGACCAGCTAGAAAACAGCGATAGTAAATTAGAACACTTGTAGAATTGAGCAATAGTGAATTGTGGGTACATTTATTTTAATATTATATTTTTTTAACTATTTATTATAATTTATGATTTTGTGTTTCAAACTTCATCATACCCGGGATATCTACTAGACTCTTGGTGGACAGATCTAAGTGTGTTATTGCTAAGGATAGATTAGATAGATAGATTAGATAGATAGATTAGATAGATAGATTAGATAGATAGATTAGATAGATAGATTAGATAGATAGATTAGATAGATAGATTAGATAGATATAGATATATATTTTATATTTATTACATATAGCATCTCACAAAAGTGAGTACACCCCTCACATTTTTGTAAAAATGTTATATCTTGTCATGTGACAACACTGAAGAAATGACACTTTGCTACAATATAAAGTAGCGAGTGTACAGCTTGTATAACAGTGTAAATTTGCTGTCCCCTCAAAATAACTCAACACACAGCCATTAATGTCTAAAGTGCTGGCAACAAAATTGCGTACACCCCTAAATGAAAATGTCCACATTGGGGCCAAAGTGTCAATATTTTGTGTGGCCACCATTATTTTCCAGCACTGCCTTAACCCTCTTGGGCATGGAGTTCACCAGAGCTTCCCAGGTTGCCACTGGACTCCTCTTCCACTCCTCCATGACAACATCACGGAGCTGGTGGATGTTAGAGACATTGCGCTCCTCCACCTTCCTTTTGAGGATGCCCCACAGATGCTCAATAGTGTTTAGGTATGGAGACATGCTTGGCCAGTCCAAACCTTTGCCCTCAGCTTCTTTAGTAAGGCAGTGGTCATCTTGGAGGTGTGTTTGGGGATGTTATGTTGGAATACTGCCATGTGGCCCAGTCTCCGAAGGGAGGGGATCATGCTCTGCTTCTGTATGTCACAGTACATGTTAGCATTCGTGGTTCCCTAAATTAACTGTAACTCCCCAGTGCCAGCAGCACTGATGCAGCCCCAGACCATGACACTCCCACCACCATGCTTGACTGTAGGCAAGACACACTTGTCTTTGTACTCCTCACCTGGTTGCCGTCACATACACTTGACACCATCTGAACCAAATAAGTTTATCTTGGCCTCATTAGACCACATGACATGGTTCCAGTAATCCATGTCCTTAGTCTGCTTGTCTACAGCAAACTGTTTGAGGGATGTGCATCATCTTTAGAAGAGGCTTCCTTCTGGGACGACAGCCATGCAGACCAATTTGATGCAGTGTGCGGCGTATGGTCAGAGCACTGACAGGCTGAAGACAACCTCTGGATATGACACTGAGCACGTGCACTTAACTTCTTTGGTCGACCATGGCGAGGCCTGTTCTGAGTGGAACCTGTCCTGTTAAACCTCTATATGGTCTTGATCACCGTGCTGCAGCTCTGTCTCAGGGTCTTGGTAATCTTCTTATAGCCTAGGCCATCTTTATGTAGAGCAGCAATTCTTTTTTTCATATCCTCAGAGAGTTCTTTGCCATGTGGTGCCATGTTGAACTTCCAGTGACCAGTATGAGAGAATAAGAGCTATAACACAAAGTTTAACACACCTGCTCCTCATTCACACCTGAGACCTTGTAACACTAACTAGTCACATGACCCCAGGGAGGAATTGGGCCCAATTTGGACATTTTTACTTAGGGGTGTACTCACTTTTGTGAGATAGTGTGTGAGTGTATATATATATATATATATACACACATACACACACACACACACACATACACACACACATACACACACATACACATATATACTCACACATACATATATTTATGGTTGGAGCCCTATGTCCAATATGGACAGATAACATTTATAGTCAACATAAGACTTACCATCGGAAATAGACCTGGAAGTGTGGACTTACCATATGAAATGGACCTGAAAGTGCGCCTTGGTCTAATGGCCGGTATGCCAAAATAAGGGGGCATACCCTGGTTTAAGAAATGATTATTAAGGAGATATGTTTCATAACGGCAGTAGGATCTCACTGTACCCTGATTATTCCCCAGACTTGCAGAAAAGAAGGGCGGGCTTTGTGGAAGTGAAACGCGCCCTACGGTCTCAAAGTCCCATACGCTTTGCTATATCCAGCGCGATTGCGTGTAGAAGCTTCGGGGACAGTCCATTTCTTTGATGCAGCTGACAAGGCTTCAGCATGGCTTCAGGACTACAAAAAGAACTTATAAATCTAGGAGATCAGGGGAGACGTGAAAAAGGAAAATGAAAAAGAGGACAAAACACTGTATCATTAAAAATTAAATGAGGGATGTGGTTGGGGGAGGGTTTTTTTTTTTTTTGTGAGCCGGAGGTGGGGGGGGAGTGTGGGTCGAAGAGTGTGAGAAAGTTTTAAATGTGTGATGGTACACGATTAAGGTCGTGGGGTGGTTTGATTCTTCCTTTTTTCTTTTTTTTTTACTTTAGGGCTCCCCTTAAGGGAGATGCAATAAATTATGTGGGGGAGGGGGGAGGGGGGGCAGGTGGAGGTTGTTGGGTGGGTGCGGCTGTTATCAGTTGAGGTATGGGTTAGATTGGGTCACAATAAAGGCTCCTAGGGCGAGCCGAAATAGGCACGGGAGGGGTAAGGGGAAGTCACTGGGTAAAGAGTTAATCATTCTCCATATGGGACTTAAACACATTAGTAAACAGAAGCAGGGGTGGGGGGAGGGCAACAAATTAAATAAGGGTTTGTGTTACATGACCTAGATTTCGCCGGATGTTAACAGCGCCATTGGGAAATTGGGGAAGCATTTTATCACACCGATCTTGGTGCGGTCAGATGCTTTGAGGGCAGAGGAGAGATCTAGGGTCTAATAGACCCCAATTTTTTCAAAAAAAAAAAAGAGTACCTGTCACTACCTATTGCTATCATAGGGGATATTTACATTCCCCGAGATAACAATAAAAATGATTAAAAAAAAAAAAATATGAAAGGAACAGTTTAAAAATAAGATAAAAAAAAGCAAAAAAATAATAAAGAAAAAAAAAAAAAAAAACACCCCTGTCGCCCCCTGCTCTCGCGCTAAGGCGAACGCAAGCGGCGGTCTGTCGTCAAACGTAAACAGCAATTGCACCATGCATGTGAGGTATCACCGCGAAGGCCAGATCGAGGGCAGTAATTTTTGCAGTAGACGACCTCTGTAAATCTAAAGTGGTAACCTGTAAAGGCTTTTAAAAATGTATTTATTTTGTTGCCACTGCATGTTTGTGCGCAATTTTAAAGCATGTCATGTTTGGTATCGATGTACTCGGCCTAAGATCATCTTTTTTATTTCATCAAACATTTGGGCAATATAGTGTGTTTTAGTGCATTAAAATTTAAAAAATTTGTGTTTTTTCCCCAAAAAATGCGTTTGAAAAATCGCTGCGCAAATACTGTGTGAAAAAAAAAAAATGAAACACCCACCATTTTAATCTGTAGGGCATTTGCTTGAAAAAATATATAATGTTTGGGGGTTCAAAGTAATTTTTTTGCAAAAAAAAAACAACTTTTTCATGTAAACAATAAGTGTCAGAAAGGGCTTTGTCTTCAAGTGGTTAGAAGAGTGGGTGATGTGTGACATAAGCTTCTAAATGTTGTGCATAAAATGCCAGGACAGTTCAAAACCCCCCCAAATGACCCCATTTTGGAAAGTAGACACCCCAAGCTATTTGCTGAGAGGCATGTCGAGTCCATGGAATATTTTATATTGCGACACAAGTTGCGGGAAAGAGACAAATTTTTTTTTTTTTTTGCACAAAGTTATCACTAAATGATATATTGCTCAAACATGCCATGGAAATATGTGAAATTACACCCCAAAATACATTCTGCTGCTTCTCCTGAGTACGCGGATACCACGTGTGAGACTTTTTGGGAGCCTAGCCGCGTACGGGACCCCGAAAACCAAGCACCGCCTTCAGGCTTTCTAAGGGCGTACATTCTTGATTTCACTCTTCACTGCCTATCACAGTTTCGGAGGCCATGGAATGCCCAGGTGGCACAAAACCCCCCCAAATGACCCCATTTTGGAAAGTAGACACCCCAAGCTATTTGCTGAGAGGTATAGTGAGTATTTTGCAGACCTCACTTTTTGTCACAAAGTTTTGAAAATTGAAAAAAGAAAAAACAAAAATGTTTTTTCTTGTCTTTCTTCATTTTCAAAAACAAATGAGAGCTGCAAAATACTCACCATGCCTCTCAGCAAATAGCTTGGGGTGTCTACTTTCCAAAATGGGGTCATTTGGGGGGGGGTTTGTGCCACCTGGGCATTCCATGGCCTCCGAAACTGTGATAGGCAGTGAAGAGTGAAATCAAAAATGTTCACCCTTAGAAATCCTGAAGGCGGTGATTGGTTTTCGGGGTCCCGTACGCGGCTAGGCTCCCAAAAAGTCCCACACATGTGGTATCCCCATACTCAGGAGAAGCAGATAAATGTATTTTGGGGTGCAATTCCACATATGCCCATGGCCTGTATGAGCAATATATCATTTAGTGACAACCTTATGGAAAAAAAAAAAGTGTCACTTTCCCGCAACTTGTGTCAAAATATAAAATATTCCATGGACTCAATATGCCTCCCAGCAAATAGCTTGGGGTGTCTACGTTCCAAAATGGGGTCATTTTGGGGGGGTTTTGTGCCACCTGGGCATTCCATGGCCTCCGAAACTGTGATAGGCAGTGAAGAGTGAAAGCAAAAATTTACACCCTTAGAAATCCTGAAGGCGGTGATTGGTTTTCGGGGTCCCGTACGCGGCTAGGCTCCCAAAAAGTCCCACACATGTGGTATCCCCATACTCAGGAGAACCAGCTGAATGTATTTTGGGGTGCAATTCCACATAGGCCCATGGCCTGTGTGAGCAATATATCATTTAGTGACAACTTTTTGTAAATATTTTTTTTTTTTGTCATTATTCAATCACTTGGGACAAAAAAAATAAATATTCAATGGGTTCAACATGCCTCTCAGCAATTTCCTTGGGGTGTCTTTCCAAAATGGTGTCATTTGGGGGGGTTTTGTACTGCCCTGCCATTTTAGCACCTCAAGAAATGACATAGGCAGTCATAAACTAAAAGCTGTGTAAATTACAGAAAATGTACCCTAGTTTGTAGACGCTATAACTTTTGCGCAAACCAATAAATATACGCTTGACATTTTTTTTACCAAAGACATGTGGCCGAATACATTTTGGCCTAAATGTATGACTAAAATTTAGTTTATTGGATTTTTTTTATAACAAAAAGTAGAAAAATCAAGTTAGACTTACCGGTAACTTGTTTTCCAGGAGTCTTTCAGGACAGCACCTTGAGAGCGTGGCTCCACCCACTTGACAGGAAACACACCTCCACCAAACTTTAAAAAGAGGCTCCTTCCCACTTATCAGTAGTAGTAGAGAACCTCCGGCCCAAGCTGGAACACATAATCAGAATATGGTTAGTCACAGCATAGTAATTTAATACAATAAGGACGGGTTGCTGCTGTCCTGAAAGACTCCTGGAAAACAAGTTACCGGTAAGTCTAACTTGATTTTTCCCTTAACGTCTTTCAGGACAGCACCTTGAGAGGATAACAGAGACTTACCCATTTAGGGAGGGACCACAGCCTGCAAGACCTTTCTGCCAAAAGCCTGTTTACTGGCTGACAGAAGATCCAGCCTGTAATGACGGGCAAACGTAAGGTAACTTGACCACGTAGCCGCCCTACAAATCTGATCTGGGGTGGCACCAGCCATTTCTGCCCATGTAGTGGCCTGAGTCCTGGTAGAATGCACTTTAATTCCCAGTGGGGGAGATAGCCCCGACTGAGAGTAGGCTGCTAGAATAGCTGATTTAAGCCATCTAGCTATAGACCCCTTAGAAGCTTGTTGGCCCTTCTTTTTACCCGAAAAAAGTATAAATAGAGAATTGGAGGATCTAAAGTTACTTGTTACCTCCAGATACTGTAATAAAGTCCCTCTTACATCCAAATTGTGGAATTTGCCTTCTTTTTCCCCCGAAGGGTTAGAGCAAAAGGTTGGCAGGATGATCTCCTGCGACCTATTGTGTGCTGACGCTACTTTTGGCAAAAAACCCGAATCAGTTTTAAGTATAATCCTATCTGTGTAGATAGTTAGAAAGGGTCTCTTAACAGATAGGGCGTGCAGCTCACCGACTCTCCTTGCTGACGTTATTGCAACTACGAACAAGGTCTTAAGAGTAAGATTCCTTAGAGAGATTCCTTGTAATGGTTCAAAAGGTTCCTTTGTAAGGGCCTGCAGGACCACTGATAGATCCCAATTGGGAAAGTGCTTAGCCGGAGCTGGTCTAGATCTGGTAAGTGCCTTGAAAAATCTTATAACCAAGGGCTCAGAAGAGATTGGTCTTTCTAGAAATACTCCCAAAGCAGCTACTTGAACTTTAAGGGTGCTGACTGACAATCCCTTGTCTGCCCCCTCTTGAAGAAATTCCAAAATTGACACTAAATTTTTTACTTTTCTCTTAGTCAAATGACAAAAAGAGTTGAAGACCTTCCAATATTTAGCATAGATTTTTCTGGTCACTATTTTCCTACTGGAAAGTAAGGTAGTTACCAAGGGTTGTGACAGACCTTTGTTTCTTAACAACTGCTCCTCAGAAACCAGGCCGTGAGGCTTAGACTGGCCACTCCTGGATGCTGTATTGGACCCTGTAGGAGCAGGTCCTGCCGGAGAGGCAGCTGCCAAAATGGTTTGACTGCCATCTGTAGAATGGTGGAAAACCATGCCCTCTTTGGCCAAAATGGAGTAATTAGTATTACTGCCACCTTCTCCCTCTGTATCTTCCTTAACACCAACGGGATAAGTTGGAAAGGAGGAAATGCATAACCCAGATGGAAGTTCCAGGGCTGGATTAACGCATCTGTCCCCTGGGCCTTGTCGTTTCTGTGAATAGAGAAAAATACTGGGAGTTGTGTATTTTCCTGTGACGCAAATAGGTCTATTTGCGGTTGACCCCAGGCCCTGGTAATCATTGCAAAGATTTCCAGATTCAGGCTCCATTCTGACTCCTGAATCCGCCTTCTGCTTAGATAATCTGCCACTACATTTAAGGTGCCTTTGAGGTGGACTGCTGATAAGGACCGAACATGCTTTTCTGCCCAAACCAGGATCTTTGAAGCTAGCAACTGAAGTGTTTTGCTTCTTGTACCCCCCTGTTTGTTTAGGTAGGCTATGGTAGTGGCGTTGTCTGAGAGGACCCGGACATGAGAACCTTGAAGGATAGGAGAGAAGGCATCTAAATCCAAGGCGACTGCCTTTAGTTCCCTCCAATTTGAGGACCTCTTTGCCTCTGTCCGAGACCACATTCCTTGCGTGAAGTCTTGGTCTAAGTGAGCTCCCCAACCCCATACACTGGCATCTGTCGTTACCACTTTTTCTATTGGAAATGACCAGAGCAGGCCTTCTGACAGATTCTCCTGTCTTCTCCACCACCAAAGTGATCTCTTGACTTTGGTGGGTATCTTTACCTTTGCTTCCAGAGGGTCTGACCTGTGATTCCATATTCTCAGGAGAAAGCTCTGGAGAGGCCTGAAATGTAACCTTGCCCATTGAATG
The DNA here is from genome assembly GCA_037952925.1 of Lithobates clamitans. Classification (NCBI taxonomy): domain Eukaryota; kingdom Metazoa; phylum Chordata; class Amphibia; order Anura; family Ranidae; genus Lithobates; species Lithobates clamitans. The sequence continues at coordinate 10,750,286 of JBBGZY010000140.1, forward strand.
GCTGGTATGGTTGCGGTTAGGGTTCCTAGGGATGACATCACTTGTCGGACTGATAATTCCTGGCTTGCCTGCAAGGACGCTACCACCTTCAGGACTTTCCCCCTCTTCTCTTCTGGGAGAAAAATCTTCTGTTCCCTTGAACATATCTGATACCCCAGGAATAGTATTTTCTGGGCTGGATTGAAATTTGACTTCTGCATATTTATGATCCAACCCAGGGTTTCTAGATGACCTCGGGTCTTTCCAAGGTTGTCTAGCAGTCTTTCCCTGGAGGGGGCAAAAAGGAGTAGGTCGTCCAAGTACGGAATTACCGCAATCCCCTGCATGCAAAGAGGTGCAAGCGCTTCTGCCATTATTTTTGTGAATATTCGTGGGGCAGAAGACAGGCCAAAGGGGAGGGCCCTGAATTGCAAGTGCAGAACCTCTTTTCCCAAATTTATCACCAATCTTAGGAATCTTTGGGACTGCGGGGCTATAGGGATATGCAGATAGGCATCTCGAAGGTCTATTGATGCCATAAAGCATTCCCTCGTCAATAGATTCTTGACCGTGAAGATGGAGTCCATACGAAACCTTTTGTATTGGACTGATCTGTTCAGCGGTTTCAGGTTTAGGATTAACCGAAAATCTCTGGATGGTTTCTTTATCAGGAATATACGGGAATAAAATCCCTAATAAAGCTCCCCCTGTGGGACGCAAGTCATAACCCCCTGATCTATCAGATCCTTTAATAGGCTCTTCATTGCCAGGGATTTTGTTACATCTCTTGGAAGATTTGTCACCAAGTACCTTTCTAGGGGGAGATCTGAAAATTCTATATTGTAACCCTGGGCTGGCACATTCAGAATGTACTGGTTTTCTGTTATGCTTGCCCAATAGGGGAGAAAGTCTTGTAGTCTTCCCCCTACCTGTAACCGACTGTCATTGCGTCTTCGAATTAGCAAGGGCTGCCGCCTTAGCTGTCATTCTGATAGGCTATGGCTGCTGAGAGGGTAGAAAAGTAGTCAAGGATTTCTTGCTTAGGGGAATCTGCTATTATATGAGCTTTAAGCTGATTTACCCAATACTCCAAGTTCCTGGAGATGCATGTAGTTGCCATTGCTGGCTTAAGGTTGCCCATAATGGATTGCCAAGTCCGCTTGAGCTGTTGATCCATTTTTTTATCCATGGGGTCTTTTAAGATCCCCATGTCCTCAAATGCTAGATCAGTAGATCTTGACACTTGAGAAAAGGCTGCATCAAGTTTTGGAACCTTATTCCAAAGAGCTGCTGGGTCTTCATCAAAAGGGAACCTTCTCTTATGAGCCCTAGAGAAAAATGGTTTCCCATCAGGGTCAGCCCATTCTTTTGATTGTTTCAGAAATCACTGCATGGACTGGAAAGGTACGGGACTTAGACTCACTAAGCCCTGCATACATCTTGTCATGTAAAGACATCTCCTTATGCTCTTCCTCAAGGCCTAGAGTAGCATAAATAGCCTTTAAAAGGCCATCCACCTGATCCAAAGACAATTTATACCTGGAAGACATATTTTCCAGCTCATCACTATCCTCATTCGATTCATTAGAATGGGATGGGGAAAGCCCTTCCCAGTTCAGAGGACCCATTTCCGCCTCTACTGCCGGGACTAACAGTGTGCCTTGAGAGGACTGTGAGGTAGTGGGCTGACTTGCAGATGGATAGGTGAGTGAGGATCTGAAGGATTGAATGGTAGCATCCAATTCCTTTTTGGCAGATGCGATTAGATCACTGCATACGGAAGTGGTTTCTTCCCTCACCAAGGAGTCAATACATGCTTAACATAAAGCCTTTTTCCAGACTTCATTTAACTTAATTTTGCATGAAGGACATTTCTTTCTAATCCCAGGGTCAGAGCTCTTGGCCTGCCATGATAAGGGAAAAAAAAAGAGAGGGAAAAAAAGACAAACCATCTTTTAGAGTCAGCCTGATTACTCAAGGTTGCTCACCACAGGTGCACAGTGAGAAAAGCTATCAGACTCATGTGCCCTGACAGGCCCCTCCGCCACCAGGGGGAAAAAATACTCTCAAACTTCACTAACATTAGAGAGAAGAGGGCTAGAGAGAGACCCCACAGTAAAGCTGAGCAGAAACTACAGTCTGCTCCTTACCTGGGCCTTGCTGGTGCCTGTGCCTGTGCCTGTTCCACTCGCTGCGGTTCCTGAATCCATGCTGAGGCAGCAGCGTGATGCCTGTGGCGAAAACGCCGGTTCCGGACTCCAATAGCACCTGTGCACCAGACCTATTCCTCCCTCCTCCCCCTGCGCTTCCGGCGAAAATGACGCCTGGCGCCTGCTCCATGGATGCCGCCCCACTTCCGGATACCTCACATCCGGCGGATGCAGTCCTCTGACTGCCCTTCCCAAGATGGCGGCGGCGTCAGGGAAAAAACATGTGCAGGCAAGAAAAAATAAACAGAAATGCCTGACATGCCTGACGCCTCTGCCTGGGAGCAGCAATACCCGGAGCAGTCCTGGCTCTCCCCGAGCACTGACGAGGGAGAAGGAGCCCATCCACCCGGCACCCGTAAGCCTGTGGAAAATGGGAGGAATCAGCTCTCCTGAGGTAGGTAAAAATAGTGGAGTAGGGAGCCTGTTCTCTCAGGACAGAACCTTGAGAGCTCCAAACTCCCACATGTGTTCCCGCCGGAGGAAACACATAAACTGATAAGTGGGAAGGAGCCTCCTTTTAAAGTTTGGTGGAGGTGTGTTTCCTGTCAAGTGGGTGGAGCCACGCTCTCAAGGTGCTGTCCTGATAGACGTTAAGGGAAAATATCATTTTTTTCAAAATTTTCAGTCTTTTTCCATTTATAGCGCAAAAAATAAAAACCGCAGAGGTGATCAAATACCATCAAAAGAAAGCTCTATTTGTGGGAAGAAAAGGACGCAAATTTCGTTTGGGTACAGCATTGCATGACCACGCAATTAGCAGTTAAAGCGACGCAGTGCCAAATTGGAAAAAGACCTCTGGTCCTTAGGCAGCATAATGGTCCGGGGCTCAAGTGGTTAAATACCCCCCGGGCACCTCCCATAAATTCAGGCCACCATACTGGCATATATATATATATATATATATATATATATATATATATATATATATATATATATATATATATATATATATATATATATATATATATATATATATATATATATATATATATATATATATATATATATATATATATATATATATATATATATACACACATACATACACACATACACACATAGTATTTGATCTTATGTTAAAGGAAACCAATATTGTACATCAAGAATGTTAAATCAGAGACTGAAAAACCCCCATCCTAGTGCGAGGTGGGAGGGAAGCTATGTTACATTAAAGCCTGTGGTTTTCTGTAGGACAAGAAAGCTCAGAGGAACTTTTAACCAGCCCTTTTAACCTCCCTGGCGGTATGATTATTTCGGATTTTAGGTGCTGAAAGCGGTACAATTATTTTGCATGGAAATTTGGCATTTTATATTGTAGGTCTGTAATTCTTAACAATAACACATTTAAATCTGTCCAAACAAGAGTCTAGTAGATATCCCAGGTATGATAAAGTTTGAAACACAAAAACAAATAATATAATAAAAATAAATAATAAAAAAAATTAAAATAAAATAAATTTCCCCACGATTCACTATCGCTCAATTCTGCAAGTGTTCTAATTTACTATCACTGTTTTCTAGCTGGTCTAAAGCCACTTTTGACGTAAAGGGACACTTTTTGGTTGCTATGGACAATCTCCAGTTTCCAGGCAGAAAGAACAGTATATGTAATGTAAAACTGCATGCAGGGCATGGGCCAAAGCACTGGGGACAAAAGAGATGTGAAATAATTTCATACAGTACTGTAATCTGTAAGATTACAGTACTGTATGTGTTATGATTTTTACATTTTTTTGAATTTGCCACCAGGCTCCGCCCCCATGCGTCGCAACGCTCGCAGGGAACGGAGCCTGGCACTGAGAGGCTTCAGAGGAGGATGGAGCCCACGGACACTGCGGGGGACATCGCAGGATCCTGGGGACAAGGTAAGTATACCGCTCCAGGATCCTGCAATGTAATCCCGAGTGTGACTTGGGGTTACCGCTAATGGTGCTGAATTTTAACCCCGAGCCACACTCGGGAAAAGCGCTACAGATAAGGTGGGGGCTCAATTTAGGAGTAAAAAGGAGGTGAACAGAGAGATTTGCTAGCAGACATGAGACACTACGAGACATTGAAGGAAGCTGGGACAGCTTCTCATACACTCACATAGACACACATCTGATTCAATCTTCATCTTAAGAATATAATACATTATTGATATTTTTATACTCTATATTTTGATATAGTTCTTGTAATATTTTGTTATTTTATTATTAAATCAATTTTTGAGTTTTTGCACAAGAACTGAATGGACTTTCTTGGAACTTTTCTCATCAATATGAATTATTGAATATATCAATATTAATAACATAATAATGGTATTTTTACATTGGCGAGCCTTAGCCATTTTCATTTTGTCCGAATATCGAACATTTTTTAATTATTTCTCCTTTCGCTTGCCGAAAGAGAATACAAGCACAAGCATTGATTATGTAGTAAAGCTTCCAGGAGAAATAGAAACAGCAAATGAACTTTTGATATCATTGAATGAACCTGGAATCATAGAATCATCAAAATTGGTGAGACGTTTGCGCACGTGCAAGAAAACTCTGTTTCTTGATGACGTAATTTCCCGCCAAGAGAGGGAACGCATGTTACATGAAGGAATTCTATTCTAAATTGGTAAGTAATGCATTCTATTGATGAATTGTCTAGTGAGAGTAAATTAGAATTCAAAAATCTGTAAAAATTTGTTAAAGATGATGAATTATGGTGTTACACGTTCAATAAATGCTTACAGGCCAATATTAAGATACAAAAATCAAAATTTACTTTTAAGAAATTCAGCAAACAGATTATTAAATTGATAAAGTTAATTAAGGTTTATGACACAATGATATTAGGAGTTCCTAAAAGGGATGTTGTTGGTACAAAAAGGAAAACAAAGACTCAACAGGATAACAATTTGGGGGTCATTTACTTTATAGCTGCGGCGGTAATTAGCGCTAAAACGGTATGGTGATAAAATACTCCCAAAATCGAATTTACTATAGTTCCCTGAAACCAAATAGTGCCCAAACCTTTACTCTGCTAAAACCTGGAGTAGTGCACATAGAAATAATGTTTAGAGCATGATATAATTGCCTAAATGGTACTGAAATGTGTGGTATATTATTTAAAGATAATCTGCTTTTAAATTGTGTGAAAAAGTGATTTCTACACTGAAATATCTTTAAAAGTCTGAAAAGTGAAAAATTCCCCGTTTCGGACAACTAGGTGCCAACACAACTGAGCATGCTCAGACCTGAAAATAAATAAATAAGTAAATACCAAAATGAGAGCTAATTAGAGAGCATTTTTTTGAAGTGAAAATCTGCTCTATTTTAGTCCAAATCAAGTTTCAGCCATTGATTCTAATGAAACAATTCTAACTTTCACAAAAAAAACCTTTTAATGTTGAGATGAAATGTATCTTTCTGTTAAATACATTTCCTTTGCAACATTGTTGCTTCTACTTAAAATATTTTGATTTTAAGAATACTAGAATTTGAAATGTTTTGATAAAATATAATTTTTCTCTGTCACTTTCACTTGTTACTCTCAATCTCACAACAATCTTTACCCATACTCACACAGGTGTCTTTATAATCCACAAACAATACCATTGATGATGCAAATGTAAAATGAATCACAATTTTTTGTGCTTTTTATTATTTCCAAATATTCATAATTTGAGCCCAAAAAATTTGATGTGTACCAACATCAGAAAGCAAAATGTAATTCCCAAAAAAATTGAGGGTAATATTCTACTCTCACCCACAAAAAAACCCACCAAATATCACAGAATAAATCAAGAATAACTCTTGAGTAATGTAATTCCATCACCTGTATGTCCAAAGAAATGCAGTATTTGTGTGTTTTTATGTGTACTTATGTGTAGTTATGTGTAGGAGGTTCTCACACGTGGCAGCTCTGTGGCTTAGAGGTTAGAACTTCTGCTCAGTATCCCTGAGGATCTGGATTCAAATCCCAACCATGTTGCTTCATGTAGAGAAGTTGTCTCATCTCCTAGGTGCTATAACTATGTCTAAATGTAGTATTTGTGTGTAGGAGGGTTCCACCACCATTGTAAGTTTTTTCCAGATACACTATTTAGCCAAAAGTATTGGGAAAAGTATGGAAGCCCGGTCTTAGTCCGTAGGGTTAAAATTTGATTTGGCCCACCCTTTGCAGCTAGAACAGCTTCTAGGAAGGCTGTCCACAAGGTTTAGTGTGTCTGTGGGAATGTTTGATCATTCTTCCAGAAGTGACTTTGAGGCCAGGCACTGATGTTGGATGAGAAGGCCTGACTCGCAGTCTCTACTCTAATTCAGCCAAAGGATGTTCTATCGAGTTGAGGCCAGGACCCTGTGCAGGCCAGTCAAATTTCTCCACCCCAAACTTGCTCATCCATGTCTTTATGGACCTTGCTTTGTGCACTGCTGTGCAGTCATGTTGGAACAGGAAGGGGCTTTCCCCAAACTGTTCCCACAAAGTTGGAAGCATGAAAGTCCAAAATGTCTTGGTATGCTTAACCCAAGGGCCCTTAGGGCCAGTGCACACCATAGAAACGCAGTCCGGATGCGTTCCAGGTGCTTTTCTGCATGCACATTTTTGATGCGTTCCAGTGCATATTTGGTGCATTTTTGATGCAGTCCAGTGCTTTTTTCCCCCCTCTTTTTTCTTAACCTTAAATAAGTACAAGTGTGTTGTAGTGCATTTTTTGGTGCATGTAGGTGCGTTTATGCGTTCCAGTGCATTTTTGATGTGTTTTTGGTGCGTTTTTGATGCAGTCCAGTGCTTTTTTTCCCCCTCTTTTTTCTTAACCTTAAGGACAAGTGTGTTGCAGTGCATTTTTTGATGCATTCCAGTGCTTTTTTGATACGTTTTTGGTGCGTTTGATGCAGTTCAGTGCTTTTTTCCCCCCCTCTTTTCTTAACCTTAAATAAGGACAAGTGTGTTGCAGTACATTTTTGGTGCATTTAGGTGCGTTCCGGTGCGTTCCAGTGCATTTTTGATGCGTTTTACAGCTTTCCAGTACAGTCCAGTGCAGAAAAAATGCAGCATGTTCCACTTTTTTTCTGGAACTGGAACACACTGGAACTGCAAGAACTGGTGTGAACTATGCCATTGAAAACCATATAACTGACTTCTAATGCATTTTTGATGCATAAAATATGCACTGGACTGCATTGGTGTGAACTGGCCCTTAAGCAATTTGGCATATTTAAAGGCATTTCTCCTTGTTTCGTTTTTGGGGTTGTCCATTTGGTGACATTGATATATGTCCCTTAGGGTGGGACATGGGCCCCCATACCCATTTTAAGGCCAATAAATAGAAGATAAGCCAGCCAAGTAGGGACTAGAAAAATTACCAAGTCAGTTACCATAGACAGCAATGGTATTTGTTGTATAACTTTTGCACGTTAGGCTCTTTAGTTGCCCCCCTGGACTGGGGGGTTTGTCCCATCTGTAATTGTGTAGCATGCTGGATGATGTGCTTAATTTTGGACAGGGGGGTGGCTTGTTTTGTGCTAGCTGCATTTGGGTTGTTCTGGGCATACTCAGGGACTTTTTTTTTTGGTGCTTTTTGTGTGTGAACAGCACTTTGATGTTTCTGGGCATGCTCAGAGTGAGTTTTTTGGGTTAGTAATTTAAGGACATCCTTAACAGGTGTACCCACTTTGAAATTCTCTCTGCATTGGGTGAACTTGCATTTTATGTGTTGCATGGACCGTGCATGTGTTTGCATTTGCCTCATTAGCACACAAACTTATGTTATATAAAGCTTGCAGATAGCATTCTTTACTTTACCCTGAAAAGAGCCAAGATTGGGGGGGAGGCAGCAAGAGAGTACATTTGGGTGTCCTTATCGAGTTTCTAACACATGTATTTTCTCTTTGTATTTTGTTTGTTATGTTGTTGCAAAACAGATGTGTTTTATGCAGTTTATTTTTATTTGTTACTTTGTTTTGTTGTATTTTTTTGGGTGGTGGTTATTTTACCATGAAATCTTTTCCATGTTGGCAATGTTTGTTGTTTTTACACTGTTCACTTTGATTTAACTGTCTGTGCTACATTATTTTTAAAATTCTTTCTCAAGATGTTATGCCTAATGTTGTTTTAATCCTTAATAGATGTCCATTTTTGGGTGCACTCCTTCTAACTCCTGTTAATTTACAAAAGGGTCAAACCTCAAACATATTCTGTTAGTGTCTCAAATTAACATACATGTGTGCATTTTGCTTTCCTTGCTTCTTTTCCAAGTCCTGTTTTTTTTTTTTGACCAATAAAATTGTTTAAAATTTTTTGTTTTAGGGTGTTCTTTTCATGCAACGGATTTCCCAGCTGCAGCTTAACTAGACTGATTGGCATGTCTTAGACAAATTCCTTTTTTTATTTTTATTTTTTAGATTCAAGTTACTTTCCCAGTGCCTTCTTGGTAGCACATGCATGGATTGTGCGTATGCTGCCATGGATAGTGACCAGGAAAGTAATATTTCAGAGTGGTAAGTATTCAATTTTCTTTTTGAGCAGTGGTTTTCAGCCTCAGTCCTCAAGTACCCCCCCCCCCCCCCCCAACAGGACATGTTTAGGAAATTTATCTTATCTAAAATAGCTGTCCAAAGTACAAAGCCATTGACTTTGATTTAAAGCACCTGTGCAAGATAAAGGAAGACCTGCAAACATGACCTGTTGGGGGTTACTTGAGGACAGGGTTAAGAAGCACTGATTTAGAGCACTGAACAAAATCAATCTCAAGACAATCCTATTCTAATTGTGGACATTTGAGGGAAATCAAGAAAAGCTGAGTTAGACTTACCGGTAACTCCTTTTCTGAGAGTCTTCCAGGACAGCCCATGAGACCTTGGGCTCCTCCTACCAGGACAGGAAACACGTCACCCCCACCAGATAAAAGGGCGGTCCTCCAGGCCCATATCAGTATTCTCAAGAACCGTAGGACCCTGCAAAACATATGCATAATACACATAACTTCAGACAATACCGGGTGGGAATCCGGCTGTCCTGGAAGACTCTCAGAAAAGGAGTTACCGGTAAGTCTAACTCAGCTTTTCTCCAAGCGTCTTCCAGGACAGCCCATGAGACGATGAGCCAGAACTTACCAGTCTAGGGAGGGACAACTGCATGAAGGACCTTACGACCAAACGCCTGCTCCTGAGCTGATAGGAGATCCAGGCGATAATGTTTAATGAAGGTTGAGTAACTGGACCAAGTGGCAGCCCTGCAAATTTGTTCCGGTGAGGCACCAGCCCTCTCAGCCCAAGACGTAGACAAGGCTCTAGTTGAGTGCGCAGTAACAAAAGGTGTAGGGACCTCCCTAATTTTGTAAGCTTCCAAAATGGCTTGCTTAATCCATCTAGCCAATGTGGCTTTAGATGCACTATTCCCCTTGTGAACTCCAGAAAAGAGGACAAACAAGGCATCAGTTTTCCTAAAGGTCTTCGTGACCTCAAGATAGACCAAGAGAATCCTTCTTACATCTAGAAAACTAAATTTCTAAGTCGCCCTGTGGCGAACTACAAAAGGTTGGCAATACAATGTTCTGAGATCGGTGGAATGTACTTGCCACCTTGGGCAAAAAACCTGGATCGGTTCGTAACACAACTCGATCCTCAAAAATCGTGAGGAAGGGCTCCCTAACTGATAGGGCCTGCAACTCACTTATCCTACGAGCTGAGGTAACAGCTATAAGGAACACAGTTTTTAATGTAAGTAACTTAACTGACATACTTTCCAGAGGTTCAAACAGAAATTCTACCAGAGTTTGAAGCACTAGGGACAGATCCCACGTTGGACAACTTCTCACTACTACTGGTCTGGCCCTAGAGATAGATTTGAAAAATCTGGCTATAGTGGGATTTTTCAGGAGAGAAAACTGGAGGAACACACTAATAGCTGCCGCCTGTACCTTTAAGGTACTAACAGAAAGACCTTTGTCGACACCCTCTTGGAAAAATTCCAAAATAGACGGAATATCATGAGATAATCTATCATTTTCAGATAACCATGAGTTAAACCTTTTCCAAACTTTGGAATATATGGCTCTAGTAACTGGCTTCCTGCAATTAACGAGAGTCCTGACTACTTTGTCAGAGAACCCTTGGGCGCTCAGTATCTTTTCTTCAGATACCAGGCCGTCAAGTTTAAGGAAACCACCTGAGGGTGTGATACTGGACCCTGCAATAATAGGTCTTCCCTTTTCGGAAGACTCCACGGAGGCTCTGAAACCAGAGACTGTAGCAGGGAAAACCATGACCTCTTGGGCCAAAACGGGGCAATTAGAATCAGATCTGTCTCTTCCAGCCGAAACTTCCGGAGAACTTCTGGAATCAGCCTGATTGGCTGAAAGGCATAACATAGGCCTGGAGGCCACGGGTTCGCCAGAGCATCGATCCAAGGCTTGGTCTGCCGGGTTCATGGAAAAGAATATCTCCGTCTTGCGGTTGTTTCGGTTTGCGAACAAATCAGCTACCGGATAACCCCATCTCTTGGTGAGGTCTGCAAAGACTTCGGGATGAAGGGACCAGTTGTCTCGGTCTATCCTGTGACGGCTGACATAATCTGCCAGGCAATTGTTTTTCCCCTTCAGGTGTACAGCAGAAATGGAGGCTAGATTCCCCTCTGCCCATGAAAGGATCTCCTGGGCAATGGACTGAAGCCTCCGGCTTCTCGTGCCTCCCTGCTTGTTGATATACGCGACTGTCGCTATATTGTCTGACAGGATTTGGAGGTTGTGACCCCTGGCCTCCATCTGAAAAGGCTGGAGGGCTCTCTGGACTGCAAGCAGCTCTCTTTGATTGGATGAGGCCCTTGCCTCCTCTGGGGACCACTCTCCTTGTGCTACTGCATTGCTGAGGTGGGCCCCCCATCCCCAGGAACTTCGGGAAATGGGAAAGGACCATGGGAGACCTCCTGCTAGGTGCTGACCAGCTCTCCACCACCACAGGCTTCTTTTTATCCTGTCCTCAACAGATAACTTAAATCTTGAGCCTCGAGTGGATTCTCTATCTCTGGGCTCTGTATCTGACCCTGATTCTTCCAGAGAAGAACGGGTAGATCTGACCTCAGCCTCAGAGTCTTCACTCTCTGCCTGCTGCGGAGTGCTTACTGACGCCTTCTGGAGTCTGGAGCTTGTCAATAAGCATTCTAAAGGAACTGAAGGTCTACGCAAGCTCATCCCTAACAGAAGTAAGCATCTTCTGGCAAGAGGCAACCGGGTCATCCTTTACTAGGCCTTCTATACAGGTGCGACAAACTGCTTTGCTCCATGAGGAGCTCAATTTGTTTGCGCAAACCGCACATTTCCTTTTAAGTGGCTGCGCTTGGGCCTTGTCCTGAGTCTTGGTCTGCAAGACAAAATAAAATGACCCACAATGTAATTAAAGCCACACAATCACTCCGTAACACCACGTGCAGGAGGGAGGAAATGTGTCCCCTTACACCCACTACTACAGAGGGGGGAGGGGGAGGGAACACTCACAGGGATAGTAAGGTGGTGACAGAACACCCCAGGCTTACCTGTGAGGTGCTGGTGTTGGGAACTGCATCCGCTGCCTGTGCAGGTTCTGCAGGAGGATCCATTCTGCCCCTCTTGGTCATCCACAGCCTGGCTGCTTAACACCAAGAAACACCAGCAGCCAGCGTTCTCTGTTCGCGCCGTTTATGAAGACTGGAACCTCATCTCCGGCGCCCGATGATGATGTCATATGCCCCGGAAGTAACCCTCTCCAGGCACTTCCTGTGGGCCAGCTTGGAGCGCAATAGCTCCGCCCCCTCGAACGCTGCGGCTTCCTCCATTCTTTGCTTAGATCAGCCAGGCTGTCGGCAGGGAAGGACAACCGAAGCTCAGCTGAGCTAGAGTGCAATGCACTGCGCTAGGGGCACAACCTCACACCGGTCCTGGCCCTCTCCAGGCACTGAGGACAGAGAACAGCAACACAGCCAACCTCCCCAGCGGTGTGCTGCTTCTGGAAGAGGTAAGTGATATGCCCCAGAAAAAAAGCCATACAAAGCCCCTGCTTATAAGGCCTATGGGAGCAGGTTCCATGAACATGTTACCCCCTGTCCGGAGGAAACACAAATAACTGACATGGGCCTGGAGGACCGCCCTTTTATCTGGTGGGGGCGACGTGTTTCCTGTCCTGGTAGGAGGAGCCCAAGGTCTCATGGGCTGTCCTGGAAGACGCTAGGAGAAATTTGGCTTTGCTTCCTGTCACATAGCCAAACAGGAAGTGAGAGTAAAACCATAACAATATTTTTCCTTGGGGACACACAGGTCAATCGAACTAGTGTCCCCATTATGCAAATTCCACTCTAGCACTTTGTTGTGTACACCCCAAATTATTAGGTATTTTGGGGTTTATTAAAGGCAAATCCTTTCTGCAATACAAGTGTAATTGATGCAAATCAGAGGGGTAGCACTGGTGATTTTATCTTCCAGTCAGGTAGGGGCAAAGATGCTGTTTTTTTTTCTTTTCCTTGAATGCCCCCCTCGCATCTTCAGCAACTGCACTTGTAGTGCAAAGTGGGATTTACCTTTTAGTAAATAAACCCCAAGATACATAATAATTTGGCATGTACATGGCAAAATGCTAGAGTGCAATTTCCCGAATGGGGAAACCATTTAGATTGACCTGTGTGTCCCCAAGGACATACATTGGTGGGGTTTTACCCTCACTTCCTGTTTGGCTATGTGACAGGAAGTGAATACTTTTGAATGAGAAATTGGCAAAATTTGGGAGTTGTCTTCACCCTATCAGGGGTGTAGACATCTGACAAAACTTCTAATCCCTCTGCAGTCTATCCTCAAGCAAAAATAAGAAAGGATTTTAATTTGTTTAACTTTGCAAAGACACATTCCTAAGTTCAATTGTGATGCATGTTAATGGCCCATTTAGACCTTTATTAGAAAGTTATCAGTTGCCTTTGACTCTAAAACGGAAAATTGTATACTCACCTTTCCGTAATTTTCCTTTCCTGGTGCATCTTCATGGCAGCATACATATGGGTTGTGACTCCGCCCCCACAACCTGATAGGACTGGTTAACTATAAATCAAAGACAGACCCGGCTCACAGCATTCTCTAACTCTGTATGCTTCCATGAAGATGCACTAGGAAAGGAAAATTACGGAAAAGTGAGTATACAATTTTCCGTTTTGCTGGTGCATCATGGCAGCATACATATAGGGACTAACTCGCCATACGGGAGGGTGCAAAAAAAATTTTGTAATCATCAGTAGCGCAAGTATGCACCATGAATTTTCCAAATTTTACTGTCACGAGCCGGGTTCACCTATTAAAGTGTAATGAAGGTGTCCTGGGAGGACCATATTGCTGACTTGCAAATAACCTCAGGAGACACTCAACGCTGAGCTGTCCACAGAGCTGGCACTGCCCTAGTTAAATGTGCTCTTAAGACCTCCAAAACAGGATGGCCTTGAAGAGTAGGTTTTTTTAATTGTCTTAACCTAGGAGGTGACTGAACGTGTTGATGTTGACTGACCCTGCCTTGAGCCACGCTGAAACCAAGAACAGATTTCAGATTTCCTGAATGAAAAGGTAACTGCCAAGCAGGTCACCATCATTAGCTCAACATCCAGGGGGATGTGGTTCTCCCACTCAACCAAGAAAGACAGCAAATTTACTTCCTGGTTAAATTGGAAGAAGAAAGACACCCCAGGGATGAAAGCAGTCTGGAGTTTTAGGACTATTCTGTCCAGGTAGAAAGTTAAGTGAGGCTCCCTACAGTTCAGACATCCTTTTTCACAGAGGTTGTAGCAACCAGAAATACAGTCTTTGGGGTTTGCAGAGTGTAGTCAGTTCTGTAGGATAGAAATTAGGCTTTGATAGAAATGAGAACCATAAGCAAGTTCATGCAAGCTTTTTAAGAATTGCATCACTAAAGGGTTAAGGACTCCTTAAACCCTTGTAAGTGCAGACAAGGCTGAACTTTGAGCTTTAAACATATTTGAACCTAGGCCCCTGTTCAGCCCCAGTTGTAAGAACTGTGGAACCTTGGCTGGTTTAGGTGATAAAGGACTCCAGGCTTTTGCTGTGTGAGATCTGCATCATTTTCCCATATTCTTAGGTAAATTTTATTCATGAAGACCTCTCTGGTTTGACACAAGGTAGGCACTACCTGCACTGAGCATACTTGACAGCCACTGCCTCTCTACTTCCATGCCATCGAAAGAGAGAGGGAAAGAGAGAGGGAAAGAGAGAGGGAAAGAGAGAGGGAAAGAGAGAGGGAAAGAGAGAGGGAAAGAGAGAGGGAAAGAGAGAGGGAAAGAGAGAGGGAAAGAGAGAGGGAAAGAGAGAGGGAAAGAGAGAGGGAAAGAGAGAGGGAAAGAGAGAGGGAAAGAGAGAGGGAAAGAGAGAGGGAAAGAGAGAAAGAGGAGAGACTAGAGCCTCTTAAGCCAAAATGGTACATTTGCAATTATTGATACAGGAAGCTTCACTGACAGCCTAAGCATTCTACCCTTCCACTGCTGCCTAGGCACAGTACAAATCTTGCTCCTCTTGCTAAAGGAGTGAATGACAGAAGTGCTTTGAACACTACTCGGTTCAAGAAAATTCAATACTATTCCTCATAAGCTTAACATCCCATGACCTTGAGCAGCCTGGTCTTTGAAATGAGTCCCCCAACCTTTCTAGCTGGGGTCTGATGTGATAATGTTCCATCTGAGAACATTTGGTCAGTTATGAAGAGCCAAGGATACTCCAGCACTGTTCTGCTGGAAGAGAATTCATTCTCAAATCACTTTTAGCTTTCTCTATCAGAGGATGTAAATTCCCTTGTGCAAGTTCTACTGAATTTTTCCTGTCGCTATTGCAGACAGCAAGACCTTTGTGAATGCCCTGGGAGAGATGTACAGACTGAAGGGGAGGAACTCAACTGGTAGAGAAATTGAGGATGAATTATCTGATAAACCTACAGGAGAATCCAGTCTCCCAGATATATGAATAATATAATTGATTGGAGGTTTTCTATCTTGCACGACTAACTTCCTGTGCTGATTATCATTTTTTTTTTTAAACTTTAGCACTGGGCACAGATTACCTGGTTTTTATTTTTTATTTTTGCTAGGAACAGAGGTGAACCAAATCCTCATTTCCTCTGGGTAACTAGAACCTTCTCGGTTGCTCGTTTTTTTTTTTTTTTCTCTATCCAGCTACAAACTGGAACAGAATTTTTTACTTTCCCATCAACTCTGGTAGCCTGGCTGACTGGAAGAGATTGAAAGGTGGACTTCCCACCTCTCAATGTTATATGATCGGTATGCTCATTGAATTATGCCCCTGCATGGGTGAGTTTGTCATGTTATACTTTTTCAATAAAAATTATTGTACCAGAAAGAGGGACCTCCCTTAAACTTCCACCAATGTCACGCCAATATAGCTGATATGGCCCACTGATCCTGAAAGTTTTCCCTCCAGGTGTGTGTGTAAAGCTTTGCACAGGCACCCCCTGGATTAGTGCACTCTTAAAAAAGGGACTTCTGCTGTTCTCCTAAGACAGGAGCCTTAGAGCTTCAAAGCTTCAATAATGAAGATTGGGTACTTCTCCAGTTAGTTTACTAATCTTTTTCCTAGTCCGTAGGATTTTGCCTCCTGGTGTCTACTTGGGAGTCGCCCCCTGTATGCTGGACCTTTGAATTTTCAGTTCTTTGTCAGATGATATTCGCCCTGACCTGCTAATGGTCACCCTTGAGATGGCTGTATCCTGTCTACTCCCAAATAGATTGGATCTGTGTTCTGGTGTCTTGCACCATTATTTTTTTTGGCGGGATCCACCAACCATGGCTTCAGCCATAAAGCACTCCTTGCCGTGACCATGGGGAACAACGCTCTTGAAAAACATAAATTAATGTCGGACACATCCACCACAGAGTATGCCACCAATTTAAGCTCTTACAAAGATGTTACCACCTTGTCTCTTCACTTCTTCCAGACGGGCTTATTTAAAGGGTTACTCCACTTTTCTTTTTCCGGGGCTGCAGTTTTCTGTAAAAATGCAATGAAACATGACTATCTGGAGGTGCCCTGCACACAGAATGTGTACAGGACACCCCCCTAAACATAATTTCTCAGAAGTCTGCACCAAGATAAGTCATATTTTTTGGCATCCACTGCAATAAAAATTTCATTTTTGATAAGATACTCCCAAAAGGGAATCACGTCTAAAGAGATGCAGACGCTGCCACTTTCCTCAGAGTCCTGCAGGTACAGCGGCTGGTTGACAATTATGAAAACACTCCCATTAAGACTCATTCAGCACATGGGCTGGTTATTGCTGGTGTGCCAGCACCTGCAGATGATACAGTATGAAGGAGCACTTCAGATCTAGATCTAATTTTTGGACTAGAGCCTCCTTGAATGTGCCATGTCTTGCCAGCTACATTCATGATGCATCCATCATCGAAGAAGACTGCAGCAGGTTGACCTCTAGCTTTTTCAGGGTATACAGTTTTGACGGCCTGTTTATAAGGGCATTTTTCTCTGACCCCTTCAATTCTTCTTGGATTAACTCTTCCAGTTGTTCAGTGAAGGAAATTATTACTTTCTAACCTTGTGGAGAGTTTCCTCCACTTCAACCCAAGCAATAGCTTCCTTAGCTGCCCTTGCAAAAAAAGTGTCTATTGGGCAATCTTCAAAGCTTGTGCAAGCTTTCCTATTTGGACACCACCTACTGGTTCTGGTTGGAAGTGCTAGGCAATTTATGCACTGTAGCTTGCCAAGCAATGACTTTCCACCACGAATGCAGCAACCAATAGGGCTGGTAATCTGTGGTGTTTGTAAACGGGGAGCAAACAAAATTAGAGGTTAGAAGATGACATTGATCAATGTTGCCTGTATGTTTGCGCTTTGAACAGTGACTGTTCTGGCTTTTAGCAGGCTCTCTTCACCTTGAGGTCCTTGCAGGGCTGTATAGTGCTTGCTCCAGGCAGATTTGACATACTAGCTTGGCAGGCAATGACCTTCCACAACAAATGCAGCGATTATTAGGGCTGGTAACTTGTGATGTTTGTAAATGGGGAGCAATGATAATGAGGGGTGAGATGATGAGATGAATCAACATTGCCTCAATGTCTGTTCTTAGATGGTGACTGTCTTGACCATCAGAAGGTGCTCTCCGTCTTGTAGTCCTTACAGGACTATAGATATTGGCTCGCTTTTTCTCAATCTTCACTACTTACCTAATCCCTATACCTTAAAAGCAATAGGTGGTCTGGATGGACAGCGTTTCCCATAGAAACAGAGAAAAGCAGCAGACTGAAACGAAAAACAAGAAATAAAGAAAAAAATACCGCGCTAGATAGTGTATATGAAGCAGCAACTAAAAACCATCTAATATCTCCATGGTGGAAAAATCAAGCAAATAAATGCGCTAAAGAGAAATGCATATGAAAAATCATGAATGTACATATGCATAAATATTTAAATGCACTAAATAAACGTGGAAAACAATCACAAAGTGCAATAAATCGAACATATAATAATGTCCACAATGTGCAGCATAAATGAATAAATACACACAACCAATGTGTGGTGAGTTCCAAGGTGGGAGATAATAGAGTGATCACAATAACAGAGCGGCAATCTATTATTGAGCGGCAAACCTCATTTATGCTGCACATTGTGGACATTATTATATGTTCGATTTATTGCACTTTGTGATTGTTTTCCACGTTAGATTTCACAGTTTATTTAGTGCATTTAAATATTTATGCATATGTAACATTCATGATTTTTCACATGCATTTCTCTTTAGCGCAACTTTATTTATTTGCTTGAAATGAAAAACAGCATAATTCTAAGTCTCCACTATTGCGACCTGAAAGTCGCAAGATTTTGCTGCAATTTGATGCGACTTGAAGCAATGCCTGTGTATTCTTAAGGTCTACGAACACAGATATGAATGATACTCATTGGAAATCATGGGGTACAGCTTGACATGTGACTTTGCAGTGACAAGTCGCACTAGTGGAAACTGAGCCCAACACAGTGATCCCAGAGCAAGCATAGAAAAGGGGGTAGGAAGAGCCTAGGTGAATGCCATAAAGAGCACAATGATCCTAGAGAAACACTGAGAAGGAGATAGGAAAAACACAGGTGAATGCCATAAAAAAGGGAAAACATACCTGCAAACAATGACCACATAAGCATCCAGCATGCATGAGTAGCGAGCTCCACCATTTGTTGCCCAAAAATGCCATAAAACCATTTAGAAATCACATTTGCCATTAGCGATGATATCAGTGCCTGAGCATGTTCAGATCACCATCCTGGAAAAGCTCTAACCAGGAAACACAGAGGCAGCATCACTTCCTGCCTCTAATGCTCAGAGTGTACTTGGACTGCTGCAGCCATCTTGGAAATGGCAAACGCCCATAACACAGAGAAAATGAGTAAAAAGCATATGGAAAGCAAAAGGAAACACTGTCACTTACATCAAAGCTTGTTTAAAGCTTTCTTTGAGAAAGCTGCACCACCAGAATGGGGCTCCAACCAACAGCTCATTTAGAGGCTGTACAGGAAGGACTTCCGCCCAGGAGAGGCTGAAATATGCCCCCCCAGACCACTAGAATGGGGCTTCAACCATAGCGCTCATTTAGAGGCTGTACAGGAAGGACTTCCACCCAGGAGAGGCTGAACCTGGCTGGGGCGACAAGCGGCAAGGGATACCTCGCGACTCCAATCTTGATCAGGTGAGGAAAAAAGGGAGAATGCTGTGAGCCGGGTCTGTCTTTGATTTATAGTTAACCAGTCCTATCAGGTTGTGGGGGCGGAGTCACAACCCATATGTATGCTGCCATGATGCACCAGGAAACATTATTTTTGGCCAGTCCTAGAAATCGGCATCTGTTTTTCTATTAACCACTTGGTGTAGAGTTGCCACCTCATCCCTTTAAACCCGAACACCTTTGAATTACACAGGTTTTGAGGCTAATTAAATGCAGATAAGGCACCAAGTGAGTTTAATTACCACCTTAATCAGCCACAGAACCTGTGTAATTAATATGTGTTCAGGTTTAAAGGGATGAGGTGGCAACCATAACATGGTGTCTGTGCTATAGCCAAACAACCGCCACATTCTGGACCTGAATTTCTGGGAGGCTGTCATAGGACGGGCTCCACGTGTGCTCCCTGAAGAGCACGCAGCGCGCACTAAGTCACTGAGACTCGGGTGATCAGGGATCGAAGTAAGGGCCAATCCCGGTCCTTTACCATGCGATTAGCTGTCAGCTGATCACATGATGTTAACTAAAGCTCGGTAATTGTTTATTTTTTCTCCTCACGCTGACAGCATGAGGATAAAAATAAAAGCTAATCACCGGCTCAGGTGCAAGGGACATTGGTCCGGAAGAGGCAATTCTGGCTCATCTGTGCCCACCAGTACCACCTGCCAGTGCCACCTATCAATGCCCACCAGTGGTCCCAAGCAGTGCTGCCTATCATTGTAACCAATCAGTGCCCATCAGTGCCGCCTCATCAGTGTACATCAATGAAGGAGAAAAATTACCTGTTTGCAAAATTTAATATCAAAATATCCAAAAATATACAAAATTATTTATAAAAATCTGTCTTTTCTTTTTTTGAACAAAAGAAAAAAACCACAGAGGTGATCAAATACCCCCAAAAGAATGCTCTATTTGTGGGGAAATTTAAAAAAAAAAACATTTGGCTAAGTATGACCGATCAATTGTCATTCAAAGTGCATCAGCGCTGAAAATTGGTCTGGACAGCAGGGGTTTTAAGTGCCCAGTAAGCAAGTGGTTAATTTCCATGCAAAATATAGATTTCTGTAATAAAGATGTGTGCCCGCTGTGTATACGGCATGTGCGCATGGACGTAAGCAAGTCGCACACATATGAACGGTACTCATTGTAAATCATGGGGTTTCACAAAGGGCAACACGACTTCAGCGCGACTTTGCAAGGCGACTTCAGCATGACTTTAAGCAACTTACAGCGCAACTTCAAGTTGCCTCCAGGACAGGCAACTTTGGCTGTGGCCAATCACAGAATAATCAGCTCTCCTGTAAAGTTGCTTCAATGTAGATGAAGATCTGACTTGGAGGTGACTTCCATTGATTTCTTTGGGTACAGGTCACCTAGAAGTCGGATTGAAGTAGTACAGGAACCTTTTTTTTAAGTCGGAGCGACTTCAGTAGTGTACATTAAGACGCTCTCATTGATGCAATAATGCGATAATGCATTTCCCAAAGTCAAGCGACTTGGGGTGACTTGAGGGCTGACAAGTCAGATCCCAAGTCGTTGTAGTGTGAACCAACCCTTAGGCTCTTTCCACTACTGCGAGTTGTTGTGCGACTTGACACATGTGAAGTCGCAGGACAAGTCAAAACACATGTATTTCAATGTTCCCCCGTTCTAATTGGTGCAACTCTAAAAAAAGTTCTTGCACTACTTTGTTCCAACTTCAGTGTGACTTTTTCTCAGATGTTTTGAACTAATTGCATGACATGGCATTAAGGCTCGGTTTCCACTATTGCAAGCCCAAAGTCACATGTTTTTTGCTGCGAGTTTCCCGCAACATTTTGCTGAAACTTGAAGCAATGCCTGTGTATTTTTGAGGTCTATGGACCTCAAGTCACATCAAAGTGGGACCAAAGTAGTGCAGGGAGTACTTTGAAGTTGCTGGGACTTGAAGTCGCACACATATGAATGGTACTCATTGTAAATCACGGGGTAGAACTTGTGACGCAACTTTTCAGTCCCAAGTTGCATGACAAGTCGCAATAGTGGAAAACAAGCCGAAAAAGCACATTGTAAACCATGCAACTTTGCAACTTTAAAGGTTGAAATAGTGGAAAGAGAGCATTAGGCTAAAGCTGTAATAGGAGGATGCACTGTAAGAATTACTTCTAATTGTAGAAAATTAAACAGGCTCTTGCACTGAATCTAATTTATGGAAGATCTAACCGATTGCCCAGTGTAAGGTGACCTTTAAAGATATGAAAACTTGAATGGTGTTTAAGCCTCATACACACGATGGGACTTTGTACAAACATTCCCGTGGATTTTTGTACAAAGGGCGTTGGCCTTAGGGCTCTTTCACACGGACCTGTCCATGTACGGAGCCAGCTCTGCTCAGCAGGGGGTTCGCTCCATCGATCCCCCGCTGAGCAGGCAGATGACAGGTCTGTCTCTGCACACTGTGCAGGGGCGGACCTGTCAGAGTGCCGCTCTCCTCTATGGGGGATCGGATGATGACAGACTGTAGAGTCCATCGTCACCCAACCAGATCCGCAGACGGATGGAAAAATAGGTTTTTCCTCCGTTACACTTTTTCGGATTGGAGTGGGTCGGATGTCAGCGGACATGTCACCACTGACATCCGACCCTCCATAGAGGTCTATGGAGTGTCCGTTCAGGTCGGACTTGAACGGTCCGTCCATGTAAAAGGGGCCTAGGTGCGGGCGGCGGCGGTAAAACGGCGCTATTTTTAGCGCCACTTTACTGTCGTTTTAGCAGCGGTATTCGGCCGCTAGCAGGTTTAACCCCTGCTAGTGGCAGAAAAGGGCTTGAATCCGCCCGCAAAATGCCGACGCAGCGGCGTTTTGCAAGCGGTATAGCCACGCTGTCCCATTGATTTCAATGGGCAGGAGCGTTTTATACACTGCTCCAAAGATGCTGCTAGCAGGACTTTTTTTAGGCCCCTTTCACACTGGGGCATTTTTCAGGTGCTACAGTGCTAAAAATAGTGCCTGAAAAATGCCCTAAAGAAGTGGCTCCATTCACTCCAGTGAGGGCTTTCACACTGGAGTGGTGCGCTGTCAGCAGGGCCGATCCTAGGGTCACCAAAATATTTCTGGCGCCCCCACATGGGCGTGGTCATCTTACCAACTCCTCCCCTTTACAAATGTTTCTACGGCAACGACTCAAAACACAGAGATGCTCCCCTAAGAAGTCTTTGTTACCCTGGGATCCTCCTGTGATCTTTTAATAAAGAAAATACAGGAAGAGGGTACACTAATGAGACCTCGAGCGGAGTCTCTCTGATGCACACAGAGAGGGCTTCTGTTAGAGAATCTGTTAGAAAGAGCCCCCAGGCATAGTACAGGAGATGGTCAGAGACTGCAGACATAGTACAGGAGATGATCAAAGGCTGCAGACATACTACAGGAGATGATCAGAGACTGCAGACATAATACAGGAGATGATCAGAGATTGCAGACAGGATATAAGAGATGATCAAAGACTGCAGACATAGTGCAGGAGATGATCAGAGACTGCAGACATAGTGCAGGAGATGATCAGAGACTGCAGACATAGTACAGGAGATGATCAGAGACTGCAGACATAGTACAGGAGATGATCAGAGACTGCAGACAGGATTTAAGAGATGATCAGAGACTGCAGACATAGTACAGGAGATGATCAGAGACTGCAGACAGGATATAAGAGATGATCAGAGACTGCAGACATAGTACAAGAGATGATCAGAGACTGCAGACATAGTACAGGAGATGATCAGAGACTGCAGACATAGTACAGGAGATGATCAGAGACTGCAGACAGGATTTAAGAGATGATCAGAGACTGCAGACAGGATTTAAGAGATGATCAGAGACTGCAGACATAGTACAGGAGATGATCAGAGACTGCAGACAGGATATAAGAGATGATCAGAGACTGCAGACATAGTACAGGAGATGTTCAGAGACTGCAGACATAGTAAAGGAGATGATCAGGGACTGCAGACATAGTACAGGAGATGATCAGAGACTGCAGACATAGTACAGGAGATGATCAGAGACTGCAGATAGGATATAAGAGATAATCAGAGACTGCAGACAGGATATAAGAGATGATCAGAGACTGCAGACATAGTACAGGAGATGATCAGAGACTGCAGACATAGTACAGGAGATGATCAGAGACTGCAGACAGGATATAAGAGATGATCAGAGACTGCAGACATAGTACAGGAGATGACCAGAGACTGCAGACATAGTACAGGAGATGATCAGAGACTGCAGACATAGTACAGGAGATGATCAGAGACTGCAGACATAGTACAGGAGATGGTCAGAGACTGCAGACATAGTACAGGAGATGATCAGAGACTGCAGACATAGTACAGGAGATGATCAGAGACTGCAGACATAGTACAGGAGATGATCAGAGACTGCAGACATACTACAGGAGATGATCAGAGACTGCAGACATACTACAGGAGATGATCAGAGACTGCAGACATAGTACAGGAGATGATCAGAGACTGCAGACAGGATATAAGAGATGATCAGAGACTGCAGACATAGTACAGGAGATGACCAGAGACTGCAGACATAGTACAGGAGATGATCAGAGACTGCAGACATAGTACAGGAGATGATCAGAGACTGCAGACATAGTACAGGAGATGGTCAGAGACTGCAGACATAGTACAGGAGATGATCAGAGACTGCAGACATAGTACAGGAGATGATCAGAGACTGCAGACATAGTACAGGAGATGATCAGAGACTGCAGACATACTACAGGAGATGATCAGAGACTGCAGACATACTACAGGAGATGATCAGAGACTGCAGACAGGATATAAGAGATGATCAGAGACTGCAGACATAGTACAGGAGATGGTCAGAGACTGTAGACATAGTACAGGAGATGATCAGAGACTGCAGACATAGTACAGGAGATGATCAGAGACTGCAGACATACTACAGGAGATGATCAGAGACTGCAGACATAATACAGGAGATGGTCATAGACTGCAGACATAGTACAGGAGATGATCAGAGACTGCAGACATAGTACAGAAGATGATCAGAGACTGCAGACATAGTACAAGAGATGATCAGAGACTGCAGACATAGTACAGGAGATGATCAGAGACTGCAGACATAGTACAGGAGATGATCAGAGACTGCAGACAGGATTTAAGAGATGATCAGAGACTGCAGACAGGATTTAAGAGATGATCAGAGACTGCAGACATAGTACAGGAGATGATCAGAGACTGCAGACAGGATATAAGAGATGATCAGAGACTGCAGACATAGTACAGGAGATGATCAGAGACTGCAGACATAGTAAAGGAGATGATCAGGGACTGCAGACATAGTACAGGAGATGATCAGAGACTGCAGACATAGTACAGGAGATGATCAGAGACTGCAGATAGGATATAAGAGATGATCAGAGACTGCAGACAGGATATAAGAGATGATCAGAGACTGCAGACATAGTACAGGAGATTATCAGAGACTGCAGACATAGTACAGGAGATGATCAGAGACTGCAGACATAGTACAGGAGATGATCAGAGACTGCAGACAGGATATAAGAGATGATCAGAGACTGCAGACATAATACAGGAGATGATCAGAGACTGCAGACAGGATATAAGAGATGATCAGAGACTGCAGACATAGTACAGGAGATGACCAGAGACTGCAGACATAGTACAGGAGATGATCAGAGACTGCAGACATAGTACAGGAGATGATCAGAGACTGCAGACATAGTACAGGAGATGGTCAGAGACTGCAGACATAGTACAGGAGATGATCAGAGACTGCAGACATAGTACATGAGATGATCAGAGACTGCAGACATAGTACAGGAGATGATCAGAGACTGCAGACATACTACAGGAGATGATCAGAGACTGCAGACATACTACAGGAGATGATCAGAGACTGCAGACAGGATATAAGAGATGATCAGAGACTGCAGACATAGTACAGGAGATGGTCAGAGACTGTAGACATAGTACAGGAGATGATCAGAGACTGCAGACATAGTACAGGAGATGATCAGAGACTGCAGACATACTACAGGAGATGATCAGAGACTGCAGACATAATACAGGAGATGGTCATAGACTGCAGACATAGTACAGGAGATGATTAGAGACTGCAGACATAGTACAAAAGATGATCAGAGACTGCAGACATACTACAGGAGATGATCAGAGACTGCAGACATAATACAGGAGATGGTCATAGACTGCAGACATAGTACAGGAGATGATCAGAGACTGCAGACATAGTACAGGAGATGATCAGAGACTGCAGACATACTACAGGAGATGATCAGAGACTGCAGATAGGATATAAGAGATGATCAGAGTCTGCAGACATAGTACAGGAGATGGTCAGAGACTGCAGACATAGTACAAGAGATGATCAGAGACTGCAGACATAATACAGGAGATGATCAGAGACTGCATTTCCTATGAACGTTATTAGATAATGGCCGATCGGCCCTCTCACCTGACCCAGCGATACAGCGATGGCTCCTCAGATCAGGAGTCAGCTCACTCTGAATTGCCCGTGGTGACTCCGCTGGGTAGAGCCCAGATCTATATTCCGGCAATGACTCCATTCCCTTCTCTGCCAGGGATGGCGCCAGGCTGTGTGGCTTTCCCTCTGGTGGCGCAGGTCAGCGGGGTTCTCTGTCTGATGGTGTTCCCTCAGCACTGTCCTCTCCCTCTGGAGTTCTGGGTGTACTTCCCTGAAAGCTTTTCTAGGCTCTTGTCTCTCTCTCTCTCTCCCATTTAGCTGAGCATGCTGTGTGAGCTGCAGTTTCCGTGTTATAGTGGGGCTGCCAGTCCTCGGGACTATATGTCCCACAATCTTCTTCTCTGCTCCTTTTTCTTTTTTTTTTTTTTTTCCAAATAAAGCTTTATTAAGTTAAATCCATACAGAAAAGTAGTACATAAAAGCAAGGTTTGAGATAAAATGACAATAGTGTTATACAGAGGGAACAGTCCAGAGAGTACAACGTTGTATTTTAACAAGTATTCAAATCTACGACTGTGGATTTGTTGAAAAACACATTACATCTGGTGTGTGGATAAATGGGATTACAGAGTAGTGTGGGCAGAAAATATAAAGAACATATAGTAAAGCAGGTAAAACATTTTTTAAACATGTTGATTTTTGAGGGCGAAAAACATTAAAAAGGGAGAGAGGAGTAAAAACCGTATTATAATAGATTGCCTATGATAGCCTTTGTATATGAGTCTGAGATTTTTGTTGGATTGTGTTTGGAATAATCGTTAATTACTATGTCTGTGTGAGAGTGTGAAATTGATCCTGGTGCGTGGTGTCCATAAGTCGGGTAATGTCTGTAGATAGAGATATAATCATAGCATACAACCATGGATATCTAACATAGCAAAGTTTCGATTAAATGGTGGTCAAAATATAGTGAGAAGTACAAAAGGAAGGTAGGGGAAAGTTATTTCCCGTCCCTGGCACAGCCATGGGTCTAACGGGAAATATCTTTACAGAAGGACCAAGTCCCAGGAAGAAAAGTATAATAGAGCTTTTGAAGTGAATTCTGTATGCGTAATGATATAGTTACCTCCTGAATTTTGTTTCATGCACGACTATAGGGAGGACTATAGACAGTTGGGATGGGATGTATGATGTGTCTTATGGTGTGCTGGAGGAGGGTTCCTAATTGATTAATTGGGTATATTCAGATGTTGTGCGGAAATGTAGCCAACAGGCCCAAGTGTTCCTGTATTTAGTATAGGAATCCTGTGCTTGATGTACAAGTTCCTCCATTTCAGCTATTTTGTTTACTCTTTTGAACCAGTCTGCGATTGTGGGTGGGTTGGGAGATCTCCAGAGAACTGGGATACAGAGTTTGGCAGCATTGATTAGATGTAGTGCTAGGGATTTGTGATAAGTTTTCATCGGTAGGGAGGAGTGGTGTAAGAGGGCTTGTGCTGGAGAGAATTCTAGCTGAAGTGTAGTGATTTGGGAGGAGAGGTGAAAAACTTTAGTCCAGAAGGCAGAAATCGCAGGGCAGTCCCACCATATGTGAAGGAGTGATCCGTTTTTGTCATTACATCTCCAACAATTAGATGGGATCTCTGGATTAATGGTGTGTAACTTGAGAGGCGTTTTGTACCATCTGGAGAAAAGCTTGTATCCGTTTTCTTGAGTTGTTACATTAATGGAGCCTTTGTGTATGTTAGAGTATATCTTTTCCCATTCCTTATCAGAGAGGAGGATGGAAAGATCTTTTTCCCATTTTGCACTAGCTATATTTGTTTTAGGAGTATGCTCGAGAAAGAGGTTCAAGTATATGGTGGATATCAGGTGTCTTTGGGGTTCAGTGGCAGAGCAAAGGGATTCAAAGTGTGATTGGTTTCTTGAGTATGCAGCCCTAGTTTGGGGATCAAGAAGAAAATGTCTGAGTTGCATATAAGACCAGAAAGGGATCTGGTGGTGATTCGTTTCTTGGGAGTTCAATGAGGACAGCGCTTTAATATTCCCCTTAGCGAAGAAATCTCCCGCTGTCATCCTTGTCTGGGATCCTATGTGATGAAGGAACGAATCATCATTGCCTGGTGGAAAGTCTGGGTTATGTTTGATTGGCGTGAGAGGGCCTGGAGAGGAGGAAATGTGCAAATGTTTACATGTCTTTTTAAAGGAATTCAGTGTTGTACCGATAAGGGGATGTTGTTTGCAATGTGGAGATGTGGCGAGGGTGAATCCAGGGTAGATTATGGAGCGGGATTTGTGAGAAGGCTTGTTCAATTGCGATCCACGCTTTAGTTTTAGGGTGAACATTCCAGTCCACTATTCGAGAGAGTTGACAGGCCCAATAGTATTTTCGAAGATCCGGTAGGCCTAATCCACCTTTCATTTTGGGTACGGTCATTCTGTTGAAACTCATTCTAGGTCGCTTATCGTTCCAGATGAATTTCATACAGGATTTGCGGTACGCATTAAAAAAAGTTTGTGGTAGAGACACTGGGATTGTTTGGAGCAGGTATAGTAATTTTGGCATTATAGTCATTTTTATAATGGAGACTCTGCCAAACCATGAGAACAAACCCGTTGACCAAGTGTTGAGGTCTTTTTGAATATTTTGGATAATGGGAGTATAGTTTTTGCTGTATAAGTCCGATAGCGAGGTTGGAATGTAGACCCCAAGGTATTTAATGGCGCTCGGTTTCCATATGAAAGGGAAATTAGTTTGACATTGTTTCACTATATCTGGTGGTAGAGTGATATTTAGGGCCTCTGATTTAGGGAAGTTAATTTTAAGATATGTGAGATTTTCAAAGAGAGTAAGATCTTTGAGGAGATTGGGTAGCGTAATGTGTGGCTCTTTCAGGAATAGTAGGATGTCATCCGCAAATGCCGCTAATTTATAGGTAGATTTTGCGATGGTTATTCCTTTAACATTTGGATTGTTTTTTAGATGCGTTAGACATGGTTCCAGTGCCAAGACAAAAATAAGCGGAGAGAGTGGGCATCCTTGTCTTGTACCGTTAGATATGGAGAAGGCATTCGACAGGTGTCCATTTATCCGGACTTTGGCAGTTGGGGTGGAGTATAGAGCAAGAATAAATTGTAGCATGCGATCTCGTATGCCAATGTGTGTTAGGACCTCTTTTAGGTAGTCCCAGGCTACCCTGTCGAATGCCTTCTCCGCATCAAGGGAGAGAAGGAATCCCGGTTGTTTCTTTGAAGTCAGCCAATTGTGAATACTAATTGCCTTTAGGGTGTTGTCCCTTGCCTCTCTACCTGGGACAAAACCAACTTGGTCCAAGGAGATGAGGCCAGGGAGAAGGGGTAAAAGTCTATTAGCCAAAATTTTTGCATATATTTTCAGGTCAACATTTAGTAGAGATATTGGTCTGTAGTTGTGAACTAAATTTGGATCTTTATCAGGTTTTGGAATAACCACTATGTGAGCTGTGAGAAGATCTCTGGGAGGGGGGTTCTCGGATGAAAGGGAGTTGAAAGCATTTAAGAAGTGAGGATAAAGCGTAGCTATGAATTCCTTATAGTATCCTGCTGTTAGGCCATCTGGACCTGGACTTTTGCCTGTTTTGAGTTGTTTGAGCACAGTCTCTAGTTCGTCCTTAGAGATGGGACGTTCTAGATGCGAAGCTTCTGCATCAGAAATGGGTTTGGGACCATGTTGGGCTAGGAACTCTTTAATCAAGTGTGTTCTACGATCATTGTTTATCGTGGGTTGATGAGGATTGATATTATAGAGCTGCGAGAAATAATTCACAAATTGGTCTGCTATCAGTGTATTAGACGTTACTTTAGAACCCGAAGGGTCATTAATGGAATGAAGTGTTGTAGATGATTGTTTTGCACGGAGGGCTCTGGCTAGAATTTTACCGGATTTGTTGGCATGTTCGTAGAATATTTTTTGTGATAATATGTATTTGCGTTTTATTTGTTTATGTAACACTTCTTTCAACTCTGTCCTCACCTGAGTAAGTTCCTCAAGCGTGGAGAGCGCTCGAGTTTTCTTATGTATTTTTTCTAAATTCTGTATGCGTTTGGAAAGGATGGAAATATGCGCTTGTCTTTCTCGTCTTCTCTTGGAAGCGATAGCTATTAATTTTCCCCGTATGGTGCATTTGTGGGCTTCCCATTTTATCATTGGGGATATGTCCAAGGAGTCGTTATCCTGGAAATAAAGTTTTAGATTGTCGTGTATAGTAGACACAATTGAAATGTCTGTCAGCAGTGAGGGATCAAGACGCCATATTTGTGAGCGAGTATGTTTGGATGGAAATTCCAAGGACATGGTTATCGGGTGGTGATCTGATATGTACAT
The DNA here is from genome assembly GCA_037952925.1 of Lithobates clamitans. Lineage (NCBI taxonomy): Eukaryota > Metazoa > Chordata > Amphibia > Anura > Ranidae > Lithobates > Lithobates clamitans. The sequence continues at coordinate 10,780,039 of JBBGZY010000140.1, forward strand.
TGGTTCGATGGAGGTGTGCTTGAGCATGGGGAGATCGTTTTGTGAAATAAAGAAATAGTCAAGTCTGGAGTAGCTGCCATGTGGGTTGGAGAAAAAAGTGTAATCTTTAGTTGAGGGGTTTAAAGTACGCCATGCGTCATGTAATGTCAATTCTTGAAAACATTGTTTAATTGCTCGTAACGCTGAGAAGGGTAATTTGGATGCACCCGAAGATGTATCCTGTATTGGGTTTAAGGGAACATTAAAATCTCCTCCAGTTAATAGTATACCCTCTTGAAACGATGCGAGCAATTGCAGTGTGTGTTGGAAGAACGGGACTTGTTTAATGTTGGGGGCGTATATGTTTGCTAAGGTTAAAGGTTTACCGAAAAGTGAACCTTTGACAAAAAGAAATCTTCCATCTTCATCGGCTAGAGTGTCTTTGATTATGAGTGGACACTGTTTTGAGATAAGGATAGAAACTCCTTTTGTTTTTGATTGTTTGTTGGTAGCATGAAAAGCTGTTGGATAACGTAAGTCGGAGAATTTGGGGATAGAGTCCGTTTTGAAATGCGTTTCTTGGATGCATATAATGTCTGCCTTGAGTTTATGCATAGAAAGGAGAACTTGTGTACGTTTCTCAGGGACATTTAGTCCCCGTGCGTTGAGCGAGACTAGTTTAGTAGTGGCGTTGTGGTGAGATATTGATGTAGAATTGTGTGAGACCGTTGTCATTCTGTAATTTGGGAGGTGTTGTGAGTTAGACTGGAGTGGTGTTTACTGAAGATAGTCCGCGGTGCAGGTGTATGTGTGGCAGAAAAAGAACAGTAGTTGGACTTGTGCCTTATGCTCTTATGTGTGGAAGGTGTGCTCTAGGAGAGTGATGAGATTCTATTCAGGATGAGAGTAGATTGTTCAGGAGTAGAGAGTGATGTGAGGGGTATTGGGTATGCGGGGGAGAAGAAACTGTGAAGACCACTGTGTAGTGTTGTTAGGGGTTATAGGTAGTGAAAAGTAATCCGGGGACTAGCGATGCCTGCTCGCTAGGCTATGTACGAGTATTCACTCGTGATATATGGTACCGGAATGGGTCAGTGGTGGTTTAAAGGAGGGTTGAGTGAAGAAATCAGGTAATCAATTGAAACCACTGTTTGGGAAGGTGACCAAACGGTAACGTAGAGAAAAGTAAAACCTGTCAATAAGGGACAAGAGCCGCTGACATATGGGATAGATGTAGGAAGAAGGCATGGACTGAAGACGGTCCATGTGTGAAATAGTTGCATTTAGATTGCTGTGAATGCCGCCTATTAACTTTCTCAGTGGATTTGGAGAAACAGCATGGGTCAGATTTGCGAAAAGCAGATAAAGAATTAGGTGTATGGTCAGATGAAACATTAAGTTAATGACATATTTTGTGAGATCGTTCCCCTGGTGATCGTTAAGTGAGAGGAAAGAATGAGAAAAAAAACCAAAAAAAACCAGAAAAATAAAAGAAATAAAAGAAATAAAAATCCCCATGAGTAGCACATAAAATAAACATCTGGTGAGGCGCAGATATTCATAACGCAAAAGTCTATGTAGTAATTCAGTTAAACAGTCAGCCAGAAAACTTGAACAGTTTGCAGATCAGAGTATTCAACATAGGTAGAAAGTATTATCTCTTAAGATAGATAAACCGTGCCTGAACTAATTAATAATGAACTACCCCTGAAGGCTATGAAGAAGCTTGTCAAAATAATTAATAATTATCACGGGGAATGCCACAGGGAAGTCCCGTCATGTCACCGTGCGTCAGAGGGGGGCGGGGTCACCGGGTGGCCCCGCCCCCCGTTATTTAAGAACCGTCAGACGAAGAGACGCCGTCACACAGCGGGAGCCTCCCTCCATGCCACAGCATGGCTGCGGAGCGGCCCGGAGAAGACAGGAAGAAGAGAAGAAGGAAGAAGAAGAAGAAGAAGAAGAAGATGAAGAAGAGAAGAAGATGAAGAGAAGAGCGGGAGCCTCCCCCCTCATGCCATGGGTGCGGAGCGGCCCGAGGAGAAGAAGATAGAAGACGCCGCGGAGAAGATGCTGGACGAGAACGCCGGAGGAAGAACCAGAAGAGCCAGAAGAACCAGAAGAAGAAGAAGATGAAGGAAGAAAGAAGAAGCATTTAAATAAAGGAATTGTCAAAAACTGTCTCTTGTCATTTTTAACATTTTTGACAGTTTTTTAGTGAAATGGTAGAGGTAAGTACCCCCTTACCATTTCACACAGGGGGGGGCCGGGATCTGGGGGTCCCCTTGTTAAAGGGGGCTTCCAGATTCCGATAAGCCCCCCGCCCGCAGACCCCCACAACCACCGGCCAGGGTTGTGGGGATGAGGCCCTTGTCTTCATCAACATGGGGACAAGGTGTTTTGGGGGCTACCCCAAAGCACCCTCCCAATGTTGAGGGCATGTGGCCTGGTACGGTTCAGGAGGGGGGGGGGGCCGCACTCTCGTCCCCCCCTCTTTTCCTGCGGCCTGCCAGGTTGCGTGCTCGGATAAGGGTCTGGTATGGATTTTTAGGGGGACCCCACGCCGTTTTTTTTTTTTTTTTTGGCGCGGGGTTCCCCTTAAAATCCATACCAGACCTGAAGGGTCTGGTATGGAATTTAGGGGGAACCCCACGTCAATTTTTTTTAAAATTTTGGCTGGGGTTCCCCTTAATATCCATACCAGACCTGAAGGGCCTTGTATGGAATTTAGGGGGACCCCCACATCATTTTTTTTTTTTAATTTTGGTTCGGGGTTGCCCTGTGGGGAATTCCCATGCCGTTTTTATCAATAAACTTCTATGTGTATTGTCGGCAATGCAATAGCCGCGGTAGTTTTAAATGTGTTTTTTCCTTCAAAATGTCACTTTGCTGTCAGACTGTTCTAAACACGGGAAACATGCGCCCCTTTACAGGCATACTATAGACACCCCCCAGGTATGAAATTTAAAGGGATATTACACTTTTATTGTTTGACTTTAAGCATTATTAAAATCACTGCTCCTGAAAAAACGGCCGTTTTTAAAACTTTTTTTTGCATTGATTCATGTCCCCTGGGGGAGGACCCGGGTCCCCAAACACTTTTATTGACAATAACTTGCATATTAGCCTTTAAAATTAGCACTTTTGATTATTCATGTTCGTGTCCCATAGACTTTAACGGCGTTCGCGTGTTCGAACAAATTTTTTTCCTGTTCGCATGTTCTGGTGCGAACCGAACAGGGGGGTGTTCGGCTCATCCCTAGTTGTCACTTATGTTTTTGGTGGGAAGCTGGCCTTGTTGCCTCCCCTGTTGGGGCCCGAGCGAGAGTAGCCTCCCTTTGTTCCTTCTGGTGGCTTAGTTGTTGCCTCATTTTTTGGTGCCTCCCTGTTGAAAGAAGCAAAAAAAATTAGGTCCAAAAATAAAGAAATGTCAAAAAACAGAACCAAATAAGAATGTTTATATCTGCTTTCTATTTTACTTTATCTTTAAAATAACAATTCAGACAAAGATTATAGAAAACATTATATATAATTCTCTCAAGCTACTTGGAGAAAGCACATATACAGACAGCTAATTTGCACATATACCTATTGGTTAGATACAAATATTGCCTACTTTTTTTTTTGATGATCTTATGTATGGACTCCATCTGGTCTTGCTCACGGTGTTTGAGATCAGACCATTGTTTCCTCATTTGATCCTTTATTCGTTGCACCGAAAATTTGCCCTGCAAAACTGCAATGACCTTATCCAAAATGCTGTCCTTTCGGCTGTTGGGCCTTTCATAATTGCGCAGCTTGCAGTCGTAGTCGTGCTTCTCTAGGATGTGCACCATTGCCACCATCTCATCCTTGCTCATGGGGGTTGCTTTGTGCCTCCTATGAGCTCCACCCCGACGGCGATGCCTGTAATCCACTGATTCCACCATGTTTTCACTCCTGAATGTTCCGCCGTGTGTGTCGCATGCAGATGAGAGATGGTCACCCCCCAGCATCAGGACGCACTGAGAGCTGAGTTTGACGCATGCACAGTGTATATAAAGCCAGAACGCACAGTTGATGAAATGGCCGTAGGAATGATCTTGGACAGAAGGACGTTCGCTCGCAAGAAAGGAGCCATAAAACATAGGGACAATTTGAATTTGGGGCATAGGTGGTTAGAGGCCTATATTGGGACCAGCTTATGAGTTAAGCCAGACATTATGATTTGTCTTGTGTTCTGTCTTGCAGTCATAATATCATTTATCATGGTTGATAAATTTACAGCGCCTGATTTTTTTACACAATTCATCGACCTGTACCGGTAGCTGCCCTGTCTCTGGAAGGTCAAGAGCATTACTGCAATAAAATCTTGGGGAAGGCAGCGTTGGAGAAGCCGCTCAAGTTGCTGAAGCCTTTGTACCCCAGGGCAAACATCAACTATGTCAAGAACAAAATTTCCAACCTGAGGAGTACTTTTAAAAGGGAGCACAACAAGGTCATGGACTCCAAGAGATCTGGAGCAGCAGCAGATGACAGATATGTCCCCAGGCTGTGGTATTACCACAGCCTGCGGTTTTTGACTGACCAGACAGAAACCAGACCATCGCTGTCTACACTCCCTTCGACATCTGCTAAGGCCACAGCTCCTGAGGTTCACACAGGTCCTGCTGCATAGGATAAAGATGTGGAGGAGCCCAGCTTGAACCAGGTATAGCATTGTTGAACATATTTGTATCCAAAAATACAATGATGATAACTTGACTTTATTGTTCAAATATTTCTGCCTTAACAAAGTGGTTTACATAGCAATAGACAGTAGTGCCCAAAAATGATTTGAACAAGAATAAAAAATGATGCTGTCAGAATGATAGTCTTTGCTATTTGTCCTCATTTAATTTGCAACAGTGAGATCAAAATTGTGTGTGATGACCAAACCCTAACAAAAAAATCAAATTATGTCCCATTTTCATACACAGGAAAGTGTCAGTCAGCAGGAGCCCGTGGCCAGCAGCCAGATGGAGGCCCAGATCCCTCCCCTACGCCCTCCTGCTAAAAGGGCCAGGAAGAGCAGGAATCTGGACAAGGCCACAGCTTCCTTCCTCAGCCAGGCCACTACTGCCATCCGTACTGACCCAGATGAGTGCGAGGGATTTGGCGTGGTGACAGCCAATAGGTTAAGGGGGATGGTCGGTGACCAGAGGAGAAGGTGCGAGGTGCTCATCCTGCAGCTCCTCAACAGGGGGGCGACGGGTGTGATCTATACCACCACACACATGTGATTTTGTGGGCCCACATACACAACTTTGGTAGCCAATTCACCCACCACAGAAGCATGGTGGTCAATGGCAATACCAGCCCCAAGCCCCCAACAAGGCCGCTGGTCTGGGGATTTTCACCCCTTCCACACTTACTAATTATTATTTTATTTTATGGTTAAATAATGATTTGTTTTGTTATATTTTCTATATTTTTGGATGCATAGAATGTATTTTTTGGTTAAGTTCTATTTGCAGATAGCATGTCTAATTTTATTTGTTTTCTTTTTTTAATGCACAATAAAAAAAATTGTGTAGTATAATACTTGGCTATGTCTTTTACTTCAAATAACAGTTTAGGAGTAGGCCAGTGCATTTTCAAAAATACAATGTAAAATTAACAAACGATACCAACATAGATGTGTCTTTGATATTAAAAACTACAGGATAATAGTGTTGTGGTAACTTGGCCAAAAAAAATAAAAATAAAAAAACAAGCATAATAATATTATTCTTGATATCACTAGAAAACAAAATAATTTTCAAATACGTTTGCCATAAGTCCATCAGTATCACCAGCAAAGCATCTTCATTATTATCCCATTACAGAAGAAGAGAATTGTGCGCTGCATTTTGACATATCATAATTTGCCGTGCCACGAATGTTACATCTCCATTACGAACGCTAGTTTACAAGACCGACCGCTTCCGGCTCGTCCTTGCTTCCGAGCATGTGTGTTTGTACTTTGAACTTTTGTGTGACGGACTTGTGTACAGACAATAGGAAGATCTAACAACAGATCGTTTTCCGCCGAAAATTCACTAGCCTGCCATCCAACATTTGTTGGCGGAAAGTTAGACAACAATTGTCTGATGGAGCGTACTAACGGTCAGATTTTAGGCCAACAGTCTGTCATCACACAATTCCCTGACGAAAATCCGATCGTGTGCACGAGGCTTTAAACTGTGATGCCATTAAAATTCATGTGTGTGTAAAGGCAAGCGTCCCAATACTTTTGATAATATAGTGTATCTGGCCTACAAAGTAAATCTGACCACCATAAAGTTATAGCTGGGGATGACCTTTTTGTGGTGAGAAGCAAAATAGATAAATATAAATATTTATTCATCTTAGAAAAGCTAGCATCATTTGGTAATATACTGGCATTACTTAACCACTTCAGCCCCGGAAGGATTTACCACCTTCCTGACCAGAGCACTTTTTACAATTTGGCACTGCGTCGCTTTAACTGCTAATTGCGCTGTCATGCAATGCTGTACACAAACGAAATTTGCGTCCTTTTCTTCCCACAAATAGAGCTTTATTTTGATGTTATTTGATCACCTCTGCCGTTTTTATTTTTTGCGCTATACACGGAAAAAGACCGAAAATTTTGAAAAAAAATGATATTTTCTACTTTTTGTTCTAAAAAAAATCCAATAAACTCAATTTTAGTCATACATTTAGGCCAAAATGTATTCGGCCACATGTCTTTGGTAAAAAAAATGTCAATAAGTGTATATTTATTGGTTTGCGCAAAAGTTATAGCGCCTACAAACTAGGGTACATTTTCTGGAATTTACACACCCTTTAATTTATGACTGCCTATGACGTTTCTTGAGGTGCTAAAATGGCAGGGCAGTACAAAACTCCCACAAATGACCCCATTTTGGAAAGTAGACACCCCAAGGAAATTGCTGAGAGGCATGTTGAGCCCATTGAATATTCATTTTTTTTGTCCCAAGTGATTGAATAATGACAAAAAAAAAAAAAAAATTACAAAAAGTTGTCACTAAATGATATATTGCTCACACAGGCCATGGACATATGTGGAATTGCACCCCAAAAACCAATCACTGCCTTCAGGATTTCTAAGGGCGTACATTTTTGATTTTACTCCTCACTACCTATCACAGTTTTGAAGGCCATAAAATGCCCAGATGGCATAAAACCCCCCAAATGACCCCATTTTGGAAAGTTGACACCCCAAGCTATTTGCTTTGAGGCATGTTGAGTCCATGGAATGTTTTATATTTTGACACAAGTTGCGGGAAAGTGACACATTTTTTTCTTTTTTTTTTTTTTTGCACAAAGTTGTCACTAAATGATATATTGCTCACACAGGCCATGGGCATATGTGGAATTGCACCCCAAAATACATTTAGCTACTTCTCCTGAGTACGGGGATACCACATGTGTGGGACTTTTTGGGAGCCTAGCCGCGTACGGGGCCCCGAAAACCAATCACCGCCTTCAGGATTTCTAAGGGTGTAAATTTTTGATTTCACTCTTCACTGCCTATCACAGTTTCGGAGGCCATGGAATGCCCAGGTGGCACAAATCCCCCCCAAATGACCCTATTTTGGAAAGTAGACACCCCAAGCTATTTGCTGAGAGGCATGGTGAGTATTTTGCAGCTCTCATTTGTTTTTGAAAATAAAGAAAGACGAGAAAATTTTTTTTTTTTCTTTTTTCAATTTTTAAAACTTTGTGACAAAAAGTAAGGTCTGCAAAATACTCACTATACCTCTCAGCAAATAGCTTGGGGTGTCTACTTTCCAAAATGGGGTCATTTGGGGGAGTTTTTTGCCACCTGGGCATTCAATGGCCTCCGAAACTGTGATAGGCAGTGAAGAGTGAAATCAAAAATTTACGGCCTTAGAAAGCCTGAAGGCGGTGCTTGGTTTTCGGGGTCCCGTACGCGGCTAGGCTCCCAAAAAGTCTCACACATGTGGTATCCCCGTACTCAGGAGAAGCAACAGAATTTATTTTGGGGTGTAATTTCACATATTCCCATGGCATGTTTGAGCAATATATCATTTAGTGACAACTTTGCGCAAAAAAATAAATAAAAAAAAATTGTCTCTTTCCCGCAACTTGTGTCACAATATAAAATATTCCATGGACTCGACATGCCTCTCAGCAAATAGCTTGGGGTGTCTACTTTCCAAAATGGGGTCATTTGGGGGGGGTTTGAACTGTCCTGGCATTTTATGCACAACATCTAGAAGCTTATGTCACACATCACCCACTCTTCTAACCACTTGAAGACAAAGCCCTTTCTGACACTTTTTGATTACATAAAAAAATAATTTTTTTTGCAAGAAAATTACTTTGAACCCCCAAACATTATATATTTTTTTTAAAGCAAATGCCCTACAGATTAAAATGGTGGGTGTTTCATTTTTTTTTTCACACAGTATTTGCGCAGCGATTTTTCAAACGCATTTTTTGGGGAAAAAACACACTTTTTTAAATTTTAATGCACTAAAGCACTTTATATTGCCCAAATGTTTTATGAAATAAAAAAGATGATCTTAGGCCGAGTACATGGATACCAAACATGACATGCTTTAAAATTGCGCACAAACGTGCAGTGGCGACAAACTAGATACATATTTAAAAGCCTTTAAAAGCCTTTACAGGTTACCACTTTAGATTTACAGAGGAGGTCTACTGCTAAAATTACTGCCCTCGATCTGACCTTCGCGGTGATACCTCACATGTATGGTGCAATTGCTTTTTTACATTTGACGCCAGACCGACGCTTGCGTTCGCCTTAGCGCGAGAGCAGGGGGGACAGGGGTGCTTTTTTTTTTTTTTTTCTTTGTTATTATTTTTTTTTTTTTTTTTTTTTTTTTAAACTGTTCCTTTCATTTTTTTTTTTTTTTAATCATTTTTATTGTTATCTCAGGAAATGTAAATATCCCCTATCATAGCAATAGGTAGTGACAGGTACTCTTTTTTGAAAAAATTGGGGTCTATTAGACCCTAGATTTCTCCTCTGCCCTCAAAGCATCTGACCACACCAAGATCGGTGTGATAAAATGCTTTCCCAATTTCCCAATGGCGCTGTTTACATCCGGCGAAATCTAAGTCATAAAATGATCGTAGCTTCCGGTTTCTTAGGCCATAAAGATGTTTGGAGCCACTCTGGTCTCTGATCAGCTCTATGGTCAGCTGGCTGAATCACCGGCTGCATTTTCAGAAAAACATGGAAGACGTTGGGGGGGCATTCCCTCCCACTGCTTGTAAAAGCAGTCTAGAGGCTAATTAGCCGCTAGGATTGCTTTTACATGAAAGCCGACCGCTGGCTGAAAAGAATGATACCAAGATGATACCTAAACCTGCAGGCATCATTCTGGTATAACCATTCAAAGTCGTGAATGGCGTACCTGAAGACAAAAAAATGTTAACAATATAGCACAGTAAACGGTAAAGTATAAAAAATTGCATACCTGAAAAACAAACATGATAAAACATAATAACAATAAAACATTGCAGAATAGAATACAGTAAAAAAGAGCAGAACAATAGAGAGAATAGAGAGAGAGAGAGAGAGAACAATAAAACAACAACTATTTTTTTTTATTTTATATTTTTGTTTGTGTTTTTTTTTTTTTTACACTTTTTTTGTAACTGTAACTTTTATAACTGTAACCGGTTCCAGGTTCAGGTCTCTCAAAATGCAATGGCATCTTGGGAGACCCTGTGAAAGTTTGCCTAGTTTGTGCAGTGCTGTACCCTACGCTAATACTCAACTAGTGAATGGTAGCGTTCAAAACAATCCCCAATGCAAAGACCAGGATTGTCAGGACAGGAGGGACAATAATAGCGGGTGTCACGCCTATATCCGTGCTTGCTGCAGACACAACATCTTTTTTGGGGGTGTTCGTTGGGTAGGGGTACTCGGGAGGACATAAAGAAAATGCCTCTCATGCAGCCGACTGCATTTGGTTGGGGATGTGAATGGGGGAAGTACGGGCACTGCAGAAGCGGTGGGTTCTCAATTTGGATTGGCGAATGCAGCAGGAAGGGCACTATGGGCACGACGGGCCTGTGTTTGTCTTCTTGGTGGCAGTGGGACACTACTTGTGCTTGCTACCTCACCAGCTTGAACTGCACTTATGGGACTCGCCATGTCACCAAGTGTTACTGCAGTGCGGGTTTGACTATGACCGGGGTGTACTAGGCCGCTGGTGCTTGCCAGTTCACCAAAACGCTACCAAAAAAACTGTTAGCGATCGCAGGGATCAGGCCTGACTCTGCGAACGCTGCAGTTATGCGTTTAGTTTTCTGTAAGTGACAGTGATCGATTGATACTGCACTTGGGTGGGCTGGGCTGGGCTGGGCCGGGCGGAGGGGCAAAACGCAGGTGCTAGCAGGTATCTGGGCTGATCCCACTAACACTGCGTTTTTGGGAACCCTAAACTGCTGGGGACGCTAGTATAGATCTGATCGGATCAGATATTGATCCGTTCAGATACTATACCACTAAGGGAGACGTATGCTGTGTGCGTGCGTGGGTGTTAGCGGTACTGGCGCTAATCTGACGCTGCCTGGGGCAGGTGCTTGCCAGTTCACCAAAACGCTACCAAAAAAACTGTTAGTGATCGCAGGGATCAGGCCTGACTCTGTGAACGCTGCAGTTATGCGTTTAGTGTTTTGTAAGTGACAGTGTTCGATCGATACTTCACTTGGGTGGGCTGGGCCAGGCGGAGGGGAAAAACGCAGGTGCTAGCGGGTATCTGGGCTGATCCTGCTAACACTGCGTTTTTGGGAACCCTAAACTGCTGGGGACGCTAGTATAGATCTGATCGGATCAGATATTGATCCGTTCAGATACTATACCACTAAGGGAGGCGTATGCTGCGTGCGTGGGTGTTAACTTTATTAGGGGGGGTTAGGGGGGTACCCTAGACCTAAAGGGGGGTAACAGTAACTGTCCCAACACTGTAACTGTCACAAACTGACACCAATGCAGTAATCAGAAAAAAAAAATACTGCTTGGTGTCAGTTTGTGATTGGGGGGGGATCGGGGGGCGATCGGGGGGGATCGGGGGTGTTTAGTGTGCCTGGCATGTTCTACTGTGTGTGTGTGTGTTTGGTGCACTCACTTGTCTTCTCTCCTCGGCGCTGGAACGGAAACTGCCAAGCCGAGGAGAGATGACATCACATCCTCTGCCTGTGTGAAACTACACACAGGCAGGGGAGGATTCCCATTGGCTGGGAGCGATCGCGAGGGGGGGCCACGATCGGATGGTCTCCCCCTCGCCTCTCAATGCTTCCAGTCACAAGCCGACCGCCGCTGGCACCGGGGGGGGTCCGATCGGACCCCCCACCCGCGGGAGGCAGATCACGTACGGGTACGTGATTCTGCCTGCCCGTGCCATTCTGCCGCAGTATATCTGCATTAGGCGGTCGGCAAGTGGTTAATAAAAAAGCTTACTGTTTGTTTAATGAATAAGTAAACATTTTGTATGATCAAATTTAGACATGTGCAGAATGAAAAAATTAGTTTTGTTTTGATTCGATATTTACATAAATGTATTTAGCTAAATTTGTTTCATTAGTTTAATTTAATTTTGGAATTTGTTTTGTTTATTCATTTTCAAATCAATTCAAATAGTTTTCGAATTCGAAAAGTTTTCGAGTTCAAATAGTTTTCCTATTTCCAAAGAGAATAAAATAGAATAGAAAATAAAGTAATAAAATAAAAAAAATAGAATAGAATAGAAAAGAATATAACAGAAAATAAAAGAATATAATAGAGTAAAACAGAACAAAATAGGATAGAAAATAAAAGAACAGAATAGAAAGGAATAGAATAGAATAAAAAAAATAATTAAATAGAAAGAGTATAACCATCTTCTGAAATGCAAATAGAATAGAAAAGAATCAAATTAAAAAACAAAAGAATAGAATAGAATAGAAATTATATTACAAAATTCAAATAGAATCAATTTGAATTTGAATAGAATAGAAAAGAATATAGTAGAATAGAATAGAAAATAACACAATGGTATAGAAAAAAACAACAGAATAAAAGAGAATAAATATAACCTTCTTCCTATTCTAATCTATTATTTTCTATTCAAATTCAAATTGATTCTATTTGAATTTTGGAAAATGGTTATAATCTTCTATTCTAATCTATTCTATTGTTTTTTAAATTGTATTATTTTTGTATTTGTTTATTCTATTCTATTCTATTCTTTTCCATTATTTTATTTTCTATTTTTTTCTATTCTATTCTATTCAAATTCAAATTTATTCTATTTGAAGTTTGAATTTCAGAAGATGGTTATATTCTATTCTATCCTATTGTTTTTTCTATACTGTTCTGTTATTTTCTATTCTATTTTAATGTATTCCTTTCTATTCGTTTCAAATTTAAATTGACTCTATTTGAATTTTGGGTACTGGTTATACTCTTTCTATTCTATTCTATTGTTTTTTTAGTTCTATTCTTTTCTATTCTATTCTTTTCTGTTCTATTCTTTTCTTATGCGTTGGAATTCAAATTTATTCTATTTGAAATTTGAATTTCAGAAGATGGTTATATTCTTTCTATGGTATTCTATTCTATTTGTTGCTATTATATTCTAGTCTATTCTGTTCTTTTATTTTCTATTCTGCATTGTTCTGTTTTACTCTATTACATTCTATTATTTTATTTTCTGTTATATTCTTTTCTAGTCTCTATTATATTCCTTTATTTTTTATTCTATGTTATTCTCTTTGGAATTTGGAAAACCATTTGAATTTGAAAATGTTTTGAATTCAAGTTTGAAAACTATTTGAATTCGAAAAGTATTCGAAAACTATTTGAATTCAAATTTCGGCCGAATATTTTTTTGTTATTTTGGATTCGTTTAAATGTGGTACTATTGTAATTTGGAAATTCGGATGTATCCAAAATAACAAAAAAAATATTCGTCCGAATTTCAATTCATAAAGAAAAAAAACTGCACGTGTCTAATCCAATTCAGGTATTACACTTACTTAACCAAGTTAGTATAGTTAGGATGAATTGGACACATATTTACTTCATATGGAGGTGTTTTACAATTGCTCACAATAGATTGTATAATGGAAAATTGAATACTTACCTTTCCGTAATTTTCCTTTCCTGGTGCCTGCCTATGGCAGCATACCAATGGTTGGTTGCTCCACCCCCTATCAACCCACAGGACCACTTTAACTCTATAAAAAAGAGTTGCTCCCCTCAGCCGGATCATTGAAGGGAGGGTGTATGCTGTCATGGGCAGGCACCAGGAAAGGAAAATTACGGAAAGCAAGTATTCAATTTTCCGTGTTCCTGGTGCCTCCTTGGCAGCATACCAATGGTAAATAACTCACTTACAGGAAGGGTACTGCAAAAAGGAAATTTAATGAGAAAAAGAAAAAACTACAGTACAGATGACTGCAAGGTCTTTTCCCCAAACTCTTGGGAAGTAAGAACTGCTGGGTCTACACTATAGTGAGACATGAACATGCTAAAGGATGACCAGCTGGCCACTCGGCAAATTGTCTCAGGGGAGACCCGTGCCAAGGCTACCCAGGAGGAGGCTATTCTACGCGTTGAATGTGCATTGACCGCATCTGGAACTGGAAGACCACTAGCCCGATATGCTCTTTGGATTAACCTCACAATCAAGCTTGCCAAGGTAGTCTTGGATGCAGCCATTCCCTTCTTGGCGCCCTTTGGGATGACAAAAAAACGCTGATCTTTCCTGAACTGTTGCGTCAAATTTAAGTAGTGTCTTAGGGATCTGGCTATATCCAACTCATGCAGTTTTGAGGAAGCTGGGTCCTCCCCGAATGCTGGAAGAACCCACTCCTGGTTCAGATGGAAGACTGAAGGCACTTTAGGAATGAATTGATGAATAGGCTGCAACAACACTCTGTCTGGGAAGAAAGTAATGTAGGGTTCTTGCAACCCTAACGCTTGGATCTCCGATACTCTGCGACCTGAAGTGATGGCAATTAGAAAGTGATGTGCAGTGGCGACAAACTAGATACATTTTTAAAAGCCTTTAAAAGCCTTTATAGGTTACCACTTTAGATTTACAGAGGAGGTCTACTGCTAAAATTACTGCCCTCGATCCAGGGGCGGACTGATAACTCATGGGGCCCCCGGGCAATAGGAGATTATGGGGCCCCCAGGCAATCAGAGATTATGGTGCCACACAGTATACACACACACAGTATACAATCACACAGTATACACATACATGTACACACAGTATACACAGACAGATGTAAAAAAAACACAGATTTATACATACTGTCCCTGGTTTTACTAAGGCTGGCAACCCTGATGGGGCCCCCTAGTGGCCCAGGGCCCTCGGGCAGTGCCCTAATCGCTCAATGGTCAGTCCGCCCCTGCCTCGATCTGACCTTCGCGGTGATACCTCACATGTATGTTGCAATTGCTTTTTTACATTTGACGCCAGACCGACGCTTGCGTTCGCCTTAGCGCGAGAGCAGGGGGGACAGGGGTGCTTTTTTTTTTTTTTTTCTTTGTTATTATTTATTTATTTTTATCTTATTTTTAAACTGTTCCTTTCATTTTTTTTTTTTTTTAATCATTATTATTGTTATCTCAGGGAATGTAAATATCCCCTATCATAGCAATAGGTAGTGACAGGTACTCTTTTTTGAAAAAATTGGGGTCTATTAGACCCTAGATTTCTCCTCTGCCCTCAAAGCATCTGACCACACCAAGATCGGTGTGATAAAATGCTTCCCAATTTCCCAATGGCGCTGTTTACATCCGGCGAAATCTAAGTCATAAAATGATCGTAGCTTCCGGTTTCTTAGGCCATAGAGATGTTTGGAGCCACTCTGGTCTCTGATCAGCTCTATGGTCAGCTGGCTGAATCACCGGCTGCATTTTCAGAAAAACATGGAAGACGTTGGGGGGGCATTCCCTCCCACTGCTTGTAAAAGCAGTCTAGAGGCTAATTAGCCACTAGGATTGCTTTTACATGAAAGCCGACCGCTGGCTGAAAAGAATGATACCAAGATGATACCTAAACCTGCAGGCATCATTCTGGTATAACCATTCAAAGTCGTGAATGGCGTACCTGAAGACAAAAAAATGGTTAACAATAAAGCACAGTAAACGGTAAAGTATAAAAAATTGCATACCTGAAAAACAAACATGATAAAACATAATAACAATAAAACATTGCAGAATAGAATACAGTAAAAAAGAGCAGAACAATAGAGAGAATAGAGAGAGAGAGAGAGAGAGAGAGAACAATAAAACAACAACTATTTTTTTTTTATTTTATATTTTTGTTTGTGTTTTTTTACACTTTTTTTGTAACTGTAACTTTTATAACTGTAACCGGTTCCAGGTTCGGGTCTCTCAAAATGCAATGGCATCTTGGGAGACCCTGTGAAAGTTTGCCTAGTCTGTGAAGTGCTGTACCCTACGCTAATACTCAACTAGTGAATGGTAGCGTTCAAAACATTCCCCAATGCAAAGACCAGGATTGTCAGGACAGGAGGGACAATAATAGCGGGTGTCACGCCTATATCCGTGCTTGCTGCAGACACAACATCTTTTTTGGGGGTGTTCGTTGGGTAGGGGTACTTGGAGGACATAAAGAAAATGCCTCTCATGCAGCCGACTGAATTTGGTTGGGGATGTGAATGGGGGAAGTACGGGCGCTGCAGAAGCGGTGGGTTCTCAATTAAGATTGGTGAATGCAGCAGGAAGGGCACTATGGGCACGACGGGCCTGTGTTTGTCTTCTTGGTGGCAGCGGGACACTACTTGTGCTTGCCACCTCACCAGCTTGAACTGCACTTATGGGACTCGCCATGTCACCAAGTGTTACTGC
The DNA here is from genome assembly GCA_037952925.1 of Lithobates clamitans. Taxonomy (NCBI): domain Eukaryota; kingdom Metazoa; phylum Chordata; class Amphibia; order Anura; family Ranidae; genus Lithobates; species Lithobates clamitans. The sequence continues at coordinate 10,795,889 of JBBGZY010000140.1, forward strand.
AGTGCGGGTTTGACTACGACCGGGGTGTACTAGGCCGCTGGTGCTTGCCAGTTCACCAAAACGCTACCAAAAAAACTGTTAGCGATCGCAGGGATCAGGCCTGACTCTGCGAACGCTGCAGTTATGCGTTTAGTGTTCTGTAAGTGACAGTGATCGATTGATACTGCACTTGGGTGGGCTGGGCTGGGCCGGGAGGAGGGGCAAAACGCAGGTGCTAGCAGGTATCTGGGCTGATCCCACTAACACTGCGTTTTTGGGAACCCTAAACTGCTGGGGACGCTAGAATAGATCTGATCGGATCAGATATTGATCCCTTCAGATACTATACCACTAAGGGAGGCGTATGCTGCGTGCGTGCGTGGGTGTTAGCGGTACTGGCGCTAATCTGACGCTGCCTGGGGCAGGTGCTTGCCAGTTCACCAAAACGCTACCAAAAAAACTGTTATGCCGCGTACACACGGTCGGACTTTGCAGCTACAAAAGTCGGACAGCCTGTCCGACATACTTCCGGCGTACCTTCGGCGGACTTGGGGCAGACTTTCTTACGAACGGACTTGCCCACACACGACCACACAAAAGTACGCCAGTTTAGTACGCTGTGACGTACACCAAGTCCGACGAGACTATAAAACGGAAGTTCAATAGCCCGTACGACACCCTTTGGGCTCCTTCTGCTAATCTCGTGTTTATCTCGTGTTAGTAGAAGTTTGGTGAGAGACGATTCGCGCTTGTGAGACTCGTATTTTTCAGTTCGTTTTAACTGTTGTTCAGTCTGTGCTTGTGAGGTTTGTATCTGCTTTTCAGTGCGTTTGGTCAGTTGGCATTGAGAAATCTTTGTTTTATTGGCCGCTCGTTCCTGATTTTCAGGTCGTTCTTCACAGGCCTTGCTGTTCTTCAGTGCGTTCTGTTTAGTGCGTTCTGACCAGCCGACCGTTTTGAAGCCATGTTACCTGTACGTACTCGTCGTAGAGCTCGTGCATTGTATGTGCTTGGTGCTGTAGTTTATTCTTCAGCCCAAGACCAGTCCATGAACAGGGCGAGGAGGAGTTCATGGACCAAGAATTGGTTGCTTCAGCGTGACCAGTTCTGTCACATGCCTTTGCTCCGTGAGATCCGTGAGAATAATCCTGAGGATTTCAGGAACTTTCTCCGGATGACGGACCCCGTTTTTGATCGTTTGGTGGCTTTGCTGACCCCCTATATCAGCAGGCAGGATACCTGCATGAGGCAAGCCATCACTCCGGAGCAGAGGCTGGTCGCTACCTTGCGGTATTTGGCCACAGGGAGAAGCCTGCAGGACCTTAAGTTCTCGACAGGCATCTCCCCCCAGGCTCTGGGGATCATTATCCCAGAGACCTGTTCTGCCATCATACAGGTCCTGCAGAAGGACTATATTAAGGTAAGCTATTTTTATTTTATTAGCATCACATGTTCTTTTATGTAATCTTTGATAATGTAATGTATTTCTTGCTTCAAACACTACTTCCCATCATTGCAATATAGTGTGAATGTCCCCTTTTTATCCTCACACATGCTGGGATTTTTTCCTGTTATTTTTTGTCATGCATGTATAGTTTCCTTCAATAACCTTCCCAGCATGAAGTGATGGGAACATATCCACCTAGTCTACTCATTTTGAATGTATTTTGTTGGAGTGTATTTAGTGTGCTTATAATTAGCAATTAGCTAGATTTCACAACCCCCCACCTGAACTCACTCCAAATAGTGTGCTGCTAATTAGCAATTAGCTAGATTTCACAACCCCCCCCCCACCTGAACTCACTCCAAATAGTGTGCTGCTAATTAGCAATTAGCTAGATTTCACAACCCCCCCCCCCACCTGAACTCACTCCAAATAGTGTGCTGCTAATTAGCAATTAGCTAGATTTCACAACCCCCCCCCCCACCTGAACTCACTCCAAATAGTGTGCTGCTAATTAGCAATTAGCTAGATTTCACAACCCCCCCACCCCCACCCTCGTTAAAATTTGCTTGAATGTTCTGTGGTGTTGATTTGTCTAAAGCAAATCTATGTTGCACTTTGCAAAATGCATGTGCACTCTACAAGTGCATTTGTTCCAGTGCTTTAGTAAATGAGCAGAAGCTCTGCTGATTTCCATCATCAAATCATATGCAAGCCTCAAAGTGTTTTCATTAATTGCCCTTGCATGTGATTGTGTACTCCTTGCAACATGAATGCCTTTTGACATTACCTCATTTACTGTAAGCTGGTTAGCAACTGCACCTGCAGAGTGCGACAACTGCAGTCTTGTAGCCTTTTTAGTCCCTAAATTCCTGCGTGTCGTTAAAGTAATTTTTTTAGGGATTTCACAACCCCCTAAAATGTAATCAATGTTCTATCAGAGGGGGTGAGCAATCTGATAAGTGTGCCTTTTTCCATATTAGTTATTCCAGAAGAATTAAATTATTGAATGTTATACTGATGCTGGGGAATAATGTTTTTAATTGTCTAATTTTCTTGCAATGTTAGCTTCCAAATTAATTGATTTTGGTTTTCTTGTTTGATTCCCCAGTTTCCTTCAACGCCACAGGAATGGCAGACTGTGGCATCCCATTTTGCCAGCCGTTGGGACTTTCCCAATTGTGGAGGGGCTATAGATGGGAAACATGTCCACATTGTGCCACCACCCCATTCGGGGTCATATTATTTTAATTATAAGGGGTTCCACAGTATTGTTTTAATGGCGGTGGTGTCGGCACACTATGATTTTTTATATGTGGACGTGGGGAAGAATGGCCGGATGTCGGATGGAGGAGTATTTGCCCAGACGGAGTTCTGCCAGCGTCTCCAGAGTGGTGGCCTGGGATTGCCACCTGATGAGGATAACGTGGAAGGACTCCCCTTTGTCTTCATTGCCGATGAAGCCTTCGCTCTGAGCAAGCACCTCATGAGGCCATTCCCCCAAAGAACCCTCACCCCGGAGAGGAGGGTTTTTAATTACCGGCTGGCCAGAGCTAGAAGAGTGGTTGAGAATGCGTTTGGAATTCTGGCCAGCCGGTTCCGCCTGTTTCAAACAGCCATTAATTTGGCGGAATACAAACTTAATTTTATAATTTTATCATGCTGCATTCTGCACAACTTTTTAAATAAGCATTCTGCCAATTATATAGGCACAGTTGGGCCTGAGGCCGGACAAATAGAAGCCAACCTTACAGGCCTGGATACTGTCCGTACTGGCTTGGCCCCCCAAAGTTCCCGTCAGGTTAGACAGCAATATGTTGATTATTTTATGGGTAGGGGGGCCATTGCAATGGGCCAGGATATATAATTTTTTGACAATAAAAAAAATATTGCTGAAATCTGGCATTATATTTATTGCTTGCCTTTCTTTTGGGCTGTCTCCTAGGTTATGGTCGAGCAGTTGTAGTGCCAACTGTATTAGAATTTTAAAAATGTCTAAATAAGCTCCATTGCCACTGTAAACAACTTTTTGACAATTATAACCAAACTGATACTGAGCCTTGAAATAACAAACCACACATTTGTTAAAATCCTATAAAAGGAGATGTTTTTATTAATGGTTGTTATGCATTCAGTTCTGCATTTAGTATAAAATGTTCATAGACAAAAATATAATGGTATCTTAATGATGTAGCAAAATATAATTATATTTAAATATTTCTACCTAATCCACAAAAAAATATTTTGGGCTTTTGGATTTTCAAAAACAGGCTTTGTTTTTGGAAAATCAAGTTTTGTTTTTTTTTAAAAGCAAGTTTTTTATTTTTTATTTTTTGTTTTTTAAAATCAATTTTTTAATTTTTTTGGGTTTTTTAACATTAATTTTTTTAATTTTTTTGGTGTTTTAAAATCAATTTTTTTTACTTTTTTTGGTTTTTTAACATTAATTATTTATTCAATTTTTTTGTGTTTTAAAATCAATTTTTTAATGTTTTTTGGTTTTTTAACATTAATTTTTTTGATTTTTTTGGTGTTTTAAAATCAATTTTTTTTACTTTTTTTGGTTTTTTAACATTAATTATTTATTCGATTTTTTGGTGTTTTAAAATCAATTTTTTAATTTTTTTTGGTTTTTTAACATTAATTTTTTTGATTTTTTTGGTGTTTTAAAATCAATTTTTTTTACTTTTTTTGGTTTTTTAACATTAATTATTTATTCGATTTTTTGGTGTTTTAAAATCAATTTTTTTAATTTTTTTTGGTTTTTTAACATTAATTTTTTTAATTTTTTTTGGGTTTTTTAAAATCACTTTTTTTTTTTTTTGGGGTTTTTTAAAATCACTTTTTTTTTTTTTGGGTGGTTTTTTAAAATCACTTTTTTTTTTTTTTTTGTGGTTTTTTAAAATCACTTTTTTTTTTTTTTTTTGGGTTATTTAAAATCACTTTTTTTTTTTTTTTGGGGTTTTTTAAAATCACTTTTTTTTTTTTTTTTGGGGGGTTTTTAGAAAATCAATTTTTATTTTTTTGTGGATTTTTGACAGCCCTCCTTTTTGACATTAGGTTAAACAGCCATTTATGTTATGCCAAAAAAACAAAGAGAAGGCCCAGAATGGGGTCAGCAAAACAGGAAATGAAGGACATGATTGATGTTTTGGGGTTTAAAAAAGGGCATTTAGATTCGACCCAAAACATCAATCATGTCCTTCATTTCCTGCTGCATACGATCCAGCCTATTACGCATTTGATCCATGTCTTGATTCCAGGCCATTATTTGACCAATTAGACGTTGGGCACTTTCCGAGGTGAAATAGTCACTTCTTGTTGTTCCTAAAGTGGAATGAAACCAAAAAATGTCTTTAGAAATATGCACACATACATAGTTTACCTTACCAGAAATAAAGCTGTTGTCTCAGACACTGACCTGGTGGGGTGGCCATGTAGCCTAATTCCTCCACATCCTCGGGGGTGTCACTGTTGCTTGAATGAAGCACAACCAGATCCCCTAAAATAGAGTAGACAAATTCAATTAAACAAAAGGCAGTCATGCATAGATTAACGTAAGCTGGTGTGTCAGACACTCACCTGGTGGGGTGCCCATGTCGCCCACCTCTCCTTCCTCCACATCGTCAATGGGACTTGGGCTGATTGCCCAATCCTGTTTTGCTTGGGGTGGACTGTGTTCTTGTGGTTGGCTGAGTGATTTTTCCCCTATGTGAAACAAAAAATTAGTAATCTAATTAGCACACAGATATTTTAGGACATAATAATTTTCCAACATTTGTAGTGAAGTGGTTTGTGTAGAGTTCCTATTTTAGTTCAATATTTAAAATTATAAAGACATACCGGATAGATAGATATCAATATCTCAAAATATAGTTAATAATCTTTTGATCTCTCTCTATATCTGTAACAAAATCTCTAAATATCTAACTAAATGTAAATCCAAAAAATTAAGAGAATTTCAAATAGATATATATATATATATATATATATATATATATATATATATATATATATATATATATATATATATATATATATATATATATTTATATATTTATATTTATATTTATATATTTATATATTTATATATTTATATATTTATATATATATTTATATATTTATATATTTATATATATATATATATATATATATATATATATATATATATATATATATATATATATATATATACATATATATATATATATATACATATATATATATATATATATATATATACATATATATATATATACATACATATATATAGATAGATAGATAGATAGATATATATAGATAGATATGGATATGTAACGAGGTTTCTTCAAAGATCGTTTAAAACGATGAACAAAAATCGTATAGGAAGGAAAAGCACATGGAGCAGTATACAAGGTAATAAACACAAGAGAAAAACACGACAAGTACTTACTTTTTTTAAGAACTTTCCGGATACGTCGGTATTGATCCGGCTCCCTGAGTTTCAGGTCAGACCATCTTTTGCGCAATTGATCTTTGGAGCGCTGGACCCCAAATGATGCCTGCAAAGTCTCCACGACCTTCGCCATTATTTTGGCCTTGCGCAAATTTGGCCGTGCGTACGGCCCATAATTGCCATCATAGTCGTCTTTGCGAAGAATGGCCACCATCTCCACCATCTCTTTGAAACTCATATTAGAGGCCTTAAATCTAGGCCTCACAGATTTGGTTGACGTTCCAGACGTTCCAGCCTGCGGGCTGTCTCCACTACCTGAGGTCGTCAACATTTCAGGTGTCTCCGCCATTCTTTAACTCCACTACGCGCCGTAACAAAAAAGGGGCGGAGAACATGAGTTCATTTCGAACGTCAGGGGCGGGCGACGCAGGCGGAGTTTCACACATGCGTAGTGTATAAAGGAGGGCCTTTCGCGCGTGTCGTACGTACGTTCTGTGCGTCAAATTAGGGGGCGGAGAACATGAGTTCATTTCGAACGTCAGGGGCGGGCGACGCAGGCGGAGTTTCACACATGCGTAGTGTATAAAGGAGGGCCTTTCGCGCGTGTCGTACGTACGTTCTGTGCGTCAAATTAGGGGGCGGAGAACATGAGTTCATTTCGAACGTCAGGGGCGGGCGACGCAGGCGGAGTTTCACACATGCGTAGTGTATAAAGGAGGGCCTTTCGCGCGTGTCGTACGTACGTTCTGTGCGTAGGTGATAGTGGACCAGGACGTTCCAAAACTAAGGTAATTTGAGATATATATATTTTTTTGGGGGGGGTTTATGGTCATGACTTTGTAGCAAGCGGCCTATATGGCTTGATAGATTGATGAGGCCTACATAGGGAGAAGATGATGAGGGGTTAGCAGAAACATATAATAAGTTTTTTTGGTCTTGTGACTTTCTCTTTTCCAGATATAATGAATCCCCTATTGAAGGATCCAGAGTTCCTTACTTCTTTTATTTCAAAGTATCGAGAGATGAGGAATTTGTGGGAGGTGAAACACCCTCAGTATTATAACAAGCATGTGAGGAAGTCAACGCTGGAGAGACTTCTGTCCTTTGTCCAGGAGACCATCCCGGGAGCAACAATGGAGACAGTGCACAAGAAAATTGGGGTCTTGAGGAACATGTATAAAAGGGAGCATAGGAAGATCCAGGAATCAAGGAGATCAGGAGCATCAGCAGATGATGTTTATGTACCCAGGCTGTGGTACTACAATCAACTCCGTTTTCTTGATGACCAGAATGAAGCCAGGGCATCACTTTCAACCCTTCCCTCCACCCTTCCCTCCACCCTTCCCTCCACCCCAGCAGAGGCTGATGAGGAGCAAGCTGGGTCTTCCATCCTGGATGAACCGGATATGACCATCTGGAGTCAGGTAAATTATTTTAACAAATATTTACTGTACTAATATTAATGATGTTAACTGGATGTTATAATTGTCTCAAATAATTTAGCACTCCAAATTGTGTATACATATCAAATGATAGTAGTGACTAAATATGTTTGGCACCTGCTTGAAATAATTAGGGTGTCTGATTAGACTCTTTTATTAAAGAGATGTATTCACATTGAATTTGCTAGTCATGAGAAGCAAACTGTGTGTCATTGATGAACCCAAAAAAAGAAACTAAAACTATTGTCCTTTTTTTATACACAGGATGAGTCCATCCAGGAGGAATGTGGGGAAAGTGGCAGGCAGGAGGAGACCGGGCCCATGGACAGCCTGGAGGAGGCCGGATTCACCATCATCCTGGAGGAGGCTGGGCCCAGTGTCAGGCAGGAGGTGGCTGCTCCCAGTGAGGTGGCTGGGCCAAGTGAGGTGGCTGGGCCAAGTGAGGTGGCTGGGCCAAGTGAGGTGGCTGGGCCCAGTAGGAGCCTCACCCAATCCCAAGTGCCTCCCCTCCACCTTCCCAAAAAAAGGGCCAAGAAGGGGATGGTCACACAGGACGCGTCCCTGCGCCTCATGCAACAGGCCACCCGTTTTTTAACAAGCCCCCCCGAAGCGGAAGAAGCCTATGGCTGCTACTTAGCCAGCAGGCTTCTTCAGATGGATTGGGAGCAGCGCCTCATTTGTGAGCGCCTATTTGGGGAAACAATCCATAAGGGGCTGCAGGGCACGCTAACCAAAAACACCCAACTACATGAGGCAGCCCCCCCCCTCCTCCTCCTCCTCCTCCTCCTCCTCCTCCTCCTCCTGCCACAACTGAAACACCAGAGCCACAGCCTCAAAAGAAGGCTACAGGGAAGGCTACAGGGAAGGCTGCAGGGAAGGCTGCAGGGAAGGCTGCAGGGCAGCGTGGAGGAAAGGCTGCAGGGAAGAGAAGAAAGTGATGACCTGGGTTCAGTCTGGTCTGACAGAAGACGCAGGCTGTTGTAGGACCACAGTCTGGGGACATCTAGATCATCTGCTGGTGCTGTTGATCTCTGGGATTCTTGGACCAGATTGTGCTCCCTCTTATATGGACTCCTCAAGATCCCAATTTTCTTGTACACCGACTTTTTCCAGCGTTGACTTCCTCTTTATTTTATTTTGACCATGAATAAATGGATCTTTTTTGAGTTTAGCAAAAGACTTTTATGTGTTTTCTTTTAAATCATTGATTTTACACACAATGTTAAATTAACAAGGGACAACAATCTCATTGAGTTTTAAAAAAACACACCAAAAATACATTACTAATGTTAAGAATGTTCAAGTGGTAAGTCTTGAAAAAAAAATATATACATAAACAAAAACGGTGCTTTGGGTTAACTTTATCTAAAAATTAAAAAATAATCACTAGAAAAAAAATAAAAAAGAATAATGGGTTCTTTGTGGTAACTTTACAAACATAAAAAAAAAAAAAAAAAAAGGGAAAAAGTATTATTAGTATGGAAACATTGTTTATAAAAAGCATACTATATCATTCATGAGATCAAAGAGAAAAAGAATTCAGAAATCAGTTTGGGAGAACTCTGATTATGAACAGCAAAACACCTTCGTTCTTTAGAGCATTCGTAAAGAAGAAATAAAATGCGCTGCATTCAACGATCACAGATTTTGCAGCGTGATGAATGTGCTACCTACAATACAAACACTAGTTTTACTAGACCGAGTGCTTCCGTTTAGTTTTTGCTTATGAGCATGCGTCGTTTTTTTGTCCGTAGGACTAGCATACAGACGAGCGGACTTCGGGGTCCGTCGTAGTTACGACGTAAAGATTTGAAGCATGTTTCAAATCTAAAGTACGTCGGATTTGAGGCTAAAAAAGTACGTTGAAAGTCCGAAGCAGCCCACACACGATCGGATTACCAGCCAGCTTTAGTCCGTCAGCGTCCGTTGGACTTTTGTAGACGAAAAGTCCGACCGTGTGTACGCGGCATTAGTGATCGCAGGGATCAGGCCTGACTCTGTGAACGCTGCAGTTATGTGTTTAGTGTTTTGTAAGTGACAATGATCGATCGATACTTCACTTGGGTGGGCTGGGCCGGGCGGAGGGGAAAAACGCAGGTGCTAGCGGGTATCTGGGCTGATCCCGCTAACACTGCGTTTTTGGGAACCCTAAACTGCTGGGGACGCTAGTATAGATCTGATCGGATCAGATATTGATCCGTTCAGATACTATACCACTAAGGGAGGCGTATGCTGCGTGCGTGGGTGTTAACTTTATTAGGGGGGGTTAGGGGGGTACCCTAGACCTAAAGGGGGGTAACAGTAACTGTCCCAACACTATAACTGTCACAAACTGACACCAATGCAGTAATCAGAAAAAAAAATACTGCTTGGTGTCAGTTTGTGATTGGGGGGGGATCGGGGGGCGATCGGGGGGGATCGGGGGTGTTTAGTGTGCCTGGCATGTTCTACTGTGTGTGTGTGTGTTTGGTGCACTCACTTGTCTTCTCTCCTCGGCGCTGGAACGGAAACTGCCAAGACGAGGAGAGATGACATCACATCCTCTGCCTGTGTGAAACTACACACAGGCAGGGGAGGATTCCCATTGGCTGGGAGCAATCGCGAGGGGGGGGGCCACGATCGGATGGTCTCCCCCTCGCCTCTCAATGCTTCCAGTCACAAGCCGACCGCCGCTGGCACCGGGGGGGGGGTCCGATCGGACCCCCCACCCGCGGGAGGCAGATCACGTACGGGTACGTGATTCTGCCTGCCCGTGCCATTCTGCCGCAGTATATCTGCATTAGGCGGTCGGCAAGTGGTTAATAAAAAAGCTTACTGTTTGTTTAATGAATAAGTAAACATTTTGTATGATCAAATTTAGACATGTGCAGAATGAAAAAATTAGTTTTGTTTTGATTCGATATTTACATAAATGTATTTAGTTAAATTTGTTTCATTAGTTTAATTTATTTTTGGAATTTGTTTTGTTTATTCATTTTCAAATCAATTCAAATAGTTTTCGAATTCGAAAAGTTTTCGAGTTCAAATAGTTTTCCTATTTCCAAAGAGAATAAAATAGAATAGAAAATAAAGTAATAAAATAGAAAAAATAGAATAGAATAGAAAAGAATATAACAGAAAATAAAAGAATATAATAGAGTAAAACAGAACAAAATAGGATAGAAAATAAAAGAACAGGAGAGGGAGATGGGCGGAGCCTAACGGAGCAGACATGCATTGTTAGAGCTCTGCACCACTGAGGAGAGAAGAGAAGGACAAAGCGGAGCCTGCAGGCTCAAAAGGTATCCATTTGAACCTTTTTACCCCAGGGAACAAACTGTGAAAGTTTGGGCAGGAAATATGGTACTGGGAGGAAACCGTGGCAGAAATAAAAATCACCTCACAAAGAGCTCACAGGCACTCACTGCAGCTGAAGCAGCTCCAGTCACCTCACAAGATACAGCATCAGGGCGCTCTCACAGACAGAAAATGTCACAGCAAGACTCTCCATTTGAGTCAGATACAGAACAAATCCTCTCACAAACTTCTCCACAAGCCTCCTCAGCATCCCCAGTAATATTATTACAATTTGAAAAGATGCTTCATAAGGCTTTAAAACAAACCTCAGACCAAATAACAAAAAGCCTAACCAAAGAAATAAGAGAGCTGGGAAACCGCACCGCAGCCTTAGAAATAAAAATGGATGAAATTGAAATTACAACCCAAGTAAATATAACAGAATTGGAACAATTAAAAGAAGAGAATTTAATACTTCAAACTAAGCTCGAAGATTACGAAAACAGAGCCAGACGTTCAAACTTGCGCATAAGGGGAATACCTGAAACCGTGACAGACCTGCAATCTACTTTTACTGCTCTATTACAAGAACTAAAGCCAGATATCCCTATTGAACATTTAGAACTGGACAGAGTACACAGAGCCCTCACAGCCAAAAAGAAAGATGGACCCCCACGTGATATAATCACAAAATTTCATTATTACAGAACGAAAGAACAAATACTAATTGCTGCAAGAGAAAAAAAGGAACTTAATTTTCAAGGACACAATTATCAAATTTTTGCTGACCTATCCCAACTTACTATTACTAAAAGACGATCCATGAAACCCCAACTAATGGAACTGCAACGCCACAACATTATGTATCAATGGGGCTTCCCCTTTTCAGTCAGATTTAACTACCAAGGTACAATTTACAGAAGCAGATCAGCAGATGAACTACAACAAACCCTTTTAAAATTAAATCTGACAGAACCCACAAGCAGCAACTCTCCCACATGCAGAAGAATGACATCATCTTTACCTTCAGGCAGCACCCAGAAAATTTCAGAACAAAATGGGAATCATCATTCTCACAAAAGAGGCCGTTATGCCACATCATCCATGGACCAAGAAGATTCAATGGACTGACATCCTAATTCCTGATATCTCCTCATTTATTATACTAAGAGATGGTTCTCTATAAAAAACCTGTATTTATAACTGAATGTAACTGCATTCTGATAGTCACACACTGTGTGGGATCATGTTACATTCCAGTTATATTTCTTATTACTTCTGATTCATATAGCCTTAGAATATATAAGTGAAATAAGGAAATTCTTGTTCAGTTATATATTATCAGGTAATAACAATAGATTTATTACTTTTTAGGACAAATATGTTCAATAATCCAGAAGTAATGGAAGCTTTTTCTTTCTTTTCCTAACTAGTTCCTAGAATTATGTTTTTGTTTATTCTAATCTGAAGCAATACAACCTCAGTTTTATGAGTTAACATATCCAAACAGTTACATATGAATAAAATATGTAATTGTTTACTCTAAAAGGGTTAAAATCCCAAAATAATTCAAAACTATCTTCATCAATACCAAAGTTATTAACAGTATCTTTCTAACTGAATTATTTAGCCTAGGGCAAGACTAACCATATACAACCACCCTGGAATAAATAATTTCAACAAAAACTATATTCTGCACTCCAATTAATGAAACATCATTTTGATGTCTTTTGACATAGCACTTCTCTCCTGTAAGCGGAAGATCCGTGTACCCCCATTAGCCCTCCTCATTCTCCCAACCATATTATGTGGGAGTGTGACGAAGGCACTTATTCCCCTGAGAGAGATATTTATTCTCTTTCACGGGTAAATTGTGATTACTTGCAAAAAATAATTTATACAATGTATCAACTAATCTCATATGTTTTTTGTTTACTCTTTACTCCAGAATTCACTGGTTTCTTTTCTATTTATTCATCTCTTCAGTCCACACAGGTTGATCTGCGCAGTCAGCTCTGCATAACAAAAAGTAAGTCAAAACTATTTGATCTGTTGACATGGCACCACTGAATATACTTTCCCTGAATGTTCAGGGAATAAATGTCCCTCAAAAAAGGACCAAAGCCTTCCGTACTTTTCATAACAAGAAGGCTCACATAGTATGCCTCCAAGAAACACACTTCACCAAAGATTCTACTCCAAAATATATTTCTCCTTTTTATCAACAAATTTACACGGCTTCTGCCTGTACCAAGCAAAGGGGAACTCTAATTGCATTTCACCGATCCACACCATTCACCTTTTCATCAGAAATTAAAGACCCAGAAGGTAGATACCTGATACTCATGGGTTATATAATGGATACAGCAATCACGGTGATTTCCTACTACGCTCCTAACAAACAACCCACACCATTCCTCTCACATATATTACAAGTGATTAATACACACAAAATAGGAACAGTGATAATGTGTGGGGATTGGAACCAGGTCCTCCTCCCATTTCTAGATAAATCACCTTTTACACCATCCAAAATAACCTCTAGATTACCTTTTTCTCAACTTCTTTCCAAATACAATCTGGTAGATTCGAGGAGAGAAAGTAACCCAATGAAAAAGAAATTCACTTATTTCTCGCACCCTCATCAAACCTTCACCAGAATAGATCATATTTTTCTAACAATAGGAATGATACCAGAAATTATTGCATCAGATATAATTCCGATTCCGTGGTCTGACCATAATGCAGTATACACTACTATAGCCTCAGCCATACCAAAAGCGCATGACCCAACGTGGTACTTACCGGACATAATGCTCAAACACCCACTACATCAGATGGCCATTGAACAAGTTTTAAAGGAATACATATCAATTAATAATGCAACAGACATCTCCCCTATAACACTGTGGGAAGCTCATAAGCCTGTCTTGCGTGGTACAATACAAAGACAAATGACACTATTTAAACGGGAACGCAAAAATCTAGCAAAAAAACTAGAACTCAATTTTAATGCAGCCTACATATCATTTCAAGATAATCCATCTCAGAGTACAAAATCTCATCTGGAAAAATCTAGATTGGAATACGATCTATTTCTCACTGAGTCAGTTGATAAATCCCTCAAACGCTCCAAACACAATTTCTACATGAATACAAACAAACCAGGTACATATTTGGCTCGGGCATTAAATTCAACTAACAAATCTTTCAAACCAATACGTTTGAAATTATCAAAAAATGTTTACACTTGTAATCCAGTTATAATAGTCCATAAATTTCACTCACATCTCGCAACTTTATACAAGAAAAACAATGAATTTAATCCTACAGAGGCTGAATCCTTCTTCTCAAAAATAACCTTACCTGAGTTATCTCAGAATCAAAAAAGCAGTTTGGATGAGCCTATAACTATAGATGAAGTTGCTAACGCCATAAAAGACCTAAAACTGACGGCGCATGCGCGGCAGCTCCATGAACGGTCGCTCGTTCTGAGAGCTCCGCTCCACTCCGGCCTACGAGCCCTGCCACAGCTACAACTAGCGGCTGAACCGGACCATCGGACCCCCTCCTCACTCCCTGAAGTCCGGAAGGACCCCCTCGCATGACCGGGGGCTCGGTAAGACGGGACTTATCCCGGTTTTTATACTCAGGCCCGCGGATCGCGGCCTCCACAAAAATGGCGGCGACCGGCGCCACACGAGGCCCCTCAGGGAATCTGGAGGCATCCTTGGAAGACTTTCCTCCCCTGCCCTCCCCCAGCTCCATAACGAAAACACAAACTGTGAGTAATCCCCAGGATGGGCTATTTACAGGATCCCAAACGAACTCCTTAGACTGCAACCCTATGGAATCTCCCCCCCTATCCCAGATGGAGGAGAGCTGCCCCCCACCCAGCCCTCAGGATGATTTCTCTGCCCCTATCCCCACTGACTTTACAGCCCTAATGAACACTTTCTCCAATATGCTTACAAGGGGTTTGGCACACAATGCCTCACAAATTACCACAACTATACAGGCTGATCTGCAGCAATTAGGTGCACGCATTGAAGCAATCGAATCAAAGACCGATCAAATTGCTGCAGTGGCCAACCAGAACACTGACAGGATTCAAGAATTACATGACCAACTGGATATGGCATACTCAAAGCTCGATGACCTCGAGAACAGGTCTCGAAGATACAACTTCAGACTAAGAGGCCTTCCAGAAACCTTTAAGGACACGGAAAAAATTGTTCGTTCATTTATCAAGCATTTAATCCTGGATATACCAGATTACAGGCTGGAACTAGATCGGGCTCACAGGGCTTTGCAACCACCACGCCAAGATGGCCTACCCAGAGATATTGTGGTTAAACCCCACTTTTTCAGAGTCAAAGAAGAAGTCATGCATAGAGCGAGAGAATCTGAAAATCTCTCATTCCAGGGACACTCGATTCAAATTTTTGCGGACCTTTCCCCCTTCACGATCCAGAGACGGAGATCATTAAAGCCTCTATTGAGCATCCTATCGCAAAAATCGATCACTTACAGATGGTCGTTTCCCTTTCGCCTTAACTTTGCCTACTTAAACAAGTCTTACAGCTTCACAAATTTCGGAGATGGGGAACGCCTGCTGCTGCAACTGGGCCTAATATCCCACTCACCAACATCCCCTACCGCTACGGATTCCAGAACACCCCAGTCTGCGAAGAGACCACCACCCTCAAGCCCCATCCAACCCTTATGGCATAAACAACAGGCCAAGAGATCCAAAGATGGACGCCCTCCCTAACGGAAAGTCTGCTATCAACAGTTCCATCTACTCTCCAGATCTCTCTGGAGCACCCTTTAAGATGTGGGACGCTGTCACCCCAAACACCCGGTCTCCTTTACCTGGTGTTTAACCTGTTGGGACACTGAGACGTTTGCATTATTTTTCAAATTTTTTCTTTGTTTCACTTCTCTCAGGGCTCCTACAATTTTGACTCTTACGGTTCTACCTTTCGGTTTTTTTTCTATGGCAGTTTGGCCGGAGTGGCTGCACTTCGCCTCCACGAGTTTCTGAGTGGTATTTTCCCCCATTCAGAAACACCTTCATAACCCCTGTACGGGGTACCCGTTTTTTGGGAAAACTTTCTTTTTTTTTTCTCTTTTAGGGGGTGGCTGATGGCCCTCCCCCCTGTTAGGGTTCTTAGATTTTTACTTTTTTTTTATTTAGTTACACTTAATATATCAGATCGTCTATATCATCTGTTTTACATTGTTTTTGACATGACCTGTTTTTCTCTCTCAGGGTTGATCTTCTCTCCCGCCCTCCCCTCCCCACCTCCAATACCATCGGAGTCTCTCAGGGGCCTAACAATGTCGCTACATCCCGGATTCCAGGACCTTCGGATGGCTGAGACTTGGACACGAGCTCAAAATTTGAGGTCTCAGGTAGGCTTTGGTTGTGTGATGAGCACATCCCCCCCTCTGATCCATGCTACCTGACTCACACGTTCCTCCTCCCCAAATTTGTATAGCCACGCATAATGTACAAGGCATGAACTCTCCTGTCAAACGGCGCAAACTTTTTAATCACTACAAATCACAAAAAATAGCAGTTCTCCTATTACAAGAAACTCACTTCCCAGCCTCATACAACCCCTCCTTTTTAAACGGTAACTACACACAGTTTTTTCTATCCAATGCCGAAAATAAATCTAAAGGGGTAGCTATCTGTTTTTTCAAAACACCTGAAATTTTCCCCTTCCGAAGTCATAAAAGACCAGGCAGGCAGGTTTATATTGGTAAAAGGGACGATTGAGGGTTTAATATATTCATTTATCTCTTACTACGCCCCTAACAAAGGCCAGGCTTCCTTTTTCTCCACAATGTTGTCCACTCTAGGCCCAAAACTCGAGGGAAAAATAATAATGGGAGGAGACACGAATATACCTTTCGATACTTCTCTAGATAAATCAGGGTCGGGGTCTTCCCGCTCCAGAAAACCCCCAAAACATAGTACTAAAATAGCATTCACTCTACATTCTCTAGGCCTGGTGGACATATGGAGAGAAATGAACCCTAGGTCCAAAGACTTTACCCATTACTCGGCCCCACATCACCTCTATTCTAGAATTGACCATATTTTTATACAATCACATAACATCCCCAAGGCTAACAAAGCAGTCATTAGGGACTCCCCCATTTCGGACCACTCCCTGGTTCTCTTATATCTACAACAATCTCCCAACCCGGGAAATAAATTCACATGGCGACTTAATGAAGGGCTCCTCAGTGACCCGATTCAATGCTCGATTATAGATAAAGAGATTCAAGAATACTTTCGTCTTAACGATACGGGAGAAGTTTCTCCAGTCACACTGTGGGCGGCCCATAAGGCAGTACTCAGAGGGAAGATTATCCAAATCTCCTCCAACCTTGAAAAGGAACGCACGGCTGACATTAACAACCTTAAAATACGATACCAATCCCTCTCTAGAGCCCATAAGAAGAACCCCACCGGGGATTCTCTAGAGGCGTTGGAAAATGCACGGACCTCTTTAAATCTAGCCCTCACCTCTGAGGCTGAGAAACAGCTCCGGTGGTCAGGCGCACGTTTCTACCACCAGACTGACAAAATAGGAACTAAATTAGCTACCAAATTGTCCCCAAAACCTCGCTCGGCTGCTTTCCCCAAAATTCGCACCCTCTCCGGTGAACTTTCCCAAAACCCCAAAAATATAATGGAAACATTCCACACGTTTTATACATCTTTATATAAACAGGAACGAACAACATTTGACCATTCAACCTCAGATTTCCTGACTAGCTTACCCCTTCCCAAATTATCGTCTGAGCACTCTGACCTTATGGATGACACCATATCGGAAGCAGAAGTGCTTGGGGTAATTAAACACCTGAAACTAAACTCGGCCCCGGGACCTGACGGCTTTTCCGCAGGCTATTACAAAAAATTCGGTCCGACCTTAACTCCGCATTTGGTCAAATTCTTTAACTCGCTCAGATCTGGTTCTCCCCTGGATAAAGCCCTCAATCTGGCCTTCATCTCGGTAATTCCAAAACCTGGCAAAGACACATCTACGGTCTCCAATTACCGCCCTATTTCATTAATCAACAATGACCTCAAAATATTAACTAAAGCACTCTCCAACCGGCTAGCTTCCTGCATAGCAGCCTATATTAACAAAGACCAGGTGGGCTTTATCCCGGGGAGACAAGGACCTGACCAGATCCGAAGAGCAATCAACATTATCTCTCTTCTTAAATCCCAATGGGATGGAGGCCCCCCGCAACATGGATATTTGTTATCCATCGACTTGCAAAAGGCTTTCGACACAGTCACCTGGCCCTACCTATTCCATATATTAGAACGCTGGGGTTTTGGTCAACGTTTCATGAACATCCTTAGAGCACTATACTCCGGCCCTACAGCTCAGGTCAGATTGCAGGACTACTATTCTGAACCTTTTACTATAGAGAAGGGTACAAGACAGGGTTGCCCGCTCTCCCCCCTTCTGTTCGCCATAGCCATGGAATCCTTGGCTATCGCTATCAGAACTCACCCTGATATCAAAGGGGTGTTGTGTGGTAAAAGCGAGCACAAATGCACCCTCTTTGCAGACGATTTGTTACTCTTTGTAACTTCCCCCCTAGTCTCTACTCCCAATATCTTTGCTTTGCTGGATAAGTTTGGGGAGGCTTCTGGCCTTCGAGTTAACGTTGCCAAATCTTCTGCCCTGAACATCTCGGTCCCCCCTAATGTTCTAAGTAGCCTTCAAAACCATTTCCCTTTTTCCTGGAACGAGGTCACTCTACCATACCTAGGGGTCAACCTCACTGCAAATATAGCCTCTCTCTACTCATCTAACTACCCCACCACCTTCCGTAAATTAATTTCGGACCTATCCAAATGGGACAACCACAACTTATCTTGGCTTGGCCGTATCAATGCAATCAAAATGACCCTTCTCCCCCGCATTCTTTACCTATTCAGATCTTTGCCCATCCCTATCCAAAAATAACAAGTTCAACCACTTCAATCCAAAATTATAAAATTCATTTGGGGATCAAGGGGAAGTCGTTGCGCACAACACATTCTATTCCGCTCCAAATCACAAGGGGGTCTAGCTCTCCCCAACATTTGGTGGTATTATCAGGCTGCCCAGCTAGCCCAGATATCTATCGTTTACTCAAAGGGCCAGAAACCTGATTGGGTATCCATGGAACGACTTGCAGTCCCTCACCACACGATTGACTTCTTACTTTGGTCTCCCCCCAAATTGAGACCACCCATTCTAGCCCCCACACTATCACACTCTCTGGCTCTATGCGACCGTCTTTATAAAAATCCCTCCCTGATTTCTCCCCTCAAACCCCTAACACACATTTTTCATAACCCTGACTTCCCACCGGGGATGAACATTTTAGCATTTAGCTGGTGGTTGAATAAAGGATTACTTAGAATAGGGAACTATTTCTCCTCCACTGGCCCTCTCTCTCTAGCCCTCTGTACAAGTAAGCTTGAAATGCCCCCTGCCGAACGTTTTCGTTTTAGGCAGATCCAACATTTCCTCCATTCTATTTGGCCAAACAAACCGGAACCCCCTTCAATAACTAATTATGAATCATGGTGTTCGGGTGCGGTGGATCAGAGAGGGGGGATCTCCATCATTTATGCTTCACTTGCCTCCGCTGTGTCCAAGCCTCCGTATGCCTTGTCCTGGGAAAAAGACCTCGAAATCTCATGGGAGAGTGACCAATGGTTTTATTGCTTTCATCGCTCCTTTAAGGGAATCCTTAATGTTTCTCTCATGGAGGGCAGCATTAAGGTGCTCATGAGATGGTATAGGGTACCCTATCTTTTGGCTAAGATATATCCTGATGTTTCCCCGCTGTGCTTTCGTGGTTGCAACCACATTGGGACTCTGCTCCATGTTTGGTGGACATGTCCACGGATAAGGGGCTTATGGAACAAAGTATTCTCAGTGATCCGCAAGATATCCTCCGCCCAGATCCCCCAAACTCCGGAGATAGCCTTATTGAATCTGAAAGTGGATAGGGTTGATAAATATACCCAACAACTGATCTTTTTTGTTCTACTGGGCACCAAAATAACAATAGCCTCTTGCTGGAAAAAACACAGAGTCCCATTCACAGCGGTGAAGCATAAAATATCCTGGATTATGGCGCAAGAAAAAATAGTGAGCATTATCCAGGATAAAGTTAGTAAGTTTGAGCTTATCTGGGAACCCTGGGCCAACTATTGTCACATCTCCTTGCACCCCGGCATGAGTCCCCCAGGATAACGGGCTCTCTGAGAGACTCCCACCTCAATCTTCATCAAAAGCAATGGTATTTTCCCCTTCTACCTACCACCCCATCAGCCTCCCTGAAGACCTTCTCCCTTTAGTACCTTAGACTCTCCGATTGTTCTCTATGTAAATTATTCAACCCTGAGACTTATTTATTTAAAATTATTTTTTTTTTGCATAACTTCCTCTTTTTTTACCCCTCCAGTGGGTCATGGTAAAACCCTAACACCCTCTGGCCCCAAAGCCCCAGAGTTATCCTGTCTGCTTAAATAGCCCCCTCTATGAGGACATATATGGACCTAGGTTACTCTGACCATCTGTAGATAGTCCTCTGCGGGATAGGTCAGGTCTATTTACCACACTTTGACACTGATAATGGGCTACTTCACTTAGATTAGATTCAACTGAGGTGGGGGATCCGGGAAAAGGGCATGGCCCTACGCCCGCAGTGTGTTCCCATAGGGGCGGGTGGTGGACCTCCCCCTGATCTCGGATCCCTCACAATTAATTCAATAAAGCCCCCCGTCTCCAAGTTAACCTCTCCTCATCTATTCCAGTTACTGAGTTACACCAGACTCATTTAAGTTTTTGCTCTGACAGTTTACACTTCATTCATTGTCCTAATGCCAGAGATATGTTTATTTTAGTCTTTAATTTTAATTTACGCTCAACTGTAACTAAGAATTTTGTTGTTTAGACTTTTCAGTTTACATCTTGCATTGAGAGGTCTTTCCTCACATTATTTGTCTCCTTTTGAATCCTAATATCCTTGCACCATGTAATGTCTTTTACAAAGGTTATGTAAGAAATTTGTCTTGCTACTACCAATAAAAATTTATTGAAAATAAAAGACCTAAAACTTAACAAAAGACCAGGCCCAGACGGCTACTCGGCTTTATACTATAAAACATTCTCAGAAATACTCTCTCCCATTCTCACTGAAACTTTTAACAAACTTCTAGATGGGCATTCTTTTCGGCAAGAAACACTAATGGTAATTGTTTGTATGATCCCAAAACCCCTTTCTGATGATACTTCCTGTGTGAATTATCGGCCTATTTCTCTGTTAAACCTCGATATTAAATTATTAGCAAAAATAATAGCAAAACGCCTCAATAGCATTACAGGAAAATTAATACATAGAGATCGAGTAGGCTGCAAGCCAAATAGACAGGCAGGCGATAATATACGCAGGGCAGTGTTATTGGCACATATTGCTAAAAAACGGAAAATCCCTTTATGTTTTCTATCTCTCGATATTAAGAGGGCATTTGACACAGTATCCTGGCAATATATTCAATATTCATTACAAAAATGGGGTTTTGGACCACACTTTTTAACATGGATTAAAGCATTATATAATAAACCCAAAGCCTATATAAAATATGCTGGATACAAATCTGAAGCCTTTAATATCGAAAGAGGTACCCGACAGGGTTGCCCATTATCTCCCTTATTATTTGCCCTTATACTCGAACCCATGGCCCAATACATCAGAACAAACCAAACTATAACTGGCATTGAAGTAGGAGGTATTACACACAAATTATGTATATTTGCAGATGATATATTACTTTTTCTATCATCACCACAGGTCTCTGGTCCTAACTTAATACCAGCTCTTGATGGATTTGCAGCCCTATCCGGCCTTATGATTAATCCTAAGAAATGCCTAGTGCTTAATATTTCGCTCACAAACATGGAATTGATCCCGGCTAGGGCTGCACTCCCATTCACATGGGCAGAAAAATCAATCCCATATCTTGGAATTCATTTAACAGCATCTCATTCTGACTTATTCTCAACCAATTATCCTCCTGTATTAAGACAGATCACAAATCTAATAAAACAATGGTCGCAACTTCCTTTATCCTGGATAGGGAAGATTAATGCAATCAAAATGACTATTCTACCCAAATTGCTTTATCTATTCAGAGTCCTCCCTATTCCAATTCCTTCCTATTTTTTGAGAACAGTACAAAAAAGAGCAACTTCGTTTATATGGGGCTCTTCTAAACCACGTATACCTATACACACACTACATCTTCTTAAAAATAAAGGAGGCCTGGGATACCCTAATTTTACTAACTACTACAGAGCAGCACATTTGGCCAGTCTGTCCAAATACCATGCAAAACAGGAAATCCCATTATGGGTATTTATAGAGGCTTCAGAAAATGACCCTCTATTAATATCAAATTTATTATGGCTTGATCCTAAAGACCGCTTTAAAATTCATAATCCCATAACTAAACACTTCTTATCTCTCTGGGATAAACTAAAAACCAAATATCAGTTACAATCTCCACACAATCCTCTCCTTTCTTTTATCAGAAATCCGGCCTTTTATCCGGCATGGATCTACCCAAATTCTTTTAAAGCTTGGACAACATCAGGCATTCAGACACTAAATGACTTCATAGCATCTAAATCATTCCTTTCATTCCCATCGCTTAGAGAAAAATATGATCTACCAAACTCTGAGATATTTAGATATCTCCAAATCAAAAATTTCTATACACCATTCCTAAAGGGGGATACACCATTATCCCAATTATCCATTTTTGAATCAATCTGTACAAAAGATCCATTTGCTAAAGGTACAATTTCATCACTTTATAATCAATTATATGGAGTAGCAAATCTTAATAGACCCTCTTACGTTCAGAGGTGGGAGGAGGACCTGGGACGAACTTTAGAAGACACGGACTGGTCTAACATATGGCTCACATCTAAGTCATCTTCACCCAACATCTTAGCACTGGAGACAAATTATAAAGTCCTAACTCGCTGGTACCTTGTACCCGCTAGAGTGGCAAAATATTCACCTAATACCTCAGCTCTTTGTTTTCGAGGATGCCCAGAAATAGGCACATATTTACACATATGGTGGACGTGCCCAGTAATCCAAACCTTCTGGAAGGAAGTCTTCGTGATTGCATCTAATATATTTAAAAAAATAATACAACCAGATCCATATTTAACCTTACTTAATCTAAAACCGGAATGGTTAACACTCTCTCAATTCAAACTTATGATCCAACTAATAACGGCTGCAAAACAAACAGTGGCCAAGGCATGGAAATCTCCTACATTGGTTCTAGCAGAAACAATTCACAGAATGAATAATACAATGTCCCATGCTAAGATGGTAGCCATCGATCAAAATCAAATTCCAAAATTTGAAAAACTTTGGCACCCTTGGATAAAACAACAGTTCCTGTCAAACTTCAATGACTCTGTCCTGTTGCCATGGTAACAGATTAAATGACTTACAGGGACACCCATTCTAAGGCTTCAAAGAGAACTAAAAAGAATAATAAACTGATGAGCGGGACAACTTTGTGGACCATACCTCTACCTTTCAACCCTTTTTCTTCTTTCTCTTTCTTTTTCTCCACCTTACGATTAAAGCTCATTATCAGAATTTATTTGACCTATATACACTCTACTTGTAAACAATATGTATAGTAGGTATAAATCATTTAAATACCTACAAAAGTAACTAAGGAAATGATATATATCTTTAATTTAGGTTTACGTGAACCCAATGTTTAATATTTGAAATTTCATGATATTTACCTATATAAACCCTACTGTAAAACAATGAGCTTACTTTATAGATCCTTGTAAACTTACTTGATGTATCTTTATAATATTGTATACTCAATAAACTTCTTTTGACAAGGAAAATAAAAGAACAGAATAGAAAGGAATAGAATAGAATAAAATAAATAATTAAATAGAAAGAGTATAACCATCTTCTGAAATGCAAATAGAATAGAAAAGAATCAAATTAAAAAACAAAAGAATAGAATAGAATAGAAATGATATTACAAAATTCAAATAGAATCAATTTAAATTTGAATAGAATAGAAAAGAATATAGTAGAATAGAATAGAAAATAACACAATGGTATAGAAAAAAACAACAGAATAAAAGAGAATAAATATAACCTTCTTCCTATTCTAATCTATTATTTTCTATTCAAATTCAAATTGATTCTATTTGAATTTTGGAAAATGGTTATAATCTTCTATTCTAATCTATTCTATTGTTTTTTAAATTGTATTATTTTTGTATTTGTTTATTCTATTCTTTTCCATTATTTTATTTTCTATTTTTTTCTATTCTATTCTATTCAAATTCAAATTTATTCTATTTGAAGTTTGAATTTCAGAAGATGGTTATATTCTATTCTATCATATTGTTTTTTCTATACTGTTCTGTTATTTTCTATTCTATTTTAATGTATTCCTTTCTATTCGTTTCAAATTTAAATTGACTCTATTTGAATTTTGGGTACTGGTTATACTCTTTCTATTCTATTCTATTGTTTTTTTAGTTCTATTCTTTTCTATTCTATTCTTTTCTGTTCTATTCTTTTCTTATGCGTTGGAATTCAAATTTATTCTATTTGAAATTTGAATTTCAGAAGATGGTTATATTCTTTCTATGGTATTCTTTTCTATTTGTTGGTATTATATTCTAGTCTATTCTGTTCTTTTATTTTCTATTCTGCTTTGTTCTGTTTTACTCTATTACATTCTATTATTTTATTTTCTGTTATATTCTTTTCTAGTCTCTATTATATTCCTTTATTTTTTATTCTATGTTATTCTCTTTGGAATTTGGAAAACCATTTGAATTCGAAAATGTTTTGAATTCAAATTTGAAAACTATTTGAATTCGAAAAGTATTCGAAAACTATTTGAATTCAAATTTCGGCCGAATATTTTTTTGTTATTTTGGATTCGTTTAAATGTGGTACTATTGTAATTTGGAAATTCGGATGTATCCAAAATAACAAAAAAAATATTCGTCCGAATTTCAATTCATAAAGAAAAAAAACTGCACGTGTCTAATCCAATTCAGGTATTACACTTACCTAACCAAGTTAATATAGTTAGGATGAATTAGACACATATTTACTTCATATGGAGGTGTTTTACAATTGCTCACAATAGATTGTATAATGGAAAATTGAATACTTACCTTTCCGTAATTTTCCTTTCCTGGTGCCTGCCTATGGCAGCATACCAATGGTTGGTTGCTCCGCCCCCTATCAACCCACAGGACCACTTTAACTCTATAAAAAAGAGTTGCTCCCCTCAGCCGGATCATTGAAGGGAGGGTGTATGCTGTCATGGGCAGGCACCAGGAAAGGAAAATTACGGAAAGCAAGTATTCAATTTTCCGTGTTCCTGGTGCCTCCTTGGCAGCATACCAATGGTAAATAACTCACTTACAGGAAGGGTACTGCAATAAGGAAATTTAATGAGAAAAAGAAAAAACTACAGTACAGATGACTGCAAGGTCTTTTCCCCAAACTCTTGGGAAGTAAGAACTGCTGGGTCTACACTATAGTGAGACATGAACATGCTAAAGGATGACCAGCTGGCCACTCGGCAAATTGTCTCAGGGGAGACCCGTGCCAAGGCTGCCCAGGAGGAGGCTATTCTACGTGTTGAATGCGCATTGACCGCATCTGGAACTGGAAGACCACTAGCCTGATATGCTCTTTGGATTAACCTCACAATCAAGCTTGCCAAGGTAGTCTTGGATGCAGCCATTCCCTTCTTGGCGCCCTTTGGGATGACAAATAACCGCTGATCTTTCCTGAACTGTTGCGTCAAATTTAAGTAGTGTCTTAGGGATCTGGCTATATCCAACTCATGCAGTTTTGAGGAAGCTGGGTCCTCCCCGAATGCTGGAAGAACCCACTCCTGGTTCAGATGGAAGACTGAAGGCACTTTAGGAATGAATTGATGAATAGGCTGCAACAACACTTTGTCTGGGAAGAAAGTAATGTAGGGTTCTTGCAACCCTAACGCTTGGATCTCCGATACTCTGCGACCTGAAGTGATGGCAATTAGAAAGACCGCCTTGAAAGAAATATCCTCCAAGGTGCATTCTTCTGTGGGAGCAAAAGGAGGTTTTGAAAGGACACTAAGCACGATAGTCAAGTCCCATTTGGGGTATAGCGTCTTCCTGGGAGGTTGCATTCTTAGGACTGCCTTCAAGAAACATTCTACAAGAGGATCTAGTGCCCACCGGGTATCTGTTAAAGCTGAAAGGGCTGAAACCTGGACCTTAAGTGTTTTCAGGCCCAAACCTAAGTCCAATCCACTCTGTAAAAAGAGAAGTATATTTTTGACTCCGGGATTTAGGGGATTGAAATGGTTAGCCTCTGCTAATTCCGTAAACTTTCTCCAAACTCTATAGTAGGTGGTATTAGTAGATGATTTTCTGGCCTGTAGTAGTGTTTGGATAACACTATGTGAACAGCCTAGCTCGCCCAACCTTTTCCGCTCAACTTCCAGGCCCTCAAGTCTAGGATCTTCGGGTGCGGGTGACAGAACTTGTCCTGAGACAGAAGGTTGTATATGCGTGGAACGGGAAGCGGTTTGCACAAGGCCATCTTGACCAGGAGCGTGAACCATGATCTTTGGGCCAGTAAGAAATCACTGCCAAAACTGTCTTCTCTGTTGTTAGGCATTGGAGAAACCTCAGTATCAGAGGGGTTGGGTTGGGGGATATGCATATCCCATCTGAAAGTTCCATGGTTGGGTTAGGGCATCCACCCCTGCTGACCTCAGAGATGGGAATCTCAAAAAAAATAGCGGTGTCTTTGCACTGAGCGGGGAGGCAAATAGATCTATTTGGGGAGTGCCCCATTGCTGGAATATCCAGAGGAAGACCCTCGGATTCAGAGACCACTCGTTGTTGTGGCTGAAAGATCTTGAAAGATGATCAGCTAACTGATTCTCTAGCCCTGGGATATATGAGGCCCGTAGGTTGACTAAATTCCTCTTGGCCCATGTTAGAATGGGTGTCACTTCATTCAAGAGGGACCTGCTGTGCGTTCCCCCTTGATTCTGGACATAGGCCACTGCCGCTCTGTTGTCCATCTGGAGAAGGATGGATTTGCCCTTGAGGAAGGCGGCTAGAGACAAAATCGCTAACCAAGCTGCCCTTAGCTCCAAGGTGTTTGACACTACTCCCGCTGAATTGAATTGCCATCTCCCCTGTATCAACTGGTCTTGATAGTGTGCTCCCCATCCTAACCAACTTGTGTCTGTCATCAGAACAGACCATGGGATGGGACCAAGGGCATAGTGAAGCAGATGGTTGGATGGCCTTGTCCACCACCAGAGGCTGGATTTCATTGCAGGTGTAATTAATATCCTCTGATCCAGGTAATTCTTCTTCCACTGTGATAGAAAGCCAAGCTGGAAAGCCCGTAGATGCCATCTGGCCCATTTCACTATGGGTATGCATGAAGAGAGGGATCCGAGCAGGCTCAGTCTGATGCTGACATGGAATGGCTCGCAAGTGCCCTTTTCACCTTTCCTATCAATGAAGGAATCTTTTCTGATGGGAGTGAGACTGCTTTTTCTGGAATGTTGAAGAATGCTCCTAGGTAAGTTATCTCCTGTGTGGGTGTGAGCTGACTTTTGGAGTAGTTGATCAGCCATCCAAACTTGATCAGCGTGTCTAGGACCAATTGCACATGTATCTCCAAGGTCTGTCTGTGCTGGGATAGAATTAGGATATCGTCCAAATAATGTAGTACTCGAATCCCCTTCTCTCGAAGAGGAGCCAAGATCGCCACTAGCACTTTGGTGAAGGTTCTGAGTGCTGTTGAAAACCCGAAGGAGAGGCATTGGAATTGAAGATGTAAGTCGCTTACTCTGAACCGAAGGAAAGGCTGTGGGTGGATAGGTATATGAAGATATGCATCCTGAAGGTCTATGGAAGCCATCCAATCCCCTGGTTGAATGGATAGAATAACTGTGTTTAAGGACTTCATTTTGAAATGTTCCACACGGATATGCCTGTTCAACCTCTTCAGGTCCAGTACAGGCCTTCAACCCCCCGACTTCTTGGGGACCAACAAGACTGGTGAATGAAAGCCTAAGTGTTTTTCCAAGTCTGGAACTGGTACCACTGCCTGCTGGAGAATAAGCATTTTGACATATTGAAGAAGGGCCTCCTTTTTTTCTTTGGAAGTTGGAATTTTTGTGGGCTGGAAGGAAAAAAGGGGGGTTGCCTTATGAATTTCCAGAAATGGCCTTGAAGGACCGTGGACACTGCCTACTGGTCTACACAATCTTCCACCCAAACCTGGGCAAAAGCCTTTAGATGGGCTCCCACCGGACCAGTTTGAGTGGGGAGGGCGTCAAAAGGACTTCTGGCTCTCAACCGTGGATGTAGAGGCTTTAGGTTTTGCTGACCTCAAAAAAGTTACTTGCGAGCCTTTCCCGCCTCTTTTGTATTCCCTTCCTGGGCGGTATGATCTGGAATCCTTCCCTCTTAGCTGGCCCACTGGGCATGTAGCGAATCTCTTCCTCCTGCCTCTGTCCTGGGGAATCAAATCACTTTTCCTTCCTGTGACTCTGGTAATCGCCGCATCCATCTTCTCGCCGAACAGGGCTTACCCATCATATGGAATATGACACCAAGATTGTTTGGATGTTGGGTCGGCCGACCATGGCTTTAGCCATAACGCTCTTCTGGCCGTGATGGAATACAGCATGGCTCTGGAAGAGGGCTGTTTCCACGTTGTCCGACCATACTCTGGTAGCCCCCGAGATCGAGGTCAGAGCTACTGCCGGTTTACATGCTCCTCCAGCTGCCTGATAAGCCTTTTTTAGGTCTGAGTCAATTCTTCGGTCAAGGACATCCTTAAAGGAGACTGCGTCTTCTAATGGTAGAGTCGTATTTGTGGCTAACCTCATAATTGAGGAGTCTACAATCGGTACAGTATCAAAAAGCTGCGCGTCTGCTTCTGCCAGTGGATATAACTTGAGAAAATTATTATAAGCAATAGGTCTTCTGTCCACTTTCTGCCATTCCTCTGTCACCACCTCTTTGATTTCTTCCATCAAGGGGAAAGTTGATAATTTCTTTTTCAGGTGTGGAAAATATTTCTTTGTTTGGCGGCTCTGGATCTTCCTCACACTGGATTGCATTCTTAACAGCGGTGATGAAAGGCTCAACTAGAGCTAAGTCAAATGCTGAAGTATTGTCATCCACCATTTCTGTCTCATCTTCAGAATTCACTTCTGCGTCCGCATGAGGAGTGGGCACATTTACTGCCG
Source organism: Lithobates clamitans (assembly GCA_037952925.1). NCBI lineage: Eukaryota > Metazoa > Chordata > Amphibia > Anura > Ranidae > Lithobates > Lithobates clamitans. The sequence continues at coordinate 10,824,868 of JBBGZY010000140.1, forward strand.
TTTCGGCTGAGGATGGGTTAATTTCGTCTTGGGATAAAGCCAACTCCCTGATTGAAGCCTTGATCAGGCTTTTAATTGATTCCAACGACTGCTGCTTGTCTCTCTCCTTGTCACCCGTAGCTTCCAATAGGCACTGCCCGCATACCAATTTTACCGGCAGGGCTTGTTTTCCACATACCCAACATGTTTTTTCTCTTGGATACACAGGTTTGTGGGATTCGTGTCTGCTAGGGGTATGTCGGGGTGACCTCTGGCCACTGCGGGAGGCATGAGCTGAGGATGAATGAGAGTGACCCGAGCTTCTATAGCCTTTTGATCTCCGGATGCCGGATGATCCCCGATGCGGGCTATAGTAAAAAATAGAAACAAAAAATATGTTCCAACTTGCCCGGAGTGCTCTTTTTTTTCCAAAAGAAAAACTTGACTGATGCAGCCCTTACCTAGTGGTATGATGAGGATCTTTTTGATGCAGCATTAAATCATTAGGGGCAGCTGGGGGAAAAAAGAAACTAATAAAAAGAAAAGTAGAAAAAAAAATGTAAAAAAAAGGATTTTTTTTTACATATACACACACGCGTTGCCGCAGCCGTGCGGGTGGACTCAGAAGCATGTCTGGGGCCTGCTGTAGCTGGGATGGTCCTGCGCTGTCTGTCCTGTGGGAAGAAGCCGAACAATCGGGAAGATCCAGGGGAGGACCCATCTTGGAAGAGACCATGCAAGGCTGGTCTTAAGAAGGGCCTGGTGACTCGATTGGAGGACATATCCTAAACTACCCTATCGCACAAGTACTGCCGGGTCGGCTTAAAGGTTCTGGTACTGTGTTTGCTGTTCATCAAAATCTACTACATCCTGTGGCAGAGGATCATATGGGTTTTCTTCATTCAAGTCTGTGGCAGAGACTTTTTGTTCATGCTGCGTGCTGGATGCTAGGTTAGTGAGAGAGACCTATCCGGGCGAGCAAAGATTTCATCCTAAGCTGAGGATACATTCATCCCAAAGATTTAAATTTGTTGATGCTACGCCAAGAAAAGGTATTTGAACTTCCCTGCACTTCTTCTTCTACCTCTTTCCTGCTACTTCTTCCAGTTATCTCCCATTAAAGCATTGGAAAAGTACTCAAGTGACTGTTGCCTACATTGTCTGATAGTAAGCTCAACGGGGACCCTAGATCCAGTGTCGGCGAAATTACAGGTAAAAAGGTAAAAAGGTGACTGTAACAGCCCGCTAAAAATCAGCAGCTCCACCGTGAGTTATTGCTATATATATATATATATATATATATATATATATATATATATATATATATATATATACACATCCCCACAAGCGATGCCCCAAAATATCTTGGCTCCATTGTATAAATACAATAGGGAAGACACCTAGAGAGATGTCTTCTCCTTGATAGCTGGCTGCCTAATGAATGAAAAGGCTCTCCCTTTATTCTGAGAGCACTTTGGGAGTACCAAGATGGCCGCCCCCACCAGGTAAAACAGAGCCAAACAACACTCTCACAGGAGGGGGGAAACACTCATGGAGGAATGCTGAAAAGCAGGTAACAGCCTGATAAATATCGCTATGGGGCATGCCATGATGAAAGAAATAGAGGAGAAAGATAGGCTCCTGTTAATCTTACAAAATCGGCCAAAAAAGATCCACACAAAAACGGCCTCCCATACTTATCTGGCGCATTTAGCAGCCCAAGCAATGGGACTCCATACTGCAGGAGAGCATGAACCTGCAACAGTTATACCATAAAGCGGTGAGGTAGGGCTGATAGTGATCCTGCTGGAATGAGGACAGAGAAAAGAATACCGGCTGAGGGGAGCAACTCTTTTTTATAGAGTTAAAGTGGTCCTGTGGGTTGGTAGGGGGCGGAGCAACCAACCATTGGTATGCTGCCATGGAGGCACCAGGAAAACAAATTACTGATCTGTGCAAAAAAAGTGTATTAAAACATTGATTAAATAACTGATTCAGCCCCAGAAGATTTTACACCCTTCCTGACCAGAGCACTTTTTGCGATTCGGCACTGCGTCGCTTTAACTGACAATTGCGCGGTTGTGCGATGTTGCACCCAAATAAAATTGATGTCCTTTATTTCCCACAAATAGAGCTTTCTTTTGGTGGTAATTGATCACCTAGTGACCACAGGGCGAAGCGACGTTACGTAACGTCACTTCGTCCAGCCATGCCATTCTGCCACAGTTCAACTGCGACGGCTGGTCAGCAAGTGGTTAAATGCTATTTCCCAATACGTAGTTAGAAGAAATTTCATAAGCACTGTGCTACTTTGGGCCATGTTATATGCTTGCATTTGTAAGGAGTTGTCAGTGCAACATCTTCAGGTCCTGTTCTCACATGTCCAGTTTAGATGCTGTATTCATGTTGTAGCTACTTTCTGAAAACATTGCAAATTGACTAGCTGGAAACATTTTCTCAAAATGATCCTGGACCGGTAGCTACAGTGAGTTGCACAGTCACAAATATTTCTTTTGAATGAATATTTTCATTCCATGCATTAAGATAAAAAGCCTCTTGTGTGCAGCAGCCCTAACAGCACCCATCAGCCACCCTATTACTCACTGAGGTCCATCTAGATCAGGGGTCCTCAAACTACGGCCCGCGGGCCACATGCGGCCCGCCGAGGACATTTATCCGGCCCAATCCACCCAGGGCCGGATTCCCGACAATCCAGGCTCGGGCCGGGGCCAGGTCGGTTTGGTTTCGGCAGGAAGCATATCCGCTCCGCTCAAGCCGCCTTCCCCACCCCAGTAATGGAGGGCTCCGTGTGCCGCGCTGCATGCTGGGAAGTGTAGTTCCCAGCACAGTCCCGCACGGAGACAGGAGGCGCGAAGAGTGACAGCGCGAGCGGAGGCTTCAAGCAACAGCCGACTAACAAGTGACGACCCCACTGTCCCACTGTCCCCACCACTGTCCCCTGTCCACCCCACTGTCCCCCTGTTCACCCCACTGTCCATCTCACTGTCCCCCTGTCCATCTCACTGTCCCCCCCACTGTCCCCCTGTCCACCCCACTGTCCCCCTGTCCACCCCTCTGTCCCCCTGTCCACCCCTCTGTCCCCCTGTCCACCCCACTGTCCCACTGTCCCTCTGTCCCCCTGTCCACCCCACTGTCCCCCCACTGTCCCCCTGTCCCCCCTCTGTCCACCCCACTGTCCCCCTGTCCACCCCACTGTCCCCCTGTCCCCCCCTCTGTCCACCCCTCTGTCCCCCTGTCCACCCCTCTGTCCCCCTGTCCACCCCACTGTCCCCCTGTCCACCCCACTGTCCCCCTGTCCCCCCCTCTGTCCCCCTGTCCACCCCACTGTCCCCCTGTCCACCCCTCTGTCCCCCTGTCCACCCCACTGTCCCCCTGTCCCCCCCTCTGTTCACCCCTCTGTCCCCGTGTCCACCCCACTGTCCCCCTGTCTACCCCCCTGTCCACCCCACTGTCCCCCTGTCCACCCCACTGTCCCCCCCTCTGTCCACCCCTCTGTCTCCCTGTCCACCCCACTGTCCCCCTGTCCACCCCACTGTCCCCCTGTCTACCCCACTGTCCCCCTGTCCCACCCCACTGTCCCCCTGTCCACCCCACTGTCCGCCTGTCCACCCCACTGTCCCCCTGTCCCCCCTCTGTCCACCCCACTGTCCCCCTGTGGTTAAATGCTATTTCCCAATACGTAGTTAGAAGAAATTTCATAAGCACTGTGCTACTTTGGGCCATGTTATATGCTTGCATTTGTAAGGAGTTGTCAGTGCAACATCTTCAGGTCCTGTTCTCACATGTCCAGTTTAGATGCTGTATTCATGTTGTAGCTACTTTCTGAAAACATTGCAAATTGACTAGCTGGAAACATTTTCTCAAAATGATCCTGGACCGGTAGCTACAGTGAGTTGCACAGTCACAAATATTTCTTTTGAATGAATATTTTCATTCCATGCATTAAGATAAAAAGCCTCTTGTGTGCAGCAGCCCTAACAGCACCCATCAGCCACCCTATTACTCACTGAGGTCCATCTAGATCAGGGGTCCTCAAACTACGGCCCGCGGGCCACATGCGTCCCGCCTAGGACATTTATTCGGCCCAATCCACCCAGGCCGGATTCCCGACAATCCAGGCTCGGGCCGGGCCAGGTCGGTTTGGCTTCGGCAGGAAGCATATCCGATCCGCTCAAGCCGCCTCCCCCACCCCAGTAATGGAGGGCTCCGTGTGCCGCGCTGCATGCTGGGAAGTGTAGTTCCCAGCACAGTCCCGCACGGAGACAGGAGGCGCGAAGAGTGACAGCGCGAGCGGAGGCTTCAAGCAACAGCCTACTAACAAGTGAGGACCCCACTGTCCCCACCACTGTCCCCCTGTCCACCCCACTGTCCACCCCATTGTCCCCCCCACTGTCCCCCTGTCCACCCCACTGTCCATCTCACTGTCCCCCTGTCCATCCCACTGTCCCCCCCACTGTCCCCCTGTCCACCCCACTGACCCCCTGTCCACCCCTCTGTCCCCCTGTCCACCCCACTGTCCCCCTGTCCCCCCCTCTGTCCACCCCTCTGTCCCCCTGTCCACCTCTCTGTCCCCCTGTCCACCCCTCTGTCCCCCTGTCCACCCCACTGTCCCCACTGTCCCTCTGTCCCCTGTCCACCCCACTGTCCCCCCACTGTCCCCCTGTCCCCCCTCTGTCCACCCCACTGTCCCCTGTCCACCCCACTGTCCCCCTGTCCACCCCACTGTCCCCCTGTCCACCCCTCTGTCCCCCTGTCCACCCCTCTGTCCCCCTGTCCACCCCACTGTCCCCCTGTCCACCCACTGTCCCCCTGTCCCCCCCTCTGTCCACCCCTCTGTCCCCCTGTCCACCCCACTGTCCCCCTGTCCACCCCTCTGTCCCCCTGTCCACCCCACTGTCCCCCTGTCCCCCCTCTGTCCACCCCTCTGTCCCCGTGTCCACCCCACTGTCCCCCTGTTTACCCCCTGTCCACCCCACTGTCCCCCCCTCTGTCCACCCCTCTGTCTCCCTGTCCACCCCACTGTCTCCCTGTCCACCCCACTGTCCCCCTGTCTACCCCACTGTCCCCCTGTCCCACCCCACTGTCCCCCTATCCACCCCACTGTCCCCCTGTCCACCCCACTGTCCCCCTGTCCCCCCTCTGTCCACCCCACTGTCCCCCTGTCCACCCCACTGTCCCCCTGTCCACCCCTCTGTCCACCCCTCTGTCCCCGTGTCCACCCCACTGTCCCCCTGTCCACCCCCCTGTCCACCCCACTGTCCCCCTGTCCACCCCACTGTCCCCACCTCTGTCCGACCCTCTGTCCCCCTGTCCACCCCACTGTCCCCCTGTCCCACCCCACTGTCCCCCTGTCCACCCCACTGTCCCCCTGTCCACCCCACTGTCCCCCTGTCCCCCCTCTGTCCACCCCCCTGTCCCCCCTCTGTCCACCCCACTGTCCCCCTGTCCACCCCACTGTCCCCCTGTCCACCGCTCTGTCCACCCCTCTGTCCCCCTGTCCACCCCTCTGTCCACCCCTCTGTCCCACTGTCCCCCTGTCCCCCCCTCTGTCCACCCCACTGTCCCCCTGTCCACCCCACTGTCCCCCTGTCCACCCCACTGTCCCCTGTCCCCCCCTCTGTCCCCCTGTCCCCCCCACTGTCCCCCTGTCCACCCCACCGTCCCCCTGTCCCCCCCTCTGTCCACCCCTCTGTCCCCCTGTCCACCCCACTGTCCCCCCCTCTGTCCACCCCTCTGTCCCCCTGTCCACCCCATTGTCCCCCTGTCCACCCCTCTGTCCCCCTGTCCACCCCACTGTCCCCCTGTCCACCCCACTGTCCCCCCCTCTGTCCACCCATCTGTCCCCCTGTCCACCCCACTGTCCCCCTGTCCACCCCACTGTCCCCCTGTCTCACCTCTGCCCCCCCTCTGTCCACCCCTCTGTCCCCCTGTCCACCCCACTGTCCCCCTGTCCACCCCTCTGTCCACCCCTCTGTCCCCCTGTCCACCCCACTGTCCCCCTGTCCACCCCACTGTCCCCCTGTCCACCCCACTGTCCACCCCACTGTCCCCCTGTCCACCCCACTGTCCCCCTGTCCACCCCACTGCCCCCCTGTCCACCCCACTGTCCACCCCACTGTCCCCCTGTCCACCCCACTGTCCCCCTGTCCCCCCCTCTGTCCACCCCTCTGTCCCCCCCTCTGTCCCCCTGTCCACCCCACTGTCCCCCTGTCCACCCCTCTGTCCCTCTGTCCACCCCACTGTCCCCCTGTCCCCCCTCTGTCCACCCCTCTGTCCCCGTGTCCACCCCACTGTCCCCCTGTCCACCCCCCTGTCCACCCCACTGTCCACCCCACTGTCCCCCCCTCTGTCCACCCCTCTGTCTCCCTGTCCACCACACTGTCCCCCTGTCCACCCCACTGTCCCCCTGTCTACCCCACTGTCCCCCTGTCCCACCCCACTGTCCCCCTGTCCACCCCACTGTCCCCCTGTCCCCCCTCTGTCCACCCCACTGTCCCCCTGTCCACCCCACTGTCCCCCTGTCCCCCCCTCTGTCCACCCCTCTGTCCCCGTGTCCACCCCACTGTCCCCCTGTCCACCCCCCTGTCCACCCTACTGTCCCCCTGTCCACCCCACTGTCCCCCCCTCTGTCCACCCCTCTGTCCCCCTGTCCACCCCACTGTCCCCCTGTCCACCCCACTGTCCCCCTGTCCACCCCACTGTCCACCCCACTGTCCCCCTGTCCACCCCACTGTCCCCCTGTCCCCCCCTCTGTCCACCCCTCTGTCCCCGTGTCCACCCCACTGTCCCCCTGTCCACCCCCCTGTCCACCCCACTGTCCCCCTGTCCACCCCACTGTCCCCCCCTCTGTCCACCCCTCTGTCCCCCTGTCCACCCCACTGTCCCCCTGTCCACCCCACTGTCCCCCTGTCTACCCCACTGTCCCCCTGTCCCACCCCACTGTCCCCCTGTCCACCCCACTGTCCCCCTGTCCCCCCTCTGTCCACCCCCCTGTCCCCCCTCTGTCCACCCCACTGTCCCCCTGTCTACCCCACTGTCCCCCTGTCCACCCCTCTGTCCACCCCTCTGTCCCCCTGTCCACCCCTCTGTCCACTCCTCTGTCCCCCTGTCCACCCCACTGTCCCCCTGTCCCTCCCTCTGTCCACCCCACTGTCTCCCTGTCCACCCCACTGTCCCCTGTCCCCCCCTCTGTCCCCCTGTCCCCCCCTCTGTCCCCCTGTCCACCCCACTGCCCCCTGTCCAAACCACCGTCCCTCTGTCCCCCTGTCCACCCCACTGTCCCCCCCTCTGTCCACCCCTCTGTCCCCCTGTCCACCCCATTGTCCCCCTGTCCACCCCTCTGTCCCCCTGTCCACCCCACTGTCCCCCTGTCCACCCCCCTGTCCACCCCTCTGTTCCCCTGTCCACCCCACTGTCCCCCTGTACACCCCACTGTCCCCCTCTCTGTCCACCCCTCTGTCCCCCTGTCCACCCCACTGTCCCCCTGTCCACCCCACTGTCCCCCTGTCTCACCTCTGTCCCCCCTCTGTCCACCCCCCTGTCCCCCTGTCCACCCCACTGTCCCCCTGTCCACCCCACTGTCCCCCTGTCCCCCCTCTGTCCCCCCCTCTGTCCACCCCTCTGTCCCCCTGTCCACCCCACTGTCCCCCTGTCCACCCCACTGTCCACCCCACTGTCCCCCTGTCCACCCCACTGTCCCCCTGTCCACCCCACTGTCCCCCTGTCCACCCCACTGTCCCCCCTCTGTCCACCCCTCTGTCTCCCTGTCCACCCCACTGTCCCCCTGTCCACCCCACTGTCCCCCTGTCTACCCCACTGTCCCCCTGTCCCACCCCACTGTCCCCCTGTCCACCCCACTGTCCCCCTGTCCCCCCTCTGTCCACCCCACTGTCCCCCTGTCCACCCCACTGTCCCCCTGTCCACCCCACTGTCCCCCTGTCCCCCCCTCTGTCCACCCCTCTGTCCCCGTGTCCACCCCACTGTCCCCCTGTCCACCACCCTGTCCACCCCACTGTCCCCCTGTCCACCCCACTGTCTCCCCTTCTGTCCACCCCTCTGTCCCCCTGTCCACCCCACTGTCCCCCTGTCCACCCCACTGTCCCCCTGTCCCACCCCACTGTCCCCCTGTCCACCCCACTGTCCCCCTGTCCACCCCACTGTCCCCCTGTCCCCCCTCTGTCCACCCCCCTGTCCCCCCTCTGTCCACCCCACTGTCCCCCTGTCCACCCCTCTGTCCACCCCTCTGTCCCCCTGTCCACCCCTCTGTCCACCCCTCTGTCCCCCTGTCCACCCCACTGTCCCCCTGTCCCCCCCCTGTCCACCCCACTGTCCCCCTGTCCACCCCACTGTCCCCCTGTCCCCCCTCTGTCCACCCCACTGTCCCCCTGTCCACCCCACTGTCCCCCTGTCCCCCCCTCTGTCCACCCCTCTGTCCCCGTGTCCACCCCACTGTCCCCCTGTCCACCCCCCTGTCCACCCCACTGTCCCCCTGTCCACCCCACTGTCCCCCCCTCTGTCCACCCCTCTGTCCCCCTGTCCACCCCACTGTCCCCCTGTCCACCCCACTGTCCCCCCTGTCCCACCCCACTGTCCCCCTGTCTACCCCACTGTCCCCCTGTCCCACCCCACTGTCCCCCTGTCCACCTCACTGTCCCCCTGTCCCCCCTCTGTCCACCCCCCTGTCCCCCCTCTGTCCACCCCACTGTCCCCCTGTCCACCCCACTGTCCCCCTGTCCACCCCCCTGTCCACCCCTCTGTCCACCCCTCTGTCCCCCTGTCCACCCCTCTGTCCACTCCTCTGTCCCCCTGTCCACCCCACTGTCCCCCTGTCCCCTCCTCTGTCCACCCCACTGTCCCCCTGTCCACCCCACTGTCCCCTGTCCCCCCTCTGTCCCCCTGTCCCCCCTCTGTCCCCCTGTCCACCCCACTGTCCCCCTGTCCAAACCACCGTCCCTCTGTCCCCCTGTCCACCCCACTGTCCCCCACTCTGTCCACCCCTCTGTCCCCCTGTCCACCCCATTGTCCCCCTGTCCACCCCTCTGTCCCCCTGTCCACCCCACTGTCCCCCTGTCCACCCCCCTGTCCACCCCTCTGTTCCCCTGTCCACCCCACTGTCCCCCTGTACACCCCACTGTCCCCCCCTCTGTCCACCCCTCTGTCCCCCTGTCCACCCCACTGTCCCCCTGTCCACCCCACTGTCCCCCTGTCTCACCTCTGTCCCCCCTCTGTCCACCCCTCTGTCCCCCTGTCCACCCCACTGTCCCCCTGTCCACCCCACTGTCCCCCTGTCCCCCCCCTCTGTCCACCCCTCTGTCCCCCTGTCCACCCCACTGTCCACCCCACTGTCCCCCTGTCCACCCCACTGTCCCCCTGTCCACCCCCCTGTCCACCCCACTGTCCCCCTTTCCACTCCACTGTCCCCCCTCTGTCCACCCCTCTGTCTCCCTGTCCACCCCACTGTCCCCCTGTCTACCCCACTGTCCCCCTGTCCCACCCCACTGTCCCCCTGTCAACCCCACTGTCCCCCTGTCCACCCCACTGTCCCCCTGTCCCCCCTCTGTCCACCCCACTGTCCCCCTGTCCACCCCACTGTCCCCCTGTCCACCCCACTGTCCCCCTGTCCCCCCCTCTGTCCACCCCTCTGTCCCCGTGTCCACCCCACTGTCCCCCTGTCCACCCCCCTGTCCACCCCACTGTCCCCCTGTCCACCCCACTGTCTCCCCTTCTGTCCACCCCTCTGTCCCCCTGTCCACCCCACTGTCCCCCTGTCCACCCCACTGTCCCCCTGTCCCACCCCACTGTCCCCCTGTCCACCCTACTGTCCCCCTGTCCACCCCACTGTCCCTCTGTCCCCCCTCTGTCCACCCCCCTGTCCCCCCTCTGTCCACCCCACTGTCCCCCTGTCCACCCCACTGTCCCCCTGTCCACCCCTCTGTCCACCCCTCTGTCCCCCTGTCCACCCCTCTGTCCACCCCTCTGTCCCCCTGTCCACCCCACTGTCCCCCTGTCCCCCCCTCTGTCCACCCCACTGTCCCCCTGTCCACCCCACTGTCCCCTGTCCCCCCCTCTGTCCCCCTGTCCCCCCCTCTGTCCCCCTGTCCACCCCACTGTCCCCCTGTCCACCTCACCGTCCACCTGTCCCCCCCTCTGTCCACCCCTCTGTCCCCCTGTCCACTCCACTGTCCCCCCCTCTGTCCACCCCTCTGTCCCCCTGTCCACCCCATTGTCCCCCTGTCCACCCCTCTGTCCCCCTGTCCACCCCACTGTCCCCCTGTCCACCCCCCTGTCCACCCCTCTGTTCCCCTGTCCACCCCACTGTCCCCCCTCTGTCCACCCCTCTGTCCCCCTGTCCACCCCACTGTCCCCCTGTCCACCCCACTGTCCCCCTGTCTCACCTCTGTCCCCCCTCTGTCCACCCCTCTGTCCCCCTGTCCACCCCACTGTCCCCCTGTCCACCCCACTGTCCCCCTGTCCCCCCCTCTGTCCATCCCTCTGTCCCCCTGTCCACCCCACTGTCCCCCTGTCCACCCCACTGTCCACCCCACTGTCCCCCTGTCCACCCCTCTGTCCACCCCTCTGTCCCCCTGTCCACCCCTCTGTCCCCCTGTCCACCCCTCTGTCCCACTGTCCCCCTGTCCCCCCCTCTGTCCACCCCACTGTCCCCCTGTCCACCCCACTGTCCCCCTGTCCCCCCTCTCTTTCCACCCCACTGTCCCCCTGTCCCCCCCTCTGTCCACCCCTCTGTCCCCCTGTCCACCCCACTCTCCCCCCCACTGTCCCCCTGTCCCCCCTCTGTCCACCCCTCTGTCCCCCTGTCCACCCCACTGTCCCCCTGTCCACCCTACTGTCCCCCTGTCCCCCCTCTGTCCCCCTGTCTACCCCACTGTCCACCCCTCTGTCCCTCTGTCCACCCCTCTGTCCCTCTGTCCACCCCTCTGTCCCCCTGTCCACCCCACTGTCCCTCTGTCCACCCCTCTGTCCCCCCCTCTGTCCCCCTGTCCACCCCTCTGTCCCCCGTCCACCCCTCTGTCCCCCTGTCCACCCCACTGTCCCTCTGTCCACCCCTCTGTCCCCCTGTCCACCCCTCTGTCCCCCTGTCCACCCCTCTGTCCCCCTGTCTACCCCACTGTCCCCCTGTCCCCCCCTCTGTCCACCCCTCTGTCCCCCTGTCCACCCCTCTGTCCCCCTGTCCACCCCTCTGTCCCCCTGTCCACCCCACTGTCCCACTGTCCCTCTGTCCCCCTGTCCACCCCACTGTCCCCCCACTGTCCCCCTGTCCCCCCTCTGTCCACCCCACTGTCCCCCTGTCCACCCCACTGTTCCCCTGTCCCCCCCTCTGTCCACCCCTCTGTCCCCCTGTCCACCCCTCTGTCCCCCTGTCCACCCCACTGTCCCCCTGTCCCCCCCTCTGTCCACCCCTCTGTCCCCCTGTCCACCCCACTGTCCCCCTGTCCACCCCTCTGTCCCCCCCTCTGTCCACCCCTCTGTCCCCGTGTCCACCCCACTGTCCCCCTGTCCACCCCCCTGTCCACCCCACTGTCCCCCTGTCCACCCCACTGTCCCCCCCTCTGTCCACCCCTCTGTCTCCCTGTCCACCTCACTGTCCCCCTGTCCACCCCACTGTCCCCCTGTCTACCCCACTGTCCCCCTGTCCCACCCCACTGTCCCCCTGTCCACCCCACTGTCCCCCTGTCCACCCCACTGTCCCCCTGTCCCCCCTCTGTCCACCCCACTGTCCCCCTGTCCACCCCACTGTCCCCCTGTCCCCCCCTCTGTCCACCCCTCTGTCCCCGTGTCCACCACACTGTCCCCCTGTCCACCCCCCTGTCCACCCCACTGTCCCCCTGTCCACCCCACTGTCCCCCTGTCCACCCCACTGTCCCCCCCTCTGTCCACCCCTCTGTCCCCCTGTCCACCCCACTGTCCCCCTGTCCACCCCACTGTCCCCCTGTCTACCCCACTGTCCCCCTGTCCCACCCCACTGTCCCCCTGTCCACCCCACTGTCCCCCTGTCCACCCCACTGTCCCCCTGTCCCCCCTCTGTCCACCCCCCTGTCCCCCCTCTGTCCACCCCACTGTCCCCCTGTCCACCCCACTGTCCCCCTGTCCACCCCACTGTCCCCCTGTCCACCCCTCTGTCCACCCCTCTGTCCCCCTGTCCACCCCACTGTCCCCCTGTCCCCCCCTCTGTCCACCCCACTGTCCCCCTGTCCACCCCACTGTCCCCCTGTCCACCCCACTGTCCCCTGTCCCCCCCTCTGTCCCCCTGTCCCCCCCTCTGTCCCCCTGTCCACCCCACTGTCCCCCTGTCCACCCCACCGTCCCCCTGTCCCCCCCTCTGTCCACCCCTCTGTCCCCCTGTCCACCCCACTGTCCCCCCTCTGTCCACCCCTCTGTCCCCCTGTCCCCCCCATTGTCCCCCTGTCCACCCCTCTGTCCCCCTGTCCACCCCACTGTCCCCCTGTCCACCCCCCTGTCCACCCCTCTGTTTCCCTGTCTACCCCACTGTCCCCCTGTCCACCCCACTGTCCCCCCCTCTGTCCACCCCTCTGTCCCCCTGTCCACCCCACTGTCCCCCTGTCTCACCTCTGTCCCCCTCTGTCCACCCCTCTGTCCCCCTGTCCACCCCACTGTCCCCCTGTCCACCCCATTGTCCCCCTGTCCCCCCTCTGTCCACCCCTCTGTCCCCCTGTCCACCCCACTGTCCCCCTGTCCACCCCACTGTCCCCCTGTCCACCCCACTGTCCACCCCACTGTCCCCCTGTCCACCCCACTGTCCCCCTGTCCACCCCTCTGTCCACCCCTCTGTCCCCCTGTCCACCCCTCTGTCCCCCTGTCCACCCCTCTGTCCCACTGTCCCCCTGTCCCCCCCTCTGTCCACCCCACTGTCCCCCTGTCCACCCCACTGTCCCCCTGTCCACCCCACTGTCCCCCTGTCCCCCCCCTCTGTCCACCCCACTGTCCCCCTGTCCCCCCCTCTGTCCACCCCTCTGTCCCCCTGTCCACCCCACTGTCCCCCCCACTGTCCCCCTGTCCCCCCTCTGTCCACCCCTCTGTCCCCCTGTCCACCCCACTGTCCCCCTGTCCACCCCACTGTCCCCCTGTCCACCCCACTGTCTCCCTGTCCCCCCTCTGTCCCCCTGTCCACACCACTGTCCACCCCTCTGTCCCCCTGTCCACCCCTCTGTCCCCCTGTCCACCCCTCTGTCCCCCTGTCCACCCCACTGTCCCTCTGTCCACCCCTCTGTTCCCCCCTCTGTCCCCCTGTCCACCCCTCTGTCCCCCTGTCCACCCCACTGTCCCTCTGTCCACCCCTCTGTCCCCCCCTCTGTCCCTCTGTCCACCCCTCTGTCCCCCCCTCTGTCCCCCTGTCCACCCCTCTGTCCCCCTGTCAATCCAACTGTCCCCCTGTCCATCCCACTGTCCCCCTGTCCATCCCACTGTCCCCCTGTCCATCCCTCTGTCCCCCTGTCCATCCCTCTGTCCCCCTGTCCACCCCACTGCCCCCCCTCTGTCCCTGTCCATCCCTCTGTCCCCCTGTCCATCCCTCTGTCCCCCTGTCCATCCCTCTGTCCCCCTGTCCATCCCTCTGTCCCCTGTCCATCCCTCTGTCCATCCCTCCATCCCTCTGTCCCCCTGTCCATCCCACTGTCCCCCTGTCCACCCCTCTGTCCATCCCACTGTCCCCCTGTCCACCCCACTGTCCCCCCCTCTGTCCACCCCCTGTCCCCCCCTCTGTCCCCCTGTCCATCCCTCTGTCCCCCTGTCCATCCCTCTGCCCCCCTGTCCATCCCTCTGTCCATCCCACTGTCCCCCTGTCCATCCCTCTGTCCCCCTGTCCATCCCCTATATATATTATTATTTATTATTCATTCTTTTATTCTTTTGCACTACAAAAAAGATGTGTGCATAGGAATTTAGGAATTAGTTCATATTTTTTTTAAACTATAGTGCGGCCCCCCAACAGTCTGAGGGACTGTGAACTGGCCCCCTGTCTAAAAAGTTTGAGGACCCCTGATCTAGATCAAGCAATGTTGCAGGAGTGTCTCAGCTGCCCGGGACTGCTCTCCTCATTGGCTGAGACAGCAGTGCAGTGCCATTGGCTCCCGCTGCTGTTAATCAAAGTCAGTCAGCCAATGAGGAGAAAATGGAGAAGAGCCGGGCCATGGCCCCGTGTTTGAATGGACACAGGGAGCTGTGGCTTGGCTTGGGTGCCCCCATAGCAAACTTCTTGCTGTGGGGGCACTCAACAGGAGGGAGGGGCCAGGAGAACCAAAGAGGGACCGGAGAACAGGAGGATCTGGGCTGCTCTGTGCAAAACCACTGCACGGAGCAGGTAAGTATAACATGTTTGTTATTTTAACTGAAAAGAAAATGAGATTTTACAATCACTTTAAGCTTGTTCGATTTTTTTTTTTTCAATAATTGTACTGATTCTTAAAGAAAGACAATACTCATGAACTGGTATCTTGGTTTATAAATCTTTTTCCTTATACCAAAAGAACAAGGTAAAAATACCCTTTGAAGAGTTAGATAGCAATGCCCATTCAGAAGAAAGGACATTATAAATAAAATTTTCCCTAGAATACAGCAACATGATTCTTCTTGGAGGACATATTACTTCTGCCTGGTAAGTAATATACAGAGAATTGTAGTGTATGTCTCCCAAAAGACTGTATCAAGCCTTGTAATCTGAAAACTGCCTGCCAAGCAAAATCTATTGTGCTATCTTCTGTGTATCCCTCTTGCTCTCTGTCAAAAGTCATTACTGCAAGCTGGTATTTGGGCTTTCCATCTATCTAGGGTATATGTTATCTTAGTGAAATCAAAGTTCATTTTTTTCTTGCATCCAATCCTCAAAGTTTAACTTAAAGTGATGTGGCTCTGAGCAGCAGCAATTTCTACAATACAGTAATCTGTCACTATCATGTATTGCCTATATTTACATTATAAATATCACCAGTCACTGGCCTTTAAAATAATGTATATTTGACTCTCCTTTACAGAATACACGTAGTCATTTTTAACTCCATTCAAGAATGTCAAGAAATAAAGTTCAACATTTCCAACAAGTTCACAATGTTATCCAAGAGCACAGAGAACAGGTCAGATATACTGATAAATACCTGATAAACGATGCAGGGTTAGTCAAGGAAAGAATCTACATTGCTGGTTTGCCTATTTGTTAGTTGTTAGGGTTATCTACAGTATATACCTAAAAAAAAACAGAGAATGAAATGAGTGGGATAACTCTATAATGGTCTGCAGAAGTTAAGATTAAGCTGTTTTAAAGCCATCCATAGATGGATAGAAATTCAGCCAGTTCAGCAAAAACCAGCAGAATTTTGATTCATCTATGGGCAGTCTGGTTGTACTGAAGCCAATCTATCAATCGACTTTAGTGCAACTAGCCTGTCAGGTTTTTTTTATACGATCACTGCTGGAGGCTTGTCAGGGCTGGGTTAAGCCTTTCCTTCTCAGAGCTGGCCGCTCACCTCTTGGCTAATTGCCAGCTCCTATCTCTCCACAGTTACTCAGCTGTTGATGATATCCTGCTCATCAGTCCTGCCTACTTAAGCCGTCCAGCCCACAGGATCTCTGCCTTCTCCTTGGTCAACATCACAGAGTCTCCTGAGTTCCTGTTAAAAGACTTGCTTTTCTGACATTCCTTCTGGCTCCAGATCCTGCTTGCTGTTCCACTACATTGATCCCTGACTTCTGGCTTGGCTGACTATCCATTCCGGTTACTGAACTTTGGCTATGTTTTGACTACGTTTGTTCTTTTTACTTTTTTTATTAAACAAGTGTGATTTAACTGTACTTCTGTCTGATTTTATGGTGTCTGACAGTAGGCAAAGGCCATGAATTCAGAAGATGCAGTCAATCCACTTGTTGGTATTGGATGAACTGGATCACTGCATGGATCAGTTTGCCATGGCGTCGCATGGCTCACCTGGAATCTCCCACTGTGGTTGCCCCGGTACAACCTATGTTGCAGGCCATCCCTGCTGATGTTCCAGTCTCTGTGCAGGCATCCGCCTCGAGTATTACCTCTATAAGAGGTATGTCTGGTTCCGCTCCGCTTCCCCAGCGATTTGGGGGCGATTCAGTCCAATGCAGAGGGTTTCTCAACCGGGCTGAGATATACTTTGAGATGCTGCCCCAGGCATTTCCCATGAACAGAAGCAAAGTAGGTTTCATGATATCTTTGGTTTCTGAGAGAGTCTTGGCCTGGGGAAACCCTCTATGGGAGACACAAAAACCTGTTGTCTTGAGTTACCCTGAGTTTGTGGCTTTGTTTAAAAGGGTATTTGATGTTCCTGCATGCTCCGCTTCTGCTGCCAAGATCCTCATGTCCATCGAACAGAGTACGAGAACTGTTGCCGACTACGCCATTGAATTCTATACTCTGGCAGCAGAGGTTGCGTGGAACAATGAGGCGCACGTGGCTGCTTTTTCTCATGGTCTCTCAGATACCATCAAGGATGAGATAGCAGCCTGAGATATACCCACTGAGCTGGAGAAGTTGATTACGTTTGCCATCCTCATTGACTCCAGACTAGGAGAAAGACTCTCTTTTAAGGAGTGCTTGCGGAAGCCTCCTGTACGTTTGTCTCTGAGCTTTGCAGTCCCACCCGTGCCTCCCTCACCTCCCATGCCTCCTGGTACCAAGTCGGTCAGTGAAGGTGAACCCATGCACTTGGGTTTCACGCATCTCTCTGCAGATGAGAGAACCTTTAGGAGGAGGGAGAGATGTGCCTTTATTGTGGCCAGGCAGGTTACTTTTTAAAGTCTTGTCCTACCCATCCAGGGAACACCCGAACCTTGAGGTCCTGTCATGGACAGACCTTAGGTGGCATTGTTTCATTCCCAGTAATCCAGAAGGATAAGCCCCTAGTTTTGGTCATCCTTTCTTGGGCTGAGTCGTCCATCGAGATACAGGCTCTAATCGACTCTGGGGCTACAGGCCTGTTCATTGATGCTGCCTGTGACAGACCTAGCCGGGACAGAGGCTGTTGGAGAGGATTGAATGCAAGCCTGTTGCCTAGCTATTGTGTTTATACTACTGTGTGAAGCTCAGTGCCCACAAGTCTGTCATCTGGTCTGGGTAAATGTTTTAGTTAATTAGCTCATGTTAATTATGTTAATTAGGTTACAGTTGTATTGTTAGAGGAGGTTCCAACGGCATATAAAGTCTTGTAACTTTGATTCTAAAAAACCAGTTCATGTTAGCAACAAGCAAGTGTCGCCTTGTTTTGTGCTCAGAGAGGTTGGAATATCTGATATCTCTATACAGACTGGGAGGAAGTGGTATATGACGGAAGCACTCAAGTGGAGTGCGGGACGTTCCGTGACATTGGTGGCAAGCAGCAGGAAAGCTTCCTGCAGTCTGGGACATCCAAACTTCCATCTGGATCCAAGGTCCAGATAGCAGGAGAGGGGAGGTACAGATACCAGCCGCCATGGATGAGGAATTCAGAAGGAGGTTGTGAGAGATGCAGATACAGCACAGAGGACCAGTGTCAGAGCAGGTCCTGCTGGGATGGTGTGATTCTATTCACTGCAAACTCTGGAAGGAAGCGCTAGCCCGTGAGCAGCGACACCAGGGAAAAGTTCTCCCCTCCATCGAGGAAAGGTACTGGTCGCGGTACGGACTGCGGGTGCGGTTTTTGGGAGAAAAACCACACAAGAAGCAGACAGCTGAATTAAGCAGGCTGGTCTGGGCAGAGATAAAGCTGGATGAGAGCTACAGAGCCCTCCGCTGGCATGTATCCCAAGCATGTCCCTGGATAGCGGATGACAGCCCAACGGAAGGCTTAAGCTACGGCGGCTTGGGACTGTTGTATGTGAAGCTGACAGGGGACTCTAACTTTGGGAGTGATTTGGAGTGGCGGTTGGACGAAATCATGGATTTCAGAGAAGGGCTACTGAACATTCCGGAAGTGCACTGGTCACAGGAAGATTTGGAGTTTCTTCCCGTTCAGGAATGGGAGCTAGAGATCGCCTACAGACGGCTGCTAGACATTGCTCAGTGCCAGGGCTGGGCTCCCTTTGCCTGGGACTATCAGGAAATACCAGCTGACATCCCTGAAATCCTGGCTGAAGAGTCGGCAATGTGGCAGAGCAATAGTGTTCTTTGCCAACCTGCCCCTGCAGCTATGGAGGCGGAGGTCTTATGGCGGATGCAGCAAGTGCTGATTGACCTTGATGATCCTGTTTCTGCATGGGATGATCTTGGATGGAGGAATGTGCCTGTCCAGCAGCATGCCAGAGAATCTGCAGCAGGAAATCTGGAGATTGCCATCCCCAAAGCTGAAGTGCTGACAACAGGGCAGAGCTCTGCTGACCTCTGCCCAGCACTGATAGCATCTTCTGGATTCCATGGACAGGAGATGGTGAAACTCCATCCCCAGACACCAGTTGCAGAGACAGGGGATTTGATAGACTTTTCTGCTGAGGAAGAACCATCGAGTGAGCCCCCAGCAGAAGAGTTGGGATTAGGGCCAAACTTTATTGCGCTCTGCTCAGCACTGATGGCATCTTCTGAGTTCCACGGACAGGAGATGGTGAACCTCTATCCACAGACACCAGTTATAGAGGTAGGGGATTTAATAGACTTTTCTGCTGAGGAAGAACAACCTGATGAGCCTCCATCAGAAGAGCTGCTATTGGGGCCAAACTTCACTGTGCTCTGCCCCGCACCAACAGCAGTATCTGTGGAGTTACAGGGAACTTCCCCAGTTGAAGCACCGGCAACCGGGCAGAGTGCTACCAACCTCTGGCCATCACCGGCAACAACTACAGAGTTCCAGGGAGGTGGGGCAGTCGGCCTCCCTCCCCAACAGGTAGCCGGAGCAGATGGTGTGGGGTCTCCAGCAGAAGGGCTGGCAACAGGGCCGAGTACTGCTGGACTCTGCCCTCAACTAACAGGAGATGGATTTCCTGTGAAGGTGGATGGGACTTCAGTCTCCACCTGTATACTCCAGGGATGCTGGGCAGTCGGCCCAGATCCCCAACAGCATGACAGAGTGAGCCCAGTCCCCCTGTCTTCTCTCCAGCGGCAGAAAGGATTTAAGGGAGAAGGGCCAGTCCGGGCCTCTCCCCAGTGGCAGATATGTTCTCTGAGAGAGGCAGAGGTTGGCTGGGTGAGTAATACTCTGTTTGGAACAATTTGTTTGGGGTACTGTGTGGGTACAGGCAGTAGAGGACTGGAACTACTGACTAACTGGAGTCAACCCGTCTGGGGTCTCCTCCTGTGTTAGTCTTCTGCCGAAAGGGGAGAAATGTGACAGACCTAGCCGGGACATAGGCTGTTGGAGAGGACTGAATGCAAGCCTGTTGCCTTTTGATTATGGGCCCTGGATTTTCAATGGAACAATACTCTTTGTGAGGTGAATGAGAAATCCAGTCTGAACTGTACTAATCAGACTCCGTCGTGTATATATGTATATATTGTATGTTGTTTGATTCTGTTGGGGACTCCTTGCTGTGGATTTGTGTCCCTGAAGAGTGAGGGGGGATTCCTCCAGCAGCCCCCTGCTGATAAGACTGATTCATTCTGTTGGGACACATCCTGTGAGGAGATGTTGGTGTCATCAACTCCAACTACCTGTGTTTATGTTTTTTTTTTTTTTTTTTCAAAGAAGTTTATTGAAAATTTTCATGTATACAGGGTATAATCAACATGTAGATTACATATTACATTACAATGTTCAGAGATGAAAACATACATATTAATGAGGCAGGGTATCTTGTACTCTTCAACAAAGGATGTGTGCGCTACCTTTCTGGAGGAAGATACATTGAAAGGCGTAATGTCAACTAGTGTCAGTAAGTAGTTGTCCATGCCAAGCAAACTTAACTCTGTACCTGGTCACCCGAGAGCCATCCACCCCTCGTGAGGGAACTTGCTGTGGATGGGGGGCGACCAGGTACCCATGAAATCCGGTCAGGCGTGGGACGATATGTGGAGATTGTTAAGTCAGTTTAGTTGCAGATTAAAGAAAGGGGTGTGCAAACGGCGGGGTGAGGTGAGGAGGGAGAGGGGGGTGTGATGGGGGAGGGGGGTGGTGGGAAGAGGGGGGGGGGTGTTACAGGGACGTGGTCAAAGCGTGGTCTTACTGTGTACCCAGGGGGTGTAGTAGTACGTAGAGTGTTTGAACTGTGGCGATAGCAGGGGGAGTGTGTAGTAGTCCTCCCGGGGCTGGCGGGTTTCACTCCGGTGTGGACGACCTGGGATGTCAAATAATTGGCAATTCGGTGAGATGAGGTTGCGGGAGGTTAGATCTTACGGATGAGGTGATGAGTTGGGGGGATGTGTATTCTGGGGTGTGGATTGTTTATAGTGGAGCCAGCATGCCCAAGTGTTGTGGAATTTGGACGGGTTGTCTTGGGCCTGACTAATAAGGTTTTCCATGTCTGTGATTTTGTCAACGCGATTGATCCAGTCTTGTATTGTAGGAGGGGTGGTGGTCCTCCAAAGGAGTGGGATACAGAGGTTGGCAGCGTTGATTAGATGTAGTGTGAGCGATTTTTTATAGGAACCTAGTGAGGTCTTGGTGTGGTGAAGGAGGAATTGTGCAGGAGAAAAATCCGGTGCGTAGGTAGTGATATGTGAGATTAAGTGATGGATCTCCAGCCAAAAAGGTTGGATGATGGGGCAGTCCCACCAAATGTGGAGGAGGGTGCCGCGCGCTGAATTGCATCTCCAACAGGTGGAGGGTATCGTCGGGTGGAAGTGGTGCACTTTGTCTGGGGTCCTATACCATTTAGAAAATAGCTTATATCTGTTTTCTTGTGTCGTGACGTTGATTGATCCTTTGTGCATGAGAGTAAAGATTTGATCCCATTCAATGGGAGAAAGGTCTACAGAAAGGTCAGACTCCCATTGTCGAATCAGCCTGTCTTCCTTAATTGCATAGTTCGAGTGTAAGAGAGAGTAGATGGAGGATATTAGATGGCGCTGAGGTTCCGTACTAGAACAGATGAGTTCAAAGGGTGAGAGATCTGTATGCCAGTAAGTAGTTTGTTTGTGGGAGGAGAAAAAATGTCGCAGTTGGAGATATTTGAAGAAAGGGATATCGTAGTCCGGGAGGGAGAGTAGGAGTTCGTTGTAAGGTAGGAGGGAACCATTGTGAAAGAAACTTTGTGCTCTGGCGTTTAATTCACGTGCATTAAGAGTGGGATCCTTGAGTGTGAGCCCGGGTGGGAATTCCGGATTGATGTTTAGGGGCGTCATGGGACCAGTGGAAGGGTTGATTGTGAGTGTTTTGCTGGCCATTTTAAATATGGTGAGAGTGGTTCCTATGAGGGGATGTGTTGTGTATTCTTTGGGGATAGATACAGTTCCTATCCATGGTGCGTTCCGAAGTGGTAAGTTGGCAAAGGAGTCTTCTAAAGCAACCCAATCCTTCGAGGGATGGTGAATATGCCAGTCTACTGCCCTGGTCAGGTGACAGGCCCAGTAGTATTTTTGAATATTTGGGAGCCCTAGGCCTCCCAAAGGTTTAGGTAAGGTCAGCCTATCCCAGGAAAGATGTGGGGGTTTAGAAGCCCAGATAAAGAGTCTGCACATGTGTTGGTATGATTTGAAGAAAGAGGGCGGTAGTTTTATGGGGATGGCTTGAAGGAGGTAGAGGAGTCTGGGGAGGACATTCATTTTGATAATTGCGATTCTACCCATCCAGGAAAAAGATCCCAAATGCCATTTCTGCAGATCACCTTGTATTGATGTGAGTGCAGTTGCGAAGTTGTTCGCGTATAGGTCCTTTAAATTAGCAGGGATCTTAATTCCCAGATAGGATATGGCTTGTTTTTCCCAACTAAAGGGAAAATTGAGTTTGCACTGGGATACCGTAGTGTGGGGCAGGGTAATATTGAGGGCTTTGGATTTTCCAAAATTAATTTTTAGATTGGAAATAGCCTGAAAGTGTGAGAAGTCGGCCAGCAAGTTGGGGATGGTGGTGATGGGTTCGGTCAGGAATAGTAAAATATCATCGGCGTAGGCGGCCAGTTTGTATTGCTTGCGGTTAATATCTATGCCTTTAATGGAGGGATTCTCCCTGAGTCTACGGAGTAGAGGTTCCATGGTCAGAATAAAAACTAAAGGTGACAGGGGACAGCCCTGTCGGGTTCCATTGGATACAGAGAAGGCGTCCGACAGGGTACCATTAACTCGGATTCTTGCCGTGGGGAGAGAGTATAGGGCCATAATCATCTGCAGCAAGCGGGGTGGAAGGCCTATCGCTCGTAACGTGGCTTCCATGTAATCCCAGGCCACCCTGTCAAACGCCTTCTCTGCATCCAGGGAGAGGAAGAATCCCGGGGCAGAGGTAGTGGAGAGCCAATGATGAATGTTCAGCGCCTTTGTGAACAAAACCAGCCTGATCTAGCGATATGAGGTTTGGGATAAAGGGTAAGATGCGATTCGCTAAGGTTTTGGCGTATAATTTAACATCTACATTGAGTAGTGATATTGGGCGATAGTTTGATACCAACGTGGGATCTTTGCCAGGTTTGGGGATAAGGGTTACATGTGCTTCTAGAATATCCTTGTGGGATGGTGAGTCAGGGGTGAGATTGTTGAGGGTTTTGGTGAGGTTGGGGATCAGTAAAGTCGGGAATGTTTTGTAGTAACTGACCGATAGTCCATCTGGGCCAGGGCTCTTGCCCGTTTTCATTTGTTTCAGTGCTAAAAGGATTTCCTCCGTAGAAAGAGGTTGGTCTAGGTTTTGGGAGTCGTTTAAGGAGAGGGGAGTGGGGCTGTATCGTGCTAAAAAGTCAGAAATAGCGGTCGTACGTTCCTTGTGATTCGCAAGAAATTGTGTTTTTGGGAGGTTATAAAGGTTAGAAAAATATCGAACGAATTGGTCTGAGATTTCTTTGTTAGAGACCGCTACATCACCTGCTGGGCGGCGTATTTTATGGATCGTCTGTGACGCCCTCTTGGATTGGAGAGCTCTCGCAAGGAGTTTGCCGGCTTTATTACTAAATTCATAATAAAGCTTTTGCGTTAGTGCAAATTTGCGTTTTAGAGTGCTGTTGAGCGTCTCCAGGAGTTCCCCTCTGGCTTCAGTGAGAGCAGCCAGAGTTGACGTCTCCAGTGATGCCTTGTGAGCCTGTTTTAGCGTACGAATGCGCGTGGTTAGTTCAGTGATATGTGCGTTTCTATACTTGTTCCGTTCTGTAGCTATGGCTATCAATTCACCCCATACAACGCATTTGTGTGCAGCCCAGATGACTGATGGTGTAGTAGTCTCAGAGGAGTTTTCAGTAAAGAAATTTGAGAGGCAGTCAGTCACTCGTTTTGTGTTGACTGGGTCTGTCAATAGGGAACTATCTAGTCTCCAGATAGGGTTCTTGGGGCGCGCTGCGGGTATAATGAGAGTCATTGAAATGGGGTTGTGGTCAGAAAGTATGGACGGATCAATAGAGGCTTTGGTTAGATTAGTCAAATCGGTCTGGGATAGAAAGAAATGGTCTAATCTACTGTACTTGCCGTGTGGAGCAGAAAAGAAGGTAAAGTCCTTCGCTGTGGGGTTCAATGTGCGCCACGTGTCGCGGAGCAGTAAATTGTGTAGTTGTAGTTTAATAGCTTTGAGTGCCCTGTAAGTCAAGGAGGAGGTACCGCTTGATGTGTCCATGGAAGGGTTGAGAGCGCCAACAATCAATGTGCCCGACTGGAAGCTAGTGAGGTGTTGGAGAGTGGAGCGGAAGAAGGATACTTGTTTGGTGTTTGGCGCATATATGTTGGCTATCGTGAAATGTTTACCATAGATGGAACCCTTGAGAAAGAGAAATCTGCCCTGAGGGTCTCTCTGTACTGCGGTAACAGAGAAAGGGCAATGTTTCGAGATCAGAATGGATACGCCCTTTGATTTGGCTTCATCATTGGAAGAGTGGAATGCTGTGGGGAAGTAGTGGTCCGTAAGTTTTGGGATTGCGTCAGTTCGGAAGTGGGTTTCTTGGATCAGTGCTATCTGGGTCTTTGATTGACGTAGGCAGTATAGGAGTTTGGACCTCTTTTCAGGGGTGTTAAGCCCCCTAATGTTGAGCGAGCAGAGTTTGATGGAGTTAGTTGAAGGTTTCACGTTTGAGTCGCGGGGATTAATGGTGTTCGTGGGCATCGTGGGGTAGGTGGGTTGTAAGGATAGAGGGAAGTTGGGAGAAGGGAATCGCCGCTGGTCTGGGAAGGAGTCGTGACACGTCAGTCACTGGTGGGGAACCGAAGAGGTGTGGAGAGGGATGTCCACAACCTCAGTGAGGATGGGTATCGGTCGAGTACAATGCACGGCCAGAACGCAGGCACCCTATGAAAGTACCGCGCCCCGGTCTGCACTTGTTTTGGAGTTGGTCTAACACAGGACAGTGAGTAGAGTGCGCAATCAAATGCAGTCAATACTGGAGCTAAAACTATAAATGAGATAAAAAATAAAAGTAAAAGTGGATATCGTCACCTGCCGCCACAGGATGGTAGTTAGTATTGTAGAAGGTACGACTTAAGCATATATGGTGGAGAAATAGCGATCGAAACCTAGATACAATAATTATACGGGGGGGGGGGTAGATGGTTGGACAGGTGGGTGTAATCTAATGATATCAGCTGTTCCTCCCAGCCTGGGTGCGTTAAAAATTAAGGTATAACACTGCAGCCTCCCGGTGAGTTCGCGGGTGGTTGGTGCGTCTCGCAGCCAGGCTTGGAGGGAGAGCCGGTCTTGCGGCATGAATAGCAGGTAATACAATAGTACATACGTGGGAACGCTGATGTGAGCTAAAGAAGGAGACCCTATAGAAAACCAGAGGCGTTACATAAGTCTACATAATTATAACTGGCAGTATCAAGTGCCATTTAAGCTAAACAAGTTGCCAGACTATGACAGTCAGGCTACTATGAACATCTAAAGAAGCGTCCTAAAACATTAATACTCGCCAGGTGAGGCAAAGATGAAGAGGTACCCAGAGGGGAGGACGTAGCTTATGCAGGTTGTGGGTGTACCCCATTGCAAGTACCTCGTCCGTCGATCTGTGCAGTAAGGCAGTCTGGGGTACGAGTGGGTCGGCCTTTCAGAAATGCTGCCTCTCTGTAGTCAGATGGCCAGTCGCAGAGTGAGCGGTGCGGTCGTAAGTAGCAGTGTTTGCGTGTTTTTCCTTTGCTGAGTGTGGTCCGGCGGAACTGCAGGGTTCGACCATCAGCGTTGTATTGGGAGGCGGCGGATCACACAGTTGGTACGGTCCGTTACGTTAGATGGGAGGTCTCGCGGTGTTGTGCGGAGTCCGGCGTCGGATCAGGAAGAGCGTGGCACCCAGCTTGACATCATCTCTTCAAGGGGTGTGGTTTTGAGTCCTCTGGAATCCTGGTAAATGTAGTAGAGGGCTGAGTAGTTGTTGCTGGGCAGACCTCGAGGACAGTGCGGGGAGTTTGGTCCAATGGGGAGAGCTGCTGATTAAGGATTCACTCCGTGCTGGCTCGGTAGTTCAAGAGCTGTGTATGAGAGGTTGTGGTCATTCGGCCTGTGGTTAACTGAGAGACCTCATAGCAGATTGACATTTGTGTGGTCCGAAAAGACCACTCAATGCTGTGCTGTAGGGCGCCAGGGCAAATCAACTTGGTGCAAGACAAGGTGAAAAACAAAAATAAAATGTAAAAATACTGGGTAACTGAGTTAAAGAAAAACAGCAAGTTCAACGACCCAAACTAAAGGGGGTCTCTTGTGGAGTGTCATTCAGAGGGGCCAACGGGGCCAGCCGAGAGAGAGAGAGGGTACGCCATATGTCCTATTCAGCGGCCCCAGCGGGCTCTCCTGGACTGAGGGGGTTCAGGTGAGACTGGGGCCCTGTTATGGTGGTAGTCTGCCCTGTAGTTGTGGGCAGAAGGAGAGCGTCTCCTGCGAAAGCTGGAAGTCTGAGTCTCCATGGGGGATTCCCGCTCCGTAGCGTTATGGATGCTCCGAAGGCGGAAAGGAGCGTACCAGTTTGGCACCTGCGTCATTGGGATGCCAAGTTGGTCACAGAAGTGTGGCAGATCCTCGGGCACCTTTAAGAGGGCAGAGCGCCCCTGGGAAGATGCGGACAGGCAAAATGGGAATTTCCATTTGTAAGGAATGTTCCTCTCCCTCAGGACGTCCAGCAATGGCTTGAGGTCTCGCCCGTGTTGTAGTGTGATGCCTGACAAGTCCTGATAGATTTGAATAGGAGCGCTGCCGTGGAGGATCTGCTGCTGACCCCTTGCTTGCTTTAGAATTTCCTCTTTTATTTTGTAGTCCACCAAGCAGCAAATAATGTCGCGTGGGGGGTTATTTTCCCTGTCTTTAGGGCGCAGTGCCCGGTGGATCCTGTCCATTGGAATGGGGGTCTGGGGAGGCCTGTGAAGGAGGTTGTTGAAGACGGCAGTGACAGCAGGGGTGATTTGATCGCCTTCTATGGCTTCGGGCATACCGCAGATCCTGAGATTGTGGCGTCTGCCGCGGTTGTCAAGATCCTCGATGTGCCTTTGCATGTCGCGCAAGTACAGCGTATGTGAGTCGATGGAGGAAGCCGTGGAGCGAATGGCTGTGTCATGGCGTTCCGTCACTCTTTCCACTACGTTCACCCTGTCAGTCAGGTCCCGCATATCGAGCCGCAGCTCTGAGATGGCTGAGGCCAGGGTTTCCTTAATTTCGTCCGCAATGGATCGAAGATCTTGCAGGGAAATCGGTGTGTGTGGCCCAGGTTCAAGGGATATCCCTCCTCCGTGAGAGGTAGCAGGAGGAGAGGAAATCTGAGGCGGGATGAGTAGCGGTGATGGTTGTGCCTGGGAGCGGGAAGGCCCGTTCTGTGAAGACGCCATATTGCTTCTGGTGTTCCGGAACATCTCTGGGATATTATGGCTCTGGGACCCCGGGGGAGCCCTGGGGGAGCGGGAACGAGAGGCGGAGGAGGATCGGGAAGCCGTCCCCATAGCGTGGCAAGATTTTTTGGTGCAAATACCTTCGGTATTAGTCGGTTTGTTCCCGTGGCGGCAGGAGCTCTGGAATCAAGCGTCTCTCCTCATGTCAGGTCAGGCCACGCCCCCTCACCTGTGTTTATGTTAATTGAATGAGCTGATCACATTGTCCTTTATACAATGTAGGAGAAGGGACGACTCCTATTGGAGCTGCAGCTATTGTGTTTATACTATTGTGTGAAGCTCAGTGCCCACAAGTCTGTCATCTGGTCTGGGTAAATGTTTTAGTTAATTAGCTCATGTTAATTATGTTAATTAGGTTACAGTTGTATTGTTAGAGGAGGTTCCAACGGCATATAAAGTCTTGTAACTTTGATTCTAAAAAAACTGTTCATGTTAGCAACAAGCAAGTGTTGCCTTGTTTTGTGCTCAGAGAGGTTGGAATATCTGATATCTGTATACAGACTGGGAGGAAGTGGTATATGACGGAAGCACTCAAGCGGAGTGTGGGACATTCCGTGACACTGCCTTTGTATCGAAGCACTCAATTCCACTGCAGTCGTGTGACACTCCACTTCCCATTGAGGCTCTTGACGAGAGACCTCTACAGCCTGCCCATGTGACTCATGAGACGGTTCTGTTGTCCATGGCTGTAGGGGCTCTTCACCATGATATAATCCAATTCCAAGTTATTTCCTTATCTAAGTTTTCACTGGATATTGGTTATCCTTGGTTACAGAGGCACAATCCCAATTTTGATTGGCTCCATGCTGAGGTTCTCTCCTGGACACCACATTGCAGTAAGACATGCTTCCAGAAGGTAGCCAAGGTCCTGTGCACCTCTTCACTCTCCTCTCTGCCAGAGGAGTACTGCAATTTTAGCAATGTCTTTGACAAAGGTCAAGCCAGGAGTTTGCCTCCACACTGGCCGTATGATTGCGCAATTGACCTTCAACCTGGTGCCATACCCCCTCGTGGCTGGGTTTACCCTTTGTCGGTCTTGGAGGATGAGGCCATGGAGGAGTATGTTATTATTATTATTATACAGGATTTATATAGCGCCAACAGTTTACGCAGTGCTTTACAACATTAGGGCAGACAGTACAATAACAATACAATTCAATACAGGAGGAATCAGAGAGCCCTGCTCATTAGAGCTTACAATCTAGGAGGAGGGTCAAGTTATACAAAAGGGTAATAACTGTGGGGGATGATCTAATGGAGAAAATAGTGCAGTTGTTAGATGGAGGCAGGATAGGCTTCTCTGAAGAGGAAAGTTTTCAGGGATCGCCTGAAAGTGGATAAATTTGGAGACAACCTGACAGATTGGGGTAGGGAATTTCAGAGGATGGGCGAGGCCCCCCTCCTGAACCATACCAGGCCACATGCCCTCAACATTGGGAGGGTGCTTTGGGGTAGCCCCCCAAAACACCTTGTCCCCATGTTGATGAGGACAAGGGCCTTATCCCCACAACCCTGGCCGGTGGTTGTGGGGGTCTGCGGGCGGGGGGCTTATCGGAATCTGGAAGCCCCCTTTGACAAGGGGACCCCTAGATCCCGGCCCCCCCCTTGTGTGAAATGGTAAGGGGGTAATTACCCCTACCATTTCACTAAAAAACTGTCAAAAATGTTAAAAATGACAAGAGACAGTTTTTGACAATTCCTTTATTTAAATGCTCTTCTTTCTTCTATCTTCCTTCATCTTCTGGTTCTTCTGGTTTTTCTGGCTCTTCTAGTTCTTCCTCCGGCGCTCTCGTCCAGCATCTCCTCCGCGGCGTCTTCTATCTTCTTCTCCTCGGGCCGCTCCGCACCCATGGCATGGGGGGAGGCTCCCGCTCTTCTCTTCTTCTTTTCTTCTCTTCTTCTCTTCTTCTTTTCTTCATTTTCTTCTCCGGGCTGCTCCGCAACCCATGCTGGCATGGAGGGAGGCTCCCGCTGTGTGACGGTGCTCCTCGTCTGACAGTTCTTAAATAACGGGGGGCGGGGCCACCCGGTGACCCTGCCCCCCTCTGACGCACGGTGACTTGACGGGACTTCCCTGTGACGTCACGGGGAATGCCACAGGGAAGTCCTGTCATGTCCCGTGCGTCAGAGGGGGGCGGGGTCACCGGGTGGCCCGGCCCCCCGTTATTTAAGAACTGTCAGACGAGGAGCGCCGTCACACAGCGGGAGCCTCCCTCCATGCCAGCATGGGTTGCGGAGCGGCCCGGAGAAGAAAATGAAGAAGAGAAGAAGAGAAGAAAAGAAGAAGAGATGCCCCTTTACAGGCATACTATAGACACCCCCCAGGTTTTAAAATCACTGCTCCTGAAAAAACGGCCGTTTTTAAAACTTTTTTTTGCATTGATCCATGTCCCCTGGGGCAGGATCCAGGTCCCCAAACACTTTTTATGACAATAACTTGCATATTAGCCTTTAAAATTAGCACTTTTGATTTCTCCCATAGACTTTAAAGGGTGTTCCGCGGCATTCGAATTTGCCGCGAACACCCCAAATTGTTCGCTGTTCGGCAGACTTGCGAACAGCCAATGTTCGAGTCGAACATGAGTTTGACTCGAACTCGAAGCTCATCCCTATTGCAGACGCACTTTCTCAAGGTTTCATCCGCAAATCCCCGTCTCCTGCTGGTGCTGCTTTTTTCTTTGTGAAGAAGAAGAGTGGTAAACTGAGACCTTGTATTGATTATAGGGGTCTTAATCGTTTCACAATTAAGAATACTTATCCGATTCCGTTGATTATGAAGTTATTTGACCGCCTCAAGGCAGCAAATGTTTTCACAAAGCTTGATTTGAGAGGGGTATACAATCTTGTGAGGATTAAGGAGGGCGACGAGTGGAAAACTGCGTTTAATACAAGAACAGGCCATTATGAATACCTCATAATGCCTTTTGGCCTTTGTAACGCCCCGGCTGTTTTCCAGGAATTTATTAACGATGTCCTCCGAAATTTGTTGCAGTTATGTGTGGTGGTTTATCTCAATGATATCCTCATATTTTCCAAGTCCCTGGAGAGCCACTACACAGATGTCTGTCGTGTGCTTCAGAAACTAAAAGAGAATAATCTCTATTGTAAACTGGAGAAGTGCGAGTTCCATCGTGAACAGGTTAAATTCCTGGACTATGTGTCAGGAAAGAAGCAAGTATCAGTCTCGCCAATATCGCTGCCTTCCTTCGCACATGCGCGATAGAGCGGCACTCCGGGGCATCCCTGGGCACAATACAGCAAAACTGCTAATGAGCACGCGCAATTCGGCAGAACGGCGAGCGTGCATACGCAATAGCACGCGCACAACATGAGCCTCCCACAGGCCTATAAAGCCACTCTGTGCCATGACCAGATTGCTGGTTTGTCTTTCAGCTCCCCGTGTGTTTCTTGCTTGTATCCTGATTCAAGATTACCTGTTGTGACCCATATTGACCTTGACCTGCTCTGATCTCTTCCTGCATCTGACCCTCGGCTTGCCTCTCGGACTTCTCCACTTGCTTCCTGTGTTTGACCCTCGGACTGTCTACGGATATTGTTTCCTGTCTCCAGTGATTGACCCTCAGCCTGCTCTTGGACTTTCCTACTGTCTTTAGTGCTCGACCCCTGGCTTGCTCACAGACTTTGCCTCCAGTTACCTGTGTTTGACCCTCGGCCTGTTTACGGACTTTGCTATCAATCTTCAGTACTAAGTCATCAGCCTGCTGACAGACCTGCTAACAGTCCTTTGCACTAGACTGTTTTGCCTATCTAAGAGACTCTTACAAGTCATCAGTGTTTGACCCCCGGCCTGTTGTTGGATTAGCTGTTCATCTTCCTTCTTGAGCTTCAGCATCTCCCAGTCATGCACATCTGTCTCCCTGCCGGTGACCTTCATGCAAGACCTGCCCTGCCTGCTGGTGACTCATGCCTCTTTGTGCCCTACACCCCCTGTACATCTCCAGGAGTGGAGTGCGCTTAGTCGCAAGAGGTTACCGCTCTCAGCATCTCGGCCTCGGTGAGTACCCTTATCTGACACTATGTCATTTTCACTGCTGGTTTTTCGATGGACCCAAAGAAACTTTCAGCTGTCCTACAGTGGCCCCGACCCGTGGGCTAACATCCTCTGCAGCATTTCCTGGGCTTTGCCAACTATTATCGGAAGTTTATTTGTAACTTCTCGTCTCTGGTTAAGCCCCTGACTGATATGACTAGAAAGGATGGAAACCCACAGAGTTGGTCTCAGGATATCATCAACAGCTGAGTAACTGTGGAGAGAGTCCGTTAAGGCCTTTGAGAGTCTCAAGGCTGCCTTTGTTTCTGCTCCTGTGTTGGCACATCCTGATCCTACGTTACCATTTATCCTTGAGGATGATGCTTCTGAGAGTGGTGTTGGCGCCCTTCTGTCTCAACGTCCTACCTCTGCTCTGCATCCTTGTGGCTACTTTTCCAAGAAATTGTCACCTGCGGAGTGTAATTATGAGATTGGTGACAGAGAGCTGTTGGCGATCATTTTAGCCCTAAAAGAATGGAGACATCTCCTTGAAGGTACCACTGTGCCGGTTCTCATTCTTACGGACCATAAGAATTTCACATTCTTGTCTGAGACTAAACGCCTCTCTACCAGAAGGGCGCAATGGGCTATTTTCTTGTCAAGTTTCAGTTACATTGTCTCATTCTTACCTGGTACTAAGAATGTAAGGGCTGATGCTTTGTCACAACAATTTTCCTCCACTTCCAAGATGGAGTCGGTTCCGGTTCCTGTGATCTCTCCTGATCGTATTCTGGCTATGGTTTGCACCAGTCTCACTTCTCCTTTGGGTGACAAAATTCTTGCTGCTCAGGTCCATGCTCCTCCTGAGAAACCTTGTGACCGCTGCTTTGTTCCAGAGAGTCTTCGTACTGCCATGCTCCAGACTTACCATTCTCCCAAGGCTGCTAGCCACCCTCGGAAGAATCAAGTCTTTTGGGCCTTTTCCCAACAACTCTGGTGGCCTAGTCTATGTGCTGATGTAACCGCCTTCGTAGCTGCTTGTTCCATGTGTGCTCAGAGTAAGATTCCACGACATCTTCCAGTGGGCCTCCTACAACCCATACCCAATGGAGAGAGGCCCTGGACCCACCTGTCTATGGATTTCATTGTGGAGTTACCCAACTCCCAGGGCAACACAGTTATCCTTATGGTGGTTGACCGGTTCTCAAAAATGTCTCATTGTATTCCACTTAAGAAGTTGCCCACTTCTAAGGAACTGGCTTCCATTTTTGCTTGGGAGATCTTTCGTTTACATGGGCTACCCAAGGTGATTGTCTCGGACAGTGGTAGTCAGTTTGTGTTCCGGTTTGTGCACAGTTGGGAATTCAGCTTGCTTTTTCCTCTGCGTGTCACCCGCTGTCTAATAGGGCCATAGAATTAGCCAATCAGTCTTTGGAGCAATTCCTACGTTGCTATATTTCTGACCATCATAACAACTGGTCAGACCTATTACCATTGCTCACAATAGTGCCTTGAATTCTGTTTCCCGATTGTCCCCGTTTATAGCGAACTATGGTTTCCAACCTTCCATGTTGCCTGACTCATTTGTTTCGCAGAGTATTCCTGCTTTAGAGGAGCATCTCCGTGGTCTTCGTTCCACTTGGGCACAAGTCCAGGAGGCTTTGCTAATGATAGGTACAGACTCCATGCTGACCGCAGACTCTTGCCTGCGCCTTCCTAGCAGGTTGGGGACAGGGTCTGGCTGTCATCTCACAACCTCCAACTTCGTGTTCCCTCAATGAAGTTCGCACCTCAGTTTATTGGGCCTTTCTGTATTCTTTGCAGGATTAACCCAGTGGCTTACACATTAGACCTTCCTTCTTACATGCATATTTCGAATGTATGTCATGTCTCCTTATTAAAACCTTTGGTCTGCAACCGCTTTACCACCTCTGTGCCACATCCTCACCCTGTACAGGTTGAGAACCATGAGGAGTATGTAGTACAGTCCATTGTTGACTCCCGTAGGTTCCGTGGGGGCATACAGTACCTGGTGCATTGGAAGGGGTGCCGCCTGGAGGAACGCTCTTGGGTCTCATCCTCGGACCTAAATGCCCCTGTCCTCCTCCATGATTATCATAGATGTTTTCCCCTCAAGCCTGGTGGTCCTCCGAGGGGGAGGGGTCGTTGAGGAGGGGGTACTGTCAGGGCTGGGCTCAGCCCTTCCTTCTAAGAGCTGGCCACTCCTGTTGGCTAATTGCCAGCTCTCTTCAGTTACTCAGCTGTTGATGATATCCTGCTCGTCAGTCCTGCACACTTAAGCCATCCAGCCCAAAGGATCTCTGCCTTCGCCTTGGTCAACATCACAGAGTACATCTCCTGCGTTCCTGTTTAAAGACTTGCTTTGCTGACATCCCTTCTGGCTCCAGATCCTGCTTGCTGTTCCATTACATTGATCCTTGACTTCTGGCTTGGCTGACTATCCATTCCGGTTACTGAACTTTGGCTATGTTTTGACTACATTTGTTCTTTTTACTTTTATTACGAAACAAGTGTGATTTAACTGTACTTCTGTCTCTGTCTGATTTCATGGTTTATAATAAGGCTATAGCCACCAGCAGTGATCATTGTTTTCTGACAGTGGGGAAACCTCCCACTGTCAGAATACAAATAGCGCAGCAGCATGTATTCCCCCACCAACATTGATTGTGTTGATGGGGGAAATCAAGAATTTTTCTTAACTTCAATCTGTGATTAAGGGAAAGAAAATTGCATAATCTATGGCCAACCTTAGAGAAAAAGAAGGCTGCCTTAGCTGAGCTCTCCTTCTAAAAATGCTAGTTGTCTTACTGTCATGCTAATTCAATGACTTAAAAACCTTTTGTGTCATTAACAGTATCTATTATCTTCAAAGTGAGGGAGATCAGCAATGACAGCATGCATGGCTTTCTCAATGCAGGTTTAGTTTGACTGATAAACAATATTGTACTGTATGTGTACATATACTGTATATAATAATATAATATCCTACATAAATTTATGTAGGATATTATATTTTTATAGAAGAATAAATCCGCGCTTAGGACAAAGTAAGGGCTGCTGCCTATCTCTAATTAGTACCACTAAGGGTCTAATTATGCAATAAATAAGTAAAATGAGAACATAAATGGCGCTGCCCTTAATATCAATTGAGGATAAGATGTCACAGGGTTCACATTGAATAAAATTAACTATAATACTTAAAAAATCCAAGAGTGTGAAACCATACTAGGCTTTAGGCCAAAAAATAAACCAAATAATTGGGGATAAACAGAGTTAGCAAACTCCCCAAATAATCACAAAAATAAATGTGTTCCCCCTATAGGGTATGTGTATCATCCAGAGTAGAAAAAATCCCAAGTGGCAAAATAAAAATCCTTAAGTGTAGAGAATTGGAGTAGAACAGTGCAAACCCAAAAATCAGTTTAAGAAAAAATAATAAAAATGGCCAAAAATGACTTTTTACCCCAAAATTTCAAAAATATTGGGACAAGATGGCGCCAGAAGATATTCAAAAGTATTGGGACAGTATTAAGAGAAGCTATAGTTGTTGTGCAAATAAGGTTAGTGCAGTATCTATATGTCCCCTGCCATATTAATGTGCGGAAAATTTTACAAATAGTAATATTAAACCCAGTATTCAAAAGTATTGGGACAAAGTAAATTAGTGATGTGTCTTAATGTGATAAACAAATATGGTTGGTGCAGTATCTATATGTCCCCTTCCGTGTTAATATGCAGGAAATCTAACAAAAAATAATAAATAATAATGTTTGACCCCACTATTCAAAAGTATCTCCAAGTATCTACCCTCTCCAAATTTTGAATTAACAAATCTCAAAAGAAAAAATATTATACATATAAAATGTCAGATGTTGTGATTATTTTACAAGAAGTTCATATGTGAAATCCAACCAAGATATATGTTGTTAACCAAAAAACAGAGTTCAGCTGAGATTGCTGTTATTTTCACCCCAGAAAAGGTTTACATCGCGGTGACTTCTGTGCAATATTTCCATAAAGTGACTTGGAGTGCTCGCCCCCCTCTGCTGCCCCACTCACCAGAATTAATCACCCCTGCAGGGGTACCGAGCAACAAAGTGGGTGCCTCAGGGCGAGAGATGTTCACTTCCAGAGTACTTGCTTTTCCTTTATTATATGCGATCCTTATGGATGTTCCGGGATAGC
Source organism: Lithobates clamitans (assembly GCA_037952925.1). NCBI lineage: Eukaryota > Metazoa > Chordata > Amphibia > Anura > Ranidae > Lithobates > Lithobates clamitans. Next base: position 10,859,949 of record JBBGZY010000140.1, read on the forward strand.
TGTGTGCTCAGACATAACCATTCTACTCCAGCAGTGATCACCTAAAGCTGTTAAACACTCCAGGAGTCCAGAGTAAAGAGAAACACAAGGGGCTGCCTTCGTGAAGTATGTCAAAGTATTTATTCCTTAAAAGTAAATTCAATCCAAACAGTACAATCCAAATGTATGCATAAAGACCAGCGCTGTGAGCAAGGGGGAGCCAGCAGCGAGTATTCGAGCTTGCGTCCCAGCTTGCGTTCCAGCGTCCACTTCCGGGTATGACGTGTGAGCGTGACTCCGCCTTACGGACAACGTCCTATGACGAAACGTGTAAGGCGGAGTCACGCTCACACGTCATACCCGGAAGTGGACGCTGGAACGCAAGCTGGGACGCAAGCTCGAATACTCGCTGCTGGCTCCCCCTTGCTCACAGCGCTGGTCTTTATGCATACATTTGGATTGTACTGTTTGGATTGAATTTACTTTTAAGGAATAAATACTTTGACATACTTCACGAAGGCAGCCCCTTGTGTTTCTCTTTACTCTGGACTCCTGGAGTGTTTAACAGCTTTAGGTGATCACTGCTGGAGTAGAATGGTTATGTCTGAGCACACAGCTATCCCGGAACATCCAAAAGGATCGCATATAATAAAGGAAAAGCAAGTACTCTGGAAGTGAACATCTCTCGCCCTGAGGCACCCACTTTGTTGCTCGGTACCCCTGCAGGGGTGATTAATTCTGGTGAGCGGGGCAGCAGAGGGGGGCGAGCACTCCAAGTCACTTTATGGAAATATTGCACAGAAGTCACCGCGATGTAAACCTTTTCTGGGGTGAAAATAACAGCACTCTCAGCTGAACTCTGTTTTTTGGTTAACAATATTTATCTTGGTTGGATTTCACATATGAACTTCTTGTAAAATAATCACAACATCTGACATTTTATATGTATAATATTTTTTCTTTTGAGATTTGTTAATTCAAAATTTGGAGAGGGCTTATTACTGTTTGTATATCACATTGAAGGACAACTCATGCCCCGTATATAAGGACACATCACATTTTTCTCTGTCCCAATACTTTTGAATAGTGGGGTCAAACATTATTATTTATTATTTTTTGTTAGATTTCCTGCATATTAACACGGAAGGGGACATATAGATACTGCACCAACCATATTTGTTTATCACATTAAGACACATCACTAATTTACTTTGTCCCAATACTTTTAAATACTGGGTTTAATATTACTATTTGTAAAATTTTCCGCACATTAATATGGCAGGGGACATATAGATACTGCACTAACCTTATTTGCACAACAACTATAGCTTCTCTTAATACTGTCCCAATACTTTTGAATATCTTCTGGCGCCATCTTGTCCCAATATTTTTGAAATTTTGGGGTAAAAAGTCATTTTTGGCCATTTTTATTATTTTTTCTTAAACTGATTTTTGGGTTTGCACTGTTCTACTCCAATTCTCTACACTTAAGGATTTTTATTTTGCCACTTGGGATTTTTTCTACTCTGGATGATACACATACCCTATAGGGGGAACACATTTATTTTTGTGATTATTTGGGGAGTTTGCTAACTCTGTTTATCCCCAATTATTTGGTTTATTTTTTGGCCTAAAGCCTAGTATGGTTTCACACTCTTGGATTTTTTAAGTATTATAGTTAATTTTATTCAATGTGAACCCTGTGACATCTTATCCTCAATTGATATTAAGGGCAGCGCCATTTATGTTCTCATTTTACTTATTTATTATATTTTTATATATACAGTATGTACACATACAGTACAATAAAAAATACTATAGAACTTTGTAGTTTCTTGTTCAAATTTTTTATTAGTAACATATTTTTTTTTTTTTAAATTAAGTTTATTCACATTTTTTTAAACATACATACAAGACATAACATAACTTGTATACCACCCCCCCAACCCCCCCCCCCCCCCCCAAAACCCTCTCCCCCCTTCCCCCAGCTCATGCAACAATCCATTACATTATATGAACATATTCAATTCCATCATATTTGGGGACAGTAACCATAAATTCTTAGTAATAAAGCATTACACCAATCTTACAAAAAGGAAGAAAAATCTTCTAGCTGGTCACACCTAGACTTTCTAATATCACTATAGTTTCAATCGGGTCCTATCATATACAGCCATTATGCTAAAGTCTCATTAGCATCAATCCAACACTGCCACACCTTGTCAAATTTTGTAACATATTAATAAGAAACAAGGTGTAATATTTGGTATATAATGAATATTACAAAATATACAGTGATCAAGGAATACAAAGAAAGACGTACTGGTAACGGCGACACAAAGCGATTAAGGGTGGTAATGAAAATATGACGACACAAGGCCTCTGGGGTGTTCAGAGACACCTATGGCAAAGGCACTTTTTTACAAAAATATCACACTACCAATGGTGTACATTGGGAGGGGGATGAGAGAGAGAGGATAGAGAAAGAACAGTCAAGAAAGGGGGGAAGAAGAAGAGGAGAAAGAGCTGGGAGAGAGAGAGAGGTTGGGGGCCTCACATGAGCCCAAATCTTGGAGTACTATAAGCACGGGGGGGGGGGGGGAGTCAAGGTTCTAAAAGGGATTTGTCGAAGTCCGAAGGTAGAAATTGGTCTATCCAAGGTTGCCATATTTTAAGGTGCTGAGGGATTCCATCTTGATTAGTGGCCTCAATTTTACAGTGAATCATGGCTTGGGTGATTCTGTTTTTCAACGATGCATAGTTTAAGACCTTTGTAGTTTAAACGTTCATTTTTTTTCCCTCCAGTCATAGAGTGAATTGACATATTAACATGCTGCATTTATTAAGATGCTGCAGCAAGTAAATACAAATAAGTACAAATATTGCCATCTATTTAATTGATGATACAACACACTCTTAAGATCATGTGCCATGCGATCTTTATAAACATAGGGTGCTAATTGGTTAATTTACTGTTAATTTAAGTAACTGGAGGTCAAAGAGGGTTAATGATGGAAGAGTGAGCACTGGGGATCCTGTATTTTGGGATATAACACAGGTTCTCCATTTGTGGAAATTAACTAGTAATAGATGCAATCAACCCTTTCACCAGTTTGCTTTTTCCCAGTAAATATTCAGATCTGTTATAGTTGGGAGAAAGACCTTTGAGGCCATAATGTAGAAAACCCCACTATACTGTAGTTTAGCTTCAGGGTAAACTAGTCTACTTAAATTAACAGTATAAAGGCAAATTTATAGCAAATGGTATTTCATAGAAACGTGACAGCAGAAAAAAGACTGAGTGGTCCATCGAGTCTGCCCGTTTTTTAAAATGTTATACATGTTTCATATTTTTTTTGTTAACTTTTTTTTTTGTCTGAGTATAGATCTATGTTTGTCTCAAGCACATTTGAAGCCATTTACTGTTGACTGGCTCACTACCTCTGCTCTGGAAGTTTATTCCACGTATCAAATACCCTTTCAGTAAAATAATACTTTCTAAGATTAGTTTTGAACTTTCCTCCAGTTAGTTTGGGGCCATGTCCCCGTGTTCTTGATTTTGGTTTTATATTGGAAAATACTGCCCACCAGAACCTCATTCACCCCAGTGTTAATAGGTTTCAATCATGTCTCCCCTTTCCCGTCTTTCCTCCAGCCTGTACATATTAAGTTCCTGAAGTCACTCTTGATAAGTTTTACCCCTCAGGCCTTTCAATATTTTTGTTGCCCATCTATAGACTTGTTCTATCTTGTCAATATCTTTTTGCAAATGAGGTATCCAGAACAGAACACGAGGTCTCACTAAAGATCTATATTGGGGAATCAGGACCTCTTTCCTCCTGCTTATGACTCCTCTAGTGATGCAGCCTAGAATTTGCTTTCCCCCTGCCTGGTCACACTGTTTGCTCATTTTGGCACCACCTGAAATTGTACCCCCAAATATTTTCCTCTGTAGTGCTGGCCAACACTGTACCCCCAATTTAGTACTCTCTCAAAGGATTCTTTTTCCCTAGATGCATTATTTTATATTTAGAAACATTAAACTGCAGTTTCCACTTCTTTTACCAATTTTCCAGCAATGCCAAATCATGTTCCATGTTACAGACAGTTTCAGGGATATCAATTTTATTACACACCTTTGGATTATCAGCAAAAAGACATACCTTGCCCAACAAACCGTTATTTGTGTCACTTACATATAGATTAAATAGAACAGGACCTAGTACAGAGCCTTGTGGTACACCACTAATGACTGGTCTGTGTTCTGAATGAACCCCAATTACAATCACACTCTGGTATCTATTCTTTAGCCAACTGCATATCCACTGAACCACTCAAAGGTTAAGTCCTAGATTGTACAACTTTTGTATTAGATCATTATGTGGAACTGTATAAAAAAAACAATCAAAATTGGTCTGATATGATCTGCACTCAGAAAAGCCATGCTGCTTTGGGTCCAGCAAGTTGTGTATTTTTAAGTGATCAATGATCCTTCATTTTCGGAGTGATTCCTTTAACTTGACTACAATCAATGTTAAACTCACTGGCCTGTAAATACCAGCTTCCGCCTTGCTGCCCTTCTTGTGGATAGGTACACGTGCTGTCCACCCAGTCATGGGGAACTTATCCTGTTAGAATAGATAGATTAAAAAGATCGGTTAATGGTCCAACAACTATACCTCAAAGTTCTCTTAGAACTCTGGGATAAATACCTTCAGGGCCCAATGCTTTATTAAGCTTTAACCAAGCCATTGCAACATCTGTCTCCAGAAATCCTAAAAATTAACTGTCATTACTAGAACCAATATGATTGCCCAACTTGTTATTGTTAGTACAATTTATTTCTCAGAAGACTGAACATAAGTAATTATGTAAATGTTTGTTACGTCCAGGTCTCCCTCAACACAAGTAGGGTGCCCAGTTTTCATTTTAGCAATCCAATTGTAATTTCTGTCTATCACTAATGTACCTAAAAAAGGTTTTAATTACTTTCTTAACAGATTTAGCAATTTCCTCCTCTTTCTGTGCTTTGGCAGCACTGCTAATGTGTTTGGCCTCCTTTTGTCTACTTTTATACTCTTCTCTGTCAGATACACCTCCTGTTTTCTTTCATCTTCTATAGGCTGTTTTTTTCTCCTTTACTATCCTACTTACCTCTTTAGTCAGCCGGATTGTTTTTTCTTCTGTGTATTTTTACTAACTTGTGTGACATATAATCTAGTTGCCTCCAGGATGGTAGACTTTAACAGTGCCCACTGATTACTAACTCCTGTTGTTTTACTCAAACCTTTCACTTATTTTTTAAAATTTCCCCATTTCAGCAAAATGTGTTCTTTTAAAATCTAAAACTTTTGTTTTTGTATATGATTTTTCAGTTCTTGTTTTAATACCAAACCAAGACATTGATGATCACTAGGACCCAAATTTTCTCCCACCTCATCCCTATTTGCCAGTACTAGGTCTAGAATATGATCACCTCAGGTTGGGTTTTTTACTAAGGCCACTCTCACACTGAGGCGCTTTACAGGCGCTATAGCGCTATAGCTATAAAATAGCGCCTGCAAAGCGCCTGAAAAAGTGCCTCTCCTGTCACTCCAGTGTGAGGGCTTTCACACTGGAGCGGTGCACTTGCGGAACTTTAAAAAAAGTCCTGCATCAGCATCTTTGAGGTACTTTAGGAGCAATGTTTCACCGCTCCTAAAGTGCCCCTCCCCGCCAAAGCACCTGCAATGGGCACTTTTAACCCTTTTTCGACTGCTAGTGGGGGTTAAAAGCGCCCCGCTAGCAGCCAAAAAGTGATGCTAAAACGACGGTAAAGCAACTCTAAAAATACGCCCCAGTGTTAAAGTTTCCTATTTTAGAGAAACCCCATCATTGCCTCCATTACATCCCTGCTCCAGCTTGTAAGAACTGTTTGAGAATTCCAGTTAATGTCAGGCATGTTGAAGTCACCCATAATCAAAACCTCTCCCTATATTTCCATTTGAGTTATCTCATCAATCAAAAAGTTATCATAGTCTTCAGCCTGTCCTGGATGTCTCTATACTACACCAATTCTAAGGGAAGATCCCTCTCTGGTTGGAAGGCAGACCCAGAGGGTTTCAAGTATTTTTTTTTTGCTTTTTGAATTAATATTAGCGTTATGCTATTTTTGACATATATGGCCACTCCACCTCCTCTCTTTCCTACTCTGTCATTCCTGTATAGTTTGTACCCTGGTAGAGTTATTTCCCAGTCATTTGAATCCTTGAACCATGTGTAGGGATGGGCCAAACATCCCCCTGTTTGGTTTGCACCAGAACATCTGGAACAGGCAAAAAGTTCTACCGAACATGTGAACTCTATTAAAGGCTATGGGACACGAACATGAAAAATCAAAAGTTCAAAATGTAAAGGCTTATATGAAAGTTATTGCCACAAAAAGTGTATGGGGACTTGGGTACTGCCCTGAGGAACATGTGTCAATGCAAAAAACGTTTTTTAAACAATCGTTTTTAAAGGAGCAGTGATTTTAACCACTTACCAACCGGCCCATAGCCGAATGCTGCAGGGCGGTTGGATAACTCTGGGAGGGTGTACTATGACGTCCTCCCAGTATTCCCCTCTCGCGCGCCCCCTGGGGCGCGCACCCGAACACATCCGTGACGGCCGGGTCCAGAGGACCCGGCGCATCACGGATCCCGGTAAATGGTCGCTGATCGCGGCCGTGTACCATGTGAACGCGCCGTCAAATGACGGCGTGATCACATGTAAACAGACCGGCGTCATCTGATGACGCCGGTTCCTCTCCTCCCTTCCTGTGTACCGATCGGTACACAGTGAGCGGGGAGGGGGATGGATGGATGTCTGCAGCGCTGTATGTGTAGTGCCCACAGCTCTGCACAGAGACATCCATCCATCCATGCTCAGCCATCCCTCACTACTATGCAATGCTGTGCAATACTCTGCAATATCCCCACAATACTCTGCAATGCTGTGCAATACTCTGCAATACCCCCACGATACTCTGCAATGCTGTGCAATACTCTGCAATACCCCCACAATACTCTGCAATGCTGTGCAATACTCTGCAATGCTGTGCAATACTCTGCAATGCCCCCACAATACTCTGCAATGCCCCCACAATACTCTGCAATGCTGTGCATTACTCTGCAATGCTGTGCAATACTCTGCAATGCTGTGCAATACTCTGCAATGCTGTGCAATACTCTGCAATGCCCCCACAATACTCTGCAATGCCCCCACAATACTCTGCAATGCTGTGCAATACTCTGCAATGCTGTGCAATACTCTGCAATGCCCCCACAATACTCTGCAATGCCCCCACAATACTCTGCAATGCCCCCGCCATACTCTGCCATGCCCCCGCCATACTCTGCCATGCCCCCGCCATACCCCGCCATACCCCGCCATACACTGCCATACTCCGCCATACCCTGCCATACTCCGCAATACCCCACCATACCCCGCCATACTCCGCCATACTCCGCAATACCCTGCCATAAGCCGCCATACTCCGCAATACCCCACAATACCCCGCCATACCCCGCCATACCCCGCCATAATCCGCAATACCCCGCCATACCCCGCCATACCCCGCAATACCCTGCCATACTCCGCAATACCCCGCCATACCCTGCCATGCTGAGCCATGCTCAGCTGTACTCGCCCTCTGTATGTGGCCAGGCTGTGGAAGTCTCACACATGTGGTATTGCCGTACTCAGGAGGAGTAGGAGAATCTATTTTGGGGTGTCATTTTTGGTATGTACATGTTATGTGGTAGAAATATTGTATAAATGGACAACTTTGTGTTAAAAAAAAAAAAAGTGTTTTAACCACTTCCCGCCCGCCGGCCATCACACAACGTCCTTGAATTTGTGCGGAGATATCTGAATGATGGGTGCAGCTGCAGGCATCATTCAGATATCAGCTTTTTCAGCCGGCGATTCCCTACACCATGAGAATGATCATAGCAGCTGTTCCACTACTTGATCGTTCTTACGGGAGGCGAGAGGGGATGTCCCCCCCTCCCGCGCTTCTACCGACTCACCGCTACGATTGAAGCCAGGATCGTTTTTTTTTTTTTTAATTTCAGGCTTCCCAGCCTAGAGGTGAGATGTGGGGTCTTATTGACCCCATATCTCACTGTAAAGAGGACCTGTCATGCCATATTCCTATTACAAGGATGTTTATATTCCTTGTAATAGGAATAAAAGTGGTCAAATTTTTTTTTTTTTTGGAAAAAAGCATCAAACTAAAATAAATAAAGTAAAATGAACAATAAAAAATAAAAATGTTTTAAAGCGCCTCTGTCCCTGTGTGCTCGCATGCAAACGCAAACGCATACGTAAGTCCCGCCCACATATGAAAACGGTATTCAAACCACACATGTGAGGTATCGCTACGATCGGTAGAGCGAGAGTAATAATTTTGGCCCTAGACCTCCTCTGTAACTTAAAACATGTAACCAGTAAAACATTTTAAAGCGTCGCCTATGGGGATTTTTGAGTAGCAAAGTTTGGCGCCATTCCACAAGCGCGTCCAATTTTGAAAGGTGACATGTTGGGTATCTATTTACTCGGCGTAACTTCATCTTTCACATTATGCAAAAACATTAGGCTAACTTTACTGCTTTGGTTTTTGTAAAGCACAAAACAGTTTTTTTTCCAAAAAAAACGCGTTAAAAAAATTGCTGCGCAAATAACGTGCGAGATAAAAAGTTGCAACGACGCCATTGTATTCTCTAGGGTCTTTGCTAAAAAAACATATATAATGTTTTGGGGTTCTATGTAATTTTCTAGCTAATAAATGATGATTTTTACATGTAGGAGAGAAATGTCAGAATTGGCCTGGGTGCTCAAGAATGCCTGAAGGTGCTCCCCTGCATGTTGGTCCTCTGTATGTGGCCACGCTGTGTAAAAGTCTCACACATGTGGTATCGCCGTACTCGAGAGTAATAGCAGAATGTGTTTTGGGGTTTAATTTGTGGTATGCATATGCGGTGTGTGAGAAATAACCTGCTAATATGACAATTTTGTGGGGAAAAAAAAGTAAAAAAAAAACCTTGATTTTGCAAAGAATTATGGGAAAAAATGACAACTTCAAAAAACTCACCATGCATCTTTCTAAATACGTTGGAATGTCTTCTTTCCAAAAAGGGGTTATTTGGGGGGTATTTGTACTTTTCTGGAATGTTAGGGTCTCAAGAATTTAGATAGGCCGTCAGTACTTCAGGTGTGATCAATTTTCAAATATTCACACCATAGCTTTTGGACTCTATAACTTTCACAAAGACCAAATAATATCCACCAATTTGGGTTATTTTTACCAAAGATATGTAGCGGTATAAATTTTGGCCAAAATATATGAAGAAAAATTACTAATTTGCAAAATATTCTAACAGAAATGAAGAAAAATTTATTTTTTTACAGATTTTTCGTTCTTTTTTCTTTTACGGCGCAAAAAATAAAGAACCCAGCGGTGATTAAATACCACCAAAAGAAAGCTCTATTTGTGTGAAAAAAAGGACAAAAATTTCATATAGATACAGTGTTGCATGACTGAGTAATTGTCATTCAAAATGTGAGAGCACCAAAAGCTGAAAATTGGTCTTGTTAGGAAGGGGGCTTAAGTGCCCAGTTGTCAAGTGGTTAATGATGCTTAAAGTAAAACAATAAAAATTAAATATTCCTTTAAATATTGTGCCTGGGGGGTCCCCTTAGTCTGCCTGTAAAGTGGCACATCTGTACAATGTATAGAACATGCCGCAGCAATAATGACATTTCTAAAGAAAAAATGTCATTTAAACTTGCTCGCGCCTGTAATGTATTGTCGGCTCCCAGCAATACAGACTTAAATAAATGGAAAAAAAATGACATGGAGTCCTCCCCTCAGTTAATACCAGGCCCTTCGGGTCTGGTATGGATTTTAAGGGGAACCCCACGCCAAAATCAAAAAAAAAAAAAAACGACGTGGGACCCCCCTGAATTTATACCAGACCCTTATCTAAGCATGCAGCCTGGCAGGTCAGGAAAAAGGGGGAGGGGAGCAAGAGAGCGCCCCCCCCTTCTGAACCATACCAGGCCACATGCCCTCAACATGGGGGTGGGTGCTTTGGGGCAGGGGGGCTCTGCCCCCACCCAAAAGAACCTTGTCCCTTGGCCTCTTCCCGACATCCCTGGGCTGTGGTTGTTGGGGTCTTCGGGCGGGGGGGTTTAGCAGAATCTGGAAGCCCCCTTTGACAAGGGGTCCGCAAGATCCCAGTCCCAGTTGGATAAGGGTCTGGTATGGATTTTGGGAGGGACCCCATGCCATTTTTCTCCTAATTCTGTTATAGGGTTCCCCTTAACATTTTCAATACACTGTAATATATACTCTGCACTGTATTATATATTCTGCACTACACAGTATTATATACTCTGCACTGCACTGTGTTATATACTCTGCACTAAATGAATGAATGAATGAATGAATGAATGAATGATTTTTAAAGCGCTGCAAATGCGAACTGAATCGCCTCAAGGTGTTAAATGCGTTTATTGTTGAACAGCTTCTTAGAAGAGGAAGGTTTTGAGTTTTTTCCTGAAGGCCAGATGGTTTTCTTCCATGTGGATGTGAGTCGGAAGAGTATTCCATAGCCGAGGTCCCTGGGCTGCGAATCTGCGTTCTCCCCTTGCTTTGTAGCGGTATTTGGGAATGAGGAGGAGGTTTTGTTCGGATGATCGCAGATTGCGATTGGGTGTGTAGTGTCTTGAATGTGATCCGATTCTTTACCGTTAGTCAATCTAGGCTCCTCAGGGATGGGGAGATGGACTCCCAGGTTTTTTTTCCTGTTATCAGTCTTGCCGCCGCGTGTTGAATGGCCTGTAGGCACGCAAGCTGATATTGGGGTAAGCCTATGTAGAGTGAGTTTGCGTAGTCAAGACGGGAATTGATGATTGTTCCAACTACTGCTGCTTTGTCCTTTTCTGGGATAAAGGGAATGAGTCTTCGTAGCAGGCGGAGGAGATGGTGAGATCCGCTAACTACTGAACCTATTTGGGCATCCATTGTCATTTCTGAGTCAAAGATAACTCCGAGACTCTTGGCATTGGTGCTCGGAGAGATGGTCTGTCCGAAGATGGTAGGAGGTATCCATGGAGTCTTGGATTTGGGATTTTGGTTAGCGTGTAGGAGGAGAAGTTCTGTTTTAGACCCGTTGAGTTTGAGGGAACTAATGGTCATCCAGTCATCTATCAAAGTGAGACACTTCTCTAGTTGTTGATGGTGGTCTTTTTGTCCGGTGATGCGAAAGTAGATTAGATTTGGGTGTCGTCAGCGTAATGCCCCGTACACACGGTCGGACTTTGTTCGGACATTCCGACAACAAAATCCTAGGATTTTTTCCGACGGATGTTGGCTCAAACTTGTCTTGCATACACACGGTCACACAAAGTTGTTGGAAAATCCGATCGTTCTAAACGCGGTGACGTAAAACACGTATGTTGGGACTATAAAGGGGGCAGTGGCCAATAGCTTTCATCTCTTTATTTATTCTGAGCATGCGTGGCACTTTGTCCGTCGGATTTGTGTACACACCATCGGAATTTCCGACAACGGATTTTGTTGTCGGAAAATTTTATATCCTGCTCTCAAACTTTGTGTGTCGGAAAATCCGATGGAAAATGTGTGATGGAGCCTACACACGGTCGGAATTTCTGACAACAAGGTCCTATCACACATTTTCCATCGGAAAATCCGACCGTGTGTACGGGGCATATGAGTGGAAGCAGAGGTCTGATTTTTTGATGATTTTGAGGAGTGGGCGGATGTAGATGTTGAATAGCACTGGCGACAAGGGTGAAGAGCGATTCTCTAAGAAGGATGCACACCATTTTACTCTGCACTGCATTATATACACTACACTGACTTCACTATATACTCTGCACTGCGTTATATATAATACACTGACTGCACTATAAACTCTGCACTGCGTTATATACACTACACTGACTGCATGCTCAATCCACTAACTACCCTGTCTAATCTCTCTCCATTAATGCACATTATACACGGCCACCGTTGAAAGCAACCTTATATAGTCTGGGGCATGGACTTAGCCCCCATGATTGGTCAAAGGCACCCTGCCTTTGGTCAATTATGGCTCTCACTGTACTGTACATCACGCTGTGATTGGCCAAAGCATACAGGTCAGGTGCATGATTTGGCCAATCAGCAGCCATCAATGCACTGCGATCTCAAATGATGACTTACGTTTGACTCGAACATCGGACCCATCTCTAACCATGTGTCTGTAATTGTAAAAAGGTCCATGTTGTCTCTAGACTTAAGAGCTATCAGCTCACAAAGCTTGTTGCCTAAACTTCAAGCATCAGTGCACATAACGGCGTTGATTTACCAAAACTGGTGAGTGCAAAATCTGTTGCAGCTCTGCCTAGAAATCAGCTTCTAGGTTTTTTTTTTTTTTTAAACGGCATGGGGTCCTCCCGAAATCCATACCAGACCCTTATCTGAGCATTCAGCCTGGCAGGTTAGGAAAGGGAGGGAACAAGCGAGCGCCCCCTCCCTCTTCCTGGACCATACCAGGCCACATGCCCTCAACATGGGGGTGGGTGCCCCACCACCCCAAAGCACCTTGTCCCCATGTTGATGGGACAAGGGCCTCATCCTGACATCCCTGGCCGTTGGTTGTCAGAGGCTGCAGGAGGGTTGCTTATGGGGGCCCCCAGATCCCGCCCCCCTATGTGAAAAACTGTACACAGGTTTTTGACATAGTAATTTATTAAAACAGCTCCGGCGTCTCTTCTTCCGATTTCTTCTCCCACCGCCGGTTCTCTTCTCTCCGCTGTCTTCTCCCTCTGTCAGTTCTCTTCTCTCCACTGTCTTCTCCCACCGCCAGTTCTCCTCTCTCAGCTGTCTTCTCCTGCTGTCTTCTACCACTGTCTTCTCCCTCTGTTCTTCCTCCGATATTCTCTTGATGCTCTGTCCTGCTGTAATGCTGGGTACGCCATGTGCCATTACTTATAAAGCCATGGGGAGGGGCCACCCGATGACATCATCCAAAGGCCCCACCCCTTCTGATGTTATGGGCATGATGGGGTTATGATGTCACAAGGGCGGGGTCTCCGGATGACGTCACCATGTGGCCCCTCCCCATGGCTATATAAGTAATGGCACACGGCAGACCCAGCATTATAGCAGGAGAGAGCGTAGAGAGAACTTTAGAGGAAAAACAGAGGGAGAAGACAGCGGAGCGAGGAGAACCAGCAGCAGGAGAAGACAGCTGAAAGCAGAGAACCAGTGGTGGGAGAAGACAGCGGAGATAAGAAAACCGGCAGCAGGAGAAGACATCAGCGGAGGGAGAAGAAATCGGAAGAGACGCCGGAGCTGCTTTACTAAATTACTTTGTCAAAAACCTGTGTACTGTTTTTATTTTTTACACTTTTTTTTGGAGTGAATGGGTAGGGGTACTATGTACCCCAAACTCATTCAAATAGGGTGGGCCAGGATCTGGGGCCCCTTGTTAAAGGGGGCTTCCAGATTTCAATAAGCCCCCCACCTGCAGACCCCAACAACCAATTGCCAAGGTTGTCAGGAAGAGGCCCTTGTCCCCATCAACATGGGGACAAGGTGCTTTGGGGTGGGGGGCACAGGGCCCCCCTGCCCCAAAGCACCCACCCCCATGTTGAGGTCTGGTATGGTCCAGGAAGGGAGGGGCGCTCGTCCCCCTCCTTTCGTGGCCTGCCAGCCTGCATGCTCAGATAAGGGTCTGGTATGGATTTTGGGGTGACCCCATGCTATTTTTTGGCATGAGGTTCCCCTTAAATCCATACCAGACCTTTTTGCTCTTGGGGGGGGAACCCCACACTAGTTTTTTTTACAAAAATATGTAAATAGACCTTGCAAGCCACAGAAGGGTTAATGCCTCTAGAGTAAGTTCCTGGTAAAAGCAAACTGCAAACACTAATCGCGTTTCTTACACGTGTAAATAGCACTAAAAATAGATAAATATGTCTGCGCTAGAGAATTATAAACAGTATAAATCAATGCAAATATCAAAGAATATAACCTAACAATACTAAGTGCTCACAATTAGTGAAAAATAAATAACAAAAGTGCAACGTGCATAATGTATTAGGAATCCAAGTGTTTATGCAGGATTGAAAGAGCATTCACTCCTTCAATAAGGTGATAGGTAAAAGTTCATAAAGTTCAAAAATAATGAATACAAAGTGCACAAATATAGTGTCCATAATCAGTGATATCCATCATGCTCATCCAAGAGGTGCACAACAATATAACATGCTTCAGTGCTCTCCAGTGACCCCCAAAAGCTTATGAACTCACCTCAGAGCGTGTGACACAGTACTCAAACTATGTCAAATCACGCTTGGGAGCCACTGCTGGGCTCTAAAAGGTATACCGGTGTTGATCTCCAACTTGCTCAAATAACGTCCTGATTCACTTGTATTATAGCTCATATTTCATTGTAGACATGGATCAATGCAAAAAAAAGTTTTAAAAACGGCCGTTTTTTCAGGAGCAGTGATTTTAAAACCTGGGGGGTGTCTATAGTATGCCTGTAAAGGGGCATCTCTTCTTCTTTTCTTCTCTTCTTCTCTTCTTCATTTTCTTCTCCGGGCCGCTCCGCAACCCATGCTGGCATGGAGGGAGGCTCCCGCTGTGTGACGGCGCTCCTCGTCTGACAGTTCTTAAATAACGGGGGGCCGGGCCACCCGGTGACCCCGCCCCCCTCTGACGCACGGGACATGACAGGACTTCCCTGTGGCATTCCCCGTGACGTCACAGGGAAGTCCCGTCAAGTCACCGTGCGTCAGAGGGGGGCAGGGTCACCTCAAAAAAACTTTTAAAAATGGACGTTTTTTCGGGAGCAGTGATTTTAATAACGCTTAAAGTGAAACAATAAAAGTGTAATATTCCTTTAACTTTCATACCTGGGGGATGTCTATAATATGCCTGTAAATGGGCGCATGTTTCCCATGTTTAGAACAGTCTGAAAGCAAAATGACATATCAAAGGAAAAAAAGTCATTTAAAACTACTCGCGGCTATTAATGAATTGCCGGTCCGACAATACACATAAAAGTTCATTGATAAAAACGGCATGGGAATTCCCCAAAGGGGAACCCGGAACAAAAATTAAAAAAAAAAATGCATGGGGGTCCCCCTAAATTCCATACCAGGCCCTTCAGGTCTAGTATGTATTTTAAGGGGAACCCCGTGCCAAAATAAAAAAAAAATGGCGTGGGGTTCCCCCAAAAATCCATACCAGACCCTTATCCGAGCACGCAACCTGGTAGGCCGCAGGAAAAGAGGGGGGACAAGAGAATGCCCCCCCTCCTGAACAGTACCAGGCCACATGCCCTCAACATTGGGAGGGTGCTTTGGGGTTGCCTCCCAAAGCACCTTGTCCCCATGTTGATGGGGACAAGGGCCTCATCCCCACAACCCTTGCCAGGTGGTTGTGGGGGTCTGCGGGCGGGGGGCTTATCAGAATCTGGAAGCCCCCTTTAACAAGGGGACCCCCAGATCCCGCCCCCTGTGTGAAATGGTAAGGGGGTACAAAAATACCACTACCATTTCACAAAAAAAGTGTCAGAAATGTTAAAAATGACAAGAGACAGTTTTTGACAATTCCTTTATGTAAATGCTTCTTCTTTCTTCTGTCTTCTTTCTTCTATCCTCTATCTTCTATCTTCCTTCGGTTTCTTCCTCCATCTTCTTCTTCTTCTGGTTCTTCTGCTTCTTCCTCCAGTGTTCTTGTCCGGCATATTCCTCCACAGCGTCTTCTTCCCTTCTTCTTCTCGGGCTGCTCCACATCCATGATGGGAGGCTCCCGCTGTGTGACGCTTCTCGTCTTCTGACGGTTCTTAAATAATGGAGGGCGGGGCCACCCGGTGACCCCGCCCCCCTCTGATGCACGGGGACTTGACAGAGACTTCCCTGTGGCATTACCCGTGATGTCAGAGGGGGGCAGGGTCACCTGTAACGGTTGACCCCGCCCCCTCTCTGACATCACGGGGAATGCCACAGGGAAGTAACGGTGACCCCGTCCCCCTCTGACATCACGTGGAATGCCACAGGGAAGTCCCCGTCAAGTCCCCTGCGTCAGAGGGGGCAGGGTCACCGGGTGGCCCTCTGTTAACTAAGAACCGTCAGAAGACGAGAAGCATCACACAGCGGGAGCCTCCCATCATGGATGCGGAGCGGCCCGAAAAGAAGGGAAGAAGACGCCGTGGAGGAAGATGCCAGACGAGAACACCGGAGGAAGAACCAGAAGAAGAAGATGGAGGAAGAAACCGAAGGAAGATAGAAGATAGCAGAAAGAAGAAGCATTTAAATAAAGGAATTGTCAAAAACTGTCATTTTTTACATTTTTGACACTTTTTTGTGAAATGGTAGGGGTACTTTACCATTTTACACAGGGGGGCTGGGATCTGCGGGTCCCCTTGTTAAAGGGGGCTTCCAGATTCCAATAAGCCCCCCGTCCGCAGACCCCCAACCATGGGCAAGGGTTGTGGGGATGAGGCCCTTGTCCCCATCAACATGGGGACAAGGTGCTTTGGGGGGCTACCCCAAAGCACCCTCCCAATGTTGAGGGCATGTGGCCTGGTACTGTCCAGGAGGGGGGGCACTCTCTTGTCCCCCCTCTTTTCCTGCGGCCTGCCAGGTTGCGTGCTCGGATAAGAGTCTGGTATGGATTTTTGGGGGGACCCCACACCATTTTTTTTTAAATTTTGGCGCGGGTTCCCCTTAAAATCCATACCAGACCTGAAGGGTCTGGTATAGATTTTGGGGGGGACCCAACGACATTTTTAAAAAATTTTGGCCGGGGGTTCCCCTTAATATCCATACCAGACCTGAAGGGCCTGGTATGGAATTTAGGGGGACCCCCAAGCCATTTTTTTTTAAAATTTTGGTCCGGGGTTCCCGTGTGGGGAATTTCCATGCCGTTTTTATCAATGAACTTTTAAGTGTATTGTCGGACCGGCAATTCATTAATAGCCGCGAGTAGTTTTAAATGACTTTTTTTCCATTGAAATGTCATTTTGCTGTCAGACTGTTCTAAACACAGGAAACATGCGCCCCTTTACAGGTATACTATAGACACCCCCCAGGTATGAAATTTAAAGGAATATTACACTTTTATTGTTTCACTTTAAGCATTATTAAAATCAATTATCAAAAACGTCCATTTTTAAAACTTTTTTTTGCATTGATCCATGTCCCCTAGGGAAAGGACCCAGGTCCCCAGACACTTTTTATGACAATACCATGCATATAAGCCTTTAAAATTAGCACTTTTGATTTCTCCCATAGACTTTTAAAGAGTGTTCCGCGGCTTTCGAATTTGCCCGAACACCCCAAATTGTTCGCTGTTCGGCGAACTGGCGAACAGCGGATGTTCGAGTCGAACATGAGTTCGACTCGAACTCGAAGCTCATCCCTAGTCAGAAGATATCAGGAACAGGAGTCAGAGGAATAACATTAGGGTCCGGGGGTTACCTGAGGCTACGGCTCCTGGGGACCTTGCTGTGACAATTACCTCCATTTTAATTCCTACCTCGGTAGGGCACCGATGGCAGAATTGGAGCTTGATAGACTTCACAGAGTGGCTCCGGGCATATCCCCTGCTAATGGCCGTCCGAGGGATGTTTTATGTCGTGTCCATTATTATAAAGTGAGGGAAATGATCCTACAGAAGGGTTGGCACAGGGGTCCCATTGATTTTGATGGTGCTTCTATTCAACTCCTGCCAGACCTGTCCCATGCTACTCTAGGAATGCGCAGAGCTGTCAGACCCCTCCTGACTGTTATACGTGAAACTGGAGCAACTTATACCTGGGGCTTCCCATTTCATGTGCAAGTGAAGAAGGAAAATCACCAATTCACCCTGCTATCCCGGAACAACTTCCTGAGCTTTTTTTCGTTTTTGGTATCTGAGCCGATCTCTGTTCCCAACTGGCTGGATGTCCTTTTTGATGATCCTGCCTCTCAGATGTCCAATCCTTTGCCTCAAAGGCACAGACGGTCCCCTTCCCGTAGTGCTGCTTCTGTACCGGCTCACAGCCACCCTTCTGATCCGGAACTGTGACTTCCTTCCTGTGCCCGGCGTACTTCCCAGGATGACCTTCCATGCTTTAGTCAACAGTCCTGTCCTCTTCAGACATGGCATTCTGCCTCCACTGGTATGCCTTAGCTATGTTTAATCTTACTGGCCAGGATATCCGAAGCGACAGAGACACTTGTTCAGCTGAAGTTATTAGTAAGTTTTCCCTGAAGTTTGGCCACTTGGGGAAGTACTGTAGTTCGTACCTGATTTCTCTTCCAGCATGACTGCATACAAGGGTATTCCCCCTACACCTCAGCCCCTCTGTCTGTACGGCATGTTTTTGGATGTTTAGGGGCCACATAAGGTTCTCTAGTCACCTGGGTCCCATTTGGGATACTAATACGTTAATCTGATTTCTGTTATGTTTTTTAGATCTGTTTGCTTATATGTCTACCTGCTGGGGCCATCATTGCGCCGCTCCCTGCACCCTATATGACAATCGTAAACACCTAGTTTCTCGTCAGGATGGTACTCCGGTGTCAGAGCTCCTGCCTCTTCTATATACCTTACCATTATTTTTGCAGGGAGCGGTTCAATGGCTAGATCTAGGCTCAAACCAGATCGCTCTGTTTAAGGTTCCTTTTGACTTATTGATACTTTACCATGGTCCAGGGTGGCCCATGTGTGTTTTCGGGCTCGCCACGGTCAACACTTCACCCCACATAGGCCCACTCCCGACCTGTGTTCTAGGTGGAGACCTCATATTGGTTTTGAGTTTCCAGAATTTTCTGGTACAAGTGCATTCATTGCTGTGAATTTGTGCTACCTCTCTTAAAGGAAGTTCACTCGACAGGTGGTCTAATTCACACTCTCTCTCTCTCTCTCTCTTTCTTTCTCTCTCTCTCCTTTTTTCTCCCTCTCTCTCTTCCTCTCTCTCCCCCCTCCTCCACTCCTCGTTCTCAACCCTCCCCCCAATTTTTTGTTTTTTTTGTTTTGTTTTATAGGGGATACTTTATTCATCATCATGCCAGAAGTGACTTTGCTCTCCCTAAATGCTCATGGGCTGAATATTCCAAAGAGGTCGCAGGTGCTAAGTGAGATTTGGAGAAATTGTGCCCATGTAGCCTTTCTACAAGAGACACATTTTAAGGCTTAAAAACTCCCAAAACTCGGGAACTCCAGTTACCCTTTTGTCTACCACAGCTGCTCCCCAGACTCTAAATCTCGTGGGGTAAGTGTTCTCATCTCTAAAAATGTGGCTTGGTCGGCGTCAGATGTCCTCAGAGACAATCTGGGATGATACATTTTTGTGAAAGGCTCCATTTACTGGCATTTTGTAACCGTAGTCAATATTTATGCCCCCAACATAAGCCAAGTGGGTTTTATAGAGAGCTGCTTAGACAAATTGACTGACTTTGCAGAGGGGCAGTTGATCCTGGGGGAGACCTAAACGTGACTATGGATCCTCTATTGGACACCTCACGGGGTCCTCTCATCTGTTGTTCGCGGTCCTACATCGGATTAAGAAAGCCTTGACGGCAGTGCATCTGGTGGATGCTTGGAGGATTGCGCACAGCAACATTTAGGACTAAGCCTTTTTTTCACCCCCTCACAACCCCCTCACAACTCTTACTCGAGACTGGATTATTTTCTAGTACACCAATCAGCCCTTCCCTTAGTGACTTCCAGTCACTAGATCCCTTTCAGACCACACACCGATTTTACTGACACTCATGTTGGGGGGGGGGCAGGCCTCACCAACCTGGGTCTTGGCGGTGAAATGAGAGCTTGATCCAGCAGCCACAATATGCAAAAATAGTGGAAGAGGAGATTAGGTCCTACTTTGCAGCCAATGCGGCCTCTGTGTCCTCTCCTTTATTGCTATGGGAGGCTCACAAATGTGTAGTCAGGGGAGTACTTATTAAATTGGGAGCTAAAGTTAAGAAAGACAGACAGCGAGAAGTGGATTCTCTCTTGTAGCGCATTGAAGCCCTAGATCTCTTGCTCGCGACATGGCCGTAGATCTTCAAAACTTACGTAACTCTCTATATTTTCTCTTATTAGCTAAAGCAAAAACCAAACTCATGTACTCTCGGAGGCTATTCTATGAATTTGGTGGTAAATCGGGCAGACCCCTAGCCCATGCACTGCGTGAGACAACAGCTCGTTCCTATATCCCCTCCTTGACGTCCCCTTCGAGTCAAAAAATCTATAAATCTCAGGAGATTGCCAATTGCTTTTGCAGGTATTATGAGAAACTTTATAATTTGGCCCCCGCGGGTGCAGAGTCTACCTTGCCGGCTCACATCTCACTAATAGACGAATACCTACTCTCCTCAGGTGTTCCCACGTTGACACCTCAGGAGAGGGACGAAATGGAAGGCCATATTACAGAACAAGAAGTTCTCACAGCCATCCAAGGTATGCAAACATGAAAAAAAAGGGACCCGATGGTTTTCCTCTACTTTATTGTAAGACGTACACTTTGCATCTGGTGCCTTGCAGGCTTACAATGCACTCCTAGACAGGACTCAACTCCCTAGGGACTCCTTATTTGCTCACATAGTTCTGATTACTAAAGAGGGTAGAGATGTGACAGATTGTGCGAACTACCGCCCAATATCTTTATTGAATACAGACCTCAAGATTTTTACCAAGATACTAGCCAACTGCCTGATCTCTTTTGTCCCCAAATTAGTCCATTATGACCAGGTAGGTTTTGTGCCGACTAGAGAAGCCAGAGATGACATGGTCAGGGCCCTGAATGTTGCTGATTTCATCTGACGCAGAGAAAGCCTTTGACTGGGTCAACTGTCTTTTTATGAAACTCACGTTGAGGCACCTTGGCCTAGGTCTCCATATGTGTCAATGGATAGAGGCAATCTATTCCCATCCCTCAGCAGCAGTCCAGGCTAATGAAGCAATTTCCGCCACCTTTTCCTTGAGCATTGGGATGAGACAGGGTTGCCCGTTGTCACCCTTGATATTTATATTGGTACTAGAACCCCTGCTAGCTCACATTAGAGACAATCAAAATATAAAGGGCATCGGTGCAGGCGATGCACATCATAAAGGTGCGGCTTACGCCGATGATTTATTATTTTTTGGAACAAGCTCCGTGACGTCTATCCCCAATTTATTGCAGGCTCTTAGGACATACTTTGCTCTTTCTAATTATAAAATTAATGTGCACAAATCCGAAGCTTTAAACATAAATTTATCTAAGGAGACTCTCAACAGCTTTCAACAGAATTTCTCTTTCTCTTGGGCTCACCACAAAATCAAATATCTGGGCGTTTTTCTTTTTACCCCATCGTTGTCAGCAGTCTTTCAGGAGAATTTTACCCCCTGGCTAACCTCTCTACGTCTAGATCTCCAGCACTGACACAAGAATGCTTTCTCCTGGTTCGGCAGGAACAGCATTTTAAAGATGGTGGTTTTTCCAAAATTATTATACCTCCTCCAAACTTTGCCAAAAACGGTCCCAAGCCACTTCCTTTGTTCGGTCCGGGGGGAATTTTTGAACTTTCTCTGGGGCT
This sequence comes from Lithobates clamitans, assembly GCA_037952925.1. Lineage (NCBI taxonomy): Eukaryota > Metazoa > Chordata > Amphibia > Anura > Ranidae > Lithobates > Lithobates clamitans. The sequence goes on from JBBGZY010000140.1 coordinate 10,881,540, forward strand.
ACAAAGCAGAAAGACTGTCTCATCATATTCTGAACTTACAAAAAGACCAGGGTGGCATGGGGTTCCCAGACCCTTTTAAATATTATCATGCGGTCCATTTAACTAGAGCCCTAGACTGGACCAAGCATGCCTCAGAGAAGGAGTAGGTGGGGGTGGAACAGGCAATGTCCCCCTTTCCGCTTTCAACCTTGTTGTGGCAGACTTCTGCCCTACCAATACCCCTGAAATCCCACCCTTTAATTGGGACTACACTGTCGGTAGTAGCAAAAATGGGTTGTGTCACGATGGTCTCCCACATTACCTCATCTTTGTTACCGGTCATTGGCACTCAGGAGTTCCCTTCTAGTCTGTCAGGGAAGAGGTTTAAGGAATTTCTAGTGATCAACAGATTTAGGTTTCAAGACTTTCATCAAGAGGGTCGATGGTGCACTATTGAGGAAATTCAAGAAATGCTATCGCCCCCTCTAGATAGATGGGGAGCATCACAGAGTAGACATTTTCTCACCTCCTCACATTTTGTGCCCTCCACCAGTCCCTCTACATCTGTTTTTGAGAGGCTCTACCTGGATCCCGCTCCCCAGCCATCATCTATTGTTCTTAATGTACAGGTTACTGGTTGAACCCCAGGACAGCTTTATACCTCCCTATCTATGGCCTGAGTCCGGCCTTCTCAAAAGATCAGAGAGATCGTACTTTGTACTTTGCACACCGCTCCTCAATTGCAAGTAGGTTTCAGGAGGTTGGGTTTAGGATCCTGACTCGTTGGTATAGAGTACCCACGCTCCTTCATAAGATCTACCCGTCAGTTCCCTCCACCCGCTGGCATTGTCAACAACCTGTTCGCCCCTTTTGGGATGCTATTTGATGCATGGTTTTTAGACTGACAGACATTTCACTTGAAGGTGATCCGACGCAGTGCCTGCTCCACCTTACCCCGATGTCGAGACATCGTTATAAGTAATCCCTCTTGAACCACCTTCTTAATGCAGCTAAAATATGTATTCCGCAAAAGTGGAAATGCTTGGATCCCCCTTCAATTGGTCAGTGGATAGCTGTGGTGAACGAAATTAATCTGATGGAACAATTGACGGCGGCATTAAACCGAAAAGAGGAAAAATTCAATAAAACATGGTTTTACTGGCACGATTTTTGATCCTTTCAAGATTATGGCACCTTTGTGACCCCCTTGGTAGAGTCACTTTAACTGTGCATGTTTCCCTAACCATTTGCTTTCACATCCAACTACCTCCCACCCCTTTTTTTTCCCCAACCCCCCTCTTCCCCTAAGCCCTCACCTTCTTCCTCCCTCGATTTCTATTGATCCTGCTTTGGTTCTCTTCATATTCACGCTACCCTTTCTGTCTTCTGATTTCTTCCTCGTTATTTGGAAAACCTATTTGTGTGAACTTGACTAGGGGCGATAATAAAGTTTTACACTGTTAGTGCGCATGCGCGAGAGCTCCTTAATGGCCGCCCAGAGCTCCGCACCACCCCGGTCCGACGAGTGGCATATCTCAGGCCAAAGCCAGCAGAGGACCCACCCGAGCACTCCCCCTGCTTTGGGAACAGCGGGGGCTCACGGTGAGATGTTCGGTGCCCAGGCCCGGCGTGATCTAGGCCCCCAATTCGTGGCGGCGGAGGGGTGTACCAAGATGGCCGCCGGCAATGACTCCACCAGGCCTTACTCAGCCACACAGCACAAGGGGCCGGAGCAAAGACCTATACTCACCCCCCAATCCTGTCTTATGCCCAGGCAGCTCAGGGAGGCTCCAGCATGCTCCAGACCAGTCTTCAGGGCCTGCAGCAGCATCAAGCCCCACAGGGGACCCAAAGAGAGCCACACAGCAGTGAGCAGAGGGAAGATGGTGCTTTCTCCTCAGATATACCTCCTCAACCCCCCTCGTCAGCAGGCACTTCCCCTGGATACTCAGTTAATGACATCTCTGCACTCCAAGAAGATCTCTTTTCTAAATTCTCAACACTATTAGAAAAGGGACTGGCTAATACAGCAACCCAGATAACTAATGCTATTAAAACGGACCTTTCTAACCTGGGCTCTAGAATAGAGGCTATGGAAGACAAAATCGACCACACGGTCGCTAGAACCAACCAGAATGCTGCACATATCCAGACAGTCCAAGAACAACTGGACACAGCCCTATCAAGAATCGATGAACTTGAGAACAGGTCCAGGAGGTATAAATTTAGAATAAGAGGCCTCCCGGAATCCTTCACGGATATCCCCCTCACGGTGCAGGACTTTATCTCAGAGCTTATCCCTAATATCCCGCCACACAGGCTAGAGCTGGACAGGGCTCATAGGGCTCTAGGACCCCTGAGGAAAGATGGCTCCCCAAGGGACGTAATAGTAAAACCGCATTTTTATGCAGTCAAAGAGGAGGTAATGAGACAATCACGTTTGAAGCCTAAGCTCCAGCATCAGGGTCACCAAATCCAGGTTTTTGCAGATCTGGCTCAGTCCACCATACAAAGAAGACGTACCCTCAAACCCCTCCTTTCGGTCTTGATGGAACGAGACATCAAATACCGCTGGACATTCCCCTTTGCCGTGAAGTTTTCATTACAAGGCAAGACCTATGCTTTCTCCAACCTCCCGGACGGTGAGAGACTGTTCCTCTCCCTCAAACTTATCTCCCAGGAAGCCCCCATGGAACTTTCCTCATCTTCATCGGGTTCGTCCAAACGCCCTCCTCCAGGCAGCCCAGTCTCCCCCCTCTGGAACAAGGGCTCCTCTAAAAGGAGTAAAGACGGAAGACCTCCATAACAGATTTTCAAGGCTTTTTACTCACCCAGATCTTCCACGGTCTTTTCTGTTTGGGATTGTTTCCCTCCGTTGAATGAACTAATGCTCACCCTTCTGATTTCACGGCCCAATTGGGGCCCTGGACACAGGACACTTTCTTGCCGCTAAAGCCTCGATACTGCTTGCTGATGTGGATCATTGAGAGGAATCGTCTACGAAGAACAGTCTCGGGTTCCCTTTGACTCTCAGAAGCGAGAGGAAGGTTTCTTTTCAATCCGCACTGGGGATTCGTACCCTAGAACTCTTGATCTCCATAGCACTCAGCAAGCCTCTCCTACCTAGATCCATGCTCATGATTGTAGTTAACACCGGGCTAGTGGCTATTTAGATAGTTCCTTTGAAGTCCTTTTTTTATTTTTCTTGACTGTAGTTATAGATCTAAGGTTATGTTTTGACTTTGCAATGATCAAGCTGAAGATCTTAGACTTCATTATGCACAATTTACGATTCAGTTATTTAGAAGTAAGGGTCCGGGGTGGTACCCTTGCGCCTCCTCTCACTCCTAGGGAACCAAATGTGCTCCCGTAGAGTGAGACTTCCCCCGCCCACTAAAGGTGGGAGAAGATTTAGAATGGAGACTAGGCGGTCAGAAGCACCGCTGCCCTCCACGGGTCCAGTTAGAGGACCCTCGATATTGTTTATGTTTTTTTGCCTTTCTGTCTCCCTTTCTTTCCTCTATCCTTTCTCATCACCTCTTTTTCTTCTAGCTGGCCATCTGGGGTTGCCCCAGGTCCTCACGTGTACAGACATAGGTCGGACCCTTCATTCCATCACCCTCTCTATGAATTCATCTCAACACGAGGTAAGTGGCTGCTGGGCCGGTGATCAATTCTCCCTCTGTTCCAATGGCTGATTTGCCGTCTAAGGGACTAGATCTCAAGGTGGCTTCTCATAACGCTCAAGGGCTCAATTCTCCTAGGAAAAGAAGAATAGCTTTTGACCATTATAAATCCCTCAAACTTGACATAGTGCTCCTGCAGGAGACGCATTTTTCGATTCGGTACAGTCCCAAGTTCCTACACTCCTACTACCCATCATTTTTTCTTAGCCAACGCTCCTAACAAAACCAAAGGTGTTGCAATACTTTTCTCTAAGAACAGTAAATTTACACACATTTCTGACCTCAAAGATTCAGAGGGACGGTTCATTCTTGTAAAGGGCACTCTGGAGGGAGTACTATACTCCATCATCTCTTACTATGCCCCTAATAAGGGTCAAGCAACTTTCTTCCAGAACCTCTTTGCAACTCTCAACCCCCTCCTGGAGGGCAAAGTCATATGGGGAGGGGACTCAAATGTAGCGTTTGACCAGGGCCTAGACAAAACTAAACCACTCAAAGAAAGACTAACACGCCCCACAAAACTAAGCACCAGAATAGCTAAAATTATTCACTCCCAAGGTTTGGTAGATATCTGGAGGGAACTCAATCCCAAATGTAGGGACTTCACACACTTCTTCTCTCCCCACCAGACCTATGCAAAGATTGACCACATTCTTATTCCGACTAACCTCATCCCCCTATCCTCCAAAGCTAAAATCATAGACATAGTCTGGTAGGACCACTCGCTGGTCCTCCTGACTATTAGAAACGTCCTGTCGAGGAGCGGGGGTTCTTATTGGAGATTGAACAAGTCTCTCCTAGGAGACCCAGTTCACGCTAAGATGATAGCAGACGCTATCAAGGAATACTTCAGACTAAACGATGTGGGAAACATCTCCCCCGAAACCCTTTGGGCAGCCCACAAGGTCACAGTACGAGGTGAGCTCATTAGATTAGCAACTCAAGGTAAAAAAGAGAGACTGATAGACTGGAGCAAAACTTTATTACTTTGAAAATCGATCACAAAAACATCCATCTAGGGAGCTCAATGAGAAATTAGATGTGATTAGACTGGAACTCAATCTAGCTTTAATGGCAAAAGCTGAAAAACACATTAGATGGAGCGGAGTTAAATTTTACTGCCACAGGGACAAAATTGGGACGAGGCTAGCAAAGAAACTTTCCCCCAAATTCCACTCTCACACTTTCCCCAAATTACGTATAGCAGGCCTACCACCAACGGCCAACCCATCTAAAATCATGAAAGCTTTCCACAAATTTTATTCTGAATTATACAAAACCACACAAAAGCCGAGAGACAGCTCGATCGCTTCCTTTTTCTCGAATCTTCAACTGACCTCTTTATCCAAGGACCATAGAGACCTTATGGAGGAACCCTTCACCTCGGATGAGATAGGGGAGGTTATCAAAAACCTTAAGACGGGCTCGGCCCCGGGCCCGGACGGCTTCTCAGTCCCTTACTATAAGAAGTTCGGGGATATACTGGCCCCCCATATGGCAAAATTTTTCAACTCTAAAAAATCAAGCTCCCCCATGGATCCACCATTAGCAGTAATTTCCAAACCCAATAAGAATCATGAAGAAGTAGAGAATTATAGGCCCATTTCCCTAATCAATAATGATCTCAAGATACTCACTAAAATTCTAGCCAACCGTCTCGCCTCGTTCATCAAGCAGTATGTCCACAAAGACCAGGTAGGATTTATCCCGGGGAGGCAAGGCCCAGATCAAATCAGGAGAGCGGTGGACATTGTCTCCATTCTCCAATCTAATTGGGATGGGGGCCCCAAACAGGCAGGAATGCTGTTGTCTTTAGATTTGCATAAGGCCTTCGACTCGATCGAATGCCCTTACCTTTTTTCCCTCCTTGAGAGCTGGGGCTTCGGGGCTGGCTTTTTAGGGACTCTGCGATCCCTCTACTCCAAAAAAAAACAAAAAAAAAAACAAGTGATAAAATTGCGCTTGCTCTAAAGTATGAGCTGCTAACACAGCAAAAAGAAAAATTGCTAAGTGAACCAATAAAAAAACCAAAAGTGTAGTGCTAAATAAAAATGAAAATACACCCTCAATATACAAATTGTGAAAAAAATGAGTGAGTGTCCGGTGCTTTAAATAAGAAATATAAGATATAAATGTCCATCAAAAGCAAATAGAATGTCCATCAGTGAACTAATAATTGAAGTCTGTAAACAATAAGGACCTTAATGTGCACAATGCCATCACCAGCGTGTAACACTATGCGGACTATTATGAAATAGTACACAGCTGGTTACTAATAAGTCCACTACATGTACATATTAGATCTTGTTGGATGGTAAGTAAAAAGACCAATTCGATACACCGCACCACAGTGTCTTCATGAAAACGTGCAATACCCACAGCCAGTGAAGATGGAGGCTTACCGGAGGTTTTGACCCCAAAACAGCATATGCTGTCAGGGTCAAACCAGCTTGTATTGCACACCGGCAATGAAGGGAAGACCTTGGCAACCTGGAGATGGAGGGGTCCCAGGGGCTTTATGGAAATGTCTTCTCCAAATATAGCATTAACTATCCCAGCATATTGCTCTTGCTGGCATATTCACTGTTCCTGCAGTCTTCCCAACAGTGTCAGGGAAGACTGCAGGAACAGTGAATATGCCAGCAAGAGCCATATGCTGGGATAGTTAACGCTATAATTAGAGAAGGCATTTCCATGAAGCCCCCTGGGACCCCTCCATCTCCAGGTTGCCAAGGTCTTCCCTTCATTGCCGGTGTGCAATACAAGCTGGTTTGACCCTGACAGCATATGCTGTTTTGGGTTCAAACCCTCCGGTAAGCCTCCATCTTCACTGGCTGTGGGTATTGCACGTTTTCATGAAGACATTGTGGTGCGGTGTATCGAATTGGTCTTTTTACTTACCTTCCAACAAGATCTAATATGTACATGTAGTGGACTTATTAGTAACCAGCTCTGTACTATTTCATAATAGTCCGCATAGTGTTACATGCTGGTGATGGCATTGTGCACATTAAGGTCCTTATTGTTTACAGACTTCAATTATTAGTTCACTAATGGACATTCTATTTGCTTTTGATGGACATTTATATCTTATATTTCTTATTTAAAGCACCGGACACTCACTCATTTTTTTCACAATTTGTATAATGAGGGTGTATTTTCATTTTTATTTAGCGCTACACTTTTGGTTTTTTATTTATCCCTCTACTCCAACCCGGCAGTGGTACTCCGTCTGCAGGACCAATATTCCAAACCCCTTCAAATAGCGAGAGGGACGAGACAGGGTTGCCCTCTCTCCCCTCTGATTTTCGCCATGGCCACAGAAACACTTGCGATAGCAATAAGATCGAACCCAAATATTCATGGAGTAACCTGTGGGGACCAAGTCCACAAGTGTGGGCTCTTTGCTGACGATATGCTCCTTTTCATAACATCACCTACCACATCACTCCCAAATTTGTGCAAATTATTTAAAGAGTTCTCTAGTATCTCAGGCCTTAAGGTCAACTATTCTAAATCATCGGCTTTAAATATCTCCCTTCAGACAGAAACAGTAGCCGCACTTCAAAGCTCCTTTGACTTTAAGTGGAATGACCAATACATAGACTATTTAGGAATTAAACTTACAGCTAAAATGGAACAATTATATTCCTTGAACTTCCCTCCAATGTACCGCAAGTTAGCATCTGACTTGGGAACATGGTCCAAGGGGGAGATTTCCTGGTTGGGTAGAATTCATGCAGTGAAGATGACGCTTTTGCCCAGACTCCTATATCTATTCAGGGCTATTCCGATAAACATTAATAAGGATCACTTGACCAAATTCCAAAAAAAATCACCAAATTTATCTGGGGGGGGGGGGGGAGGCCATAGATTTCAACAAAGAACCCTTTTCCTTCCCAGAACTCAGGGGGGCATGGGGGTTCCTCAGCTTTTCTGGTACTTTCAAGTCGCCAGGCTAGCCCAACTCTCCACGGTCTACTCTAAAGCAAAGAAACCAGATTGGTTTTAGATAGAGAGACGAGCAGCCCCCTCATACACCCTGGACTTCCTCCTCTGGACTCCCCCTAAACAGAGACCCCCCAATACTCTCCCCATCTCTATCTCAAACATTTCACTTATGGGATAATCTAAGAAACAACCCCGCCCTAATCTTAAGATGTTTACCACTAACGCACATCTTTAATAATCCTGATTTTGCCCCTGGGTTAGATATCAAGGCCTTCCGTTGGTGGCTGGACAAGGGACTGTACCGAATCGGACATTTCTTTACTAATGAGGGACCCATTTCTCTGGAACTCGGTATCAAGCTTCTTGAAATTCTGAACTCTGAGCGTTTTAGATTCCACCAAATAAGACATTTTCTCCGCCGACTCTGGAGAGGAGGTACTTCCTCACACAATGCCTTTACACCATATGAATTATGGTGTGGGTGCTCTTTGGAACAGAGGGGGGGGGATCTCTGTAATCTACCAGTCACTAGCCCTCCACACCCAAAAGACTCCTTATATGCTTGCCTGGGAAAGTGATCTTGCCATTGAATGGGAAGTTGCTAAATGGAGAAGCTCCTTTGACAGAGCCTTTAAAGGCATTAAAAATATTTCCCTAATTGAATCAAGTATCAAGGTCATCACAAGATGGTATTTTACCCCCGCCAAGCTTTCCAAAATGTTCCCAACAGCTGATCCCAGGTGTTTTCGTGGGTATCAGCTCTTGGGTTCAATGGCGCACGTCTGGTGGGAATGCCCTAGACTGAGGCCCTTCTGGGGTAAGATATTCTTCCTGATCCGGAAAATAACGAAGATTCAAATCCCGAAAAACCCCGGCCATAGCTCTTCTCAATGACAGCTTGCCCAAGACTCCAAAACATTCACGTAAACTTATACACTTCATCCTCCTAGGCGCAAAACTCACCATTGCTAAGGCTTGGAAACAGCCCAAAGTCTCTGCGAAGGTGGCAATTTGCAAAGTTTCCTGGATTATGTCCCAAGAGAAACTGGCAAGCATTTTAGACGACAAAAAAGCGCAATTTGAAGCGGTTTTGGAACCTTGGGCACAGTTTGTTGGTATTTCTCTCATACCCAGAGTCCAACCTCAAAACTAAGAGTAGACAAATTGGGGGGCGGGGGCTCCTCCCGATGGCTGGCTAGCCTCCCTTTCTTACTTTCCTCTCTTTCCCTGATAGTCTCTTAATCTTTTTGATTTTGTTTTTTTTTGTTTTTTGTTTGTTGTGTTCACCCGCTGAGGGAGACTAGGACAAGCCCTTCTGAAAATGGTGTAAAGTTTCCCCTGCAAGGAGATTCCTAGTTATTGGGACAAATTCCTGATTTTTGTTTTTTTCCTCACACTGAAGATTTATGTCCCATGCAGTTGCTTATTTTCAATGATATCCTTGACCCTATGGTTCCAGGACAATCATAGGATAGGGGAGGCGTCGGGGATCCTCCTGTGCACAGCATGATCCCTTTTGGGGTGCCGGCGGGATCCCCTAGAGCCTCTCTAAGCAAGGGTGATTGAACTTAGTGGTCTTTTTTTTTCTATGTGTTTTAGTAACCAAATAGGCATTGATCCTTTCTGTAATACTTTGACAGTTTTCTATAGCCTTTTTATTGTTAGCTTTCTATCCCCCTCAGGGGTATGTTGTATAACAATTGATGTGACATGAAACTTTATTACAGAGTTTGTATTTTTTTTTTTTTTTTGATAAACCAATAAAAGATTTTTAAAGTAAAATTTTACACTGTTGTACCATATGTTTAATTTAGAGGAACTGGCGATATATCGACACCAACTGATTTGCTATTTCAATAGTGGATGTTGCTGCTTTGTTTTTGGTTTATGTATAAGCCTCTTCTCCTTGTACAAAACATTGTTGTCGGTCCTGTTCTGCCCTGTCTGGTGTACTCAATAAAACTTTAAATGAGAAAAAATAAGAAGGAAAGAAAAAAAAAAACAACAAACTTTTTATTGTAATTAAAAGTAACACCTTTATGGTGTAATTATCTGTAAATGTGAAAGTAGGAGGAGGAGACGCTCTACACTATGTTCATATGACACCATGTGCCAACATAGAACAGAGATTATTCTTGGCTGACCACTCACAGTGGTCAGGGCATTGGGCAAGATTTGGGCTCAGAGGGCCCTATAGAAAAGTTGGACAGCAGTGTGCATGCAGGAGATGTTAACAGACTGTAGATGAAGCATAATATTTAAAATCAAATCTGGCAGGAGTCTAACTTCTGCTCTTAGGCTTAGTTCACACTGGCTTAAAAACGCCCCTCAAACACCTATGCACAAGATTTAATAGACAGCACATTGTGCTGTTCACATTACAAAAACATGAAGAGTTAGCTTCATGTCGAGTCAGGAGGCGTTGAATCTTTTCAATGCCTCCCAATTCAAGTCTATGGTAACGCTCCACAAAGGCATTTTCAGCGCGGTTTTAGGGAGGTTGCGGTGCGTTAAAATCTGTCACTTTCCATTGTGGTGCAGTTTTAATGCTCATAAAAGGCAACAAAACCATGCATTGGGCATTTTAGGAGTGTTTTAATGCTTGTAAAATGCCCCATTCTAAATCTCATTGATGCCTGTCTGACGCCCATACTAACGCTTTACAAATGCTATGGGAGCGTTTGTTGAGCGTCAGCAATTTAGCAAATGTGAACAAGCCCTTAGGGTTCAAAGATATAACAAAATACAGGTAGCCTCAAGAGTATGGGTTGTGCTAAAGTGCAAGAGGGAACTGTTTTTCTCATTGAAATAAACATGACAACTGCCACTGCTGAGGCAATTGGGGACAATGGGACTGAAAGTCTGAAATTGATGGTCTGTCAGTAATGCAATCTGATACATTATTTCTCAGAATACCAACTGTTAGAATCCTTTAACACTGAGGCAGTTTTCAGGTACTTTAGCGCTAGAAATAGCAGCTGAAAACTGCCTCCCATGCCGCCCGAGTGTGAAAGCCTGGGTGCTTTCACACTGGGGCGGTGCGCTTGCGGTACCTTAGAAAAAGTACAAGCAGCATCTTTGGGGTGGTTTGCGAGCACTGTATACAGCGCTCCCAAAACGCCCCTGCCCATTGCAATGAATGGGCATCGCTTCTGAAGTACCTGAAAAGCGATTCGGAAGTGCCGCAACACGGGTGTTTTAACCCCTTCTTTGGGGTTAAAAGCACTCCACTAGTGGCCAAAAAGCACTGCTAAAACAGCAGTAAAGTTGCACTAAAATGAGCTTCGCTTTACCGCTACTTCATGGGCAGCCCCAGTGTAAAAGGGGTGTTACTGCATACCATATATAGTAATTTGTATAACATATCTCCCATGTTTGCCAAAAAAAGTTCCAATGATGTCACAGACTGAAGTGAAAACTTTGGATGACGTTGATAATTAAAGCAGCACTAAACTTTCTCAATCAACATTATTTATTTGTAATGCTTATGTTTAGCTTTAGTAAATATATAGAAATTTCTATTATATTTACTTGTTTTAAACTTTTTTTTTTAATGTATTCAGTTTCTTCCTGGTTTCTAGCCTAGGCCAAAATTATGTCATTCATCCCAGGAGTCTTCATGGGCTTTTTTTCTCTTTTTACCTGGAGGAGGGGCTTTCTCGGTTGATCACACCCTCCTGCATGCATGTCTGTGCTAAGGGCCGATGGATTCAAGGTATAAATGCTAGAGGAATCATCTTCCCTTAATCTAGGTACTTCAAAAGGATTTTTCAACAAAACAAAGCATGGATGGATGGGTAAGTTTGCTTTGAATATTACATAGTTATATAGTAGGTGAGGTCGAAAAAAGACACAAGTCCATCAAGTCCAACCTATGTGTGTGATTATATGTCAGTATTACATTGTATATCCCTGTATGTTGTGGTCGTTCAGGTGCTTATCTAATAGTTTCTATCGATGCTCCCCCGCTGAGAGCACCGCCTGTGGAAGGGAATTTCACATCCTTGCCCCTCTTACAGTAAAGAACCCTCTAGTTTAAGGTTAAACCTCTTTTCTTCTAATTTTAATGAGTGGCCACGTGTCTTGTTAAACTCCCTTCCACAAAAAAGTTTTATCCCTAGGGTGGGGTCATCAGTATGGTATTTGTAAATGGAAATCATATCCCCTCTCAAGCATCTCTTCTCCAGAGAGAATTAGTTCAGTGCTCTCAACCTTTCCTCATAACTAATATCCCCCAGACCCTTTATTAGCTTTGTTGCCCTTCTTTGTACTCGCTCCATTTCCAGTACATCCTTCCTGAGGACTGGTGCCCAGAACTGGACAGCATACTCTAGGTGCGGCTGGACCAGAGTCTTGTAGAGCGGGAGAATGATCGTTTTATCCCTGGAGTTGATCCCCTTTTTTTTTTTTTTTCAAAGAAGTTTATTGAAAATTTTTCATGGATACAAGATATAATCAAACATGTAGATTACATTGCATTGCACAAGAATGAAAAACATATAAACATACATATCAATAAGGCAAGATTGCCTAACCTCTTCAACAGGGGATGTGTGTGCCTCTTCTCGGGAAGAGAACACATCGATAGATGTAATTACAACTAGTGTCAGTAGGTGGTCGTCCATGTCAAGCAAACTATACCCTGCATTGGTTTGCCTGAGAACCATCCACCCCTTGTGAGGGAACTGGCTGTGGATGGGGGGGCGACCAAATACCTATGAAGTTGGGTCGGACATGGGGCGGAATGTGGAGGTCGCGAGAACAGTTACGTAAGGGAGTAAAGAAAGGAGTGTGTAAACGGCGGTAGGAGGTGAGGAAGGAGAGGGGGGGGGATAACGGAGGGGGTGGGGTGACGGGAGGAGGGGGGGGTGCAGGGACGTGATCAAAGCATGTCTTTACTATGCGGCCAAGGGGTGCAGTGATGCAAAGAGTGTTGGAGCTGCGGTGGTTGCTAGGAGAGTATTTGGTAGCCCTCCCGAGGCCAGTGGGTATCACGTCTGGTGCGAGCAACCTAGGAGTTCAAGTAATTGGCAATTTGGCGGGCTGAGATTGCGGGAGGTCAGTTCTTATGGTTGAGGTAATGAGGAGGGGGGCTGTGTATTCTGGACTGTGGATTGTTTATAGTGGAGCCAACACGCCCATGTGTTGTGGAATTTGGACGGGTTATCCTGGGCCTGACTAATAAGGTTTTCCATGTCCGCGATTTTGTCGACTCGTTTGATCCAATCTTTTATCGTAGGAGGGGTAGTGGTTCTCCAAAGGAGTGGGATACAGAGGTTGGCAGCATTGATAAGATGTAGTGTGAGTGATTTTTTATAGGAACCTAGTGGGGTCTTGGTGTGATGAAGGAGGTATTGTGCGGGAGAAAAGGCCGGTGTGTAGGTGGTGATATGCGAGATCAAGTGGTGGATCTCCAGCCAAAAAGGTTGGATGATGGGGCAGTCCCACCAAATATGGAGGAGGGTGCCGCGCGCTGTATTGCATCTCCAACAGGTAGATGGTACCGTCGGGTGGAAGTGGTGCACTTTATCTGGGGTCCTGTACCATTTTGAAAACAGTTTATATCTGTTTTCCTGGGTCTTGACGTTGATTGAACCTTTATGTAGGAGAGTGAAGATATGATCCCATTCAATGGGAGTGAGGTCTATAGAAAGGTCAGACTCCCATTGTCGAATCAGTCTGTCTTCCTTAATTGTGTAGTCTGAGTGAAGTAGAGAATAGATGGAGGAGATTAGATGGCTTTGAGGTTCCGTACTCGAGCAGATGAGTTCGAAGGGTGAGTGATCCGTTTGCCAATAAGTATTGTGTTTGTGGGAGGAGAAAACGTGACGCAGTTGGAGATATTTGAAGAAAGGGATGTCGTAGTCTGGGACGGAGATTAAGAGTTCATTGTATGGTAAAAGGGAGCCATTGCGAATGAAACTTTTTTCTCTGGCGGAGAATGCACGTGCAACAAGAGATGGGTCCTTGAGTGTGAGCCCTGGTGGAAATTCCGGATTGTTGTCTAAGGGCGTCATTGGACCAATGGAAGGGTTGATTGCGAGTGTTTTTCTGGCTGTTTTAAATATGGTGAGGGTGGATCCTATGAGGGGATGTGTTGTGTATTCTTTGGTGGCAGATGCAATTTCTATCCATGGTACGTGTCTAATAGGTAAGTTGGCAAAGGAGTCTTCTATAGAAATCCAATCCTTCGAGGGATGGTGAATATGCCAGTCTACTACCCTGGTTAGGTGGCAAGCCCAGTAGTATTTTTGAATATTTGGGAGCCCTAAACCTCCCAAGGGTTTAGGTAGTGTCAGCCTATCCCAGCAGAGACGTGGGGTTTTAGAAGCCCAGATGAAGAGTCTGCACATGTGTTTATATGATTTAAAGAAGGAAGGTGGTAATTTTATGGGGATGGCCTGAAGTAGGTAGAGGAGTCTGGGTAAGACATTCATTTTGATAATGGCGATTCTACCCATCCAGGAAAAAGATCCCAAGTGCCAATTCTGCAGATCACCTTGTATTGATGTGAGCGCAGGTGCGAAGTTGCTCGTGTATAGGTCCTTCAGATTTGCAGGGATCTTAATTCCCAGATAGGATATGGCCTGTTTTTCCCAACTAAAAGGAAAATTGAGTTTGCATTGGGATACCGTAGAGTTGGGCAGGGTAATATTGAGGGCTTTGGATTTTTCGAAATTAATTTTTAGGTTGGAAATAGCTTGAAAATGTGAGAAGTCAGCCAGCAAGTTGGGGATGGTGATGATGGGTTCGGTCAGAAATAGTAAAATATCATCGGCGTAAGCGGCCATTTTGTATTGCTTGCGTTTGATATCTATGCCTTTAATGGAGGGATTCTCCCTGAGTCTGCGGAGTAGAGGCTCCATGGTCAAGATAAAAACTAAGGGGGACAGGGGGCAACCCTGTCGGGTTCCGTTGGAGACAGAGAAGGCGTCTGACAGGGTACCATTAACTCTGATTCTTGCCGTAGGGAGTGAGTATAGGGCCATAATCATCTGCAGCATGCGGGGCGGAAGGCCAATCGCCCGTAACGATGCTTCCATGTAATCCCAGGCCACCCTGTCAAACGCCTTCTCTGCATCAAGGGAGAGGAAGAATCCCGGGGTAGAGGTAGTGGAGAGCCAGTGATGAATGTTCAACGCCTTTGTGGTGTTGTCCCGGGCCTCCCTGCCCGGGACAAAACCAGCTTGATCCAGCGATATGAGGTTTGGAATAAGGGGAATAATGCGATTCGCTAGGGTTTTGGCGTATAGTTTAACGTCTACATTTAATAATGATATTGGGCGATAGTTTGATACCAACATGGGGTCTTTGCCAGGTTTGGGGATAAGGGTAACATGAGCTTCCAGAATATCCTTGTGGGCTGGTGAGTGGGGGGTGAGATTGTTGAGGGCTTTAGTGAGGTTGGGGATCAGTAAAGTCGGGAAGGTTTTATAGTAACTGACCGATAGCCCGTCCGGGCCAGGGCTCTTGCCCGTTTTCATTTGTTTTAGTGCTAAAATGATTTCCTCCGAGGAAAGAGGTAGGTCAAGGCTTTGGGAGTCGTCCAGGGAGAGGGGAGTGGGGCTGTATTGCGCTAAGAAGTCAGAAATAGCGGTCGTGCGGTCCGTGTGATTTGCAAGGGATTGGTTTTTTGGGAGGTTGTAAAGGTCAGAAAAGTATCTAACGAATTGGTCCGAGATTTCCTTGTTAGAGACCGCTGCATCACCTGCTGGACGGCGTATTTTATGGATCGTCTGTGCCGCCCTCTTGGATTGGAGAGCTCTCGCAAGGAGTTTACCGGCTTTATCGCTGAATTCATAATAAAGCTTTTGCGTTAGTGCAAATTTGCGTTTTAAAGTGCTGTTGAGCATCTCCAGGAGTTCCCCTCTGGCCTCAGTGAGATCAGCCAGAGCTGACGTTTCCAGTGATGCCTTGTGAGCCTGTTCTAGCGTACGAATGCGTGTAGTTAATTCAGTGATGCGTGCATTTCTACATTTGTTCCTTTGTGTGGCTATGGCTATCAATTCACCGCGCACAACGCATTTGTGTGCGGCCCAGATGACCGATGGTGCAGTGGTCTCAGAGGAGTTTTCAGTAAAAAAGTTTGAGAGACAGTTTGTTACTCGTTGTGCGTTGACTGGGTCTGTCAATAGGGAACTGTCTAGTCGCCAAATGGGGTTCTTGGAGCGCGCTGCGGGTATAAGTAGAGTCATTGAAATGGGGTTGTGGTCAGAGAGTATTGATGGATCAATAGAGGCTTTGGTAAGATTGGTCAAGTCCTTTTGGGATAGGAAGAAGTGGTCTAGTCTACTGTATTTGCCGTGAGGGGCAGAGAAGAAGGTAAAGTCCTTCACAGTGGGATTCAATGTGCGCCACGTGTCATGAAGCAGTAAATTGTGTAGTTGTAGTTTAATAGCTTTGAGCGCCCTATAAGTCAAGGAGGAGGTACCGTTTGATGTGTCCATTGAAGGATTGAGAGCGATATTAAAGTCGCCGCCAACAATCAGTATGCCCGACTGGAAGCTAGTGAGGTGTTGGAGTGTGGAGCGGAAGAAGGATACTTGTTTGGTGTTGGGCGCGTATATGTTGGCTATGGTGAGTTGTTTGCCATAGATGGAACCCTTGAGAAAGAGAAATCTGCCCTGTGGGTCTCTCTGTACTGCGGTCACTAAGAAAGGGCATTGTTTCGAGACCAGAATGGATACGCCTTTTGATTTTGCTTCATCATTGGAAGAGTGAAATACTGTGGGGTAGTAGCGGTTCGTAAGCTTTGGGATTGCGTCAGTTCGGAAGTGGGTTTCCTGTATTAGTGCTATCTGAGTCTTTGATTGACGTAGGCAGTATAAGAGTTTGGACCTCTTTTCAGGAGTGTTAAGCCCCCTAATGTTGAGTGAGCAGAGTTTGATGGAGTTTGTTGAGGGTTTTACATTTGGGTCGTGGGGATTGACGGTGGCTGTGGGCATCATCGGGTAGGTGGGATGTAGGGATAGAGGGAAATTGGGCTAAAGGAGCTACCGCCGGGCTGGAAAGGGGTCGTGACACGTCAGTCACTGGTGGGAAACCGAAGAGGTGTGGAGAGTGGTGTCCACAACCTCAATGGGATTGGGTGTCGGTTGAGTACAGTACAAGGCCAGAGCACGAACTCCTTATGCAGGTACCGCGCTCTGGTCTGCAGCTGTTTTGGGGTTAGTCCAACACAGGACAGTGAGAAAAGTGCTCAATAAAATATGATCGAACTGGAACTAAAACTAAAAACGATATAAAAATAAAAGTGGATTTGTTATCTGCCGCCACAGGATGGTAATTAGTATGGCAGAAGGTATAACTTAAGCATGTAGGGTGGAGTAGAAGCGATTGAAACATAGATGTAATAATTATATATGGGGGGGAGAGTGGTTGGACAGGTGGGTGTGATCTAATGAGATCCGCTGTCCCTCCCAATCTGGGTGTGTTAAAATTAGGGTTTAGCACTGTAGCTCCCCCGGTAAGTTCGAGGGTGGCTGGTGCGTCTCATAGCCATCTAGGAGGGAGAGCCGATCTTGTGACATGAATAATAGGTAATACAGTGGTACATATGTGAATACACCGATGCGAGTTAGTGAAAGAGGCCCTGTACTGTATGTTACCAAAGGTTTCATATCTTTCTGCACATTATAACTGCCAGTGTCTATTGCTAGCAAAGCTAAACATGTTGCCAAACTGTGACATCAAGGCTATTATGAATAACTAATAGAGCGTCCTGAGGTGTTAATACTAGCCTGGTGAGGCAGAGATGAGGAGGCACCCAGAGAAGATAACGTGTCATGTTCAGGCTATGGGTGTACCTCACTGCATGTACCTTGTCCGCCGCTCTGTGCAGTAAGGTGGTCTGAGGCACGAGTGGGTCGATTTTTCAAAAGCGTTGTCTCTCTTGATTGCAGTCAGATGTCTAGCCGCGGTGCGCTCAGTGCGGTCGCAAGTATCAATGCTTGTGTGCTTTCCTTTTGCTGGGTATGATGTGGCGTAACTGCAGGGATCGTCCATCAGCGCTGTAATGGAAGGAGGCGGATCGCATGGGTGATGTGGTCCGTTACGTCCGATAGGAAGTCTCGCGGCATTGTGCGGAGACCGGCGTCGGATCAGGAGGAGGAGAGTGGCACCCAGCTTGACGTCGTCTCTGCGAGGGGTGTGGTTGAGAGTCCTCTGGAATCCTGGTAGTTGTAGTAGAGGGCTGGGTAGCTGTTGTTAGGCAGATATCGAGGGTAAAGTGAGGAGTTTGTTCCAATGGGGAGAGCTACCGTTAGGGGATTCGCCCAGTGGTGGCTTGGCAGTTCAGGTTCTAAGTGAGAGGGGGTGCGGTCAGTCGACCTGTGGGTAACTGGGAGGCCTTGTAGCGGAGTGAAATCCGTGGGGTCTGAAGCGACCGCACAATATTGTTGCTGCAGAGCAAAAAGAAAGTCAACTTGGTTTGAGGCACCGTAAAAAATAAAAATAAAAATAATGGATTGCGCAGTCTATAGGTATCTTCATGTTTAACGGCCCAAAACGAGAGGGTATCTTGCGGTGTGCCTTACAAAGGGGCCCAACGGGGCTAACTGAGATATAGAGAAGGTACACCGAATGTCCTCTTCAGCGGCCCCGGCAGGCTCTCCTGGACTGAGGGGGTTCAGGGGAGATTGGGGCTCTGTAGCGGCGGTAGTCTGCCCTGTAGTTGTGAGCAGAAGGAGAGCGTCTCCTGCGGAAGCTGGAGGTCTGAGTCTCCATGGGGGATTCCCGCTCCGTGGCGTTGCTGAAGCTCTGATGGCGGAAAGGAGCGTACCAATTTGGCACCTGCGTCATTGGAATGCCAAGTTGATCGCAGAAGTGTGGCAGATCCTCGGGCACTTTTAAGAGGGCCGTGCGGCCCTGGGTGGAGGCGGACAGGCAGAATGGGAATTTCCATTTGTAAGGAATGTTCCTCTCCCTCAGGACGTCCAGTAGTGGCTTGAGGTCTCGTCTGTGCTGCAGTGTGATGCCTGACAGATCCTGATAGATTTGAATGGGAGCGCTGCCGTAGAGGATTTGCTGTTGACCCCTTGCTTGCTTGAGTATTTCCTCTTTTATTTTAAATTCCACTAAGCAGCAAATTATATCTCGTGGGGGATCAGTCTCCCTGCCTTTAGGGCGCAGTGCGCGGTGGATCCTGTCCATGGGGATGGGGGTCTGGGGAGGCCTGTGAAGGAGATTATTGAAAACAGCAGTGATAGCAGGGGTGATTTGATCGCCTTCTATCGCTTCAGGCATACCGCGGATCCTGAGATTGTGGCGAGATCCTCGATGTGCCTTTGCATATCACGTAGGTGTAGCGTATGTGAGTCGATGGAGGAGGCGGTAGAGCGAAGGGCTGTGTCATGGCGGTCTGTGACTCTTTCCACTACGTTCACCCTGTCAGTCAGGTCGCGCAGGTCGAGCCGCAGTTCTGAGATGGCTGCGGCCAGGGTTTCCTTAATGTCGTCCGCAATGGATCGGAGATCCTGTAGGCAGATGGGTGTTTGTGGCCCAGGATCAAGGCATATCCCTCCTCCGTGAGGGGGAACAGTAGGGGAGTCAGTCTGAGGCGGGTTGAGTAGTGGTGTCAGCTGTGCCTGTGAGCGGGAAGGCCCGTGCTGGGAGGACGCCATATTGCTCCTGGTGTTCCGGAACATCTCCGGGATATTGTGGCTCTGTGACCCTGGGAGAGCCCTGGGGGAGCGGGAATGGGAGGCAGACGAGGTTCGGGAAGCTGTCCCCATAGTGTGGCAAGTTTTTTGGTACAAATACCTTCGGTATCAATCGGTTTGTTCCTGTGGCGGCAGGAGCTCAGGAATCAAGCGACTTTCCTCATGCCAGGTCAGGCCACGCCCCTGATCCCCTTTTTAATGCATGCCAATATTCTGTTTGCTTTGTTAGCAGCAGCTTGGCATTGCATGCCATTGCTGAGCCTATCATCTACTAGGACCCCCAGGTCCTTTTCCATCCTAGATTCCTCCAGAGGGTTTCCCCCCAGTGTATAGATTGCATTCATATTTTTGCCACCCAAAATTAATAAAATTGCATTTTTAGTTTGTGGTGCTCAGATGCAGTTAGGTTCTGCTTTAAAGTATACCTAAAGCCAAACCTTGTTTTTGTCCTAACTGTGGAGATTTGCCCCCCTCTGTTGGCCTGGCACTGAAGTAAAGTAGAAGTCCAGTCAAAAATGAAAATGTTTCTATTAATTATATGTAAAACATGTTTATCTTTGACATTATTTATTTTCTGTATAGCTGATTGCCAAGCTTAGAAAGTCTAATCAAAGCTAGACATTCAGCTTCTTCCTGTTCTTCAGGGACAACCTTACTTCCTTATTTCTGAATTCTGCATGGGGGCCTCTCACTTCCTGAAAACGTTGTCCTTATCTGATACACACCCCACCCCCATCCATCCTCTCCTTTTTAGACAGACATGCCCAGACCTGCCCATCCCCACCCCCATCTCTCCTTCTAAGATTTCCTCCTGCCTACATAGCCTCATTTTGGCCAGCAGTTTCTCCTAAGAGAGAGGGAGAGGGGGGAGGGCAGGCTTTGGAAGTATGTTCTGTTTGTTAGAAACTGTAATATGGATTATAATGCAGCATACTGCAGATTTTCTACAGTGTACAGCCACGTGGTTGTTTCTGCATGGCACTGTGATGGGCACTGTGTGCATGGTGTGGCACATGCCCAACTGAGAGAGCTACATGTAAGTAATGAGTTTAAGGCTTCGTTTTCACTGATTTGACTTGTCATGCAACTTTGGACACAAAGTCGCATGACAAGTCATCGCTCATTGATTTCAATGGCAAACGTTCCCATCTATGCGACTTTGAAAAGGTGCCTGAACTACTTTGATGCGACTTTGATCCAGAGTGTAAAGTTGGATCAAGCCTGCACTCAAAGTCGCACTCTAAATCGCACAGCTTTGGAGTTGCACTAGTGGAAACGTAGCCTAAGGCTACAGTGCAACTTTGGAGTGTGACTTTGCTGCAACTTTGAGTGCAGCTTTGATCCAACTTTACATTCGCTGGATCAAAGTCGCATCAAAGCATTACAGGTACATTTTCAAAGTCGCTGATTTTCAAATTTGCATATAAGGGAATGGTTACCATTAAAATCAATGGGCTGTGACTTGTCATGTGACTTTGGAGTGTGCCTTTGTGTGACCTAACATATGGAATCAACATTAGTCCCTTCACAAATGTAAGCTACAGTGGAATCTGTAAAGGATTCTATAGTCTTAAAGTGATATTAAAGGCTATCATTTTTTGTTTTAAGTAACAAACATGTCATAGTCACCTGCTCTGTGCAGTGGTTTTGCACAGAGCAACCCCAATCCTCCTCTCCTCTGGTCCCTCACTGGTACTCTTGACCTCTCCCTCCTTCCGAGTGCCCCCAGAGCAAGCAGCTTGCAATAGGGGCACCCAAGTATGCTCATTCCCAAGCTGCGGGCTCTGCGTGTCCATTCACACACAGACCCGTGGCTCTGCCACTCTCCCTATCTCTCCTTATTGGCTCACTGGCTGTGATTGACAGCAGGGGGAGCTATTGGCTGCTGCTGCTGTCTCAGCCAATGAAGAGAGAGAGTCCCTGGAGAGCCAAGACTTATGTGCACATCGCTGGATTGAGATGGGGCTCAGGTAAGTATTAGGGGGGTGAAGGGGCTGCTACACAGAGGAGGTTTTTTACCTTCATGCATGTTCATGAAGGTAAAAAAAGGTAAAAAACCTTGAGCCTTTAGAACCACTTTAAATAGTGTTGAATGATGGAAAAGTAATTTAGGAAAATTGGTTAACTGCTAATTTTTTGATTCTTTTGAAAATATGTATGCAGGTTTTTCCACTCTGTGGAAAATCATACAGTTAATCAATTCTAATTTCCTAGATTCCTGACTTGCGTGATTCTCTGCAGATAAAAGAAAACTGAATACAAATATTCAGGATAATCAAAAACTGCTATATGCCTTTGCTCCTGATTTGATCACTACTACTATTAAGCGCTTGTGGATATGTACACAAGACAATATAGTATAAATATATATACAGTATATATATATATATATATATATATATATATATATATATATATATACTTTAATGGCATCCCAGTCTGATGCCTCGTACACACGATCGGATTTTCCGACAATAAAACCGTGGATTTTTTTTCGAAGGATGTTGGCTCAAACTTGTCTTGCATACACATGGTCACACAAATGTGTTTAGAAATTCCGAACGTCAACAACGCGGTGACGTATAACACGTTCGACGGGACTATAAAAAGGAAGTTCAATAGCCAGTGCGCCAACCTTTGGGCTCCTTCTGCTAATCTCGTGTTTATCTCATGTTAGTAGAAGTTTGGTGAGAGACAATTCGCGCTTTTCAGCCTCGTGCTTTTACAATTCGTTTCTGCTTTTCAGTTTGTGCTTGTGGGTTCATATCTGTTCTCCAGTGCGTGTTGTCAGTTCGTTACTGTCTTTCAGTGCCTTCTATTTAATAGTTTGCTTGTTTTTCAGTGCGTTCTTGTCCGTTCGTTTCTGATTTTCAGATCTTTCTTGTCAGGTTCTTTCTGATTTTCAGTGCATTCTTTTAGTTCGTTCTGACCAACTGACCGTTTTCAAGTCATGTTGCGGGACTGTTCTCATCGTAGACTTCTTTTCTCCCCTATGTTAATAAAAAAAAGTATACTTAGCACACAGATATTTGAGAAGAAGAAATAGTAATATGAAACATTTAATCAGAGATGTCTGTAAACTACCCAAATCCTCCCACAGACATCTAGGAAAAAATAAGAGGCGCTTTCAAACAAAAAATCAAGTGTATTAAACACAGTGATGGTGTGACCCTCTACACATGTGTATGAGAACACTAATGCAAAGGTGAAATCTATACACAAATCTACACAAAATGTATATAGGTGTAAATGTACCAGCCAGATCAGTGGTCAAATAAAAAATAAGAGGCGCTTTCAAACAAAAATCAAGTGTATTAGACACAGTGATGGTGTGACCCTCTACACATGTGTATGTGAACACTAATGCAAAGGTGAAATCTATAAACAAATCTACACAAAATGTATATAGGTGTAAATGTACCAGCCAGATCAGTGGTCAAATATTGATCAACACAGTGATGGTGCGACCCTCTTAACCACTTGCCGACCGCCTAACGCAGATATACTGCGGCAGAGCGGCACGGGCAGGCAAAATCACGTACCCATACGTGATCTGCCTCCCGCGGGCGGGGGGTCCGATCGGACCCCCCCCCGGTGCCATCGGCGGTCGGCATCTGACTGGGAGCGTCGGGAGGCGAGGGGGAGACCATCCGATCGTGGCCCCCCCCTCGCGATCGCTCCCAGCCAATGGAAATGCTCCTCTGCCTGTGTGTCGTTTCACACAGGCAGAGGATGTGATGTCATCTCTCCTCGGTCTGGCAGTTTCCGTTCCAGCGCCGAGGGGAGATGACAAGTGAGTGCACAACACACACACACACACAGTAGAACATGCCAGGCATACTTTACACCCCCGATCCCCCCCCCGATCGCCCCCCGATCCCCCCCCAATCACCCCCCCCCCCTGTCACAAACTGACATTAGCAGTATTTTTTTTTTTTTTTTTTTCTGATTACTGCATAGTGTCAGTTTGTGACAGTTAGTGTTAGGGCAGTGAGTATTACCCCCCTTTAGGTCTAGGATACCCCCCTAACCCCCCCTAATAAAGTTTTAACCCCTTGATCACCCCCTGTCACCAGTGTCGCTAAGCGATCATTTTTCTGATCGCTGTATTAGTGTCGCTGGTGACGGTAGTTAGGAACGTAAATATTTAGGTTCGCCGTCAGCGTTTTATAGCGACAGGGACCCCCCTATACTACCTAATAAATGTTTTAACCCCTTGATTGCCCCCTAGTTAACCCTTTCACCACTGATCACTGTATAACCGTTACGGTTGACGCTGGTTAGTTCGTTTATTTTTTATAGTGTCAGGACACCCGCCGTTTATTACCGAATAAAGGTTTAGCCCCCTGATCGCCCGGCGGTGATATGCGTCGCCCCAGGCAGCGTCAAATTAGCGCCAGTACCGCGAACACCCACGCACGCAGCATATGCCTCCCTTAGTGGTATAGTATCTGATCGGATCAATATCTGATCCGATCAAATCTATACTAGCGTCCCCAGCAGTTTAGGGTTCCCGAAAACGCAGTGTTAGCAGGATCAGCCCAGATACCCGCTAGCACCTGCGTTTTGCCCCTCCGCCCAGCCCAGCCCACCCAAGTGCAGTATCGATCGATCACTGTCACTTACAAAACACTAAACGCATAACTGCAGCGTTCGCAGAGTCAGGCCTGATCCCTGCGATCGCTAACAGTTTTTTTGGTAGCGTTTTGGTGAACTGGCAAGCACCAGCCCCAGGCAGCGTCAGGTTAGCGCCAGTACCGCTAACACCCACGCACGCACCGTATACCTCCCTTAGTGGTATAGTATCTGATCGGATCAATATCTGATCCGATCAAATCTATACTAGCGTCCCCAGCAGTTTAGGGTTCCCAAAAACGCAGTGTTAGCGGGATCAGCCCAGATACCTGCTAGCACCTGCGTTTTGCCCCTCCGCCCGGCCCAGCCCAGCCCACCCAAGTGCAGTATCGATCGATCACTGTCACTTACAAAACACTAAACGCATAACTGCAGCGTTCGCAGAGTCAGGCCTGATCCCTGCGATCGCTAACAGTTTTTTTGGTAGCGTTTTGGTGAACTGGCAAGCACCAGCCCCAGGCAGCGTCAGATTAGCGCCAGTACCGCTAACACCCACGCACGCACTGTACACCACCCTTAGTGGTATAGTATCTGATCGGATCAATATCTGATCCGATTAGATCTATACTAGTGTCCCCAGCAGTTTAGGGTTCCCAAAAACGCAGTGTTAGCGGGATCAGCCCAGATACCTGCTAGCACCTGCGTTTTGCCCCTCCGCCCAGCCCAGCCCACCCAAGTGCAGTATCGATCGATCACTGTCACTTACAAAATACTAAACGCATAACTGCAGCGTTCGCAGAGTCAGGCCTGATCCCTGCGATCGCTAACAGTTTTTTTGGTAGCGTTTTGGTGAACTGGCAAGCGCCAGCGGCCTAGTACACCCCGGTCGTAGTCAAACCAGCACTGCAGTAACACGTGGTGACGTGGCGAGTCCCATAAGTGCAGTTCAAGCTGGTGAGGTGGCAAGCACAAGTAGTGTCCCGCTGCCACCAAAAAGACAAACACAGGCCCGTCGTGCCCATAGTGCCCTTCCTGCTGCATTCGCCAATCCTAATTGGGAACCCACCGCTTCTGCAGCGCCCGTACTTCCCCCATTCACATCCCCAACCAAATGCAGTCGGCTGCATGAGAGGCATTTTTATGTCCTCCCGAGTACCCCTACCCAGCGAACCCCCCAAAAAAAGATGTTGTGTCTGCAGCAAGCGCGGATATAGACGTGACACCCGCTATTATTGTCCCTCCTGTCCTGACAATCCTGGTCTTTGCATTGGTGAATGTTTTGAACGCTACCATGCACTAGTTGACTATTAGCGTAGGGTACAGCATTGCACAGACTAGGCGCACTTTCACAGGGTCTCCCAAGATGCCATCGCATTTTGAGAGACCCGAACCTGGAACCGGTTACCGTTATAAAAGTTAGTTACAAAAAAAGTGTAAAAAAAAAAAAAATATATGAAATAAAAAAAATAGTTGTTGTTTTATTGTTCTCTCTCTCTCTATTCTCTCTCTCTATTGTTCTGCTCTTTTTTACTGTATTCTATTCTGCAATGTTTTATTGTTATTGTTATTGTTATTGTTATTGTTATTATGTTTTATCATGTTTGTTTTTCAGGTGTGTAATTATTTACACTTTACTGTGCTTTATTGTTAACCATTGTTAACCATTTTTTTGTCTTCAGGTACGCCATTCACGACTTTGAGTGGTTATACCAGAATGATGCCTGCAGCTTTAGGTATCATCTTGGTATCATTCTTTTCAGCCAGCGGTCGGCTTTCATGTAAAAGCAATCCTAGTGGCTAATTAGCCTCTAGACTGTTTTTACAAGCAGTGGGAGGGAATGCCCCCCCCCCCCCCCCAACATCTTCCGTGTTTTTCTCTGGCTCTCCTGTCTCAACAGGGAACCTGAAAATGCAGCCGGTGATTCAGCCAGCTGACCATAGAGCTGATCAGAGACCAGAGTGGCTCCAAACATCTCTATGACCTAAGAAACCGGAAGCTACGAGCATTTTATGACGTAGATTTCGCCGGATGTAAACAGCGCCATTGGGAAATTGGGAAAGCATTTTATCACACCGATCTTGGTGTGATCAGATGCTTTGAGGGCAGAGGAGAAATCTAGGGTCTAATAGACCCCAATTTTTGCAAAAAAGAGTACCTGTCACTACCTATTGCTATCATAGGGGATATTTATATTCCCTGAGATAACAATAAAAATGATTTAAAAAAAAAAAAATGAAAGGAACAGTTTAAAAATAAGATAAAAAAATAATAATAATAAAGAAAAAAAAAAAAAAAAAAAAAAAAGCACCCCTGTCCCCCCTGCTCTCGCGCTAAGGTGAACGCAAGCGTTGGTCTGGCGTCAAATGTAAACAGCAATTGCACCATGCATGTGAGGTATCGCCGCAAAGGTCAGATCGAGGGCAGTAAGTTTAGCAGTAGACCTCCTCTGTAAATCTAAAGTGGTAACCTGTAAAGGCTTTTAAAGGCTTTTAAAAATGTATTTAGTTTGTCGCCACTGCACGTTTGTGCGCAATTTTAAAGCATGTCATGTTTGGTATCCATGTACTCGGCCTAAGATCATCTTTTTTATCTCATCAAACATTTTGGCAATATAGTGTGTTTTAGTGCATTAAAATGTAAAAAAGTGTGTTTTTTCCCCAAAAAATGCGTTTGAAAAATCGCTGCGCAAATACTGTGTGAAAAAAAAAAATGAAACACCCACCATTTTAATCTGTAGGGCATTTGCTTTAAAAAAAATATATAATGTTTGGGGGTTCAAAGTAATTTTCTTGCAAAAAAAAATTATTTTTTTATGTAAACAATAAGTGTCAGAAAGGGCTTTGTCTTCAAGTGGTTAGAAGAGTGGGTGATGTGTGACATAAGCTTCTAGATGTTGTGCATAAAATGCCAGGACAGTTCAAACCCCCCCCAAATGACCCCATTTTGGAAAGTAGACACCCCAAGCTATTTGCTGAGAGTCATGTTGAGTCCATGGAATAATTTATATTGTGACACAAGTTGCGGGAAAGAGACAATTTTTTATTTTTTTTATTTTTTTTTGCGCAAAGTTGTCACTAAATGATATATTGCTCAAACATGCCATGGGAATATGTGAAATTACACCCCAAAATACATTCTGTTGCTTCTCCTGAGTACGGGGATACCACATGTGTGGGACTTTTTGGGAGCCTAGCCACGTACGGGACCCCGAAAACCAAGCACCGCCTTCAGGCTTTCTAAGGCCGTAAATTTTTGATTTCACTCTTCACTGCCTATCACAGTTTCGGAGGCCATGGAATGCCCAGGTGGCACAAAACCCCCCCAAATGACCCCATTTTGGAAAGTAGACACCCCAAGCTTTTTGATGAGAGGTATAGTGAGTATTTTGCAGACCTCACTTTTTGTCACAAAGTTTTGAAAATTGAAAAAAGAAAAAAAAAAAATTTTTTTCTCGTCTTTCTTTATTTTCAAAAACAAATGAGAGCTGCAAAATACTCACCATGCCTCTCAGCAAATAGCTTGGGGTGTCTACTTTCCAAAATGGGGTCATTTGGGGGGGGTTTGTGCCACCTGGGCATTCCATGGCCTCCGAAACTGTGATAGGCAGTGAGGAGTAAAATCAAAAATGTACGCCCTTAGAAATCCTGAAGGCGGTGCTTGGTTTTCGGGGTCCCGTACGCGGCTAGGCTCCTAAAAAGTCCCACACATGTGGTATCCCCGTACTCAGGAGAAGCAGCTAAATGTATTTTGGGGTGCAATTCCACATATGCCCATGGCCTGTGTGAGCAATATATCATTTAGTGACAACTTTGTGCAAAAAAAAAAAAAAAAAAAAAAAATTTGTCACTTTCCCGCAACTTGTGTCAAAATATAAAACATTCCATGGACTCAACATGCCTCAAAGCAAATAGCTTGGGGTGTCTACTTTCCAAAATGGGGTCATTTGGGGGGGTTTTATGTCATCTGGGCATTTTATGGCCTTCAAAACTGTGATAGGTAGTGAGGAATAAAATCAAAAATGTACGCCCTTAGAAATCCTGAAGGCGGTGCTTGGTTTTCGGGGCCCCGTACGCGGCTAGGCTCCCAAAAAGTCCCACACATGTGGTATCCCCGTACTCAGGAGAAGCAGCTAAATGTATTTTGGGGTGCAATTCCACATATGCCCATGGCCTGTGTGAGCAATATATCATTTAGTGACAACTTTTTGTAATTTTTTTTTTTTTTTGTCATTATTCAATCACTTGGGACAAAAAAAATGAATATTCAATGGGCTCAACATGCCTCTCAGCAAATTCCTTGGGGTGTCTACTTTCCAAAATGGGGTCATTTGTGGGGGTTTTGTACTGCCCTGCCATTTTAGCACCTCAAGAAACGACATAGGCAGTCATAAATTAAAGGCTGTGTAAATTCCAGAAAATGTACCCTAGTTTGTAGACGCTATAACTTTTGCGCAAACCAATAAATATACACTTTTTGACATTTTTTTTACCAAAGACATGTGGCCGAATACATTTTGGCCTAAATGTATGACTAAAATTGAGTTTATTGGATTTTTTTTAGAACAAAAAGTAGAAAATATCATTTTTTTTCAAAATTTTCGGTCTTTTTCCGCGTATAGCGCAAAAAATAAAAACGGCAGAGGTGATCAAATACCATCAAAAGAAAGCTCTATTTGTGGGAAGAAAAGGACGCAAATTTCGTTTGGGTACAGCATTGCATGACCGCGCAATTAGCAGTTAAAGCGACGCAGTGCCGAATTGTAAAAAGTGCTCTGGTCAGGAAGGGGGTAAAACCTTCCGGGGCTGAAGTGGTTAATGTGTATAAACCTTACATGCAGTGTAATCTTAGGAAATACATATCTCAATACATTTCCAGTGATAAAACCTATCCTGCCACTTCATATCATGCTGTACATGCAAAAAATATTACCAAATATATCCAAAAATATCCAAAAATAAAAAATACAAAATACAAATTACCTTCTCCATTTCGAACGCTAGTTTTACAAGACCAACCGCTTCCGTCTTGTACTTGATTCTGAGCATGCATGGACTTTTGAGAACCTGCTCTCAAGCATTTGTGTGCGGAAATTATGACAGCAAATGTTCGATGGAGCATACACACGGTCGGACTTTCCGACAACAAGCTCACATCGAACATTTCCCAACAGAAATTCTGATCGTGTGTACGCGGCATTAGTCCGTAGGGTTCAATATTGAGTTGGCCCACAAGGTGTGTTTATGGGAAGAGACAACTGATGTTGGACAAGGCCTGGCTTGCAGTCTCCACTCTAATTCATCCTAAAGGAGTTCTATTGGGTTGAGGTCAGGACTCTGTTCAGGGTAATCAAGTTCCTCCACCCCAAACTTGCTCATCAATGCCACCCCCAACCTTTTCCCACAAAGTTGGGAGTATGAAATTGTCCAAAATGTCTTGGTATGCTGACACCTTAAGGGTTCCCCTCACTTTGTTGGCGTTAACTGGGGGATACGACGGGAAGCATTGGAGGCCATGATTACTATCATCCCTAAGGAAGGTAAAGATCCCTCACTGTGCTCAAGCTACCGCCCTATCTCCCTATTAAATGCAGACGTGAAGTTGTTCGCAAAGATTTTAGCCAGCAGAATGAAGACAGTAATGAACGACCTGGTACATACCGATCAAGTGGGTTTTATTCCAGGTAGGGAAAGTAGGGATAATGGTATTAGAACCCTTCTGCTGGTACAAAAGATACAAGAGAGTAGATCCCCAGGGCTGCTACTGTCTATAGACGCCAAAAAAGCGTTTGACAGAGTAGACTGGGGATTCCTGCAGAACACACTGGAGGCATGCGGAGTGGGCCCTAGGATGATGCGTTGGATAAATGCCCTTTATAACCACCCTACCGCGAAGGTCAAAGTTAATGGGACAGTATCTGAGTCCTTTGAAATGTTCAATGGGACTCGTCAAGGTTGCCCCCTGTCCCCATTACTCTTTTCCTTTCATTAAAACCATTACTGGCCGGGGTAAGACAAAGTCCCGATATTAGGGGGATTCAGGTTGATAATGAGGTGCACAAAGTGGCGGCTTACGCCGATGACATTTTGTTTTTTATTACCAGCCTTAGATTAACCCTCCCCAACCTACTGAAAACTTTAAAAACTTATGGCGATGTAGCAAATTTTAAAATGAACCCTTCAAAATCTGAGATACTTAATATAAGCATTAGGCCACAGGAGGAACAAATTTATAAACAAGACTTCCCATTTATATGGAGGGACACCGAGTTAAAGTATTTAGGAGTCAAAATAACACCTTCGCACGAAACCATTTTCCAACAAAATTTTATCCCTCTGTTAAACAATATCAAATCTGATTTAAATAAAATAGCCTTCAGACAAAGGTCTTGGATCGGTAGGATGAACAGCTTTAAAATGGTAATCCTTCCTAAAATATTATATAAAATGCAAATGCGTCCAATTGCAATCCCAGATATGTATTTTAGAAAAATGAATACGCTACTACGGAGGTATATTTGGCAAAATAATGTTTAAGTTTGGCGGTACTTATGAGGGATAAGGCACAAGGGGGCTTGGGGGTACCGGATATTAAAACTTATTACAATGCAATTCTTATGGCACGGGTGGTTGAATGGGTAAAAAAAAATAAAGAAAAAAGGTGGGTTAAATTGGAAAGTATGTTCAGTAAAGTTAATCTTGGGAAAGTGATATGGATCCCGACGCACTTAAGAGACTTAGATGGGCACACTCACCCAATCGCATGGACAGCTATGGCAACGTGGGATGGGGTACACAAACGGGAAAAATGTTGGTACAGTTTCCTTCTTATACCACTAAGTGACACTTATTATTTTGCACCGGGGAAAGAGAGGTTTTTTGGTAGATGGATTAAGCATAAAGATATACAATTAAAAGATATTACACGCAAAGGTAAAATATGCACTTATAATGAACTGATTAATAAAAAAGATGTTTTAGAAATAATGAGGTGGAGGTATGCACAGTTGAAACGCTTTGTGGAATCCCTCCCCCAGCCGATTAGATCAGAGGACAGCCTGCTTCCATTCAAGCTGATGTGCCTGGCAATAGACGGTAGGAGAGGGATTTCGAGGATTTACAAATTGTTAAATAGATTAAGAATATTGGGTCCCCTGCCATTTATTAAAAAATGGGAGGAAGAGATGGGAACAAGAGGCACGGAGGTTGATGTTGGTAAAATATTAAGGTTAACACATGCTGTATCACCGGATTGTAGTTCGCTAGAAATGAACTACAAGTGTTTGGTGCGATGGTACAGAACTCCAGATAAATTACCCACCCCAAAGCACCTTGTCCCCATGTTGATGAGGGCAAGGGCCTCTTCCCGACAACCCTGGCCGTTGGTTGTTGGGGTCTGCGGGCGGGGGGCTTATCAGAATCCGGGAGCCCCCTTTAATAAGGGGGCCCCCAGATCCCGGCCCACCCACCCTATGTGAATGGGTTACATCATATCCCTACCCATTTACATAGGAAAAAAGTGTCAATAAAGAAACACACTAGACAGGTTTTTAAAGTAATTTATTAGGCAGCTCCAGGGTGCTTCTTCTGACTTTGCGGGTCTCTTCCTTCTGCTCCGTGCTCTCCGGCCTCTTCTCCGCGCTCTCCGGTTCTTCTCCCGCTCTCCGGTATCTTCTGCTGGGCTCCTCTGCTATCTTCTGCTCTTTTGCCGGCTCTTTTGCTAGCATTGGCCGGTCTACTCCGTCGCCTTCTTCCCTCCGGTCTTCTTCCGATGTTGACACGATGCTCTCTTCTGCTGTAATGCCGTGCGCAATGACTTATATAGGCATGGGGCGTGGTCACCAGGTGATGTCACCCGATGACCCTGCCCGTTATGACATCACGGACCGGGCATGATGGGTCGGTGAGGTCATAAAGGGGCAGGGTCACCCGATGACCACACCCCATGTCTATATAAGTCGTTGCGTACCTGTCAAGTCTGTAGTGTGAGGCCGGGTTGCTGAGAGGGCGCCCCTTGCGGCTGAGTGCAGCACGTCCCTGGATTTGGGTACAGGGAATGCGATGCACAGAGGTGCACGGGTTGCCAGGAATGCTGCAAGCTGGCTGGTTGGCTGTAAGTAGCTAGAGTGCGTTGTGGCAGCCGTGCGGAGAGAAGTCTTGAACGGTAACAGCAGGGTAAACCAGGAACAGGGTCCGCAGCCAGGCCAGGGATCAGATACCAAAAGACAGTCCGAGAGAAGTACAGGAACAAGCCGGGTCATACACAGAGGGCAGAAGATCGGAGAGTAGTCAGCCAAGCCGGGGTCAGAGCGAGGAGATAAACAGGAACACTGGTCAAGCCGGGCAGAGGTCAAGCAGAGGTCTTCAGAGTTTACAAGGCACAGGAACACAGGAGCTGTTTGATAATCCAGCAAACTGCAAGTGTCAGTGGCAGGTTTAAATAGGCCAGAGGGGTGTGCCTACAAGATCAGGGCGTGCTCACTAGACTCGCCTGCCACCATGACGGTTACTGGCGGAATTGCCCACAACACGGCCATTTCCCTGACATTGCCCCCCCCCAAGGGGCAACCTCCGGATGCCCAACCTGGCCCATCTTTCGGAATCTCTGCAAAAGTCTAGGAGCATGTATATTGGCTGCAGGTTCCCAAGAACTTTCATCTGCTGGGTAACCCTTCCACTTTATAAGAAATTGAATGATCCTATCTCTCCGGCGGCAGTCCAGGATGGCCTCAACTTCATACTCTGTTTCATCTCCCACAGAAACTGGAGGTGGAGGATCTTCTTTCCTTCCTGAAAAAGGACTAGAGATAACAGCTTTAAGTAAGGAGACATGAAACACAGGGTGCACTTTATAAGAACTCGGGAGTGACAGTTCAAAGGCTACTGGATTGATCTCCCGTCTAATCTTGAATGGGCCAATAAATCTTGGTCCCAATTTCCGGGAGGGACAAGGAAGTTTAAGATTTGCCGAGGAGAGCCAAACCTCATCTCCAACCTTAAAGCTAGGGCTCTCCCCCCTCTTTTTGTCATATTGTTCCTTGTAGTCCTCTTGGGCCTTTTGCATGGTTTACCGGAGAGTTTGAAAGTTAGTCTGAATGGATTTTATCCTGTCTTGAACTGCTGGAACTGAGGTCTCTGGAATGACATTAGGTAGAAATGAAGGATGGAACCCATAGTTGGCCCAAAACGGTGATTGATCGGTGGTTGAGTGTACTGAGTTATT
Source organism: Lithobates clamitans (assembly GCA_037952925.1). Taxonomy (NCBI): domain Eukaryota; kingdom Metazoa; phylum Chordata; class Amphibia; order Anura; family Ranidae; genus Lithobates; species Lithobates clamitans. Next base: position 10,914,611 of record JBBGZY010000140.1, read on the forward strand.
AATGCGAATTCCGCACAGGGGAGTATCAAGTACCAGTCATCCTGGGAAGTGGAGCAAAAACAGCGTAAATATTGTTCTAAGGTCTGATTAGTCCTTTCAGTCTGACCGTTGCTCTGGGGATGATAGGCAGAGGATAGGCAAACTTCAATAGACAAAACTTTGCAGAGCTCTTTCCAAAATCGGGAAGTAAATTGGACCCCTCTATCAGACACAATGCTGTCAGGAAGGCCGTGAAGTCTGACTATCTCTCTTATGAAGGCCTTTGCTGTGTCTGCAGCTGAAGGAGTACCTATCATAGGCACGAAGTGTGACATCTTGGACAGACGGTCTACAACAACTAGAATTGTTGTGAATCTTTCAGAGGGTGGCAGCTCTACTATGAAGTCCATAGATATATTCCTCCATGGTTGTTCTGGTACCGGCAAAGGACGTAGCAGACCCCAAGACTTAATGTTGGACCCCTTGTTTCGCTGGCAGGTAGTGCAGGAGCTTACATACTTTTTGCAATCAATTTTCAAGGTAGGCCACCAAAAGGATCGCTGAACAAGATCTATAGTTTTCCGTACATCGAAGTGGCCAGCAAGTTGATGATCATGTAAAGTTTGTAAGACCTGGATTCTTGCTTGTTGTGGGACAAAGATCTTGTCCTGATACCAGAGATACCCCCCCTGGCTTCTTAAAGAGGAAGTCTCTGGTTCCTGGCATTGGCGGGAGGCCTGTTCAAGAGAAGACCTTAGATCAGGTTGAATCAAAAGGAAGTTCTGTGGAGACAAGATTGTACTGGATGTTGTTTCTTCTGGGGTATCAGGAAATATTCGGGATAAAGCATCGGCCTTGCCGTTCTTGGAGCCAGGGCGGTAGGTGATGTGAAAGTTGAATCATGAAAAGAACAGAGCCCAGCGAGCTTGACGGGGTCTCAGGCGTTTGGCAGTGCGGAGGTACTCGAGGTTTCTGTGATCGGTGAATATCATTATTGGGTGCGTGGCTCCCTCAAGAAGGTATCTCCACTCTTCTAAGGCTGTCTTAATGGCCAGAAGCTCACGATCACCTACGTCGTAATTCCTCTCGGGTTGGCTCATTTTCCGGGAGGAGAAGGCCACAGGGTGCAGCAGCGACTTGGGTCCCAGGCGCTGTGAATGTACTGCTCCTGTAGCTACCTCTGAGGCATCGACCTCTAAAATATAGGGCAGGGCAGGATCGGGGTGTCGAAGAATTGGTGCAGAAGTAAACAAAGACTTCAGTTTCTCAAAGGCAGATTGGGCTTCGGAGGACCACAGGAAGCGAACATGTAGGCGGGTTACTTGGGTTATGGGCGAGATGATGGAAGAAAAGTTCCTTATAAACCTTCTATAGAAGTTTGCAAACCCTACAAACCTTTGTACACCCTTCTTGTCTGATGGAGTTGGCCAGTCTAGGATTGCCTGCACTTTCTGTGGATCCATAGCTACACCACCGGTAGAGATGATGAGCCCTAGGAATTGTATGGATTTCTTTTCAAAGTCACACTTTTCTGCTTTCGCGTAAAGTCCGTGTTTTCTTAGTGTGAGTAATACTGTCTTTACGTGAGTCCGATGGAGCTCCAAGGTGGTTGAGAAGATAAGGATGTCATCCAGATAGATGATGACGAAGTAGTCAAGATATTCCCGGAAGATGTTGTTTATGAAGTGCTGGAAAGTAGCCGGGGCATTACAGAGCCCAAACGGCATCACCAAATACTCAAAGTGCCCAAACCTCGTTCTGAATGCCGTCTTCCACTCATCACCCTCACGGATGCGAACGAGGTTGTAGGCACCACGGAGGTCGAGTTTGGTGAACACTTGAGCTGAACGAAGTCTCTGGAAGAGTTCGGGGACCAGTGGGAGTGGATATAGGTTCTTTATGGTGATTTTATTTAATTCCCTATAGTCCACACATGGTCTTAGAGTCTTATCTTTTTTTTTGACAAAGAAAATGCCGGCACCGGCAGGAGAAGAAGATGGACGAATGAAGCCCTTTGCCAAATTTTCATCTATGTACTGTCGTAGTGTCCCCAATTCCACTTCAGAGAGGGGGAATATACGTCCAAATGGAACTTCGGCCCCTGGAAGCAGCTCGATAGGACAATCATATGGCCGATGTGGTGGTAGAACCTCTGCCTTTTTCTTATCAAAAACGTCCAGGAATTCATGGTACGCCTGGGGTACATCCTGGTTGGTGGAGGATACCGACTGGACTGTCAGACAACTGGTGGTATCTCTGGATTCAGGGATGAGGCAATGTTGTTGGCAATAGGGGGAAGTGAACAGGACTTCCTTCTTAATCCAATCGATCTGGGGGTTATGGGCTTGGAGCCAAGGAATACCCAAGATAATTGGAGACATAGGTGAACTCAAAACGTCAAAACGTATGAATTCCCGATGGCCATCGGGAGAGGTAATAAGGAGAGGAGAAGTCTCTTGAGTAACAAGGCCAGAGTTAGGTAGGGTGCCATCTGCTAAACGGACTTCCAGACCCCGTTTCTTGTGGAGGAGGGGCAACCTAAGGTTCCTTGCCAGGTTCAAGTCCATGAAGCAACTGCATGCTCCAGAGTCGATTATAGCCTGGAGCCGGACCTCTTCTTCTCCCAACTGCAGTGAAATGGGAAGAACGAGTTGTGAGGGGGAAGTCCCAGAAACCTGGAAATATGCTGGAGAGTAGGTAGGTGGCTTCTTGAACTTCCTGGGACAGTTGCATAGAAAATGTCCATTTCCTCCACAATAGAGGTAAAGATTGGCTAGGATACGACGACGTCTTTCATCAGGAGTTAGTGCGGAACGTAACAGGCCAATCTGCTTGGGAACTGATCCAAAGGTGGGTGTACTGGCGGATCTGCAGGTTCGTGATCGTTCAGACTGTCTCTCCCGTAAACGTCGATCCAGTTGGATGGATAATTGGATGAGACCCTCAAGTGTAGTGGGAATCTCGATCCTGGCCAACTCATCCTTGAGGGATTCGGAGAGTCCTAGACGGAACTGGTGTATTAAAGCTGCCTCATTCCAGGCTGTGTCTGCGGACCACCGCCGGAAGTCCAGGGTATAGTCCTCTACTGGTCGCCCACCCTGCTGCAGAGAGTGCAGAGCGGCTTCAGCGGTGGCAGTACGCTGGGGATCTTCGTAAAGCTGTGCCATAGCTGCCAGGAATGCATCCACCGTGCAAATGACTGGACTCTTTTGTTCCCATAAGTTATGGGCCCAGGCCTGAGGTTCATCAGACAGCAAAGAGATGAGGAACCCGACTTTAACAGTCTCTAAAGCAAAAGTCCGGGGTTGCAGGGCTAGGTACAATAGACAGGCAGTCTTGAATGATCTGAACTTTTTACGGTCTCCGAAGAATCGCTCCGGAATGGGAACTCGGGGTTCTGGAGGCGGGAACATCATCAAGGGAGCCGCAGAGGTTTGTTCATGAGCAGGTGACTCTGACAGGTGTTGCAACTTATCCGTTAGTTGCAGATAACCTTCCTGTAATTTCTGAACTGCTTGGGTCAGAGTGATGGCTTGTTGGCACAAAGTCTCTAATGGGGACGCACCTCCGCCGGCCTCAGTCATGGCTGGATTATACTGTCAAGTCTGTAGTGTGAGGCCGGGTTGCTGAGAGGGCGCCCCTTGCGGCTGAGTGCAGCACGTCCCTGGATTTGGGTACAGGGAATGCGATGCACAGAGGTGCACGGGTTGCCAGGAATGCTGCAAGCTGGCTGGTTGGCTGTAAGTAGCTAGAGTGCGTTGTGGCAGCCGTGCGGAGAGAAGTCTTGAACGGTAACAGCAGGGTAAACCAGGAACAGGGTCCGCAGCCAGGCCAGGGATCAGATACCAAAAGACAGTCCGAGAGAAGTACAGGAACAAGCCGGGTCATACACAGAGGGCAGAAGATCGGAGAGTAGTCAGCCAAGCCGGGGTCAGAGCGAGGAGATAAACAGGAACACTGGTCAAGCCGGGCAGAGGTCAAGCAGAGGTCTTCAGAGTTTACAAGGCACAGGAACACAGGAGCTGTTTGATAATCCAGCAAACTGCAAGTGTCAGTGGCAGGTTTAAATGTAGGGTGTGCCTACAAGATCAGGGCGTGCTCACTAGACTCGCCTGCCACCATGACGGTTACTGGCGGAATTGCCCACAACACGGCCATTTCCCTGACAGCACCGCTCACACGGCATTACAGCGGGAGAGAGCATCGTGTTAACATCGGAAGAAGACCGGAGGGAAGAAGGCGACGGAGAAGACCGGGCCAACGCTAGCAAAAGAGCCGGCAAAAGACTAGAAGATAGCGGAGGAGCCTCGCAGAAGATACCGGAGAGTAGGGATGAGCTTCGAGTTTGAGTCGAACTCATGTTCGACTCGAACATTGGCTGTTCGCAAGTTCGCCGAACACCGAACAATTTGGGGTGTTCGCGGAAAATTCGAATGCCGCGGAACACCCTTTAAAAGTCTATGGGAGAAATCAAAAGTGCTAATTTTAAAGGCTTCATCAACATGGGGACAAGGTGTTTTAGGGGGCTACCCCAAAGCACCCTCCCAATGTTGAGGGCATGTGGCCTTGTACGGTTCAGGAGGGGGGGCGCTCTCTTGTCCCCCCCTCTTTTCCTGCAGCCTGCGAGGTTACGTGCTCGGATAAGGGTCTGGTTTGGATTCTTGGGGGGACCCCACGCCATTTTTTTTTTTTTAATTTTGGTTCAGGGTTCCCCTGTGGGGAATTCCCATGCCGTTTTTATCAATGAACTTCTATGTGTATTGTCGGACCGGCAATGCAATAGCCGCGAGTAGTTTTAAATGGGTTTTTTCCTTCGAAATTTTGCTGTCAGACTGTTCTAAACACAGGAAACATGCGCCCCTTTACAGACATACTATAGACACCCCCCAGCTACGAAATTTAAAGGGATATTACACTTTTATTGTTTGACTTTAAGCAATATTAAAATCACTGCTCCTGAAAAAACGTCCGTTTTTAAAACTTTTTTTTGCATTGATCCATGTCCCCTGGGGCAGGACCCAGGTCCCCAAACACTTTTTATGACAATAACTTGCATATAAGCCTTTAAAATTAGCACTTTTGATTATTCATGTTCATGTCCCATAGACTTTAATGGTGTTCGCGTGTTCGAACGAACTTTTTTCCTGTTCGCATGTTCTGGTGCGAACCGAACAGGGGGGTGTTCGGCTCATCCCTACCGGAGAGTGGTAGAAGAACCAGAGAGCGCAGAGAAGAAGGAAGAAAACGCAGAGAAGAAGGACGAGACCCCCCGAAGTCGGAAGAAGACCCCCGGAGCTGCCTAATAAATTACTTTAAAAACCTGTCTAGTGTGTTTTTTTATTGACCCTTTTTTCTAGGTAGATGGGTAGGGGTACGATGTACCCCATACTCATTCACATAGGGTGGGGGGGCGGGATCCCCCACCCGCAGACCCCGACAACCAATGGCCAGGGTTGTTGGGAAGAGGCCCTTGCCCTCATCAACATGGGGACAAGGTGCTTTGGGGTGGGGGGGCCGCAGGGCACCCCCCTACCCCAAAGCACCCACCCCCCATGTTGAGGGCATGCGACCTGGTACGGTTCAGGAGGGGGGCGCTCAGTGTAGGGGGTTCCCCTCAAAATCCATACCAGACCCAAGGGCCTGGTATGCTCTTGGAGGGGGAACCCATGCCGGTTTTTTATTTAAAATTTGGTGCGGCGTTCCCCCTCAAGATCATCTGAGCACAAGTCGCATGTCAAAGTCGGACCATGCAAGATGGCAATCCGACTTTGATCAGACTTTGATCCGACTTCATTGTTAGTCAATGGGTTGAAGTAGGATCAAAGTCGGACCAAATTAGTACAGGGAGCATTTTCAAAGTCCGACCGACTTATGTCGGACCAGTTAGGATGGCTCCCATAGGGAAACATTGATTTTCACACATCATGCGACATGAGCTCCCAATGTCGGAGCATTTGTCACACTAGTGTGAACCCGGCCTAAAACAAAAAACCCTCCCACTCCCAGCATGCTTCAGTTTTTTGCTAGTGTCCTAGAAGAAAAGTTTTATCTATTTGGCCTAGCCATTTTTTCTTGTGTTCAAGATAATTTTTTCCTTCAGTCAAGACTTCCTTACATCTTGCTTGAACTGGTCTCTTTAAGCAGCTATCCAGACTGTTGTTTCCTCAACAATGCTTTGGAGGCCACAGCCAGACCCTGCTTGACTGGGCAATTACGGGGGTTATATTTGGAAAGAAAAAATTCATAAAATCAAAATGTATTAAATACAAAATATCTAAACAAATGAGTCCAAAAAAATGAACAACATTGTCCCAATATTCACTTCCCTAGGTCAGACTACCTAATCTTTATGCTTAGCAAAGTATCCAATATATGATTGGATTTCATCTGATAGTATTGCTCAACCATGGACCAAAAAATGAACATAGATAAGAAAAATCACTGTTACCTTGGTCAAAACAGGCTACAGATGTACTATATAAAAGTATTCAAATCAATATTATAGGCAACATACAACTTGACAAACTGTCCTCAATGCAATGGGGTTGATTTACTAAGGCAAATCCACTTTGCACTACAAGTGCAATGCAAGTGCACTTGGAAGGGCAGTCGCTGTATATCTGAGAGGAAGATCTGAAATGAGAGTGTGATGGATCCAATCAATCCCACACTCCCACACTCAATCTCCATTAGTTCGGTGATGAGAGTCGCTTTGGATTTGTTGCTGGAGACTTTTCCACGGGCTTCCAAGAGATCCTTCAAGATGCTGCGCTTGAGTCTGGCGTAGTGATGTTCCATCTGCTGTTAAGAGCAGGGGGTCCCGGTGGTGATTTGGGTGTGCCTAGGCAAGAGGAAGCATCCCACAGCTTGCCACCAATTGTGACGAATCCAATCCCACACTCAGCTGAGTGCTTCCGTCAGTAATACAGCTTCCTCCAGCCTGACCATCACAGAGATATTATTATAGCTGCATTGAATACAAGTCTAGCCGAAAATGCTTGTAAAATCTTAAATGCTTTATTGGACAGAATACAGCCTTTTTATACACTTTTAATACAAGGGGTTAGATAACGAGGTAGGGCTGACTCATGGATACTCCCCCCACTCCCCTCTAGCAAAAAATTAAAAGACAATTATATAATTAACATATTAATTAACACAGCACTTAAGGCAGCCTAGGTGACCAGACAGTTCGTCTCCACAGGTCAATGTAATCAGCTCTTTTAAGAATCATGTATTGTTCAGAATTAACAACCAAGAATAGTCTTTGGGCAAGTCCAAGAAAACAGTCTCTCAAAAATGTAACAAAAAAAAGATTAATATAGCAATACCAAATAACAGGGTGAATGTGGACAGAAAAAGGTCCTTGCAGCCAGTGTCCGCGACAGTGCCCGTCCCATCCCATAGTCCGGCAGACCCAACTAGATCCACCACGGGTCAGCTTGGGGCTGTCTGGGAGAGTTTTATAGTTCAGTTTGCCGGGAAAGTCCATCAGTGTTCCCATTCTGCTTTCCTGGCCAATACTGGATGGTAAAATTGTAAGGCTGCAGGGCCAAGCTCCATCATAACAAACGTCCATTATCCCCGGAGACCCGATTAAGCCAGATTAATGGATTATGGTCGGTGAGCACTGTAAAAGATCGTCCGTAGAGATAAGGTTGGAATTTCTTGAGAGCCCACATCAGCGCCAAACACTCCTTCTCCACAGCTGCATAACCGACTTCCCTGGGTAGCAGCTTCCGACTGATGAAGGCCACTGGGTGCTCACCGCCATCAGGTCCTACTTGGCTCAGTACTGCCCCCAGCCTGAATGTAGAGGCATCTGTGTGGACACAAAAACGTTTGGTTGAGTCAGGGGCAGCTAGAACAGGAGCTGAATTTAGTGCATTCTTTAATCGTTGGAAGGCAGCTTCACACTCGGAGGACCACAGTACCTGTCGGGGAAGGTGCTTCTTAGTCAGGTCTGTCAGGGGCTTAGCGATGGAACTATATTGCGGGGCAAATTTCCTATAGTACCCAGCTGTGCCCAGGAACGCCAGGACCTGGGTTTTAGTACGGGGGGTCAGCCACTTGGCAACTGCCTCAATCTTAGAAGGCTTGGGTCGTTGTTGTCCACTGCCTACTCAATGTCCAAGGTACTGTACGTCGGACATCCCTATGCTGCATTTCTCTGGTTTAAGGGATAGTCCTGCAGCCTTGATGCGGTCTAACATGACACCCAGGTGAACCAGATGGTCCTCCCATGTGTCACTGTTGATCGCAATGTCGTCCAGATATGCACAAGCATAGTCCTGGAGGCCATCGAGGAGTTGGTCTACCATCCTCTGGAAAGTCGCCGGTGCATTCTTTATCCCAAATGGCATTACTTTAGACTGGTATAAGCCAAATGGGGTAATAAATGCCGATTTCGGAATAGATTCTGCATCCAGAGGAATTTGCCAGTACCCTTTGCATAGGTCGATTGTTGTCAGGAATTGTCCCCGAGCAATGCGATCTAACAGATCATCCACCCGGGGCATAGGGTAAACATCAGTGGTGATGCACTCATTTAATCTGCAGTAGTCTACACAGAAGCAAGTTGCGCCATCCTGCTTCAATACAAGGACCACCGGGGAAGCCCAGGGGCTGCTGGATGGCTCAATGACTCCTAATTCAAGCATCTCCTTAATCTCATGACGCATCCCCTCTCTCACTGTGTCAGGTATCCGGTAAGCCGCCTGTCTTAGTGGCAGTTGTCCTGGGGTCTCCACACGGTGCACTGCCATAGTAGTGTACCCAGGGGCTGTGGAGAACATTTCCCTTCTCTGACTAAGGACCTGTCTAGCTTGTTCTCTCTGCGTCGGCCCTAGCTGGTCGTCAAGCTTTATCGTCTCTATCCCTGCAGTAATTCTATTTAGCTCCGGGAGCACCAGCAGGGGAAGATTCTCAGAATCTTCCACAGCTGGAGCACATATAGCGGCTACCTCTCCTGATCTTTCCCAGTATGTTTTCAACATGTTCACATGAAAGGTCCGTCGGACTCTTTCATCTGAACATTTAGCCACTAGGTAGGTTGTGTCACAGAGTTTTGCCACAACCCGGTAAGGTCCCTGCCAAGTGACCTGTAACTTGTCCTGCTTGGTGGCCTGAGGGCAAGAACCTTCTGCCCAACCTCCAGAGTGCGGTTCCAAGCAGTACGATCGTACCATTGATTCTGCCGCCTTTGGGCAGCCCGAAGGTTCTCCTGGACAGTGCTCCTTCTGTCTGTCCCTGAACTCAAGAATGTATGCTACGATAGAGGACCCTTTGGGGTCAATTACCCCTTCTCAGTGGGCTCTGACTAGATCTAGGGGCCCCCTCACCCGCCTCCCATACAGTGACTCAAACGGGGAGAACCCAGTAGATTCCTGTGGCACCTCCCGATAAGCAAAAAGAAGGTGTGGCAGATATCTCTCCCAATCCCTGTGAGAGGTTGCAAATGTCCTAAGCAGCTGTTTTAGTGTTCCATTGAACCTCTCACACAGTCCGTTGGTCTGGGGGTGATAAGGAGAGCTCTGTAGGGGCTTTATCCCACAGAGCCTCCATAACTGCTGAGTGAGCTCAGCAGTGAACTGGGTCCCCTGGTTGGAAATGATTTCCCAAGGGAACCCCACCCTGGCAAAGATCCGGAGCAAACGATTATCTGTAGCAGCAGCTTGCACAGGGTCTGCCTTATGTAGAATTCCAATATTCTCCTCACTTGGGTAAGTCACATCATCTCCCTTCAGACAGTGTGCAGCAGCCCGGGCAGGTCCAAGGGGCCTGTTGTTCCGCGCGTCCTGGAAAACATTCTGCGGACAATACCTCCTAACAAGCCCTGCTTGGTTGCATCTGTAAGTGATAATAACTGTAAGTGCATATACAAAAGATGCATACAATACTGGGGGTATATAAAGTTAACCAGGCATAAAGTCCATGGCCATAGTAGTGGCAGTCCAGGGGTTAATATAGTCTCTGATCGTTCAGGATATGAAGGGCTGGCTAGTGGGGTGGTTAGTCCTAAAGGCGGCTGCTGTCCTCAGAGAGCTGGCTCTGTGGTATTGCAAGAGGGGGTGGAGAAAAGGAAGCGCCACCTGAGTGTAGTATTACAGTTTTTCTCCATTGTTTTGGCTCATTTCTTGAAACAGAAATGACATTCTCAAAACTCTAAGTTCATTTGGCAAAACAGTCTTACAGTTCAGCACAACACTATAACTCACGTGCAAAAGCTCACATCTCTCCCAAAACTGTTCATTCATGCTTCAAAACCATATTCCTTTCCCATATAAAGAGTCAGTGCTACCAAAATGGCAAAGATTCTTCTCAATTGCTTTGGCTCACTTCTTGAAACAGACCAGACGTTCTCAACTATCTTGGTGCTTTTGCCAAAATAACCTGGATGGTTCAGCACAACACCATGGTTCACCTTCAAAAGCTCATATCTTTCCCAAAACAGTTCACTCATGTATCAAAAATAAATTTCTTTCTCATTCAAATAGTCAGTACCCCCAAAATGCTTCGTCCCTTTGGCATTGTGTAAGCACTGCAAGTCAAAATGTTTAGATGTTTTGTCTCTAAGGCAGAGGACCATTGAAATATCCCTCATGTCCACCTTTCAGTCTTAGCCCAGTCCTTCATTGACAATGGTTACTGTACAGTTTTTGTCTAGCTAACTGAATACAATTGTGTATAAAACTGAAAAAAAAGAAAAGATTTTAGGGTAAGAGTAGCCTCCAAGGTTTGACATCACACATTGTACTCATACTGCCAAGGAAAAATTACTTTACAGTATTGTAACCATTATCATTCACACACAAAGTAACTTCCATACATCAGAGTAAAAAGAAAGTGTATACAGCATAATATACGGATATATACACACACAAACATAAAACAAGGAAAATTACATTTAGCCTACAATGCTGTAAATAAAGCTGGAGTTTCACAACTACTGTAACATCTCTTCACTGGCCACCATCCTCACCCTCCTCACCCTCCTGCCCATCCACATGCTGCTGTCTGTCTGGCCACAGATTCTCATCAACATCGCAGCGTATATCCTCCCTTGCTATGCAACGAGGGAAGAAATGGTGTACATGTCGCAACCATCCCCTACACTGATCTCCTGTAATATCCTCACAGACAGCATCCATTGCATGAAGCAGGGACCTCTGATCTTGAGCCCGATGTTCATACACTCTCCACCTCCAAGGGGAGAAAAACTCCTCAATAGGGTTGAGGAAAGGAGAGTAAGGTGGTAGGAACACCATATCCATCCTTGGATGAGCAGTGAACCAGGCCCTGATAAGCAGGCCACTGTGGAAATTCACATAGTCCCATACAATTATATATTGTGGTAGGTGAGGCCCTATGAGACCTCTCTTATTTTCAGGGATCAAATCCAAATGAAGGCGGTCCAAGAAGATGAGGAGCTTCTGTGTATTCTATGGGCCAAGACTGGGGATGTGAGTGGCCACACCATTCTCAGAAATGGCAGCACACATAGTTATATTGCCCCCTCAATGACCTGGGACATCCACCGTGGCCCGGTGCCCAATAAAATTACGGCCACGTCTTCGGCCCTTGGCCAGGTTGAAGCCAGCCTCATCCACATACACGAGTATGTGAGAGGTCTTGTTTCCTTGCAATGCCATTATTCTCTACAATAGAGTAAAAAAAGAAAACATCAAATCAGTCATACAGAAGAGTCATACACTACAGTTACAGACAGTTACATGGGAATGTTCTGCACAAGTTCAATATATTACTTGTCAGTATTCCAGTGGTTCCAAACCTGGGGTACATGTACCCTATGCAGATGTACTACAGGGGGTATTTGACAGAAAGGGGAGGGGAAAAATTATCAATGAGTAGACTTACTGAAATGTCACAGTAAAACCCACAGTATTAGATAGATTTACATGGGCGGCATTACTGTAATTGCAGCTCTTTGACCCTTTTTCTTACTGTATTATATGTTATATTCTTCAAAATAAGAAAATAAGGATTATAATGATAATTGCATCATACAGTAAGCTGCAGTTTTTAGACAAAATGTTTATAAATCAGATACGTAAATCAAATACTTTCATACCTGGATTACCTAGATTCAGAAATCAGGTAAAGTGAGTACTGAAACCAATACATTTTGGGAAGCACTGCTTACAGTAATTGTAAAAAGGTTATCTTGATGGACAACCAGTGACTGACTTCCATGTACATACTGGTACCGCAGCTCTTTCACTCTGTCAGAGTTCCTCTCAGATGGTACCCTGTAAATTTGCTTCATTGTCATCTGATGCTTCTTCAATATGCGGGCTATTGTGGAGATGCTTATAGAGTTGACATTTTGGAATATGGCATTGTCTTGCAGTGCGGATTTGTCTCAATGTGATGGCATTATTTGCAAACACCATGTTACAAATCTCTTGTTCTTGTTGTTCATTGAGAAGTTTTCCTCGGCCACCCATGCCAGGTTGTTTTCCAATCCTAGACATCGAATTCAAAGGACAACACTCCATTCATAATTTATACCTTATGTATTCCGCACAGAATGAGTTACCAATGTAATCGTATTGTTGTTTTACTTACAGTAACTTTACCACAATTCCAATGCATCACTGCACAGTGACTGGAATACTACTGTAAACTGTATCATCAATATTGTAGAAAATAAACTATTCCATACTATTCCATAGTTTATTTTCTACAATACTTTTCTTGTCATTGTTAACATCATACGTGACATCCCACTGAGGTAAGATACTGTAATACTGTAGGCCTATCACACACACACTAAATGAATACGTAAATGAGTAAATAAACATATTTGTTGCTCTATGCACAGTATTCTGTCCTATACATTATATAATTCTATCATTGACTGACTATATACCTGTTTTCCCTGCAAAAGGTTTGGATGATAGAGAAGACTGTAGAGCGAGGCACATTAGGCTGCACTTGGCAACCTTCCTCCGCCATTGTGAGGCCATGGTTGATGACATGATCTATAATTGTGGCCCGAATTTCATCAGGGACAGCATAGTGTCTTCGTGCTCTTCGGCCTCTTCCCCCTATTCCACCACCACTCACCCTTACTCCTCTTCCTCTTCCTCGAGCAGGCAGTTTCCCTTGTTCATTTACTTGGCCAGGTGCCTCCATGTTCAGAAATTGTACTGGTCCTGCAAGGTCAAGCTCTATATATACATGTTTGGCAGCATTTACAATCATGGACAGCACCTGTCAGGTAACTAAACATACTGTTTGATTGGTCATCTGAGACCAACACTAACTCCTCCTTTGTTAGTCAAGTTCTAGTTGCACCTGACTGTCAATTGCTGTAATCATTTTATCAAATGTTCCAAGAGATTAATATATGGTATTCATGGTATTATGTTCCTGAATAATATTGACAATTGAACAGACTATTGTGCATGTGATGACTTAAACAATGAAATGACGCTGACACGTTTTGGAGAGAACAACCATTAGACTGAGAATTGACAATCAGTTTAGATCAACAAGATCTATTCACTTAGAAATTGTGCTAAATGTAGGCTACTTGTACTTAATCATTTGAAAGATGTACTGAGACATTGAGACATGTACTGAGACATTTGCAATTTTGATGAAATGAATGAGAAATTAAATTCAGTTGTGAACAATTGCCATATGGTTTGGAGATTTGTCCATGTTGTTTTGAGAATGTCATTTCTGTTTCAAGAAATGAGCCAAAACAATGGAGAAAAACTGTAATATAAAGATTTAATTACATATAAAAAATGAACACTTACAAGAAAGACATATTAAAAAGGCTCATCTGTGAGTAGGCAGTGTGTGTATCTTCCTCGAGTTCCAGTCCGGAAGTTGTATCAGCGTTATAGAGCTGCAGATGGAAGCTTGTAGCTGGTATCTCTTCCTGTGGCCATCAGGGAGAAGCTGAGACCGGCGTGGAACGCACGGAGGAGGTGCGTGACGTCACGGGTCATCCAAGGACTTCCAGGTACACTCCAGGGGGAGGGCTAACACCAAGGGAGGGTTCTGGAGGCTGAATGTGCTTGGCTACGCGCTCGGAGCTGCTGCTCCTTCAATAGGCCTGAAGGGGAGTGTGTCAGTGATGTGCTATTTATATGCCGGCGCTGTGGGACAACAAGGCTCAGCATCGGCTAGCAGCACATCACTGATAAAGGCTATGAGAGGCTGTTTACTCGAATCAGGGGAGATCTAAGGCATAGACTACATGTTTGAGAACACATAATGGCATATATTAATATGATCGCACTAGGATACTTAAAGGCACATAAGGGCTAAATATAAATAAGAAATATATATATGTTAAAACTTTAGAAAATATCTAAAAAAATGTAAAAAGATGGGAATTTATGAGAGATATATAAAAAAAAAAAAAATTATTATATATAAAGTTAGCGATATATATTTGGATGGGATAAGTGTTCATTTTTTATATGTCATTAAATCTTTATATTAATACTACACTCAGGTGGCGCTTCCTTTTCTCCACCCCCTCTTGGTTGCATCTGTAGCAGAGGTCCCCTTTTCCTCGTGAAGATGGTAGCTGAGTGGAACTCGAGATCGACGGCTGGTGTGGAGGGGCAATGCTCCGTGGAATGTTGGGGACAGGCCGAGCTGGAGTCTTAGGCTCTGGTTGTACATTCCGCCTTGAATCCACATATTGGTCAGCTCGCCCGGTCATCCAACTCTCCGCTGCTCGGATCATTTGATGAGCTCATTCTGTGTAAGGCTCTCTCTCCTTTCGGCGGAGGTTGGGAAACCTCAAACGGTGTGCCTCTGGAGTAATGCCGAAGTGAGCCAATAGTCTTTCTTTTACCTGGTCATAGTCCTGGCTGATCTCGTCTTAGACATTATTGTATGCCTTTGCAGCCCTTCCTGTGAGCCGGCTGACCAGGAGCGTGACCCAATCTGCTTTATTGACACCTTGGAGACCGCATTGCCGCTCAAACATTTGCAGGTAAACATCCATCTCATCTTCACCATCTTGAAACATGCGGAAGGCGGCATAGGGTAGCTTTTTGCGGGCCGCTGGAGCTTCCCAGTTGAACATAACTGACACTCTTTGGTCCCGCTGGTGTTCAGCCATTCGCAGCTGGGACACCTCTCGTAACACTTGACTGATAACCTCCTGCGGGAGGTGAGTACCATACAAGGCCAGTCACCACTGGACGTCATGCTGGAACTCTGTCGCCTCTGAGGTATCTGCTGGTGGGTTGCTGGCCTGGTCAATCTCTATTAGTTTGGTGATGAGAGTTGCTTTGGATTTGTTCGTGTAGAAAGATCTAGACGGCTGCAGGCCGAGATAGGCAGATAAAATCTTCTTTATTCAAAACATGGAATGATACAGTACATGACACCGCTGAAGTGATACAGCTTAGCTGCTGACACGTTTCATGCTCATACAGATCGCTTACTCATAGCTATGATTAACTTGGTGTCTGGCCGTCCAGATCTTTATACACGAATACAATTGTACCAGCAATCGCCAGCACCTGGGGCTCTCTCCCTTTCTGTGCAGTGGAGGAAAAGAGATTTCAGCTCGGCTTGTCCGGAGTGGTGGTAACTATTCTCGCTTTGGATTTGTTGCTGGAGACTTTTCCACGGGCTTCCAAGAGATCCTTCAAGGTGCTGCGCTTGAGTCTTGCATAGTGATGTTCCATCTGCTGTTAAGAGCAGGGGGTCCCGGTGGTGATTTGGGTGTGCCTAGGCAAGAGGAAGTGTCCCACAGCTTGCCACCAATTGTGACGGATCCAATCCCACACTCAGCTGAGTGCTTCCGTCAGTAATACAGCTTCCTCCAGTCTGACCATCACAGAGATATTATTATAGCTGCATTGAATACAAGCCTAAAATAGCTTGTAAAACCTTGAATGCTTTATTGGACAGAATACAGCCTTTTTATACACTTTTAATACAAGGGGTTAGATAACGAGGTAGGGCTGACTTATGGATATCCCCCCCCCTAGCAAAAACTTAAAAAACAATTATATAATTAACATGTTAATTAACACAGCACTTAAGGCAGCCTAGGTGACCAGACAGTTCGTCTCCACAGGTCAATGTAATCAGCTCTTTTAAGAATCATGTATTGTTCAGAATTAACAACCAAGAATAGTCTTTGGGCAAGTCCAAGAAAACAGTCTCTTAAAAATGTAACAAAAAAAAGATTAATATAGCAATACCAAATAACAGGGTGAATGTGGACAGAAAAAGGTCCTTGCGGCCAGTGTCCGTGACAGAGGGGAAGCTCTGCTGATTTTATCATCCATTAATGTACAAGCAAAAATGCTGCTTTTTATTTTCCTTGCATGTTCCCCTCAGATCTACAGCGACTGCACTTTTAGTGCACTTGTAGTGCAAAGTGGATTTGCCTTTAGTAAATAAACCCCAATGTCTAATAAAAGCATTATTGTAGAAGAAGTTGGTGCAGTATGCATACATAGTCAGAAAACAACAAACGGTATACCAGTGGTACAGACAGAAAAGCCATGCACAGCATTTTAGGTTAGAAATGAAGGCAGCATCTGGCATAGACCCATATGCAGAGACCTAAATCTCAAACAGGTCTCGGACTCATTTAGCCTCTTTCAGAAAAAAAAATAGCAGTTACACTCACGATACAGCATTTTTTGCCTGATGGGAATTCATAGAAAAGGCCTACTTGTCTTATATAAATGTGCATGCATAGAAAGCAAATTTGTTTTCCCTATGTGAGTATGTACTGCATATTAGATTAGAGGGGACACCTGCCCAGATGGCTTTAGGATGAGCATTCCATCCATTATACCTGTGGGTCATATATATATATATATATATATATATATATATATATATATATATATATATATATATATATATATATATATATACATATATACAGTATATGTGTGTGTGTGTAGTGGGTGTCTCACTCCGTAACCCCGCCACAATGTGCACAGGCTTTCCAGCCTCAAAGAGGGAGAAACCTCCCTGTCAGTGTCTGCATGGGCTTTTTCACCTCTCTCCTTCTCCCTGTTTCACTGACTCACTGAATCTATGTAATATGAGCTGACTTACATAGAGCTGCTGTTCACTCTGCAGCCTCCTATGTGTCCCTTTTGGCAGGAGGAAGAAAGCCAATAAAAGGAGCAGTTACAGGAGCCAATCAGAGGGACTTTAACAAGCTTCAGGAAGTAGCTGCAAAGGACCCTGAAATATGAAGTCTCAGCACAGAGCAGCCTCACTGACTTTTACAGAGACAGGACTGCAAATCCCAGCATTCTCTGTGGGCAGGAAAGTAAAAGACTCCATTTTAATTCCTGAAGAGAATCAGTCACCATGAGGCAGTGAAAGAGATCAGACCTGAAGGAGAGATGCTGTCTATCAGATGATCTCCCTGTGCGATTTAGGCCTCCACCACCAGTCAGGACATCTGAGTCGGGGGATTTGAGGTAGTCGGGGGATTCCAGGTGCATATTGAAGCATTCCAGTGTGAGGTAACTAGTCGGGTCACCAGGAAAGCCTGCGGTTCCAGAACATTTGTTTGGGCCTTGACCACAGGATTTGGTGTGAGGGTATTTTGCTCATCTCCAGGGAACAGAGACACTGCACCATAGAAGGAGTATGAACACTGTATACAGACATTGTTGCTGGCAGTCATCTTGCTGACACTTGTAGTGCCACAGGGATAAGGCTATCCATTTCTGGGACACTGTATACAGACATCATTGTCCTCTCACCTTGCTGAGGAAGATCCTGCCTGTTTCACTTGATAAGCTGAGCCAGTTGTGTTGTTTGGGCCCGCTATACAGGAGTTTAAGTGCACCAACAAAAGTGGCTAGCTAAAGACACCAAATCTTATCTTTTCTTCAAAAGAACTAAAGCTACTAGTGCCAAACGGATCCGCACACAAATATTCAGGGCTCTGCATATGTATTGGGTGTGTGGGACAGTTTATCTAGAAAGTTAAGCCATTACTTGTTGACTTGAATAATGGTTAAAGTTGGGCCTGTGGTGTCAGGGAACAGAAGAGAGAGACTTGCCACAAAGAGTCCTTCCTCTGCTCTCCTCCTGCCTGGACACATAGAACCTGAGTAAAGGTAACCAATCAGATTTAAAGTGTCATATTGTGCTATATTTATAGTAGCCAAAGTCTATGCATCCTACTCCTGATGATTGGCTGTTAATGCCATGAAACGCGTCGAGTTTTGACTCAAGGATGCCAAGCCAAGCTTGTTTTAAAATTAAAGTTATGAATTCTGTTAATTTTATTGTACATTTATCGTGACAATTATAATTATTGGATTTGTATCAATTCATTATCTGCATTTATCTGTACCAATCATGTTTATCAATTATTAATATTAAATATGTCAATTGTTTTGGACCGAACAGAACCGCTTGGTACTCTTGTTTCTGTCCCCCTGGCCAAATTAACCTAGGATGTGAAAATGTGCACATTCAACCACAAATCACTGACACGGACACATTCAGTAAGATTGGTACTTCTGTCGTTTATTTCCTGGGCTCAAAATGATATACCGAGAGCCGGATATTTCGTTATCAAATCAAATATCAAATAAAACAAGCGTGTAGAAACCGCAAATTATACATATTCATTATTGTGACGAAATGTAAGCTTTGCTGGGTTATATCTGTATAAGGAGATAGCAGGCTATCATAGCTAATTTTGGTGTCTTATTTTCAGTTCCTGTTTGTCTTGAGTGTAGCCTTATAGGCCTGAAAATAGGTGCAATCTTCTTCTCAGCTTTGTTGTTTGTTCTTTAACTCTTGCAGTTCTGTTCCACATGAAGGGAGAAGCTGGCAGACATCTAATTTGAGCATGATTAAGGCTAATAGCTGGTTATAAGAAAATAAGCACTTATATCTATGTGATTATATTAGAAATAGACATTTCACAATAACACTCATAATCACATTCCATTACACAATATGATTATGATTATATTTATTATGTTTCTTTTTTGTGGAAACTGTGACAGACCTAGCCGGGAGAGAGACTTATGGAGGGGACTGAATGCTAGCCTCTTGCTGATCGATCATGGGCCCTGGCATTTGGGGGAACGGTGCTTTTTGTGAGCTGTATGCCTGAGGACCCTTGAGGTGGTGTTACTTTGGATTCAGGTCCATATCCCCCTAAGAGACACAGACTCTGGGGACCCTGGATTTGCCATATTAGAAATAGTGGCTGATTCATAATGCTGGGACAAATACTGTTAGGAGATGCTGATGTCAATTCCAGCCACCTGTCTGTCTGTTGCCTTCTAGAATGTGTTTATTGTAAATAAGTCTAGTATGGGATCTAAGAGTCATTAGATCCCCATTGTTGTTTGTGTTAATTAACTCTGCTAGTGTGTGAAGAAGAGTTCTGTGTTGATTTGTGATAATGTTGATTGTGTTTTCTGAGCTACAAGATGGCCAGTCTTGCCTAAAGGTCATGGCTGAGTCATCTAGGCTGTCTAAAGGGATTAGTTAATTAGCCCATGTTAATTAGGTTTCTGGTCACAGGTGTATGTTCAGAGTAATATGAGCAGGAGGTATGCACCTCCTCTTTTATAATAATTTTTTTTTATTTTTATATAAAAGAGCCTGTATTCCTTTCAATAAAAGAGATTCCTGTTTGAACTTACATACAGCCTGCCTGGTGTTTGTTCTGAGCTATCACATATAACTGGATTAGAACGGCACATAGTTGTAGTTCGAATCCCGGAGCATTGGATGTCAGAACCATCAGACGTTGCGATCTGCAATCTGATTCAATAGCCACAGAGGAGTGTCAGGAGAGTGGAACCGAGCAAGCAGGGGCTTGTTACATTGGTTGGCAGCCGTGGGATTTACTCTCCAGTTACTGGGACACTCCAAACCAGCCTGCAGGAGAGCCACACTGAAAGACTTAAGAGCCGGGAGGGACCGGTGGTATCGTACTTCCTTGCCGTGAACACATCCAAACCATCACCTGGATCCAAGGTCCAGATAGCAGGAGAGGAGAGGTACAGATACCAGCCACCATGGAAGAGGAATTCAGAAGGAGGTTGCGAGAGATGCAGATACAGCACAGAGGACCAGTATCAGAGCAGGTCCTGCTAGGATGGTTTGAATCTATTCGCTGCAAACTCTGGAACCAAGCGTTAGCCCGTGAGCAGCGAAACCAGGGAAAAGTTCTCCCCTCCATCCATGTAAGGTACTGGTCGCAGTATGAAGTGCGAATGCTGTTATTAGGGGAACAGCCGAACCAGGAGTGGACAGCTGAGTTAAGCAGGCTGATCCACCTAGCAAACCCCCAGCAGAAGTGCTGGCAACCGGACAGAGGGTACAAGACCTCTGCCCCACACCTGTGGCAGTTTCGGAGGTTCAGGGTGAGAAGGTGGCAATCGCTTCCCAGCAGCAGATACAGGGGGAGAAGGGAGAGGAGGTGTGTGTTGTCCCTTTCCAACAGTTGGGCAGGGTGGAGGAAGTGGTCTTTCCTCCCCAGCAAAGATCCATGCGCCTGGGAGACAGTACCACAGACATATCATCCCAACATCCAGATGAGGAAATGGAAAAAGAAGCAGCCGGCTCACCTCCCCAATGGCAATTACACAGTTTGGGAGTGGAGGAAGCCAGCCTCCTGCCCCAACTAACAGAAGCGCGGAGGATGTGGAGTCCCCAGCAGAAGGGCTGGCAACCGGGCAGGGTGCTGCTGGCCTCTGCCCTCAACTAACAGAAGAGGGAGTTCTTGTGGTAGTGGATGGGACTTCAGTCTTCACTTGTATTCCCCAGGGATGCTGGGCGGTCGGCCCAGATCCCCAAAGGCATGACAGAGTGAGCCCAGTCACCCTGTCTTCTCTCCAGCGGCTGAAAAGACTCCAGGGAGAAGGGCCACTCCAGTCCTCTCCCCAGCGGGGGGCGTGTTCTCTGAGAGAGGCAGAGGTTGGCTGGGTAAGTAATGCTCTGTTTGGGACAATTTATTTGGGGTACTGTGTGAATATCAGCATTGGGGGACTGGAACTATGGACTAACTTTGGAGTCAACTCGTCTGGGGTCTCCTCCTGTGTTAGTCTCCTGCCAAAAGGGGAGAAATGTGACAGACCTAGCCGGGAGAGAGACTTTTGGAGGGGACTGAATGCTAGCCTCTTGGCGATCGATCGTGGGCCCTGGCATTTGGGGGAACGGTGCTCTTTGTGAGCTGCATGCCTGAGGACCCTTGAGGTGGTGTTACTTTGGATTCAGGTCCATATCCCCCCAAGAGACACAGACTCTGGGACCCTGGATTTGCCATATTAGAAATAGTGGCTGATTCATAATGCTGGATACAAATACTGTTAGGAGATGCTGATGTCAATTCCAGCCACCTGTCTGTCTGTTGCCTGCTAGAATGTGTTTATTGTAAATAAGTCTAGTATGGGATCATGACTCATCTAGGCTGTCTAAAGGGATTAGTTAATTAGCCCATGTTAATTAGGTTTCTGGTCACAGGTGTATGTTCAGAGTAATATGAGCAGGAGGTATGCACCTCCTCTTTTACTGTATAAAAGAGCCTGTATTCCTTTCAATAAAAGAGATTCCTGTTTGAACTTACATACAGCCTGCCTAGGGTTTGTTCTGAGCTATCACATATAACTGGATTAGAACGGCACATTGCTGTAGTTCGAATCTCGGAGCATCGGATGACCGAACCATCAGACGTTGCGATCTGCAATCTGATTCAATAGCCACAGAGGAGTGTCGGGAGAGTGGAACCAAGCGAGCAGGGGCTCGTTACAGAAACTATGTATTATATATCAATTATATGATACAACATATATCATATTATACATTACATTCATTAAGTGTATTTAATTGGAGTTATTGATTAATTAATTTATATTAATTTATACATGCCTCATTTAAAGTCCCAATTTCTTTTCTTCCTTATTTACAGCACCATTTAAATGTGCTTCTGCTGTTGGGGAGATTCTCAAGTTTGGAATCCCCTGAAAGCAGCTTGAACAAAGGATTGAGGGCTATGTTGATCTTAAATCTCAGTTATTGCTCTCTAGTTGATTACTTGAATATATACTGTTACTGTCTGTTATTCATCCTCAGAAATATTGCAGTAAAGACAATTTCTGTGTTTTATCATAATTTGTGAGTTTCTCATTGGTCATTGCACTTACACCATGCCAGAGGGGACTGAGGCTGTTATTAGAGTTGAGAGGCAGAGTAATGGACTAAACAAACGTAAGCAGCTCCTTCAGGGGTATCGCTACGAATATATATATTATATATTTTTTTCTTGTATACGTATATTAAATATAGAAAAGCCTTGAATGTGATCATCAGCCACTGGACTCTACAATTGTAGTGCTTTCCAGATTTTTGTGTATCATGGTATTTAGCCATGGGGTGTTTTCTGAGTCCAGAGCCATGGTGTAGCCATTTTGTGTGACCTCGATTTCGAAATCTCACTTTGTGAGTATACTGTGTAGGTGGGGAAATGGTAGATAATTATTACAACCATTAGGTGCCACGATTATCCCTATTTTCCAATGGTTTACCGTTGAAAGGGGTAAAACAGTGTCACTTGGCACAAGTTCTGGCCAACAATGTAAAATGAACAATTTTAACCTTGAAAAAATCCCGAACCTTCAGAAGTCTGTGTTGGAGCTGAGTCATCACTTGGAGTATCTGGGTGTAATCTTAGAAACAGTGCAAGTCAGAGTTTTTCTGCCCCAAGAGAGACCTCAAACTCTTTATTCCTAGATCCAAAATCTTCAATCCAGGGAACCATTCACTTCTGCATAGAAGCTTCACTCTACACCCCTACACCTCACTATTAACAACATGGCTGTTGAGGCCCAGATCTCAAGGGAATTAATGATTCCTAAAATGCTAAAAGTTAGGGGGTCCATTTCCTTCAACTTCTACTATCACACTTGGAGGATAACCCCATGGTGTGGAGTAAGACAATTTTTGGCAATTAGGCCTGGATAAGCATTTCGCCCTGAGTACAAGGATGACATCTTAATGCTTGGGATCTTTTTTCATAGACCATTAGCTTCCCATTCTTTTGATTATGTTCTTTGTACAGAATTTGGTTCCCCCTGTGCTCACTACATGAGATTTCAATCTCATTCCCTAGCACTTCAAAAAACAACTTTTAAACCTCTAATGCCCCGTACACATGGTCGGATTTTCCGACGGAAAATGTATGATAGGACCTTGTCGTCAGAAATTCCGACCGTGTGCGGGCTCCATCACACATTTTCCATAGGATTTTCCGACACACAAAGTTTGAGAGCAGGCTGTAAAATTTTCCGACAACAAAATCCGTTGTCGGAATTTCCGATCGTGTGTACACAAATCCAACGCACAAAGTGCCACGCATGCTCAGAATAAATAAAGAGATGAAAGCTATTGGCTACTGCTCCGTTTATAGTCCCGACATATGTGTTTTACGTCACTGCGCTCAGAATGATCGGATTTTCCGACAATTTTGTGTGACCGTGTGTATGCAAGACAAGTTTGAGCCAACATCCGTTGGAAAATATCCTAGGATTTTTTTGTCGGAATGTCCGATCAATGTCCGACCATGTGTACGGGGCATTAGAGATATTCATATTTCCACACTTACTTGCAAGGTTGTGTTTCTTGTTGCCAACTCCTCAGTGAGGTGTGTGTGTCTGAGCAGCTGACTAAAGCCGCATACACACGACCGGACTTTACGGCATACTTGGTTCGGTGCACCGGAGTCCGACGGACAATTCGATCGTGTGTGGGCTATAGTGGACTTTTTTTCCCCAAAAGTTTGACGGACCTACAAATCTTTTCAACGGACTCGAGTCCGGTCGAAAAGTCCGCTCGTCTGTATGCTAGTCCGACGGACAAAAACCGATGCTAGGGCAGCTGTTGGCTACTGGCTATGAACTTCCTTGTTTTAGTCCGGTCCTACAACATCACGTACGAATCCGTCGGACTTTGGCTGATCGTGTGTAGGCAAGTCCGTTCTTTCGGAAAGTCCATCGTAAAGTCCGTCGTAAAGTCCGCAGGACAAAGTCTGCCGTGAAGTCTGCTCGTGTGTATGCGGCATAAGTCTTGTAAATAACATTTTCTGGTCTTACACAGGGACAAGGTGGTGTTGAGGCATAGAGCCTCTTTCCTTCCTATGGTGTTTTCAGGCCTTTCTACTCAACCAGGGCATTGTGCCTCTCTGTCAGTACATCATAAGTAAATTTCCCTTTATTGTCAGAATGTAGTTTGAGCTATGCTTGTCAACCTTGCAGCCACTATTTGTATTTTTTATGGACCCCACAAAGGGGGAGCAGCTTATTGTTTTATCATTTCTCAGTGACAAATCATCATTAAAGCTCATGGTTTGAACCCTTTCACTGATAAAGCCATTTTTTTGCCTTTTTGGACATATTTGAATGCACATTTTGGTCCTGAAGATTAGTTAAAACCCCCAAACATTATATATTTTCGAAAAGTAGAGACCCTGGAGAATAAGTCGATATTGATGCAACTGTTCATTAAATGCATATTTTCAGTACATATATAAGTGAATGTGTAGCACCAAAAAATGTTTAAACCATCATCTTAATGAAAGTAATCATAAGTGTGAATGATTCATATAACAATAATATGCAGAGTAGCTATAAGTGTAAACAATTCATAGAACATAAATAAGCAAAAATTCACACTGAAAGTAACAAAATGATTAGAGTGTTCAAATATAAAAAAGGATATTCATAAGTGCAAATAGTCTGTAGTGAAGTGAAATGATATATCAAAACATAGTCCAAATATAAGTATGGACATCAACGATTGGTCACGCCCCATGGCTGTGTAAGAGACGCCAGACAGCGGGTGACAACACAATGAGGGAAGACAGTGGCGAGGAAGAACGCGGTGGCAAGGAAGAACGCAGCAGCGGGACAAGTAAGCGGTGGCGGGAGAGACGGCAACAGAAGACGGTGACAGAAGATGGCGGCAAGAGAGACAGCACCAGGAGAAGATGATGACGGGAGACCCGGCTTGGGCGAGAAGACCACTCAGAGCTATTTACAATAAAGAAATTGTCAAAAACCGGCTATTGTTTTTTTGTCACATTTCACTTCTTTTTTTCTGGTAAATGGGTCGGGGTACAATGTACCCGATACCCATTCACATGGGGGGGCGGGATCTGGGGGCCCCCTTGTTAAAGGGGTCTTCCATATTCTGATAAGCCCCACGCCCGCAGACCCCCACAACCACTGGGCAAGGGTTGTGGGGATGAGGCCCTTGTCCCCATCAACATGGGGACAAGGTGTTTTGGGGGGACCCCAAAGCACCCTCCCAATATTGAGGGCATGTGGCCTGGTACGGTTCAGGAGGGGGGGCACTCTCTCATCTCCCCTCTTTTCCTGCAGCCTGCCAGGTTGCGTGCTCAGATAAGGGTCTGGTATGGATTTTGGGGGGACCCCCACGCCATTTCTATTTACTTTTGGCATGAGGGGTCACTTCTGGGTCTATACTAGACCCGAAGAGCCTGGTATAGACCTTGGGGGGACCTCATACAGTTTTTTCACAATTTTTTTTTTACTTTCAGTGGGGAAGCCACTGACAGCTGATGACTCATTGGTTGTCAAGGATGCAGCGGCTGGCTTCCTGGCCCCCCAGTTAGCAACCAGCTATATACAGTGTTAAAATAAGAACCACAAAACAAATCAAAAATCGCATCACAAACACAACAGTTGCATTTCTGGTGCGGCTAAATTGAAATCTATTACCGACAAATCGCGTAAAAAAACTCCCCAACCATTTCCAAAAACGCACTGGCCGCAAAACACATAGGTGTGAACTAGTACCATAGGAAACCATGTTAAATGGACTGTAGAGTGTTTCTGCAAACTGAAAAACTCACTAAAAAATGCATAGTTGTGAACCTAGGGTCAGGGCCAGTTCACACTGGAGCGATGCGGGAACCCTGCAAATCCTGTGCGGGTTCCCGCATTGCATACAACTTGCAGGCAGTTCACACTGCCATATGCAAACTGCTGGGAGTGTCAGTTAAAAGCTAATGACACCCCCAAATCAGTTCACATATCGCAGAGCAAACTGCAAACTCAGACAACACCCATGCGATCTGATTCTGCTGCGGACCAAAAAAAGTGTCCTGTGCAACATCACACAGACACTGCATGTGATTTGTTTGTAAGTGCTTTTATTCATAGACTTTTCATATTGGATTTAAATAAATCAATTGATACTGGTCAATCTGCACTATTGGAGTCCTCTTTCTCTTTCTCTTGGAATTTGTGGCTCATTTATGCCTGGTCCATCTGGAAAGAAACACAAGAAGGTACCCTGGAGAGCACCCCCTCCATACCGGCGCCCCCGTTACTGCAGGATTGAGTGTCCAGCAAGGAGACCGGCATGTTAATCCGAGGAACCCATTGTGAGATATCCCCTGGAATTCATCTTCCACTTCTAAGCCTGTTTTGACCCCCCTGAGTAAGGGCGGTCGCAGCCTTTCTGGTAAGCCTCCAACTTTAAACATCTGGTGGCGGGCTGCACTGATGGTGGATCTTGTAACCCCGGACCTTGCATTGGCCTTTTTTTGTGCACTTGCTTTTTCATTTCACTACTTATATGCACTTATCACATTTATGAACTTTAATCTTATGTTTATTAATTTATACTTGTTTTACTTTGTATACATCCCTGTAGGGTATGGTTTTACACCAATCAATTTTATTTATTAATTCTCACTATTGAATTTTGTGATTTACTAATTTTAGGTCACAACATTAACAATCCACATGTGTTAACACATATGTGCACTACATAATTAGTCCAGCGCTACACTTGTTTTATTTTGGTATTGCATGTGATTTGCAGTGCTTGGCAAATCACATCCGATTTCGGACAGCACAGCAGTGTGACCCGGCCACTTTCACACTTGTGCGACTTGTCCTATGACCATAGACCTCAAGATTCAAATCACATCAAATTTGTGGCAAAAAGCACTGCAAAATCTTGGGACTTTCTGGTCGCACAAGTGTGAAAGGGGCCTTATGGACCTCAAGTTGTATGAAAAGTCAGCCAAGTGTGAAAGGAACCTTATGAGATTCATTGATAACACCTTTGAATTAGGCCCCATTTGCACTTGTGCGACCAATGCCTGTATAATCTTGCAGTATATGGGCCTCAAGTCGCATCAAAGTCAAACCAAAGTAGTGCAGGGACGAATTTGACCCACTTGCAGGATGCACAAATGAGAATAGTGCCTAATTCAAAGGTATTATCCATGAATCTCATTAACACT
Source organism: Lithobates clamitans (assembly GCA_037952925.1). NCBI lineage: Eukaryota > Metazoa > Chordata > Amphibia > Anura > Ranidae > Lithobates > Lithobates clamitans. The sequence goes on from JBBGZY010000140.1 coordinate 10,941,882, forward strand.
GCTGCGACCTGAAAGTCACACTATTTTGCTGCCACTTTGCTTCTGCAACTTAGCCCCAACTTCTGGGAATGCCTGTGTAATATTGCACCTTATGTACCTTAAGTCACATGAAAGTCACACCGAAGTAGTACAGGGACTACTTTGAAGTTGTTGCAACTTGAAGTAGCACAGATATGAATGGTTATCATTGAGAATCATGGGGTACAACTTGTCATACAACTCGGAGGTCCAAATTTGCTGGAAAAGTCACCCAACGGTGAAACAAGTTATATATCTTTTAATAGAAAGGACCTCTCATTTATATTTGCATAGTCCTTACTGATTTACATCAGCAGAACAAATGCAGGAAGTGATGTGTGCATGTTGGTCAGAAGCAAATGTGTGGTGATGCCAAACAAATCAATGAACCCCACCTTCACCAAATCTAACTACCACATCCACCTCCACATTGAGTAAGCACAAGTACATATCCTACACTTACCTAGCAAATGAGCAGCACCACCTCTTTGCTAAAGAGTGACCTCGCCATGTACACCTACATGGAGATCCTGACCAGCACAGGAACTTCCGGGTGATTACAATGACTAATTTCTGGGTAGAAGGTGAAACAACGTTCTTTTGATCACAGCTGCGAATATTTGATCGCAACCACAATTAGAATTTTTTCCTTTTTGTTTATATGCAGATATGCAAATCTGTATTTCTACATATGATATTTGAAGGTAAACTTAAGGGAGTTTGATAAGACATGGTATCCCTGGGATAGCAGCAGGTGACTTACAAAGACAAAGGCTTAGTTTGAGCCCTTGTTCACACTGATAGCGGGAGGAAATCGTGTGAGTTCAGCTGAACTCACACAATTTCATTGCCGCATGTCAGTCCCGACTGCGGGGGAAATTTCAGAGATTTCTATGCAGGTTTCTGCGCTGATGTCAGTAAAAATCGCACCCCAAAGTCGCCAAAAAGTAGTACAGAAACTACTTTTGGAAATTGTGGTGCTGCACTAACTAGAACTGTGCAATTGCTGCCAATTTGACATGTCAAATTGCACCAATGTGAACCAGGGCTGACACATACAACATTGCCTATCCATCAGCTGAATTCATTACCTGCAATTCTCCACAGCTGTTATATCTAAAGATTCCACCTTTATCATTTACTTGCAGGTGTGCTGAAGAGATTTGTTTTTTTGGTGCACAAATACATATAGAAATGATAATACATAAAATAAAGATATTGCACTTCCCCAAAACCACCACCCCCAAAACTAGTTAAAAAGAAAGAAAAGAGGAAAAAAAACCACAACAAACAAGCTCAATAATGTACTTGTCAGGAAAGGGTCCATCCGCTGGTAAGATATATCGTTTGGCATGCAGTACTGGGGTCCACCAGCAGGTGTCTCCTGGCAGTGTTGAACTGTCAGGAGAATATTTCCCTGCTGGTGTCATTTCATCTTTTGGCCGCAATACTGATGTCCACCAGCGGATGGATCCTGGCAGTATGGAGCAGACAACACTCCCTGCGCTCAGGTGTGACTTGAGTCAATCATAGTCAGTCCTATAAATACCCGGCAAGCCCTCATATGCTTGCCTTGGTATCTTTCTCCCTGCGCCCTGACCTTGCTGCCTGTATCCTGATCATGAACCTGTTCCTGTTCCTGTCCTGTCCTGTCCTGCTCTGCTCTGATCCGATTCGATCCCTATGCAAAAGCCCATCCTGTTCTTGTCCCTCCTGATTCCCTTGGATCCCTGCCCTGCAGCCTAACCATCCATCCTCTCCCTGTCCTGCTGGTTTCCCGTCCTTGCCCATCTGCTGACCTCCCTGTGTATGACCTTGGCCTGGCTTTGTTTACGATTCCGGTATCTCCTTTTACTTGTATATATTGTTGTTTGTAGTGGGTTTGTTGTGTTGGTTTTGCACTGTTTATATTCCTTTTACTCGTCACTTGTTTAATAACCACCATTATTTCACTTACATGCGTTTCTGGTTTCCTCTGTGCAGTCCACAGGGTCTGGTCTACTAAATCCTCTGACAGTATACCAAGGCCATCCCTGACCAGACATGGCTGCATTGAGGAAACCATCCTGGTTTGTCGGGTCTGCTAATATGGATTTCGATGAAATCATTTATTATTCTCTGCTAGCAGAAGAGGATGGTGAATATTTTCGCCAGATTTTAAAAGGGTGGACTAGTGACCAGCTGATGGAAACTATCCAATCAGCTCATTCCCTAGTGGATCAGGGGTATATGTCTTTTGAAGATGTTCAGCCCCTGATCCAGTGTGCAAAACCAACCCTGTCATGCATTCCCGAGGGAAGTGATGATTTTTCGCCCCCCTTCAATTATGGCCAAGTTGAATCCCTGGTTTGGTTGTTAGAGGATGATTCAGCCTATTTTATGGAACATTATTCCTCCTGTTCACAGCAAGTGTTGTCCAATTGCATCCAGTCGGTGCAATCCTTGATTAGTCAGGCACATGCCTGTGCTGCAGGCATGGTCAGATCTCCTGTCTTTAGCTAAGCCACAATATTCCAGCTCTGCCATTAATCATCTGCCTTCCCAAAAACCTATCTCCCCGTCACCTATGGCAACCTCAGCTACAGCCCAGTTTAATCAGCCCCCTACCAAATACTACCACCCAGTCTACAAGTGTCACACCTATCCTGCCTTCAATCCACCTGTCTCTTCTCCTCCACCTGTAACAGTCCCACAAAACCCTTCTCTAGCTACAGTTCCTTGGTCTTCCTTCGATCCAGCTACTTTTTTTTCTTACAGCCCTGCACCTACATACAAAACTGCACGGGCTAAACCAAAAAAGAAACAAAAATTCTTCCCGACCCACACCATATTGCCAGTAACCCAACCTGCTCCTGCTACCCAGCCGGATGTCTCGATGCCTGCCACCCAGCCTGGCGTTCCAGTGCCTGCCACCCAGCCTGACGTTCCAGTGCCTGCCACCCAGCCTGACGTTCCAGTGCCTGCCACCCAGCCTGACGTTCCAGTGCCTGCCACCCAGCCTGACGTTCCAGTGCCTGCCACCCAGCCTGACGGTCCAGTGCCTGCCACCCAGCCTGACGGTCCAGTGCCTGCCACCCAGCCTGACGGTCTAGTGCCTGCCACCCAGCCTGATGGTCCAGTGCCTGCTGACCGGTCTAATGACCTTGTGTCCATGTTCCAGCCTAAGGTTTTGCTACCAGTGTTCCAGTCTGATGTGCCCGCTTCCCAGTTTGATGACCTTCTGTTTGTTTTCCAGCCTGATGTGCCAGTGTCTTCTACTCAGCCTGTTGTGCCAATGCCTGTGCCCGCTGTCCAGTTTGAGGTCCCAGTGCCTACTGCTCAGCCTGACATCTCAGTGCCCATGTTCCAGTCTGACGCTTCAGTGACTACTGTCCAGTCCGATGTACCTATTGTTCAGCCTGGTATGCCAGCACCTGCTGTTCTGCCCAGTGTGCCAGCGCCTGTGTCTGCCGCCCAGTCTAAAGTTCCAGTACTCACTGCCTGGTCTGATGTCTCAGTGCCAGATTTCCAGTCCGCTTTCCAGCCTGATGTGCCAGTGTCTGCTACTCAGCCAGTTGTGCCAATGCCTGTGTCCGCTGCCCAGTTTGAGGTCCCAGTGCCTGCTGCTCAGCCCGAAATCCCAGTGTCCATGTTCCAGTCTGACGCTCCAGCGACTACTGACCAGTCCGATGTACCTGTTCAGCCTGTTGTGCCAGTACCTGCTGTTCTGCCTGATGTGCAAGCGCCTGTTTTTGCGGTCCAGCCTGAAGTTCCAGCACCTGCTGCCCGGTCTGATGTCTCGGTACCCACTTTCCAGCCTGATGTGCCCCCTGTTCAGCCTGATGAGCCTGCTTTCCGGTCTGATGTGTCCATCCTCCAGCCTGATATCCTGGTACCTGTCTTCCAGCCTGATGTCGTGATGTTGGTATCTCAGCCTTAGGTTTCGGTGCCAGTGTCTCAGCCTGAAGTTTCGGTGCCCGTGTTTCAGCCTGGAGTTTCGGTGCCCATGTCTCAGCCTGCTGAATCGGTGCCCGTTACCCAGTCTGTTGAATCGGTGCCCGTTACCCGGTCTGCTGAACTGGTGCCGTTACCCAGTCTGCTAAACCGAAGTCCGTCACTTTGCCTGTCAAGCCAGTATCCGTTATCTGGCTTGCCGAACCAGTGCCCGGTGTCCAGCTCGCTGAGCCTGTTACCCAGCCCACTGGGCTGGGGTCCGTTACCCAGCTTGCTGAGCCGGTGCCTTTAATCCGGCCTGCCCTTATGGTGCTCGCTGTTCGGCCTAATGTTCCAGAGCCGGCTGTCCATCTCGATGACCCGGAGCCTGCTGTCCAGCTCGATGACCCGAAGCCTGCTGCCCGGCTCGATGACCCGGAGCCTGCCGCCCGGCTCGTTGACCCGGAGCCTGCTGCCCGGCTCGATGACCCGGAGCCTGCCGCCCGGCTTGATGACCCGGAGCCTGCCGCCCGGCTCGATGACCCGGAGCCTGCTGCCCAGCTCGCCTTGTTCCTGTCTGCTGCCCAGCTCGGCTTGTTCCTGTCTGCTGCCCAGCTCGGCTTGTTCCTGTCTGCTGCCCAGCTCGGCTTGTTCCTGTCTGCTGCCCAGCTCGGCTTGTTCCTGTCTGCTGCCCAGCTCGGCTTGTTCCTGTCTGCTGCCCAGCTCGGCTTGTTCCTGTCTGCTGCCCAGCTCGGCTTGTTCCTGTCTGCTGCACAGCTTGGCTTGTTCCTGTCTGCTGCCCAGCTCAATGACTTTGACATGCCAGCCGTCTGCCCGGATGTGCCTGACGACCAGCCTGAAATGCCTTCTTCCACCATTCTGCCTGATGCCATAGACCACGGACAATTAAGACTAGTTGGAGCGTCCAGGGGCCGCTCCTTTAGGGAGGGGTACTGTCAGAAAAGGGTCCATCCGCTGGTAAGATATATCGTTTGGCATGCAGTACTGGGGTCCACCAGCGGGTGTCTCCTGGCAGTGTTGAACTGTCAGGAGAATATTTCCCTGCTGGTGTCATTTCATCTTTTGGCCGCAGTACTGATGTCCACCAGTGGATGGATCCTGGCAGTATGGAGCAGACAACACTCCCTGCGCTCAGGTGTGACTTGAGTCAATCATAGTCAGTCCTATAAATACCCGGCAAGCCCTCATATGCTTGCCTTGGTATCTTTCTCCCTGCTCCCTGACCTTGCTGCCTGTATCCTGATCGTGAACCTGTTCCTGTCCTGCTCTGCTCTGATCCGATCCGATCCCTATCACAAGCCCATCCTGTTCTTGTCCCTCCTGATTCCCTTGGATCCCTGCCCTGCAGCCTAACCATCCATCCTCTCCCTGTCCTGCTGGTTTCCCGTCCTTGCCCATCTGCTGACCTCCCTGTGTATGACCTTGGCCTGGCTTTGTTTACGATTCCGGTATCTCCTTTTACTTGTATATATTGTTGTTTGTAGTGGGTTTGTTGTGTTGGTTTTGCACTGTTTATATTCCTTTTACTCGTCACTTGTTTAATAAACACCATTATTTCACTTACATGCGTTTCTGGTTTCCTCTGTGCAGTCCACACGGTCTGGTCTACTAAATCCTCTGACAGTACTTTTATTTTGCCAGCAGAAACAAAATTAAGTACATTCATTTACTAGCTTAAAAAAAAAAATTCTACAGGATACATGGTGTCACATTTAGCAAAACAGTTAGCAATTGGGTTTTAACAGGCCCTGCTCATAGGAGCTTACAATCTAAATTTTGTCTAAACCCTAGAGTGGATACAGCTTTACTTTCAGTGTATAACGGGTAACATTTCATACTACAACTCACCCACCAGCCCACATAAGTATGTTTCTATAATCTTGCAGATAAAAATTAACAGTCATTATTCTTACAAAACATTCAAACAGAATATAAAAAAGGCATATATTCAAAATATAACACCCACCACCAGCCCACAATCCACACACATACATAGGTGACTATGTTCTGCTGGAAGCTGCATTTCTGTGTACATAATTAAGCATTGAGATCAAAAAGTAGAAGGTCAGAACATGCTCCCAAACCATGTTTGCATGGTCAGACAGGAACAATACACACACAACATTGACGGCTTGGCCACATAAATCCACTTTTGATGGAAAAGATGCACAAGAATTTCAGCAAACAGCCCTCGTTGGGCGTTTGTCAATATGCACAATATCATTCCTCCTCCTCCATAAATCACAGCAAAAAACCTGGCCTTCTCAGGCCAAATGACCTCCCCCCTACTGCAGCCCTTTATATAAGATAGGTTGTATTGTTAGCACACTGACACATGCCCAACAGAAGTACACGCCCACCAGTATCTTTCAATCTGTATCTTCATGTAGTTCTAAAGTGATTGCACCTGATGAGCAGGAACACATAATACTATTTGCAACTGTGTTAGCCCTCGGCTATGTGCATCAAATCTCCAACTACAGGCCAAAGATTGAAGTCCATTTGAATGCACATAAAACAAAGCAACAGTTTTCTAAGCATATGTACTCCTGCAGTGTAAACCCTACAATTTTAAATGTCTAAGTCCCTGGGCATGATTTGTGCTAACAAACATTAACCACTTGCCGACCGCTGCACGACGATATATGTTGGCACAATGGCAGTGGTGGGCAAATGGGCGTACCTGTACATCCCCTTTAAGAGGTGGAGAAAGCAGGTACGCACACCTCGTACAGCATGACCATGCCTGTGGGACCGGCAGACTTGATGTTCGCCGGTCTTCTGGCGATCCTGTCACGGAGCTGCAGAACAGGGAAGTGCAAACAAGGCATTTCCCCGTTCTGGCTTGTGTCATGACAGAGATCACTGCTCCCTGTCATCGGGAGCAGTGATCACTGTCATGTGACTGGAAGCCCACCCCCCCACAGTTACAATCACTCCCTAGGACACACGTAACCCCTTCATCGCCCCTAGTGGTTAACCCCTTTACTGCCAGTGTCATTTACACAGTAATAAGTGCATTTTTATAGCACTGATCGCTATATAAGTGACAATGGTCCCAAAATAGTTTTAAAAGTGTCCGATGTGTCCTCCATAATGTCGCAGTCTGGATAAAAATCGCAGATCACCACCATTACTAAAAAAAATAATCATAAAAATGCCATAAAACTATCCCCTATTTTGTAGACGCTATAACTTTTGTGCAAACCAATCAATATACATTTATTGCGATTTTTTTTTTTACCAAAAATTTGTAGACGAATACATATCGGCCTAAACTGAGGAAAAAAATAGTTTTTTCATATAGTTTTGGGGGATATTTATTATAGCAAAAAGTTAAAAAATATTGCGTTTTTTTTCAAAATTGTCACTCTTTTTTTGTTTATAGCGCAAAAATAAAAACCAGAGGTGATCAAATACCACCAAAAGATAGCTCTATTTGTGGGGGAAAAAAAAGATGTTAATTTTTTTTGGGTGCAACATTGCACGACCATGCAATTGTCAGTTAAAGCGACGCAGTGCCGAATCGCAAAAAGTGCTCTGGTCAGGAAGGGCGTATAATCTTCCGGGGTTGAAGCGGTTAACATAATTCTCTTGCTGCAATGAGCTTCCAATCTAAAGTCCAAAACTAACTTACTAATTACTTCCCCCTTTCAACCCCACCACTATAGACGAGGTTGCTAAACTACTTGCTAATGTCCACCTTACCACCTGCCCTCTGGATCCTGTTCCCTTACAATGCTACGTTCACCCTCTGGCTCTATGCTACATTCTCTAACCCACATCTTCAATCTCTCCCTCTCTTCTGGCATCTTCCCCAACTCTCTAAAACATGCACTTGTCAGACCCATACTTAAAAAGCCCTCACTGGACCCATCCAATCTCAACAACCTTTGCCCCATCTCCTTGCTCCCCTTCTTATCCAAACTCCTCGAACGTCTAGTCTGACTGAGCATCCACCTCTCTGATAATAGCCTTCTCGATCCCCTTCAGTCTGGATTTCATCCTCAACACTCCACAGAAACTGCTCTCCTAAAACTAACAAATGATCTAATAATGGCCAAAAATCGACACTATTCTGTACTCCTACTCCTGGACCTCTCTGCTGCCTTTGATACAGTTGGCCACCCCCTCCTCCTCAAAAAAAAAACACTCCACGCCTTTGGTCTCCATGACTGTACTCTTCGCTGGTTCTCTTCTTACTTATCCAACCACACCTTTAGCGTTTCCTACAACTCTACTTCCCCTTCTTTTCTTAGTTGGGGTCCCCCAAGGTTCTGTTCTTGGACCTCTCCTATTTTCAATCTACACCTCCTCCCTGGGTCAGCTGATACCTCCAATACCACCTCTACGCTGACGACACCCAAATCTATTTCTCTACCCCTCAGCTCACCACTCCCTCTGTCTCCTCACGTATCACTAATTTACTATCAGATATATCAGTCTGGATGTCACACCACTTCCTCAAACTCAATCTATCCAAAACCGAACTTATAATTTTTCCTCCCCCATATGTCCCTTCCCCTGATCTCTCTGTCAAAAATCGATGGCACAACTATAAGCCCATCCCCACATGCCAAGGTTCTAAGTGTAGTACTGGACTCTGAACTCTCCTTTAAGCACGACGTCCAATCACTGTCCAAATCCTGCTGCCTCAACCTCCACAACATCTCCAAATTATGCCCCTTTCTAACCAATGACACAACAAAGCTCTTAATTTACTAGCTGGTCATCTCTCACCTCGACTACTGCAACTCCCTTCTCATTGCCTTACCTCTACATAGTCTATCACCTCTTCAATACATCATGAATGCTGCTGCCAGACTCATCCACCTTACCAATCGCTCTGTCTCTGCTACCCCTCTCTGTCAATCCCTCCACTGGCTTCCGGTCGGCCAAAGAATTACATTCAAAATACTAACAACTACATACAAAGCCATCCACAATTTAGCCCACAGCTACATCACTAGCCTAGTCTCTAAATACCAACCTACTCATTCTCTTTGTTCCTCTCAAGACCTTCTGCTCTCTAGCTCCCTCGTCACCTCCTCCCATGCTCGCATCCAGGACTTTTCCAAAGCCTCTCCAATCCTATGGAATGCCCTACCCCAATCTGTCCGCTTATCTCCTACTCTATTAGGTTTTAGACGATCCCTGAAAACCCTTCTCTTCAGAGAAGCCTACCCTACCCACACCTAACTGCAACTGTTTTTTTTCCATTTTCTCCATGAGCTCACCCCCCCCCCCCCCCCACAGTCATTACCTTTTGTTTCCACTTGACCCTCCCTTCTAGATTGTAAGCTCTAACGAGCAGGGCCCTTAGATCCCTCCTGTATTGATTTGTATTGTGTGTACTGTCTGCCCTCATGTTGTAAAGTGCTGCTTAAACTGTTGGTGCTAAATAAATCCTGTATAATAACTTTCTTACATTAGAGTCTATTTTGACAGGAGACAAATAAAATACCAGCATATCTTTGGATTGTGGTGAGAAACCCACACAGGGAGAACATATTAACTTCAACACAAGCATTAGGATGTTGGGGAATTGAACCATCAACCCCAGTGCTGCTAGTAGGAATTGCTACCCATTTAGTCAGTGGGCAGCCTCACACATTTGTCTGCATCTCTGTGGTGTGAACTAGTCCTAAGATCATAGCTATGCTCAGTGTCACAAGCAATATACAACATATTGTCCGAAGTATTGGGACGCTTGCCTTTATATGCACATGAACTGTAATGGCATCCCAGTCTTAGTCCGTAAGGTTCAAAATTCATTTGGCCCACCCTTTGCAGCTATAACAGCTTCAACCCTTCTGGGAATGCTGTCCACAAGGTTTAGGAGTTTGTCTATGGGAATGTTTGGCCATTCTTACAGAAGTGCATATGTGTTTTTCAGGGGTTGGGCTTGGCCTCTTAGTTACAGTAAAAGGAACTCTTAAGGCATCATCATACCAAGACATTTTGGACAATTTCATGCTCCCAACTTTGTGGGAACAGTTTGGGGATGGCCCCTTACCAAACACTGGTGACTGAACACCAGTGCACAAAGCAAAGTCCATAAAGACATGGATGAGCGAGTTTGGGGTGGAGGAACTTGACTGACCTGCACAGAGCCCTGAACCCAACCTGAAAGAACACCTTTTTCCTGAATTAGAGCAGAGACTGAGTCATGCCTTCTCGTCCAACATCAGTGCCTGGCCTCACAAATGCACTTCTGGAAGAATGATCAAGCATTCCCATAGACACACTAAACCTTGTGGACAGCCTTCCTAGCCTTCCCAGAAGCTGTTCTAGCTGCAAAGGGTGGGCCAAATCAATTTTTAACCCTACGTACTAAGACTGGGCTGGCCATTAAAGTTCATGTGTGTGGAGTGCGCATGCGGAGAGCTCCGACATGGCTGCCTGAGCCAGGAGCTCCGCTCCACCCTGGACCGACGAGCCGCACACCAGCCGCCTCAGCCCACTAACGGGCAACACAGCACCCCACCCAAGTAGGGGAACAACTGGGGACCAGAAGGAGATGTCGGGGCCCCCTGCAAGACGCGATCTCGGCCCCCAATTTGCCTCGGCAGGCGCGGACGGGAGTCCCAAGATGGCCGCCAGCACGGACGGGCCGCTGCATCAGGCAGGCATCCACTCCAGGATACCAGAGAACAGGCCAGTACTCTCTCCTCCGACCCTGACCTACGCACAGGCAGCACAGGGACCCTCCCAAACTCCCCATTTACCCCCGCAAGGCCATACGAAGCCCCAGGCCACAGCAAAGGCCCCCTCTGAGACGCTGTCCCTCTCACAACAAGAGATACTCTCACAGGCCCTCCCTGCACAGGCCCAACTACCACCTCCAGCTATGCAGCAATCTGGCTTCTCAGTAACTGACTTCACAGCAATGCAGGAAGACATGTTTGCAAAATTCTCATCCCTTTTAGAGAAAGGACTGGCTAATACAGCAAAACAGATCACCAACACTATTAAAGTGGACCTGTCCAATTTAGGCGCTAGAATTGAAGCCATTGAGGATAAAGTGGAATGCACAACCGCTAGAACCAACCAAAACGCAGCACACCTCATGACCATTCAAGAACAATTAGATGTCGCCCTCTCCAGGATCGACTAACTCGAAAACCGGTCTAGGAGGTACAACTTTCGAATTAGAGGCCTCCCGGAAACCTTTTCGGACATACCCTCCACGGTTCAGGACATTATCGCAGCCCTTATTCCCAACATACCCCCCCAACGTCTTGAACTTGATAGAGCACACAGGTCTCTTGGCCCCCCCAGACAAGATGGCTCCCCAAGGGACATAATCGCCAAGCCGCACTTTTATGCGGTAAAGGAAGAGGTCATGCGTCAATCCCGTCAAAAGCCTATGCTGCAGCACCAGGGTCACCAGATCCAGATTTTCGCTGACCTCGCCCCTACAATTATTCAAAGACGCAGGACACTAAAACCCCTTCTCACGGTCCTCTCTCAACGGGACATCAAATACCGTTAGACCTTCCCCTTCGCTGTAAAGTTCTCCATCCAGGGCAAGACCCACTCATTCGCTAGCCTCCAGGAAGGGGAAAGGCTATTACTCGGCCTCAGGCTGATTTCCCATGAGGCTCCAATGGACTTCTCGTCTGCTTCCTCGGGCTCCACTAAACGCCCTCCTCCAGGCAGCCCGGTATCCCCACTCTGGATGAAGGGCCCTTCCAAGAAGAGCAAGGAGGGGAAACCACCCTAAGGCTGACTTACTCATCTCTTTTCTCCAGTCTCTGTAGAGACATTTTTGGGCCTGTTCTCCCCCCAAGTTGATGGAGCAGGTGCTCCAATACCTTCCCACGTCTTATGGACATGGCATACCCCACATCTAAATTCTCATCGAGTCTCATTGTATTACACACCGTTTTCTACATTTGAAAATTTTCCCGATGAAGAAGGTCTGAAACATTCACTCACCTCTCTTTTCCTCAACCTGCCGCCTGCAAGAACCAGCTAATTTAGCTGGCAACCTTCCCAGAAGAAGAGGACTTCTACAGAGAATACAATACTACATGAAGACCAAGGTCCCTCTAACATAAAGATCAGAATACAGGACTAGAATTCCAGTATTGATTATGCTAGGCCATATCTTAGTTCAGTTAGAAACCTCGGTTTGTCTGTAATACCCATATCTCTTCCCCATTTTCAGAAGGAGGTCATGTTAGCTAGGCCATTAAGGCCTCTCTCATTTTCAGGGGACCCCCAGGAATTCTCCCTCACACAGTCAGTTAGGGGGCGGGGGGACTTCTGGGGATGAGAAGGGGGCGGGATTCTCAGGTTCTTGATTATTTGTTCCTACCTGGGTTGAATATTGTTTCAGGCATAGAGAGCCCTGCAAGTAGGGCTGTTATTACAGTTACTCTGTTAAACACTGTTGTGTGTTTATTTTATGGTTCAAATTTGACACACCTAGGGTCCGGGGTGGACCCCTTGTGCCTCCACTCGATTCCAAAGAACCGTTGGTGTCCTTTGGTGTCGGAACTTCAGACACCCCATAGGGCGGTCAGAAGTAGTTCATTGGGGCTATAGCGGATTCTGATTCGCATATCCCCAAGGGTATTTTCATGGTACCCATGTCTTTGTTTATGTCTTTAGTGTTTAGTAAGTCTCTTATCTTTTTTTCCCCCATCTCATCCCTTTTCTTTCTTCTAGCCAACCCAGGGGGGATACCCCTCCACGCCACAGAGTCGATCCTGGGACTACTCCGCACAACCTGGCCTAAATTCAGTATCAGAAGACTCCCAAGGATAAGTGACTGCAAAATTACTAGCTTCTATCCCCTCTGCTCCTATGGCTGACCTGACCGTGAAGGGTATTGACCTCAAGATCGGTTCACATAATGTCCAGGGCCTAAACTCTCCTAGGAAAAGGAGACTAGCCATGGATCATTATAAATCACTGAGAATTGATGTGATGCTCCTGCAGGAGACACACTTCCACACCCGGTACACCCCCAAGTTCCTACATGCACACTTTCCAACATTTTATTTAGCGAACGCCCCTAATAAGACGAAGGGGGTAGCTATTCTCTTCTCTAAAAACTGCAAATTTTCACACCTCTCTGACTTCAGGGATCCAGAGGGCAGATTCATTTTGGTGAAAGGTACCCTGGAAGGCATTTTATATTCTTTCGTCTCATACTACGCCCCAAACAAGGGCCAAGCGTCGTTTTTCCAGGATCTGTTCTCAACTTTGGATCCGCTCCTGGAAGGCAAAGTTATCCTGGGAGGGGACTCAAATGTTGCATTTGATCAGGGTCTAGACAAAACCAAGCCCCCTAAAGACCAACTCACACGCCCCACAAAACTTAGCACGAGGATCGCCAAAATGGTCCACTCACGGGGTCTGGTAGATGTATGGAGGGAATTGAACCCCAACAAAAGGTACTATACGCACTTTTCCGCTCCCCACCAGTCGTACGCTAGAATTGATCACATCCTCATCCAGACGGCCCTCATTCCCTTGTCAACTAAGGCAGCAATACTGGATACAGCATGGTCTGATCATTCCTTGGTTACCCTTACCCTGAGAAATGTTCTGTCTGGGCGAGGAGGTTTCTTCTGGCGACTAAACGAATCCCTTTTAGCTGACCCTAGCCTGGTTCAGGAAATTGCTAAATCTATCAAAGAATATTTCCTCTTAAATGATGTGGAGAACATCTCCCCCGAAACCCTGTGGGCAGCCCACAAGGCAACTATTCGAGGAGTTATAATTAGACTAGCGTCCAAATTTAAGAAGGAACGATTGATCAACATTCAAAGACTTGAAAAATCCTTCCTCCAACTAAAAGCAGAACATTAAAAACACCCGTCCAGGACCCTTTTAAGTAAAGTTGACGCCACCAGACTTGAGCTGAATCTCGCTTTAACGGCTAAAGCAGAGAAAAATCTTAGATGGTGTGGAGCCAAATTTTATTGCCATAAGGATAGATTCGGCTCAATGTTGGCTTCTAAACTCTCACCTAAATTTCGTTCTCTCTCCTTCCCCAAATTGAGGATAGCAGGTCAACCTCCAACAGCAAATCCAATCAGTATTATGTCTGCTTTCCACGATTTTTATGCTTCTCTCTACAACCCACCCCAACCAGAGAAAGGCCCCTTAGTAAATGAATTCCTATCGCATCTACAACTTCCCTCACTCTCCAGAGACTGTAGAGACTTAATGGAAGCCCCCATCACGGAGGCTGAAATCAGGGAGGTAATTAAAGGTCTTAAATCCGGCTCTGCCCCAGGGCCAGACGGCCTCTCAGTCCCCTACTATAAGGAATATAGCGCTATCCTAGCCCCGTATCTAGCAAAGTTCTTTAATTCTAAAAAGACAGGATCCCCCCTGGAAACCCAACTAAACACAGCATTCATCTCAGTGATCCCCAAACCCAACAAAAACCATGAGGAAGTTGAGAACTACAGGCCCATATCTTTAATTTATAATGACCTCAAAATTCTTACTAAAATTCTTGCCAACCGCCTATCCTCTTTCATCAATCTCTATGTACACAAGGATTCGGTTTTATACCCGGTAGGCAAGGACCCGACCAAATTAGGAGAGCAATAGATATTGTATCCATCCTACAATCTAACTGGGAAGGGGGGCCGAAACAAGAAGGTATGATCCTCTCGCTGGATCTCCACAAAGCTTTCGACTCGATCGAATGGCCTTATCTCTTCTCCATACTGGAGAAGTGGGGCTTTGGACCCAACTTTTTAGGGACCCTAAAATCACTATACTCCTCTCCTAAAGCGGTGATTCGCTTACAAGGTCAATACTCTAAAACCCTAACCATTGCAAGAGGCACTAGGCAGGGATGCCCACTCTCCCCCCTAATTTTTGCTATTGCGATCGAAACGTTAGCAATAGCAATAAGAGCAGATCCCAACATCCAAGGGGTTGCCTGTGGTGACCAGGTCCACAAATGTGGGTTTTTTGCGGACGATATGCTCCTTTTTATCACATCCCCAACCACCTCCCTTCCAAACCTTTGCAAGCTCCTGAAAGAGTTCTCGAAGGTTTCTGGGCTGAAGGTCAATTATGCCAAATCTTCAGCCTTGAACATCTCCCTTAACCCAACTTTACTGGCATCCCTGCAGAGTGCCTTTGAATTCAAATGGAGTGACTCATACATTGATTACTTGGGGATAAGGCTCACAGCGAAAACAGAACTTCTTTATGCAACCAACTTCCCTCACACTTACCGCAAACTAGAGGCAGACTTATCCAAATGGGCTAGGGGGGGTTTATCCTGGTTAGGGAGGATTCATGCAGTCAAGATGAATTTGCTCCCCAGAATCCTCTACCTATTTAGAGCCATTCCAATTAACATAAATAAAGAGCACTTGAAATCGTTCCAAAGGAAAATAGTAAAATTCATTTGGGGAGGGAAGGGGTACAGACTTCAACAGAGCACATTATACTTAAATAGACCACAAGGGGGATTAGGCCTTCCTCACCTATTATGGTACTACCAATCAGCCAGGTTAGCCCAGATTTCGACGGTATACGCGAAGGCGGAGAGACCGGATTGGATACAGATAGAGAGATAGGCAGTTCCTTCTTTTACTATCGATTTTCTTTTGTGGGTCCCCCCTAAAAAACGTCCCCCCCATCTTATCCCCAGTACTCTCGCAATCCTTTCAATTATGGGATTCTCTAAGAAACCTTCCAACCATAACTTCCTCCAGACAACCACTGGCTCATATCTTCAATAACCCTGACTTTCCCCCAGGAACTGACATTAAAGCATTCCGATGGTGGCTGAACAAGGGGATGTACCGGATTGGACACTATTTCACATCAATGGGGCCTATAACCAGGGCCTTCTGTGTGAGTCAGCTGGAGATGCCTAGCTCTGAGAACTTTCGCTTTCAGTAGATCAGACACTTCCTCACACATAAGGGAAAAGACAATCCTTCAAACCACTCATTCACACCTTACGAAATATGGTGCGGTCAGTCTACAGAGCAGAGGGGTGGAATCTCCATCATTTACCAGTCACTCTCTAATCAAACAGCCAAGACTCCATACATGTTAGCTTGGGAGTCAGACTTATCCTTGGAGTGGGACCTGGAGAAGTGGAGGGTCACTTTTAATATTCATACAAGAGCATTCTGAACATCTCACTGGTGGAGTCCAGCGTAAAGGTCATCACAAGATGGTACCTTCCACCGGAGAGACTGGCCAAAATGTTCCCCTCCACGGACCCCAGGTGCTTTAGGGGTTGTCTTCTTAGGGGCTCCTTGGCCCATAACTTTTGGGAATGTCCACGTCTGAGGCCTTTCTGGCATAGGATTTTTCATATGATTAAGAAAGTCACTGGAGTTCAGATCCCAAGAACCCCCGCTTTAGCACTTTTAAACGATCATTTACCTAAGACTCCCAAACTGGCCCGTAAATCGATTCACTTCATTTTGCTGGGGGCCAAACTATCTATAGCCAAGGCATGGAAACAACCCAAGGTGTCCTTCAAAGCGGCTATCCGCAAAACTTCATGGATCATGGCCCAAGAGAAGCTTGCTAGTACCCTGAACAATACCAAAGAGAAATTCGAAGCTATCTGGGAACCATGGGCTAATTTCTTGGGCATCTCCTTGATCCCAGGGGTTCAACCTTGAAGCGTCAGGCTGTTTCTGGGTCTGGGGGGACTCCTCCAGTGGTTTGGCTTTCGACTACTTTCTCCTCTCCCTCTCTCCCCCCACTCTCACTTCCCCTTCTTCTCTTCCTTTCCTATCTTTTGTTTTTTAACAGGTTGATCTACCAAGATGATGTTTTACCTGCTTTAATTTTAACCATTGCAGGGACCCCTGGGAGTCTAGCTCCCAAGGGAAGCATACGAAGTAGGTCCCTATTTCCTGTTTTGTTGCCCAGAGACCTTTAGCACTAACTAAGGGGGTGCTAGGGGCAAGTTGGAGTGTTCTGCTCAGGCACAGTGTGTTCCCAGTTGGGGTGCAGACGGTCTCTCCTTCTTCCCCCTCTCCCAACCATTCCTTGTCTCTGGGTTCCATGATTTAAGCGAACAAATTTTGACCCTTAAAAGGTATTAATGCAAGGTCTCAGACCGTTTTTATACTCGTATCTACTGTCGTAAGGTTAACATGTAACCCTAAGGGGTTCAAATTTTTCTCCTTTGTACTCCCGCATTTAACGCTAATGATATGTATGTTTTTTTTCTTGAACACTCAATAAAATATTTTGAAATCGAAAGTTCATGTGTGTAAAGGCACATGTCCCAATACTTTTGGTTAGATAGTGTATCTGGCAAGTTTTAAAATGGTGGTGGAACCCTCCTACACATAAATACTACTTTTAGTCATAGTTTTAGGACCTGGGAGATGAGAAAATGTCTCTAAATGAAGCGCATGTTTGGGATTTGAACACAGACGCTCAGGGATGCTAAGCAGAAGTTCTAACCTTTAGGTCCAGGGTCAGATTAAGAACATCATGGGCCTGGCGCTGAGGATTATGGTGGGGCTTTTTATAAAAAAAAAATTAAAATGACCAGTTACTTACCGGTAACTGTGTTTCTGAGAAGTCTTCCAGGACGGCACCCTGAGAGATGCCTGGTCCACCTGACAGGAAACACAATCAAAGAGGGTAAAGCCCCCGCCTCTCCCCGTGCTCCTCAGTTGTGACAAAGTATTGACCCACACCAGTGCACAAGAGTGAAGAAAACACCACCACACTCTATAGATTAGACATACCTAAACAGAACGGTTGGGAAGTAGGCCTGCCGTCCTGGAAGACTTCCCAGAAACAGTTACCGGTAAGTAACTGGTCATTTTCTCAAGTCGTCTTCCAGGATGGCACCCTGAGAGAGGAGCAAGTAGCTCAGGCCTACCTTAGGGCGGGACAACCACCTGCAGGACTTTCCTGCCAAAAATCAGATCTTGAGGAGACAGTAACTCCAACCTGTAATGCTTCAGGAAGGTGTTCTGGCTTGTCCAAGTAGCAGCTTTTTATATCTGCTCCACCGAAGCTCCGGCCCTTTCCGCCCAAGAGGTTGCCAGAGGTTCCTAGGGGCTGCCTTACCGGAATGTGCCTTAAGGTTCCTAGGGGCTGCCTTACCGGAATGCTCATAGGCCAAAGAAATAGTGTGCTTAATCCATCTCGCTATGGATGCTTTACTTGCTTGTTGGCCCTTCTTTTGGCTGGAAAAGTTAACTAAAAGATGGCTGGACCTTCTAAACTCCTTAACTTTATCTAAGTTGGATAATCAACAACGTCTGACGTCCTGACAGTGAAAATAAACTTCCCTTTCATTCTTGGGATTGTTGCAAAAGGAAGGCAGCACTGCTTCCTGAGTTCTGTGGAACTTAGATGCTACCTTAGGGAGGTACAGGGGGTCCTGCCTAAGTATCACCCTGTCCTCTAATAAACAAAAAAATGGCTCCTTAATCGAGAAAGCCTGAATCTCACCTACTCTCCTGGCAGATGTGATTGCTAGTCGTAGTAGTTGGGGCAACTGATTTAGTATTCCTTGTGGTTCTATATATATATATATATATTGTCTATATATATCTTGCAATATTTCAACAATTGAATTTTCCTGTCATTAATTTCTCTGCCAGACTTCTGCCCCTCCTTCTGCATGGTCCAATTCCCTTGTCGGCACTACCCATTGGGATCTGGCACCTAGGGGTCTTTTGCCCTGGGAGATGTACTAGAGGGCACTCGGTTTTGGAGGTGACTATTTTTTTGTCTTTCCGATTTGCAATAGACTAGGTGAGCACAACTATGCTTCTTATCATGTATTTCCTTTATGGTCTGTATTCATTTATCTATGGTCAAAATGTATTGATAAATTATATTAACTACCTATATTTTGTATGCAATTTAGAGAAAATCAATGATGTCCCTAATGCCCTGACGAAGCAAAGTATATGTGAAACATGTTGGCTGGCTATCATACATATTCTCTGAAAACGAGCTATTGCATGGTCATCTTAACATTTGATTATTAAACTTCGTAATGTATATTTTAAATTATGTCTAAATAAAATTTATACTTTTATATTTATCATCATAGGATTTGCTCACTGTCAACAGACACATTATCTCCCACTCAAAATCGCATATTTTTAGAGAGAGATCCATCTCCCTCTTTTTATTTTGGTGTGACTGCTAGTAGAAAAGTCAACTTAAAGGTGAGGAACATAAGGGGAATTCGGTCTATAGGTTCAAAGGGAGCCTTAGTTAGACTTTCCAACACAAAGGTAAAATCCCAAGGTGGAAAGCTAGACATCTTGACAGGGCACAACCTCTCTCTGACCAAAAGGAATCTCTTGATCAGGGGGTCCAATGCCAAGCGTCTTTCCAAAAAACAGGATAGGGCCGCGACTTGTACTTTAAGCATCTTGGTTGCTAAACCCTGATCTGCTCCATCCTGAAGAAATTCCAGAATGGCGGGGATCTCTTGTTGAGAAGTCCCTCTTGCTTGACACCAGCGAGAGAAAACTCCCCAAGTCTTAGCATAAATATGCCTTGTGACCTGCTTCCTGCTAAGAAGAAGAGTATCCACTATTCTGTCCAAAAAGCCTTTTTCCTGCAGGTTCCGTCTTTCAAGAGCCAGGCTGTCAGCTTGAAGAAGCTGGGGTCTGGGTGGCAGACAGGACCCTGAAGGAGAAGGTTGCGCCGAACAGGAAGGTGAAGAGGCGGGGCTATGGACCAACGCTGTAAGGTTGGAAACCAAGCTCTCTTGGGCCACCACGGGGCTATCAGAATTAGATTGCCCTCCAAGAGAAATACCTTTTGCAGAACTCTCGGGATAAGCCCCAGAGGGGGAAAAGCATAAGCCAACCGGAACTTCCAAACCTGGGCCAATGCATCTATCCCCTCCGCGCCCATTTCTCGAGCAAGGGAAAAGAACCTCTTTACCCTTCTGTTCTCCCTGCGGGCGAAGAGATCTACCTCTGGAACACTGAATTGCTGGCATACCAAGGAGAAAACCTCTGGATTCAACATCCATTCTCCCTGCAGAATCGGCTGGCGACTGAGATAATCGGCCTCTAAATTCAGAGTTCCCTTTATGTGAACTGCGGAAATAGAGAGAACCCTGTGCTCTGCCCAACCCAGGATCTCTAGAGACAGAGCCAGGAGGGATGTGGATCTGGTGCCCCCTTGATGATTCAGAAAAGCCACAGCTATGGCATTGTCTGAAAGGATCTGAACTTCTTGGTTCTTGATTCTCCCCTTGAACGCTTTTAACGCTTTTCCGACAGCCAAAAGCTCTCGAAAATTTAAGGAGGATCCTCTCTGACTCGAGTCCCAGGGCCCCTGAGCTTTTAGATCCTCTAGGTGTGCCCCCCACCCCCAGGAACTTGCGTCTGTCGTTATTCTGAGAGGCTGAAGCTGACCCCAAAGGAGACTCCCCTGAAGCCTCTGAGGAAGACGCCACCAGTGAAGAGATTCTTTTACTTCGACCGGAATGACGACCTTTAGGTCTAGAGAGCTCCTTTTCTTGTCCCAGGAGGATAAGAGGAAATGCTGGAGGGTCCTGGAATGTAGTTGTGCCCAAGGGACTGCAGGTATAGACAAAGTCATTAGGCCCTGAACTCTCATAATACCCCTGTATGAGGCTGTCCTTGCTTCTAGCAGAGAAGTGGCGGCTGAAATTAGGGCCTCTACCTTGCTCTGAGGAAGAATTAACCTTTGTTCCGCTGAATCCACCAGAAATCCCAGGTACATCTTCACTTGGGCCAGAACCAGCGAGGATTTTTCCCTGCTGATGATCCATCCCAAAGATTCTAAGGTCTCCATCACCTTGGCTAAGTTCAGAAGCAGCTGGTCCAGATTCTGATTGTAAATCAGAATGTCATCTAAATATGGGATCAATGTTATTTCCTAGAGATGTAGAAAGGCCACTACCTCTGCCAGGACCTTCATGAAGACCCTTGGACTGGATGCCAGTCCAAAGGGGAGGGCCACAAACTGCCAATGCTGAATTCCCTGTGGGGAGGCAATTGCGAACCTCAGAAAAATCTGATGACCCTGAAAAATAGGGACGTGGAGGTAAGCGTCTTTTAAATCTAAGGTTACCAAGAACACATCCTTGAGGAGGTGTCTTCTGAGGGAGTACACACTCCCCATGCGGAACTTCTTGTACTGCAAGAAAACATTGAGGTTCCTTAGATTTATTATAAGACGATATTTTCCCGAGGGCTTGGGCACCACAAAAATGTGGGAGTAAAACCCCCAACCCTGTTGGTCTACTGGGACCGGTACTATGACCTCCTGACTGGCCAGCTTTTCTATGTTCCGTAGGATGCCTCCTGCCTTGCAGGGATTCTTGGGAAGGTGGGTCAAAAGAAACTTCTGGGGAGGAGGGGAGAGAAATTCTAACTTGTAACCCTCTCCTACTATCTGGAGAATGTGGGGGCTCTGCGTGACTCTTTCCCACTGAGGGATAAAGTGGGAAAGCCTTCCCCCTACTGGCAAGTCATTTGGCGGACTTGTCACCCGCCTTCTGGCTGGAAAAGAGAATACCTGATTTCTGCTTGTCCTTTCCAGCTCCCCAACGCCTATTAGGGGAGACTTTATCTGAGAAGCGGTTCTTTGCTTGGGGGGCCACGAAAAAAACTCTTCCTGTCTCTTCTTGTTTTAACAGGGAACTTTTTCCCTATTTCTGTAGATCTAGCCAAAGTTTGATTTAACCCAGTAACAAAAAGGAGTGAACCCTCAAAAGGGAGGCCACAAAGCCGGGTCTTTGATGAACTATCCCCATCCCAGGTTTTAACCCAGAGGGCTCGCCTGGCTGAGTTCAATAAGGCACCAGATTTAGCGGTGGCATGCACTGTCTCAACCGCAGCATCCGGTAGGTATGCAACTGCACTACCTATGAGTTCCAATGAATCTAAGACCTCCTTAGACTTTGTGGTTCGGGACACATGGTCCATGAGTTTACATACCCACATGTCCGCATTTATTGCAATGCAAGCTGAGGCCAATGCGGGGCTCATAGCCACAGCGTTAGTTTCCCAGGCCCTGCGTAAATTGGTTTCTGCCTTCCGATCCATCTGATCCTGTATGTTGCCTGTGTCCTCAAAGGGAGAGATTGGACTGTTTAGACACTTGAGCTAAGGAGGCATCTAATCTAGGGGTCTTAAAAAACCTCTCCTCATTTTCTTCCAAAAAGGGGCATCTACGCTTCCATGTTTTGTATTTCAGGAGCCTCTTCTCTGGTTCCTTCTATTACCTCAAGATAACATCTTTGAGGGCTGAATGTACCGGAAGAACGTGAGATTGTGGCTTAATTAAGCCTCTGTACATCCTGTCCTGGGCAGAGACCTGCTCAGTGGGCTCCTGAATCTCCCCTTCAGGAGGCCCTCCATGTCGTCGGCTGAAAAAATATGCCTACTAGACCTGGAGTCCTCACCCTCCTCCTGGCTGTCTGCTACCGCCTCATCTGAAGATCTCTGCTCAAGAGATTCGGATTCTAGTTCCTCTTCCGAATCCTGGGAAAAGGAGTACTTTGGGATATCCCTGACACGTTTAGATCCTCTAGTGGAAGCGGAGTCCTCCTGGGAGGAGGTGTCCTTACTGGTATGGGCCTTTGACTCCCTCGCCTTAAAGGAGGATTGAAACGCCTTTAGGGTGGAGAGCATCTCAGTTTGAACCGTGAGGAAATCCTTCATGATCTGGGATGTCTCCTTCCCTGTTAGCTTCTGTATACATTTAAAACACAAAGGTTTAGGGTGACTTGGGGGTAACCTATCGTTACAATTCTCGCATCTTTTAGAACGGGTAGTCTTAACGGAACGGCTGGCAGCCTCACGGGTAATGGCATCGTCCCCTGAAACAAAATACACAGGCATAAGTATAGCACTGTAATACTCAGAGGAGAAGAATTGGGGTACCCTCCCCCATCTAAACCTCTGGCGGCAGGTCAGACTCACCCCCCGTGGTCTCCTCTATAGCCGTGGACCCTGTAGGTCACTCCTCATGTTCCATGCTGCACAAATAGCCTGGTCTGTAGGAGAAATGGGCACCTGCTCCAGCTGGATTTATATCTCCTTGTTATGATGAGCAGCTGTGCCTTTTCCCCCTTCCACCACGCTGATGCTGCCGCCATCTTGCCATAGACCAGAAGTGACATGGGCTGCACTGAGCTCACTTCCTGTGTAGTGGAGGAAGTGATGTAACACCACACCACTTCTCCCCTATCCTCAACAAAATGGCGCCGAGCACCCACAGGACACTGAGAAGTGCAGGCACCTTCCCCCTCTGCTGACACTCTTCACAGCTAGGGGGATAAGAACCGCGTGAGCACGGGGGTGCCGATGCCATGGAGCATGAAGCCAGCCGCCCACCTCATCCCCCTGCCGACCAAGGCAGCTGTCTGCCCACCCTGACCAGCACCTCTGCCTAGGGGAAAAGGTAAGACAAACTCACCGCCCAAGAAGGGAGGAGAACCAGGCTCCTTTTCTGCACGGCCACCATGCAGGTAAGGAGGAGGCAGAAAGACAGGCCCCTGAAGTTCTGGGTACACCACTGTACCCAGGGGCTTTCAGCTCTCAGGGGGGTTCTTCAGCTTGCGTTGCCCCCCTGAGGAAAATATAGGGGAACCCCACCCAGGAAGGATAAAAATATCCGGCCGGACCCAGAGACCACCCAGGCATTTGGTCCAGCTCCCAGGGGGAGACCACCAGCCCCAGGCTCGGGTCTATAGATAAAATAACAAACAAACAGTTTCGCTGTGGGAAAACACAATCAAAAACTGAGGAGCATGGGGAGAGGCGGGGGCTTTAACCTCTTTGATTGATTGTGTTTCCTCTCCGGTGGACCAGTCATCTCTTAGAGTGCCATCCTGGAAGACGACTTGAGTAAAAATAAATAATTAAAAATGCAAACAATTTTTTGTTATAACAAATTAAATAGAGAGAGGGAGGATGAGCGAGAGTGTCAGGGGATGTTATACACAATATAATACACGAGCAAGGAAACAAACATGAAATAAAATAAAGCAGGGATAAAAGCAACAAGGGAACAGAAAAGAGGAATAAGGAAGCAGACCAAGGATCAGGAAACAGGACCCAAGAGCAGGATACACAAACGGGGTCCAGGAACAAACAGGAACAGACTGGAACAAGAGCAGGTACTGGCAAGGACAAAGGCTAGCAGAGGAATTCTGAAGCACTGAAGCCTAGTTTAGGGCAGGTCTATATAGTCCAGCAGACCCATGACAAGTGTGCTTTATGGCAATTCTGAAGTCCAGGCAGGGAGACACCCGCTGGTGGCCACTGGAATTACACCCTTTTGGTGCTTAATGTAATAGTGCCACCAGCAGGTGAAACCAGAGATGACACCGTTCCTGACAGTTCCCCCTCCTAAAGGAGTGGCCTCCGGATGCTCCATTAAGCCCTGGGTATGACAGTCCGAGTTGGTGCAAAAACACCCTAATATGTTTCCCTACTGAGTCTGCGGACTTCTTTACACTTCCAAGGCCAGAGTCTTTTAGTTCACTGGGGGGCGTGCCACCAGAGTCTGAAAACAGAACACGCACCCCACCACCCGGGTCAGGAAGTTTGGATCCTGAGATAAAAATTAGCAGGGTAACGGACAAGAAACTATCGGAGGCAGACCACACAGGAGCATTACATTCAGGCTGGGCAACAAACAGGATTGACACAGCGGCAAGATGGGCATCAGTCAGGAACAGTTTTAGCAGGCACTATGTCATCAAGCTGGGCAGAAAGCAGAGGTACATCAAGCTGGGCAGAAAGCAGAGGTACATCAAGCTGGGCAGAAAGCAGAGGTACATCAAGCTGGGCAGAAAGCAGAGGTACATCAAGCTGGGCAGAAAGCAGAGGCACTTCAAGCTGGGCAGAAAGCAGAGGCACTTCAAGCTGGGCAGAAAGCAGAGGCACTTCAAGCTGGGCAGAAAGCAGAGGCACTTCAAGCTGGGCAGAAAGCAGAGGCACTTCAGGCTGGGCAGAAAGCAGAGGCACTTCAAGCTGGGCAGAAAGCAGAGGCACTTCAAGCTGGGCAGAAAGCAGAGGCACTTCAAGCTGGGCAGAAAGCAGAGGTACTTCAAGCTGGGCAGAAAGCAGAGGCACTTCAAGCTGGGCAGAAAGCAGAGGCACTTCAAGCTGGGCAGAAAGCAGAGGCACTTCAAGCTGGGCAGAAAGCAGAGGCACTTCAAGCTGGGCAGCAGGCAAAGACACTTCAAGCTGGGCAGCAGGCAAAGGCACTTCAAGCTGGGCAGCAGGCAAAGGCACTTCAAGCTGGGCAGCACGCAAAGGCACTTCAAGCTGGGCAGCAGGCAAAGGCACTTCAAGCTGGGCAGCAGGCAAAGGCACACATCAGGCTGGGCAGCAGGCAAAGGCACACATCAGGCTGGGCAGCAGGCAAAGGCACACATCAGGCTGGGCAGCAGGCAAAGGCACTTCAAGCTGGGCAGCAGGCAAAGGAACTTCAAGCTGGGCAGCAGGCAAAGGCACTTCAAGCTGGGCAGCAGGCAAAGGCACACATCAGGCTTGGCAGCAGACAGGAACACAACAGGCTGGGCAGCAGACAGGAACACATCAGGCTGGGCAGCAGACAGGAACACATCAGGCTGGGCAGCAGACCGGAACACATCAGGCTGGGCAGCAGACAGTGGCACATCAGGCTGGGCAGCAGACAGTGGCACATCAGGCTGGGCAGCAGACAGGGACACATCAGACTGGAGAGTGGGCACCGAGACATCAGACTGGAAGGCAGACACATCAGAATGGAAAGCGGGCATGTCAGACTGGAAGGCAAGCACCGAGATATCAGACTGAACAGCGGGCACTGAGACATCAGACCAGGCAGCAGGTACTGGAACTTCAGATTGGGCAGCAGGCACAGGCGCTGGCACATCAGGCAGAACAGCAGGTGCATCGGACTGGATAGCAGGTACTGGAACTTCAACCTGGGCAGCTGGTACTGGAATAGGGATGAGCCGAACACCCCCCTGTTCGGTTCGCACCAGAACATGCGAACAGGAAAAAAATTCGTTCGAACACGCGAACGCCGTTAAAGTCTATGGGACACGAACATGAATAATCAAAAGTGCTAATTTTAAAGGCTAATATGCAAGTTATTGTCATAAAAAGTGTTTGGGGACCCGGGTCCTGCCCCAGGGGACATGGATCAATGCAAAAAAAAGTTTTAAAAACGGACGTTTTTTCAGGAGCAGTGATTTTATTAATGCTTAAAGTCAAACAATAAAAGTGTAATATCCCTTTAAATTTTGTACCTGGGGGGTGTCTATAGTATGCCTGTAAAGGGGCGCATGTTTCCCGTGTTTAGAACAGTCTGACAGCAAAATGACATTTGGAAGGAAAAAACTCATTTAAAACTAGCCGCGGCTATTGCATTGCCGACAATACACATAGAAGTTCATTGATAAAAACGGCATGGGAATTCCCCACAGGGGAACCCCGAACCAAAATAAAAAAAAAAAAATGATGTGGGGGTCCCCCTAAATTCCATACAAGGCCCTTCAGGTCTGGTATGGATATTAAGGGGAACCCCAGCCAAAATTGAAAAAAAAAATTGACGTGGGGTTCCCCCTAAATTCCATACCAGACCCTTCAGGTCTGGTATGGATTTTAAGGGGAACCCCGCGCCAAAAAAAAAAAAAAAAAACGGCGTGGGGTCCCCCTAAAAATCCATACCAGACCCTTATCCGAGCACGCAACCTGGCAGGCCGCAGGAAAAGAGGGGGGGACGAGAGTGCGGCCCCCCCCCCCTCCTGAACCGTACCAGGCCACATGCCCTCAACATTGGGAGGGTGCTTTGGGGTAGCCCCCCAAAACACCTTGTCCCCATGTTGATGAGGACAAGGGCCTCATCCTCACAACCCTGGCCGGTGGTTGTGAGGGTCTGCGGGCGGGGGGCTTATCGGAATCTGGAAGCCCCCTTTAACAAGGGGACCCCCAGATCCCGGCCCCCCCCCTGTGTGAAATGGTAAGGGGGTACTTACCCCTACCATTTCACTAAAAAACTGTCAAAAATGTTAAAAATGACAAGAGACAGTTTTTGACAATTCCTTTATTTAAATGCTTCTTCTTTCTTCTTTCTTCCTTCATCTTCTTCTGGTTCTTCTGGCTCTTCTGGTTCTTCCTCCGGCGTTCTCGTCCAGCATCTTCTCCGCGGCGTCTTCTATCTTCTTCTCCTCGGGCCGCTCCGCACCCATGGCATGAGGGGAGGCTCCCGCTCTTCTCTTCATCTTCTTCTCTTCTTCATCTTCTTCTTCATCTTCTTCTTCTTCTTCCTTCTTCTCTTCTTCTCTTCTTCTCTTCTTCCTGTCTTCTGCGGGCCGCTCCGCAGCCATGCTGGCATGGTGGGAGGCTCCCGCTGTGTGACGGCGTCTCTTCGTCTGACGGTTCTTAAATAACGGGGGGCGGGGCCACCCGGTGGCGCCGCCCCCCTCTGACGCACGGTGACATGACGGGACTTCCCTGTGGCATTCCCCGTGACGTCACAGGGAAGTCCCTCAAGTCACCGTACGTCAGAGGGGGGCGGGGTCACCGGATGGCCCCGCCCCCCGTTATTTAAGAACCGTCAGACGAAGAGACGCCGTCACACAGCGGGAGCCTCCCTCCATGCCAGCATGGCTGCGGAGCGGCCCGCAGAAGACAGGAAGAAGAGAAGAAGGAAGAAGAAGAAGAAGAAGATGAAGAAGAAGATGAAGAAGAGAAGAAGAAGAAGAGAAGAGCGGGAGCCTCCCCCCTCATGCCATGGGTGCGGAGCGGCCCGAGGAGAAGAAGATAGAAGACGCCGCGGAGAAGATGCTGGACGAGAACGCCGGAGGAAGAACCAGAAGAGCCAGAAGAACCAGAAGAAGATGAAGGAAGAAAGAAGAAAGAAGAAGCATTTAAATAAAGGAATTGTCAAAAACTGTCTCTTGTCATTTTTAACATTTTTGACAGTTTTTTAGTGAAATGGTAGGGGTAAGTACCCCCTTACCATTTCACACAGGGGGGGGGGCCGGGATCTGGGGGTCCCCTTGTTAAAGGGGGCTTCCAGATTCCGATAAGCCCCCCGCCCGCAGACCCTCACAACCACCGGCCAGGGTTGTGAGGATGAGGCCCTTGTCCTCATCAACATGGGGACAAGGTGTTTTGGGGGGCTACCCCAAAGCACCCTCCCAATGTTGAGGGCATGTGGCCTGGTACGGTTCAGGAGGGGGGGGGGGGCCGCACTCTCGTCCCCCCCTCTTTTCCTGCGGCCTGCCAGGTTGCGTGCTCGGATAAGGGTCTGGTATGGATTTTTAGGGGGACCCCACGCCGTTTTTTTTTTTTTTTTTTGGCGCGGGGTTCCCCTTAAAATCCATACCAGACCTGAAGGGTCTGGTATGGAATTTAGGGGGAACCCCACGTCAATTTTTTTTTTCAATTTTGGCTGGGGTTCCCCTTAATATCCATACCAGACCTGAAGGGCCTTGTATGGAATTTAGGGGGACCCCCACATCATTTTTTTTTTATTATTTTGGTTCGGGGTTCCCCTGTGGGGAATTCCCATGCCGTTTTTATCAATGAACTTCTATGTGTATTGTCGGCAATGCAATAGCCGCGGCTAGTTTTAAATGAGTTTTTTCCTTCCAAATGTCATTTTGCTGTCAGACTGTTCTAAACACGGGAAACATGCGCCCCTTTACAGGCATACTATAGACACCCCCCAGGTACGAAATTTAAAGGGATATTACACTTTTATTGTTTGACTTTAAGCATTAATAAAATCACTGCTCCTGAAAAAACGTCCGTTTTTAAAACTTTTTTTTGCATTGATCCATGTCCCCTGGGGCAGGACCCGGGTCCCCAAACACTTTTTATGACAATAACTTGCATATAAGCCTTTAAAATTAGCACTTTTGATTTCTCCCATAGACTTTTAAAGGGTGTTCCGCGGCATTCGAATTTGCCGCGAACACCCCAAATTGTTCGCTGTTCGGCGAACTTGCGAACAGCCAATGTTCGAGTAGAACATGAGTTCGACTCGAACTCGAAGCTCATCCCTATACTGGAACTTCAGACTGGGCAGCAGGCACATCAGACTGGAAGGTAGGCACATCAGACTGGAACATGGACACTGGGATGTTAGACTGGAAAATAGGCAGAGACACTGGCACAACAGGCTGAACAGCAGGCATCGGAACATCAGGCTGGGCAGCATACATGAACACATCAGGCTGGAACAGATCAGCTGGTGGGGAGGCAGGATTGGATACTGGCATGATGGTATGGGTTGGGAAAAACTTCCGCTTCTTTCTGGTTTTAGCCACTGGGGATTTATAAGTGGGTACAGGGCTGTAGGTAGTGAATGCAGCTGGTAGAAGCGAAGAGTGAAAGGATGGCAAAACAGAGGGAGCAGGTTTTGAAGGGAGATTTAGTGGAGCTGATGGAGGCAGCTGAGAAGAAGCAGGGGGGTTAAAGGCAGGGTAGGTGCAACAGGGGGAAACAGGGTACTGGTATTTAATTGGTAGAAGGGTATATTGGGAGCTAACAGAGGCTGAGTGCAACAGACTTGACCAGGCCTGTATTAATGATTGCTCCGAATCAGGTTTGCACTTAGCTTGTCTGACCAGAGACTGCACTGATTCAATGCATTTTGCAAGCACCTGTTGAGGACAAGCTGAATATTGTTAAAAAAAAAATGCTGAGTCATCCTCCAACAGCCAAACTATAGATTCTACCTGAGCTGCACTAAAAAGAGGGTGTATAGTCATCACCTCCCCCAGCGACATCAGACAGGGCCAACTCAGTACAGATCTTAATTAATGGTTGCACATCTTCAAACAAAAACTGCCTTGATCAAAAAAACATGACCTAGGCGGATGCATTCTAACAATTGTTCCCTAGTGCATTCAGCCAATGTCTGATAACAAATGTCTGTCATCAGTTGCCAAGAGCAATAAATACAAAATACTTTTGAAGTCCATCTTTCAACAATAGCTGGGGCTCAGGCCCCAATTCCCAGGTGCAACCGATCTGATTGTATGGCTTCAGAATTCTGTCAGGGGATGTTATACACAACATCCAATGCAGGTGATCAGATTGCTGGGCTGCACCAAGGAATCAGGGACAAACGAGTAAATGAAAAAAGTATGTTTAGTATTAATGATAAAGACACATGTGTAATCAGGACAGCAAACTAAAAACAAGTAAATAGTGAGAACACAGCAAACACCCAAACCCACCTAACTATCTATCTAACTAATATAATACATGAGCAAGGAAATAAACATGAAATAAAATAAGGCAGGGACAAAAGCAACAAGGGAACAGAAACCAGGAATAAGGAAGCAGACCAAGGAGCAGGAAACAGGACTCAAGGACAGGATACACAAACAGGAACAGGCTGGAACAAGAGCAGGTACTGGCAGGGACAAAGGCTAGCAGAGGAATTCTGAAGCACTGAGGCCTAGTTTAGGGCGGGTCTATATAGTCCAGCAGACCCATGACAGGTGTGCTTGATGGCAAGTCTGAAGTCCAGGCAGGGAGACACCTGCTGGTGGCCACTGGAATTACACCCTTTTGGTGCTGAATGTAATAGTGCCACCAGCAGGTGAAACCAGAGATGACACCGTTCCTGACAGAGAAAGAAGGGATGAGCAGGGCCGGATTTGCCACAAGGCCACCGAGGCCAGGCCTCGGGGCAGCAGTGGTGCAGGGGCGGTGCCGCTCCTGCGGTGACTTCGCGGCCGCCCCCCCCCCTTCAGGCTGCCCGTTGAGTCGATTAAGGGCACCGGTGCCCTTACAAATGATGGCCGCGAGCCGCACACTACTGCGCATGCGCCGTTCCGAAGCCGGCCGGGCTCGGGAAAGCTCGTAAGTGCTTGGCTGGGCGGCGCATGCGCAGTAGCGTGATTACGCTGCCCGGCGCCATTTTTGAAAAGATCGAGGAGTAATGTCAGCGGTGCGGTGGCGGGGGAGAGAGATGACATCTCTCATTGCCCGCTCTGCTGTTCCACCCTCCTCCATCTGGTGGCAGCCAGGCAGCGTGACAAGTGACATCTCCATAGTGTGGCAAGTGACATCTCCATAGTGTGGCAGCGTGGCAAGTGACATCTCCATCTGGTGGCAGTGTGGCAAGTGACATCTCCATCTGGTGGCAGTGTGGCAAGTGACATCTCCATCTGGTGGCAGTGTGACAAGTGACATCTCCATCTGGTGGCAGTGTGGCAAGTGACATCTCCATCTGGTGGCAGCGTGGCAAGTGACATCTCCATCTGGTGGCAGCGTGGCAAGTGACATCTCCATCTGGTGGCAGGCAGGCAGCGTGGCAAGTGACATCTCCATCTGGTGGCAGGCAGCGTGGCTAGTGACATCTCCATCTGGTGGCAGCGTGGCAAGTGACATCCCCATCTGGTGGCAGACATAGTGGCAAGTGGCATCCCCATCTGGTGGCAGGCAGCGTGGCAAGTGACATCTCCATCTGGTGGCAGTGTGGCAAGTGACATCTCCATCTGGTGGCAGCGTGGCAAGTGACATCTCCATCTGGTGGCAGCGTGGCAAGTGACATCTCCATCTGGTGGCAGGCAGGCAGCGTGGCAAGTGACATCTCCATCTGGTGGCAGGCAGCGTGGCTAGTGACATCTCCATCTGGTGGCAGCGTGGCAAGTGACATCCCCATCTGGTGGCAGGCAGCATGGCAAGTGACATCTCCATCTGGTGGCAGGCAGCGTGGCTAGTGACATCTCCATCTGGTGGCAGGCAGCGTGGCAAGTGACATCCCCATCTGGTGGCAGCGTGGCAAGTGACATCCCCATCTGGTGGCAGCATGGCAAGTGACATCTCCATCTGGTGGCAGGCAGCGTGGCTAGTGACATCTCAATCTGGTGGCAGCGTGGCTAGTGATATCCCCATCTGGTGGCAGCGTGGCAAGTGACATCCCCATCTGGTGGCAGCGTGGCAAGTGACATCTCCATCTGGTGGCAGGCAGCGTGGCTAGTGACATCTCAATCTGGTGGCAGCGTGGCTAGTGACATCCCCATCTGGTGGCAGCGTGGCAAGTGACATCCCCATCTGGTGGCAGCGTGGCAAGTGACATCCCCATCTGGTGGCAGGCATAGTGGCAAGTGACACGCTCAGGGCTCCTAATGGTTCTGCATTATGGTGAGTTGAACTATTTCATTTTACATTACAATGTAATGATAGAAGTAATGTGTTTCAATCATCCTGACACCATAACAACCATGGTGCCGGGGATGATTGAAGCACTAACACCAGCCATTGCCCTGAAAAATTGCCCGCAAAAAATCCTTACCCTGAAGTATTTTTAGTCTGTACAATTAAAGTCAGTTATTTTCAGTGTTCTCGTGTGTGGAGATATGTTTTTAACTGATCTATTGTAGCAGTCATCGATAAAGGACAAGAATGGTGGTGTGTGTGTATGTGTGTGTGTGGGGGGGGCGGCATTGAAGGACCTGGCCTTGGGGCGGCAAAGGGAGTAAATCCGGGCCTGGGGATGAGAGAGGGGTGAGGGGTAAGGGAGGAAAGATGAGAGATAGAGGGGGATTAGCGATAGAGAGAGAATGTGAATGAGCATGCGTGGAAGTGACAGCATCAAAGCCCGGCCAAGGCAAGTGACCGAAGGCACAGAACCCGGAAGGAAGACAGGGTGAACAAAAGTGTGCCCATTCTAGAGCTGGTAACATTGAGGATATTCAATATCATTTTAAAGAACTGTTTTTGTGTGTAAGAGGCATAGGGGAGGAGTATGGATGGTATAAAAGTGGGAAGTATGTGCAAGTGAGGGAGAGGAATGTGGAGGGTATAACAGTGGGCACTATGTACAGGAGAGGAGTGTGGAGGGTATGCCAGTGGGCATTATGTACAGGAGAGGAGTGTGGAGGGTATGATGGGGGCAGTATGTACAGAAGAGGAGTGTGGAGGGTATGAAAGGGGCAGTATGTACAGGAGAGGTGTGTGAAAGGTATTATGAGTAGGGATGAGCTTCGAGTTCGAGTCAAACTCATGTTCAACTCGAACATCGGCTGTTCGCCAGTTCGCCGAACAGCGAACAATTTGAGGTGTTTGCGGCAAATTCAAAAGCCGCGGAACACCCTTTAAAAGTCTATAGGAGAAATAAAAAGTGCTAATTTTAAATTCTTATATGCAAGGTATTGTCATAAAAAGTGTCAGGCCCCAGGTGACATGTATCAATGCAAAAAGAATTTTTAAAAATGGCCGTTTTTTTCGGGAGCAGTGATTTTAATAAATCTTAAAGTGAAACAAAAAAGGGGAATATTCCTTTAAATTTCATTCCTGAGGGGTGTCTATAGTATGCCTGTAAGGGGGCACATGTTTCCTATGTTTAGAACAGTCTGACAGCAAAATGACATTTCAAAGGAAAAAAAGTAATTTAAAACTACTCACGGCTATAATGACTTGTCGGTCTGACAATACACATAAAAGTTCATTGATAAAAACAGCATGGGATTTCCCCACAGGGGAACCCTAAACCAAAATTAAAAATAAAATGGTGTGGGGCCCCCCTAAATTCCATACCAGGCCCTTCAGGTCTGGTATGGATTTTAAGGGGAACCCTGTGCCAAAATGTAAAAAAAAATGGTGTGGGGTCCCCCCAAAAATCCATACTAGACCCTTATCTGAGTATGCAACCTGGCAGGCCACTGGAAAAGAGGGGGGAATGAGAGAGCACCCCCCCTCCTGAACCGTACCAGGCCACATGCCCTCAACATTGGGAGAGTGCTTTGAGGCAGCCCCCCAAAGCACCTTGTCCCCATGTTGATGAGGATAAGGGCCTCATCCACACAACCCTTGGCCGGTGGTTGTAGGGGTCTGCGGGCGGTGGGCTTATCGGAATCTGGAAGCCCCCTTTAACAAAGGGACCCTCAGATCCCGCCCCCCTGTGTGAATTGGTAATGGGGTACAAATGTACCCTACCATTTCACAAAAAAAGTGTCAAAATGGTTAAAAAACACAAGAGACGGTTTTTGACAAGTCCTTTATTAATTTCCTCTTCTTTCCGCTTCTTCTTCCATCTTGTTTCTTCTGGTCTTCCTTCGGTGTTCTTCTTCTTCCTCCATCTTCTTCTTCATCTTCTTCTTCCTCCGCTCTTCTCATTCCACATCTTCCTCCAGGCTTCTTCTCCACCCTGTCCGCATGATCTGCCTCAGTGGGAGTCTTCAGCAGTGTGACGCTTCGCTTCTTCTGACATTTCTTATATAACGGAGGGCGGGGCCACCCGGTGATCTCGTCCTCCTCTGACGCACAGGGAATTCACAGGATTTCCCTGTGGCTTTCCCTGTGTTGTGAGAGGGGGCGGGATCACCCAGTAGTGGGGTAGACCTTCAGCTACCTACCCCCTAAACTTGGGCTCTATGTGACTCCTGGTCGCCGAGCCACGAACCTCAAAGTCAATCGTTTTTTTTGTTTTTTTTTGTGATTTTTTTTTTAATGGGCCTATCTTAAGATAAGGGGCCTGGAGCTGCAGCTTCAATAGCCCCTATGTTAATCTGGCCCTGTTTAAGATAGAAGAAAGAAGAAGCATTCAAATAAAGGAGTTGTCAAAAACTGTCTCTTGTCATTTTTAAAATTTTTGACAGTTTTTTAGTGAAATGGTAGGGGTAAGTACCCCCTTACCATTTGACACAGGGGGGGGCTGGGATCTGGGGGTCCCCTTGTTAAAGGGGGCTTCCAGATTCCGATAAGCCCCCCGCCCGCAGATCCCCACAACCACCGGCCAGGGTTGTGGGGATGAGGCCCTTGTCCTCATCAACATGGGGACAAGGTGTTTTGGGGGGCTACCCCAAAGCACCCTCCCAATGTTGAGGGCATGTGGCCTGGTACGGTTCAGGAGGGGGGGTGCACTCTCGTCCCCCCCTCTTTTCCTGCGGCCTGCCAGGTTGCGTGCTCGGATAAGGGTCTGGTATGGATTTTAGGGGGAACCCCACGTCATTTTTTTTTTAAATTTTGGCCGGGGTTCCCCTTAATATCCATACCAGACCTGAAGGGCCTGGTATGGAATTTAGGGGGACTCCCACATCATTTTTTTAAAAAATTTGGGTTCGGGGTTCCCCTTTGGGGAATTCCCATGCCGTTTTTATCAATGAACTTCTATGTGTATTGTCGGCAATGCAATAGCCGCGAGTAGTTTTAAATGGGTTTTTTCCTTCAAAATGTCATTTTGCTGTCAGACTGTTCTAAACACAGGAAACATGCGCCCCTTTACAGGCATACTATAGACACCCCCCAGGTATGAAATTTAAAGGGATATTACACTTTTATTGTTTGACTTTAAGCATTATTAAAATCACTGCTCCTGAAAAAATGGCCGTTTTTAAAACTTTGTTTTGCATTGATCCATGACCCCTGGGGCAGGACCCAGGTCCACAAACACTTTTTATGACAATAACTTGCATATTAGCCTTTAAAATTAGCACTTTTGATTATTCATGTTCGTGTCCCATAGACTTTAACGGTGTTCGCAAGTTCTGGTGCGAACCGAACAGGGGGGTGTGCGGCTCATCCCTACATAGGAATTTATTATTGATATTTATATAATTTTTTTGCACTGAAATCATCGTATGAGCACAGGTTCATATTTGTATTTTGCACAGTGCCATGAGCGTTCATTGGTATTGATTTATTTGAACACAAGCTCATATTTGCACTTAGCAATTTTGCCCAGCATCTTTAGCGTTTCTTTTTTTTTGTTTTTTTTTGCACAGTCGCATTTTTTTGCAATTTTTGTACAGATTATCGCACAGTGCTAAATCATCTAAATGTATTTATAGTATGAGCATTCATTGGCATTGATTTATTTGAGCACAAGCTCATATTTGCACCTAGCAATTTTGCACATCTTTAGTGTTTTTCTGCACAGTCGCATTTTTAGAAATTTTTGCACAGATTATCGCACAGTGCTAAATCATTTATCATTAGGCCACCACTATTTGTTGTGTCAGCAGTGTGATAAAGAGAGATTATACGGATTATTGCTACATTCATCTATAATAATTACATGTGTCTCATTGATATATTGCATATGCATAGGAATTTATTATTGATATTTATATAATTCTTTTGCACTGAAATCATCTTATGTGCACAGGTTCATATCTGTATTTTGCACAGCGCCATGAGCGTTCATTGGTATTGATTTATTTGAACACAAGCTCATATTTGCACTTAGCAATCTTGCCCAGCATCTTTAGCGTTTTTTTTCTTTTTTTTTTTTTGCACAGTTGCATTTTTTAGCAATTTTTGCACAGATTAACACACAGTGCTAAATGATCTACACATATTTATAGTATGAGCGTTCATTGGCATTGTTTTATTTGAACACAAGCTCATATTTGCACCTAGCAATTTTGCACAGCATCTTTAGCGTTTTTTTGCACAGTCACATTTTTTAGCAATTTTTGCACAGATTATTGCACAGTGCTAAACCATCTAAATTTCCCCCTATGTAACTTGCTGTGGCAAAACTGAGATATATAAAGAAAAAAAAAAGACATTTAAATCAATGTTCCCGGCTGCAAGCTTTCTTGAAAAAAGAAAAACATTGCCAACAATACAAAAATGTGAAAAAAATGGCGTGCCCCCCCCCCCCCCCCCCCTCCCAATACATACCAAGCTCTTTGTGTCTGATATGAATTTTAAGGGGAAACCCAGCCAAAATGAAAAAAAAAACAGCGTGCCCCTTCCCCCGAATTCATACCAGACCCTTAGGTTTGGTAATGATTTTGAGGGGAATCCCCAAATAATGGTGGCCAAACAAAACATTGACACTTTGGGCCTAATTTGGACATTTTCACTTAGGGGTGTACTCACTTTTGTTGTCAGTGGTTTAGACATTATTGGCTGTGTGTTGAGTTATTTTGGGAGGACAGCAAATTTACTCTGTTATACAAGCTGTACACTCACTACTTTACATTGTAGCAAAGTGTCATTTCTTCAGTGTTGTCACATGGAAAGATGTAATAAAATATTTACAAAACTGTGAGGGGTGTACCCACTTTTGTGAGGTACTGTAGTAAGTCTGTGCTAAAAGGAATGCACAGCAGCTAGCACTGGATAAGTATACAAAACCCAACAAATCTGTAGTAAGTGCAGCGCCCTAGTGCAGCAAAAGAATACAATGTAACAATAATCATATAACAAAAGTGATTAAATAAACGTGAAACAATCCACTAGACAAGTGTGAAATAATGGGATAAATAAAAGTCCTTTTTAAAGTCCAAAGTGTCCGTGTATGACTTCCACCATCCAGATAATTCCACACCACATGTGACTGAGAGTAATACTACCCCTCACTAGTAGGGATGGGCTATCTGTTTGAGTCAAACATGAGTTCGACTCGAACGTTGGCTGTTCGCCGTTCGCCGAACAGCGAACAATTTGGGGTGTTCGCAGCAAATTCGAAAAGCCAGGGAACACCCTTTAAAATCCTATGGGAGAAATCTAAAGTGCTAATTTTAAAGGTTAATATGCAAGTTATTGTCATAAAAAGTGTTTGGGGACCTGGGTCCTGCCCCAGGGGACATATATCAATGCAAAAAAAAAGTTTTAAAAACGGACGTTTTTTTCGGGAGCAGTGATTTTAATAATGCTTAAAGTGAAACAATAAAAGTGAAATATTCCTTTAAATTTCGTACCTGGGGGGTGTCTATAGTATGCCTGTAAAGTAGGGCATGTTTCCCGTGTTTATAACAGTCCAAGAGCAAAATGACATTTCTAAAAGAAAAAAAAGTCTTTTAAAAGTGCTAGGTCTGCGGGCGGGTGGCTTATCGAAATCTGAAAGCCCTCTTTAACAAAGGGGACACCAAGATCCGCCCCCCATGTGAATTGGTAAGGGGTACATTGCACCCCTACCATTTCACAAAAAGAAAGTGACAAAATGTTAAAAAACCACAGGAGATGGCTTGGGACAAGTCCTTTATTAAAAATAAAAAAGAGATTCCAGCGGTGTAATCCAATAAATCCATGCTCCTACTCCAGCGATGTAATCCAATTCTCGATCTACAGTGATGGATGATCTCCAGCGACTCCAGCGAGGAACACGCACAGGATCCTGCCTCCACCAGAGGCACCCAGCCAGTAACGCGGCACTAGCTTGATAGCTCTCATGTAGCTGAGGGCGGGGCCACCGGTCATGTGACCCATCCCCCTCTGATGCAACGGGTATCCTGCATTGCATCAGAGGGGGGCGGGGT
Organism: Lithobates clamitans; assembly: GCA_037952925.1. Lineage (NCBI taxonomy): Eukaryota > Metazoa > Chordata > Amphibia > Anura > Ranidae > Lithobates > Lithobates clamitans. The sequence goes on from JBBGZY010000140.1 coordinate 10,979,998, forward strand.
CACCCATACACGTCACTGGGAAACCCCGGCGTTTCCCCTTGTCAGAGGGGGATGAGATCACGTGACCGGTATTCTCCTTAATATCCATACCAGACCTGAAGGGCCTGGTAATGGACTATTGGGGGACCCCCACGCATTTTTTTTATTTTTCAATTACTTTCAATGACTTTCATGTGTATTGTCGGGACCGACAATTCATTAATAGCCGGCATTAGCGCTAGCACTTTTAAATTACTTTTTTTTCCGTTAGAAATGTCATTTTGCTCTCGGACTGTTATAAACATGGAAAACATGCGCTACTTTACAGACATACTATAGACACCCCCCAGGTATGAAATTTAAAGGAATATTTCACTTTTATTGTTTCACTTTAAGCATTATTAAAATCACTGCTCCCGAAAAAACGGCAGTTTTTAAAACTTTTTTTTGCATTGATACATGTCCCCTGGGGCAGGACCCAGGTCCCCAAACACTTTTTATGACAATAACTTGCATATTAACCTTTGATATTAACACTTTTGATTTTTCATGTTTGTGTCCCATAGACTTTAATGGTGTTCGTGCGTTCAAAAAATTTTTTGACTGTTCACATGTTCTGGATGCGAACCGAACAGGGGGGTGTTCGACCCATCCCTACTCACTAGCTCCAAAGCTGCCTATGCAGCAAGTAGTGCATTTGAAACAATCAATCATGGCCTTCCTGTATGGTCATCCAGCTCCATACATCCATCTGGAATCTCCTGGCAGCAGCAGTACACATCATTAGAGGAAATTGAGTCACCCACAACACTACTAAATGGGAGAAAAGCGCTCACCTCATGGAGCCAAACACCAGAGGGCCGTATATAGTGTAGTAATATATTCAAGTTGCTTTAAAAGTAGATAGGATTCATAAAAATTGCATTCAGATGCCAAACAATAAAACCAAGTAACAGTGCACTTACTAAAATCACTGCCGATTCTAAGACCAGAAATGGCGGCTTTTGTTTTTTCTTTTGCTGCACTAAGGCGCTGCACTTTGTTGCATAACTACCATGTTTTTGCCCAGAAGAAATTATTTTCTACTATAATGTAGTCCATGAACAGCATAGAAGGGACAATAAGGAGGCTGTTGGATAAGCATCCCCCCCCCATTATAAAAGGGGGGGCCAAAATCAGTCATTGGGGTCTATTTATAAAAAAATACTTTTTGAACATTCGACCAGCAAATGATATACTGTAATATGAGGGAGACCTCCAATGTGACTCCCAGAATCCCTGCCAGGACTTCCAGAGTTTCCTGAAATAATGCTAGATGTGTCCCCTGACCATACAGCCTTAAAAGTGGCTAGTGCTGTGTCTTTAAACCAGCTAACTCAGAGCAAGAGCTATACTATTGAAACATGTTCCTGGTTGTTGATGAATGCCTTACTTTTCTCTCATCTTCTGCTTTGTCTCCTGGCTCCCTCTGTGCCAACCCAGAGTGTCTGATTACCCTTTGCTTCCTGCTGACCAAGACCCCTGCTTGCACTTGACTACTTCTTTGTCTCCAGCCTAATTGACTCTCCACTCATTGGTGAACTGGACTGCCTGACTTCTCATCATTACTTACTACCTGCTAAAATCCCTACTTAATCCCAACTGAGCTCTGGTCATCTGTCTCTTCGGTATAGCCCTCCTGTTCCTGTATCCCCTTAAAGGCCATTCCCAGAGGCACCATGACCTGAAACCAGTTGCAACAAAGAGTTCCAGGGACATCTAGGCTTCCCTGACCATCTCCACTATCAGGAGCTCTGGTGAAGACCAACGGGTACTTCGATTCTGCATCCTGGGAAAGCATGCATCACCTTTCAGAGGGTATCATAATAGTTTTGAAGTTGATATAGATAAAAGAGAGGAATAACTACAAACAGAAAGACATTGTTTGTTTCTATTATTAGGGACATTTTTGTCTTTAGTTTTAGTTTGTTGTTTATTTAAGGCAGCAGTTACTATTAAGTGTTGTCTCATCCATAGCAAACAGTCTTTTTTCTGCAAGGCTTTAGGGCCAAGTTGTGGTATTTATGGGTTCTTTTCTTTTGGGGGTTTAATAGTTTTTATGTCTATGTGATAAAAGTGTGAGGTTCACTAGATGTTGAGCACCCTGAACACACCATCCCCACCATGAAACATGGTGGTGGCAGCATCATGTTGTGGGGATGCTTTTCTTCAGCAGGAACAGGGAAGCTGGTCAGAGTTGATGGGAAGATGGATGGAGCCAAATACAAGGCAATTTTAGAAGAAAACCTGTTATGCCCCGTACACACGGTCAGATTTTCCGATGGAAAATGTCCGATCGGAGCATGTTGTCGGAAATTCCGACCGTGTGTGGGTGCCATCGGACATTTTCCATCGGATTTTCCGACACACAAAGTTGGACAGCAGGAGATAAAATTTTCCAACAACAAAATCCGATCGCGTCAATTCTGACCGTGTGCGGCCTGTTCCGACGCACAAAGTGCCACGCATGCTCAGAAGAAATTCCGACACGGGACAGCTCGTTCTGGTAAACTTAGTGTTCGTAATGGATAAAGCACTTTCGTCACGCTGCAATGTAAAAAATGGTTTAATACAGCGCACTCTCTTCTTTATAATGTGACAAGAATTAAGTCGTTTTGATGCTCATATTCACACACACTTCTCACAAACTTCTTTCGTTACTATTTATCGGGATTCCCTCAATATATTTTGATTTCTCACATCTGACAACATATTTGTTTTATTTATTTTTTTTTTTACTTTAATGTAGAATCTTTTTTTGTGTTTCTCTTTTTTTTTTTTTTTTTGGTGATTTTGATTTGTACTCCCGAAAATGTTTGTGTGTTTTTTGTGACAAGTTCCCACAACACCATTGATGTTGTTCGATTTAATCTGTAGGAGGAGATTGTTTGGTGTTGTTGTCCCTTGTTAATTTCACATTGTACTTTAGAAATGTACCTGAATACTCACCAACAAACTGTCCTTTTTGGATGAAAACACACACAGGAGAGTAGAATTTACCTAAAAATATTTTATTAAGGGGTCACAACTATAAAAAAACAAAGAGGGAGGCAACGCTGGAGAAACTGCAGAAGTGTGCGAAGCCTTGGACCCCCACGGCAGACATCAATTATTTAAAAGCAAAATTGGTGGCCTGAGGAGTCCATATCTAAGGGAGTGTAGTCTGGTCCAGAAGTCCCAGAGATCCGGAAAGCAGCAGATGACATCTGTGTCCCCAGGCTGTGGTCATACGAGAGACTGCATCTTCTGTCAGACCAGACTGAACCCAGGTCATCACTCTCAGGTCTTCTTTCCACGCTTCCTTCCAGCCTTTGGCTGTGGTGGTGGAGTTGTGGCAGCAGGAGGAGGAGGAGGAGGAGGAGGAGGAGGATCGTCCCTCTCCATGACATCCGTCTTGTGTGTCAGTTCCCCACTCTCCCCCTTCCGAAGGACTTTATAAATCAGGTCCTCAGAGATCTTGCGTTGGCCCTCCTGCATGCCCAGCAATTTGGTGGCAGCCATGCAGGCAAAGGCCTCTGCAGGACTGGGGAAGGCTCTGAGGGACGCCGAAGCCTCCTGGATCAGCCTGTACACTGAATCCTGCACAGGACTGGGAGTGGCCTTCCTGGCCCTTTTATATGGCAGGCGGAGGGGAGGGACCTGAGACTCAGTCAGGCTGCGACTTGTCCCAGGCTTCTCTTGGCTGCCACTTAGCCCCGCCTCCTCCTGGCTGCCACTAATCCCCGCCTCCTCCTGGCTGCCACTAATCCCCGCCTCCTCCTGACTGCCACATTCCACAGCCTCCTCCTGGCTGAGGTCTTCCTGTGTATGAAAAAGGGACATAGTTTTAGTATTGTTTTCATCAATCACACACAATTTTCACCTCCTGACTGCTGCAAATTCAATGTTAACAAATATAACAGACTATCCTTCTGAGCCCAGCATTTTGCATTCTTGTCCCAATTATTTTTGCCCACTACTGTCTATTGATATGTAAAACACTTTTTTTAATCAGCAATTAGTGATCAATAATAACATCTAGTAAACATCATTTCTTTATTGACCAGAAATCAGTAGAAGAATGCTATACCTGACTTCAGCTGGGCTCCTCCACTTCTTCCTGGCTGGAAGGCCCAGGTTGGACATCGGAAGCCTCAGCTGGGATGGAAGGAAGCGTGGAAGGAAGAGTGGAGAGGGATTCCCTGACTTCAGTGTGGTCTGACAGAAATCGCAGTCTCTCATAGTACCACAGCCTGGGGACATAAACATCATCTGCTGCAGCTCCGGACCTCTGGGAATCCGTGACCTTCTTGCGCTCCCTAAGATAAGTGCTCCTCAGGCCACCAATTTTAGCTTTTAAATAAGGGATGGTTGCTGTGGGGACCACCAGCTTCACCAACTCCAGCAGTTTCTCCAGCGCTGCCTGCCTCTTCTGTTTATGGTTATAGTGGGGGTGTCTCACTTGCCACAGACAGGGCAGCTCCCTGTACTTGTCTATGAACAGGGGCAGGAAATTGTGGTCGTTGAACCCATCCATTTTCTCTGCAAGACACAACACATGACAAACCCTAAGGTCAGGCCAAACTCCCCTAATCTTGTTACAATATAGGCTTCAATTTCGAAGCAGTATAGGCCCAAGTTTAGATCCTACCTTCGTTAGCACTATCGGCGTCTCCGATGATCCTTCCTCCGCTCACAGATCATACGTAAGACGCGCGCGTTACGATTTATACACACTGCGCATGCGTATAACTCCGCCCGCCCCTGACGTTCTTTCTATTCTATTCCCCGCCCCTTTTCGTTCGGCGCAGTGGAGGAAGAGCACATGGCGGAGAGACAGCAGGATAGTGCTAAGTACAGCAACGAGGTGGAGGAGGAAAGGCTGGAGCCTGAAACGTCCTGATCCAGAAGGAGATTGAAGGACTCAAATATGTCCTTTGGGGAGATGTTGGAAATGGTGGACATCCTGAAGAAGGCCGACTATGATGGAAAGTATGGGCCTTACCCCAACCACAATGTCCGAAAGGCCAAGATCATGGCGAATGTGGTCAGGAGTCTGCAACGGAAATTCGGGGTACGACGATCGAAAGATCAGCTCAGGAAGCGGTGGTCGGACCTGAAATTACGAGAACATGAGCAGTACAGAAAGATCCGGAGAGTGCTGCAAAAAAGTAAGTAGTTGTGCTGTGTTCCTATTGTTCTTGTGTTTATTACGTTCGTGCTGCTCCATGTGCTTTTAGGAACTGTTGTACAGTTTAAAATGGCAACTTTCATGTTCATCGGCACATTATTCGTTCGGATCACACATTTTTCGTTGCAAATATAAAATACCATTGTTTAGCCCATATGCATTTGGCCACCATTTTGACGCCCTATACTTGTCTTCAAAGAATTGGGTTGTGTAGATGGCTTTGTTACTAGAATGAAATGCAAACTAGATTGTGTGTAAGGAGAGGACACTGAGCAGCTGTTTTCACATCTGGACACTGGAGCACTAGTGTGGGACCCCAGAACACCATTTTTATTAGGGGGGCCACACAGGTGCTCCAGTGTATACTATAGGGGGGTCTCCATCTGTGAAGTTTGTACAAAACAAGTAAAGTATTGCAGCTTGACAAAGGACACTAAAAAAGCTACATCTTGGAACTCGGCTAAAATAGACAATTGTACCCCACTTCCAAGCAATGTTTCCTATTTATAGTTCTGCCATCAAATATCTGTGTGCTAATTATACCATTTTTGTTTTACATAGGGGAGAAAAGACTCGGAGGACACCCCTCATCCGAGGAGACCAGAGCCCCCCCCCCCCCCTCTGGAAGAAGGGAAATCCCCCCAACACAAGATAAGCAGGAGGAAGAAGACGTGGTGGAAGTAGTCACCACAACAGGTGAGTGTCTGCGACCACAGGCTCAGATAAGAGATGGATGGCAGCATTTTTTTTAGACCTAATTTATTTTGGGTTTCCTCTCTTTTTAGGTGATCGTGAGGTTGTGGATCCAGACCCTTTCACATCAGAAAGTGCCCAGATCCTGATCGGGGAGATCATGGGGTGTAATTTACAATTGGAAAACATCAAGCAAAACATCAATGATGTTATTCCAAAATATAAAAACATCATTGATGTTTTGGGGCGAGTTTAAAACCCCTCCAAATCACTTTCTTCTTTTGTGTGCTACAATGTGCGAAATGTTTTTGTGATTTTTCCCAAAGCCAAAATTGGAGGATGCACACAGTGTGCCAACATGTGCTATCTGCCATCACGGGAGATCAATGGACGCGTTTTGGGGGTGCAACCCCTTCCTCAATAATAAAGTAGCTGAGAGGAAGGGCTTTCTCCCCCAAAACACGTCCCTTGATCCCCCCTGATGGCAGATAGCACATGTTGACATTGTGAAATTTGTGTGCATCTTCCAAATTTGGCTTTTCCAGGGGTGATTTCCCCCCATCTGAACGCAATATCAAACACAGTTCCTAAATACTCATGTCTGATATTGCCTTCCAGTTCTACCAAATGTGAACTTTGTAAGATCAAGATTTGTGTCTTTCTTGTTGGTTTTACACATGCCTGTTTACTATAAAATGCACATTTTGATTTTGGATAATGACACCACAAAATATGTTATACAATAAACATGTCGGTTTGTCAGAAAAACCTTTGGTAAATGCACATGTGATTGTGCAGGTATTAAAAAGATTGTTCATCAAGAATGTGTGGATTATTGTCTCAATGCTACAACACTTTTGGGGTGATGTAATTGTTGTTTTAGGAGAAAATGGGGGTAATTTCCTAAGGGCAAATCCACTTTGCACTACAAGTGCAGTTTCAGTGCAGTTGCAAGTGCACTTGTAGTGAAAAGTGTCTTTGCATTTAGTAAATAACAGCCAACAGTGCTTTGTATAAGGTTACACAATCACGACATTTTCTGGACTCCACACATTTCTGTCAGGGTCAGCTCAAACAAACACAAGCAGTATAAATGTTCACAGAGAAGAGCCTGGGGGGAGATGCCTGTCGAGAACTTGAGGTCCTGCAGGCTTCTCCCTGTGACCAAATACCGCAAGGTAGCAACCAACCTCTGCTCTGGAGTGATGGCTTGCCTCATGCAGGTATCCTGCCTGCTGATATAGGGGGTCAGCGAAGCCAACAAACGGTGAAACACGGGGTCCGTCATTCTGAGAAAATTCCTGAAATCATCAGGATTATTCTCACGGATCTCACGGAGCAAAGGCATATGACAGAACTGGTCACGCTGAAGCAACCAATTCTTGGTCCATGAACTCCTCCTCGCCCTGTTCATTGGCTGGACTTGTGTCAAGGTCAGGACCCCAACACCAAGCCCCCGCACAGCACGAACTGTACGAGGAGTACGCATACGAAACATGGTTAGAAAACGGTCGGCTGCTCAGAACGAAGTAACAGAACGCACTGAAGAACAGCAAGGCCTGTGAAGAGCGACCTGAAAAACAGCAACGAGCGGACAAGATCGCACAGAAAACTTTGATACGAACTGACTGCACGCACTGAAGAGCAGATACAAACCCACAAGCACAAACTGAACGGCAGAAAACGATCTGAAAGCCACGAGTCTGAAAGAGCGCGAATCGTCTCTCACCAAACTTTTACTAACACGAGATTAGCAAAAGGAGCCCAAAGGGTGCCGCGCTTGGTTCTGAACCGGCCTTTTCTAGTCTCGTCGTACGTGCTTGACGTCACCGCATTCTTGGCGATCGGAAATTCCGACAACTTTGTGCGACCGTGTGTAGGCAAAACAAGTTTGAGCCAACATCCGTAGGAAAAAATCAGAGGATTTTGTTGTCGGAATGTCCGATCAATGTCCGACCGTGTGTACGGGGCATTAGAGTTTGCGAAAGACTTGAGACTGGGGCGGGCTGAGGTTCACCTTCAAAGCATAGTCATGTGTTAGAATGGCCCAGTCAGAGTTCAGACCTAAATCCAATTGAGAATCAGTGGCAAGACTTCAAAGTTGCTATTCATTGACGCTCTCCATCCAATTTGACAGAGCTTAAGCTATTTTGCAAAGGAGAATGGGGAAAAATGTCACTCTCTAGATGTTCAAAGCTGGTAGAGACATCCCCAAAAAGACTTGCAGCTGTAATGGCAGAGAAAGGTGGTTCTACAAAGTATTGACTCAGGGGGCTGAATACAAATGCACACCACACTTTTCACATATTTATTTGTGAGAAAAAAATTGGAAAACCATTTATCATTTTTCTTCCATTTTACAATTATATGTCACTCTGTGTTGGTCTATCATATATAACCCCAATAAAATACATTTACATTTTTGGTTGTAACTTGACAAAATGTCAAAATGGGGTATGAATACTTTTTCAAGGCGCTGTAGCTCCTGAACCAATTGTTATAGTATATATAGGATGCTGCAGCATTAGATTTAAATCACTACAACTAATGTGACTGACGTTATGTCCTCTGCAAAGCTTTGAAATATATCTCAGTTAAATACAAATAGCCAAATAAATAGGGCACCCATGCAACTTTGTCTCTCAACTCCAGTCTTCAAGAAATCTAGCTCTGTTCTTAACCTTCAAGTATGCCCAATAGATCAGGGCTAGGGATGAGCTTCGAGTTCGAGTCGAACTCATGTTCTACTCGAACATTGGCTGTTCGCAAGTTCGCCGAACAGCGAACAATTTGGGGTGTTCGCGGCAAATTCGAATGCCGCGGAACACCCTTTAAAAGTCTATGGGAGAAATCAAAAGTGCTAATTTTAAAGGCTTATATGCAAGTTATTGTCATAAAAAGTGTTTGGGGACCCGGGTCCTGCCCCAGGGGACATGGATCAATGCAAAAAAAAGTTTTAAAAACGGACGTTTTTTCAGGAGCAGTGATTTTATTAATGCTTAAAGTCAAACAATAAAAGTGTAATATCCCTTTAAATTTCGTACCTGGGGGGTGTCTATAGTATGCCTGTAAAGGGGCGCATGTTTCCTGTGTTTAGAACAGTCTGACAGCAAAATGACATTTGGAAGGAAAAAACTCATTTAAAACTACCCGCGGCTATTGCATTGCCGACAATACACATAGAAGTTCATTGATAAAAACGGCATGGGAATTCCCCACAGGGGAACCCCGAACCAAAATAAAAAAAAAAAATGATGTGGGGGTCCCCCTAAATTCCATACAAGGCCTTTCAGGTCTGGTATGGATATTAAGGGGAACCCCAGCCAAAATTTAAAAAAAAAATTGACGTGGGGTTCCCCCTAAATTCCATACCAGACCCTTCAGGTCTGGTATGGATTTTAAGGGGAACCCCGCGCCAAAAAAAAAAAAAAAACGGCGTGGGGTCCCCCTAAAAATCCATACCAGACCCTTATCCGAGCACGCAACCTGGCAGGCCGCAAGAAAAGAGGGGGGCGAGAGTGCGGCCCCCCCCCCTCCTGAGCCACATGCCCTCAACATTGGGAGGGTGCTTTGGGGTAGCCCCCCAAAACACCTTGTCCCCATGTTGATGAGGACAAGGGCCTCATCCTCACAACCGTGGCCGGTGGTTGTGGGGGTCTGCGGGCGGGGGGCTTATCGGAATCTGGAAGCCCCCTTTAACAAGGGGACCCCCAGATCCCGGCCCCCCCCCTGTGTGAAATGGTAAGGGGGTACTTACCCCTACCATTTCACTAAAAAACTGTCAAAAATGTTAAAAATGACAAGAGACAGTTTTTGACAATTCCTTTATTTAAATGCTTCTTCTTTCTTCCTTCATCTTCTTCTTCTTCTGGTTCTTCTGGCTCTTCTGGTTCTTCCTCCGGCGTTTTTGTCCAGCATCTTCTCCGCGGCGTCTTCTATCTTCTTCTCCTCGGGCCGCTCCGCACCCATGGCATGGGGGGGAGGCTCCCGCTCTTCTCTTCATCTTCTTCTCTTCTTCATCTTCTTCTTCATCTTCTTCTTCATCTTCTTCTTCATCTTCTTCTTCTTCTTCTCTTCTTCATGTCTTCTCCGGGCCGCTCCGCAGCCATGCTGTGGCATGGAGGGAGGCTCCCGCTGTGTGACGGCGTCTCTTCGTCTGACGGTTCTTAAATAACGGGGGGGCGGAGCCACTCGGTGACCCCGCCCCCCTCTGACGCACGGTGACATGACGGGACTTCCCTGTGGCATTCCCCGTGACGTCACAGGGAAGTCCCGTCAAGTCACCGTGCGTCAGAGGGGGGCGGGGTCACCGGATGGCCCCGCCCCCCGTTATATAAGAACCGTCAGACGAAGAGACGCCGTCACACAGCGGGAGCCTCCCTCCATGCCACAGCATGGCTGCGGAGCGGCCCGGAGAAGACATGAAGAAGAGAAGAAGAAGAAGAAGATGAAGAAGAAGATGAAGAAGAAGATGAAGAAGAGAAGAAGATGAAGAGAAGAGCGGGAGCCTCCCCTCATGCCATGGGTGCGGAGCGGCCCGAGGAGAAGAAGATAGAAGACGCCGCGGAGAAGATGCTGGACGAGAACGCCGGAGGAAGAACCAGAAGAGCCAGAAGAACCAGAAGAAGAAGAAGATGAAGGAAGAAAGAAGAAGCATTTAAATAAAGGAATTGTCAAAAACTGTCTCTTGTCATTTTTAACATTTTTGACAGTTTTTTAGTGAAATGGTAGGGGTAAGTACCCCCTTACCATTTCACACAGGGGGGGGGCCGGGATCTGGGGGTCCCCTTGTTAAAGGGGGCTTCCAGATTCCGATAAGCCCCCCGCCCGCAGACCCCCACAACCACCGGCCACGGTTGTGAGGATGAGGCCCTTGTCCTCATCAACATGGGGACAAGGTGTTTTGGGGGGCTACCCCAAAGCACCCTCCCAATGTTGAGGGCATGTGGCCTGGTACGGTTCAGGAGGGGGGGGGCGCACTCTCGTCCCCCCCTCTTTTCCTGCGGCCTGCCAGGTTGCGTGCTCGGATAAGGGTCTGGTATGGATTTTTAGGGGGACCCCACCCCGTTTTTTTTTTTTTTTGGCGCGGGGTTCCCCTTAAAATCCATACCAGACCTGAAGGGCCTTGTATGGAATTTAGGGGGACTCCCACATCATTTTTTTTTTTAACTTTGGTTCGGGGTTGCCCTGTGGGGAATTCCCATGCCGTTTTTATCAATGAACTTCTATGTGTATTGTCGGCAATGCAATAGCCGCGGTAGTTTTAAATGTGTTTTTCCTTCAAAATGTCATTTTGCTGTCAGACTGTTCTAAACACGGGAAACATGCGCCCCTTTACAGGCATACTATAGACACCCCCCAGGTATGAAATTTAAAGGGATATTACACTTTTATTGTTTGACTTTGAGCATTATTAAAATCACTGCTCCTGAAAAAACGGCCGTTTTTAAAACTTTTTTTTGCATTGATTCATGTCCCCTGGGGCAGGACCCAGGTCCCCAAACACTTTTATTGACAATAACTTGCATATTAGCCTTTAAAATTAGCACTTTTGATTATTCATGTTCGTGTCCCATAGACTTTAACGGTGTTCGCGTGTTCGAACGAATTTTTTTCCTGTTCGCATGTTCTGGTGCGAACCGAACAGGGGGGTGTTCGGCTCATCCCTAGTCAGGGCCTTCAAAGTGACACTAAACTCTGGTTTAAAAAATATATTATATTCAAGTATGTATTCTTAACTCAGAAAATTCCTTTTTTCCAAAACGTCTTTCAAGACAGCAGCACAAGAGAGATAGGCACCATCTTAGGAACATGAAAAACATCACCAAAAAAGACTTTAACCTGTTGAACTGTTCAATATTTGTGTTCCTTTCTTTCGACAGAAAACAATCTGCTGGAATTCAGAGTGGGAGGGAAGAAGATTTTTTGGCTGTTTCCTCCATCTTACTTTATCTTACCTGATTACCTCCATAATTATTGAGCGATAAAAAAGAGCCCTCTTTTTATGCCCCTCTGGACCACTTTCCTGACTAGTGAGGGTACAGTCTGGGGCTCCCTCCTCGGCTCCATGAACCTGGGGATCAGGCCCGGATTGGCCATAGAGCAAACTGGGCACTTGCCCGGTGGGCCACGGCCGCCAGGCTGCAAGTCCTTGCGGGGCACAAGGCTCTTTGGGCCTGCGCCGCTCATGCAGCGTCTCCACAGCCTCCCGGCTGCCAGTTAAACTCAGTCCATCGGTGCCTGGGGGACGTAAATATAGAGGGGGTGGAGCTAGATGAGAAGCCTTCGGCCTTCTGCGGCCGCCCGTATAGGTCAGCCTCGGTGCCAGGGGGCGTGACTGTGAAGGGGGTGGAGCCAGAGCAGACTCCTGCTGCTAACAACTTGAAGCCGGATAACAGCAAATATGAGTGCAGCCCCGTGCTCTCCACCACCCCCCTGTAACCTGGATAGGAGGAGCGGTGGGGGCGGCTGCATATAGAACAATCATTCTCTCCATCTTCCTCCTCCAGTATCGGAATGCCTGCGAGAGGTAAAGGAGAGGCAGGAGACTGCAGGAGGAAGATGGAGAGAATGATTGTTCTATATGCAGCCGCCCCCACCGCTCCTCCTATCCTGCTTATTTCTGTTGCCCTCCCTGGGCTCTCCACACCACCCATACTCTTTGCCTCCTCATGCTCTTTGCCACCCCCCAGTGCTCTCCACCTCCCCCAGGCTATTTGCCACCCCCCAGTGCTCTCCACCATGCTCTATGCCACCCCCCAGTGCTCTCCACCTCCCTTATGCTCTCTGTCGCCCCCCCCCCAGTGCTCTCCACCTCCCCCATGCTCTCTGCCGCCCCCCAGTGCTCTCCACCTCCCTCATGCTCTCTGCCACCCCCCAGTGCTCTCAGCCACCCCCCAGTGCTCTCCACCTCCTCCATGCTCTCTGCCACCCTCCCTGTGCTCTCCGCCACCCCTCATGCTCTCTGCCACCCCTTATGCTCTGCGCTCACCCCCCTGTGCTGTTCATAACCCCCCATGCACTCTGCTTCCCTCCTGTGCTCTCCACATCCCCCATGCTCTCCACCAGCCCCCCTGTGTTCTCCATCCCCCCATGCTCTCTGCTGCCCCCTCATGCTCTCCGTCACCCTCCCCGTGCTCTCCACCAGCCCCCCTGTGCTCTCCACCTCCCCCCATGCTCTCCACCAGCCCCCCTGTGCTCTCCACCTCCCCCCATGCTCTCCACCAGGCCCCATTGTGCTCTCCACCAGCCCCCCCATGCTCTCCACCAGCCCCCTGTTCTCTCCACCTCTCCCCATGCTCTCCACCAGCCCCCTGTGCTCTCCACCTCCCCCCATGCTCTCCGCTGCCCTCCCTGTGCTCTCCATCTCCCCCCATGCTCTCCGCCACCCTCCCTGTGCTCTCCATCTCCCCCCATGCTCTCTGCTGCCCTCCCTGTGCTCTCCACCTCCCCCTATGCTCTCCGCTGCCCTCCCCGTGCTCTCCACCTCCCCCCATGCTCTCCACCAGCCCCCTGTGCTCTCCATCTCCCCTATGTGCTCTTCACATCCCCCATGCTCCCTGCCACCCTCCCTGTGCTCTCCATCTCCCCCCATGCTCTCCGCCGCCCTCCCTGTGCTCTCCACCTCCCCCTGCTCTCCACCAGCCCCCCTGTGCTCTACACCTTCCCCCATGTGCTCTTCTCATCCCCCCATGCTCTCCACCTTCCCCCTATGCTCTCCGCCACCCTTCCTGTGCATTTAGCACTGCATATGTATTCTTTAAAAAAGTACCTTCTGTTGCTCTCATCCTCCTGCAAATCTCCAAATTATTTTTATTTTACAACTGTGATCCAACTTTCTGTTAGATTGTGGCTTCATTTATTGACCATGGTCCCACTGTAAGTAGCCAACCTCTCTTGGACTAGGGACTATGGGATTTGTAGTGTGCATAGAGCAGTGCATATGACCACAACTAACATGCATTGCTTGTTCCAAACAAATGAAAGGGGAATTGGGAGAGATTTTATAGATCACAGTTGACCTCACAAGTAGGAAAAAAACACGGTAAGAAACAGTTTAATGAAACATAGATTGCAGGTTCATTGTGTAGTGGATGTGTTTGTCCGCTGAAATACAAATTTACTTAAAACTGACCTTACATGTTTTATTCCAGCATTTGGGAATTTTTGCTTTTTAGACAGTACATACAGTAACTTGGGGCTGTTATTAGGTATTCATACATGATCATTACTCAAAAAAAGGAACAGGCTATCTGTCTAGTTTCCTAACCATCTTGCAAATTTATAACGTAATATCCTTGTCATTTGCCAAGGAAGTTGTAATTCATCATATCTGAGAACTGGAAAGAATTTTTCTTGATTATTTACATCATTCTTATGCTCAAAAAAGTGCTTTAATTAACTGTCACTAAAATATTTTGTTCTGCTTCATATCAAGAGACAGCTATAAGACAGATTTGGTAGCAAGTGAAAGAAAACAATTAAGTGTCAACATTTTTCAGGGTATTAAATCATGTAAAATTGTTTTCTCTATTGTATGATATACTTATTGTAATTATATTAGAACACATTGGGGGTCATTTACTATAGCGGCAAAAAATTCTCCTGCGGTACCAAAAAATAACTTTCAAAAAAGGCCAGAAAGACTTCAACTCTCAGAAAGTCAGCGCTAATGCAAATGAAAGCAGCGCTATTACGGCAATAATGCCTGTCAGATCACATATGTTGGAATAATGGAAATCAATGGGGCTCAAACCTGCAAAATCCAAAGTTCTCACTGAAGGCTTATATGCAAGTTCTTTGCCATAAAAAGTGTTTGGGGACCTGGGTCCTGCCCCAGGGGACATGGATCAATGCCAATTTTTTTTTTTTTTAACAGACGTTTTTTCGGGAGCAGTGATTTTAATAATGCTTTGAGTGAAACAATAAAAGTGTAATATTCCTTTAAATTTCGTACCTGGGGGGTGTCTATAGTATGCCTGTAAAGGGGCGCATGTTTCCCGTGTTTAGAACAGTCTGACAGCAAAATGACATTTCAAAGGGAAAAAAGTAATTTAAAACTACTCGCAGCTATTAATGAATTGCCGGTCCGACAATACACATAAAAGTTCATTGATAAAAACGGCATGGAAATTCCCCACAGGGGAACCCCCGAACCAAAATTTAAAAAAAAATGACATGGGGGTCCCCCTAAATTCCATACCAGGCCCTTCAGGTCTGGTATGGATATTAAGGGGAACCCCGGCCAAAAAAAAAAAAAAAAAGGCTTGGGGTCCCCCTCAAAATCCATACCAGACCCTTATCCAAACACGCAACCTGGCAGGCTGCAGGAAAAGAGGGGAGACGAGAGAGCGCCCCCCTGAACCATACCAGGTCACATACCCTCAACATTGGGAGGGTGCTTTGGGGTAGCCCACCAAAACACCTTGTCCCCATGTTGATGAGGACAAGGGCCTCATCCCCACGACCCTGGCCGGTGGTTGTGGGGGTCTGCGGGTGGGGGGCTTATCGGAATCTGGAAGCCCCCTTTAACAAGGGGACCCCCAGATCCCGGCCCTCCCCCCTGTGTGAAATGGTAAGGGGGTACAAAAGTACCCCTACCATTTCACTAAAAAACTTTCAAAAATGTTAAAAATTACAAGAGACAGTTTTTGACAATTCCTTTATTTAAATGCTTCTTCTTTCTTCGATCTACTTTCTTCTATCTTCTATCTTCTTTCGGTTTCTTCCTCCATATTCCTCTTCTTCTGGTTCTTCCTGCAGTGTTCTCGTCCGACATCTCGTCCACGGCGTCTTCTTCTCCGGGCCTCTTCACATCCATGATGGCATGGAGGGAGGCTCCCGCTGTGTGACGCTTCTCCTCTTCTGACGGTTCTTAAATAACAGAGGGCGGGGCCGCCCGGTAACCCCACCCCCCTCTGACATCACAGGGAATGACACAGGGGAGTCCCCATGCATCAGAGGGGGGCCGGGTCACCGGGTGGAATGGCCCGCCCCCCCCTGTTATTTAAGAACCGTCAGAAGAGGAGAAGCGTCACACAGCGGGAGCCTCCCTCCATGCCATCATGGATGTGGAGCAGCCCATTGTATTTTCATATTCTCATATTCTACATTTGCATTAAAAGTGATTCCACCGCATGTCATTAAATCTAGCCAAATGAGCATGCAATCTCATGCAACTAAACCATCAGCTGCCCAGCATTATCTCATTAACACTAGATCACGTGACATACATGTTTTATGTATATAAATGGTAATCACTTTTATGCAAGCTAGCTATGAGTAAGCGCTCCATAAGAGCGTGAAACGCGTTAGCGGCTTAGTTGTACTGCTCCAGTGGTGTCATGTACCTATTTTATGCAACGTTTTGAATAAAGAAGATTTTATTTGCCAATTCCAGAGTGCGGCTGTCCAGATCTCCTTCTTGCACGGCCCGGAGATGAAGAGAAGAAGACGCCGTGGACGAGATGCCGGACGAGAACACCAGAGAAAGAACCAGAAGAAGAGGAAGATGGAGGAAGAAACCGAAGGAAGATAGAAGAAAGAAAATAGAAGAAAGAAGAAGCATTTAAATAAAGGAATTGTCAAAAACCGTCTCTTGTCATTTTTAACATTTTTGACAGTTTTTTAGTGAAATGGTAGGGGTATGTACCCCCTTACCATTTCATACAGGGGGGAGGGCCGGGATCTGGGGGTCCCCTTGTTAAAGTGGGCTTCCAGATTCCGATAAGCCCCCCGACTGCAGACCCCCACAACCACCTGGCAAGGTTTGTGGGGATGAGGCCCTTGTCCCCATCAACATGGGGACAAAGCGTTTTGGGGGGCTACCCCAAAGCACCCTCCCAATGTTGAGGGCATTTGGCCTTGTACGGTTCAGGAGGGGGGGCGCTCTCTTGTCTCCCCTCTTTTCCTGCGGCCTGCCAGGTTGCGTGCTCGGATAAGGGTCTGCTATGGCTTTTTGGGGTGACCCCACGCCATTTTTTTAAAAAATGTTGGCGCGGGGTTTCCCTTAAAATTCATACCAGACCAGAAGGGCCTGGTATGGAATTTAGGGGGACCCCCAACGCCATTTTTTTTTTTTTACATTTTGGTTTGGGGTTTCCCTGTGGGGAATTCCCATGCCGTTTTTATCAATGAACTTTTATGTGTATTGTCGGACCGGCAATTCATTATTAGCCGCGAGTACTTTTCAAATGACTTTTTTTCCTTTGAAATGTCATTTTGCTGTCAGACTGTTCTAAACACGTGAACATGCGCCCCTTTACAGGCATACTATAGACACCCCCCAGGTACGAAAGTTAAAGGAATATTACACTTTTATTGTTTCACTTTAAGCATTATTAAAATCACTGCTCCTGAAAAAACAGCCGTTTTTAAAACTTTTTTGCATTGATACATGTCCCCTGGGGCAGGACCCGGGTCCTCAAACACTTTTTTGACAATAACTGCATATTAACCTTTAAAATTAGCACTTTTGATTATTCATGTTCGTGTCCCATAGACTTTAACCACTTGCCTACCAGACCAATTCTGACATTTCTCTCCTACATGTAAAAATCATAATTTTTTGGCTAGAAAATTACATAGAACCCCCAAACATCATATATGTTTTTTTAGCAGAGACCCTAGAGAATACAATGTCGGTCATTGCAACTTTTTATCTAGCACGGTATTTGCGCAGCAATTTTTCGAATGTGTTTTTTTTAGGGAAAAAAACAGTTTTGGGCTTTAAAAAAACAAGAACGTTAGCCCAATGTTTTTGCATAATGTGAAAGATGAAGTTACGCTGAGTAAATAGATACCCAACATGTCACGCTTCAAAATTGCACACGCTGGTGGAATGGCGCCAAACTGCGCTATTTAAAAATCCCCTTAAGCGACGCTTTAAAAATTTTTACTAGTTACATGTTTTGAGTTACAGAGGAGGTCTAGGACCAAAATGATTGCTCTTGCTCTAATGTTCACGGCCACACCTCACATGTGTGGTTTAAACACCGATTTCATATGTAGGCGGGACTTATGTATGCAAGCTCACGAGGACAAGGGCGCTTTAAACTTTTTTTTTTTTTTTAATTGTTAATTTTACTTTTTTTATTTTAGCTTGACACTTTTTTTCCCCAAAAAAATTTTTTGATCACTTTTGTTTCTATTACAAGGAATTTAAACATCCCTTGTAATAGGAATAAGCATGACAGGTGCTTTTTACAGTGAGATGTGGGGTCAATAAGACCCCACATCTCACCTTTAGGCTTAGAAGCCTGAAATATTAGAAAAAAAAAAAAACAATCTCCGCTTCCCAGCCAAAGCGGCACCGTTTTTTCAAAACAGAGGCCGGGTGCGACGTCATAACATCACGCCCGACCTCCGAACGATCATAGAGACTCCGGCGACCATCTGGTCCGCCAGAAATCTCTATGCTAAACATTCAGGGCTGGCAGATCCTGTGACCGACTCACCGATCGTAGTGGTGAGTCTGTACAAGCACCGGAGGGCGGCGGGGGACATCCCCTCTCGCCTCCCGTAAGAACGATCAATTGGCAGAACACTCTTGATCAGTGCTGCGAATATTTGATCCTAACCACTATTAGAATGTTATTATTTTTGTTTATTCGCAGATATGCAAATTTGTATTTCTACTTATGATATTTAAAGGCATTCGATAAGAGATGGTGTCCCTGGGTTAGCAGCGGGAGAAAATCGTTCAGCTGAAATCACACACTTTCATTCTCGCATGTCAGTTCCGACTGCAGGGGGAATTTCAGAGACATCTGTGCAGGTTTCTGCACTAATATCAGTACAAATTGCACCAATTAAAACAGTGCAATTGTCACCACTTTGACATGTCAAATCGCACCAATGTGAACTAAAGCTGACACATACAACACTGCCTATCCACCAGCTGAATTCATTACCTGCAATTCTTCACAGCTGTTATATATAAAGATTCCACCTTTATTATTAACTTACAGGTGTGCAGAAGCCTAGGTTTACATTGGAGCGATTTGTCATGCGATTTGAGAGATCAAATCGCATGAGTATTGGCAGCAATGGCACTGTTCCAATCGATGCAACTTTTTTTTGTAGCACCGCACCAATTTGCTAAAGTAGTTCCTGCACTACTTTTGCCGATTTCAGGTGCGACTTCAATAGACATTTGTGTATGAAGCCACACGAATGTCTATCAAGTAGCACCTGAAAGCACGCTGACCTTGCTACTTTGAAATGGTGCTACTTGAAATGAAGTAGCACGATTTCAAAAGTAGCATCAATGTGAACCAGGGCAAAGAGATTCCTTTTTTGGTGCACAAGTACATATTGAAATAAAATATAAGAGATATTGCACTTTCCCAAAACCACCAACCACAAAAACTAAAGAGAAACCAAAAACCAAAAAACAAATCTGGACAGACTATATGGTGCTACATTTAGCAATGGGATTTTAAGGGCCCTGCTCATAGGAGCTTACCAACTAAAAGTTGACAAAACCTTAGAGTGGACACAGCTTTAATTTCAGTGTATAATGGGCAACACATAACATTTTTATCTCCAAGATTATAGAAACATACTTAACAGTCATTCTTACAAAGCATTCCAACAGAATATTAAAAGACTTATTCAAAACACCCACCACCAGCCCACAATCCACACATATACATTGGTGACCATGTTCTGCTGGAAGCTGCATTTCAGTATACACGATTAAACAAGATCAAAAAAAGTAGGTCAGCAGATTCTTCCAAATGATGTTTGCATGATCAGACAGGAACAATACACACACAACATTGACAGCATGGCCACATAAACCCACTTTTGATTGAAAAAAATGCACAAGAATTTCATCAAATTTCCCAATATCATTCCTTCTCCCCACAAATCACAGCAAAAATCTTGACCTTCTCAGGCCAAACAAACCCCCCTACTGCAGGCCTTTATATAAGAGAGGTTGTATTGTTAGCACACTGATACACCCAATAGAAATACACGCCCACCAGTATCTTTCAATCTGTCTCTTCATGTATGTCTAAAGTGATTGCACCTGATGAGCTGGAACACATAATAGTATCTGCAACTGTGTTAGCCCTTGGCTATGTGCATCAAATCTCCCACTAGACATGTGCATCTC